>JAIOJX010000004.1:34615122-35860955 GCA_022376925.1 Tragulus kanchil
TTCCTTAAATTGTAGTAATACATATACTTTATGGTCTAAGATATTGTTCACTATTCAGCTTGTCTTCTAGTCAAGTAACTCATAAATACTGGGTACCAGAAGTCAAGAAGAGGTGGTTTTGTTTTATTTTTTGAGTGTTATTCGGAATTCTTTTAAAAAACTGAAAATATCTGTGGTTTATCTATTGAATGGTATTTTCAAATTTTTCTTAAATACAAAAGTTTTGATTAGAACATTAACAATCTCTTGCTCTACATATGGGGATAGGACATTAATTGTGCCTTGGGATAATAGATACTTTGACATTTGTGGCTTGTTATTCTCCTTTTTAAAGATCGATGCTCTCAAGTATCTGACAGTCATCATTAGCTGTTCATCATTTGAGGATGTTTCCTCGTATGTTCATGTGGTCATCAACACCTCAACCTCACCCACTAATGAATTATTTCAAAAATCTTATTAGCTAATAACTAGTATATTCAAATATTCAGGATAGTCTGATAAGTTGCAAAATAATGACAGCTTGTCCAAAGGCAAATCATTCCTTTTTTAAGTATTAGTATGCAAGAAAACACATTTTCAGCAACCTCCGACTGCTGTTGCAGTAGGAAGATGTCATTTGATCTAGGTATAGATCAGAGTGGTGTATCCTGGGCAAATCTCTTAACTTCTTTTAGCTTCTTTTTCTTCTCGTCCAAAGAGGAAATGGTAATCAGTTCTTTCTAGAGTTATCATAAATATTAACTGTAGGTTTCAGGGGTCAAGAATTTTTAAGTGTCAGTGTTGATATCATTTCAGATGTCCCCTCCTGCCAGGTGATTTGCCTGATGTACTTCCTTTACTGGTGTGAGTGCTTGTGTTCTGTGTTCTCTTTGCACTGTGAAGCTGTTTCTTCCGTAGCACCAAATACAATTGTGAATTTTCCCTTCCTCTAGGGCTGGGTCAGAGTCTTTTAGCTTATTTGCTTCTAAGAAGTGCGTTTTGAATTTTTATTTGAGGTTGTTTATTCCAGAAAAGCCCTCAGGGTATGAAAAATATAATGTGGTTTCTTTTTTGTTAAGAAGTTGGTTCCTTAAATTGTAGTAATACATATACTTTATGGTCTAAGATATTGTTCACTATTCAGCTTGTCTTCTAGTCAAGTAACTCATAAATACTGGGTACCAGAAGTCAAGAAGAGGTGGTTTTGTTTTATTTTTTGAGTGTTATTCGGAATTCTTTTAAAAAACTGAAAATATCTGTGGTTTATCTATTGAATGGTATTTTCAAATTTTTCTTAAATACAAAAGTTTTGATTAGAACATTAACAATCTCTTGCTCTACATATGGGGATAGGACATTAATTGTGCCTTGGGATAATAGATACTTTGACATTTGTGGCTTGTTATTCTCCTTTTTAAAGATCGATGCTCTCAAGTATCTGACAGTCATCATTAGCTGTTCATCATTTGAGGATGTTTCCTCGTATGTTCATGTGGTCATCAACACCTCAACCTCACCCACTAATGAATTATTTCAAAAATCTTATTAGCTAATAACTAGTATATTCAAATATTCAGGATAGTCTGATAAGTTGCAAAATAATGACAGCTTGTCCAAAGGCAAATCATTCCTTTTTTAAGTATTAGTATGCAAGAAAACACATTTTCAGCAACCTCCGACTGCTGTTGCAGTAGGAAGATGTCATTTGATCTAGGTATAGATCAGAGTGGTGTATCCTGGGCAAATCTCTTAACTTCTTTTAGCTTCTTTTTCTTCTCGTCCAAAGAGGAAATGGTAATCAGTTCTTTCTAGAGTTATCATAAATATTAACTGTAGGTTTCAGGGGTCAAGAATTTTTAAGTGTCAGTGTTGATATCATTTCAGATGTCCCCTCCTGCCAGGTGATTTGCCTGATGTACTTCCTTTACTGGTGTGAGTGCTTGTGTTCTGTGTTCTCTTTGCACTGTGAAGCTGTTTCTTCCGTAGCACCAAATACAATTGTGAACTTCCTTTTCTCCCCCCATTCCTACTCCCACTCCTACCCTCTAGACTGGGAGCTTCTGAAGGTCAGAGTCTTTTCATCTTTGTATTTCTAGAACCTTACGTAGTTCTTAAATTTCTCTTAAAGAAGGATTTTGAAAAGGGGTTGGTTAATCTTCGTCTTTTCTTAATATTGATTTAGTAGCTTTTATAGCATTATTTATGAAAGAACGTAACTTTTCTGTCTCCATTGAAGGAGAAAATCTTTCAGTATTGTACAGGTTGTGAAATACAGCCTAAAGCTACCATTTGGAGGTGTAAGTATTTGTGATACTAGGTTCAGGTAGGAAAACGCTCAAGCATGAAATTATGAGTTTCTGAAAGACAGGCTTAAAAGGTTAGATTGAGGGTATTGGGGGAGTGAGATTATGGACTTTTAAACCAGAAAAGACTGTAGAAAAATTCATTAGAAAAGAAAACCAAGCATCAAGTTTATTCACACATGCAAACTGATATATTAATCTGCAGTATATTTAGCCCCTCAAGTGCCAGGTTTCCACTCGCGGCCTCCACTTGTGCTGCAAACCCACCTTCAGACTGTACTCAACCCATGGGTACTTCTTCCCTAGCAGCATAAACAACGAAATGGGAGAGAGACAAGCTTACTAGAATATTTTAAGGGGAAAAGGACAAAGGGCTTTATCCACCACTAAGAAAAACTGAACAGAGTTTTCTGAGTAGTATCTTTAATTTTTTTCTTAAAATCACTTAGGCCTCCTGCACTAAAGGCATCCCCTGTTCCCAATCCAACCCCTAAAAGCCTCCCGTTGACAGGATCCATGCAAATTTGACTCTAAACTCACACTGGGCCTCCAGCATACCTGGCAGGTAGGCAATGCCACCCATTTAGAAAGTTATTCAGGGAACACATAGCAGTGGTTTTCAAACTTTAATGGCTGTATAAGAGTAAGAAAAATAATTAGCATGGTGATCAGAAACACATACACATGCGGAATATAATGGAAATAAAAATATTTTGTGAAAGAATTTTTACAATGCAGTCATTCTCTTCTCCTCAGTCCTTCGCTTCTCCTAATATATTAAGTAAAAAATGAAATTACTAGCCCTAACCCACCAATTTCTCTTCACTGAAGATCTAAAAAAATTTTTACTATTGTTTAGAAGTCTACACCCAAGCAACTTATCAAGGGATTTATACCATTAAAACCAAATTCCTTGTTGGCATGTGTCTTAGTCCATTAAGGCTGCTATAACAAAATACCATAAACTGGGTAATTTATAAACAACAGAAATTCAATGCTCACAGTTCTGGAGGCTGGGAAGTCCAAGTTCAAAATACCAGCATGGTTGCTTTCTGATGAGTGTCAGCTTCCAGATCCACAGCTAGTGTTTCACTTGGTAGAAGGGGCTGGGGAGCTCTACTCAGGTTCTCTTATAAGAATACTAGTCCCTTTCATGAGGGTTCCACTCTCACGACCTAATCTCCTACACCTAAATGTCTACCAGCTATACATCCTATCTGCAGGTGAGGAGTCCAACATACCAAGTTCTGATCATAGCAAGATGCTTCTACTGTTAAAGAATCTCTATCATTGCCTAAGAAACTTAACAACTGAGAAAGTTGAACTCTTGGAGTTGATTATTTAGTGCTTCCTTTGTAATATATATACCATTTTAAACCTCTGTTCAAATCTTTCCCAGGTCAAGGTGGAAAATGCCATTGAGAAAAGTTCCATACGAGTTATCTCTGCCAGAGCTGTTGGTCTGCCATGGTTCTCTTCCTGAAAGGCAAGTCTTGTTTTATGAATGTTAAATTTCTAAAAAGTGGGAAAAGTATACAATATGGGTAAATCTCTGTGTAATTGGTCACGTAAGTAATTTATCACTGAAAACAATCGTTCTCTCTCTTGCCCCCTCCCAGCTGTCTTTCTGTTAATCCTCTACAGTGTTTTGGCCTGAGGCCCAGGGAAGTTTCTCCAATCTGTTTCCACAGTGGCCATAGGGGTGTATTGCTTGAAGGCACCATCCGTCTCACTATCCCTACGTCTTTCCCAGGTGGCAGCAGGTTGAGCTCCCATTGCCATTCATCATCATCATTAACCTATTTTACATAAATATGGAAAATATGGAAGTGTGTCGCTCATACCTTTGAGGATGTTAACATTAAATTAGGGTCAGTCACCATATGCTGTATTTAATCACGTCATGTGACCATTTGCTGATGCTGCTATGCCACATTTCTATAGCATTAGTGTTTTCAAATGGCTCACTCAGCTCCTGTCAAGATATGCAAAAGCAACTAAATGAAGAGTGTTTTCCAAAAAAGGTTCTCCTATTTCTGCTATCAAATGCATCTAATAGAAATGACTTTTTGAGGAAGTGGCACTTGCCTACTGTGGAACATACTTTATTTGGTGGCAGTGTTGAAATATCCAATGTGAATTATAGCCTCTTACTGCATCAGAATCAAGGAATGTGATTTCCCCTTCAAAACCAATGGAAAAAAATGCTACTTACAGTCAGTATTCTTTCTTTGTAAAGACAAATGGCAATGCATTCTGAACTTTCAAGGTAGATCAGATATTTTTCAACTAGCAAAGTGGTTTAGCCCTCCACTATAACTGCTCAGGTAAAAAGGGTTCTTCTGCATCTCAAAGAAACCTTTGCAACAGTATTTTTCACAAGTAAGTAATACAGTACCTCTATTGTTAATATTATTTTAGAGTAGCCTTTGAGAAGGAGCTATGAGAAACAGCATGACAGTTCTAACAGGAAAATTAATATATCTTTACTAAAATCTTAAAATCATGTACTCAAAGCTGAAGTGCTTGGTGTTTTAAAACTTTGTTAAATAGAATATTTTCCATTCATGAAGTTATTCTTAGCAGATTTTTCAAGGCAAACTTCAATATGATCAGACTTTTTTTTTTTTTACAAAAGTGGGAAAAGTATACAATATGGGTAAATCTCTGTGTAATTGGTCACGTAAGTAATTTATCACTGAAAACAATCGTTCTCTCTCTTGCCCCCTCCCAGCTGTCTTTCTGTTAATCCTCTACAGTGTTTTGGCCTGAGGCCCAGGGAAGTTTCTCCAATCTGTTTCCACAGTGGCCATAGGGGTGTATTGCTTGAAGGCACCATCCGTCTCACTATCCCTACGTCTTTCCCAGGTGGCAGCAGGTTGAGCTCCCATTGCCATTCATCATCATCATTAACCTATTTTACATAAATATGGAAAATATGGAAGTGTGTCGCTCATACCTTTGAGGATGTTAACATTAAATTAGGGTCAGTCACCATATGCTGTATTTAATCACGTCATGTGACCATTTGCTGATGCTGCTATGCCACATTTCTATAGCATTAGTGTTTTCAAATGGCTCACTCAGCTCCTGTCAAGATATGCAAAAGCAACTAAATGAAGAGTGTTTTCCAAAAAAGGTTCTCCTATTTCTGCTATCAAATGCATCTAATAGAAATGACTTTTTGAGGAAGTGGCACTTGCCTACTGTGGAACATACTTTATTTGGTGGCAGTGTTGAAATATCCAATGTGAATTATAGCCTCTTACTGCATCAGAATCAAGGAATGTGATTTCCCCTTCAAAACCAATGGAAAAAAATGCTACTTACAGTCAGTATTCTTTCTTTGTAAAGACAAATGGCAATGCATTCTGAACTTTCAAGGTAGATCAGATATTTTTCAACTAGCAAAGTGGTTTAGCCCTCCACTATAACTGCTCAGGTAAAAAGGGTTCTTCTGCATCTCAAAGAAACCTTTGCAACAGTATTTTTCACAAGTAAGTAATACAGTACCTCTATTGTTAATATTATTTTAGAGTAGCCTTTGAGAAGGAGCTATGAGAAACAGCATGACAGTTCTAACAGGAAAATTAATATATCTTTACTAAAATCTTAAAATCATGTACTCAAAGCTGAAGTGCTTGGTGTTTTAAAACTTTGTTAAATAGAATATTTTCCATTCATGAAGTTATTCTTAGCAGATTTTTCAAGGCAAACTTCAATATGATCAGACTTTTTGCCCTGGGGATGTTCTTGAATCAGTAATGTTAAAAGTCTCATAGCTGAAAATTTCTTGTTGAATAATTATTCCATTCTCATAATGAATTTTAGATGTTGTATAGATGTTATAATTTTTGTTGGCCTTATTGAAAAATATGTATATTTGCTTGTATTTGAACACATTGTGTGTATGTGAAAATTAGGCAAGCAATGGAACCCCACTGTACCTTCCTAGTAAAATGTAGTTAAATAGAAACATGTATGAGTACAGGAACATATAGAATAAGTTAGTTAGCATGAAAGCCATCAGATTCATCGAAGCTCAACTAAGGAGTTGACGTCTAACATCTCAAGTTTCGTTCCTAAAGTTTTTGAATCTTAAATCTGAAATATAGGAAGTTCTCAGACTCAATATTTATCGGTGACTTTCAAAGATGGTGAAACAGGGTTTATGAAGAATCCAAGTGTTACGATTTTCTTTAAGCAGCAAAGTTACATGGATAAATATATTAGTAGCATTTGTATTATTGCTTACTATTGACTAGATTGCTTCATTAGGCTCCTGAGAATCATGTACTTAAAAAACAACAGAAATAACAGCAATAGCATCTGCGTGCCAGTGGACAGATCAATCCTGGAGCACAAGACTTTAAATATGCATGAGGTAAGAAAATGAGTGGGTTATTAGGATTCCAATAAACTTTCCACAGCTGAAAGCAGGAGAAATGCACAATTTTTAATAATTTTGGAAAGGCCAATTTGGCTGATTTCAAGGTAGATCAGATATTTTTCAACTAGCAAAGTGGTTTAGCCCTCCACTATAACTGCTCAGGTAAAAAGGGTTCTTCTGCATCTCAAAGAAACCTTTGCAACAGTATTTTTCACAAGTAAGTAATACAGTACCTCTATTGTTAATATTATTTTAGAGTAGCCTTTGAGAAGGAGCTATGAGAAACAGCATGACAGTTCTAACAGGAAAATTAATATATCTTTACTAAAATCTTAAAATCATGTACTCAAAGCTGAAGTGCTTGGTGTTTTAAAACTTTGTTAAATAGAATATTTTCCATTCATGAAGTTATTCTTAGCAGATTTTTCAAGGCAAACTTCAATATGATCAGACTTTTTGCCCTGGGGATGTTCTTGAATCAGTAATGTTAAAAGTCTCATAGCTGAAAATTTCTTGTTGAATAATTATTCCATTCTCATAATGAATTTTAGATGTTGTATAGATGTTATAATTTTTGTTGGCCTTATTGAAAAATATGTATATTTGCTTGTATTTGAACACATTGTGTGTATGTGAAAATTAGGCAAGCAATGGAACCCCACTGTACCTTCCTAGTAAAATGTAGTTAAATAGAAACATGTATGAGTACAGGAACATATAGAATAAGTTAGTTAGCATGAAAGCCATCAGATTCATCGAAGCTCAACTAAGGAGTTGACGTCTAACATCTCAAGTTTCGTTCCTAAAGTTTTTGAATCTTAAATCTGAAATATAGGAAGTTCTCAGACTCAATATTTATCGGTGACTTTCAAAGATGGTGAAACAGGGTTTATGAAGAATCCAAGTGTTACGATTTTCTTTAAGCAGCAAAGTTACATGGATAAATATATTAGTAGCATTTGTATTATTGCTTACTATTGACTAGATTGCTTCATTAGGCTCCTGAGAATCATGTACTTAAAAAACAACAGAAATAACAGCAATAGCATCTGCGTGCCAGTGGACAGATCAATCCTGGAGCACAAGACTTTAAATATGCATGAGGTAAGAAAATGAGTGGGTTATTAGGATTCCAATAAACTTTCCACAGCTGAAAGCAGGAGAAATGCACAATTTTTAATAATTTTGGAAAGGCCAATTTGGCTGATATCAATGTAAATCTGAAGGTTACTGTGTTTTCCTTTTCTTTTTTCTGTACTTGTATCATTTTCCTGTACAAAGAAAAAGTAAATCAGCATGTAGTTAAAAATA
The DNA here is from genome assembly GCA_022376925.1 of Tragulus kanchil. NCBI lineage: Eukaryota > Metazoa > Chordata > Mammalia > Artiodactyla > Tragulidae > Tragulus > Tragulus kanchil. Next base: position 34,623,109 of record JAIOJX010000004.1, read on the forward strand.
GTGGGTATTCACATTCAGACAATTTGTGTGTTCTTACAAATGTGTTTGATTACAACTGCTTCAATAGTGTTGAAGATTTTCCAAAGTTTATTTTAAGTTTGAAGACTAGACAAGGTCATACTGATTTTACAACATCCTACATGATTTAAGTATATATTACAAAGGAAAAACCCAACATTGGAATATTTATTACATAGCTGAAAGTTTGCAAAGGTTATTTGTATCTTACTTATGTTTGTACTTACTGACACATCAGATGCCAGCAAGGAATGTTACATTTCATATTGGTTTATTAGCAAAGATACAACCATTAGTATCCTAAATCTTCAAAATTCACAGAACCCTTATGAAGCCATTCAGAAAGAGAAAGTCAACCCTAAAACTAGAATTAGTATGATATTTATGTTTTTTAGTAAGACAAAGACAGACTGGAGATGTTTAAAATTGTAGTTACATAGATCATAAAATCAGCATGTTATAATTACTCATTATGGTGAAGGCTAGGTGATTCTTCAGTGCCTTGTGCTTATAAGGTTTTACTTGTTTTACTGTGAATTTTAATAGAATAAATTGCCTACATTTTAATGTCGTTGATAGAAATTACACAAAAGCTACACATTACCTCACAGTATCTTTCTACATGTGAGAATTCCTCTGTTGTCAGTAATCTGGGGCATCATGGGAAGAGAAATTCCATGTTGGTGAAAACTAGAGAGATACTCTATGTCTCTGAAAAGACCAGAGAGAAAATGAACAAAGAAGCAAAAGACATTTCTATGTATTTCTAATAAAAGGTATCAACATTTTAACAGATTCCCTTTGAAAATATTTGTTTGAAAAAACTACCAATAAAACACCCTAAGAATCAATGAATTACTTTGAGAAAGTAAATCGTTACCAAAAAATACTCTTAATTGAAAAAATACACTCTATAAAAAAATCAGGAATTATGCATAACCTATAAGAGAATTTGGTGGGGCAGTAAAGTAAATCTTTAAATACATAAGGGCAGTTGGTTATATAGGAAATGTGTGTATATCTTTGGACCAAAGTATTTATTTGTAACAAGACCTTACAATGTAGTAAATTGAAAATATTAACATTCCTAATTTAAATATTGATGATATTTAAATTGATGATGATATTTTAGTTGATATGATACTGATGACATGGCGGTTTTGGTTTTGAAATAGGGTAAAAGCTGATCACCACTCCAGATGCTTCAAATGCCATTGTGATTGACTTTCTCTTTATAAATCTTCACTATGATTGAAGACCACGCCATATATACATCATCAGGAAATGCTGTTAATACATGGACAGACAAGACAGTAACAGTCTAGTGGCTTTTGTTATGCAGCACAAATCATAAGGGAAAAAAAAGTGTTGCACAGGACCCCAAAACTTTGTACACATACCATACTTTCTTTTGCAGAACCCTTACTTGAAAACTCCAATAATTCTGTGTCTAAGCCTTATAAAACAAACACTGGTAAAGCATATAAATTAGATGTTGAGGACTCTCATGGAGGCAGTGAGAGCTTTAATTTGAGTGAATGTCAGTGAAGCCTCCATTATCAATAGCAAATCTTTATGATAATCGCTTATTTTCTCAGGTGCTTTGAAGCAAAATAAACAGAAATCAATTTTCACCTTGGAAATGGTTTACTACTCTGTTATTAGCAAAGACGTGTCTTCCCACAAATATCTACAGACTGTGCTTTCCTGAAAAACCATCACCAGTTTCAAACCTCAGTCAAATTCTAGCGTCACAGGAAATGCACAGCTGAAGAAAGAAATGATGAGTATGTGTGGCCAAGGTATGCAGCACTTTGTCAATGTTTGTTTGCTAAAAAAATTTTAACTAGGCAAATACTTTATTATTATGTTCAAGTAAAGCTAAGGCTATGTAAATACCATCAAAACAAAAGACTTACTTAAATTTCCTTTGAAATACATATGATGGGGTTTTGTTGTTTACTTTGCAAAATGGTTGTACTGGGTTTTTTTATAAAGGAAGTATTTGGAGATGACAGTGAGCTTCCTTCAAAAACAAGTGAACTGGAGATTTAATCTATGGATATAAAATGTGCTCAATCTACTGCTACTCAGTCCTGTTTGATATGGATATATGTGTGCGTGTATATACATGTGCATATGTATATATACACAGACATGATACTTCTTTTATGCAACTAATAGGACAAAGTCAACTGGGAAAAATATGAACTTATTCAGCAAGTGTATAATATATAGACTGTACAACAGCTCAGAAAGATCATGTAATCTGATAGAAATAAAAGACAAATGAAAAGTATAATATCAATTAGCACTGCATGTTACAGCTTCATCTTCAAAATCTGATGATAAACACTAACAGTGTTTGGTAGGCACATGAAAATACTTAGGATAATATAGACTCATTACAGAAGGGAAAAACTTATTGCTAACACTATAGAATTCTTTTTATAAGAATAAGGTCAGAATTGATCATGAAAGTTCTAACAACTCTTGCTTTTATTTGATAATTATACAATTGTTTTACCCTTGCTATCAAGAGTTCTATTTTCTTTGCTTAATATATTTTGGCCAGTATGAAAAAGAACAAAAAAATTAATTCACAGTTAATATGATGTTGCTAAAGGAAGTTAAACAATAACAACAAAATAAAACCATTGATAAGGCAGGCTTAGACCTCCTTAAGAAGACAGTTAGTGGCCTACCGTAATTTGAGCACTTTCTCATGAAAATCCCGTTCAGTTTCCTATAGATTTTGCAGAGTTCATTCCATGGAGATAATTCAAAGGGTGGAAGACAGTTAGTTGGCCTAGAGGGGCAAAATGTCTCCCACAAATATCTACAGACTGTGCTTTCCTGAAAACCATCACCAGTTTCAAACCTCAGTCAAATTCTAGCGTCACAGGAAATGCACAGCTGAAGAAAGAAATGATGAGTATGTGTGGCCAAGGTATGCAGCACTTTGTCAATGTTTGTTTGCTAAAAAAATTTTAACTAGGCAAATACTTTATTATTATGTTCAAGTAAAGCTAAGGCTATGTAAATACCATCAAAACAAAAGACTTACTTAAATTTCCTTTGAAATACATATGATGGGGTTTTGTTGTTTACTTTGCAAAATGGTTGTACTGGGTTTTTTTATAAAGGAAGTATTTGGAGATGACAGTGAGCTTCCTTCAAAAACAAGTGAACTGGAGATTTAATCTATGGATATAAAATGTGCTCAATCTACTGCTACTCAGTCCTGTTTGATATGGATATATGTGTGCGTGTATATACATGTGCATATGTATATATACACAGACATGATACTTCTTTTATGCAACTAATAGGACAAAGTCAACTGGGAAAAATATGAACTTATTCAGCAAGTGTATAATATATAGACTGTACAACAGCTCAGAAAGATCATGTAATCTGATAGAAATAAAAGACAAATGAAAAGTATAATATCAATTAGCACTGCATGTTACAGCTTCATCTTCAAAATCTGATGATAAACACTAACAGTGTTTGGTAGGCACATGAAAATACTTAGGATAATATAGACTCATTACAGAAGGGAAAAACTTATTGCTAACACTATAGAATTCTTTTTATAAGAATAAGGTCAGAATTGATCATGAAAGTTCTAACAACTCTTGCTTTTATTTGATAATTATACAATTGTTTTACCCTTGCTATCAAGAGTTCTATTTTCTTTGCTTAATATATTTTGGCCAGTATGAAAAAGAACAAAAAAATTAATTCACAGTTAATATGATGTTGCTAAAGGAAGTTAAACAATAACAACAAAATAAAACCATTGATAAGGCAGGCTTAGACCTCCTTAAGAAGACAGTTAGTGGCCTACCGTAATTTGAGCACTTTCTCATGAAAAATCCCGTTCAGTTTCCTATAGATTTTGCAGAGTTCATTCCATGGAGATAATTAAGGAAAACAGAGAGGAGGGCTGTGGGATCTTCTCACTCCTCTTCTGTGCAGCCCAGCAGCTCTGACCTCAGTGTGATCCTCCCATACCAGGACCAAGGGAGAATTCTTATGTGCCGTGCATAGATGGGTGGATCAATGACATTTTTTCTGTGAGTATCATTGTCAAAATTGCCCTGGAAAACCTGGTAAAGAAGAACAGATTATTAATCATTTGGCTTCTTTTTCTTGAGAATTATTTCTGTTATTGTTTGGATCATTTTTTCTCACATGTGAGATTTGATAACCAATCATGGTTTTCAGAACATACTGCAGTGTTTTTTAACAGTAATTTTAAAACTGAATAGGGAATGAATATTTCAGGAGTTGAATAAGTTGAATATTGCTTGTCTAAGGCAGGAATACATAAATGTATCATTTTCATGTTTTATAAAAGATGTATCAGGGCTTTAATGTGATAGATATTTTTGGCTTCTGTTGGGCAGGCAGCTTGCTGAAGGTAATCTCTTTTAAGGAGTAATTCAGAGATCGAGGCTGTGGCAAATTCAAGTCATTATGTGCAAAATGCATCATCTGCACTCACAAGGGGCAACAAGAGGCAGCTGTTAGATTATACAGAGTGTTTAAAAAAAACAAGGTATGGAAGGAGCTTAAATCATTTCTGGACATACATATCTCATTGACCCTTAACTAATAATATGTGCTGTGTGCTGTGGTGAGTTGCTCTGTCATTTCTGACTCCTTTAGACCCTAAGGACTGTAGCCTGTCAGGGGCACCCTCGAATAAGGTCAGATTCATGAAAGTTCTAACAACTCTTGCTTTTATTTGATAATTATACAATTGTTGTACCCTTGCTATCAAGAGTTCTATTTTCTTTGCTTAATATATTTTGGCCAGTATGAAAAAGAACAAAAAAATTAATTCACAGTTAATATGATGTTGCTAAAGGAAGTTAAACAATAACAACAAAATAAAACCATTGATAAGGCAGGCTTAGACCTCCTTAAGAAGACAGTTAGTGGCCTACCGTAATTTGAGCACTTTCTCATGAAAAATCCCGTTCAGTTTCCTATAGATTTTGCAGAGTTCATTCCATGGAGATAATTAAGGAAAACAGAGAGGAGGGCTGTGGGATCTTCTCACTCCTCTTCTGTGCAGCCCAGCAGCTCTGACCTCAGTGTGATCCTCCCATACCAGGACCAAGGGAGAATTCTTATGTGCCGTGCATAGATGGGTGGATCAATGACATTTTTTCTGTGAGTATCATTGTCAAAATTGCCCTGGAAAACCTGGTAAAGAAGAACAGATTATTAATCATTTGGCTTCTTTTTCTTGAGAATTATTTCTGTTATTGTTTGGATCATTTTTTCTCACATGTGAGATTTGATAACCAATCATGGTTTTCAGAACATACTGCAGTGTTTTTTAACAGTAATTTTAAAACTGAATAGGGAATGAATATTTCAGGAGTTGAATAAGTTGAATATTGCTTGTCTAAGGCAGGAATACATAAATGTATCATTTTCATGTTTTATAAAAGATGTATCAGGGCTTTAATGTGATAGATATTTTTGGCTTCTGTTGGGCAGGCAGCTTGCTGAAGGTAATCTCTTTTAAGGAGTAATTCAGAGATCGAGGCTGTGGCAAATTCAAGTCATTATGTGCAAAATGCATCATCTGCACTCACAAGGGGCAACAAGAGGCAGCTGTTAGATTATACAGAGTGTTTAAAAAAAACAAGGTATGGAAGGAGCTTAAATCATTTCTGGACATACATATCTCATTGACCCTTAACTAATAATATGTGCTGTGTGCTGTGGTGAGTTGCTCTGTCATTTCTGACTCCTTTAGACCCTAAGGACTGTAGCCTGTCAGGCACCTCTGTCCATGGGATTCTCCAGGCAACAATACTGGAGTGGGTTGCCATTCCCTTCTCTAGGGGATCTTCCCAACTCAGGGATTGAACCCCAGTCTCCCGCATGGCAGGCAGATTGCATCTGAGCCACCAGGTCCAACCCAGGTCTGAAAATATATGTTCATTTTCAGAGGCCTCTCAGTGATGATTCAGCACAGAACACCAGGGCCGCATTTGCAGATTGGAGCCTGGCATCTTGTGCGTGCTGTGCAAACATGTGGCAGGTGCTGTTTTCTTGTCTCCAGTGCAAGGTAGATCCTGCTAGAGAACACTATTTCAGTTTTTCACCTGGCGAAGGAAAGTGAACTCGGTGTTTTCAGTTAACTTTATAAAATCTGTAAAAACTTGTTAAAAGTACTTTGCCATACACAGTTTACAAATTAAACACATAGATTAAAATCAAAGTTGGAAGACTGATGGGGAACATCATATCTCCAAATAGAAAGGAACACAGTTTCTGAGAGAGTTAGATTTGGAAGTTTTCAGAAGAGTATGCACCTATTTACAAAAGCCAAAATATGGAGGCCATCAGTCTAGCTGTGCATTGACTGATGGATAAAGATATGGTTTGCGTGTATACACACAAATGCACGCATATGTGTATATACATATAAAATGGAGTATTACTCAGCCATAATAAAGAATGAACTAATGCCATCTGTAGCAGTTTGAGTGGACCTAGAGAGCCAAATATCGTATGATGCCACTTGTGTGTGAATTCTAAAAAGTTATATAAAAATGAAATTATTTACAGAATAGAAACAGACTCAGACTTTGAAAACAAACATGCTCACCAAAGAGGAATGGGGTGGTAGGGATAAAGTAGGATTGGGGAATTAACAGATAAACACCAGTATATAGAAAATAGCCAACCAAGAAGGACCTACCATACATTACAGGGTAGTATACTCAATAACTTGTAATAATCTACAAGGGAAAAAGAATCTGAAAAAATTACATATATATATATATATATATATATAGAGTGAGTCATCTTAATGTATGCCTGACACTAACAACTTTTGTAGACCAACTATACCTCAAATATTTAAAAATTAAATATGAGTTTCACTTTTACGAGAGGGGTTAACTAATGAGCTGGTAACAGGTTTGCTGAGATACTCAAACATGATGTGCCTAGGAATCTCTCAGACTTTCCCAATACATGGGGCCTGGTTATAAAAGCATGAAGGCACTTCAGAGAGGCTTCTACAATTACAAATCAGGAGAAGATAAAGCAAATAATAGAACTGTTTTAGTGTGACTGAAATTTTGGATTTGGATTTTTTTAACCTCAACTCTCCTGTGATTCTAAATAAAAATTATGTTTCTAGTGAGGATTCAGATTCCCTGGAGAAGGTATAGGGTGCACAGGACTCTTGGGCTTCCCTCGTGGCTCAGACAGTAAAGAGTCTACCTGTAATGTGGGAGACCTAGGTTTGATTCCTGTATCAGGAAGATTCCCTGGAGAAGGGAATGGCTATCCACTCTAGTTTGCTTGCTTGGAGCATCCTGTGGTGTATTTAGGCTAGAGTTGTTGCTTAGTTACTAAGTTGTGTCAAGACTGTTTTGTGACCCCGTGGACTGTTGCCTGCCTGGCTTGTCTGTTCATGAGACTTTTCCAGGCAAGCATACTGAAATGGGTTGGTATTTCCTCCTCTAGGATATCTTCTGGACCCAGAGATGTAAACCTATGTGTCCTGCATTGGCAGGCGGCTTATTCTACTGAGATACCAGGGAAGTCCCTTACGGCCGAGTAGTTGTCTTCAATAGGAAGGTGTTAGCATCACAGAGCGAGGTAAGGTTATCTTCCATGACTAGTCAGAGAGCTGGGATGCCTGTCAGCTTCTGTCAGCAGTCATGTGTTATGACTGTGCCTTTTGCAAGTACGAAGAAGTCCTCTTGGGATTTATTTCAGATACTATCTATTTACTAAGTCATTAGGTTGGAAAAGGCATACTTTTTTTTCATTTGTGTTAAACATAATTCATTAAAAATTTTAAAGAGATTCACATTGTTGTAACCTTTTGAAAGTTATGTTCATATCATCTAAAGAGCAAGAGGTTTTAAGTTTCTATAGAGTCCTTCAGGTCTTCAACATAACAGGGCAGTATTTTAGCAAGCTCGTATTATGAACTCCTCCTTGCAAAATTCAGACCTAAGTTGAAAAAAGTAGGAAACACCACTAGGCCATTCAGGTATGACCTAAATCAAATCCCTTATGATTATACAATGAAACCGTTCAAAAGATTCAGTGGATTAGATCTGATACAGTGCCTGAAGAACTATGGACAGAGGTTCATTTCATTGTACAGGTGGCGGTCATCAAAACCATCTCCAACAAAAGAAATGCAAGAAGGCAAAACGGTTGTCTGTGGAGGCCTTACAAAGAGCTGAGAAAAGAAGAGATGCAAAAGGCAAAGAAGAAAAGGAAAGCTGTACCCATCTGAATGCAGAGTTCCAGAGAACAGCAAGGAGAGAGACGAAAGCCTTCTTAAGTGAACCATGCAAAGAAAAAATCTGACTCTTTTTCCATCTTTATCTTTTTGGGCTTCAAATTACTGGGCATAGTGACAGAAGCCATGACATTAAAAGGCACTTGATCCTTCGAAGAAAAGCTATGACAGACCTTGACAGTGTATTCATAAGCAGAGACATCACTTTGCTGACAAAAGTCCATATAATCAAAGTTATGCTGCAGTTATGCTGCAGTGTGGGTTGCAAAGAGTTGGACACCACTGAACAGCTGACTGTACAACATCATCACGTATTTAGACACGTTGGAAGTCTGCCTTCTCATTAGGTTAAAATATGCCCCTAACATCCATCTATCATCCTCAGTAATCACTGAAGTCTATCTATGAAAAGAAAAACACTCTTGACATATTTAACAATAACAGAATCCTTTCAAACTCCGCTTCAATGCTTTAGGCTACACATTCATGTTTCCTTAAGAAATTCCACAAGTTGGATAATTTTCACTTATCTTGATTATGTTCCATGGCATACCCCCTAGTTTTGCTGTGATTCTATTTAAGTGTTGCATTTGTTTGGACATACTACATTCTTATTATCCCAATATCTCAAAAAAATAGAGCATACCTTTGTTGTAGATACAATGGTTCTAATCAAAACAGTCAAAGATTTAAAACTATCATGTTACATTTTGGGTCATGGTCAATTGATTTATGATCAAATAAACTCTGAACTTTTTCATGAAATTTTTCTAAAGCCAGTACTTCTCCAATTTCTTGCTTATAAAATGAATTTATAGTACTTGTATAAATTCACATTTATCCCAATTTTATTTCATGAACTCATAGCATTTAAAATTTACAATTTCTAGTTAATACTATGATCTATTTAAAACACTATGGAAACTTACTGGTTATAATGTTTTATAAAAAATATCTTCTATAAAGTAACAATTTATGTATTATGTGAGTATAAAATCTGACTTTTGTGGGCAACATGACAGACTTATACTTACTATTTTGTAGTTCAGCATCATAAAATTCATTTTTATATAGTTAGTATCAACATTACTTGAATTTTTGACTATTAAAAATTTCAGAGTTATAACTTGAATCAATGCTTTAAGTGATTTAAATAAAGTCTTATGAGAAATTTCACAGAATTAGATGCATAAATGACGTTAAACATAATATTAATCTATATGTATCATGTTTATAAGAGGTTTCATTTCCTTCTAATTCTATAACTAGATTGTTAATATTCTTTAGGCGAGGCTATATTTAAGGTATGTCTTGCTTTGTGTTATACTGTAGCATTCCAAAATAAAAACTTTCATTAAAAAGGCAAACTAAAATTTGTGTTGCAATGTATAGAATATTTTTAAAAGTTTCTGTGAGTAGTGTAACTCTAACCTACATTTTTAAAAGTCTTATTGGAAGTTTTTCATTTTGTGAAACTTCTGCTAGTGATTCAAAATAGAAAGTTTGAAACTAATGTTTGGTTCTTTTATCCAACATAGACTCTAGCTATTATTCACTGAATTCAATTTTCTAGGAAAGCATCATGATTGAATGGCTTATGTTTTCCTTAAGAAATTCCACAAGTTGGATAATTTTCACTTATCTTGATTATGTTCCATGGCATACCCCCTAGTTTTGCTGTGATTCTATTTAAGTGTTGCATTTGTTTGGACATACTACATTCTTATTATCCCAATATCTCAAAAAAATAGAGCATACCTTTGTTGTAGATACAATGGTTCTAATCAAAACAGTCAAAGATTTAAAACTATCATGTTACATTTTGGGTCATGGTCAATTGATTTATGATCAAATAAACTCTGAACTTTTTCATGAAATTTTTCTAAAGCCAGTACTTCTCCAATTTCTTGCTTATAAAATGAATTTATAGTACTTGTATAAATTCACATTTATCCCAATTTTATTTCATGAACTCATAGCATTTAAAATTTACAATTTCTAGTTAATACTATGATCTATTTAAAACACTATGGAAACTTACTGGTTATAATGTTTTATAAAAAATATCTTCTATAAAGTAACAATTTATGTATTATGTGAGTATAAAATCTGACTTTTGTGGGCAACATGACAGACTTATACTTACTATTTTGTAGTTCAGCATCATAAAATTCATTTTTATATAGTTAGTATCAACATTACTTGAATTTTTGACTATTAAAAATTTCAGAGTTATAACTTGAATCAATGCTTTAAGTGATTTAAATAAAGTCTTATGAGAAATTTCACAGAATTAGATGCATAAATGACGTTAAACATAATATTAATCTATATGTATCATGTTTATAAGAGGTTTCATTTCCTTCTAATTCTATAACTAGATTGTTAATATTCTTTAGGCGAGGCTATATTTAAGGTATGTCTTGCTTTGTGTTATACTGTAGCATTCCAAAATAAAAACTTTCATTAAAAAGGCAAACTAAAATTTGTGTTGCAATGTATAGAATATTTTTAAAAGTTTCTGTGAGTAGTGTAACTCTAACCTACATTTTTAAAAGTCTTATTGGAAGTTTTTCATTTTGTGAAACTTCTGCTAGTGATTCAAAATAGAAAGTTTGAAACTAATGTTTGGTTCTTTTATCCAACATAGACTCTAGCTATTATTCACTGAATTCAATTTTCTAGGAAAATTTACCAGTACCCTGAAAGCATCTCATGATTGAATGGCTAGTATATTATTCTTGATGGTTTTCTCTGCAATCAATTCCACTAAACCAATGAAACTCTGTAAGAAAATTAAATATAAGTACATTCTTTCAGATGTAATAAGGAAACAACAAGTTTCCTGGTAAACTCCAGTATTCTAGGAAATGTTCTTTGGAAAAACGGTTCACTTTGAGAACTGCATTCTATTCTAAGAAGTACACCAACAGCAGCAGGAGCTGGAGGCTTTTGTTGGAAACACTAATCTACAGTGGGCAGAAGAACAATCTGGGGGATGAGTCCCCACAATATTTCAGCAAAAATAATTGAAATTAATTCTCATGGACATAAACAATGGATATAACAACTATATTTCTTTAAGATCATTTCTGCAAAGATGGATAGGTTCTTTGGAGAACAATACTTTGGCCTTCTCTGGGGATCACTTTGAAATCCCTGTGCAACTATACTCAGGTTTTCTGAAAGCTACAGAGCATGGTGACATATATAAATAAATCTGTACCACATTTCATATTTTATAACAATTTTTATATCTTTCAAGATGTTTTTTTGTTCCATAAGCCCTTTGAAAAATCCTCCTTGATATTTCTTTACTTCCCAAAACCCTCTATGAAATTATATGAGGCTTTCAAATGCCTATCCAAACATTTAACTTTAACAGTCGAATTATAGAATATTTTTGTTTGATGGAAGAAGTGGAAAGCAAAATGTGCAGACAAGTTCAACGCCTTTCTTCCACCAGTATATGAGTCATTTTAAACCATTAAAATGTATATATGCATTCTCTGTGAAAATTATTTATACCCCGTGGTTGCTCTCAGGAGATTTCCCATGGCTCTGAGGTGCCCTATCTTTTGTGATCATATTCTCATAGATCTTTGGCTTCAAGGAATGCTACACCACACTGAATAATACTGTTTTGCTTCATGCCTTTGGTATATATAGATCTCTGATTTTATCCCAAGACAGTTTTTACTCAACCACAAATTTGATGTTTACTTAGAATTCTTCAGGCATTATTTGCTCTCTGTTTTTCTTATTGTTAGACATTTGTTTTCAGAATCCACCAATGTGGGATTCAAATAATAAATGGTTTCAAAAGGCAAATATGTTGTCATCTTCCTACCCTGACAATAAAAAACCTTTTATTGCTTTTAAAATTGTCACAGGTTCTCCTTCATTTCTCTATAATTCATGTAAATGCTGGTTGCTGATAGTTGAGAAAGAGAGCTGTGATATGTTTCTAAAATTCCTTCTATCCTGAGTACTCTGGGAGTTACAAGTATTGAGAAACAAGAGGAAATAGGACAACTTTGGGAATATTTTTGAGAACTTTTAACTGCTGGCCTCTCATAGAAGGACTCAAATGACCCAAATTGACATGAGATTAAGGGATATAATATTCTACTGTACCATCAATCTCTGTATTACTGGCAAGGAAACATAGGTTATCCTGCGATTTCCTAGTCTACTATGACAATCACAAATTAAGCTAAGAATTGCTACAGAAAATAAACAAATGGGACCTTATAAAGCTCAAAATCATTTGCATAGTAAAGGAAACCATAAGCCCAATGAAAAGACAACCTGAAGAATGGGAGAAAATACTTGCGAATAATGCTACTGACAAGGGATTAATTTCCAAAAAATACAAACAGCTCAATATTAAAACAAAAAATTGAATAAAAAATGGGTAGAAGACCTAAACAGACATAGATTTTTCTCGATAGAAATTTGAAGTGGAAAGTACAAAATGTGCAGACAAGTTCAACGCCTTTCTTCCACCAGTATATGAGTCATTTTAAACCATTAAAATGTATATATGCATTCTCTGTGAAAATTATTTATACCCCGTGGTTGCTCTCAGGAGATTTCCCATGGCTCTGAGGTGCCCTATCTTTTGTGATCATATTCTCATAGATCTTTGGCTTCAAGGAATGCTACACCACACTGAATAATACTGTTTTGCTTCATGCCTTTGGTATATATAGATCTCTGATTTTATCCCAAGACAGTTTTTACTCAACCACAAATTTGATGTTTACTTAGAATTCTTCAGGCATTATTTGCTCTCTGTTTTTCTTATTGTTAGACATTTGTTTTCAGAATCCACCAATGTGGGATTCAAATAATAAATGGTTTCAAAAGGCAAATATGTTGTCATCTTCCTACCCTGACAATAAAAAACCTTTTATTGCTTTTAAAATTGTCACAGGTTCTCCTTCATTTCTCTATAATTCATGTAAATGCTGGTTGCTGATAGTTGAGAAAGAGAGCTGTGATATGTTTCTAAAATTCCTTCTATCCTGAGTACTCTGGGAGTTACAAGTATTGAGAAACAAGAGGAAATAGGACAACTTTGGGAATATTTTTGAGAACTTTTAACTGCTGGCCTCTCATAGAAGGACTCAAATGACCCAAATTGACATGAGATTAAGGGATATAATATTCTACTGTACCATCAATCTCTGTATTACTGGCAAGGAAACATAGGTTATCCTGCGATTTCCTAGTCTACTATGACAATCACAAATTAAGCTAAGAATTGCTACAGAAAATAAACAAATGGGACCTTATAAAGCTCAAAATCATTTGCATAGTAAAGGAAACCATAAGCCCAATGAAAAGACAACCTGAAGAATGGGAGAAAATACTTGCGAATAATGCTACTGACAAGGGATTAATTTCCAAAAAATACAAACAGCTCAATATTAAAACAAAAAATTGAATAAAAAATGGGTAGAAGACCTAAACAGACATAGATATGTCTCCAAGGAAGGTACACAAATTGCCAAAAGAAACATGAAATGATGCTCAACATCACTACTTATTAGGGAAAACAAAAACCACAATAATGTACCAGCTCACATTGGTCAGAATAAACATCATCAAAACGTGCGCTAAGAACAAATGCTGGAGAGGATGTGGAGAAAAGGGATGCCTTCTATACTGTTGGTGGGAATTTAAATTAGTGTAGTCATTATGGAGAACAGTATGGAGATTCCTTAAAAAACTAAAAATAGACCTACCATATCCCAAAACCCTACTCCTAGGCATATATCTGGAAAAAACACTAACTCAAAAATATACATGTACCTCAATGTTTATAGCAGCACCATTTATAATGGCCAAGTCATGGAAGCAACTTAAGTGTCCAATAACAGATGAATGGATACATACATAAACACGTAAGAATAATGCTAAGTGATAAGAATGAAACAATGCTATTTGCAGTAACATTGATAGAGATTATCATACTAAGTGAAGTAAGCTAGGTATGCTAAGTTGCTTCAAATGTCTTTGACTCTTTGCAGCCCTACAGAAGGCAGCCCACCAGGCTTCTCCTTCCATGGGATTCTCTAGGCAAGAATACTGTAGTGGGTTGCCATTTCCTACTCCAGGGAATCTTCCTGACCCAGGGATTGAACCTGTGTCTCTTACATCTCCTGCCTTGGCAGGTAGGTTTGTTACCACTAGTGCCATCTGGGAAGACTCAAGCTAGACAGAGAAAGCCAAAATATAACATCACTTACATGTGGAATCTCAAAAATGATACATATGAACTTATTTACAAAATAGAAGAAAGATTTCCTACTGTACCATCAATCTCTGTATTACTGGCAAGGAAACATAGGTTATCCTGCGATTTCCTAGTCTACTATGACAATCACAAATTAAGCTAAGAATTGCTACAGAAAATAAACAAATGGGACCTTATAAAGCTCAAAATCATTTGCATAGTAAAGGAAACCATAAGCCCAATGAAAAGACAACCTGAAGAATGGGAGAAAATACTTGCGAATAATGCTACTGACAAGGGATTAATTTCCAAAAAATACAAACAGCTCAATATTAAAACAAAAAATTGAATAAAAAATGGGTAGAAGACCTAAACAGACATAGATATGTCTCCAAGGAAGGTACACAAATTGCCAAAAGAAACATGAAATGATGCTCAACATCACTACTTATTAGGGAAAACAACAACCACAATAATGTACCAGCTCACATTGGTCAGAATAAACATCATCAAAACGTGCGCTAAGAACAAATGCTGGAGAGGATGTGGAGAAAAGGGATGCCTTCTATACTGTTGGTGGGAATTTAAATTAGTGTAGTCATTATGGAGAACAGTATGGAGATTCCTTAAAAAACTAAAAATAGACCTACCATATCCCAAAACCCTACTCCTAGGCATATATCTGGAAAAAACACTAACTCAAAAATATACATGTACCTCAATGTTTATAGCAGCACCATTTATAATGGCCAAGTCATGGAAGCAACTTAAGTGTCCAATAACAGATGAATGGATACATACATAAACACGTAAGAATAATGCTAAGTGATAAGAATGAAACAATGCTATTTGCAGTAACATTGATAGAGATTATCATACTAAGTGAAGTAAGCTAGGTATGCTAAGTTGCTTCAAATGTCTTTGACTCTTTGCAGCCCTACAGAAGGCAGCCCACCAGGCTTCTCCTTCCATGGGATTCTCTAGGCAAGAATACTGTAGTGGGTTGCCATTTCCTACTCCAGGGAATCTTCCTGACCCAGGGATTGAACCTGTGTCTCTTACATCTCCTGCCTTGGCAGGTAGGTTTGTTACCACTAGTGCCATCTGGGAAGACTCAAGCTAGACAGAGAAAGCCAAAATATAACATCACTTACATGTGGAATCTCAAAAATGATACATATGAACTTATTTACAAAATAGAAAAAGATTCATAGACTTCCAAAACAAATTTATGATACATTATCAAAGAGGGAACACTAAATTAAGAGTTTGGGATTAACATATATATACCAATGTGTATAACACAGATCATCAACAAGGACCTACTGTATAACACAGGGAATGCTACTCAATATTCTGTAGTAACTTATATGGGAAAAGAATCTGTGAAAGAATGGATGTATGCATAACTGAATTGCTTTGTACAACTGAAACTAACACATTTTAAGTCAACCATAATAAAAAAGAAAGGTTATAAAAGCTACATGCACCTCCATGTTGATAGCAGCACTAAATAGCCAAGCCATGGAAGTAGTCTAATTGTCCACTGACAGATGAATGTATAAAAAAGATATGGTATACAGATACAATGGAATATAACTCAAGCATCAAAATGAATAAAATAATGCCATTTGCAGCAGTATGGGTGGACATAGAGACTATCACACTAAGAGAAGTTAGAAAAATAAATATCATATGATATCATCTATATGTGGAATCTAAAAAAGGGATACAAATGCACTTGAACACAGTTACCAAGAGAGAAAGGTAACGGAGGGATAAATCAGGAGTTTGGGACTAGTAGGTACACACTACTCTATATAAGAAGGATAACCAACAAGATCCTACTGTATACCATTGGGAGCTTATTCAATAATTTGTAATTAACCATAATGGAGAAAAAAGGAACTGCTAAGATTCAACCCATGCCTTCCTGGTGGCTCAGTAGTAAAGAATCTGTCTCCAATCCAGGAGATGTGGGTTGGATCCCTGGGTCAGGAAGACCCCTGGAGAAGTAACTCACTCCAGTATTCTTGACTGGGAAATCCCATGAAAAGAGGTACCTGGCAGACTAGAGAGTCCATGGGGTTGCCAAAAATGTCAGGCATGACTTAGTGACTAAAAAATGACAGGCATTCCACCCAACTTGAGAAAAGGGGAAATGGGCTTGTAGAACAGATCTCCATTCCTTCTGTGGCTTTCTGTGCTAGAAAACCAGGTAGCTGGAACCTGGAAGCTTGAAAAGAGCCAGAAGAACTCCTCTGAGAAATTCATGTGACTTTTGTTAATAGGTATTGACCTTGGAAAAAGACCCACAGAAAAATAAAAGCAAACATTTCTAACTCTGCTGACTGTTACCTTCCTTCCCCTCAAACGACTGGCATTTTGAATGCTTACTCTCAAAGTCAGTAGCTAGGACATACCATCATACTACCTACTTTTATGATGAAAGTCTCCTGAAGTGATAAGAATATTTTAGGGAATATATCACATAGGATGATTACCTATAAAGATTTATGCAACATAAAATATGCCATTCTAAATTGTGGCTATATATTTGAACTACCTGTCACTGAGAATTTGATTATCATAAGAACTATTCCCACAGACAAAAAAAAAAAAAACAAAAAAACAAACCAAAAAAAACTGAACTGGAAAAAATCTCTGCTTTTCAAAGTATCTCCAGTAGATATTACCAAAAGTAGTCAGAGAGTAAGGCCATCGAATTTTGTCTTCATAGTCAAACATCAGAAATGTGGAAATGTCTTTCCCCTTTTCTACAAAAGTACAGAATGTCCTGCCTCTCTATTGAAGCTCAATGCTCATTTCTCAGAATTTTCTAAATCACACCAGGCATTTTGAACTTTATCAGAACAATCTGTTCTGTGCCTTGAATCCCCCCTACATGATGTGGCAGTGGAGAAACTTGTATGTAAATTTCCACCGCACATTAGCAACCTTTTAATCACTGTATGTTTCTTTGAAAAGTTTAACCCTATCTTGGACAGAAATGACTTAGTACAGAGCTATATGCATGAGAAAAGCAGTGATTTAAGTATTCAGCCATATGTCTTCTAAGATAAAATAGTGCTGAGGAGAAAAGAGTGTTAGGGAGTAGGAGTGGATAATCCTGGATGTGGATGAGGAGGTGGCAGAGGGGAATCTCTGTGCTGAAGCAGGGTGTGGGTGTGGTGTGGTGTGGCGTGGTGTGGTGTGGTGTGTGTGTGTGGGTGCGTGTGTATCTAGGCACAGATATACAGCATTTTCCTTTTGCATCTCATCTGTGTATTCTCAGAACACCATCTGATCTAACTGGGAAATTGGGAGATCTTTAATGGAGTCAGAACTGCAAGATATAAGATATGGGATATACTTATACTAAAATTTTTATTGTTTACCTGAAACATTAATTAACAGATGTACTATTTCCCAACCTCAAACCTGGTCTTCTGCACTGCAAACAGATTTTGGTTTTTTTAACCCTCCGAACCACCAGAAGCCCTGTATTTTATTTGCTAAATCTGACAACGCAACCCAGGGAAGCGGCATCCCTTTGTATCTGATAAGAATATTTTAGGGAATATATCACATAGGATGATTACCTATAAAGATTTATGCAACATAAAATATGCCATTCTAAATTGTGGCTATATATTTGAACTACCTGTCACTGAGAATTTGATTATCATAAGAACTATTCCCACAGACAAAAAAAAAAAAACAAAAAAACAAACCAAAAAAAACTGAACTGGAAAAAATCTCTGCTTTTCAAAGTATCTCCAGTAGATATTACCAAAAGTAGTCAGAGAGTAAGGCCATCGAATTTTGTCTTCATAGTCAAACATCAGAAATGTGGAAATGTCTTTCCCCTTTTCTACAAAAGTACAGAATGTCCTGCCTCTCTATTGAAGCTCAATGCTCATTTCTCAGAATTTTCTAAATCACACCAGGCATTTTGAACTTTATCAGAACAATCTGTTCTGTGCCTTGAATCCCCCCTACATGATGTGGCAGTGGAGAAACTTGTATGTAAATTTCCACCGCACATTAGCAACCTTTTAATCACTGTATGTTTCTTTGAAAAGTTTAACCCTATCTTGGACAGAAATGACTTAGTACAGAGCTATATGCATGAGAAAAGCAGTGATTTAAGTATTCAGCCATATGTCTTCTAAGATAAAATAGTGCTGAGGAGAAAAGAGTGTTAGGGAGTAGGAGTGGATAATCCTGGATGTGGATGAGGAGGTGGCAGAGGGGAATCTCTGTGCTGAAGCAGGGTGTGGGTGTGGTGTGGTGTGGCGTGGTGTGGTGTGGTGTGTGTGTGTGGGTGCGTGTGTATCTAGGCACAGATATACAGCATTTTCCTTTCGCATCTCATCTGTGTATTCTCAGAACACCATCTGATCTAACTGGGAAATTGGGAGATCTTTAATGGAGTCAGAACTGCAAGATATAAGATATGGGATATACTTATACTAAAATTTTTATTGTTTACCTGAAACATTAATTAACAGATGTACTATTTCCCAACCTCAAACCTGGTCTTCTGCACTGCAAACAGATTTTGGTTTTTTTAACCCTCCGAACCACCAGGGAAGCCCCTGTATTTTATTTGCTAAATCTGACAACGCAGGGAATCCTGGCCTTGAACTGAATGGGTATAAACTCTGCTTTGGTCTGAACTGAATCCTGAGTCTTTGTATCTCAATGATGTAAGGATATACAGATTATTACAATATATTGGCTATCAGGAGAGAAAAGTCAACTTTGCTATTTCTTATAGATACTGAGAAACTACTAAAAAAAGGATAAAAAGGTTTCAATTCATATGCAAAAGCAACATTTTCACTCAGGAGGAATGCCTCCCTTTATTAACATTTCATTTATCTGTACAAAATTAATTTTGTTCCTACTTTGATTTAAAAGTAGGAAATTAATTTCTCTGTTTGGTCTTCTGGGGTATAGTAATCTGTTCAGAGTTGTAGAAAAAGTGGGAGGAATGCCCATTGCTGGATTCACCTTTTATTTTTTAAAGGTGTCTTTTAATCACTTTTGTGTCTCATTTATACCAGAAGTTTTATAATGATGAGGAATGCACTGCCTTTTTAATAAGGACCCCAAGGGGTTTTGTACAGATGTGAATCTCAAGAGTGCATAATACATATTAATATGTTTTCTCTTTGAGTTCTAACAAAATGAAGTACAGGAGAGTTACTGCCAACTGGGCCATTTTATAGTGTGGTGGTAGATTCAGAAATTCTTTAATGGTTTCCCATAAACCTCGAATTGTGATAGGTATCGTTTATTCTTTCTCAGATTTAAACTATGACAACATAGACATAAATATTAATTCATTTAAAAAGTATTAGAGACCTAATTGCTCAACATATTGCAGCTGACGGTTTGAAGGAGATAGGAAAATTAGCATGTACACGTGCCCTAATAATGCCCTTAAAGAATTATTACCTTCAATATTCATTGCTTGGTAATTATTTAGAAATGAAATGGATTAATATTTTTGCTGTATTCTAGGTCAAAGATCAATGCACAGTTCTAACAAACAAAATAATGACATGGTTTCTGTCTTATCTGATTAAGTACTCATTTTCACAGAAGGAATAACTACCAGATTTAACTTAAATAGGATTTTGCAATTTTTCTAGTAAAAAAATAATAATATTTTTTGAAATTAAGCTCTCCTGTTTTAATCAGGTTCAACACTGCCTTTTAATGAATAATAACATATGTGTTTTTTAAACAATTTATTAAAGTTAGATGGCCTTCACCATTCTGTTGGGAACCTATCACCATGCAATACATGTATGTTTTACTTTTGTTGAAATTTTGTCAACTCACAACATTCAACACTTTGCCTTTTGCCTCTCCACCAAACACTATCTCATATGTCTTAAAAATAACAATGGAAACACAATCATACAGCATCCATGGGATGCACCAAAAGCAGTGTCTTAGAGGGAAGTTCATAGTGATAGAGGACTTCCCTCAAAAAAAAAAAAGCAAAAAAAACAAAAGTAAAAGGAGACCTCAAATAAACAACCTAATAGGTCACCTAAAAGCATTAGAAAAATAACAAACAAAACCTAAAGTCAGCAGAAAGAAGGAAATAATAAAGATCAGAGAGGAAATAAATAAAACAGATATTTAAAAACCAACAGAAAAAATCAATAAAAACAAGACCTGTTTTTTTCAAAGGGTAAACAAAATTAGCAGTCTTCTGGCTAGTCTCACCAAGAAGAGAGCACCCAGATAAACAAAATAGG
This sequence comes from Tragulus kanchil, assembly GCA_022376925.1. Taxonomy (NCBI): domain Eukaryota; kingdom Metazoa; phylum Chordata; class Mammalia; order Artiodactyla; family Tragulidae; genus Tragulus; species Tragulus kanchil. The sequence continues at coordinate 34,643,954 of JAIOJX010000004.1, forward strand.
AAATGAAAAAGGAGAAATAACAACTGATATCACAGGAATAAAAAAAATAAGAGAATACAATGAATAATTTATATGTGAACAAATTTGACAACTGAGAAGAAATAGATAGGATTTTACAGACATGTAGCCAATCAAAATTACATCAAGAAATAGGTAATGTGATGAGACTATTAACTAGAAGTAAATAGGGTCTGTAATAAACAAACTCCCTATAAGCAAAAGCCCAGATGGCTTCACAGGCAAATTCTACCAAACATACAAAGAATGTATACCGATCCTTTTCAAGAGTCTCCAAAAGACCGAAGAGGAGGAGAAGGGAACACTGCCAAAGACATTCTATGAAGCCACCATCACCTTGATACCCAAATCAGAGAAAGACACTACCAAAAAAACAAAAATTACATGCCAATATCTTTGATGAATATAGATGTAAAATTCTCAACAAAATATTGAATCCAATCACACATAAAAAAGATTATATGCCATGACCTAGTTGGATTCATCCTAGGTTTGCAAGGATGGTTCAGCATACACAGATTAATGTGATATACCATCATCGACAAAAGAAAAAACAAAAACCACATGATCATTTCAATAGATACAGTGAAATCATTTGGTAAAACTCCTCATCCATTCACCATAAAAACTCTTACCAAAGTGGGTATACAGGGAACATATATCAACCTAATTAAAGCATTATTTATGACAAACCCACAGCCAATATAACAGTCAATGATGAAAAGCTAAAAGCTTTCCTGCTAAAATCTGGAATAAGACATGAATGCTCACTTTCACCACCTGTATTCAGCATAGTATTAGAAGTCCTAGTCACAGATATCAGGCAAGGGAAAAAAAAAAAAAAAAAGGGATCCAAATAGGAAAGGAAGAGGTAAAACTGTCATTACATTCAGATAACATGATACTATATACATAAACCCCTAAAGACCTCACAGGAAAACTACTAGAATTGATAAATGAATTCAGTAAGGTAACAAAATACAAGATTTACATACAGAAGCCTGTTGCCATTTTTATAATAATGAGTAAGGAAATATAAAAAGAAAAAGTCCCTTTTAAAATCACATGCCAAAAATAAAATGCTTGTGAATAAACCTGATCAAGAAGATGAAACATTTATATGCTAAGCAATATATAATATTACTGAAGGAAATTGGAAATGATTCAAAAAAATGGGAAGATATCCTATGCTCTTGAATTGGAAGAATTACTTTTGTTAAAATGGCCATACTACCCAAAGCTACCTCCAGATTTAATGTGATCCATATCAAATTATGCATGACATTTTTCACAGAACTAGAACAAATAATCCTAATTTATATGGAATTTATTTAAATTTATATGGAATCATACAAGACACAGAATTGCTAAAGTGATCCTGAATGAACAGACCAAGGCAGGAAGTATAGCTCCAGACTTCAGATGATACTAGAGAGTTACAGTAATCAAAACAACATAATGTTGACACAAAAATTAGCATATGGGTCAGTTAAACAGAATAGAGAGCCTAGAAATAAACTCACACACCCACGGTTAATCACTCTTTGACAAGGGAGGCAAGGATATACAATGGAGAAAAGATAGTCTCTTCAACAAGTGGTTTTGGGAAAGCTGGAAGGCCCCATTAAATCAGTGATTTTAGAACATACACTCAAATCATACATAAAAATAGGAGTAAAATAGCTTAAAGACTTAAATATAAGATATGACAGCATTTTATGTTCATAATTGATAATAATAATGAACATTTTTTATGTCTATATTTTTACCTGATGCATAGGCTTATATCTAATATTCTCACATAGTAATCCAAACATGAACTATATAAAATTTTTTTCCACTGAAGAATACCCTCATTACTCAACTGTGTCTCAAAATACAGCAGTCAAACCTAAACATGAGACATTCAGAATTTTCAAGGAGGAAACAGTTTTTAATTTGGGTGAGTGATAGTGGATTAGAAAGACAAAAATGAGATTTTAAGTTGTCTGGTATCTGCTATTGGGAAAAGGTCGGTCATAAAGCTGGCAATCATAAAAATATTTTCTATTTATGAACATTTTGCTTGGATAACCATGTAACATACTCGTGTTTTTCATATATATATTTTTTCGCTCATGCAGAAACATCTGTTGACTAGAATGACTGAGTTGTTTCAGATTTTAAGGTAGTTTATCTAATTTTTTGAATATAAAGAAGCTGAGTGTTTGAGAAAAAAGAAACAATATATAATATTACTGAAGGAAATTGGAAATGATTCAAAAAAATGGGAAGATATCCTATGCTCTTGAATTGGAAGAATTACTTTTGTTAAAATGGCCATACTACCCAAAGCTACCTCCAGATTTAATGTGATCCATATCAAATTATGCATGACATTTTTCACAGAACTAGAACAAATAATCCTAATTTATATGGAATTTATTTAAATTTATATGGAATCATACAAGACACAGAATTGCTAAAGTGATCCTGAATGAACAGACCAAGGCAGGAAGTATAGCTCCAGACTTCAGATGATACTAGAGAGTTACAGTAATCAAAACAACATAATGTTGACACAAAAATTAGCATATGGGTCAGTTAAACAGAATAGAGAGCCTAGAAATAAACTCACACACCCACGGTTAATCACTCTTTGACAAGGGAGGCAAGGATATACAATGGAGAAAAGATAGTCTCTTCAACAAGTGGTTTTGGGAAAGCTGGAAGGCCCCATTAAATCAGTGATTTTAGAACATACACTCAAATCATACATAAAAATAGGAGTAAAATAGCTTAAAGACTTAAATATAAGATATGACAGCATTTTATGTTCATAATTGATAATAATAATGAACATTTTTTATGTCTATATTTTTACCTGATGCATAGGCTTATATCTAATATTCTCACATAGTAATCCAAACATGAACTATATAAAATTTTTTTCCACTGAAGAATACCCTCATTACTCAACTGTGTCTCAAAATACAGCAGTCAAACCTAAACATGAGACATTCAGAATTTTCAAGGAGGAAACAGTTTTTAATTTGGGTGAGTGATAGTGGATTAGAAAGACAAAAATGAGATTTTAAGTTGTCTGGTATCTGCTATTGGGAAAAGGTCGGTCATAAAGCTGGCAATCATAAAAATATTTTCTATTTATGAACATTTTGCTTGGATAACCATGTAACATACTCGTGTTTTTCATATATATATTTTTTCGCTCATGCAGAAACATCTGTTGACTAGAATGACTGAGTTGTTTCAGATTTTAAGGTAGTTTATCTAATTTTTTGAATATAAAGAAGCTGAGTGTTTGAGACATATATAATTAACACAGAAAACAAACATATTCATTCCTAAGTACGGCATTTCTATTTTTTCTCTTTTCTCTATAAACTTCTATCTTATTGAGAATGTTTCACAGCATCTATGCTGGGATGTTATCTGTCACTAAATATGAGTCACAGTAGCAGGGATGTTTTTCCTCCACCAACCCACCCCCAAACTGCTGAGTTTTATGAATCTTGTGCCTGATACTTGATTTTATTTTCCCTACTACCTGATGAATATGTCCATAGATGGGCACTCTGCTTTTCCTTTAGATGACTATTAAACCTCCAAATGTCTTCTAAGAAATTTAAATCCTTCATTGGCCAGAATTACCCATATATGTTACATTGCTACTCTTTAATATTACAGAATGTGAATTGACATACACAAGCGTTTTCTTTGCAACTTGAAAGTTGCTTTGAAGACAGACAACCAGGTTTCTAATTTTGTATCCAAATAAACCTGATGTCTTTTCAAAAATTACTGAGCTCCTCAAGATGCACTGGTTTCTGACTATTCTCGTGGCCAGTCTTGTCACTCCAGCTCGTCTGTTATTTCTGGCATGCAGATAGCTAACTGACTGTATACACATAGTTCTTTAAGTTACAGATGCTCTCCTTGCTCGCCTCCATGCCATAAGCCCCACTTCCTCTTCCAGTCTTTCTTTTCTCCTCTTAACGCTCTTCACCCTAGGTTCAGGAACAAAGATCTTAGAGTAGGCAGCCCATTTGGAGCTCATGGAAACATGGAAATAGAAATATAGGTTTCCTTATAGCTTATCAAGCTCTGTTTGCCTCTGGATCCAATCTTCTGCCTTGTTTCTGACCCCAAGCCCCCACTTCACAACTGACTTTAAGTGACTCCCCGTTATGTTCTTTATGCACCTTAACAACTGCTTTCACACTTAGTGGTGATGATATGCCGCTTTCTGAATTTGAATTTGCTCATTGTGCCTGTCCTTTCTCAATCCTGCAGGCAGATTCAGTCTTCAAACAACATTCCCTTTGATGAATCAATTCTTCTCTACTGCAGTATTTCCAGAGATGTGGCCTTCTTGGTCAGAGACCTTAGCAAAATTTACAGGATCCTATTCTATTTTTGGAAAGATCATACATTGCAAAACCTATATAAAGAATTAAGAATAGGTAGAAAGAATATATAATTAACACAGAAAACAAACATATTCATTCCTAAGTACGGCATTTCTATTTTTTCTCTTTTCTCTATAAACTTCTATCTTATTGAGAATGTTTCACAGCATCTATGCTGGGATGTTATCTGTCACTAAATATGAGTCACAGTAGCAGGGATGTTTTTCCTCCACCAACCCACCCCCAAACTGCTGAGTTTTATGAATCTTGTGCCTGATACTTGATTTTATTTTCCCTACTACCTGATGAATATGTCCATAGATGGGCACTCTGCTTTTCCTTTAGATGACTATTAAACCTCCAAATGTCTTCTAAGAAATTTAAATCCTTCATTGGCCAGAATTACCCATATATGTTACATTGCTACTCTTTAATATTACAGAATGTGAATTGACATACACAAGCGTTTTCTTTGCAACTTGAAAGTTGCTTTGAAGACAGACAACCAGGTTTCTAATTTTGTATCCAAATAAACCTGATGTCTTTTCAAAAATTACTGAGCTCCTCAAGATGCACTGGTTTCTGACTATTCTCGTGGCCAGTCTTGTCACTCCAGCTCGTCTGTTATTTCTGGCATGCAGATAGCTAACTGACTGTATACACATAGTTCTTTAAGTTACAGATGCTCTCCTTGCTCGCCTCCATGCCATAAGCCCCACTTCCTCTTCCAGTCTTTCTTTTCTCCTCTTAACGCTCTTCACCCTAGGTTCAGGAACAAAGATCTTAGAGTAGGCAGCCCATTTGGAGCTCATGGAAACATGGAAATAGAAATATAGGTTTCCTTATAGCTTATCAAGCTCTGTTTGCCTCTGGATCCAATCTTCTGCCTTGTTTCTGACCCCAAGCCCCCACTTCACAACTGACTTTAAGTGACTCCCCGTTATGTTCTTTATGCACCTTAACAACTGCTTTCACACTTAGTGGTGATGATATGCCGCTTTCTGAATTTGAATTTGCTCATTGTGCCTGTCCTTTCTCAATCCTGCAGGCAGATTCAGTCTTCAAACAACATTCCCTTTGATGAATCAATTCTTCTCTACTGCAGTATTTCCAGAGATGTGGCCTTCTTGGTCAGAGACCTTAGCAAAATTTACAGGATCCTATTCTATTTTTGGAAAGATCATACATTGCAAAACCTATATAAAGAATTAAGAATAGGTAGAAAGAATATACAGCAAAATTACACAAGAAAAGTATTATGACCCAGATAACTGTGATGGTATGTTCACTCACCTAGAGCCAGACATCCTGGAGTGTGAAGTCGAGTGGGTCTTAGGAAGCATCACTATGATAAAGCTAGTGCAAGGTAATAGAATTCCAAATGAAATATCTAAAATCCTAAAAAATGATACTGTTAAAGTGCTGCACTCAATATGCCAGCAAATTTGGAAAACTCAGCAATGGCCACAGGACTGGAAAAGGTGAGTTTTCACTATAATCCTGAAGAAGGGTAATGCCAAAGAATGTTCAAATGCCCTACAGTGGTGTTTGTTTCGCATGCTAGGAAGGTAATGCTCAAAATCCTTCAAGGTAGGTTTCAACAGTACCTGAACTGAGGACTTCCAGATGTACAAGCTGGATTTAAAAAAGGCAGAGGAACCAGAGATCGAATTGCCAACAACTGTTGGATCACGGAAAAACAAGGGGATTCCAGGAAAACATCTACTTCCACTTCACTGACTATGTTGAAGTCTTTGACTGTGTCACAACAAATTGTGGAAAATTCTTAAAGTGATGAGACTGCCAGACCACCTTAACTGCCTCCTGAGAAATCTGCATGCAGGTCAAAAAGCATCCATTAGAACTGGACATGGAACAATGGACTGGTTCCAAATTGGGAAAGGAATATGTCAAGTCTGTCGATGATTACCTTTTATTTAATTTATATTGCACAATACACGATGCAAAATGCTGAGCTGGATGAAGCTCCTGCTGGAATCAAAATTACCAGGTTTCTGACCCCAAGCCCCACTTCACAACTGACTTTAAGTGACTCCCCGTTATGTTCTTTATGCACCTTAACAACTGCTTTCACACTTAGTGGTGATGATATGCCGCTTTCTGAATTTGAATTTGCTCATTGTGCCTGTCCTTTCTCAATCCTGCAGGCAGATTCAGTCTTCAAACAACATTCCCTTTGATGAATCAATTCTTCTCTACTGCAGTATTTCCAGAGATGTGGCCTTCTTGGTCAGAGACCTTAGCAAAATTTACAGGATCCTATTCTATTTTTGGAAAGATCATACATTGCAAAACCTATATAAAGAATTAAGAATAGGTAGAAAGAATATACAGCAAAATTACACAAGAAAAGTATTATGACCCAGATAACTGTGATGGTATGTTCACTCACCTAGAGCCAGACATCCTGGAGTGTGAAGTCGAGTGGGTCTTAGGAAGCATCACTATGATAAAGCTAGTGCAAGGTAATAGAATTCCAAATGAAATATCTAAAATCCTAAAAAATGATACTGTTAAAGTGCTGCACTCAATATGCCAGCAAATTTGGAAAACTCAGCAATGGCCACAGGACTGGAAAAGGTGAGTTTTCACTATAATCCTGAAGAAGGGTAATGCCAAAGAATGTTCAAATGCCCTACAGTGGTGTTTGTTTCGCATGCTAGGAAGGTAATGCTCAAAATCCTTCAAGGTAGGTTTCAACAGTACCTGAACTGAGGACTTCCAGATGTACAAGCTGGATTTAAAAAAGGCAGAGGAACCAGAGATCGAATTGCCAACAACTGTTGGATCACGGAAAAACAAGGGGATTCCAGGAAAACATCTACTTCCACTTCACTGACTATGTTGAAGTCTTTGACTGTGTCACAACAAATTGTGGAAAATTCTTAAAGTGATGAGACTGCCAGACCACCTTAACTGCCTCCTGAGAAATCTGCATGCAGGTCAAAAAGCATCCATTAGAACTGGACATGGAACAATGGACTGGTTCCAAATTGGGAAAGGAATATGTCAAGTCTGTACGATGATTACCTTTTTATTTAATTTATATTGCACAATACACGATGCAAAATGCTGAGCTGGATGAAGCTCCTGCTGGAATCAAAATTACCAGGAGAAATATCAACAACCTCAGATATGCAGATGGTAGAACTCTAATGAAGAGGAACTAAACAGTCTCTTGATCATGGTGAAAGAGGAGAGTGAAAAAGCTGGCTTAAAACTTAACATTCAAAAAACAAAGATCGTGGATGGCATGCTGTCCCATTACTTCATGGCAAATAGTTGGGCAACAGTGGAAACAGTGACAGACTTTATTTTCTTGTGTTCCAAAATCACTGTAGATGGTGCCTGCAGCCACAGATTTAAAACATGCTTATTCCTTGGAAGAAAAGCTATGACAACCTAGACAGCATATTAAAAAGCAGAGACATCATTTTGCTGACAAGGCAAGGTTCCATATAATCATAGCTACGGTTTTTTCAGTATTCATATATAGATATGAGAAGACTGATGCTTTCTAACTGTGGTGCAGGAGAAGACTCTGGAGAGTTCTCTGGATAGTAAGGAAATTAAACTAGTCAATCCTAAAAGAAATCAACCCTGAATATTCTTTCAGGATGCTGAAGCTGACACTCCAATACTTTGGCCACTTGATGCAAAGAGCTAACTCATTGGCAAAGATCCTGATTGTGGGAAAGATTGAAAACCTGAAGAGTAGGGGTGGAGAATGAGATTGTTGTATGGCACCTCTGAATCACTGAGAGGCAAGCTCTGGGAAATAGTGAAGGACAAGGAAGCCTCGTGTGCTAAAGCCTTCAAGGTAGGTTTCAACAGTACCTGAACTGAGGACTTCCAGATGTACAAGCTGGATTTAAAAAAGGCAGAGGAACCAGAGATCGAATTGCCAACAACTGTTGGATCACGGAAAAACAAGGGGATTCCAGGAAAACATCTACTTCCACTTCACTGACTATGTTGAAGTCTTTGACTGTGTCACAACAAATTGTGGAAAATTCTTAAAGTGATGAGACTGCCAGACCACCTTAACTGCCTCCTGAGAAATCTGCATGCAGGTCAAAAAGCATCCATTAGAACTGGACATGGAACAATGGACTGGTTCCAAATTGGGAAAGGAATATGTCAAGTCTGTACGATGATTACCTTTTTATTTAATTTATATTGCACAATACACGATGCAAAATGCTGAGCTGGATGAAGCTCCTGCTGGAATCAAAATTACCAGGAGAAATATCAACAACCTCAGATATGCAGATGGTAGAACTCTAATGAAGAGGAACTAAACAGTCTCTTGATCATGGTGAAAGAGGAGAGTGAAAAAGCTGGCTTAAAACTTAACATTCAAAAAACAAAGATCGTGGATGGCATGCTGTCCCATTACTTCATGGCAAATAGAAGGGAAAAAAAGTGGAACCAGTGACAGACTTTATTTTCTTGTGTTCCAAAATCACTGTAGATGGTGCCTGCAGCCACAGATTTAAAACATGCTTATTCCTTGGAAGAAAAGCTATGACAACCTAGACAGCATATTAAAAAGCAGAGACATCATTTTGCTGACAAGGCAAGGTTCCATATAATCATAGCTACGGTTTTTTCAGTATTCATATATAGATATGAGAAGACTGATGCTTTCTAACTGTGGTGCAGGAGAAGACTCTGGAGAGTTCTCTGGATAGTAAGGAAATTAAACTAGTCAATCCTAAAAGAAATCAACCCTGAATATTCTTTCAGGATGCTGAAGCTGACACTCCAATACTTTGGCCACTTGATGCAAAGAGCTAACTCATTGGCAAAGATCCTGATTGTGGGAAAGATTGAAAACCTGAAGAGTAGGGGTGGAGAATGAGATTGTTGTATGGCACCTCTGAATCACTGAGAGGCAAGCTCTGGGAAATAGTGAAGGACAAGGAAGCCTCGTGTGCTAAAGTCCATGGGATCACAAAGAGTCACGCATGACTTGGTGACTGAACAATAAAAACAACAAACAATTATGAGACTTATTTGAGTTCTACTATTGGTGTATATATTGAAACAACTGAACTTTTCTCTTTTAATCCCTTAATTTCATGCAGTTTTTATTGCATTAAAAGTGGAACTGTGACATTAACCTATTACCTCCCTCTACCTACTCCTGAGCAGAACTATTAATACTATTAAATACTTGGTCACTAAGTCATCTCAGTAGACTTTGTCTAAGTCGTGTCTGACTCTTGCACCCCTGTGGACTGTAGCCTGTTAGGCTCCTCTATCCTTAGGATTTTCCAGCCAAGAATACTGGAGTGGGTTGTCATTTCCTTCTCCAGAGGATCTTCCTGACCCAGGGATCGAACCTGGGTCTCCTGCACTACAGGCAGATTCTTAACCACTGAGCTACCAGTACAGAATATCTACTCCTACCTAGGTAGAGCTATTTAATATACTTTAAGATTTAAAAGTGTGAGTTTGTCATTGAACTTTCTATTCTGCTAAAACAGAAATATTCATAGGTGGTTTCCTAAGTATCAAAATCCAATAACACCCACACTTATGTGAACATAGATAATTTTGTATTCGTCACACCAACTATATCCTAGTCGGGTTCCATAATATTGAATTACAACAAGGAAGAAAGCACATAAAATTGTAAATAACAGTTGATACCAGATGGTGTTTATTTAAATAGCACTGTCCTTAAATTTAGATAACGCTGAAACTATATCCTTGTCTCTTTAACTTCCAATTAAGACACTCACCAGATCCCTGAGTAAGTACACTACTGTGTCTACATCACAAATCTCTAGCAAATAGGGGCACAACTCACTTACTATTTTTACATTCGAGTGTTTTGGGTAAAGTCAATTAGTTCCTGGAAACTGCTTTCAGAAAATCAGCTTTTCTTTCCCTTCCTGCCTTATTTGAATATAGTAAGTGGACTCTTGAGTGGGATGAGACTAAGGGTCTCTGTACAAGATGGACAGATTGTCCTTGACCTTGCTATTCAAAAACATGTGACTTGAAAGACAATTCACCTCTTTGATTTTCACCTGTTAGTATCCTCCTCACTGTCACTGAGGATTCCTTTTATTTACTTCATAGTGAAATGAAGCAGGACCCTATGGTCCTTTATCCCTTTGTCCTTTGCTTACCTTTGTCTGTGGAAAAACTTTAGCCCAAGATTAAGTTTAACCAGAAGTGAGAAAATGCAGAAACAAAGGAAAACAGTCAAAAGACATCACATAATATCAATGTACTCATTAAACATAGTCAAGGACCTTCAGTTCCTTCTCAAAGGCTATAGATAATTTTCTGAGCTATATTTTATAAGCTGTCTCACAGATACTGAAACCCCCACTAGGTAGAAAAAGTTAACTACATGATGACCAGACTGTAGCCATGACATCAGTGGCTCCAGTCCCAAGAACTGACCTCAAGGAAATGGGAACAAACCAAATATGGAACTGAAGATCAACTGTATTTTAAATAATCAATAATTAACTGTACTTTAAACATCCACTGCATCCTACAAAAAGCAAAGGAATTCCAAAAAAGCCTTTGACTGTGCAGATCACTACATATTATAGAAAATTCTTAAAGAGATGGGAATACTAGACTACCTTACCTGCCTCCTGAGAAACCTGTATGCAGGACAAGAAACAAGTTAGTATTGGACATAGAAAAATGGACTGGTTCCAAATTGGGAAAGGAGTACATCAAGGCTGTATATTGTCACCCTGCTTATTTAACTTATAGGCAGAGTACATCCTGCACAATGCCAGGCTCAATGAAGCACACGCTGGAATCAAGATTGCCACGAGAGGGGCTTCCCTGGTATCTCAGGGGTGAATAATTCGCCTGCCAATACAGGAGACATGGGTTTAATACCTGATTCAGGAAGATTCCACATGCTGCGGAGGAACAGCCTATGAGCCACACTATTGAACCTGTGCTCTAAAGCCTCGGAGCCGCAACTATTGAGCCCATGTGCTACAACTATTGAAGCCCGTGTGCCCTAGAGCCCGAGATCCACAACAAGAGAGGTCACAGGAACAAGAAGCCTGCTCACCTCAACTAATGAGTAGCCCCCACTCCCTGCAACTAGAGAAGAGCCTGTAGTAGCAGTGAAAACCCAGAATAGCCAAAAACAAAATTAAAAAAAGATTGCCAGGAGAAATAACAAAAACTTAAGATATGCAGATGACACCACCCTAGTGGTTCAAAGTGAAGAGGAATTATAGAGGCTCTTGATGAAGGTGAAAGAGGAGAGTGAAAAAGCTGGTTTAAAACTCAACATTCAAAAAATGAAGATCATGGCATGGCATCTGACCCCATCACTTCATGGCAATTAGATGGACAAACAATGGAAAACAGTGACAAACTTTATTTTCTTGGGCTCCAAAACCACTGTGGATGGTGACTGCAGCCATGAAATTAAAAGACAGTTGCTTCTTGGAAGAAAATCTATCACAAACTTAGACAGTGTATTCAAAATCAGAGACATCACTTTGCCAAAAAAAGTCCATATAGTCAAAGCCAGCAGCCATGAAATTAAAAGACAGTTGCTTCTTGGAAGAAAATCTATCACAAACTTAGACAGTGTATTCAAAATCAGAGACATCACTTTGCCAAAAAAAGTCCATATAGTCAAAGCCATGGTTTTCCCAGTAGTCAGGTATGTATACAAGAGTTGGACCATAAAGAAGGCTGAGCGCTGAAGAACTGATGCCTTTGAACTGTGGTGCAGGAGTAGACTCTTGAGAATCCCTTGGATGTAAATCAAACCAGTCAATGCTAAAGGAAGTCAACCCTGAATATTCATTGGAAGGACTGATGCTGAAGTTCCAATACTTTGGCCACCTGATGCAAAGAGACAATTCACTGGAAAACACCCCGATGGGAAAGACTGAGGGCAAGAGGAGGAGGAGGCAACAGAGGATAAGATGGTTGGAATGCATCACTGACTCAAGCTCAGGGTGTCAGTGAAGGACAGAGAAGCTTGGTATGCTACAGTTCATGGGGTTACAGCAAGTTGGACACGACTTGGAGATTGAACAACAGCAACAAATAATCAAGATGACCTTGGTCAAACCACCAATGACCAATTTCAAGATGTCTGTCAGAACTGACTACTGTTTCTACATGTAGTCTCTTCCCTCCATCTATAAAAGCTTCTTCCCTCTGATTATTGGGGCAGGGAGTTGGCCTTTAGATGGGTACCACCCACTTGCTGGTTACTGGCATCCAAAATACAGCTGACTTTCCTTCCACCAGCTTTGCCTCTTTATTGGTTTCTTGAGTGGCAAGCAGCTGGACCCCACTTTTGGTTACACTACAGCATTCTTCAGGTTCTAAATTTCTGATCCAAATCAAACTTCAAAAGAACAGCATGGCTACTGACTGCTAGAATGATGTCTTCTTCAGTCTTCTTCACTGATGAACTAGAGTTTCAAGGCTTTAAATATTCAAATTGAATTTCACCTACCTGAGAGTCTAGCATCAGCAGGAAGGACAGCATGCCCTGTGGCATCTGTAATTACCTGCGCATTTGAATATATTCTCTAATACAGATTTGGAGGCTTTATTATTAAGAACTGTTGTTCTGCAAAGTCTCTTTTTCACACTGATATTCAGAAAAGAAAGGAAGTAGAGAAGGACCAGGAATGCTTTTCTTTCTATTGGAAAGTCACAAACTTTTTGAAATGGACATCTATATGTTCCTTTTTCCCTAGAGTTGTTTCATCAAATAATACACGGGGTATAGGACTTTCTGATTCTTCAAGATAAGCTGAATGAATCAAAGTTTTCCAATCGTTCTTGAGCTCCTTATTAAACTGGAAGTTTTTTGAGCCACTATGTTATATTCAGACATTTCCCCCCTTACATCTGGCATAGAGTAAACAATAATTGCTGAACACATATGTCACATTCTTCTGGATGCTTTCCCACAAAATCTGTATTCCTAACTATGCAAATCTATTTTGTTTAAAGCTAGTTCCAGTTTACTTTCTGGTGTTCTTAAGACAACTGGTAAACATTGAAATCTAAACCTACTTTTGGAAGCACTGATTCCTATTGATTTCTATGGACAAATTAGGGGCCAAAGTCTTAAAGAATTAGAATAAATTTCATCCTCATTAGAAAAATGCAAAGCTACATTTAGTTTTGAAAAATTAATCTGAGTTTAGCTATTGATTAGAGTCATCCTTATTTATTATTTAAGTTAGCTGGGGTTTCTGTAAACATTTAAATTTGCAGCTTCTCCTAGAGTATGAGGCAAAGCCTAGAAATCTGTATTTCTTAACTCCCCCATAAGTGTTATAATCAGAAAACTTCGGTAACCGCTGAATTAGAGTTTGCCAATTTGCAGAAGAGTTATAGATGAATATGTGGATTTCATCTTTTTAAGAACCAACAAAAAATAGAGTTTTGGATTTTCTTTTACAGAAAACCCAGAACAAAGTTGCAATTTTTTTTTTTTTTTTTTAACTTATGCCTTTAAAAAGCCAGGTTAATTTCAGGACAGACAAAATAGACTAATGCCAGCATATTTTTTTCTTCTCCCAAACAAGAAAGCTCTTATGGTGTAAATTCAGGTTTACTTAAACACCATGACATTAGGTCTAATATATTGGTTGAGAAACCGTAATTATTTCTAATTTTTCAATACAAGTACTCTTCATGAAATTTATTATTATTTTCCTTTGGCTTCTAGCCTTAAAATTAAATACAGAAAGTGTCTGCCCTGTGGCATCTGTAATTACCTGCGCATTTGAATATATTCTCTAATACAGATTTGGAGGCTTTATTATTAAGAACTGTTGTTCTGCAAAGTCTCTTTTTCACACTGATATTCAGAAAAGAAAGGAAGTAGAGAAGGACCAGGAATGCTTTTCTTTCTATTGGAAAGTCACAAACTTTTTGAAATGGACATCTATATGTTCCTTTTTCCCTAGAGTTGTTTCATCAAATAATACACGGGGTATAGGACTTTCTGATTCTTCAAGATAAGCTGAATGAATCAAAGTTTTCCAATCGTTCTTGAGCTCCTTATTAAACTGGAAGTTTTTTGAGCCACTATGTTATATTCAGACATTTCCCCCCTTACATCTGGCATAGAGTAAACAATAATTGCTGAACACATATGTCACATTCTTCTGGATGCTTTCCCACAAAATCTGTATTCCTAACTATGCAAATCTATTTTGTTTAAAGCTAGTTCCAGTTTACTTTCTGGTGTTCTTAAGACAACTGGTAAACATTGAAATCTAAACCTACTTTTGGAAGCACTGATTCCTATTGATTTCTATGGACAAATTAGGGGCCAAAGTCTTAAAGAATTAGAATAAATTTCATCCTCATTAGAAAAATGCAAAGCTACATTTAGTTTTGAAAAATTAATCTGAGTTTAGCTATTGATTAGAGTCATCCTTATTTATTATTTAAGTTAGCTGGGGTTTCTGTAAACATTTAAATTTGCAGCTTCTCCCTAGAGAGTATGAGGCAAAGCCTAGAAATCTGTATTTCTTAACTCCCCCATAAGTGTTATAATCAGAAAACTTCGGTAACCGCTGAATTAGAGTTTGCCAATTTGCAGAAGAGTTATAGATGAATATGTGGATTTCATCTTTTTAAGAACCAACAAAAAATAGAGTTTTGGATTTTCTTTTACAGAAAACCCAGAACAAAGTTGCAATTTTTTTTTTTTTTTTTAACTTATGCCTTTAAAAAGCCAGGTTAATTTCAGGACAGACAAAATAGACTAATGCCAGCATATTTTTTTCTTCTCCCAAACAAGAAAGCTCTTATGGTGTAAATTCAGGTTTACTTAAACACCATGACATTAGGTCTAATATATTGGTTGAGAAACCGTAATTATTTCTAATTTTTCAATACAAGTACTCTTCATGAAATTTATTATTATTTTCCTTTGGCTTCTAGCCTTAAAAATTAAATACAGAAAGTGTCTGTCAAATTTTGCAGTTTTCCTGCTAACTGCTGTAAAACAGCTCCAAGAGTATAAACACAAATGTCACTTTCATGAGAGCAAAGGAACATTTGACTTTTAAATGAAAGTAGTATCTGAATCCATGTTGTAGAGAAAGAAAAAGTTAAATGCTAGAAGATACTGTAGACTAGAAAGAGAAAAATATTGATAAGAAGGTAGGTATTATATTGAGAGAATATTATTACATGCTCAAAAACAAAAGATTTTATGTAGAATTTTGTCCAAAAACAGAATACTATAGTAAATTACAATTATTAAGAAAGCTTAGAGGGTAATAAGAAAGTGACATTTCAATGAAGAGAACAAGGCACCTCTTTTTATGCAAATAGCTTTTAGTGTGTATGTACACACACACATATATGTATACTTTACATATGCACATTCATGCGTATAGTTAGATACTTCTACGCACATACATGGAGAAGGAAATGGCAACCTATTTCAATATTCTTGCCTGGGAAATCTCATGTAGAGAGGAGCCTGGTGAGCTACAGTCCATGGGACTGCAAGAGTCAGACACACCTTAGCCACTAACTCACCACTAAACCATGCACGTGTATAATTTTTCCTTATCATTGCTTTCCTGACATTAATCCTATTTCTACATTAGAGTTCCACATCCATACGCCCCAAAATCGATTAGAGGAAGCAGTCGATAAAAACAGAAAAGGAATTAGAAAATTCTATAAATGTTTCCTTTGAAATGTGCACATATAAAACATCTCACAGGCATATGTTTTGCCCTGAAACATTCAATTCTTTCATTATGGTTATTTGAAATGAAAGTTTGCAGTTGAATTTATGCTTCTAAATACTGTAGATCTTTTTCCCTCACAGAAAATACCCACGGAAAACAGACAACATAGAGTAATGCCCGCGTATTTTTTTCTTCTCACGAACCAGAAAGCTCTTATGGTGTAAATTCAGGTTTACTTAAACACCATGACATTAGGTCTAATATATTGGTTGAGAAACCGTAATTATTTCTAATTTTTCAATACAAGTACTCTTCATGAAATTTATTATTATTTTCCTTTGGCTTCTAGCCTTAAAAATTAAATACAGAAAGTGTCTGTCAAATTTTGCAGTTTTCCTGCTAACTGCTGTAAAACAGCTCCAAGAGTATAAACACAAATGTCACTTTCATGAGAGCAAAGGAACATTTGACTTTTAAATGAAAGTAGTATCTGAATCCATGTTGTAGAGAAAGAAAAAGTTAAATGCTAGAAGATACTGTAGACTAGAAAGAGAAAAATATTGATAAGAAGGTAGGTATTATATTGAGAGAATATTATTACATGCTCAAAAACAAAAGATTTTATGTAGAATTTTGTCCAAAAACAGAATACTATAGTAAATTACAATTATTAAGAAAGCTTGGAGAGGGTAATAAGAAAGTGACATTTCAATGAAGAGAACAAGGCACCTCTTTTTATGCAAATAGCTTTTAGTGTGTATGTACACACACACATATATGTATACTTTACATATGCACATTCATGCGTATAGTTAGATACTTCTACGCACATACATGGAGAAGGAAATGGCAACCTATTTCAATATTCTTGCCTGGGAAATCTCATGTAGAGAGGAGCCTGGTGAGCTACAGTCCATGGGACTGCAAGAGTCAGACACACCTTAGCCACTAACTCACCACTAAACCATGCACGTGTATAATTTTTCCTTATCATTGCTTTCCTGACATTAATCCTATTTCTACATTAGAGTTCCACATCCATACGCCCCAAAATCGATTAGAGGAAGCAGTCGATAAAAACAGAAAAGGAATTAGAAAATTCTATAAATGTTTCCTTTGAAATGTGCACATATAAAACATCTCACAGGCATATGTTTTGCCCTGAAACATTCAATTCTTTCATTATGGTTATTTGAAATGAAAGTTTGCAGTTGAATTTATGCTTCTAAATACTGTAGATCTTTTTCCCTCACAGAAAATACCCACGGAAAACAGACACCAATAATACTAACAGTCATTAGCAGATGGCTTATTCAACTTCAGAAAAATTAATTGTTGACTTGTGTAGAATGTCTTGAAAGTAAAATAGAGTACTTCTATAAGGAATATATGAAACTGTACCTAAAGTCCTAGTATTAGTGATAATAACAACAAAAGCACAATAATGACTTCGGGATATATATATATATATGTATATATATATATATATGTATATACGTATATACAAACACATACATTTTGATTGGGTGTGTGTGTGTGTGTGTGTAAGATGCCTGTATTTCCAAGTGTTAAAAAAACTCATGCAATCCATTTTCTACTTTATTTCATAAAATTCCCTTCCATGTAGGAATGAAGATGCTTATGTCTTCAGATTCTTTCTTACACATAAGGTATTTCTTTATGATAATAGTAACTGTATCATTTTTATATAGTTTGTTGGTCCTAGTTGCTTCCTTTGTAATAAATAGTAAACCTATTAAGGCTCTTTTTCAATGTATCAAATTAATTATAATATTAAAAACAGACCAACTAAATTTAATTTTAAAACTACCAGTTATATTGGCTGAGTTTAGCCAACTGTCATATTTATAGTACTAAAATAGTTTATTTTTGAGACTTTTCACAGTAGATATATGACATTGTGACTTATTGTCTTACATAAGGATTCTGGCTTGCTTTCTTTTCACTGAACATGTCATTTTACTCTCATGATTTTCCAACTTGCCTAGTGAGAGTCTTTTTCCTTCTTTAAAATTAGACTTAGTTTGGAAATGGCAAAATCATGTATTACAGTAAGTGTGGCTCCCAAGCACATGGATTTATATTTTGTTTGTGCTTATGGAGGTATGTTTTTAGAGCTCCACATTAATTTGAAGGTAGACTTGATAAGTTTAAAATGCACATTACAGACTCTAAGGCAGTCACTAAAATAACAAAAGAAGCTATAGCAAACGAGTCAACTATTGCAACACAATGGAATCATTAAAACATTCAATTCAAAAGAAGGGTGAAAACAGGGACAAAATGAAGGAAGAGGTGAGACGCATATGAAATAAATAGGATGACAGATTTAAACCCAATTACTTCAATACTCATATCAAATATAAATGGTCTAAATGCTCCAGTTAAAAGCAGAGATAGTTGAACTGGAGAAAAGGAAACAACTATATGCTAGAAAGAAAAAAATGTATTCCAAATGTAAAGTATAAATAATTAATAGTAAAAGGATGGAGAAAACATATACCAGTGTAGTACTAATCAAAAAGAAGCCAGAGTACTTCTATGAATAGCAGCAAAGTAGGTTTCAGAGCAGAAATACCATGAGGAACTAAGGTTATATTCTCATGATAAAACTTATTTGATTAAAAAGACATTACAGGGCTTCCCTGGTGGTCCAGTGGGTAAGGACACCGCCTTGCAGTGCAAGGGGCGCCGGTTCGATCCCTGGCCTGGGAAGATCCCACATGCCGAGGAGCGGCTGGACCCATGTGTCCAGTTGCCGAGCTGGAGCTCTGGAGCGCATGCGCCCAGAGCCGGCGCTCTGCAGCGACAGACGCCACCGCGATGGGAGGCCCACAGGAGCCAAAGAACAAAGACGGATGAAAATAGAGAAATGAAAGGCCAATAGAAGTGGCCCGCCCGCCTCACTCCCTTCCCAAACCGACCCCCGCCCAAAAATAAATAAATAAATACATCTTTAAAAAAAAAAAAAAAAGGACATTACAATCCTAATTCCTATATCTTTTAACAGCCTTTCAAAATACACGGAGCAAACACCAACATAACTGCCAGGAGAAACAGAGAAATCAACATTTAGGGTTGGAGATTTCCACATTGATGTCTCTGTGACTGCTACTACAAGTACACAGAAAATCAGGAAGGATATAGAGAACCTGAACAATGCTATCAAGTCAATCACTTAGCCAACTTGACACCAAGGTTTTATGTACATTTCAGACTAAGATAATGAAATAAAATGCATTAATGCACAAAAGTAAAGTCTATATATTAACAAAATTTTAAAAAGCTATGCACAAATAATCATTAAATCACATGCTTAACATAAACGAAGAGAAGAAATACTTCACCAGTACAATGATTTATACCTCTTCCCCAAGTCAAGCTATATAATAAGGATTTCAGTATTATAGATGTGCTTTTCAGTGAATACTGCATAGATTATAGATGAGAATACTTACCTTAAAAGTAGTTTCAAGCGTTGTAAAATTGTTATAATTTATGAAAAATTTCACCTTATGGAATACATCTGCACCCTTTACACATAAAAACCGTTACTGAAAAAAGTAAAATTAGGACCTGAAATAGTTATTTGCTATAAGTTGTAGTAGATATACCTAAAAGAATTTGAAGCCATTGTTGCAAAATACTCAATATTCATTCAATCTAAGATGCTACTGATTATAAAGCATGTCATTATTTTACATTCTCCTAGAAAACAGTTTCTTTTTTTTTAAACCTTTATTTTACTTTTAACTTTTACAGAGTTTTGTTGTTTACAGATATGTATGTTCCCAGGTTAGTCATAGTTAAGCGTCCAATTAAACTGTGACACTGTATAATATCTACACCAATTTCCAAGATGTTAAAGCTCAAAATGTGTGTGTGTTCTGAGATGTTAACTGAATGTGTCCTTCCTGAGATGCTAAGTGGGCATGTTCTGAGATGTAAAAAGGGAAGTAATAGTGGTTTTTATAATCTAAAACTAAAAACACATCTCCTCTAAAATAAATTTTGTATGAACTGAATTCAGACTTCATAGACTCATTGAAATAGCCACTCCAGTCTTAGTATTTCTGGGAAAATTAAATTATATACCTTGGATAATTAAAGAAAGATACTCCCGACCTTTCTACTGGCTAATAACAGAACAACGATAAGGAAATAAAGGGGTTACAGAAAATGGAAAAAATCATTGTTAACTCAGAAATGCTTACTGTGTATGAACTGTATTATATTTTCCCACACATTACTTAACTAAGAGATTTTGTTTCTAATGATATATTCAGAAAGCTACAGTTGTTTGCACAAAGACTCTAAGCAACAAATTCATTCAATGCCATTAATTTAAGGCCCTATTTTAACATCTGATCCAATTAGTTACTGGCATTTCCTTTGAGCACTTTCATTCTCCAAGACATTGAGACCAGCAGATACTATGAAAAGATGTTCAACACAGTTAAGAACTTTTTGAAAAACAATTAGAGATTGTATGGTGTAGAAGTTTAGATGTATCAATATATGCTGATTGTTTTAATATTAAAACACAGATTTTAGAGCTCAAAAAATTAAATCTGTGAAATAAAACACAATCTAGGAAACAAAACAGAAAAACAACAAACTAGTATAATAGCCAAATCTGTTCACTTCAAATTAAAACCACTAATACAACCACTAATTAGTGGTCTACAACCACTAATTCTCAAAACAATGAAGAAAATAAAAAAGGTTAAACAATTTGCTCCTTTACTTCTGCATGCGATCAATCACCAGAATGACTTACCTTATCTTTTCTTTGTTTTTCATCCTGATATACTGTCCAGTGCTCTCCATCATTGCTGTAAGCTAGTTTGTAGGAGCCTACAAACTGCACATGACCAAAATCTTTCGCTCCTTGTGTAATAATACCAGTTACTTTGGTAGGGACCAGAAGATCCACCTATAAAAAAGGAAAACACGTAATCTAAATGCCACAATAGAGTACATCAGAAATCTGCAATTCTTTTGAACTCAGGAGATTAAGAGCTATATATACTAAAGCCAAAAATCCACTTGATTATTTGCATTTTGAAATAGATAACTGACTCTATGATTGGTTTATAATTTTGATTATGCCACTAGGTAAACCTAGCTTAAAACTTGAACAACTACTTTGAGCACTTTTAAGTAAAATGACAGTCACTTAAATTTATCAATCAATTTCATATTAAATTGATTCATCTAGTGTGTGGCTTTTATAACAGTGACAGAACAGAACTGTCAAGGCTGACCTTCTTGATACTGATCATTATCTCACAGAGTTTGTACTTATATTTCAATTTTGTGACTTTACTGGTCAATTCAATAAAAGTAAAATTATAGTTGTATAAATATCAGGAAAAATTTTTTTGATGTTTTATAACATTAAAAAGTCTACCCATTTCCATGAATTTTAATCAGTTCAGCAATATATACCTGAGTAATAGTAATCATGTGAAATGCCAGGCTAGATGAATCACAAGCTATCAAGATTTCCAGGAGAAATATCACACACATTCTCAGATATGCAGATGATACCACTGTAATGGCAGAAAAGTGAAGAAAGAGTATCTTGATGAGGGTGAAAGAGGAGAGTCAAAAACTTGGCTTAAAACTTAACATTTCACCTATACTATCATATGTGGGAAAAAAAAAAGTTATTGTCATTGCACTGTGAGAAAAGGGGATCCTACAAGGGTGCTATGCGATGGCCTGGAGGTGTGGGATGTGGGGGGGGGATATACATATGACTAATCTGGGATCATACATATCTGTAAATAACAAAATTCTGTAAAAGTAAAAAATAAAATAATAAAAAAAAGACTTAGCATTCAGAAAACTAAGATCTTGGCATCTGGTCCTATCACTTCATGGCAAATGAAAGGGAAAAAGTGGAAACACTGACAGATCTCATTATTTGGACTCCATAACTACTGCAGACAGTGACTGCAGACATGAAATTAAAAGACATTTGCTCCTTGGAAGGAAAGCTATGACAAACTTAGACAGCATATTAAAAAGCAGAGGCAGACAGTTGTCTTAGCTGGAGACAAAGGTCCATTTAGTCAAAGGCATTGATTTTCTAGGAGTCATATACGGATGAGAGAGTTGGACCATTAAGAAGGCTGAGCACAAAAGAACAGATGCTTTCAAACTGTGGTGCTGAAGAAGACTCTCAAGAATCTCTTGGATTGCAAGATCAAGTCAGTTAATCTTAAAGGAAACCAACCCTGAATATTCACTGGAGGAACTGTGGCTGAAGCCTGAAGCTCTGATATTTTGACCACCTGATGCAAAGAGCTGACTCATTTGAAAAGACCCTGATGCTAGGAAAGATTGAAGGCAGGAGGAGAGGGCGACAGAGGATGAGATGTTTGGGTGGTATTACTGACTCAATAGACATGAATCTGAGGAAACACCAGGAGATAGTGGAGGACAGAGGAGCCTGAAGTGCCACAGTCCACTGGGTCACAAAGAGTCAGACACAACTTAGCAACTGAACAACAACAATAACAAATAGTGATCATTGTTCACTGAAAAATCATCTTTCAGAAAATGAGAATCCTAAAACCGTTGAGGAGGAAGTCAAGTATTCTTCAAAAATGAGAGAATTAAAATATGTATCAGCGGTAGGTGGGATCTGTGCTAATAATGTGTTCACTTTTGCAAAATATATATTAAAGGTCATAAAACCCATTGTGATTTAGTAAACATTGCGTTTGTCAAATGTAAATGAAATGCAAAAAATAGGGATGATTTATATCAAAGAAGAATTTTTAACATTGAATAGTTTAGTTTTTCCCCTCTTTGTTCTCTATTCCATGCATCTTTTCTTATATCTTCCTATGCTAATTAAAAGAAAAATTTTAAGAAACTCTGTTTTCCATGTGGACAGTTATTATAAGACCTTTACCATTTGTTGTAGTAATGTTCCTTCATCTCTAGCTTCCTGTCTCTTCCTACAATAGCTTACTACTTCTTCCTACTTCCTATGACTAAGTGCCCTGCTATATCCTTGATCTTATCTTCTTCAGCTGTCATGATTCCACATGTGACCTTAGCAGCTTTCAACCACTATGACCTTTTGTTTCTATTTTAGTTTCTCCATCCTGAGAGATGTGTATAGCCACCAACAGAGAGTCATAGTTCAGACACAGGCCATGAATGAGAAGAGCAGACTAGGGAGAATGCACTGAATAGACCATGTTTAGTGACACAGATGCTCACCAGTAAAGATAAACAAGTTCCCAATGTTTATTGACGTAGGAATATATTTCTTAAGAAGTTCACATGGGCTTTTTGCCTGCTTTTTTGGAATATTCCTTAAATACACTAGGCTCAAGTTGGACAATGGGGTAAGACAAAAAAACCACTGTTAATCCTTTGTTAAAACATTCAGGAGGGCTTCCCTGGTAACTCAATGGTAAAGAATCTGCCTGCCAATGCAGGAGACACAGGTTCAATCCCTGATCCAGGAAGATCCCACATGCTGTGGAGCAACTAAGCCCATGAGCCACAACTCCAAGCCTGTGCTCTAGAGCCTTGGAGCCGCAACTATGGAACCCGTGTGCCCTAGAGCCTGAGCTCCACAACAAGAGAAGTCCCCACAACAAGAAGCCTGTTCACTTCAACTAGAGAGTAGCCCCCACCCTCTACAACTAGAGAAGTACCCACAAGTAGCAACAAAGACCCAGAATAGCCAAAAGGAAATGAATAAATTAAAAAAAAAATCATTCAGGAAAATTTATAAAAACAATAAAATATTTATTGCTGCTGTTTTCCAAATAATATATTATGTCACCTAAAATATCTTTCTTGTGTGTCCAGCAGCAATACAGGATGGCAAAATTATAATAATCTGTGAAAGAAAACTTGCTGTCTCACACTATGCTACATGCTTTGTCGTAGGTCTTCAGTGACTCCTCTTAACTCTCCTATATGGTAGGGTATCATGTCAACTTCAGAGGAAACAGGTGCCTAGGGGACTAACATGACATCACATGTGACCCAAATATCAACAGTCAGTAAAGCGAGGATCCCAGATCCAAATCCATGTCTTTCTGCAGGGGATCTTCCTGACCCAGGGATCGAACCTGGACCTCCTGAACTGCAAGCAGATCTTTAACTGCCTGAGCCACCCAAAGAAGACAAATCCTTGTCTCTCTGACTCAAAGTTCTACTACATGTAAGGATTCTCACGCAATGATTTAATCTCTTCTGGAAAAAAGAATAGCTCTTTTTCAGAAATTTCTGAAGAGTCGCAAAGCTTTCTCACTATACTCATCAAATATAGAGCCACTCTAAGCTCCAAACAAAAAGCAATCCAGGCTTTACAATATTAGGAGAGCCCTGTCTTTAAACACTCATTTTCTCTCAGTTCTTTAGCTGTCTGGGTTTAAAAATGGATTGCCATTGTGATCTAAATCCAAATCTAATTGCGTAGAAACATCTCGGCATAGCAGCTGTTCTTCAAAGTGCTCTTAATGTTGCTGACACTCAATAAATGAAAAAAAAAAAAATCTCACAATACTCTGAAACATTGTGTTTTCATCAAGGCTGTGAACACACAGGAAACTCAAAGTGTCACAAGAATACAAACACCTTCAGTGGATTCTTCAGTGCTTAAATGTCTGTAAATCCTAAACTAAGATGACACAGTGAGGAGTCTTGTAGCATCTCTTTTGCAGTGGCATTTCTTAAAGTCCTGGTTTCCTGCTGGGTGGAGATGTTTTCTCCTTAAATTGTGTGTCTTGGCTCTTTCTAACAGATCTGTTTTTCTGCCACTCTAACTGCTCCCCTTCTCAGTTTTTTTTTTTTTTTTTTCAATCAAGAAATGTTTTTCTTTTTTGTTCCAGTTAAGTCAACTCCTCGATTTAAATAGTCAGCAATCTGTTTCAAGCTGGATTTTGTCCTAAAATTCATTACATTATAAACTTAGAATACCAGGCCTAAGCAAACCTTCTTTCAGTATAAAAATAACCAGCACCACATACTTTACATGAGGTTACTGCAACAGGGATGTACAGATCTCACTTAGAGACACTGAAAGGATGTATCACTCTTGTGTTCAGCATGCAGGATGATCCCAGAAAAGCTCTTTTGGACCTATGCCTACCCCTGACCCAGGGATCGAACCTGGACCTCCTGAACTGCAAGCAGATCTTTAACTGCCTGAGCCACCCAAAGAAGACAAATCCTTGTCTCTCTGACTCAAAGTTCTACTACATGTAAGGATTCTCACGCAATGATTTAATCTCTTCTGGAAAAAAGAATAGCTCTTTTTCAGAAATTTCTGAAGAGTCGCAAAGCTTTCTCACTATACTCATCAAATATAGAGCCACTCTAAGCTCCAAACAAAAAGCAATCCAGGCTTTACAATATTAGGAGAGCCCTGTCTTTAAACACTCATTTTCTCTCAGTTCTTTAGCTGTCTGGGTTTAAAAATGGATTGCCATTGTGATCTAAATCCAAATCTAATTGCGTAGAAACATCTCGGCATAGCAGCTGTTCTTCAAAGTGCTCTTAATGTTGCTGACACTCAATAAATGAAAAAAAAAAAAATCTCACAATACTCTGAAACATTGTGTTTTCATCAAGGCTGTGAACACACAGGAAACTCAAAGTGTCACAAGAATACAAACACCTTCAGTGGATTCTTCAGTGCTTAAATGTCTGTAAATCCTAAACTAAGATGACACAGTGAGGAGTCTTGTAGCATCTCTTTTGCAGTGGCATTTCTTAAAGTCCTGGTTTCCTGCTGGGTGGAGATGTTTTCTCCTTAAATTGTGTGTCTTGGCTCTTTCTAACAGATCTGTTTTTCTGCCACTCTAACTGCTCCCCTTCTCAGTTTTTTTTTTTTTTTTTTCAATCAAGAAATGTTTTTCTTTTTTGTTCCAGTTAAGTCAACTCCTCGATTTAAATAGTCAGCAATCTGTTTCAAGCTGGATTTTGTCCTAAAATTCATTACATTATAAACTTAGAATACCAGGCCTAAGCAAACCTTCTTTCAGTATAAAAATAACCAGCACCACATACTTTACATGAGGTTACTGCAACAGGGATGTACAGATCTCACTTAGAGACACTGAAAGGATGTAT
The DNA here is from genome assembly GCA_022376925.1 of Tragulus kanchil. NCBI lineage: Eukaryota > Metazoa > Chordata > Mammalia > Artiodactyla > Tragulidae > Tragulus > Tragulus kanchil. The sequence continues at coordinate 34,670,232 of JAIOJX010000004.1, forward strand.
CACTCTTGTGTTCAGCATGCAGGATGATCCCAGAAAAGCTCTTTTGGACCTATGCCTACCCCTGGCCCAGGACCACTGTGCTCTCTCACAGGTTTTCTGAGTTAAAGTTGCACTAAAAACATGCTTCTGCTATTTTTAGATCCTCATCTCCCAAGGCTTGGCTCGGACACAACAGGGTATTTAGGGCACTAAGCTGGCACATGGGTAGGCTGGCACTGCACCTCATGTCTGGATCTGTATTAAAAATATCTAACATGTAATAGTCTCTTAATAAAGGTTTTGCTGGATTGAGCTGGAGCTACTTCCTAAGGACGTTCCTATGGATGAAAGCAACTCATAGCTAAGGACGTTGCAGTGCATCACAGCAGGAAATGTTAACTGCTCTTCTCTTGTTTCTCTGCATAACATCACTGGTCAAGGACACATCGTCATAGCTATACCAACAATTTTTACTGAGAAGGCAACTAGTTAAAAATCCACTCCAATCTTCTGGAATGTGATTGTAAGAACCAGCCTATTCTGGCAGAACTGAATGGTCTTGGTTCACAAACAGCCTCTATCCTTACTAGCTGTATGTTTTTGGGCAATCTACTTTACCTCTCTACACTTCAATGCCCTCATGTGAAAAGATGAGAATAGTCCTATTATTACAATTTTATATATTTCTGGGGATTAGATGAGTTAATATACATATACAAAATAATATATAGGACATAGTAAGGTATATAAAACTTTGTGAAGTAAAGCAATAAATAAATCTGGGGGAAGGATCTAATATCATTCTCAGAGTACATGTCAGAAACATAAATATGTAAACAGAAAAACTAGGTGGCCAGAGCATCCTAGAAGCAGCTTCTTTTTATTTTTTTTTCTAGAAGCAACTTCTTGATCAGAGCACATTTTGGCCACCTTCTCAGGATGTACATAAAGACAGTCGTATCATCTTTTCTTAAAGAAAATAATTAACTAAAATTCACATTTATGGGTGAAATAGTTAACTAAGATTAATATAATTAATTTATGGAATATTGTACGTTTCTCTTTAAATACTAAGATTATATTACAATAGGGAAATAGTCGCACTGTTTGCAGATGACATGATACTATACAAAGGAAATCCTAAAGATGCTACCAAAAAAACTATTAGAGCTCATCAATGAATTCAGTAAAGCTGTAGGAAACAAATTTAATACACAGAAATCTGTTGCATTTCTATGCAATAACAAAGATCAGAAAGAGAAATTAAAGAAAAATTCCATTTATCATTGCATCAGAAAAATACTTAGGAATAAATGTACCTAAAGGAGGCAAAAGATCTATACTCTGAAAAGTATAGAATACTGATAAAAAAAATCAAAGATGACACAAATAGATGCAAAGATATACATGTTATTCGACTGGAAGAATCAATATTGTCAAAATGACTATACTACCCAAGGTGGTCTACATAGTCAGTGCAATTTCTGTCAAATTACCAATGGCATTTTTGTCTAAGAACAAGAACAAAAAATTTTTTATATTTATGTGGAAAAGCAAAAGACCTCCATATAGTCAAGGCAAGGAAAATAGAGCTAGAGGAGTCAGGCTGCTGGACTTCAGACTATAAAGCTATATTCACCAAAACAGTACAGTACCGGAACAAAAACAGAAATACAGATAAATGGATCAGGATAGAAGGCCCCAAAATTAACTTGCACACCTATGGTCAATCAATCTACAACAAAAAAGGCAAGAATATACAATGGAGAAGAGATGGCTTCTTCAGTAAGTGGAACTGGGAAAACTGGATGGCTACATGAAAGAGAATGAAATTAGAACCCTTCCTAACACCACACACAAAAATCAACTCAAAATGGATTAAAGACCTAAGTATAACATTGGGTGCTATGTATTTTTTAGACAAAAACATAGGCCAAACACTCTGACATAAATCATAGCAAAATCCTCTTCGATCCATTTCTTAGAGTAATGAAAACAAAAACAAAAACAAAACGAATCTGAACTAATTGAACTTAAAAACTTTTGTACAATAAAGGAGAACATAAACAAAATGACAACCCACAGAATTGGAAAAAATATTTGCAAATGAGGTGACCGCTAAGGAGTTAATCTCCAAAATTTATAAACAGTTCATGAAGCTCAATAAAAAGAAAAGAAAATACCAAATCAAAAAATGGGCAGAAGATCTAAATAGACATTTCTCCAAAGAAGACTTGCAAATGGTCAAAAAACACATGAAAGATGCTCAACATCACTAATTATTAGAAAAATGCAAATCAAAACTACAATGAGGTGCCACCTCACTCTGATTAAAATGGTCATCATCCAAATGTCTTCAAATAATTATTGCTGGAGAGAATGTGCAGATAAAGGAACCACCTTACATTGTTGGTAAGAATACAAATTGGTACAACTACCATGGAGAATAGTATGGAAGTTCCTCAAAAAACTAAAAACAGAGTAAGCATAGGATCTATCAATCCCACTCCTGGGAATATATCTGGAGAAAACTCTATTTGAAAAGACACAAGCAACTCAATGTTCATAGCAATGCTATTTACAATAGCCAAGATAAGAAAGTGACCTAAATGTCCATTGATAGAAGAACAGACGAAGACATGGTACATAAATTAATATATAATGGAATATTACTAAATCATAAAAAGGAATGAAATAATGCCATTTGTAGACTGAGATATTCACCAAACAGTACAGTACCGGAACAAAAACAGAAATACAGATAAATGGATCAGGATAGAAGGCCCCAAAATTAACTTGCACACCTATGGTCAATCAATCTACAACAAAAAAGGCAAGAATATACAATGGAGAAGAGATGGCTTCTTCAGTAAGTGGAACTGGGAAAACTGGATGGCTACATGAAAGAGAATGAAATTAGAACCCTTCCTAACACCACACACAAAAATCAACTCAAAATGGATTAAAGACCTAAGTATAACATTGGGTGCTATGTATTTTTTAGACAAAAACATAGGCCAAACACTCTGACATAAATCATAGCAAAATCCTCTTCGATCCATTTCTTAGAGTAATGAAAACAAAAACAAAACAAAACGAATCTGAACTAATTGAACTTAAAAACTTTTGTACAATAAAGGAGAACATAAACAAAATGACAACCCACAGAATTGGAAAAAATATTTGCAAATGAGGTGACCGCTAAGGAGTTAATCTCCAAAATTTATAAACAGTTCATGAAGCTCAATAAAAAGAAAAGAAAATACCAAATCAAAAAATGGGCAGAAGATCTAAATAGACATTTCTCCAAAGAAGACTTGCAAATGGTCAAAAAACACATGAAAGATGCTCAACATCACTAATTATTAGAAAAATGCAAATCAAAACTACAATGAGGTGCCACCTCACTCTGATTAAAATGGTCATCATCCAAATGTCTTCAAATAATTATTGCTGGAGAGAATGTGCAGATAAAGGAACCACCTTACATTGTTGGTAAGAATACAAATTGGTACAACTACCATGGAGAATAGTATGGAAGTTCCTCAAAAAACTAAAAACAGAGTAAGCATAGGATCTATCAATCCCACTCCTGGGAATATATCTGGAGAAAACTCTATTTGAAAAGACACAAGCAACTCAATGTTCATAGCAATGCTATTTACAATAGCCAAGATAAGAAAGTGACCTAAATGTCCATTGATAGAAGAACAGACGAAGACATGGTACATAAATTAATATATAATGGAATATTACTAAATCATAAAAAGGAATGAAATAATGCCATTTGTAGCAACATGAATGGACTTAGAGATGATCATACTAAGTAACTCAAATATCATATGGTATCACTTATGTGTGGGATGATACAAATCAATTTATTTGTAAAACAGAAATGGACTCATAGACAGAAAACAAGCTACTGTTAACAAAAGGAAAATAGTGGGGGAGGGACACATTCGGGATTAACAGACACACCAATACTATATATATAAACAGATAACCAACAGGATCTCCTGTAGAGCACAGAGAACTATATTCAATGTCTTGTAATCTATAATGGAAAAGAATCTGAAAAAAGAATATGTGCATTTGAATCATCTTGCTGTACATCTGAAACATTGTAAATCAACTATATACCAATAAAAAGATAAAAACAAACAAAATCATAAATATTTGGAGTAATAAAGTACTATTATAAGGGCTGAAACTAATGCTATTATATTAATTCACTTAATGATGTGCACAGAAAAATAATTTGATATTCTGTGATTTTTAATGAGCAGACTTTTAATAATATTCTATACAAATTTTGTTTTGAAAAATATTCTCAATTATAGTTACAAGCAATTAAAACTGACATTGAGTTAATAGGTAAGCTATTTCCCAACTTCTCCAAAACCGATGTTGGAAAAACTAAACCATCTTTGAAGAAAATATAAAACTTAGAAAATTTTTAGTGAAAAGAATCATACTTTTCTCATTGGGTTATTTAAGTGACTTTATGCTCTGCTCATAAAAAAATAAGATCACCCTCAAAAGTAGAATTAACATATTTTCTTTATTTACCTCTTAAGCTTGATTTTGACTAGGATGGGAACTTTGATTTATTCCATGAACAATAACTCAAGGTGGTGACTAATTGAATTAGTCCGGAATTGATAGAGTAATTATTAATAGGTTAATGGAGACTCAGTACAAGTCTTTGATCAAATAGCATGATGATATCTAGTAAGTTTTTTAAGATACTTTAATTATAGCAGTGCCAAAACCCAAATGAAGTAAAAAAAGAAATCCCACTCCTGGGAATATATCTGGAGAAAACTCTATTTGAAAAGACACAAGCAACTCAATGTTCATAGCAATGCTATTTACAATAGCCAAGATAAGAAAGTGACCTAAATGTCCATTGATAGAAGAACAGACGAAGACATGGTACATAAATTAATATATAATGGAATATTACTAAATCATAAAAAGGAATGAAATAATGCCATTTGTAGCAACATGAATGGACTTAGAGATGATCATACTAAGTAACTCAAATATCATATGGTATCACTTATGTGTGGGATGATACAAATCAATTTATTTGTAAAACAGAAATGGACTCATAGACAGAAAACAAGCTACTGTTAACAAAAGGAAAATAGTGGGGGAGGGACACATTCGGGATTAACAGACACACCAATACTATATATATAAACAGATAACCAACAGGATCTCCTGTAGAGCACAGAGAACTATATTCAATGTCTTGTAATCTATAATGGAAAAGAATCTGAAAAAAGAATATGTGCATTTGAATCATCTTGCTGTACATCTGAAACATTGTAAATCAACTATATACCAATAAAAAGATAAAAACAAACAAAATCATAAATATTTGGAGTAATAAAGTACTATTATAAGGGCTGAAACTAATGCTATTATATTAATTCACTTAATGATGTGCACAGAAAAATAATTTGATATTCTGTGATTTTTAATGAGCAGACTTTTAATAATATTCTATACAAATTTTGTTTTGAAAAATATTCTCAATTATAGTTACAAGCAATTAAAACTGACATTGAGTTAATAGGTAAGCTATTTCCCAACTTCTCCAAAACCGATGTTGGAAAAACTAAACCATCTTTGAAGAAAATATAAAACTTAGAAAATTTTTAGTGAAAAGAATCATACTTTTCTCATTGGGTTATTTAAGTGACTTTATGCTCTGCTCATAAAAAAATAAGATCACCCTCAAAAGTAGAATTAACATATTTTCTTTATTTACCTCTTAAGCTTGATTTTGACTAGGATGGGAACTTTGATTTATTCCATGAACAATAACTCAAGGTGGTGACTAATTGAATTAGTCCGGAATTGATAGAGTAATTATTAATAGGTTAATGGAGACTCAGTACAAGTCTTTGATCAAATAGCATGATGATATCTAGTAAGTTTTTTAAGATACTTTAATTATAGCAGTGCCAAAACCCAAATGAAGTAGAAAACAAAGAAAATTACCAGTAAATGATATGCATGCAATGTAGAAAATAATAGCATAACTTTTAAGTAAGAATTGAAAGTTTTTTATTCAGTGCTTTTTGAAAACACAGTGAGAGGGCAGCCTATATAGAAACCACGTCAGCCTCTTTTTATTAAGCTAAAGATTCATTGAACTGGCACGCACTTCTGTAGCAAGAATTTGGTGATTGTTAACTTGAAAGAGCTGTTGAGTATATTTCTTTGACAACTACTTTACTGAATATAATTTTAGCAAAGGCAATTTTGTTTTGTATAACCATTATGTATCTTAGATACTGACATTTACAAGCACAAAGCATCTATATACAAGTATGTGTGCCAATATGTATATTTATAGGAATCTCCTTGTTCTGGGACAAATAAGTGAAAATCATGAGAACTCTGAAAATAAAGACATTCACAGCATACAGTATGCTGTAATGGCTAATCCCATTTCATATCTTCAATATTTAGAGGCTTATGAACAGTAGGAAAGTTGACAGAAAACACAACCTATTTTTATGTACCATCTTTGCTGAAGGAACTGTGCATTTTAGGTTGATGCAAGACTTTGCCATTCCCACAATTTGTAACTCATCCAAAGAGTCCTGCACATCATTTTGCTTTATAAAACCATACAAACCTTAATTCTAGACTTTTTTGGTTTTAACTGAGTATGTGCATGTTTTACCCTGACTGATTTTTAGGCTAATATAGCAACAATGAAAAGAAAACGTAGATGTCATTTTTTTCTTCTTGTCCTTACAAAAGAAGGTAGAAAGGGGTATTGGTCTCAGGAATCAGGATGAGATAAATGCTGCACATTGCTCAAAAGTAGAATTAACATATTTTCTTTATTTACCTCTTAAGCTTGATTTTGACTAGGATGGGAACTTTGATTTATTCCATGAACAATAACTCAAGGTGGTGACTAATTGAATTAGTCCGGAATTGATAGAGTAATTATTAATAGGTTAATGGAGACTCAGTACAAGTCTTTGATCAAATAGCATGATGATATCTAGTAAGTTTTTTAAGATACTTTAATTATAGCAGTGCCAAAACCCAAATGAAGTAGAAAACAAAGAAAATTACCAGTAAATGATATGCATGCAATGTAGAAAATAATAGCATAACTTTTAAGTAAGAATTGAAAGTTTTTTATTCAGTGCTTTTTGAAAACACAGTGAGAGGGCAGCCTATATAGAAACCACGTCAGCCTCTTTTTATTAAGCTAAAGATTCATTGAACTGGCACGCACTTCTGTAGCAAGAATTTGGTGATTGTTAACTTGAAAGAGCTGTTGAGTATATTTCTTTGACAACTACTTTACTGAATATAATTTTAGCAAAGGCAATTTTGTTTTGTATAACCATTATGTATCTTAGATACTGACATTTACAAGCACAAAGCATCTATATACAAGTATGTGTGCCAATATGTATATTTATAGGAATCTCCTTGTTCTGGGACAAATAAGTGAAAATCATGAGAACTCTGAAAATAAAGACATTCACAGCATACAGTATGCTGTAATGGCTAATCCCATTTCATATCTTCAATATTTAGAGGCTTATGAACAGTAGGAAAGTTGACAGAAAACACAACCTATTTTTATGTACCATCTTTGCTGAAGGAACTGTGCATTTTAGGTTGATGCAAGACTTTGCCATTCCCACAATTTGTAACTCATCCAAAGAGTCCTGCACATCATTTTGCTTTATAAAACCATACAAACCTTAATTCTAGACTTTTTTGGTTTTAACTGAGTATGTGCATGTTTTACCCTGACTGATTTTTAGGCTAATATAGCAACAATGAAAAGAAAACGTAGATGTCATTTTTTTCTTCTTGTCCTTACAAAAGAAGGTAGAAAGGGGTATTGGTCTCAGGAATCAGGATGAGATAAATGCTGCACATTGCTCTGGGAAAATGGAGCATCAACAGCAACAGTTAAAACAGCCTGGGTCAGCATGGTTCTCTGAAGTGGCTGGAGGGGTATGTGTGGGCGTGGCTCAGCAGGAAGAGAGCTGCCTACAGATTACAAGCTTAAGAGCCACTGACACAGACAGTTGACTGCTCTAAAAGGTGACTTATTAAAAAAACAAACAAACAAAAAACACTTTTGTCCGTAAGGTACATTTCATATGGGTAACAGTGGTACAGATGATTGCCATTTAGATGCTTAATCAGCAACATGGTCAGCACTGTATCTGAATAAGGACAAGCCCAGACTTTCCTGGTAGCTCAGTGGTGAAGAGGTCCCCTACCAATGCAGGAGACACGGGTTCGATCGCTGATCTGGGAAGATCCCACATGCTATGGAGCAACTAAGCCCGTGAGCCACAACTATGGAGCCTGTGCTCTAGAGCCTCAGAGTTGCAACTATGGAAGCCATGTACTGTAACTACTGAGTTCATGTATCACAACTATTAAGCCCATGTGCCACAACTATTGAAGCCTGTGTGTCCTACAGTCTGAGTTCCACAATGAGAGGTCTCTGCAACAAGAAGCCTGCTCCCCTTAACTAGAGAGTAGCCCCTACTTCCTGCAACTAGAGAAGAGCCTGCAGCAGCAGTGAAAACCCAGAATAGTCAAAAATAAATAAACAAATAAATAAATGAATAAGAAGGACAAGCCTAACTCTGATGGAAATGACAGGCAGGGCTATCTAGTACATCTGGACTCCAGTCACTACAAACTGGAACTGTCTACTTAGAAAACATAGAGGCCCTCATGGAATATGCATGAAATCAACATGTTTTATTTCTTTATATTGATTTATTTATGGCAAACATGTCTTCTCTATATTCTTCCACTGCTAGTGACATTAATTTCCATTTATTTTGTTCCCAGGTGGAAATAGGAGCAGCTGTTGTATACTTAAAATCTCAATCTCATCAAGATTTTCTTTAAGTTCCAATATTAATTTCCTATGTATTCTCCTTAACATAGTATCCAAGGTCTTTGGAGCTTTTTCAGTCTGAAAATATAAAACTGGGTGCTGAATGCTGATAAAATCTGAATACCATCTGATGAACATATTTTAATTAAGCTCCACAGTACAATATAGCCAGGAAATATCTATAATAAAGTCCCAAATAGGTATAAGCCTAATGCGTTACAATGATATGGCTCAAGAATAGGGCACATAACTTTCACAAAATATGTTCTTCTTGATGGCATGTGAACAGCAAGATGCTCACTCTCTCCTTCTTTCTAAAAGTGACACTTTATTGAAGGGACTCCAGCATACACTTCTTTCTCGGAACATGTGTTCATTTCTTTCTTTAATCAGCTCCAAACAATCTCATATGTTTAGAATCACATTAAGACTATTCATGCACTATGTTTTCTATTACTGTAAAACAGCTCATAAACCACAGTCTTAAATTAGCTATGGGATTAGTAAATCATCTAGAACAAACTTATTATGTTAAACTTAATTTTTTTGTATATGTATTCAAGATTTTTAAAACTCTTTGAGTCATACCTCACTTCACTGAAAACCCACTTATAAGATTTAAGTGAAGTATTTCATGAGGTATTCCCTGTGGCTAAGCGTCTCTGTAATAAGAGTCTTTAATATCCCATCTGAGACTTCAGGCACAAAGCTTCTGATGTTTTAAACATAATATGAAAAAAAAAACGGAAATGAAATAAAAGAGAAAAGTTGGAGTATAACTCCTTTTTGCTTGATATAAGTACTTAAGGATCCTGAAATCCAAAGATATTTTAAATAAAATCAAACACCGATTTAGAGAAAAGAGGTATCATGTAGAAATTATTAGATAGAATAACACTAAAAGTATAATTATAGAAAGTTATTTATAGTAGAAACATTCAGCAGGGAAGTATAAAAACAAAAACTCAAAAAAATGTTCATCCTCATAGACAGCTCAAAAGATCTGTCTCTTGTGGCTTATCACACTTAAACAGGTTATTTTGACATGCTTTTCCTGTCATGAAGAAATCTGGTATATTTCAAGAAATGCTGAAATACCTGTTAGTTTATGAGGTAGAATATAGGCTTTGACGTATCTTTATGGTAAACAGTATCACTACAGGCCCAACACAAATGACTCTTCCAAGTCTCCCTTTAGGGGACACCTGGGACAGGGCTCACACTTTAGTACCCTTTAAATAGTTCTAGGTACTTTTGCCAAGAATCTCTGCTATAGACATCTTTGCCACATATTTTAATTAAGCTCCACAGTACAATATAGCCAGGAAATATCTATAATAAAGTCCCAAATAGGTATAAGCCTAATGCGTTACAATGATATGGCTCAAGAATAGGGCACATAACTTTCACAAAATATGTTCTTCTTGATGGCATGTGAACAGCAAGATGCTCACTCTCTCCTTCTTTCTAAAAGTGACACTTTATTGAAGGGACTCCAGCATACACTTCTTTCTCGGAACATGTGTTCATTTCTTTCTTTAATCAGCTCCAAACAATCTCATATGTTTAGAATCACATTAAGACTATTCATGCACTATGTTTTCTATTACTGTAAAACAGCTCATAAACCACAGTCTTAAATTAGCTATGGGATTAGTAAATCATCTAGAACAAACTTATTATGTTAAACTTAATTTTTTTGTATATGTATTCAAGATTTTTAAAACTCTTTGAGTCATACCTCACTTCACTGAAAACCCACTTATAAGATTTAAGTGAAGTATTTCATGAGGTATTCCCTGTGGCTAAGCGTCTCTGTAATAAGAGTCTTTAATATCCCATCTGAGACTTCAGGCACAAAGCTTCTGATGTTTTAAACATAATATGAAAAAAACGGAAATGAAATAAAAGAGAAAAGTTGGAGTATAACTCCTTTTTGCTTGATATAAGTACTTAAGGATCCTGAAATCCAAAGATATTTTAAATAAAATCAAACACCGATTTAGAGAAAAGAGGTATCATGTAGAAATTATTAGATAGAATAACACTAAAAGTATAATTATAGAAAGTTATTTATAGTAGAAACATTCAGCAGGGAAGTATAAAAACAAAAACTCAAAAAAATGTTCATCCTCATAGACAGCTCAAAAGATCTGTCTCTTGTGGCTTATCACACTTAAACAGGTTATTTTGACATGCTTTTCCTGTCATGAAGAAATCTGGTATATTTCAAGAAATGCTGAAATACCTGTTAGTTTATGAGGTAGAATATAGGCTTTGACGTATCTTTATGGTAAACAGTATCACTACAGGCCCAACACAAATGACTCTTCCAAGTCTCCCTTTAGGGGACACCTGGGACAGGGCTCACACTTTAGTACCCTTTAAATAGTTCTAGGTACTTTTGCCAAAAGAATCTCTGCTATAGACATCTTTGCCACATTGATTTTAAGGCAATTCTGCTATAAATGATAAAAAATGACTAAAAATAAAACTGGGACATTAAAAAGGACATAAACACTAAGCATGAAAAATGAGTAACAACATTAAAATGACCTTATTATGAAATAGACAGCATTTACATATATTTAAAATGTGTGTAGATTCATTATAATACTGTGCAAATAAGAGATTTTCCTGTGAGCGGTACCCAGGTATTTGTCCTTGAAGTTTTTTGTACATCGTAGCTTATCCTTTGTTTGTTTGTTTTTCTTTTTTTTACTTGGTGATTTTTTTGTTGGGCATCGCACTTGTTTCTTTTTTGTGAAAACTTTTTCCTTCATTAAGAGAGCATCTGGGGCTTCCCTGGTGGTCTAGGTAAGGACACTGCCTTATGGTGCAAGGGGCGCCAGTTTGATCTCTAGCCTGGGAAGATCCTACATGCCACGGAGCGGCTGGATCAATGTGTCCAACGACTGAGCCGGAGCTCTGGAGCACATGTGCCCAGAGCTAGTGCTCTGTAGTGAGAGAGGCTACTGTGATGGGAGGCCCACACAGGCCAAAGAACAAAGATGGATGAAAATGGACAAATAAAAGGCCAACAGAAGTGACCAAAAACAAAAAAAAGAGACAATATCTGTTTCCACATACTAGGATGCATATTTGTAGCTGAACTTTGTGTTCTACTGTGAAAGCCTCTACACTGTTGGTTCTTGGCATGCTGTTATATGTCCACTGATGTTCCAAAGTTCTGTGGCAAATGAGGGCAATTATGCACCCTGAGGGCCCTTGACCTTGGCCACTTCCTGTTCCAATGCAAAGTGTTTCAAAATAAGGAACCAACTCTTAGGGCAAACTGTCCTCATTTGTCAGCTAAATAAAGCCATCAACAATGTCACTACCTCAAAGAAATACTAATGCATTTCAACAAGTTGAAACCAAACTGTTAAACTATTAACCAGTTATTTTATCTTTCATGGTCAAATTTCTTGACGGAAAATTAAAATTACACAGTGAAAATGTGGCTAAAATGCTTATAGCCAAGATATTTTACTGCAAACAAACAAACAAAAAACCTCATGGAGAAAATACTGGATATGCTTTTAAATATCTTCTACCCTGAAAAAAGCATGACCTTGTAATTAATGCACTACATCCAACTCTTTTGTAGAGTAACATTTTCTTTAACAAGTAAGAGCAAGTGGCATAAATGATCAGGTACAGATTATGCGTTAAGAGTAAGATATGTCACTGTTGGGGAGAGTGGATGGTACTAATTTGTGAGGAATCATCCTGAAAATAACAATTCTCTTGAAAACTTTCAGGCCACAACATCTTGTATTTTCAAGATGGAAATGATAATTAAAAGTAATCCAATGATAGGGATTTCCCTGGCAGTTCAGTGATTAGGAATTTGTGCTTCCACTCAGGACTACAGGTTTGATCCCTTCCACTTAGTGGCACAGGTTTGATCCCTGGGCAGGGAACTAAGATCCTGCATGGCACATAGCCCCACCCCTGAATGTAATCCAACAATAAAAACCCAGACACCAAAACAATGTATTTAATATTTCTGTGGTGAGAATGCTTTTGAGGTTTGTTTTTGAAAGATATATTTGATTAGATTAAGAACTTTCCCTTCTATGATTTGTTTCAGGATACAAAAATCATGAATAGGTATTGAATTTTATTAAATTAAATGTATATTCATTGAGATGATTATACATTATTTCCACTTTAATAAGCAGTCATGAACTCAATCAACTTAAGAACTAGAACACCGATGTTTGCTCCTTGAAAGAAAAGCTATGACAAACCTAGACAGCGTATTATAAAGCAGAGACATCACTTTGGTGACAAAAGTCGGTATGTCAAAGCTATGGTTTATCCAACAGTCATGTATGGATGTGACAGTTGGACCATCAATAAGGCTGAGTGCCCCTTGGACAGCAAGGATATCAAACTAGTCAATTCTAAAGAAAAGCAACCCTGAATATTCATTGGAAGGACTGATGCTAAAGCTCCAAAACTTTGGCCATCTGACAGGATTTCAAAACAAAGTTGAAACCAAACTTGAAACCAAACTGTTAAACTATTAACCAGTTATTTTATCTTTCATGGTCAAATTTCTTGACGGAAAATTAAAATTACACAGTGAAAATGTGGCTAAAATGCTTATAGCCAAGATATTTTACTGCAAACAAACAAACAAAAAACCTCATGGAGAAAATACTGGATATGCTTTTAAATATCTTCTACCCTGAAAAAAGCATGACCTTGTAATTAATGCACTACATCCAACTCTTTTGTAGAGTAACATTTTCTTTAACAAGTAAGAGCAAGTGGCATAAATGATCAGGTACAGATTATGCGTTAAGAGTAAGATATGTCACTGTTGGGGAGAGTGGATGGTACTAATTTGTGAGGAATCATCCTGAAAATAACAATTCTCTTGAAAACTTTCAGGCCACAACATCTTGTATTTTCAAGATGGAAATGATAATTAAAAGTAATCCAATGATAGGGATTTCCCTGGCAGTTCAGTGATTAGGAATTTGTGCTTCCACTCAGGACTACAGGTTTGATCCCTTCCACTTAGTGGCACAGGTTTGATCCCTGGGCAGGGAACTAAGATCCTGCATGGCACATAGCCCCACCCCTGAATGTAATCCAACAATAAAAACCCAGACACCAAAACAATGTATTTAATATTTCTGTGGTGAGAATGCTTTTTGATGTTGGTTTTTGAAAGATATATTTGATTAGATTAAGAACTTTCCCTTCTATGATTTGTTTCAGGATACAAAAATCATGAATAGGTATTGAATTTTATTAAATTAAATGTATATTCATTGAGATGATTATACATTATTTCCACTTTAATAAGCAGTCATGAACTCAATCAACTTAAGAACTAGAACACCGATGTTTGCTCCTTGAAAGAAAAGCTATGACAAACCTAGACAGCGTATTATAAAGCAGAGACATCACTTTGGTGACAAAAGTCGGTATGTCAAAGCTATGGTTTATCCAACAGTCATGTATGGATGTGACAGTTGGACCATCAATAAGGCTGAGTGCCCCTTGGACAGCAAGGATATCAAACTAGTCAATTCTAAAGAAAAGCAACCCTGAATATTCATTGGAAGGACTGATGCTAAAGCTCCAAAACTTTGGCCATCTGATGCAGAGAGTCAACTCACTTGAAAAGGCCTGGATGCTTGAAAAGACTGAAGGCAAAAGAAGCGGGGTGGGACAATGGACATGAATTTGAGCCAACTCCAGGACACAGCAAAGGACGGGGAAGCCTGGCATTCTGCAGTCCATGGGGGTCACAAAGAATTGGACATGACTTAATGAATGACCAACAGTAACCTACAAATAGAATTTTGGTTATGAATGAATGTGCAGTTTTACAAATTTTCTGGACAATTTCAAAATGATTTTATGAATTTCCATTCCTATCAGGAAGATATATAAATTCTTCATTGTTAACTTCCTATCCTAGTGATGAACATTAGTTGTCTTTTTAAAAATTTTGGCCACTTTTATTGGTCTTTCATTTATTTATTTTCATCTATCTTTGTTCTTTGGCCTGTGTGGGCCTCCCATTGCAGTGGCATTCCTAGTTGCGGAGCACTGGCTCTGGGTGCATGTGCTCCAGAGCGCTTGCTCGTAATTGGACACACTGGTCCAGCCGCTCTGCGGAATGTGGCATCTTCCTAGGCCAAGGATCAAACCTTGCACTGCAAGGCAGACTCTTTACCCACTGGACCACCAGAAAATCCCAACATTAGATTTTTTTAAGCTTGTTCATTTTATGTATTCCTGTGATAAATTCTTTTTTATTAGTAAACATATTTAAACCTTGATGGATTCCACTTAGCAATGTTCTATTTAAGACTTGCATTTTACAAGCGTACTTTCCTATACAGTTTTACTAATAGGAAACCAAAGAATAAGGAAAGCATTTAAGAAAATTTTTGGTGGAACAGTTCATGAAACCATTCCACAGTTTCATGTAATATCTGACTTGCCAACCTTAACAATGGTAAGTCTACTGAGGGATTCTTTGCTTTCTTGCTCTCTTTTCTGTGTGATCTTTCTTGACCATTTTCGGTTTCCCATTTTCTTTGAATAAACCCATTTTGGTAATATACCTTTGCATATGAATATATTTATCAATTTGCTACCTTTGTCAAATGGACTGCAAGGAGATCAAACTAGTCAATTCTAAAGAAAATCAACCCTGAATATTCATTGGAAGGACTGATGCTGAAGCTCCAAAACTTTGGCCATCTGATGCAGAGAGTCAACTCACTTGAAAAGGCCTGGATGCTTGAAAAGACTGAAGGCAAAAGAAGCGGGTGGGACAATGGACATGAATTTGAGCCAACTCCAGGACACAGCAAAGGACGGGGAAGCCTGGCATTCTGCAGTCCATGGGGGTCACAAAGAATTGGACATGACTTAATGAATGACCAACAGTAACCTACAAATAGAATTTTGGTTATGAATGAATGTGCAGTTTTACAAATTTTCTGGACAATTTCAAAATGATTTTATGAATTTCCATTCCTATCAGGAAGATATATAAATTCTTCATTGTTAACTTCCTATCCTAGTGATGAACATTAGTTGTCTTTTTAAAAATTTTGGCCACTTTTATTGGTCTTTCATTTATTTATTTTCATCTATCTTTGTTCTTTGGCCTGTGTGGGCCTCCCATTGCAGTGGCATTCCTAGTTGCGGAGCACTGGCTCTGGGTGCATGTGCTCCAGAGCGCTTGCTCGTAATTGGACACACTGGTCCAGCCGCTCTGCGGAATGTGGCATCTTCCTAGGCCAAGGATCAAACCTTGCACTGCAAGGCAGA
The DNA here is from genome assembly GCA_022376925.1 of Tragulus kanchil. NCBI lineage: Eukaryota > Metazoa > Chordata > Mammalia > Artiodactyla > Tragulidae > Tragulus > Tragulus kanchil. The sequence goes on from JAIOJX010000004.1 coordinate 34,686,442, forward strand.
CTCTTTACCCACTGGACCACCAGAAAATCCCAACATTAGATTTTTTTAAGCTTGTTCATTTTATGTATTCCTGTGATAAATTCTTTTTTATTAGTAAACATATTTAAACCTTGATGGATTCCACTTAGCAATGTTCTATTTAAGACTTGCATTTTACAAGCGTACTTTCCTATACAGTTTTACTAATAGGAAACCAAAGAATAAGGAAAGCATTTAAGAAAATTTTTTTGGTGGAACAGTTCATGAAACCATTCCACAGTTTCATGTAATATCTGACTTGCCAACCTTAACAATGGTAAGTCTACTGAGGGATTCTTTGCTTTCTTGCTCTCTTTTCTGTGTGATCTTTCTTGACCATTTTCGGTTTCCCATTTTCTTTGAATAAACCCATTTTGGTAATATACCTTTTGCTATGTATATGAATATATTTATCAATTTTTGCTACCTTTGGCATATGATAGCTACAGAAAAATCATGTAAACATGAAATGACAATGAAGTCTGAAATATTTCACAAATTACATTAAAAATCTAGGTGTTTTATAATGACTGGTAAAGGAAGTCAATATAATGGTCTTTCATAAGTTTTATCATTTTCTTATTGTAAGTTTTATGGAAAACATAATCTACCATAGGGACCTTAAAGATATTTTAAAACCATATATCACAGTAACAATATTTAATGAAAGTAACTTAAAAGTATTTATTGCTTTCCTAACAGGTACTACCATGCCCCCCAACCCAGATTTTCTTATACTGCATGATGATTAGTATAAAACTAGATGCTCACCAAATTTTATTGTTTTTGTTTTCTCAGTACTGAGTGGGACACAAAACTAGTATGTCAATTAACACATCAAAATTAATACACTGACACTCAACGTTCATGTGAAACTATAAGGGGCTCTAAGCCTCTCAACCTGTGCTCTATAGCCGATCCCTCCATCACAGTAGGTATCCCACTGTGCTCAGTTTATGAATGTCTATCCTCTACTACGTTTGAGCTCCTCAGGTGCTCCCCTCATGTTTTAGTCATCTTTGCATCTCCCAAGTATGTTTCACCGTCTGCATATGTTTGGTCTCCAAGAACATTCTTATTAGATAAGTGAGCAGATAAGATGGAAAGAAACTGGGTCAGGAACATAGGTTGAGGTTTGCTTATTTAAAATACAGCAAGGTCAGTTTTTCTTCATAGATAAGTAGCAAGGAAAGATGATGTGTAAATATGTAAAGAAATGTTTGAGGGAAGAAGAGGACTTTTCTGAGAGAGAAGTTTTAAGGTGTAGTATTAAGAATTTCATGCTTATAGTCCTTGTCACTGTAATCTTGGCAGCAATGCCAAACGTGTGGCAGGGAAAAATTAATGAGAATGATTTTAAATGCTTTGTCAGTAATACAGAAGGACGTAAAGGTCCTTCAAGTCAAAGAGAGGTAGTGAGAATGGAAAACCCAGGGACAATCTGATAGGTCAGAGAACAGGATCTCTCTTGCTGTACTGCACTGTTCAATCAATTTAATCAGAGTAATCAAGGTAAAGAGTAGAAAAATGACAGCCCTTAGAAGTTAAGAGTTAACTCGTCCACTTCATAAACAGGTAGGTAAGGATCTGGTGACAAACGAGCCAAATATCTCATCCAATCTAGCAGAAGAAATTAGTAGGATATCAAATCCAATGTCATTTTGTCAAGTAAGTTTCAGAATGAGGAGGCTAAGTGAAGGAGTATGGGTTACATTCTCTTGCAAGTGCTGGAAAGACAGACTTTGCAAAGGTGAATTCCACGTTGACTGAAGAGGCTGGACCAGAGGGACGACAAGCATAGGGACAATGAAAAGAGGTGACGTCAGGCCAGGTGGTCCAGACTGTCTTGGGAGAGAGCATGTTAAGTTTGGCTGATGAAATTTTGGGGACCCAAGAGTAACAGGATTCCCTGGTAGCTCAGTTGGTAAAAAATCCACTTGCAATGCAGGAGACCTTGGTTCGATTCCTGGATCAGGAAGTTCCCCTGGGGAAGAGACAGGCTACCCCTCTGGTATTCTTGGGCTTCCCTGGAGACTTAGATGGTAAAGAATCTGTCCACGATGCAGGAGACCTGGGTTCAATCCCAGGGTTAGGAACATTCCCTGAAGAAGGGAAAGGCTACTCATCCCAGTATTCTTGGATGGAGAATTCCGTAGCTTGTCTATGGGTTGCAAAGTGTCGGACATGATTAAGCAACTTCACTTTGACTTTGAAGAGTGAAAAAAAAAAAAAAAAAAAAAAAAAAAACCACTACCACAATAACAAGAAAACAAGAGACCTGTGGCGGGAAAGTCCAGAAATAAGTACTATGTAAGTAGAGTGCATGAAGTGCAATCAAGTCGGTATTGTAAAAGGGTCGCAGATGTCTTGTACGAAACAAATTCCAAGCACATAAAAACTCTGTATCATGCAGCAAAGACATGGGCATAAGACTATGTTCCCTCAGTGGCTGGATTCTCTTCTCAGGGAAAACTGGTGAGGCTGACTTTGGGAAGGGCTGAAGCATCATGCAGGGAATCAACTGACAGACCAAATAGAATTGTTGTGCAAAGCTGCCTACGGCAACACAGAAGAATAGCTGCATCTGACTCAGAGATCATGTGGCAGGGTTTTATATGTCCATTGTCCTGGAATAAGATAAACTCCAAAGTTGGGGCTCTGGGGCAGAACACTGCGATTACACATGAGCTGCCCTCGATTGCGAGGGCTCAAAGTGCATGAAAGTAAAATGCCAGAGAGGTCGTTACACTGATGAACTCCATCCAGATCAACGAAGAGCTGAGTGTCCTGCAAAGTGCCACACCAGATGTCATCTGGGCCTCCACCTGTTCTCTGGCATGAACTGCAACCCACTCACAACCAGACAGCTTCTGCCCATGACAGACTGGATATTATGATGAACCAACATGGGCAACACATCACAGTATTAGGGAAAGATGTCCACACACACACACACACACACACACACACTGGCTGAAAGACTATGGTTTCTACAATTTTTAAGTTTCATTGATTTATTCCTTAAACACTTCCTTGCTTCTCTCTTGTTCCATCCCATACTAAGTAAAAGGAAGAATTCAGGAGAATTGGGAAGGCTCTTTCTGCTTGGTGTTTGTACATTCTTTTTCATGTTCAGGTATATTATATTCCCTTCCATGCTGATTACTCCAGAGAGAAATAATCAGAAATAAATATAATAAAAATCTCTCATAAACAATATAAGGCACCGTACTAGTTTTCTGTTCTAATGATTTCTATAATTTAACAAGTCTCAGCATGGCATACCTACTAGGAAAACTGCAAGGTAATTTTTGACTGGACAAAATATTCCTTAAGAATTCTTTTTTTTTTTCTTTACTCTTGCTTGCAAATATGAAGTTCGGGCTTTTAGTGACAGGACTTAATTGAATTTAATTGCAATGTCTGTATGTTGGTGCTGTGCCCAGAAATCTTTGGGAAATGGATAGTTTTTGTATACCAGAGTAATAAATAAGGGCCATACACCCTTGGCATAAGACTATGTTCCCTCAGTGGCTGGATTCTCTTCTCAGGGAAAACTGGTGAGGCTGACTTTGGGAAGGGCTGAAGCATCATGCAGGGAATCAACTGACAGACCAAATAGAATTGTTGTGCAAAGCTGCCTACGGCAACACAGAAGAATAGCTGCATCTGACTCAGAGATCATGTGGCAGGGTTTTATATGTCCATTGTCCTGGAATAAGATAAACTCCAAAGTTGGGGCTCTGGGGCAGAACACTGCGATTACACATGAGCTGCCCTCGATTGCGAGGGCTCAAAGTGCATGAAAGTAAAATGCCAGAGAGGTCGTTACACTGATGAACTCCATCCAGATCAACGAAGAGCTGAGTGTCCTGCAAAGTGCCACACCAGATGTCATCTGGGCCTCCACCTGTTCTCTGGCATGAACTGCAACCCACTCACAACCAGACAGCTTCTGCCCATGACAGACTGGATATTATGATGAACCAACATGGGCAACACATCACAGTATTAGGGAAAGATGTCCACACACACACACACACACACACACACACACTGGCTGAAAGACTATGGTTTCTACAATTTTTAAGTTTCATTGATTTATTCCTTAAACACTTCCTTGCTTCTCTCTTGTTCCATCCCATACTAAGTAAAAGGAAGAATTCAGGAGAATTGGGAAGGCTCTTTCTGCTTGGTGTTTGTACATTCTTTTTCATGTTCAGGTATATTATATTCCCTTCCATGCTGATTACTCCAGAGAGAAATAATCAGAAATAAATATAATAAAAATCTCTCATAAACAATATAAGGCACCGTACTAGTTTTCTGTTCTAATGATTTCTATAATTTAACAAGTCTCAGCATGGCATACCTACTAGGAAAACTGCAAGGTAATTTTTGACTGGACAAAATATTCCTTAAGAATTCTTTTTTTTTTTTTTTCTTTACTCTTGCTTGCAAATATGAAGTTCGGGCTTTTAGTGACAGGACTTAATTGAATTTAATTGCAATGTCTGTATGTTGGTGCTGTGCCCAGAAATCTTTGGGAAATGGATAGTTTTTGTATACCAGAGTAATAAATAAGGGCCATACACCCTTGTCCTCTAAAATATCTTGCTTATTTTTATTCCTGAAATCAAGCTTTGGTTAAAAGGTAAAAAAAAATCTTACCTTTTGAAATAAATAAGCTGGCCTTGATTTTAAGTTTGCTTGAACTCGATTATGTATTTTACTTGCTTAGTGCTAGATAAAAAGTGTTTAATTTTTAAAACTCAGTGCATTAATTTGTTGTACTTTTAAATCTCTTCATAGCTATGTGGATAGTTTCATCATATTATTTTCTTTTTTAATTCTTTTGGTCTCTTTTATTTTTTTTTAATTTATTTATCTTCATCCATCTTTATTCTTTTTCCTGTGTGGGCCCCCCATTGCAGTGGCCTCTCTTGTTGCAGAGTGCCGGCTCTGGGCACATGTGCTCCAGAGCTCTGGCTCCTAATTGGACACACCGGTCCAGCCTGCTCCGTAGCATGTGGATCTTCCCGGGCCACGGATGGAACGGGTGCCCCTTGTACTGCAAGGCAGACTCTTTACCCACTTGGACCAACAGGGAAGCCCTCATAACATTATTTTAAGTACAAAGATATGACTTGTTTTCAGCCACCGTGATGTTAGAATGGATGCATTTAAATACTTTGAGGGTCAAGTAAGGTTTACAGCACAACGTAAAAGCTCATACAAAAAAGTATAGGTTTGAAATGCAGAACATGGAAATAAAAACTGGAAGCATTATTCATGCTTATTGAAAAAAATGGAGAGACTCATAAGTGCCTTGGTTTAAAAATATGAATCAGAAGTGCTTAGTACTTCTTTTGATCTTAAAAATAATAATAAGAGATAATCAACAAACCACTCCAATGATTTTTAAAAAAAAACACAAAAATTTGTATAAAAACCACAATAATCTGTATAAAAGATCAGTCATTAAGTACTCACTCATACTTGCAACCATTTTTATACATTTATGAACTGGTAAAATTCCAAGTAACCAAGACATAGTTTATACAAAAAAGCCTTCTCATCAGATGCTTTATGATACAGAATTAAAGTTAGATGCTATGGATTTGAATTGTGAAACGCTTTTTCTTTTAAAAATAATCTGTATAAAAGAATCGTCTGTATATTGGCTTTGGGAAATGGATAGTTTTGTATACCAGAGTAATAAATAAGGGCCACCCCGAAAATATCTTGCTTATTTTTATTCCTGAAATCAAGCTTTGGTTAAAAGGTAAAAAAAAATCTTACCTTTTGAAATAAATAAGCTGGCCTTGATTTTAAGTTTGCTTGAACTCGATTATGTATTTTACTTGCTTAGTGCTAGATAAAAAGTGTTTAATTTTTAAAACTCAGTGCATTAATTTGTTGTACTTTTAAATCTCTTCATAGCTATGTGGATAGTTTCATCATATTATTTTCTTTTTTAATTCTTTTGGTCTCTTTTATTTTTTTTTAATTTATTTATCTTCATCCATCTTTATTCTTTTTCCTGTGTGGGCCCCCCATTGCAGTGGCCTCTCTTGTTGCAGAGTGCCGGCTCTGGGCACATGTGCTCCAGAGCTCTGGCTCCTAATTGGACACACCGGTCCAGCCTGCTCCGTAGCATGTGGATTTTCCCGGGCCACGGATGGAACGGGTGCCCCTTGTACTGCAAGGCAGACTCTTTACCCACTTGGACCAACAGGGAAGCCCTCATAACATTATTTTAAGTACAAAGATATGACTTGTTTTCAGCCACCGTGATGTTAGAATGGATGCATTTAAATACTTTGAGGGTCAAGTAAGGTTTACAGCACAACGTAAAAGCTCATACAAAAAAGTATAGGTTTGAAATGCAGAACATGGAAATAAAAACTGGAAGCATTATTCATGCTTATTGAAAAAAATGGAGAGACTCATAAGTGCCTTGGTTTAAAAATATGAATCAGAAGTGCTTAGTACTTCTTTTGATCTTAAAAATAATAATAAGAGATAATCAACAAACCACTCCAATGATTTTTAAAAAAAAACACAAAAATTTGTATAAAAACCACAATAATCTGTATAAAAGATCAGTCATTAAGTACTCACTCATACTTGCAACCATTTTTATACATTTATGAACTGGTAAAATTCCAAGTAACCAAGACATAGTTTATACAAAAAAGCCTTCTCATCAGATGCTTTATGATACAGAATTAAAGTTAGATGCTATGGATTTGAATTGTGAATCTGTTGTATTCTAGCTTTGTATTCTTAAGTAAGTTAATTAACCTCCCTGAACACACTTGCGAAATGAGATGTATAGTTTAGAGGATTTTCTAGTTTTCTTTTATTGCAAAATCTCTGACTCCCTGTGCTACATGTTAATCGATAACCACTTCTATTAAATTTCCTCTTGTACTCTATTTATCCAAACATCAATCTAATACTTACTGAGTGCCTACTCTGTGTTAAGCCCTGAGGTGACTAAAATTCCCTTGTGAAGCTCTGGTGGCATGGGACAAGCAGACCTGGAGTGAATAGACTACAGCCGGGGGCTGGGACCCCTTGAGGCAGGGGAACAAAGTGCCTGAAGGTGTGGGGAGCCAGCGGAGCCCAGGTGAGCCAATGTTGAAAGATTCTTATGAGTTAGACAGTGAAAAAAAAAGGAAGGAGGGACATGCCAAATGAGGAAAAGTGCACTTGCAAATATATGGTATCTTGAAAGAGCTTTCTGTGTTTACAGGAAGAGGAGAAATTCCTTGTGGCTAGAATATATGGTAAAAGAACTTTAGGAAAGGGAGGTTGGGAGGGAAGGTTTGAACTTGTGAAGGGCTTTTCTTAGTTCATTAGCCGTAGTTAGTAAATGGGGAAATTTACAGCCTACTGGGAATTTAGATTGTAACTGAAATGTGCTTTTTTATTTTTTTTTTAAAGGAAATGCAGTTTGGTTTTTAGCATATACTCGAACAAATCCTTTAACATCTCTGACTTTTAGGTTCCTTGTAAAATGACTAGGCCCACCCTTCAACACTATATTTCTGCTTTTCAGTATCTCTAGGTTTCCCTGGTGGCTCAGATAGTAAAGGATCTCCCTGCAATGTGGGAGACCTGGGTTCGAGCCCTGTTGTTGGGAAGATCTCCTGGAGAAGGGATAGGCTACCCCACTCCAATATTTTTGCCTGGAGAATCCCATGCCTTGCCCATGGGGTCACAAAGAGTGGGGCATGACTGAGCAATTTAGTCTATCTCTAAATCTGAGCCGTTCCCAACTATCAATTTTTATATAAACCACTCCATTTGCAAATGGCTTTTTTCTTCTTGTTTTAGCATTCAATAGCATAAAGGTCTATTTCCAACACATAATTTGAGAGTTCAGTGTGCAATTCAGTAGCATTTATATGCCTTTAAGAAAACACCATGTATTCATTGAGTATGATGCAAATTCAAATCTTTTGACTTAGACTACCAAATAGTATTCTATCTTTAATTTCTAGTGACATTAGTATGCTGACTTTTTAATGTTTACTATTTCTCACAATATGTAGCCAATTTTTCATCTAGGGAGAAATTTCCTATATCACCATTTAGGTGTGCTAGAAGAAAAGCAGCTGTTAAAAATCAATTTTCCATTTCTGGAAAGTGCAGATCCTTTGTGGATCTGTGGCTTATATTTCACAATGTTTGCTTCTTACAGCTTAATCTTTTAAATGGTCACTTCAACTTTGCCTCATTAACCATATATATGTCCAACATATGCAGACTCATCGCTTGGGTCCAAATCTCCCCATTTTCACTATAGTCTCTGAGGAGGAAAAATTATATATTTAACAAAGAATATGAAAAGAATAATGTAACACACTCTTTCTTCCTATTTCTTTGGGTTAAAATATTTTTGTTTTATAGCTCCTATCAAGGAATATATACCTAGATATCACTATGTAAATATATATATCACATATAGCTTATTATATATAATAATTATCTGTATTTCATATATTTAGTTTATTAAGAAAAATCCCAAATGGCATTTGTTATAATGCAGTCAATGTCTGTGTGCATGCCTTTAACATCTCTGACTTTTAGGTTCCTTGTAAAATGACTAGGCCCACCCTTCAACACTATATTTCTGCTTTTCAGTATCTCTAGGTTTCCTGGTGGCTCAGATAGTAAAGGATCTCCCTGCAATGTGGGAGACCTGGGTTCGAGCCCTGTTGTTGGGAAGATCTCCTGGAGAAGGGATAGGCTACCCCACTCCAATATTTTTGCCTGGAGAATCCCATGCCTTGCCCATGGGGTCACAAAGAGTGGGGCATGACTGAGCAATTTAGTCTATCTCTAAATCTGAGCCGTTCCCAACTATCAATTTTTATATAAACCACTCCATTTGCAAATGGCTTTTTTCTTCTTGTTTTAGCATTCAATAGCATAAAGGTCTATTTCCAACACATAATTTGAGAGTTCAGTGTGCAATTCAGTAGCATTTATATGCCTTTAAGAAAAACACCATGTATTCATTGAGTATGATGCAAATTCAAATCTTTTGACTTAGACTACCAAATAGTATTCTATCTTTAATTTCTAGTGACATTAGTATGCTGACTTTTTAATGTTTACTATTTCTCACAATATGTAGCCAATTTTTCATCTAGGGAGAAATTTCCTATATCACCATTTAGGTGTGCTAGAAGAAAAGCAGCTGTTAAAAATCAATTTTCCATTTCTGGAAAGTGCAGATCCTTTGTGGATCTGTGGCTTATATTTCACAATGTTTGCTTCTTACAGCTTAATCTTTTAAATGGTCACTTCAACTTTGCCTCATTAACCATATATATGTCCAACATATGCAGACTCATCGCTTGGGTCCAAATCTCCCCATTTTCACTATAGTCTCTGAGGAGGAAAAATTATATATTTAACAAAGAATATGAAAAGAATAATGTAACACACTCTTTCTTCCTATTTCTTTGGGTTAAAATATTTTTGTTTTATAGCTCCTATCAAGGAATATATACCTAGATATCACTATGTAAATATATATATCACATATAGCTTATTATATATAATAATTATCTGTATTTCATATATTTAGTTTATTAAGAAAAATCCCAAATGGCATTTGTTATAATGCAGCCAATGTCTGTGTGCATGCTAAGTCTCTTCAGCTGTGTCTGACGCTTTGTGACCCTATGGACTGTAGCCCGCCAGGCTCCTCTGTTCACAGGATTCTCCAGGCAAGAATACTGGAGTGCGTTGCCGTGCCCTCCTCCAGGGTGTCTTCCCGACCCAGGGATCGAACTCGTCAAGTCTGTCTCCTGCACTGGCAGGCGTGTTCTTTACCATCAGCATCACCTGAGAAGCCCCAAGCAATGTGTACTAGAAAGCAAAATGGACCCTGGGCTGCAGTCCAGAACTGAAACACAATGAACCTCTCCAGACCTCTCAAGTTCAATAATGTCTTCTAACTATTCAGGATACACTTGTCAGCAACTTGCCTTTTCTCACTGAAAATGACCCTCCTTGTTTAGATATTACTATTTCAAAACCACACTAAAAATGATCACGCAGGCTCCTTTGTAAGCTCTTTCTCATATTTGAGGAGAGAAGTAACTGGAGCATCACAGCAGCCAAAATCAACACATTTGTGTGTTGACATTTCGAGTGATTTATGTGCTTATCAGACTGCTCAATAAAACAATGCATAATTACCAAATCTTCTCACACACAAAAGAACTAATCATATTCCCTGACTCAGGCAACTTCTTTTTAAAAGGTAAATGAGATTCAGTCAGTTTATGTTTATTAAATTTAAGTATATTTCATGCTGAAATTAAAAAGAAAAAGATCCATTAAAATTACGTTCCCATAAGGGCAAGAGGAAACAGCTCTTCTTGAATGTTTTCCTTTAGATTTGGTGTCTTTCCCATCTTGCACAGAGCTCATCTGTTCTAGCTGGGAGGTACATGGAGGAAGTTTCTCTAGAGTTGGCAGTCCGCATTCACTGACACCCCCAGTCATTTTTGGCCTAGGTATCCCTGGAAAACCATGTATCCTTTCTGAGATTATTTCCTGTAATCTACGGTTCATATCCACTGACCTTGACCTCTTCATATAATTGCTTTCAGGGTCAAGTGAGATATGAAAATATTTCCATAAAGGTAAAATGCTGTACCAAGATATATTTAAATGACTTCCTTTTATTAATACATTTAGTCAAGAACATGTTTGTTCCAGAAGAGAAATATAAGCTGAGGTTCCTAGAAATCAAATGACATTAATTTAATATCCAACATTAAGATGTAATAAGGAGGAATAGCTGTTGTACTTTGACCACCAAGGATGACATTTCTTAACGCTAGGTCAAAAGCAAACATTCCTAGCTATAGGAGTGGTCAGCTTTTCATGGTGAGAATCCTCTGAATGGGAGTAATTTTAAGTCACTATGGGCTTCCCTGGTGGCCCAGTGGGTAAGGACATCGCCTTGCAGTGCAAGGGGCGCCGGTTTGATCCCTGGCCTGGGAAGATCCCACATGCTGCTGAGTGGCTGGACCGATGTGTCCAACTACCGAGCCGGAGCTCTGGAGCGCATGCGCCCAGAGCCGGTGCTCTGAGACAACAGAGGCCACCACGATGGGAGGCCCACAAGGGCCAAAGAACGAAGATGGATGAAAATAGATAAATGAAACACCAATAGAAGTAACCCGCCTGCTCCCCTCCCTCCCCACCCCCCCAGCCAAAAATAAATAAATAAAATTAAAAAAAAATTAAGTCACTGGAAGAAAACTTTAAGAAAAAACTAAATAAACTAAAAAAAAGAGAGAGAAAACTAAATCAAATATTAAGGCTTTTATTCACAAATTGATTTAGGGTTATAAAGTAAATTTCAAATTGCTTACTTTCATTTCCATGTGGTTCAAGATAACTAAATTCCGAGCTGTGGAGTAATGGTTCTCCCTTAGGTACCTTAACACTAGGACCTGAACTTGTGGGGAAATCGAATTTCTCTTACATTTAAACAAATGCTGAGCAGAGAGAAGCAGCAGCTCCTCCCTATCTGCTCTTCCTCTTGCAGCTCCAAGGAAACATTAGTCCCATTAGATAAAAATCTGGCCTCTCACTACCTTTCTTTATGCTCCTCTGCCCACCCCATGTGTGAGGGTTGCCTTGGTTCTCACTGTCCAAACGTGAGGCTTCACTAAGTCAGTGAAAGAGATGGCTCCCACACAGAGGCGATGCGTTCATTGCCCAGAGGAATGTTCTGAGTTCTCCCTTGCTGGCTCTGTCTTAAAATATATATTTCTCCTTATTCTTTAGGAAGGGGAGATGGAATGTCCCTGATGATGATTATTTTGAGCCTCTATAGAGTGTGCTTTGAGTGAAGTGCTTTGAGTGAAAGGAGACGAAGGATGCAGAGGGATACGGCATGGCTAAAAGATAAATAGATACTGTTAAGAGGTATGTGACCAAAATATGGACGTTAGGTGTGGGAGATGGGCGTTGGGTGGCTCCGTGATTTTCAAGCTCTCTGCTGTCTACTCTGTTACATATTCCATACCACAGAATGTGTGCAAGACCTGTGACTTGCTTCTTCCAACAGAATAAGACAATGACTATGAGATTTCAGTTTCTGTTCACATTACATTATTTAACACTTCTAGCTGACTTCAGCTAGAGTTTCTTCTAGTAGCTTGATAAATTTAGAGACCATGTTGAGAAATCTACTTAGCAAGGAACTGTGGGTTACATCTCGGAGAATGTGGCCTCTAGTAACTACAGGTGTCCTCTAGGACATGGGGGTGGTCTCCAGTTGACAGCCGGAAAAACACCTGGGTCCTCATATAGCAACAAGGAAATGAACTGGGACAATCTGAACTGGTTTGGGAGCAGATTTTTCCCCAGTCAAGCTTCCAGATATGAACACAGCCCAACTGATGCCTCAATTGCATCCTCCTCAGTCCTTGAGAAGAGGACCCAGCTACTAGACTCATGACCCACAGGAATATTGCAAAATGAAAATGTACTGGTTTTGTTTGTAATAGTCTGTTATACAGCAACAGAAAAATAATACACCAAATAACAGGAAGAAGAAAGATGACTAGGCAAAATGATTAGATATCAAGTAATAGAGAAAAGGATGGAAAGCAATAGCTTAAGAGAAGGGCACAGGGCAGCATGGGGGATGGACAGCACAAGAGTGTTCTGTATTATTTACCAAGTGTAAAGACCTGTATTTGTGAATGTAATGTGAAGCATTGCTGTACAGCCTGTCTTTAGAATGCAAAATCATTTCAACCAACCCTGTATTTTTCAGATCCTGAATCTTTTCTTCCTATTAAACATTTATGCTGCTTACTTCTTTAGTGCTATCCCTGTACTGCATATTTCATTTCACAGCTTTGTTTAGAATCTCTATAGCAACTGGTCTACTCCCACTTCCTTTCCTTCCCTAGCTGAACTGCAAAACCTCTACTTTTCCTAATAACATAAATAGTGAGAGTTGACATCATAAAAGTCTCTTTTATTAAGGATTAGAATACAATGAAGGAGTTAAATCTCTTTTTAATTAGGAAAAACTTGATGTACTTTCTGGTAACCAATCACTCTGTCTTACTGTATTTGCCTCATCGATTCACCATCTGCTTCCAAATTTCATCCAACAACATGTTTTTCTTCTTTGATCACACCTCTTATTTTCTCACTTTTATTTAAATTCACATGAACCTTACAAAAGTTAACACATTCATGCTCTCAACACTGCACATAACAGTCAGAGTCTCTTGGCCACTCATTACCAATTAATCTTGGCCATAAGTTAAGGGCCCAAAATGGCCACTCTTACAATAATCTCGGAGAATGTGGCCTCTAGTAACTACAGGTGTCCTCTAGGACATGGGGTGGTCTCCGTGACAGCGGAAAAACACCTGGGTCCTCATATAGCAACAAGGAAATGAACTGGGACAATCTGAACTGGTTTGGGAGCAGATTTTTCCCCAGTCAAGCTTCCAGATATGAACACAGCCCAACTGATGCCTCAATTGCATCCTCCTCAGTCCTTGAGAAGAGGACCCAGCTACTAGACTCATGACCCACAGGAATATTGCAAAATGAAAATGTACTGGTTTTGTTTGTAATAGTCTGTTATACAGCAACAGAAAAATAATACACCAAATAACAGGAAGAAGAAAGATGACTAGGCAAAATGATTAGATATCAAGTAATAGAGAAAAGGATGGAAAGCAATAGCTTAAGAGAAGGGCACAGGGCAGCATGGGGGATGGACAGCACAAGAGTGTTCTGTATTATTTACCAAGTGTAAAGACCTGTATTTGTGAATGTAATGTGAAGCATTGCTGTACAGCCTGTCTTTAGAATGCAAAATCATTTCAACCAACCCTGTATTTTTCAGATCCTGAATCTTTTCTTCCTATTAAACATTTATGCTGCTTACTTCTTTAGTGCTATCCCTGTACTGCATATTTCATTTCACAGCTTTGTTTAGAATCTCTATAGCAACTGGTCTACTCCCACTTCCTTTCCTTCCCTAGCTGAACTGCAAAACCTCTACTTTTCCTAATAACATAAATAGTGAGAGTTGACATCATAAAAGTCTCTTTTATTAAGGATTAGAATACAATGAAGGAGTTAAATCTCTTTTTAATTAGGAAAAACTTGATGTACTTTCTGGTAACCAATCACTCTGTCTTACTGTATTTGCCTCATCGATTCACCATCTGCTTCCAAATTTCATCCAACAACATGTTTTTCTTCTTTGATCACACCTCTTATTTTCTCACTTTTATTTAAATTCACATGAACCTTACAAAAGTTAACACATTCATGCTCTCAACACTGCACATAACAGTCAGAGTCTCTTGGCCACTCATTACCAATTAATCTTGGCCATAAGTTAAGCAGCACAAGGAACAAAGTATCTGGACAACTTGGTGTTGATAGCAATGAGGGTGGTGTGGGGTAAGGGGAAACAGGGTTATTTACAATCATACTCACAGTTACAAATAGCATCTTCTATGTATTGGCAGGATGCTGACATATACTTTGACTATCTGACACCCTTATTACAGGCAGAAGGTGTGCTTTCCTTATTGCCATATTTTCCCCTGCTGTCTTGGCCAAAGGAGCTTATCTCTCCAGAGTTCTCCATGTCAAATTATGAGTACACTCATAAACCTGCTGCTGTGAATCTACTCATCATCCACATTTAGTACATTTGTGAATTCAGATAATTTCCATTTTATGCTCTGCAATCTACTAGTTGGCCTTTGGAAGTTACACAAAGCTTAGCAGGTGCAACATACAAGGATTCAATATGTGTGCAAGAATGATGGTAGATGACAAGTGCTATCATATAGTGCTACATTTCTAGATGGTAATTCACATCATGGATCCATAAAGTTACCTGAAGGTAGACTGTTTGTAACTCCAAGCCAGGTCATAGCAACAAAGAATGAAAAGAAGATAACAGTGTTCAGAAGTCCACTTTATAAACATTTTTTATGGCCTCTTTTATTGATTTTTTATTTAAGTATTTTCCTCTATCTTTGTTCTTTGGCCTATTGGGCCTCCCGTTGCAGTGGCCTCTCTTGTTGCAGAGCACAGGCTCGGGGTGCATGTGCTCCAGAGCACAGGCTTGTAATTGGACACACCGATTATGCTGTTCCACAGCATGTGGATTTTCCTGGGTCAGTGATTGAACCGGTGCCCCTTGCACTGCAAGGTGGACTCTTCACCCACTGGCCCACCAGGGAAGCCCTAAACTTTTAAAAATCTATAGTAATTCTGTAGATCATGATGTTCAACAAAATCATAATGTTCAGCAGTTGAGAGAGACCAGAAAGAATCCTACCTCGAGGATCATCTAAAAGCAAGAGAGCCCTGTTGCCATCAGTGTGGGCTTCCAGGCTGTGCTGAGCTATGTCTATTGTTGCAAAGCCTTTTTAAGATACTCATTAAAGGGAAACAAACAAAAAATACTGGTTTGACCATTATTAAGTCAATTTAGATAATATGCTTCATAATTAAGAATAAACACACTCTTGATTCTCAAAAGTATTTTCATAATACATGATCTCACAAAGATCATTTCAATCAGATTCAAAACATTGCCACCTAGACATCAGTTATCAAAATAGCAAAGAAGAGATAGAGGCAAGTAAATAAACGGAAATTTTTACCAGCACTCAATACTAAAAGTATGCTTATATTCAAGTTATTAACCGATACCAGTTTTAAGGTACTATATCCATTAAGACACGGTGATATATATTGCAGGGTTTTTTCACTATTCAGCTATTTTAAACAAAGTACATCTTGGAAAAAGAAAGGTGTTTTAAATAAATATATTCATTTTTAATCTATTTATTGTTGGTATGTGTGTGTTAGTCGCTCAGTTGTGTCTGATTCTTTGTGACCCTATCAACTGTAGCCCACCAGGTTGCTCTGTCCATGGAATTCTCCAGGCAAGAATACCGGAGAGGGCTGCCATTTCCTTCTCCAGGGGATCTTCCCAACCAAGGGGACCCAGGTCTCCTGCATTGCAGGCGGATTCTTTACTGTCTAAGGCACCAGGGAAGTACCCCTATTGTTAGTATAGAACTATTATTATCACATCCTGGAAGCTCAGAGTATTATTTTTTAAATGGGCTCTTTTGATTAATTACTTAATGATCATTTACTTAGTCTTCTCTTTTGGACTGGTAATGTAGAAATGTAAAGGTTTAAAATTTTGGTCCAGATTAAGTGTGTAACCAAATAAACTAATGCTGAAATATTTATGGAAGCCTCAGCTACTGTTTTGGAAGATTCAATTTACTTAAATATGAGAATATCATAAAAGAGTCACTTACATGAAACATTAGAATGAGTAATTCCAGTGAGGAAGGAATATAAGAAACCAAGGGGTAATAAAGGGCCCTTTAAGCAAAACTTTAATTATACTAAAGCAATATGTCTTGCTTTTATACAAGACATGCTTCCCTTTGTTGAACATAAAGATTTCACAGCCTTGTTAATATTATGTAAAATTAAAAAAAAATTCCATGAGTAAAGCGAAATCAAAGAAATGTGACAAAATGATGTTTCATAAGAAACCACACCTCTTCTCCATTCCTTTTTAAATTAGGAAAGCCTAGGGGTACACTACTTTCTCCTATCTGCATTCTTATCCTTCCATTCTATAAATGACATCCTTTCATCATATTAAGGAGAGAGTGGCGAGACTCTTCAGAGCATTTTTAGTGAATCACTTTGTCTACCTGCCATATGACATTCTTAAGTTCTAAACCAGTGCTATCTAAGCCTACTGAATTTTTAATTAATCCCAGTAGGAAACAAATTTCTTTGAAAAATCATGATGAGGAAATGATTTCTTTGCATATAATTTAGGTTACACCTTGTTTTTGCAAACACACTCTTTCTCGGAATCTGAGTCTGGAAAATGGTGAGAGTTGGACTCTTCAGAGTGGCTGAAGAGGGAGGCAAGGTTGCCCTAAGTGCCCTGGTTGAGTCTTTTGCTTGCCTGGGAGCACCCACTCTGTACCCAAGACTCCATGGCAGTATGGAGTTCTGAGGTATACAACTAGAAAACTACCTACTTATGGTATTTCTGACATATATCTTGCCTGTCCTCTTCTGATTCAATTCTTGACCACTCTACTCCCTAAGGTTTTCAGGAATTATGTGCAGTTCTCTTAAAGAGGATTGTGGCAACAGCGTTTTATAACATGGTTACTTTAAATTAGGACATAATTGGAAATCTTTCAGATTATATCTATCATTTTTTAATTTAAGGACTCTGTGCCTCCTTCATGGTGCACATAGTCTTAGATAATCCCATAGATCTAGGGGTATTTTAAACCTCATCTGTAAGATAATTTTAGATCTCCATATTCTTTGTCAATAACTATAAGCCTGCTACACTTACATCGCCAGTGGACTAAGGTAAATATTTTGATTACTTTTTGGAAGAGTATTTGAAACTGAACTTCTAGAAATCCACTGGGACCAATTTCACAAGACATTTTCCCCCATTTTAATTATTCCACCAGTTCGGGTTATCCTGCGAAAGTTTTTGTTTAGCCAAAACAGCTCACTTTAAAAGTTAACAACAATTCCATAAGAAATGTATTCCTTTTTTTTCCATGAGTAAAGCGAAATCAAAGAAATGTGACAAAATGATGTTTCATAAGAAACCACACCTCTTCTCCATTCCTTTTTAAATTAGGAAAGCCTAGGGGTACACTACTTTCTCCTATCTGCATTCTTATCCTTCCATTCTATAAATGACATCCTTTCATCATATTAAGGAGAGAGTGGCGAGACTCTTCAGAGCATTTTTAGTGAATCACTTTGTCTACCTGCCATATGACATTCTTAAGTTCTAAACCAGTGCTATCTAAGCCTACTGAATTTTTAATTAATCCCAGTAGGAAACAAATTTCTTTGAAAAATCATGATGAGGAAATGATTTCTTTGCATATAATTTAGGTTACACCTTGTTTTTGCAAACACACTCTTTCTCGGAATCTGAGTCTGGAAAATGGTGAGAGTTGGACTCTTCAGAGTGGCTGAAGAGGGAGGCAAGGTTGCCCTAAGTGCCCTGGTTGAGTCTTTTGCTTGCCTGGGAGCACCCACTCTGTACCCAAGACTCCATGGCAGTATGGAGTTCTGAGGTATACAACTAGAAAACTACCTACTTATGGTATTTCTGACATATATCTTGCCTGTCCTCTTCTGATTCAATTCTTGACCACTCTACTCCCTAAGGTTTTCAGGAATTATGTGCAGTTCTCTTAAAGAGGATTGTGGCAACAGCGTTTTATAACATGGTTACTTTAAATTAGGACATAATTGGAAATCTTTCAGATTATATCTATCATTTTTTAATTTAAGGACTCTGTGCCTCCTTCATGGTGCACATAGTCTTAGATAATCCCATAGATCTAGGGGTATTTTAAACCTCATCTGTAAGATAATTTTAGATCTCCATATTCTTTGTCAATAACTATAAGCCTGCTACACTTACATCGCCAGTGGACTAAGGTAAATATTTTGATTACTTTTTGGAAGAGTATTTGAAACTGAACTTCTAGAAATCCACTGGGACCAATTTCACAAGACATTTTCCCCCATTTTAATTATTCCACCAGTTCGGGTTATCCTGCGAAAGTTTTTGTTTAGCCAAAACAGCTCACTTTAAAAGTTAACAACAGGATTTCCCTGGTGGTCCAGTGGGTAGAGAGTCTGCCTGGCAGTGTAAAGGGAACTGGTTTGATCCCAGGCCCAGGAAGATCCCAAGTGCTGCAGAGCGGCTGGGCTGTTGTCCAATTATGAGCCAGCTCTCTGGAGTGCATGCGCCCAGAGCTGGTGCTCTGCAACCAGAGAGGGCATTGCCCTCTGGAGACCCACACATGCCAAAGAATAAAAGATGGATGAAATGAAAAATATAAAAAAAAATAAAAGAGGCATGATGGGGAAAAATATTTTTTAAAAAGTCAACAAATGTACATTGCATTAAAAGCATACATTTAATAACTTTTCTCCCTATACTTGCTGACAGAAAGTTCTGAATAAAGTCTTAAATATGGAGTTTGGTAATTGTTATACATTTTCTTTTTGGCTGGCATTTTATAAGGAAAAAACTCACTGTTTACCAACACCATATTGCTTACTTCTTTCCAAATTACTTTTTGCCTGCAGAGAAAATCTGGATCTACTGGATGTATTTCTACCTAAATTATGTGCAGAAAAAAACATTTCTCATTTTGTTTTTCAAAGAAATTTGTTTCTCATTGTAATGACTTAAAACTTGGCCCAATTAGAAAATATAATTGTGTGTAAAACTCTTTATTCCACAATTTCTAATTCCTTACTTATCTCTTTCTTTCCTTATATCTTACTTATTTGGACTGTTGGTAGGTGAAAAATATGATCTCTTCCATTGCAGAAGCAATTGGGATCAAACTCACACAGAGAGAGTTTGGTTTATCTTTCCCCTTTCTTTATAGAAATAGTTTTACTTATAATATCTGTTCACTGATAAAAGATATAATGTGAAAATAAGCATTTAATAATTAACTGACACTTTAAAATTGCATTTTAATTCCTAATTACAGTATCTAAATATGTAATTTTTAAAATCCTAACAACAACACTTAATATGTTACAAATCCAAAGTACCCTAGCAAGCCCTCTCTCAAGCCCTCCAGCCCTCCTCTCTCCTCTCCTGCTTCCTAATAACAGGTTTATAGGATTCTGGCTGAGAGTTGCTGCATTTGTATACAACATATATTTCAGGGAAGAAAGGCGAGGAGCTGAGGAAGTAATTCATTCCACAGATGTCATTTTCTTTGGTGTCCCTGCACTAGTATCTGGCACTAGTATCTGGCATACCACTGATGAACTATTTGTAAAGTTATTTCTAACATCAGTCTAAGAAGTAAAATTATCTGGCAATAATCGTTAAAACTGCTGAGCTGTTACATGCTAAAAATAAATGTCGAATCTAGGAAGTTGAAACTTTAATCCATTTTCATATACTCTTAAAATTTTTAATAAAACCCAAACTCTGTAACACTTATCATATAATCACTTTAGGGATTAAAAATAGCATAATTTTGCCTGATGAGTCATTTTAATGGTCAGTGAAATTTGTATGCTATCTGGGATCTTACTTAGTGGATATGTCTCAATTTCTGCTTTATTACATTCCATTACCATGTTTTATTCATTTGCCTATTCCTCTCCTGCTCAAAATTTCCAACTGAGAACAGAAAATGCTTTAACTTTTATGAAGGCTCATTCTCCCTCCTACCTGGTAAGAGAGGCTATGAGTCTGATTATGTTACTGACAGAAGTATTATTAGCCATAATGAGCTAAGACAATGTGTACCCTAAATTTACCTTGGCTTCTGTAATTGATCAATTAGTAAGCAAAAAGTATAGCCACTATGTTCATATTTTCCCCTGACCTGTTTGTCTCCCTTAAAAATTTTTATTCCACAATTTCTAATTCCTTACTTATCTCTTTCTTTCCTTATATCTTACTTATTTGGACTGTTGGTAGGTGAAAAATATGATCTCTTCCATTGCAGAAGCAATTGGGATCAAACTCACACAGAGAGAGTTTGGTTTATCTTTCCCCTTTCTTTATAGAAATAGTTTTACTTATAATATCTGTTCACTGATAAAAGATATAATGTGAAAATAAGCATTTAATAATTAACTGACACTTTAAAATTGCATTTTAATTCCTAATTACAGTATCTAAATATGTAATTTTTAAAATCCTAACAACAACACTTAATATGTTACAAATCCAAAGTACCCTAGCAAGCCCTCTCTCAAGCCCTCCAGCCCTCCTCTCTCCTCTCCTGCTTCCTAATAACAGGTTTATAGGATTCTGGCTGAGAGTTGCTGCATTTGTATACAACATATATTTCAGGGAAGAAAGGCGAGGAGCTGAGGGAAGTAATTTATTACACAGATGTCATTTTCTTTGGTGTCCCTGCACTAGTATCTGGCACTAGTATCTGGCATACCACTGATGAACTATTTGTAAAGTTATTTCTAACATCAGTCTAAGAAGTAAAATTATCTGGCAATAATCGTTAAAACTGCTGAGCTGTTACATGCTAAAAATAAATGTCGAATCTAGGAAGTTGAAACTTTAATCCATTTTCATATACTCTTAAAATTTTTAATAAAACCCAAACTCTGTAACACTTATCATATAATCACTTTAGGGATTAAAAATAGCATAATTTTGCCTGATGAGTCATTTTAATGGTCAGTGAAATTTGTATGCTATCTGGGATCTTACTTAGTGGATATGTCTCAATTTCTGCTTTATTACATTCCATTACCATGTTTTATTCATTTGCCTATTCCTCTCCTGCTCAAAATTTCCAACTGAGAACAGAAAATGCTTTAACTTTTATGAAGGCTCATTCTCCCTCCTACCTGGTAAGAGAGGCTATGAGTCTGATTATGTTACTGACAGAAGTATTATTAGCCATAATGAGCTAAGACAATGTGTACCCTAAATTTACCTTGGCTTCTGTAATTGATCAATTAGTAAGCAAAAAGTATAGCCACTATGTTCATATTTTCCCCTGACCTGTTTATGAGTAATCTTAAGTGTCTTTTATTCCAGTAGTCAAATTTAATGATCCCTGGTAAACATAGAGATATTTTGAGATGAATAATCTAGATGAAAAGAAGGCAAGGTATTTCTGATTAACCTGAGTTGTTCCTACAAGCATATCTGCCAACATATTATGTAAGTGCCATCAGGCTAGTGCAAACCTTTCTGATAATATTGGACACAGAGTGATTAAGTAGTAAAATCACACACTACAATATTGAATAAGAATTTTCATGATGCCTATATTTCTGGATAATTACAGCTGTGTTTTCTACTTTGGTATTCAAGCAGAATCTACTCTGACAGAAAGGAACTCAAGTATCTCCCCTGTCATCCCGGAATGTGGAAGCATATAGAACAAGAGAGAGAACATGGCTGCCAGAGCAGCACAACACATTGATGGTGCCAGAAAACGCAGGCACCATAGAAGACCCGAGTATTCTCCAACCAATAGCCAGCACTGCAGATGATGAAGGAGGAGAGCCGACACAGCATCAGTGGTGGCAAGGAGCAATACCAGTATGAGTGTACCGCAGTAGATCCAGAGTGTCTGGAGTATACTGATGACGGTGTTGGTCCATTAGATTCTGGTAACATTATAATAAACAGACACTACCAACGGACTGTCATGAGCGCTGTGATACATGCGAATACTCCACATGCTACAACAAAAGAAGCTTTCCAATCTTGAAAGTTCAGTAAGTCTTCCCAGAATGAGTGATATCTGAAGTGAGTTATAGAATCTTCCTAGCCAGAGTGCCATTTACCAGATTGTGGTCATGCTCCAGAAGCGATCGTTAGAAATATAGAATCTTGTGCCCATCCTAGACTGTCTGAAACAAATTTGTATTGTAACTGGATCTCCAGATGTATAACAAAGTTTGAGAAGCACTGTTCTAGAAGACAAATTGTAAGCACTCAAGTGAAGAGGCAGGAAGATAGCCTTCTAGGCAGAGGAAAGAACAATGCCAAAGGGATGGAGGAGGGAAGAACCTGTCCTGTGCCAAGAACGGTAGGCACAACGCTGATGCTGGGAAAGACTGAGGGCAGGAGGCAAAGGGGGCGACAGAAGATGAAATGGCTGGATGGCATCATTGACTCAATGGACGTGAGTCTGAGCAAACTCTGGGAGATAGTGATGGACATGAAAGCCTAAATGCTGCAGTCCACAGGGCTGCAAAAAGTTGGCCGTGATGGAAAAACTAAACAACAGCTGGTTAGTATGAGCAGAAGGCAGAGTTAACTGGAAGGGTCATGGACATGAGACAGGAGAAATGTGCAGAGGTCAGGTAATGATAGATAGATAATGCTATATATGTAGGAGTTGGGCTTTCAACAAGGTAAAGGTCAAGCGGATTGGTTTCGTATTTTAGTAGAACCCCTTCAACTGTTAATATGGAGACGTTTTTGATAGAAAGTACTGAAGTAGGGAGATCTCTTAGGAGTCTGTCGTAGCAGTTAAAGGGAAAAAGGATAATGACTTAAATTAGACAGTGCCATGAGGATGGCAAAAAGGGCACACGTGTGTGGGATAGTAATAGGAAAAATGTGAACAGACTTGGTGAGTAGGTGAATACAGAGAACTGAAAGGGTATGGATGTGAGAAAAGGAGAAACCACAGAAACTCTTAGAGATCAGGCTTTGGCATTCGGGTAGTTGATGGAACCAATCCCTGAAAATAAGGACTGAATTTGGATGGAAAAGGTAAGCAACCTGTCAAGCATGTTGAATTTGAAATGGCTGTATGACATGCAAGGATACTATTTAGTAGTAGTTGGATACGTGGGTATAGAGCTATACATTTGGGAGTCATCGAAATAGTGTTGTTAGCAAAGGATCATATCACTCACAGGAAGCATGTAATTTGAATGGGAGAGAAAACAGATGGAATGCTGAACTAAAGAAAGAATATCTCTCAAAACACACCAGAAAGGATTAGCCAAAGGTTAGCAGAAAGAAATATATTATTTCCACAACAAGACAAATTGTAAGCACTCAAGTGAAGAGGCAGGAAGATAGCCTTCTAGGCAGAGGAAAGAACAATGCCAAAGGGATGGAGGAGGGAAGAACCTGTCCTGTGCCAAGAACGGTAGGCACAACGCTGATGCTGGGAAAGACTGAGGGCAGGAGGCAAAGGGGGCGACAGAAGATGAAATGGCTGGATGGCATCATTGACTCAATGGACGTGAGTCTGAGCAAACTCTGGGAGATAGTGATGGACATGAAAGCCTAAATGCTGCAGTCCACAGGGCTGCAAAAAGTTGGCCGTGATGGAAAAACTAAACAACAGCTGGTTAGTATGAGCAGAAGGCAGAGTTAACTGGAAGGGTCATGGACATGAGACAGGAGAAATGTGCAGAGGTCAGGTAATGATAGATAGATAATGCTATATATGTAGGAGTTGGGCTTTCAACAAGGTAAAGGTCAAGCGGATTGGTTTCGTATTTTAGTAGAACCCCTTCAACTGTTAATATGGAGACGTTTTTGATAGAAAGTACTGAAGTAGGGAGATCTCTTAGGAGTCTGTCGTAGCAGTTAAAGGGAAAAAGGATAATGACTTAAATTAGACAGTGCCATGAGGATGGCAAAAAGGGCACACGTGTGTGGGATAGTAATAGGAAAAATGTGAACAGACTTGGTGAGTAGGTGAATACAGAGAACTGAAAGGGTATGGATGTGAGAAAAGGAGAAACCACAGAAACTCTTAGAGATCAGGCTTTGGCATTCGGGTAGTTGATGGAACCAATCCCTGAAAATAAGGACTGAATTTGGATGGAAAAGGTAAGCAACCTGTCAAGCATGTTGAATTTGAAATGGCTGTATGACATGCAAGGATACTATTTAGTAGTAGTTGGATACGTGGGTATAGAGCTATACATTTGGGAGTCATCGAAATAGTGTTGTTAGCAAAGGATCATATCACTCACAGGAAGCATGTAATTTGAATGGGAGAGAAAACAGATGGAATGCTGAACTAAAGAAAGAATATCTCTCAAAACACACCAGAAAGGATTAGCCAAAAGGTTAGCAGAAAAAGAAATATATTATTTCCACAACAAGGAGGAACTTCATAACTATGTCAAATGTAAAGTCTTGATTACTGATATGATCTCGCTGAAAAGCAGTTTCAGGAAAGTGATGGGAAAGAAGTGTTCAGGGAGTGAGGACTGGGAAAAAGAGAAGATAATGAATAGTTAGATGACTATTAATGTTATGGGAGAGACTGGATATTCAGGAGCCCCATGTTAAAAAAAAGTCCAGGTTGTTAAATATCTGAACTCAGTGGGCCCAAATAAGGTTGTCTGTCTTTTTGTTTCATTTTTAAACTTTTTCCCAAAGTAGAAAAAATAAACACAGCCAATTTCCTGATAAATATCTGCTTAATGAGGCTTACTTCCATTTGCCTGTGTTCATGTTATACAAATATCATAACTGGGAAATTATGGAAGTAATCATCATTAACCTGATGATCACTTGATTTAGGGCCAAGAACAGATGGAGCCAATGGGATTCTTTCTGAACTTGGAAGATTCCGACTGCAATATGAAGAGATGGCATTTTTCCCTCCCTGGGTCTTATTATGCCTTTGTTTTGAATAACAAATATCTTTAACACAATGAAGTCACTATCAATCTGTGATATGATCATCTATGGGTATAATCCGAGCATGCTAACATTATTGTCAGGTTGTTAAGCAAAATTCCAGGTAGATGAATGTTTCATTTAATGAGGCTAACATTTGAGTTAAGAACTTGGGAGATTAATGACACTGAAAAATGTCAAGAGTGAAAAACACTGTCATGCACGGGCTGTTGCACAACCATCAAAGAGCTGGCTGGAGACTGAGAGGTCTCTAGGAACTGCTGAACACTATGACTAGAATTAGACACCTGAATGGATGAAAAGGGAGGGCTTTCTACTGATCAGGCAGGATGGGCATCAATGCCACATGCGGTCTTTCTTTTGGCTGTGGCCTGATGGCAGCCCCAACCACCAGTTCAGGCACAAGGGTCAAATTCCTTGCTAAGTTCCTTATTTCTTGGCAACAATTCATTAGGTCTGACGTACTTATCCCTAGTCCAGAAAGGTAAGAACTAAGCCTAGTGAGGCTAGTGAGCTCCTGCGTGTCACACAGCAAGCAGATGGACTACCTGGGACTCAGGTTGTGTGGCAGATGCTGTGGCTCATACTTGTAACAGTGAGCTCCCTGCCTCCCAGGAGTTCATCGAGTATTTATTTTCAGGGGCATGGTTGGGTTGTCTTTGAAATATAAGCTTAACATCCAAACATCCCATTTCTCCATCTTTCTTAATATTAGAGTATGTCTTTCTGAGTGTGTGTCTGAAGTCACTTCAGTCGTTTCTGATTCTTTGTGACCCGATCGACTGGAACGCATGAGGCTCCTCTGTCCATGAGATTTCCCAGGCAAGAATACTGGAGTGGGTTGCCATTTCCTCCTTCAGGGGATCTTCCAGATCCAGAATCTCTGCTCTGGAGGCAGGTTCTTTACCAGTGGGCCCCCAGAAAGGTCCACTTTACTTGGTATTCACATGTAATTCTTAACCAGCAGTCTGAGCACTTTGTAACAATCATTCTTTTGCATTCTTTGTAACATTTTGCTTGTGTTTTTCACTCATACTATGTCAGGCCGCTCATTTCCTCTAGCCTTGTCTTCATTACTGGACTATAGCCTCCTCTCCTTCAAAAGTATAATGAATTCTTCTAGATTTCCTTTCCAGGACAGGTTTTATTGCCTTCAACATTTACATGTGCTATTGTAGTTGGGGTTTCACAAATGTAAGGTACATTTTCTTTCATATTCCTGTCTAGCTTCACAAGTATTATTTAATGTTCGTAATGCTATATACTGTCTTGCACTTCTCAGTTTACAGAGCATAGGTGTTATCCTGAGTAAGTATTCCTTTTCACTTGCATATATAATATCCCTCATTGTGTTGCCATTTCTATCATGTTCTTCATGCATCAACTGTATCTGGGGACTCGAGCACTGGTGGTTTTATAAATGGATGTCTACGAGGCACTTCATACAAGTTCAATTACATTGTACCCTGCAGGAGAGAATTTCAGATGTGCTTTAAGTCTAACGCAGCCTGGAGTGTGTCCGATGAAACAGACCTAGGCTTCAGTCAAAAGGAAATCCACCCTTGTGAGCAGGTGGCACATAACAAGAGTGCCCAGATAGGGTGGGGGTCACATGTGCTATGAGAGTTTCCCAGTCCCCCATGAAAATGGTTTCACATCACATCTTAGTGTGTGAGGTTTTATCTAAGTTCCAGGGACAACTGTGGGCAACCATGGAAGAGACAAGTCTCTTGACTGTAGCCTGCTGTGGTATCTACTGTTTTATGTAATACTGCCTTTGCCATTAGTGACAGTTTTTCATCTGTATCTTTACATGGCTTCTTCTTCTTTTAATTTTAGATTTATTCAGTCGTTTCTGATTCTTTGTGACCCGATCGACTGGAACGCATGAGGCTCCTCTGTCCATGAGATTTCCCAGGCAAGAATACTGGAGTGGGTTGCCATTTCCTCCTTCAGGGATCTTCCAGATCCAGAATCTCTGCTCTGAGGCAGGTTCTTTACCAGTGGGCCCCCAGAAAGGTCCACTTTACTTGGTATTCACATGTAATTCTTAACCAGCAGTCTGAGCACTTTGTAACAATCATTCTTTTGCATTCTTTGTAACATTTTGCTTGTGTTTTTCACTCATACTATGTCAGGCCGCTCATTTCCTCTAGCCTTGTCTTCATTACTGGACTATAGCCTCCTCTCCTTCAAAAGTATAATGAATTCTTCTAGATTTCCTTTCCAGGACAGGTTTTATTGCCTTCAACATTTACATGTGCTATTGTAGTTGGGGTTTCACAAATGTAAGGTACATTTTCTTTCATATTCCTGTCTAGCTTCACAAGTATTATTTAATGTTCGTAATGCTATATACTGTCTTGCACTTCTCAGTTTACAGAGCATAGGTGTTATCCTGAGTAAGTATTCCTTTTCACTTGCATATATAATATCCCTCATTGTGTTGCCATTTCTATCATGTTCTTCATGCATCAACTGTATCTGGGGACTGCGAGCACTGGTGGTTTTATAAATGGATGTCTACGAGGCACTTCATACAAGTTCAATTACATTGTACCCTGCAGGAGAGAATTTCAGATGTGCTTTAAGTCTAACGCAGCCTGGAGTGTGTCCGATGAAACAGACCTAGGCTTCAGTCAAAAGGAAATCCACCCTTGTGAGCAGGTGGCACATAACAAGAGTGCCCAGATAGGGTGGGGGTCACATGTGCTATGAGAGTTTCCCAGTCCCCCATGAAAATGGTTTCACATCACATCTTAGTGTGTGAGGTTTTATCTAAGTTCCAGGGACAACTGTGGGCAACCATGGAAGAGACAAGTCTCTTGACTGTAGCCTGCTGTGGTATCTACTGTTTTATGTAATACTGCCTTTGCCATTAGTGACAGTTCATGTCATCTGTATCTTTACATGGCTTCTTCTTCTTTTTTTAATTTTAGCTTCTTTTTTATTTTATTTATTTTCATTCATCTTTATTCTTTGACCTGTGTGGGCCTCTCTCACTGTAGAGCACCACCTCTGGGCACATGCGCTCCAAAGCACTGGCTCATAATCGGACACACCAGTCCAGCTGCTCCGCCGCACGTGGGATCCTCCCAGGCCAGGGATTGAACCTGCCCCTTGCACCACAAGGCGGACTCTTTAGCCACTGTAACACCAGGGAAGTCCCATTTATACTTCTTTAGTCAGTTTATATCACTTTCTACTATAGACTGCAAAATCCTAAACTTGCTCTTCTACTTTTCTCTGTCTTGCTAATCATCCAAAAACCTAGAAATCATATGTAATTTCTCCTTCTCCTCAAATCCTACATTCATCCTATCAAATTTTGTAAGTCCACCATCAAAATTTAATCTAAGTCTGTCCACTTTTCCTTATCTCCATTGCTGTCACTTGAAATCCTTTCTCACCTGAACACCGTATTGTTCTCTTAGATGATCCTAATTAGTCTCACAACTTTTAACCCGGCCCTTCTCTTGTCAGTCCTCTCCACAGTTGCCAATAGCCTCTCTTGAAACATACATGGCTCGGGTTCCTTCCTCCTGGTAGAAAGTCTCCAATGACTTCTCTTCCCACACAAAGCAAAGTAGGAGACACTATTTGGTCTGGGTCCTTCCCCTACCTCCAATCTCAACTACATATGTCCCTGACTTGGCCATTTGAAAGGGGTTCTTTAACGCAGCCTGGAGTGTGTCCGATGAAACAGACCTAGGCTTCAGTCAAAAGGAAATCCACCCTTGTGAGCAGGTGGCACATAACAAGAGTGCCCAGATAGGGTGGGGGTCACATGTGCTATGAGAGTTTCCCAGTCCCCCATGAAAATGGTTTCACATCACATCTTAGTGTGTGAGGTTTTATCTAAGTTCCAGGGACAACTGTGGGCAACCATGGAAGAGACAAGTCTCTTGACTGTAGCCTGCTGTGGTATCTACTGTTTTATGTAATACTGCCTTTGCCATTAGTGACAGTTCATGTCATCTGTATCTTTACATGGCTTCTTCTTCTTTTTTTAATTTTAGCTTCTTTTTTATTTTATTTATTTTCATTCATCTTTATTCTTTGACCTGTGTGGGCCTCTCTCACTGTAGAGCACCACCTCTGGGCACATGCGCTCCAAAGCACTGGCTCATAATCGGACACACCAGTCCAGCTGCTCCGCCGCACGTGGGATCCTCCCAGGCCAGGGATTGAACCTGCCCCTTGCACCACAAGGCGGACTCTTTAGCCACTGTAACACCAGGGAAGTCCCATTTATACTTCTTTAGTCAGTTTATATCACTTTCTACTATAGACTGCAAAATCCTAAACTTGCTCTTCTACTTTTCTCTGTCTTGCTAATCATCCAAAAACCTAGAAATCATATGTAATTTCTCCTTCTCCTCAAATCCTACATTCATCCTATCAAATTTTGTAAGTCCACCATCAAAATTTAATCTAAGTCTGTCCACTTTTCCTTATCTCCATTGCTGTCACTTGAAATCCTTTCTCACCTGAACACCGTATTGTTCTCTTAGATGATCCTAATTAGTCTCACAACTTTTAACCCGGCCCTTCTCTTGTCAGTCCTCTCCACAGTTGCCAATAGCCTCTCTTGAAACATACATGGCTCGGGTTCCTTCCTCCTGGTAGAAAGTCTCCAATGACTTCTCTTCCCACACAAAGCAAAGTAGGAGACACTATTTGGTCTGGGTCCTTCCCCTACCTCCAATCTCAACTACATATGTCCCTGACTTGGCCATTCTGCTCTGGCCAGTGTTCTTCCATTTACTCTAATAAACCAGTTTATTTCTGCCTCAGCCTTAGCTCTTCTCCATATGAATTTCATTTGCGAGGCTTGCTTCCTTAGAATCTCACTTCCATGCAAGCACTGACATACACATGCACCCTCAGTCAATTTTTTTTTTTTTTTTTTTACCAATTTTTCCGTGTTTAGGGTTTACTGTGTGGAATTTTTCACTACCTGCCATGATCACATTTGAATTCTTTGTTGATTGAGATCAGCTTCAATACAGTATACATTCCATGAGGGCAGGGATTTGATTCGACTTAGTCTCCCCTTGATTCCCAGTGCTTAGCATGATTTACAGCACATGGAATGGACTCAGCAAATGTTGGCTGAAAAAATTGTAATACTTCATATCCATCCTTTCAGGAAGAACTGAAAATGGTAGGTCTGACAGGGAGGGTTCACTTAAGAACCAGCAGGATAGATGGCCGAAGAGGATGTCATTTAAAGCTAAAGAGGTTTGGAAGAGTAAGGCTGCCCTTAACTAGCTAACTGTGTGACCTTAGGCAAGTTGTTTACCATTCTAAAGCTGTGGGTCTTTTTGTTTTTGGACTTGTAACTAACGATGAAGAGACTTACTTTGCATATTTTTTGTAAAGATCAAGGATGCCTTCTATGGAAATCTGAGATCTCTGCAATTGGTTAATCCCTATAGGACTGTCACCAGCCATGGTACGCAGTCCACATGTCACAACAATGACCTCATTTGGACTTCGAGTGACAACAGCAATTCAATAAAACAAACTGTTTGATTTAAACAAATGTCCATGCTCACATTAGAAATGCAGTCCAAAGGCATTTGGAATAATTCCTGTTTAATACTGACTATACCGAGGCTTTTTTAAACCTTGCATTTAAACAATATTACACAGATTTTGATCAGAGTGGACCAGCTTCACACTGAATCAAAAATATTACATTTGTCATTACAAACACAGTTTCTCAATTTGCTATTCTCCATGGTTTAAAATATATTTTAAAATTATTCTCTTACGCAATCCTATTTGGTCTGGGTCCTTCCCCTACCTCCAATCTCAACTACATATGTCCCTGACTTGGCCATTCTGCTCTGGCCAGTGTTCTTCCATTTACTCTAATAAACCAGTTTATTTCTGCCTCAGCCTTAGCTCTTCTCCATATGAATTTCATTTGCGAGGCTTGCTTCCTTAGAATCTCACTTCCATGCAAGCACTGACATACACATGCACCCTCAGTCAATTTTTTTTTTTTTTTTTTTACCAATTTTTCCGTGTTTAGGGTTTACTGTGTGGAATTTTTCACTACCTGCCATGATCACATTTGAATTCTTTGTTGATTGAGATCAGCTTCAATACAGTATACATTCCATGAGGGCAGGGATTTGATTCGACTTAGTCTCCCCTTGATTCCCAGTGCTTAGCATGATTTACAGCACATGGAATGGACTCAGCAAATGTTGGCTGAAAAAATTGTAATACTTCATATCCATCCTTTCAGGAAGAACTGAAAATGGTAGGTCTGACAGGGAGGGTTCACTTAAGAACCAGCAGGATAGATGGCCGAAGAGGATGTCATTTAAAGCTAAAGAGGTTTGGAAGAGTAAGGCTGCCCTTAACTAGCTAACTGTGTGACCTTAGGCAAGTTGTTTACCATTCTAAAGCTGTGGGTCTTTTTGTTTTTGGACTTGTAACTAACGATGAAGAGACTTACTTTGCATATTTTTTGTAAAGATCAAGGATGCCTTCTATGGAAATCTGAGATCTCTGCAATTGGTTAATCCCTATAGGACTGTCACCAGCCATGGTACGCAGTCCACATGTCACAACAATGACCTCATTTGGACTTCGAGTGACAACAGCAATTCAATAAAACAAACTGTTTGATTTAAACAAATGTCCATGCTCACATTAGAAATGCAGTCCAAAGGCATTTGGAATAATTCCTGTTTAATACTGACTATACCGAGGCTTTTTTAAACCTTGCATTTAAACAATATTACACAGATTTTGATCAGAGTGGACCAGCTTCACACTGAATCAAAAATATTACATTTGTCATTACAAACACAGTTTCTCAATTTGCTATTCTCCATGGTTTAAAATATATTTTAAAATTATAATTACTCTATCCTAACCTACTGAAAGAGATGATAAAATAATCAAAGAAATTCCAAATCCTTCCAGATATGATTTAATCTTTTTTCCCAACTGAAGAAGCCAAGCTTATTACTCTACAAATAGCTTTCACTTTCCACGACTCTAGCTGAATATATAAAATCTATTAGGTACATTTCCATTTATATGAAGACTTTACTGTGTTCAGATAAAATGTGCACTTCCAATCTTACTAGAGTTTCCTCCTAATTAAAGAACATATGGCTGCTAGATTTAAACAATTTAAAAGTGCCTTAATTTGCTTTACAAATATAATTTTTAAATAATAAGAAAACCTTTCTATGCTATCAGGGTATGATTTTTAACCTATTATGCTTATTTTATTTCTAGGAACAGAAGCTTAAAAAGTGCATCTTCCAGCTTAATATAATTTCATATACAAGTATAACATACATTAAGAGAACTTCAAAATTAAGTTTCAGATTTTTAATTTAAAAACAATAAGGGGTATTGTTCATTACAAAATGTACCATTCTATTATGAAATCACAGTTGAAGTACTAAGCATGGTTGGGATCTACTGTGGGGATGATTAAGAGCTGGGATGGTTGATAGTTTAGTTCTTACTCAAGATGAAAAGACAACCTTAGAAATGTGAGAAATATTTTCAAATGAAGCAACTGACAAGGGATTACTCTCCATAGCATAAAAATAGTTCATGCAGCTCAATATAAAAACAAAAACAAATGACCCAATTAAAAAATAGGCATAAGACAAACACAGACATTTCTCCAAAGAAGACATACAGATGGTCAAGAGGCACATGAAAGATGTTAAGCATCGCTAATCATTAGAGAAATGCAAATCAAAACTACAGTGAAGTATCACCTCATGCCAGTCAGAATGGCCATCATCAAAAAAAAAAATCTGCAAACAATGAATTCTCAAGGAAGCGTGGAGAAAATGAAACTCTTTTACACTGTTGGTAGGAATATAAATTGATACATCCACTAGTACAGAGATTTCTTTAAAAGAGCTACCATATACCCATCAATCCCACTCCTGGGCATATACCTGGAGGAAACCATGATTCCAAAAGATACATGCAGCCCAATATTCACTGCTGCACTGTTACAATAGCCAGGATAACAAAAGTAACCTAAATGTCCATTAGTGGAGGAATAGATAAAGAAGATGTGGTACATACATACAATTGAACATTACTCAGTCATAAAAAGGAACAAAAGTGTGCCATCTGCAGAAAAATGGATGCACCTAGAGACTGTAATAGAGGGTTAAGTAAATCAGAAAGAGAAAAACAAGTATTATATATTAATGCATATATGTGGAATCTGGACAAATGGTACAGATGAACCTATTTGCAGAGCAGAAATAGAGTCACAGAACAAACTTACAGACACCAATGGGGGTGGAGGGAAGTGGGATGTATTGGGAGACTGAGATTGACATATATATGCACTACTATGAATAAAATAGGTAACTAATGAGAACCTACTGTATAGCACATTTACTTGATGTTCTGTGGTGATCTAATTGGGAAGGTAATCCTAAAAAAATGGATATATGTATAAATATAGCTGATTCAATCTGCTGTACAGCAGAAACTAACACACCATTGTAGAGAAACTATAATAACTTTTTTTTAACTGTCAAAACTTTATGTATTTATTTATGCATTTACTCCTTTTACATAGCCTTGAACTTCAGGTCTCCAGGGGCAAGTACATTCGTTCAGTAAATATTTACTGTTTGCCTATGATTTTGCTAGGCATTAGTGGAGAAATGTGAGAATATAAAGATGACAGTTACATTCTCTGCTCTTAAGATGTTTACAGCTGAGCTGGAGAAATGTAAATGCACACAAATACATTTTATTGCTATATAACAACTATGCTAAGTTGATTTAGTCATATTCGACTCTGGGACCCCATGGATTGTGGCCTGCCAGGCTACTTTCCATGGGATTGCTTAGGCAACAGTACTGGAGTGGGTTGCCATTTCCTGCTCCATAATAAATTTTTTAAAAAGAATTCTTTAATTATGAAGTCTAACAAAAAACACTGTTGGTAGGAATATAAATTGATACATCCACTAGTACAGAGATTTCTTTAAAAGAGCTACCATATACCCATCAATCCCACTGGGCATATACCTGGAGGAAACCATGATTCCAAAAGATACATGCAGCCCAATATTCACTGCTGCACTGTTACAATAGCCAGGATAACAAAAGTAACCTAAATGTCCATTAGTGGAGGAATAGATAAAGAAGATGTGGTACATACATACAATTGAACATTACTCAGTCATAAAAAGGAACAAAAGTGTGCCATCTGCAGAAAAATGGATGCACCTAGAGACTGTAATAGAGGGTTAAGTAAATCAGAAAGAGAAAAACAAGTATTATATATTAATGCATATATGTGGAATCTGGACAAATGGTACAGATGAACCTATTTGCAGAGCAGAAATAGAGTCACAGAACAAACTTACAGACACCAATGGGGGTGGAGGGAAGTGGGATGTATTGGGAGACTGAGATTGACATATATATGCACTACTATGAATAAAATAGGTAACTAATGAGAACCTACTGTATAGCACATTTACTTGATGTTCTGTGGTGATCTAATTGGGAAGGTAATCCTAAAAAAATGGATATATGTATAAATATAGCTGATTCAATCTGCTGTACAGCAGAAACTAACACACCAGTGTAGAGAAACTATAATAACTCTATTTTAACTTTCAAAACCTTATGTTTTTATTTATGCATTTACTCCTTTTACATAGCCTTGAACTTCAGGTCTCCAGGGGCAAGTACATTCGTTCAGTAAATATTTACTGTTTGCCTATGATTTTGCTAGGCATTAGTGGAGAAATGTGAGAATATAAAGATGACAGTTACATTCTCTGCTCTTAAGATGTTTACAGCTGAGCTGGAGAAATGTAAATGCACACAAATACATTTTATTGCTATATAACAACTATGCTAAGTTGATTTAGTCATATTCGACTCTGGGACCCCATGGATTGTGGCCTGCCAGGCTACTTTCCATGGGATTGCTTAGGCAACAGTACTGGAGTGGGTTGCCATTTCCTGCTCCATAATAAATTTTTTTTAAAAAAGAATTCTTTAATTATGAAGACTCAAACAGTCTGACATTTATCAAAAGGCTTCAGGAACATTATGCTGCCAAATGCAGAGATTCTTCTTTGTAAGCAGTTATTGTTATGAAGAAATGTTAAGATATATCAGATAAATACATAATACACTTATTCGTTCATTCTTTCATTCATTTAACACATATTAACTGAGTGCCAACAACCTGGTAAGCATAGTTCCAGAAGTTGGGATTCAGCAATGAAGAAAGAAAAATGTATAGAAGAATATGTTCCTAACAAAGCTTAGTATATGCTCAACCCAAGTCAAATGATGCAATAGACATAAATAAATCTTCCAGAAGAAATATTTTGTAAATAGAACCTGTTTTCTGAATATAACTCTTAAGTGGAATTAACGAAATGCCAAAGTACGGAATCAGTCTGCTTGGAAAGTTGGCCAATCCAATAATATTGCATCATACTAAGTTAATTATAGTCAATTGAAAACTATTTTGTTGTTTCTTTGTTTGACTATTTTGAGACATGATGTACCATAAGATCAGCCATATCTCAGATACTGTTTTTGACTTTCTAAGCTTCCAAATCTGGAGCCTTAGTAATTTGACAGCTCTATAAACCAACTCTGTATAATTTGGTTAATGAAGTTACTTCATTGCACTGCATAGGATTTTTCAATGTGCTAATTTCACTATTCTTCTGAAATCACATACCCGACACCAGGGGTCTAGGACAGTTAAGTCACTTTAGCAAAGTCTTTGATCACATGTATGACCAATAAATAAGACTCTATAATGATATAAAAGGGAATAAAATGCTGCTTTAACAAGAATCCAAAAAAAAAAAAAAAAAAACAAAGGAAAAGTAGCTAACTACCTAGGTAACTAACCAAGGTAATTCCTTTTCTCTATCTGTGACTCAGCTGGTTGTTGGTTTCGGTTAAGTAAAGAACAGATCAGGAGCTCTGGATAACTAAAGAATACCAAAAATTGACATGCTCTGTACCTTGGCTGCAATAACATTTGCAGCTAAAAACAGAAGGCATGACTACTTTCCATGGGATTGCTTAGGCAACAGTACTGGAGTGGGTTGCCATTTCCTGCTCCATAATAAATTTTTTAAAAGAATTCTTTAATTATGAAGACTCAAACAGTCTGACATTTATCAAAAGGCTTCAGGAACATTATGCTGCCAAATGCAGAGATTCTTCTTTGTAAGCAGTTATTGTTATGAAGAAATGTTAAGATATATCAGATAAATACATAATACACTTATTCGTTCATTCTTTCATTCATTTAACACATATTAACTGAGTGCCAACAACCTGGTAAGCATAGTTCCAGAAGTTGGGATTCAGCAATGAAGAAAGAAAAATGTATAGAAGAATATGTTCCTAACAAAGCTTAGTATATGCTCAACCCAAGTCAAATGATGCAATAGACATAAATAAATCTTCCAGAAGAAATATTTTGTAAATAGAACCTGTTTTCTGAATATAACTCTTAAGTGGAATTAACGAAATGCCAAAGTACGGAATCAGTCTGCTTGGAAAGTTGGCCAATCCAATAATATTGCATCATACTAAGTTAATTATAGTCAATTGAAAACTATTTTGTTGTTTCTTTGTTTGACTATTTTGAGACATGATGTACCATAAGATCAGCCATATCTCAGATACTGTTTTTGACTTTCTAAGCTTCCAAATCTGGAGCCTTAGTAATTTGACAGCTCTATAAACCAACTCTGTATAATTTGGTTAATGAAGTTACTTCATTGCACTGCATAGGATTTTTCAATGTGCTAATTTCACTATTCTTCTGAAATCACATACCCGACACCAGGGGTCTAGGACAGTTAAGTCACTTTAGCAAAGTCTTTGATCACATGTATGACCAATAAATAAGACTCTATAATGATATAAAAGGGAATAAAATGCTGCTTTAACAAGAATCCAAAAAAAAAAAAAAAAAAAAAACAAAGGAAAAGTAGCTAACTACCTAGGTAACTAACCAAGGTAATTCCTTTTCTCTATCTGTGACTCAGCTGGTTGTTGGTTTCGGTTAAGTAAAGAACAGATCAGGAGCTCTGGATAACTAAAGAATACCAAAAATTGACATGCTCTGTACCTTGGCTGCAATAACATTTGCAGCTAAAAACAGAAGGCATGACAGAGTGCCTAGAAACCTCTGGACCATAGGGCAGTCTTGGAGACTTGCTATTTCTGGTAAATAAATTGAACTGCTCTTCTTTGATAGATGAATGCCCTGGGTCACTTCTACGAGCTGAGAAGGGATTTTAGTATGTGGTACACTTAGAACCGAACAGAGTAGAGCTAGTGACTGCTTTATAAGCATGGACTTCTAAGAAGTAAAAAACACTCTTTGTGAGTGAAACAATTCTGAAGGGAAAAATCAAGTTGAAGAGAAAAGCAGGCATATCACAATACTACAGTGGCATGTTAGAGCTAGATTAATAGTACAACTGGTCTACTCCAAGTGGAGAAGGAGTAAGACTTCTAATAGGTAGCATAGCTCAGACTTACATGTTAGACTGGTTCTAAGGCTAATATTTTAGCACTTCTGTTTAGAATTAACTCCTAAGTTTCTTTTCTAAGCAAAGCTCACCCAATTTTTTTTTCAAAGAATGCAAATAAGATTTGGAATCAACTAAACAAAAATATTTGAGTCCTAAAATGGAAATGAAAGGAAAAAGACTATTCTTATAGCCCACATACATATTTTCCTAACATAATTCTCAGTATGGTACAAAGAAAATCACTTGGCTTAGATGAAGCAAATAATAATGTATAGCATCAATTTATAGTGAGAACTATCACAAGAATACATGAATAGGAACATGGTTGGCTGGTGTTGAAATAGAGTGAGGAAAATGAGGTTTTCATCAGCACTAACAACTCATGGAACTTCTGTCAGAAAAATGAACCAGGCTGGGAAGTTTCTAAGAGGAGAAAAGATTCATATGAATAACAGAAGTTCTCTTAAGAAGTAAATGTTAAAATTGTGGAAACAGCCTTGAGAGTTTTCATTTAGAGTTACAGCTTTTCTAGAGAACTGCATTTCTCCTACACTTTTGTCATCTCCCAGATCTGTTTATTACCATGTGTGTTACAGTTCGCAGAGCAAATTTGCTCTAAATGGTGTGTTACGAGATTTGTAGCCAAAGGAGGATGTTTAAGCCAAAGTTCAGCATAAGTCTAGTCTATCTTCATGCACACCAAAACCCTGGTTAGCTCTAATGAAGCTCATCTCATTTATTTTCCCTTTTCTTAAGGCTTTTCTGATCCCAGGGCTGTGAAATGTGTGGAAATTAATGTTCTGAATTTATATTCCCTATTGTGGTTCATATTTGACAGGTGCTGTAATTCATCTAGTTCAACAGATATTAATTGAGTGTAAAGGCTTTGTATTAAGAATACACAAGATAACAGACGACTGAAAGATCTAATAATTAAGATTATTAGCACTGCAAAGGTTTTAGATTATTTGTACAACCTTCTTACTTAAGAAAGAAATTAAGAACCTGCTGAACATTTCTGTCTTGGTAGGGCTAAGAATAAAAGGAGGTCCCCCGAATTCTGATCTACCTTGCTTTTGCTACACCTGAGCAGACCATTATTTTGTAAGGCTAATAAACCTTTTTATAATTGGCTGAAGGAGAAGTAGAAATACAAGATCCTACCAGGGCTCAAAATATGACACTGTGAACAAAGAAAACTTCAAACAAACAAACAAGGGCATTGTGGAATTCACACAGTAAAGGTGTGATGATCATAGTAATTTTTTTTTGAATTGCAAATAAAAGATTTTGGAATCAACTAAACAAAAATATTTGAGTCCTAAAATGGAAATGAAAGGAAAAAGACTATTCTTATAGCCCACATACATATTTTCCTAACATAATTCTCAGTATGGTACAAAGAAAATCACTTGGCTTAGATGAAGCAAATAATAATGTATAGCATCAATTTATAGTGAGAACTATCACAAGAATACATGAATAGGAACATGGTTGGCTGGTGTTGAAATAGAGTGAGGAAAATGAGGTTTTCATCAGCACTAACAACTCATGGAACTTCTGTCAGAAAAATGAACCAGGCTGGGAAGTTTCTAAGAGGAGAAAAGATTCATATGAATAACAGAAGTTCTCTTAAGAAGTAAATGTTAAAATTGTGGAAACAGCCTTGAGAGTTTTCATTTAGAGTTACAGCTTTTCTAGAGAACTGCATTTCTCCTACACTTTTGTCATCTCCCAGATCTGTTTATTACCATGTGTGTTACAGTTCGCAGAGCAAATTTGCTCTAAATGGTGTGTTACGAGATTTGTAGCCAAAGGAGGATGTTTAAGCCAAAGTTCAGCATAAGTCTAGTCTATCTTCATGCACACCAAAACCCTGGTTAGCTCTAATGAAGCTCATCTCATTTATTTTCCCTTTTCTTAAGGCTTTTCTGATCCCAGGGCTGTGAAATGTGTGGAAATTAATGTTCTGAATTTATATTCCCTATTGTGGTTCATATTTGACAGGTGCTGTAATTCATCTAGTTCAACAGATATTAATTGAGTGTAAAGGCTTTGTATTAAGAATACACAAGATAACAGACGACTGAAAGATCTAATAATTAAGATTATTAGCACTGCAAAGGTTTTAGATTATTTGTACAACCTTCTTACTTAAGAAAGAAATTAAGAACCTGCTGAACATTTCTGTCTTGGTAGGGCTAAGAATAAAAGGAGGTCCCCTGAATTCTGATCTACCTTGCTTTTGCTACACCTGAGCAGACCATTATTTTGTAAGGCTAATAAACCTTTTTATAATTGGCTGAAGGAGAAGTAGAAATACAAGATCCTACCAGGGCTCAAAATATGACACTGTGAACAAAGAAAACTTCAAACAAACAAACAAGGGCATTGTGGAATTCACACAGTAAAGGTGTGATGATCATAGTCTTTGCTTGCTGGACATATGTAGCCCATTTGGAATAAAGTTAACTGTTCCACTTGAATTGCTGTGCCTCTTGATGAAGGCTACCCAGTTGCTGTGATAGAAACAAAATGTGAGTCAAGATGGGTAGTGGTCACAGAGAGAACCAAGAGCAGGATTCTCGAAACTACTCTAAGCACTTCTCCTATACAACAAAGCCAAATTTAATCCTCTTAACAATGATCTGAAGGCTCTTGCAGATATCTTCTTTAAAAAACTATAAATAAACAGATGGGAAACACTGCTTAAATGAGATGTATTTGGCTATCTAGAGTCAAAGTTTTTGTGGAAGAATGTGAATTTATACCCAGATTGTCTGTTCAAAGGTCTATATCCTTTTTGCAGGAAAAATGTGGGGGGAAATGTCCAGGCTTGTCATCTTGTCATTCAAGCCTACTTAAAGTTATTTAAAACTTTCTTTACATTCAAACAAACTGTGTGGGAACCCTTCAGAAACTCAGCTTCCACACAGATTGGCTATCTTCAAGTAGCACAGGAAGGATAAAGAAGGGCACTGGATGTGGTCATTGGAAGACTTAGCCTTGACTCTTTTCTTTGTTACCTAGTAGCTCTGTAACATTAGCCTTCATCCTTACTCATTGTGAAGCTCACTTTCCTCAAGGACAAAATGGTGAGGGCAGTGAGGACAGCAGTTAAACCACATTTAGACTTGTAGTAAAGTTGCTTTTTTTGTGGTTCATATTTGCCAGGTGCTGTAATTCATCTAGTTCAACAGATATTAATTGAGTGTAAAGGCTTTGTATTAAGAATACACAAGATAACAGACGACTGAAAGATCTAATAATTAAGATTATTAGCACTGCAAAGGTTTTAGATTATTTGTACAACCTTCTTACTTAAGAAAGAAATTAAGAACCTGCTGAACATTTCTGTCTTGGTAGGGCTAAGAATAAAAGGAGGTCCCCTGAATTCTGATCTACCTTGCTTTTGCTACACCTGAGCAGACCATTATTTTGTAAGGCTAATAAACCTTTTTATAATTGGCTGAAGGAGAAGTAGAAATACAAGATCCTACCAGGGCTCAAAATATGACACTGTGAACAAAGAAAACTTCAAACAAACAAACAAGGGCATTGTGGAATTCACACAGTAAAGGTGTGATGATCATAGTCTTTGCTTGCTGGACATATGTAGCCCATTTGGAATAAAGTTAACTGTTCCACTTGAATTGCTGTGCCTCTTGATGAAGGCTACCCAGTTGCTGTGATAGAAACAAAATGTGAGTCAAGATGGGTAGTGGTCACAGAGAGAACCAAGAGCAGGATTCTCGAAACTACTCTAAGCACTTCTCCTATACAACAAAGCCAAATTTAATCCTCTTAACAATGATCTGAAGGCTCTTGCAGATATCTTCTTTAAAAAACTATAAATAAACAGATGGGAAACACTGCTTAAATGAGATGTATTTGGCTATCTAGAGTCAAAGTTTTTGTGGAAGAATGTGAATTTATACCCAGATTGTCTGTTCAAAGGTCTATATCCTTTTTGCAGGAAAAATGTGGGGGGAAATGTCCAGGCTTGTCATCTTGTCATTCAAGCCTACTTAAAGTTATTTAAAACTTTCTTTACATTCAAACAAACTGTGTGGGAACCCTTCAGAAACTCAGCTTCCACACAGATTGGCTATCTTCAAGTAGCACAGGAAGGATAAAGAAGGGCACTGGATGTGGTCATTGGAAGACTTAGCCTTGACTCTTTTCTTTGTTACCTAGTAGCTCTGTAACATTAGACTTCATCCTTAATCATTGTGAAGCTCACTTTCCTCAAGGACAAAATGGTGAGGGCAGTGAGGACAGCAGTATCCACTTAACATCTTTCACAAAGTTTTTATGAGGACTGATGCAGAAAGTGCTCAATAAATCTATTGATGTTCCTCCTCTCATAGATGCCATCACACACAACCTAGTTCTGTTG
This sequence comes from Tragulus kanchil, assembly GCA_022376925.1. Lineage (NCBI taxonomy): Eukaryota > Metazoa > Chordata > Mammalia > Artiodactyla > Tragulidae > Tragulus > Tragulus kanchil. Next base: position 34,728,695 of record JAIOJX010000004.1, read on the forward strand.
TCAGGGTTCACAGTATTCTTTGTATAAATCTCAACAGCTGTACAAATGGAAAGTATGACATGAGATTTCAGGCTACTATGTAGGGTTTTGCTACTGATGAACCTGTTCTTCCATTTGTTATTCAGTATGGTCCATAGAAAGCTTCAGTGAGAGGAATTATTATGGTATTTACTTACTTTTAAGATGTTTTCACCCTATAAAGGTGTAAACAACACTCTGTGATTTCATGAGGATCACAACCTCTCAAGGTTTTTTTTTTTTTTTTTTCCCTCATGATATTGGAAGCATCTTTTATAGCAGCTATATTTATTCTTATGGAACTGCATGAGGATCAAAGTCATTTTTAAATGTAGGGTTTAACTTAACAGTTTAGGAATAGAAACACATAGTGACATTCTAGTGCAAATTTCAATTTTTTTTAAAGTATGTTTTTAAAATAAATGTGTAACATGTGTGGGACTGCATTCATTGGACAGGAAATATATAATGAAGCATGATTTTGGAAAAAATGATGGGAAAATGTCATACAATGTAATGGAAAATCAAATAAAAAAAGTATAAAGTGAATTCATTCCTTTGTTTTCTTTTCAATGGTTACATATTCTGTCATCTGTTAGAACTGATCATAAATTGTATCACTTCCACAGAGCTTTTGTTTTCCCATGCTTCAAAGGTCTATATCCTTTTGCAGGAAAAATGTGGGAAATGTCCAGGCTTGTCATCTTGTCATTCAAGCCTACTTAAAGTTATTTAAAACTTTCTTTACATTCAAACAAACTGTGTGGGAACCCTTCAGAAACTCAGCTTCCACACAGATTGGCTATCTTCAAGTAGCACAGGAAGGATAAAGAAGGGCACTGGATGTGGTCATTGGAAGACTTAGCCTTGACTCTTTTCTTTGTTACCTAGTAGCTCTGTAACATTAGACTTCATCCTTAATCATTGTGAAGCTCACTTTCCTCAAGGACAAAATGGTGAGGGCAGTGAGGACAGCAGTATCCACTTAACATCTTTCACAAAGTTTTTATGAGGACTGATGCAGAAAGTGCTCAATAAATCTATTGATGTTCCTCCTCTCATAGATGCCATCACACACAACCTAGTTCTGTTGTCAGGGTTCACAGTATTCTTTGTATAAATCTCAACAGCTGTACAAATGGAAAGTATGACATGAGATTTCAGGCTACTATGTAGGGTTTTGCTACTGATGAACCTGTTCTTCCATTTGTTATTCAGTATGGTCCATAGAAAGCTTCAGTGAGAGGAATTATTATGGTATTTACTTACTTTTAAGATGTTTTCACCCTATAAAGGTGTAAACAACACTCTGTGATTTCATGAGGATCACAACCTCTCAAGGTTTTTTTTTTTTTTTTTTTCCCTCATGATATTGGAAGCATCTTTTATAGCAGCTATATTTATTCTTATGGAACTGCATGAGGATCAAAGTCATTTTTAAATGTAGGGTTTAACTTAACAGTTTAGGAATAGAAACACATAGTGACATTCTAGTGCAAATTTCAATTTTTTTTAAAGTATGTTTTTAAAATAAATGTGTAACATGTGTGGGACTGCATTCATTGGACAGGAAATATATAATGAAGCATGATTTTGGAAAAAATGATGGGAAAATGTCATACAATGTAATGGAAAATCAAATAAAAAAAGTATAAAGTGAATTCATTCCTTTGTTTTCTTTTCAATGGTTACATATTCTGTCATCTGTTAGAACTGATCATAAATTGTATCACTTCCAAAAAAGGTTCCATACAAATTCAGAAGAACAAATAACACATTCTCAAAGATTTGCTTTATTCCACTCTGAGTCATCATGGATTCACCTTTCTTCGACTGTAATAGGAAAAGCTGTCCATGGGAGGAAAAATCATTAACTTACTTGTGCATATATTAGCCTTACTCTTTTGAAAAGGGACAGTGTTAGTCACTTAGTTGTGGTCAACTCTATGAGACCCCATGGTCTGTAAACCCCTAGGCTCTTCTGTCCATGGAATTCTAGTGGGTGACCATTCCTTTTCGCAGGGATCTTCCTGATCCAGAGATAAAACCTGGATCTCCTGCATTGCAGACAAATTCTTTACCATTAAGCCCACCAGGGAATCCCTAGCTCTTTTTTTTTTTTTTTAATTGTTTATTTATTTGGCTCCACTGGATCTTAGTTGCAGCATGTGGGATCTAGTTCCCTGACCAGGGTTGAACTCAGGCCCCCTGCATTGGGAACACAGAGTCTTAACCACTGGACCACCAGGGAAGTCCCCCTAGCTCTTTTATATCCAACTAAATCCCTTCTTCTCTCTGAAATCTGGCTATGCAAGTTCAAAGCTATCTCCTTCTTTTGGAATTTTTATGGCATGAGCTACCAAGGGAAGCCCCATTTACAGTAGGCAGTAGGCAACTGGTCTAAGTAATTGTTTTGCATATTACTGAGTATAAATTCTGACTCTACATTTAGATATGACTCTTATATCTTTGTTACTTTTGTCTTAATATAGCATCTGTTTTATTAGGCAACCATACAAACCCTTGTTGAGATGCATGAAGCAATAATGACTTAGAAAACTTCCTGATATTTTAACCTCTATTTCCCCAAGAAGACTAATTCCCTAAATGACAAAAGACGTGTTTGGTTCCTCTAATTGCTTTGGGCTTAACACACTGGTAGGTCAGAGGGACAGGAATAAAATGTTCCATCTCATCACTGTTCTAACTGTCACAGTTGTCTTTGTGCTCAACCTTGTTCTATTTGCAAGAATCATAAAGTACCATTGGCACCTGACTCCTTTCACTCATTCCTTATAATGTTCTCTGCCTTCAGCTAGAATACCTGGGGAAGCTCATAATATCCCCATTCAAAGAACTGTTAAAGTCTTCTGAGGTTAGCCTTCCTTCAATAGTGTTCACCTTTCTTCGACTGTAATAGGAAAAGCTGTCCATGGGAGGAAAAATCATTAACTTACTTGTGCATATATTAGCCTTACTCTTTTGAAAAGGGACAGTGTTAGTCACTTAGTTGTGGTCAACTCTATGAGACCCCATGGTCTGTAAACCCCTAGGCTCTTCTGTCCATGGAATTCTAGTGGGTGACCATTCCTTTTCGCAGGGATCTTCCTGATCCAGAGATAAAACCTGGATCTCCTGCATTGCAGACAAATTCTTTACCATTAAGCCCACCAGGGAATCCCTAGCTCTTTTTTTTTTTTTTTAATTGTTTATTTATTTGGCTCCACTGGATCTTAGTTGCAGCATGTGGGATCTCAGTCCCTGACCAGGGATTGAACTCAGGCCCCCTGCATTGGGAACACAGAGTCTTAACCACTGGACCACCAGGGAAGTCCCCCTAGCTCTTTTATATCCAACTAAATCCCTTCTTCTCTCTGAAATCTGGCTATGCAAGTTCAAAGCTATCTCCTTCTTTTGGAATTTTTATGGCATGAGCTACCAAGGGAAGCCCCATTTACAGTAGGCAGTAGGCAACTGGTCTAAGTAATTGTTTTGCATATTACTGAGTATAAATTCTGACTCTACATTTAGATATGACTCTTATATCTTTGTTACTTTTGTCTTAATATAGCATCTGTTTTATTAGGCAACCATACAAACCCTTGTTGAGATGCATGAAGCAATAATGACTTAGAAAACTTCCTGATATTTTAACCTCTATTTCCCCAAGAAGACTAATTCCCTAAATGACAAAAGACGTGTTTGGTTCCTCTAATTGCTTTGGGCTTAACACACTGGTAGGTCAGAGGGACAGGAATAAAATGTTCCATCTCATCACTGTTCTAACTGTCACAGTTGTCTTTGTGCTCAACCTTGTTCTATTTGCAAGAATCATAAAGTACCATTGGCACCTGACTCCTTTCACTCATTCCTTATAATGTTCTCTGCCTTCAGCTAGAATACCTGGGGAAGCTCATAATATCCCCATTCAAAGAACTGTTAAAGTCTTCTGAGGTTAGCCTTCCTTCAATAGTGTTCAACTTTCTAACTTTGGAATGACAACACTTTGAATCTCTAAAAGGCAAAGGGAAATTCTGTCTCTGGGGCTGGTTAAAATGTACATCAAGACTCTCATTCCTCTCTTAAAGTGTAGAAGAGGGATATAATGAATAAAATGGGAGTCTAACATACTTTCCTTGGGTTTTTAAGTAATTATAAGTGAAGGGTTGGATATGCAAGACTTATTTTCATCTGATTTTCTAGCTACATAAATTTGAATGAGAAGCCCAAAGTAGGCTAAGCTTGCTGGATCTAGTTGAAGATTTGATTTTATTCCTGAGTCCTTGGAATTTGTCTTAGCCAAGCTGTTTCTGGTAAGAACTTCTTGGGAGATCCTGGGGCTGCTGAACAGACTGGCAAAAATGCTTTGTAACTAAAGGATTCCTTGGCCAAATCAGTGTTGGGAACATTGCAATTAATAGCTCTTCTACAATATTCATAATAAGTATTAGTATATTAAATGTAAGGTTTAATTTGTGCAAAAAATGCTTTGCTTTTATAATCTCTTGTATTTCCTTCAGTATAAGCTTTCTATGCTTTATAAAATGCTGTTTCAATACAATATACAATATACCTTTTACATATAGAGAGGGGTACTTCTTAGGTGCTTACAACAGATTTTAACCTCATATGAGCCTTATACTTAGATATAAATTGCTTTAATAATTTAGGAGACTTGAATGGATTGGGAATGAGTCAAATTTATATTCACCCAAAGGAAATATGGATCAAGAAGATTGCTTTCTTATGGGCCATTTCTCTAGAGATAGTTTGCTGAATTAAGGAATAAAATGTCAGGTCAAACTCATTTCTTATTACAATCTAGCAATCTAAATGGCAGCCATTGAGATAAGTCCAGAGGGGGTTACATTTACAAGAGAACAGGTTTATTGACTACTTAAAATCAATCCTTCTTTGCATCTCTTCAACTTTTAAAGGAATAATTTTCACAGGGTTAAACTGGTCATTCTCTTTTAAAGAAATCTTGATTCTTAATATGGTTAACTTTGCAATGAGATTAAAAAAAAAAGTCAGTTACACACACACACACACCACATATCAAATGCTATCTGTCCCAGTAATAGACCTATCTATAAAACTAACTGCTTCTGTCAGCAAAATCAGTAATATTTGATGGGAAAGGTCTAAATATATACGTAAATCATATTCTCTACCAGAACAGTTAGTTATATTAGAGAAGTACCTTTCTAAATCTTATGTAGTTCTTTACTAAAAGACTACATAAGGATACCAGTAAACAGTCATGGTGCACATGCCAACAGCTTCTAATTCCAGGTAGAATAAGGAAAGGAGTTGCTTACATTTTTAAAAGCAGCTAAAAGTAAGTCAAGGAGAAAAAAAGTGTTATTACCAGATTATGTGGACTCATTTAAGAAGACTTTAAATGAACAATAAAAAGAAGGAGAGAAAAACAATAGAATGGGAAGGACTAGAGATCTCTTTAAGAAAACTGGAGACATCGAGGGAACAGTGCATGCAAGGATAGGCACAATAAATGACAGAAAGGGTAAGAAACTAACAGAAGCAGAAGAGATTAAGAAGAGGTGGCAAGAATACACAGACGCATATAAAAAAGATGTCAATGAGCCAGATGACCACGATGGCATGTATGGTCACTCACCTAGAGCATGACATTCTGGAGTTTGAATTCAAGGGGACCTTAGGAAGCTTTACCATAAAAAGCTAACAGGTGTGATGAAATTCCAGCTGAGCTATTTCAAATCCAAAAGATGAAGCTCTTAAAGTGCTCTGCTCAATATGCCAGCAAATTGAGAAAGCTCAGCAATAGCCATAGAACTGGAAAAGATAAGTTTTCATTCCAACTCCAAAGAAGGGCAATGGCAAAAAATGTTCAAACTACCCTACATTCATGTTCATTTCACATGCTAGGAAGTAATGCTCAAAACCCTTCAAGCTAGACTTCAGCAGTACATGACCCAAGAACTTCTAGATGTACAAGCTGGATTTACAAAAGGCAGAGGAACCAGAGATCAAATTGCCAACAACTATTTGAACATAGAGAAACCAAGGAAATTCCAGAAAAAAACATCCACCTCCACTTCATTGACAATGCTAAAACCTTTGACTGTGTGGATCAGAATACACTATAGAAAATTCTTAAAGAGATGCAAATTCCAGACCACTTTACCTGCCTCATGAGAAGCCTGTATGCGGGTCAAGAAGGAACAGTTAGACCCTTACATGAACAATGGACTGGTTCAAAATTGTGAAATGAGTATGACAGGGCTGTACATTATCACCCTGCTTATTTAACTTCTATGCAGAATACATCATACAAAATGCCAGGGTGGATGAATCACAAACTGGAATCAAAATCCCCATGAGAGATATCAGCAACCTCAAATATGCAGATGATACAACTTCAATGGCAGAAAGAGAAGAGGAACTAAAGAGCAATAAGAAAGGAGGGTGAAAAAGGAGAGTGGAAAAGCTGGCATAAAACTCAACAATCAGAAAAAGATAGCCCAAATTCATGGCAAAGAAGAGAAAAGAAGGAAGAGATTAAGAAGAGGGTAGAAGGGGGAACTAGAGATCTCTTTAAGAAAACTGGAGACATCGAGGGAACAGTGCATGCAAGGATAGGCACAATAAATGACAGAAAGGGTAAGAAACTAACAGAAGCAGAAGAGATTAAGAAGAGGTGGCAAGAATACACAGACGCATATAAAAAAGATGTCAATGAGCCAGATGACCACGATGGCATGTATGGTCACTCACCTAGAGCATGACATTCTGGAGTTTGAATTCAAGGGGACCTTAGGAAGCTTTACCATAAAAAGCTAACAGGTGTGATGAAATTCCAGCTGAGCTATTTCAAATCCAAAAGATGAAGCTCTTAAAGTGCTCTGCTCAATATGCCAGCAAATTGAGAAAGCTCAGCAATAGCCATAGAACTGGAAAAGATAAGTTTTCATTCCAACTCCAAAGAAGGGCAATGGCAAAAAATGTTCAAACTACCCTACATTCATGTTCATTTCACATGCTAGGAAGTAATGCTCAAAACCCTTCAAGCTAGACTTCAGCAGTACATGACCCAAGAACTTCTAGATGTACAAGCTGGATTTACAAAAGGCAGAGGAACCAGAGATCAAATTGCCAACAACTATTTGAACATAGAGAAACCAAGGAAATTCCAGAAAAAAACATCCACCTCCACTTCATTGACAATGCTAAAACCTTTGACTGTGTGGATCAGAATACACTATAGAAAATTCTTAAAGAGATGCAAATTCCAGACCACTTTACCTGCCTCATGAGAAGCCTGTATGCGGGTCAAGAAGGAACAGTTAGACCCTTACATGAACAATGGACTGGTTCAAAATTGTGAAATGAGTATGACAGGGCTGTACATTATCACCCTGCTTATTTAACTTCTATGCAGAATACATCATACAAAATGCCAGGGTGGATGAATCACAAACTGGAATCAAAATCCCCATGAGAGATATCAGCAACCTCAAATATGCAGATGATACAACTTCAATGGCAGAAAGAGAAGAGGAACTAAAGAGCAATAAGAAAGGAGGGTGAAAAAGGAGAGTGGAAAAGCTGGCATAAAACTCAACAATCAGAAAACTAAGATTATGGCATCTGGTCCCATCACTTCATGGCAAATAGGAGGAGAAAAAGTGGTATCAGTGACAGATGTTATTCTCCTGGGTTCTAAAATCACTGTGGATGGTGACTACAGCCATGAAATTAAAAAACAAAACAAAACAAAAACAAAAGAAATCAACCCCTTGCTCCTTGGAAGAAAAGCTATGAGGAACCTAGACAACATATTGAAAAGCAGAGACATTAGCTTGCTAACAAAGGCCGGCATAATCAAAGCTATGGTTTTTCCAATAGTCATGTATTGTTGAGAGTAGGACCATAAAGAAGTCTAAGGCCTGAAGAATTGATGCTTTTAACTGTGGCGGAGGAGAAGTCTCTTGAGAGTTACTTAGAGAGCAAGGAGATCAAACCAGGATCCTAAAGGAAATCCTAAAGAAAATCAAACCTGAATATTCATTGGAAGGACTGATGCTGAAGATGAAGTGTCAATGCTCTGGTCACCTGATGCAAAAAACTGACTCCTTGGAAAAGAGCCTGAGGCTGGGAAAGATTGAAGGCAAAAGGAGAAGACTGCATCAGAGGATAAGATGGTTAGAAAGAATCACTGAGTCAATTGAACATGAATTTGAGCAAACTTCAGGAGATAGTGAAGGACAGGGAAACCTGGTATGCTGCAATCCATGGGGTTGCAAAGAGTCAGATAAAACTTAGCGGATGAATAATAACAACAACATGTAACCATGTGTGTGAAGCTTTTGAAAACTATATAGCACTATAGAATTTAAAGAATCATTCAATACCAATATACATTAAAATATATTTTTTAAAGTTTTAAAGTAGAAAAAAAGTCTAATCCAAAAGAAGTGTATTAAAACTAAAGAAAATAAAATTGAAAGAGAAAATAAGTGGATTTTTGAAATGAGCTAAAGAAACATATGACAGATTCATTCTATATATTGTAAGGCTTCATAAATCATGAAAATCATTTATGATCTTTATATCATACAATAATGTATGGATGGGACATCATTTTCAAAACTTCAATGGCAGAAAGAGAAGAGGAACTAAAGAGCAATAAGAAAGGAGGGTGAAAAAGGAGAGTGGAAAAGCTGGCATAAAACTCAACAATCAGAAAACTAAGATTATGGCATCTGGTCCCATCACTTCATGGCAAATAGGAGGAGAAAAAGTGGTATCAGTGACAGATGTTATTCTCCTGGGTTCTAAAATCACTGTGGATGGTGACTACAGCCATGAAATTAAAAAACAAAACAAAACAAAAACAAAAGAAATCAACCCCTTGCTCCTTGGAAGAAAAGCTATGAGGAACCTAGACAACATATTGAAAAGCAGAGACATTAGCTTGCTAACAAAGGCCGGCATAATCAAAGCTATGGTTTTTCCAATAGTCATGTATTGTTGAGAGTAGGACCATAAAGAAGTCTAAGGCCTGAAGAATTGATGCTTTTTAACTGTGGCGGAGGAGAAGTCTCTTGAGAGTTACTTAGAGAGCAAGGAGATCAAACCAGGATCCTAAAGGAAATCCTAAAGAAAATCAAACCTGAATATTCATTGGAAGGACTGATGCTGAAGATGAAGTGTCAATGCTCTGGTCACCTGATGCAAAAAACTGACTCCTTGGAAAAGAGCCTGAGGCTGGGAAAGATTGAAGGCAAAAGGAGAAGACTGCATCAGAGGATAAGATGGTTAGAAAGAATCACTGAGTCAATTGAACATGAATTTGAGCAAACTTCAGGAGATAGTGAAGGACAGGGAAACCTGGTATGCTGCAATCCATGGGGTTGCAAAGAGTCAGATAAAACTTAGCGGATGAATAATAACAACAACATGTAACCATGTGTGTGAAGCTTTTGAAAACTATATAGCACTATAGAATTTAAAGAATCATTCAATACCAATATACATTAAAATATATTTTTTAAAGTTTTAAAGTAGAAAAAAAGTCTAATCCAAAAGAAGTGTATTAAAACTAAAGAAAATAAAATTGAAAGAGAAAATAAGTGGATTTTTGAAATGAGCTAAAGAAACATATGACAGATTCATTCTATATATTGTAAGGCTTCATAAATCATGAAAATCATTTATGATCTTTATATCATACAATAATGTATGGATGGGACATTAACTACCTTTTGCAAATATTTAAGTTTTAGTCTTTTACGAATTTAAGAATAGGCACGGGATATCACAAATTTAGTTCAAGTGGTAATATATCATAATATCTTGCCATTGGAACAAGATATTAATAAGATACTAATAGCTATTAAGTAATATTTCGGCATAAGTATTCCTACTGATTTAAGAATTTCAAGACTGCACAAAAAGCTTAAGCTACTTGCCTGCATATTGCCTCACACACCCTGTAATAACATGTTTTAATGTATATGCAAATTATGTATTTGACTACTTAGATTATATTCAAATTTGAAGTTGAATAGATGTGTTCTTTATGAGAAACAGTTGGGTGTCAAGGTCTCTATTAACCTGTCTCATTAGGAATTTCTTCTTTATGGTACACTGTGGAACCAATTACTAGCTGACACAGGACAAAGTGACAAATCATTCCATTATCAACCAAAAAGAGAAAAACTTGAAAAATTATTTCAATATTTAAATCACTCACAAGATTACAGTTCAAATGACACAACAGCACTGTTTAATTTAAACTTACATCTTTCTGTAAAGCTGAAAAGCAGATTAAACTTGAATAATTAATTTTAATGTTTTCTTTTATATGGTGTACATTAAAATTTTAGTTGCTCTGAGCTGTTAATGATGGCCTATAACCCAATTTCCAGAATTTACAGATTATTTCCACACAGATTAGCCTCAGCGTTTGTACCAGACAAACTTTCTAAGAGCAACACAAAATCTGTAAATATACCTCATTCCTAATTGGCCTGAGCCAGTCATGCTTTAACTAAGACTCTTCATGGTATACAGTTCTCAAAGATATTGCTGCCATTTTCTGGGAAATGCCTTCTCTTAGTTACTTTTCAATCATTTTTTAGGTACACTATAATTCTTTAACATTACTGTTAAAAGCCTACTATAAATCAAACATTATTGGGCTTCCCCTGGTGGTCTAGTGGGTAAGGACACCGCCTTGCAGTGCAAGGGGCGCCGGTTCGAGCCCTGGCCTGGGAAGATCGCATGTGCCGCGGAGCGGCCGAACTGATGTGTCCAATTACCAAGCCGGAGCTCTGGAGCGCATGCGCCCACAGCCAGCGCTCTGCAACGACAGATGCCACCACGATGGGAGGCCCACAGGAGCCAAAGAACAAAGATGGATGAAAATAAGAGAAATAAAAGACCAATAGAAGTGGCCCACCTGCTCCCCTCCCTCCCCAACCCGACCCCCGCCCAAAATAAATAAATAAATAAATCTTTAAAAAAATATATATTGAAGATTGCCAAGAAAAATGTTTTAATAAACTTTCCTTAGCATCAATGTTTCATGTGTTTTTTCCTTCTGTCCTCTAATACCTAAAATTTTCAATCACCTTCATTCACTTAATGTCTGTGTGCTAAGCACCCACCACATATAATGCCCTGAGTGAGGCACTTCTCAGGGTACAGATGGTGAAGTTCTGAACCTGGTCCCTTTGTAGTTTCTTGCAGTGGTGGTATAGGGCAGTATGGCTAAACCTGGAGTAGGAAGAAAGGGACTGAATCTGTGCTTTTAGATCGAATCTGCTGTTTTCTAGTTCTCTGATGCTTGCAGCTCTAGGCAGCTGAAAAACTCAACCTGTGATGCTTTAAATATATTGTGAAAATTATTACTTCACGTAGAGATCTTAAAATAGGGGTGTTCCAGGGTTGGTTATTTAAGGGGCTCATTAGCATCCTCAAAGACACAAGTTCTTCCTAATTTTTCCACCATGCCTTCTTGAGAATATTAATTTTATCCCTTCTACTAGCTTCCTTCAATAACCCAGAAAGGCTGCCACAAGTATATACCATTTTATATGCCATCACAACACTCAACCTTCAGTATTCAGCAAAGTCATGTTTATCAAAGAAGAGGAGCTGCCCCTTTCTTCATAACTATATGTAAATGGCTGGGCTTTTGCCATCATGAGTTTACTCTGTGTCCCTTGCACCCTTTGCTACTTCACTCAAATGGTGTTAATCAGATTTTCTCAAAAAAACTGGGGCCAAGCAATGGCTCATTCGTTTGCCTGGTGAAAATATACATTTGATTCTCCAAGAAATTCTAGTATAGTACCTTTCTTCTCAAAGTAAGGTCCCTGAAGCAGTAATATGGCCTCACACGAGAACTGGTTAGAAGTGTGGAGTATCCAGTCTCACTCTAAGATGTACTGATTCAGAAGTTGCCTTTTAACAGGATGTCAGAGTAATTCATCTGTACACACTGATGGATGGCATCTGTCTTGTAGAATATAAGATTTCTGTTTTCACCCCAAAGACATTTTGAATCGAGATATTTCATCAGAATCATGCTAACACTTATGCTTTCATAAGACAGCATTTTCTTCAGTAAATTTCTTTGAGCCAATTTAATTCTTTAATCAATTTTGTTTTTACAGAAAATGTTTCCCTTTTGTATTTTTTTCAAATTCATTGATTCTCCTCTAAATAAATTTGACAACTAATTCAATCCACTTAATCTTTTATATTTTTTATATAAAATTATAGTATTTAACCTACTGCCACTATGTCTTTTGGGGGGTGGAATTTTACCAAGTCCAACTTTTTACTATTTTTCAGAAATATTGAATTATTCTATTAACATTTAGTTAATACAAAATTTAATTAGTACAGATTTTACTATATTAGGTTTTAGACAACTAATTTTACTTTTATTTATTTCTAACTGTAATTTTTCCTTATGAAGATAAAAAATATCATCTCTGAATACTTATCTTCAAACTAATTAAATAGCTATCCTGATATGTTATCTACTAAGGATTTAAATGAATAAAAGCGTATTAACATTCTGGTTCAAAATGGTTAACTCTGATACCATTTGAACTCAAGATATTAATTTTATCCCTTCTACTAGCTTCCTTCAATAACCCAGAAAGGCTGCCACAAGTATATACCATTTTATATGCCATCACAACACTCAACCTTCAGTATTCAGCAAAGTCATGTTTATCAAAGAAGAGGAGCTGCCCCTTTCTTCATAACTATATGTAAATGGCTGGGCTTTTGCCATCATGAGTTTACTCTGTGTCCCTTGCACCCTTTGCTACTTCACTCAAATGGTGTTAATCAGATTTTCTCAAAAAAACTGGGGCCAAGCAATGGCTCATTCGTTTGCCTGGTGAAAATATACATTTGATTCTCCAAGAAATTCTAGTATAGTACCTTTCTTCTCAAAGTAAGGTCCCTGAAGCAGTAATATGGCCTCACACGAGAACTGGTTAGAAGTGTGGAGTATCCAGTCTCACTCTAAGATGTACTGATTCAGAAGTTGCCTTTTAACAGGATGTCAGAGTAATTCATCTGTACACACTGATGGATGGCATCTGTCTTGTAGAATATAAGATTTCTGTTTTCACCCCAAAGACATTTTGAATCGAGATATTTCATCAGAATCATGCTAACACTTATGCTTTCATAAGACAGCATTTTCTTCAGTAAATTTCTTTGAGCCAATTTAATTCTTTAATCAATTTTGTTTTTACAGAAAATGTTTCCCTTTTGTATTTTTTTCAAATTCATTGATTCTCCTCTAAATAAATTTGACAACTAATTCAATCCACTTAATCTTTTATTTTTTTTATATAAAATTATAGTATTTAACCTACTGCCACTATGTCTTTTGGGGGGTGGAATTTTACCAAGTCCAACTTTTTACTATTTTTCAGAAATATTGAATTATTCTATTAACATTTAGTTAATACAAAATTTAATTAGTACAGATTTTACTATATTAGGTTTTAGACAACTAATTTTACTTTTATTTATTTCTAACTGTAATTTTTCCTTATGAAGATAAAAAATATCATCTCTGAATACTTATCTTCAAACTAATTAAATAGCTATCCTGATATGTTATCTACTAAGGATTTAAATGAATAAAAGCGTATTAACATTCTGGTTCAAAATGGTTAACTCTGATACCATTTGAACTCAAGATAGATTATATTCATTTTTTTTTTTTGTAAAATATAAAGACATTATCATATAGAATAGTATGTGTTGGCTACTATATAAGTCTCCACAAGTAAAGGCTCTAGGGAATGTAATCTCCTACTGAGTAAAATCTCTAACTCATATATGTTTATTCCCCTAGAAGAATTAGTGGTCCAAGTGTTCAAAATAATTGTTGAACTAGAGAGGAATGATAAATATATCAGTCTTCAAACACATGCTATGAGAATTCAGAGACAGAAAAGTTACTCCAAACTGAGTAATAAGAAACTATCATGGAGTAATTAGTATTCTTTTTACAAGGCAAAACATAATCTACAAATGGAGGTGGAAAAAACCCAGAACTCTTTTTTGGGGCACTCTCCATTTTGATTAAGTGTAAAACACTCATGAACTAGCATTAGACTGTAAATTTGGAAAAGTGAGAAGACTTTGAAAGAGGTCTGAACATTCTGATCAGTGAGATTATCTGATAGTCAAGTGCATACTAGGATGGAGATGGAAAGGGGGATGAAGGGGGATGAAAGGGGATGAAGGAGGGAGGGAGGAAGGAAGGAAGGAAGGAAGAACAACTGGAGAAACTAGTGCATAGGATACTGCAGCAGAGATACTAAGAACCTGAACCAAGAAAACAGAAACTAGAGTGGAATAAAGGATAGATCCTGAAGATACTTTGTAGCACTCGTGTCCAATGCCTTTGACTCCCTTCCCTTTTCATGCTATATGCTCTTCTTGAGGAATTCAACCCTCTGTGAAGTTATTTGCTAGGAATTTTTAAATTCTAGTTGGTTTTCCCCTGAACTGTAGACAACATTTCAGTTACTTTAGTCTAAGTCCTGGGCATTTCTAACTGTAATTTTTCCTTATGAAGATAAAAATATCATCTCTGAATACTTATCTTCAAACTAATTAAATAGCTATCCTGATATGTTATCTACTAAGGATTTAAATGAATAAAAGCGTATTAACATTCTGGTTCAAAATGGTTAACTCTGATACCATTTGAACTCAAGATAGATTATATTCATTTTTTTTTTTTTGTAAAATATAAAGACATTATCATATAGAATAGTATGTGTTGGCTACTATATAAGTCTCCACAAGTAAAGGCTCTAGGGAATGTAATCTCCTACTGAGTAAAATCTCTAACTCATATATGTTTATTCCCCTAGAAGAATTAGTGGTCCAAGTGTTCAAAATAATTGTTGAACTAGAGAGGAATGATAAATATATCAGTCTTCAAACACATGCTATGAGAATTCAGAGACAGAAAAGTTACTCCAAACTGAGTAATAAGAAACTATCATGGAGTAATTAGTATTCTTTTTACAAGGCAAAACATAATCTACAAATGGAGGTGGAAAAAACCCAGAACTCTTTTTGGGACACTCTCCATTTTGATTAAGTGTAAAACACTCATGAACTAGCATTAGACTGTAAATTTGGAAAAGTGAGAAGACTTTGAAAGAGGTCTGAACATTCTGATCAGTGAGATTATCTGATAGTCAAGTGCATACTAGGATGGAGATGGAAAGGGGGATGAAGGGGGATGAAAGGGGATGAAGGAGGGAGGGAGGAAGGAAGGAAGGAAGGAAGAACAACTGGAGAAACTAGTGCATAGGATACTGCAGCAGAGATACTAAGAACCTGAACCAAGAAAACAGAAACTAGAGTGGAATAAAGGATAGATCCTGAAGATACTTTGTAGCACTCGTGTCCAATGCCTTTGACTCCCTTCCCTTTTCATGCTATATGCTCTTCTTGAGGAATTCAACCCTCTGTGAAGTTATTTGCTAGGAATTTTTAAATTCTAGTTGGTTTTCCCCTGAACTGTAGACAACATTTCAGTTACTTTAGTCTAAGTCCTGGGCATTTCTACTATCATGTTTTCAATGAACCTGGTGTCCCAAAGAATAATCCTCTGTGTTCTTTCCCAAATGAAGATGTGCTTTCTTGGTAACTACCTCAGAATGTGAAAAAATGGTATCTTGAAGGAGTAACAATTTTACCCCTTAATTTCTTATTCCAGTTTTCTCCCTGCCTATTTCCACTCCTACTGCCTCTACAAGAGCCAAGGGTTTATTATCTTCCACTTACCTTTATAATTTTTACCCCAAACTTGTCTTCCTGTCTAGAATCTCTGTCCTCCCAATCTATCCTTCACACAGCTAACAGAGTAATTATTCTGATATGCAAATATAACCATGTCACTCTTTAATCTGTCAGTGGTTCCTAACTCTTGTCTTTGGGAAATGCAGTGAATTATATTGGAAAGGGCAATATGATTTAGAATTGAACATGTAAACCTGAATCTTGATTCTTCTACATGTTAGTCATGTGGCCTTAAGCAAGTTATATATCTGGTCCTCAGTTTCAAAAAGCTTTCCTTCTAAGACTATTAGGAATATTTAAAAATGTATACATAAAATGCTTAGCACCATACATAATGGGCAATGGGTAAATATTATATACATACATACACACATGAAAGAAAATTACCACTGAAGAATAGATAAGAATAAATTGTTAAATATTATGGGAAAAATCAAGAATGAGTATTTTTTTAAGCCTAACATGAAAAAATACCATAAATTATCTAACAAGGAAATAATGAAGTTAATATTAGAATCAATGTTAATTGTTTAGAAAAATACAATTCAACTACAGAATTACCATTTTCGGTGAATCTTGGCTTATGTCATAATGATGTCATACATAAAGAAACCCTTTTTGATATGCTGGCTATTAGCCAACCAAGTATGTATGTCCTGAAAAAATCCTGGTGCCCTACATAAACATACTGGGTTGGGTCTACTGCTTTTGGATTTGTGTCCAGGTTACAAATTGGGCTTCCCTGGTGGCTCAGATGGTAAAGAATCCACCTGCAATACACTGGGCATTTCTTACTATCCAATAGTTTTCAAATTTTTGTTGGTTTTCCCCTGAACTGTAGACAACATTTCAGTTACTTTAGTCTAAGTCCTGGGCATTTCTACTATCATGTTTTCAATGAACCTGGTGTCCCAAAGAATAATCCTCTGTGTTCTTTCCCAAATGAAGATGTGCTTTCTTGGTAACTACCTCAGAATGTGAAAAAATGGTATCTTGAAGGAGTAACAATTTTACCCCTTAATTTCTTATTCCAGTTTTCTCCCTGCCTATTTCCACTCCTACTGCCTCTACAAGAGCCAAGGGTTTATTATCTTCCACTTACCTTTATAATTTTTACCCCAAACTTGTCTTCCTGTCTAGAATCTCTGTCCTCCCAATCTATCCTTCACACAGCTAACAGAGTAATTATTCTGATATGCAAATATAACCATGTCACTCTTTAATCTGTCAGTGGTTCCTAACTCTTGTCTTTGGGAAATGCAGTGAATTATATTGGAAAGGGCAATATGATTTAGAATTGAACATGTAAACCTGAATCTTGATTCTTCTACATGTTAGTCATGTGGCCTTAAGCAAGTTATATATCTGGTCCTCAGTTTCAAAAAGCTTTCCTTCTAAGACTATTAGGAATATTTAAAAATGTATACATAAAATGCTTAGCACCATACATAATGGGCAATGGGTAAATATTATATACATACATACACACATGAAAGAAAATTACCACTGAAGAATAGATAAGAATAAATTGTTAAATATTATGGGAAAAATCAAGAATGAGTATTTTTTTAAGCCTAACATGAAAAAATACCATAAATTATCTAACAAGGAAATAATGAAGTTAATATTAGAATCAATGTTAATTGTTTAGAAAAATACAATTCAACTACAGAATTACCATTTTCGGTGAATCTTGGCTTATGTCATAATGATGTCATACATAAAGAAACCCTTTTTGATATGCTGGCTATTAGCCAACCAAGTATGTATGTCCTGAAAAAATCCTGGTGCCCTACATAAACATACTGGGTTGGGTCTACTGCTTTTGGATTTGTGTCCAGGTTACAAATTGGGCTTCCCTGGTGGCTCAGATGGTAAAGAATCCACCTGCAATACAGGAGACCCAGGTTTGATCCCTAGATTGGGAAGGTATTCTGAAGAAGGAGATGGCTACACAACCCAAACTCATCTTTTGATAGTGGAGGGAAAAGAAATAGAGGATTATTCTTTTTGTTATATTTTTTGAGAATTAAGAGATACCTATGTTTTTTTGTAGATAATGAGTAGGAAGAAGAAAGAGACTCAGTTTGTAGTATAGAAGCATTTAACTAAAGGATTAGATGCGTTAGGAGGGGGTGTAATCAGAGGACTACATGGTAATACCTGATAAAGGATCCTTGATTATAAAAGGAATACTTGATAAAGTAAGTCTTGATAAAGTTAAATCTTCATAAAAACGTAAGAGTCCTTTTATATTGAAACTGAAAGAAAGAGGTCAAAGATTCTTTTTGTGGAGATAAATCTATGATCGTGAGTTATTTCCAGTCTTGTTTGTGTATTAACATGAGGGAACTTCAATAAAATGACAACCACCACTCTGGGATTCTGATCTAATACATCTGAGAGACTAGGCATGGGTCTTTTTTATAAGCCCTCATGTGATTTTAATGTGCAACCAAGGCTGAGATGTACAGAGTTGCCCTGAGGTAGAGGAGATAAAACAGAAGGGAAATGATAACAGAGAGATCCTCTTTCCTAAGCAGCTATAAACAAAGTACAGTCTGTTTCGGGGGTGGGGGGATGGGGGGGGCTGAGGGAAGTATTTACGGGATGGGGGCAGGGAAACTGTTGAAGGTTGTTTAAGAGTTCCCATTTCTTAGGTCTACATCTGCATGTTTTAAGTGTTATTTAAAGACATCAAGAACACACCCCACAAAAGGAATACTCCCTACACCCTTGAAGAGGAGCTTCAAGGAATCATCTACCTGTTAACAGATTTCCAAGGTGATGTTTAGTGATAGTGGAGCTAGCTGATTTAGTAAGAAGAGATACCACAACATGTGGCATGGTGGTATATTTTTCTCATCTACAATAGAGGAAAATCCAAAAGAAAAAGATTACATTAAAAAATTCCCAAAACAAGGTTACCGTAAACTACTGCTTTTGGATTTGTGTCCAGGTTACAAATTGGGCTTCCCTGGTGGCTCAGATGGTAAAGAATCCACCTGCAATACAGGAGACCCAGGTTTGATCCCTAGATTGGGAAGGTATTCTGAAGAAGGAGATGGCTACACAACCCAAACTCATCTTTTGATAGTGGAGGGAAAAGAAATAGAGGATTATTCTTTTTGTTATATTTTTTGAGAATTAAGAGATACCTATGTTTTTTTGTAGATAATGAGTAGGAAGAAGAAAGAGACTCAGTTTGTAGTATAGAAGCATTTAACTAAAGGATTAGATGCGTTAGGAGGGGGTGTAATCAGAGGACTACATGGTAATACCTGATAAAGGATCCTTGATTATAAAAGGAATACTTGATAAAGTAAGTCTTGATAAAGTTAAATCTTCATAAAAACGTAAGAGTCCTTTTATATTGAAACTGAAAGAAAGAGGTCAAAGATTCTTTTTGTGGAGATAAATCTATGATCGTGAGTTATTTCCAGTCTTGTTTGTGTATTAACATGAGGGAACTTCAATAAAATGACAACCACCACTCTGGGATTCTGATCTAATACATCTGAGAGACTAGGCATGGGTCTTTTTTATAAGCCCTCATGTGATTTTAATGTGCAACCAAGGCTGAGATGTACAGAGTTGCCCTGAGGTAGAGGAGATAAAACAGAAGGGAAATGATAACAGAGAGATCCTCTTTCCTAAGCAGCTATAAACAAAGTACAGTCTGTTTCGGGGGTGGGGGGATGGGGGGGGCTGAGGGAAGTATTTACGGGATGGGGGCAGGGAAACTGTTGAAGGTTGTTTAAGAGTTCCCATTTCTTAGGTCTACATCTGCATGTTTTAAGTGTTATTTAAAGACATCAAGAACACACCCCACAAAAGGAATACTCCCTACACCCTTGAAGAGGAGCTTCAAGGAATCATCTACCTGTTAACAGATTTCCAAGGTGATGTTTAGTGATAGTGGAGCTAGCTGATTTAGTAAGAAGAGATACCACAACATGTGGCATGGTGGTATATTTTTCTCATCTACAATAGAGGAAAATCCAAAAGAAAAAGATTACATTAAAAAATTCCCAAAACAAGGTTACCGTAAAGACTATATATGTGTGTAGATTATACTTGCAGTATATATTTTGAATTATCTAAGGGAAATTTACTGGAAAACTTTAAACTTCCAAAAATATTTACAAAGGTTTTCAACAGTCCTATATGTACATATGTAAGTGTATATATACATATGTGCACATATATAGTTCCACATTTATATATTCACTTACAGATCCTTTAAAGATATATATACAACATTGCTTATGTATAATTTTAAATTTGAGTAAAAACTGTCTATCTGTACTGAAGTTCTGAACAGAAACACATATTTATATCTCACAAGGAATAATAGAAATAAAAGCATACAAATAAGCTACTTTAGTGTTTTTACCAAAAGACGATATTCAATTTTCCCAAGACCAAGTTCATCTTTATCACAGGTGTATCTTTAAGAATTGGTTTGGCAGTCTGCAGTTAGTTGGAATAGGAAACAGAATTTTAGGATTTTATTTTGGGGTATATTAACACCATGTGATACGTCCTCTCATCTCTTTCCTGTAAGAAATGTAATATATTCTGACAGTGTGATAATACTGAAAGGCCAATAATAAAGCTTCCTGTGCTGGGTTGCATTACTTCAAGTTTGCATCTACTAACTCAGAGGCAGGGACACCACCACAGGGCACTCTGTCCATCTCACTCCATACTGACTACAACACTTATGGAGAACTGTGATCAGTTCTGAGGACCACATTTTAAAAAGAGCTATTATCTCATATGTTGTAATAACCTATAACAAGAAAATGTTAAAAATGTATATAAAAAGCTTAATCACTTTGCTATATACCTGTACATTGGAAATGAACACAACATTGCAAGTCAATTACATTTCAGTAAAAACTTAAAATACAGAAATTAATAAAAGACCTGTTAAATTTAAAACAACTGTATGTAGAGAAAGACAGATGAGTTGGTTAGGATTACCATACTTCATTTACAATACTAAGGTTAGAAAGTGGCTAGAAACACAGCAACTTTTTTTTTTTTTAAAGAAGTGTAACTTAGTACTTATAAAAATTCAGCACTGGATGGAGTTCCCTGTAACTGGAATTACCCTAGGTACAGGCTAAATGTTTATATGCCTATAAAAACTATGTTAAAAACATTCTAAACATCAGCTCTCATTCATCACATCTGAATTTTGATCTGGATAACCTTAAATCTCTTTCTAAATCTATAATGCAATTATTAGGAAAAGAGACTCATGCAGCAGACATACAGTTCATGGTATAAAGGTGTTTGGTTTTTTCTATTTTGTTTAAGCATTTTAAATATCTTATATGTGAAATACTCCATGTTTACACACATTTGCATATCTAAATATAAGTAATATTCTTTTAAAAATTATATTTCTCAGAAAGTTCAAACCATTTACCCACAATTTTATTTTTTTTATTTCTTTTACTTCCAGCCTTACTAATATCTA
Source organism: Tragulus kanchil (assembly GCA_022376925.1). Classification (NCBI taxonomy): domain Eukaryota; kingdom Metazoa; phylum Chordata; class Mammalia; order Artiodactyla; family Tragulidae; genus Tragulus; species Tragulus kanchil. The sequence goes on from JAIOJX010000004.1 coordinate 34,750,056, forward strand.
CTTCATAAGCATTAAACATGAGGTTAAATGGCTTTTCCTAAGGAGCAGACACATCAAGAGTTGTCCTAAAAATATCTTAGGTACTAAGCAAAGCAATTTCTGCAACATAGCTGGGATATGATAAATAGCACGAGAGCATGAATGCTAGATTTTTTGTTATTCTTAGGTCTGCATTTATATATTCATAATACAGAAAGATGTAAAGATATTCATTTAAACATTTATCTTAAAGCACCTGACAACCTATGTTGTGATGTTATGGATTTCCAGCTTCTAGGGTTTGGTTTCACCATGAACAAGGCAGCATTTTCTGTCCTCTCTAGGTTGGTCCATACAGGGACACCAGGATACCAATTCTGATTTCTGAGCAGTGGAGTCATAGGTGACCTAACAACTGGTGAGCATCCAAGGCCCACGTGCTGTGGCAGCCTGCGCCTCTGAACTCTGCCTCCCATGAGCTTCTCACACAACCCCAACCACTATTCTACTTCTCCCAGATCTTGTCACTTGAAAAAATCCTGCCACAGATGGGCTAGTTACAGTAACTGTATGCATTTGCTAGGGCTGCTGTAACAAAGTAGCGCAGACTAAGTGGCACAAGCGAGAGAAAGTAACTTCCTTATTGTTCTGGAGGCTAAAAGCTTGAGGTCAAGGTGCCAGCAGATGGCCGACTTTTCCCTGTCTTCACATGGTCTCTCCTTTGTGTATGTCTGTGCCCTAATTTCCTCTTCAAATAAAGACATCAGTCATATTTGATTAGGATTTTTACATATGACCTCATTTCACTTTAATTTTCTCTTTAAGAGTCCCTATCTCCTAATGCAGTCACATTCTAATGTACTAGAAGTTAGGGCTTCTGTATATGAATCTGTGAAGCTTGCTTAGTGACTCAGTAAAGAATCTGCCTGCAATGCAGGAGACCCAGATTCAATGCTGGAGTTGGGAGGAAGCTCCAGAGAATGGAATGGCTAACTGACTCCAGTTTTCTTGCCCAGAGAATTCCACGGACAGAGGAGCTAGACAGAGTATTAAAAAGCAGAGACAATACTTTGCTGACAAAGTTTCATATAGTCAAAGATATTTTTTTTCCAATGTCATGTACAGATGTGAGAGTTGGACTATAAAGAAGGCTGAGCACTGAAGAACTGATGCTTTTGAACTGTGGTGCTGGAGAAGACTCTTTAGAGTCCCTTAGATAGCAAGGAGATCAAACCAGGCAGTCCTAAAGGAAATCAACCCTGAATATTCACTAGAAGGACTGATGCTGAAGTTGAAGCTCCAATACTTTGGCAACCTGACGTGAAGAGCTGAGTCACTGGAAAGGACCATGATACTGGGAATGATCAAGAATAGGAGGAGAAGTGTGTGACAGAGGATGAAATGGCTAGATTGGCATCACTGGCTCAATGGACATGAGTATGAACCAACTCTGGGAGATAGTGAAGGACAGGGAAGCCTGGAGTACTGCAGTCCACGGAGTCAAAAGTCAGACATGAGTTAGTGATTAAAGAACAACATATGAATCTACGGGTGGAGGAGACACAATTCAGAATATAACAATCACTTAAAAAACTAATAATAGGGCTTCCCCTGGTGGTCCAGTGGGTAAGGACACCACCTTGCAGTGCAAGGACTTGAAAAATCCTGCCACTGGCAGCAGACTGTATGCATTTGCTAGGGCTGCTGTAACAAAGTAGCGCAGACTAAGTGGCACAAGCGAGAGAAAGTAACTTCCTTATTGTTCTGGAGGCTAAAAGCTTGAGGTCAAGGTGCCAGCAGATGGCCGACTTTTCCCTGTCTTCACATGGTCTCTCCTTTGTGTATGTCTGTGCCCTAATTTCCTCTTCAAATAAAGACATCAGTCATATTTGATTAGGATTTTTACATATGACCTCATTTCACTTTAATTTTCTCTTTAAGAGTCCCTATCTCCTAATGCAGTCACATTCTAATGTACTAGAAGTTAGGGCTTCTGTATATGAATCTGTGAAGCTTGCTTAGTGACTCAGTAAAGAATCTGCCTGCAATGCAGGAGACCCAGATTCAATGCTGGAGTTGGGAGGAAGCTCCAGAGAATGGAATGGCTAACTGACTCCAGTTTTCTTGCCCAGAGAATTCCACGGACAGAGGAGCTAGACAGAGTATTAAAAAGCAGAGACAATACTTTGCTGACAAAGTTTCATATAGTCAAAGATATTTTTTTTCCAATGTCATGTACAGATGTGAGAGTTGGACTATAAAGAAGGCTGAGCACTGAAGAACTGATGCTTTTGAACTGTGGTGCTGGAGAAGACTCTTTAGAGTCCCTTAGATAGCAAGGAGATCAAACCAGGCAGTCCTAAAGGAAATCAACCCTGAATATTCACTAGAAGGACTGATGCTGAAGTTGAAGCTCCAATACTTTGGCAACCTGACGTGAAGAGCTGAGTCACTGGAAAGGACCATGATACTGGGAATGATCAAGAATAGGAGGAGAAGTGTGTGACAGAGGATGAAATGGCTAGATTGGCATCACTGGCTCAATGGACATGAGTATGAACCAACTCTGGGAGATAGTGAAGGACAGGGAAGCCTGGAGTACTGCAGTCCACGGAGTCAAAAGTCAGACATGAGTTAGTGATTAAAGAACAACATATGAATCTACGGGTGGAGGAGACACAATTCAGAATATAACAATCACTTAAAAAACTAATAATAGGGCTTCCCCTGGTGGTCCAGTGGGTAAGGACACCACCTTGCAGTGCAAGGGGTGACGGTTTGAGCCCTGGCCTGGGAAGATTCCACGTGCAGTGGAGCAGCTGCACTGATATGTCCAATTACCGAGCCGGAGATCTGGAGCGCATGCGCCCAGAGCAGGCGCTCTACAACGACAGACGCCACCGCGATGGGAGGCCCACAGGAGCCAGAGAACAAAGACGGATGAACATAGAGAGACGAAAGACCAATAGAAGTGGCCCGCCTGCTCCCCTCCCTCCCCAACCCGACCCCCGCCCAAAATAAATAAATAAATAAATCTTAAAAAAAAAAAAAAAAAAAACTAATAATACACTAAGCTGATCTTTTTATATGAAATACTTGTTTGACACACTTGTTTTCAAGCACTGATTAGATGTCTTGGTATTACAAAATTCTGCTAAATTAAAGGTGAGTGCACTTTCAGTCAAATGTCTGAATACTATTTTGAAGTTGTGATTCAGTTGGTAATTCCACTTGTTCATTACTTATTACCAGAGAAGTTTTAACTAAAGATGACACAAACATTTTCAATAACTTAAAATACTACAGAGAAATTTAAGCTATAATTTCAGATTTGTAGGACTTACTAGACCAAAATATTATTAAAGTTTGTTACCGTGCCCCATGAAACATAAGAGAAAGAAGGACAAAGCAGCATTGGAAAAGTGCACTTCTTCTTTACATATGGAGAAATCTGTGTTTTCTTTTTTCTTAAGAAAGAACTTCTCAGAACAGAATTCATGTAAGATTGCTAACTGACTTTCCTATTTAATTAAAAAATAAAGTTTTACCTGAAATGGATTAAATACAACCTCTATTTAATTAAACCAAAAACCTTTAAGAGAATCATTCCAATAAGATCAATTAGCAGTCTGTTCCATATTGAACATAATTAGACAGGCAATTCTTGTAATCCATTGGCATAACCTTTAAAAATATGCTTGGCCTTTACAACATATCTATATAGTATTTCCTTATTTCCTTAAAATCCACATAATTAAACAGAAGAAATTATATACTAAGTTTAATGTTACTTTTCATTTTAAAATTAAAATTATTCAAAAGATAGAATAAATCTTATTTGACAATTGGTACTTCTGATTGAGAATTCTTCATGAAAAACACATTCTCATATGTGGGAAAAAAGAGGATTAAACCTTAGATTAGGGAACTTCAATACTGAGCAAATACAACAATTTGAATCTGCATATTCTTTTCTTCTTTTTTTTTTTTACTGAAGAGTTTTCAGGCCAGGGTTTTTGAAATATTTGCTTTAAATTTCTGAGTCATACAGATTAAATAGACACAGCAAAATTTTATTAGTGCCAATAATAATTCCAAAAGAAAGTTTATATTTCCGAGTATTTGTATGAAATACCCAGAAAAACTTCAAGGAACAGAAAGAAAAATCATACTGAAGCGACCTCTGACCCCTGTTGCTTTGTGGTACAGTGATTACTAACGGAAATTTTAAAGCATGCCCTGCACTTTAAGAAATATGCATGACACTGTTTGCTTCCAAATATATGCAGTGATATTTTTCCTTTAGAAACGTTTTGAAATGTGCTGTAAGACAACAAGGTGAGTGGTTATAAAGGATGTTTGAGTATAACATTCAACAATGCTCTCGTGGACTAAGTTGACCCTTCAGAGAGGTCTGGGCTTAGGAGTGCTCACTGGGGAAAGCCAAGTCACCAAACAAAATAGAACTTTAGAGCAGTCAGATTTGAACAGCTGTTTAGTTCCAAAGGTCATCTTTTCAGGTTGTGTGGTGCATTAGTCCCAGCAGGGGCACCCATTAAGAAGTTGCCTGGGGTTGCCTTCAGGCTTTACCTTTTGACATAATTAGCTTCTCCAAACTACTATCCCAGTATAGGATGCATCTCTGGAGAGATGTCTCCTAACTTCTACATTTTCTTTTCTATCTGCATATTGCACTGTTTCGTCCTTTCCTATTTTGGAATTCAACTTCATTATTTCCTAGCCAATACTCAAATTTGCTATGAAAATTCCAAACAATTGAACCGTAAGAATTAGTAACAGGTCTTATTCATCTTTTTGATACTTTCTTAAACTTTTTTTGTCTTATTTTGAAACTGATCTAAAGCAACCTATAAAATTAATTCAAAATTATTAAAATATGAATTGTTTGGCATGTGACACCTAGAAAAATAAGATTTGGGGGAATAAAAGTGTGTCTAGATCTCTGATACACTTTCTTGTGAGCGGCCAGTTACTTCTGGACAGATGCACCCTCTGTAGGAATATACTAAAATATTGATCTGAACTCTGAGTTGTATTGGGACCACATTTTAACATAGTAGCCATTCCAAAAAGGGTCTTTTCTCTTAATCACATATGGCTATCTTTCTGACAAGAACAAAAGTTCTCTCTCTCCCTGAACAGTTCTTTCTGGAGGAGAAGTTCTTCTGGGAGGAAGTGGCAAGGGGCTCCCCGCCTGCCACTGTCAACCCAGTTGAACACTGAGAAGTGTCTGAAACCACTGGAAAAGTCCAGGCTGTACTGCTGAATATGAAAGCTGTGTGCAGTTACTGCATGGAATTAGAAGACCAGAAATTTGATAGTTATAAAGGTTTCAGCATTTAAATTTACTCATTTTAAAAGAGTAATTTGTTATGTATTTTCTAAATAGTTTAATCAATTTTTCTAAAATTAGAAGAACCACACAGTGCAGGTGCATAATTATACTTGCCATTAAACACAAACACAGATGCATGCAAGAAAATTAGATGCAATCATTTCATTGAGAAAAGAATGGCACTTGTTTCCCATTTTTCATTCTTGATTCAAAAAATGAAAATAAACCTTGGTTTTCCTTAAAGACCAATGGATATATTGTACCTAGCATTTTAATTTTTTCCCACACTTGAGTGGGAATTGATGACCATGTCATTTTCTAAAAGTAATGGAAAGAAACTTTATCAGACTGTAGGCTAGGCCTCTTCCACTATATTCATGATAATCATTACCATGTTGTAATCAACTCTACAAGGTAGACACCATGGAAAGCAAATGTGTCTTCAAACAATCTAGAATGGCCTTTGCTATATTTTTGTTCATTGTTTATCCATGTGGGGAAAAGGCACTGTCGATGTGGCAAGCAGTTTGGTAATGACTTTCTTAAATGTCCTTTCATTTTACCTCCACAAAATTCCCTTAAAGTAAGGATGGCCTCATTCTGAGGATAAGATGCTGTGGGGTGGTGAATTCATTTGCTCTGCTAATAAATATTAAGAAACAGCTAGAATTTGAACCAGTAATTGGACTCTATTCTGGCATTTTACCTCTTCACCAGTCAATAAATTCTCAGAAGACAAAGCCTTCTCTAGCCTTGGTAAGATTGGCCACACCACTGATATGAAGTCCCAGTATATATGTCCTGCTGGCTGAGTGAGTAACCCCTCTCAGAACTAGAGCTTTTAGAAGACAAACATCATGAAGATTTATTTTTCTGTGATGCTGCTTTTTATCACAGACCTTTAAGACCATAGTGATGTTTCTACATTGGATTTATAAAATTAGAATGAATTCCTCAAACCAGCATGAACTTAGGAATGCCTAAACTGAATTCAACATCAGAAGTCTCATCAATATTTAATTCATTTGAGCATCTGCATAAATAAAGCATTTTATTCTAGACTTCATGCAACTTTAGGGGCAACAGGGAGCGAAGTTCATCCTCATGTTGATATAATGTCTAAATCTCAACAAAGCTACCCTGATTAATTCAGCTTTCTTATGCTAGAATCATAATCTAAATTCTCTTCTTCAACTCTTACTATAGAAACTTTTCAGTTTTAATATTAAATGGTATGTTTTTAACATTTCTTAGCTAGAGGATTAAGAAATAAACCAGTTTCATTAAAAAAAATGATGACAATCCTTTAAAATTAGATTAATTTAATGCATAATAAATATTTATGTGAATATTTCTTGAAATAGAGTCCTTGATTGGTACAACTACACAATTAAACATTTCACTTTTATGCTATCACATTATGTAAAACTAGGGTAACATATATAAAGTTTCGTTCAAACAGTTAGGAACTAAAGTTCTTTCAGTTTTTCATGCTTTATTTCATCTCAAGCATTACACATATTGTTCTTTCTGGAACATTGTTTTTTATTCCACCTCACTAACTCCTACTTGTAGGTAAAACTAACTCTTGCTTCTATTCTGGATCTCAGCTCAAACATCATGGTCACAGGATGTCTTTCCTGATGCTCACGCCAGAGCAGATTTTTACTGTATGTTCTCACAGAGTCTTCTATTTTCTCAGAATGTTCCTATTTCTTTTATTTTCTTTCTTGTTTATAAGTTTGGCTTTACAGGCCACAAAATTCATAAGAGCAGGAGCTTTGTCTTTCTTCTTCACCTCTGTATGCCCAGACTGAGGCTAGAGTGCATTTAATAATATCTGCTGAATGAGTAGGTGATACTGAATAACACTGCAAAAATGTGCACATTTTGTTTAAAAATCTCATAAGATCGCCTGATGACAAAAGAAATGAGAAGCAATGATCATCACTCTGTGGGTCACTCCCTCTTGAGTAGCCAGCCTGAAGTGAAGGTACTGGATAATGATGCTCAAAACCAGGACAGTTGTTTCTCCTGGGATGGCAACTTGGAACACATGTGGCTCCTGGGATGGATTTGTGTACAGTCAATGTAATCAGACCTTTGTTTCTGTGGAGGATCATTCTGGGCTTGGTCTGGATTGGACAGGATCTTAAGGCACAACCGTAGACAAGGATGTGCTGTGCTGTGCTGTGCTCCGTCGCCCAGTCCTGTCCGACTCTTTGCCACCCCACGAACTGCGGCCCAACCAGGCTCCTCTGTCCAAGGGAATTCTCCAGGCAAGCATATTGGAGTGGGTTTCCATTTCCTACTCCAGGAAATCTTCCTGACCCAGGGATCGAACCAGTGTCTCCTGCATTGCAGGTAGATTCTTTACCACTAAACTACCAGGGAAGCCGATGTCTACCATGTATCAAATGGCAAGTATCATTTCCTCCCTGGATATAGACAGGTATCAATAAGACTGGCAGACATTTTTTCCACTTATGTGGTGACATACTATCTACTTTAAAAACAGGAAAGCTGTACTCCAGAAGAGGCAGGTCATCTGCCAAGAGGTGTCTCTACCTCTTGATTCATTTTAAGGCCAATCTTTCTGAATACCTCATTATAAAACATTATTTTGGACGAATATATCTCAACTCACTCATTGTTTTTTATTCCACCTCACTAACTCCTACTTGTAGGTAAAACTAACTCTTGCTTCTATTCTGGATCTCAGCTCAAACATCATGGTCACAGGATGTCTTTCCTGATGCTCACGCCAGAGCAGATTTTTACTGTATGTTCTCACAGAGTCTTCTATTTTCTCAGAATGTTCCTATTTCTTTTATTTTCTTTCTTGTTTATAAGTTTGGCTTTACAGGCCACAAAATTCATAAGAGCAGGAGCTTTGTCTTTCTTCTTCACCTCTGTATGCCCAGACTGAGGCTAGAGTGCATTTAATAATATCTGCTGAATGAGTAGGTGATACTGAATAACACTGCAAAAATGTGCACATTTTGTTTAAAAATCTCATAAGATCGCCTGATGACAAAAGAAATGAGAAGCAATGATCATCACTCTGTGGGTCACTCCCTCTTGAGTAGCCAGCCTGAAGTGAAGGTACTGGATAATGATGCTCAAAACCAGGACAGTTGTTTCTCCTGGGATGGCAACTTGGAACACATGTGGCTCCTGGGATGGATTTGTGTACAGTCAATGTAATCAGACCTTTGTTTCTGTGGAGGATCATTCTGGGCTTGGTCTGGATTGGACAGGATCTTAAGGCACAACCGTAGACAAGGATGTGCTGTGCTGTGCTGTGCTCCGTCGCCCAGTCCTGTCCGACTCTTTGCCACCCACGAACTGCGGCCCAACCAGGCTCCTCTGTCCAAGGGAATTCTCCAGGCAAGCATATTGGAGTGGGTTGCCATTTCTTTCTCCAGGAAATCTTCCTGACCCAGGGATCGAACCAGTGTCTCCTGCATTGCAGGTAGATTCTTTACCACTAAACTACCAGGGAAGCCGATGTCTACCATGTATCAAATGGCAAGTATCATTTCCTCCCTGGATATAGACAGGTATCAATAAGACTGGCAGACATTTTTTCCACTTATGTGGTGACATACTATCTACTTTAAAAACAGGAAAGCTGTACTCCAGAAGAGGCAGGTCATCTGCCAAGAGGTGTCTCTACCTCTTGATTCATTTTAAGGCCAATCTTTCTGAATACCTCATTATAAAACATTATTTTGGACGAATAATGGCCGAAGCCAACAAATCTTAGACAGGTAGGGATTTTAAAGAGACATGCATTCAATATGAATAAGGGAGAGATTCTAAAAGCTACTAAAGCCTCAAGGGATTACAGTACAATCTAAAGCAAAAGTGTAAAATCTTAGTTCTGTGAGAGAACTTATCTCATTTTGAGCTACTTGAGAGGTACTGTTCATTTCTCCATTTTCTTTGAGACTCTATGTGTATTTGGTTAATTGCTACAAAAATAATAAGCCTGATTTATTTGACTTTCACTAGGAAATAACTGCTGCTTCTACTTTATCTTGGAGATATTGAAAAGTAGGTAAACTTTTCAAAATCACAAAGAAAATACTAGGAAATAAGATAGATTTCTTTAATATGTTTACATTTATTTGATCCATTAAAAAAAACCCACCTTGGAAATCAATATATTTATGTTCTGTATAAACAGATTCTACTATATTAAAAAAAAAAAAAACCTCAAAGGATAAAACTTCCTAAAGTGATTCTATACTTTCTATATTTAAAGCTAATTAGCATTTTATTTCATGATACTGTTTATAATTTTTTTCAATGCTATATTTTTCAGTTGCTTTTCTCCCCAAGACCTGAATAATAGGCAGAATAATATTTTCTATTATGTTCCCATAGACATCCAAGCCAACAAATAAACAAACAGAACACCAAGACAATTTAGTAGATAAGTTTTCTACTTAAGGCCTCTCAACATAAATTTTTCTTAAACACTGACCATGCTATGGTTGTTCAGTGTGGCCTGGCAGATAGAAGAACTGTCCATTCATATAAATGGTGATCTCAAGAAGGAGCAAAGCTTGTTGGAACTCTCTTTTCTACTTAGTGCTCTTGTATTGTCTCTCCACGTGTGACAGGGAGAATCTGTACCCAGTTTCCCGTCTCTGAGGTAATTTTTGGCAGACATTTTTTCCCTGGATATAGACAGGTATCAATAAGACTGGCAGACATTTTTCCACTTATGTGGTGACATACTATCTACTTTAAAACAGGAAAGCTGTACTCCAGAAGAGGCAGGTCATCTGCCAAGAGGTGTCTCTACCTCTTGATTCATTTTAAGGCCAATCTTTCTGAATACCTCATTATAAAACATTATTTTGGACGAATAATGGCCGAAGCCAACAAATCTTAGACAGGTAGGGATTTTAAAGAGACATGCATTCAATATGAATAAGGGAGAGATTCTAAAAGCTACTAAAGCCTCAAGGGATTACAGTACAATCTAAAGCAAAAGTGTAAAATCTTAGTTCTGTGAGAGAACTTATCTCATTTTGAGCTACTTGAGAGGTACTGTTCATTTCTCCATTTTCTTTGAGACTCTATGTGTATTTGGTTAATTGCTACAAAAATAATAAGCCTGATTTATTTGACTTTCACTAGGAAATAACTGCTGCTTCTACTTTATCTTGGAGATATTGAAAAGTAGGTAAACTTTTCAAAATCACAAAGAAAATACTAGGAAATAAGATAGATTTCTTTAATATGTTTACATTTATTTGATCCATTAAAAAAAACCCACCTTGGAAATCAATATATTTATGTTCTGTATAAACAGATTCTACTATATTAAAAAAAAAAAAAAACCTCAAAGGATAAAACTTCCTAAAGTGATTCTATACTTTCTATATTTAAAGCTAATTAGCATTTTATTTCATGATACTGTTTATAATTTTTTTCAATGCTATATTTTTCAGTTGCTTTTCTCCCCAAGACCTGAATAATAGGCAGAATAATATTTTCTATTATGTTCCCATAGACATCCAAGCCAACAAATAAACAAACAGAACACCAAGACAATTTAGTAGATAAGTTTTCTACTTAAGGCCTCTCAACATAAATTTTTCTTAAACACTGACCATGCTATGGTTGTTCAGTGTGGCCTGGCAGATAGAAGAACTGTCCATTCATATAAATGGTGATCTCAAGAAGGAGCAAAGCTTGTTGGAACTCTCTTTTCTACTTAGTGCTCTTGTATTGTCTCTCCACGTGTGACAGGGAGAATCTGTACCCAGTCTGTCTCTCAGTTTGACACCTGAGGATGGGACAGTGGCTCCAAGGAGCTGGTGACTCCAAGGTGGCTGGGAGCTTTTAGTTTCTCCTTCAACTCTCCACAAAATCTAATAATCATTTTGTCATACACTATGGTGTGCTTCTTCTACAAGGGCAGGTTAAAGAAAATGTCTCCTACTTTTAACTCTACCTTGTCTGTGACAATTCCAACAAGATGCTTTCCTTTTCATCAAGAAGTTCTGGACTCTTGCCTGAGGAGCTCAGCTGTGACATGTGAATGCATTGGAAATTCCTACTACACATATTAGGTTAGACTGGGATTACTCCTCAAAGGAAGGGAGTTTTCAGAAAGAAAGATAGGCTGATAAAACAATGGATAATCTCACAAAAGGGGTGAGGGAGAGGAGATTCATAGCATTTTCCAGATAGCTAAAATTTAGGAGTCTAAGCAAATTTTGAAATACATGAAATAATCTGATAGAAAGCTAGGGACATAAAGTCACCAGCATTTCTTTCTTAATTAGATTTGTGATTAAATATAACATAGCCACAGGATTTGGGATCAAAGTTGGTTCTAATACTGCTAATCTATAGATTTTCTGGTTTAATGCAGGGGTGGAGGAAGGAAAAAGAACTCACCTAGGGCACTTAGCCTATTCCAAGCACCTTGAATGTGTTTTCTCTTGGTAGTATCTCACGGTTATTATTAGAAAGATCTGTCATTGTGCTATGAAAGTCAAAGGACTAATGACCAAAAATTCATGAATGTTTAAATTTCATAATTCCACTAGGGCTATATATATTTCATACTCAGTGATTTCAGTCTTCCAACAGCCCTGTGGAATGGGCGTTTACTAAACTTCTCAGATGAATAAACTAATGCTGCAAGTAGGAAGGAATACCATCTCCAATGTCAATCAGGGGATCAAGGGTCAGGTTCTAAAGACTGTCTTTTTATAATAAGAACTCACTGAGCAAAAAAATCTTTGAGGATCTTAGGTACCATTTAGTGGTAATTTCTGCAAATTGTAGACACAATATCCTAAACGACAGTAAGAGTCACTCAGAGGCATTCCTAGCAACTTAAACCCATTTCCATGATGGAAACTATTATACTGAGCCCCTATGTATTTACAGAGACTGACTTCCAACATTTACTGCTTTTCTCTATGTGCAGATCTAAAAGGGTTCATCTTATCCCCACAAACACACTAAATGCAGAAAAGTCAGAAAAAAAACTTTTTTTTCCACTAACAGAATATGGATTAATAATTTTCAAGTGGAGGTCAATTTAAGCATACTTTTCTGAGGCTTAATAAACTATTGGATTTCTAATATCTATTCATCTGGAATGTAGGCAAAGTGTAAAATAGTTATAGATGAGCAATTTATTAAAAACATTATCCATTGACTAAATCATCACTATATCAGTATAACAACTTAGTTCAGTTAGAGAGTAGAGATTCCAGGGGAAAGAAGGCAAAGAAAGATTGAAGATATGGATGTTGAATTTAACAAAATAAAATATACGACGTCTAGCTAACTTTTAAGTTCAGAGTAACAACATTCTGTCTGTGTGGGTGTATGTGTGTGTAAATACAACCCTTGCAATATTGGGACACCCTTGTATTAAACCATTATTCATTATGTATTCTTAACTAAGCACTCTAGATTTTTTATTTATTTGGTAACCTTAAAGAAAATGCTATATATAGTTTCACTGATAACGGATTCATTCTGATTAATAAAGTATTAGCAACTAATATTTTAAAAGTGATTATTTTTAAGCACTTTGTTAATGAACTTATTCCTTAACAGTCCTGTAAGATACTATTATTACTATTTTGTGTGTGTGTGGGGGGGAATCGGGTTGGGGAGGGAGGGGGGCGGGAGGGCCACTTCTATTGGTCTTTCATTTCTCTATTTCCATCCATCTTTGTTCTCTGACCTGTGTGGGCATCCCATCACAGTGGCCTCTGTTGTCACAGAGCACCGGCTCCGGGCGCATGCGCTCCAGAGCTCCGGTTCCGTAACTGGGCACATCGGTCCAGTCGCTCCATGGCATGTGGGATCTTCTCAGGCTAGGGATCCAACCGGCGCCCCCTGCACTGCAAGGCAGTGTCCTTACCCAATGGACCACCAGGGAAGCCCTATTATTACTATTTTAGAAAACGAGACAAGTGAGACAATAATAGGTAGACTCACCTGTCAGACAACTAGTTAGTGGTATAGAAAGGGTCTGAAACCACATAGTACCAATATAAAGTTTACCTTCCTAATATCACAAAGCACCTTTTCTTATCAAATATACCAGTTAATTTAAAACTGACTCTACAAATGACACATTAATTGACAAGTTTTGAAAATATTATTCAACAGACTTTCAATATGCACTTTCTCTAAATAAGGTTTCTTTATAATGCAAAAACAATAAACTGAATACTCTATCTTCACTGAATATATTTTACTCTCTTCAAATGTTGCTTCATAAATTGGTAATGTCTTATATGCACTGTTAGGAATATCTGTTATTGTACCACATATACCAAAGGACCAATTAACAAAAATCTGTGATAATACCATACTAACTGGATAAATCCATAATTTCACATACTAGACATTTATTATGTCTGCCTGCCTGTCTGTCTGTCTTTCCATCTTTCTATCTATCCAACTACTTACCTACCTACTAATTTATCTACCTTCAAATCTGCTGACCTATCTACCTTTCATAGCCAGAAGCTACTAGAAGATACTAGAATACCAGTCTCATTCTCAGATTTTAGATCTGATTCTATGTGAGCATATTTGAATTTATTTCCTATAGAGTTAGGAGAGATGACTTTGACACCAGCACATAAGAAGATACAAGCAGCTGGTGGTATGCTTTTTCCCTCTCAGGACTTTTAACTATTTGTGGTTGGATTTGTTCATTTAATAAACCCCAGAAAATACAAGACTGAGTTTTTGAACTCTGCATCCTGGTATCATGACATTTCCTTAGTGTGAAGTATCTGATACTTTACACCTAAAATGCAATTAGAAACATATTCAAATAATTTTCAAACTATCTGAGCAAGTCTCATTAAAATGGTAGCCTCTAAACAAATATGTTTCTCAGTCAGGCTCTTAAATTACCAATTCCATTTCTCTCCAGTTTCAGTAAGTGCAAGAATCCCTTCATATATATCCAGAAATATACATTCCTCTGCCCATTCTCGGTGGAAAAACATCTGAGTCTTTGGGGATGGCATTTGGGAACCCACATTTCAGTTAGCTCATGCCAGCTGATTCTGATGCATGAGGTCTCTAAACCATGCTTTGAGAAAATGACTCTGACACCAACATGCAAGAGGATATAAGCAGCTGGTGGTATGCTTGGTATGCTTTTTCACACTGAGGACCTTAAAACTGCTTTATTTTTAGAATTTCCCCTCTTTCTCATTATGGAGTTTTAAGGCAGCTGTATACACACACACACACAGTGTTACATTCTAAGTAATCTTAGATCTATTATCTTTCATATACAACTCCTCCCACATCATCAGGCATATGCCTTAACAGAACAGATGGGTCCTGTGGTACTCATGAAGGGCCCTCAAATTCTACAGCTAGTTTGGGGATTAAAATCCACAGTATTTCTCAGGAAAGAAACAGAGGCTGAGCCTCAAATAGGTGGCAGAACATTGGGAAAAGGGAGAAAGGCAATCCATATTTTAACTTGAATAAGAGTTACTCAGTTACACTTGCTTTTACTTTACCCTAAGCCATTTTAACCATATTGGGTTTGTTAACTAAGTTGCATATAAAATGGCAATAATAATCACACAATTTCACAATGATAAATAATACCATTTTGAATGCAATTTATAATTTTTATTGTCTACTTTTAAAACTATAGATATCATACAAACAAGTACTAATTAACACCTGTGAATAAATTCTCTCGGTTTCTCACTTACATTGGATAACTTTGGATGAAATGCTTTTGAAAAGCTAATCTGCTGTTAGCTTTCTCTATCAAATGCCACCAAGCAGGTAGAGGAGAAAATGTATGGGACAGTAGAGACCACATGCAAAGAAACTGTAGTCTGAATTATTATTATTTTTTTTTTTGCCACTTCTATTGGTCTTTCATTTATTTATTTTCATCCATCTTTGTTTTTTGGCATGTGTCGGCCTCCCATCACAGTGGCCTCTCTCATTACAGAGCACCAGCTCTGGGCGCATGCACTTGGTAGTTGGACTAGTAAGGTTATGCTCAAAATTCTTCACGCTAGGCTTCAGCAGCATGTGAACTGAGAATTTTCAGAGGTACATACTGGGTTTAGAAAAGGCAGAGGAACCAGAGATCAAACTGGCAATATTCACTGGATCATAGAGAAAGCAAGAGAACTTAAAAAACCCCATCTATGCATGCTTCATTGATTATGCCAAAGCCTTTGACTCTGTGGATCACAATCAACTGAAAAATTCTTCAACAGATGGGAATACCAGACCACCTTACCTGCCTCCTGAGAAGCCTACATGCAGATCAAAAAGCAACAGTCAGAACCAGATACGGAACAAAGGACTGGTTCCAAATTGGGAAAGGAGTATATAAAGGCTATATATTATCAACTTGCTTATTTAACTCATATGCAGAATACATCATGTGAAATGCCAAGCTGGAATCAAGATAGCCAGGAGAAATAACTTCATATATGCAGATAATACCACTCTAACAGCAAAAAATGAAGAGGAACGAAATAGTCTTTTGATGAAGATGAAAGAGGAAAGTGAAAAAGCTGGATTAAAAGTCAACATTCAAAAAAATAAGATCATGGCATCCAGTCCCATCACTTCATGCCAAATAGAAGAGGAAAATGTGGAAGCACTGATAGATTTTATTTTCTTGGGTTGGAAAATCACTGCAGACAGTGACTGACACCATAAAGCAAAAGACCCTTACAAGTGAAGCTATGATAAACCTAGACAGCATATTGAAAAGCAAAGAGATCACTCTGTCAACAAAGTCTGCATAGTCAAAGCTATAGTTTTTTTTTAGTGTCATGTTCAGATATGGACCATAAAGAAGGCTGAGCACCAGAGAACTGATGATTTTGAACTATGGTACTGGAGAAGACTCTTGAGATTCCCTTGGACACCCAAGAGATCGAACCAGTCAATCCTAAAGGAAATAAAGCCTGAGTGTTCCATGGAAGGACTGATGAAGGTGTAGCTCCAATACTTTGGCAACCTGAGGCAAAGAGCTGACTCATTAGAAAAAAACTCTGATACGGGGAAAGATTGAAGGCAAAATGAGAAGGCAATGACAGATGATGAGATGGTTAGATAGCATCACTGATTCAATGGACATGAATTTGGGCAAACAGTGGGAGGCAGTGGAGGACAAAGGGGCCTGGTATTCTAAAGAGTTAGACAAGATTTACTGACTGAACAATAACAAAAGGTTTGGTTTGCACATATATGGACACAGAACTGAAACTGTCTTATTGAACAGCTCTATCACAAAAACAGAAGAGTGTTTTGCATTTTAAAACTACATTTCCAAATGCACATATTTTGCTATACTGAAAGAAATCATGAGAATCATGAATAAAATTCATGAAAAAAAGGCTACTAAGGTTAGACTTCTTTCTACATGATGCCAGAAGCAAACAGTCATGGAAAATGACACTGAACAGAAAAAAGAGAAACTGGATTTCTGAGTCAAGTTGTGATACTTAGGGATTCAGTCATATAACCTCTATACATTGTTTTTCATTTTTTGAGAAAGAACATATAAATAATTATATGTCTCCAGCTTATTATAAACATAGAGATTACTAGGAAAGCCTTTTGGCTACAACAAATTGATAGAGAAATGCAATTTAATTAATACACAATATTCTAAAATAGTTCTTGGGGATGTTAAGGTAGTTCTTTTTGAAAAGCACTTATGTGACCAACTAAGTTCCAAAATCACCAAGTAAAACAAATCTATTTCCTATAGTATCCTTAAGCATTCTATGATGATATTCATCTCAATCATTAAGAACAGAGAAGAGGACAATAGACTTTGCTAAAGATATTCTAGCACAGAATCTTCTTCTTTTGGAGGACCTTATAGAAGTAATGATTTTAAGGTTACATTTTGCAAAATGCTGATAAAAAATGATCACTTGGGGAGAAAGGAAATCTAGTTTGCTTTAAAGTACATGTATTTTCAGGATGAATGGGTGATATGTGTTATTCTAATTTCATCTGTTCATAATCAGACTGAGAAACAGAGGACCTTTCAGAAACTGTAGATCTGTAGTCAGGAAGACTGGATTCTGGTAGTGGAATTATTTGAAGAAAAGAAGCATCTAGAGAAATAGAAATTTGAGTGCCAGGACCAGGAGCTAAAAATCAACTACAGAGGCAAGATGGTCCTGTGAGAGCCAGTGCAGGGCTGAAACTCCACAAAGATGAGAATAAGCTGATGATAAACAGGCACTTAGTCTTCAAAGGGCAGGAGGGAGCTAGAATGCAAGACTGGAGAGGAGATAAAGCAAACAATAAGGACCCAGGAAAACTCAGATGAGACGGGGGCATAAGAAGAGGGCAGTTAGACGCACATCAGGTTTCACAGGCAGGTCAAACAGAGTGGGTGGCATTAGATAGCTTGACAGACCTGGGCAAAGAGCCTAGGTGATGAATAAAGAATCATGAATAAAAAATTCATGAAAAAAGGCTACTAAGGTTAGACTTCTTTCTACATGATGCCAGAAGCAAACAGTCATGGAAAATGACACTGAACAGAAAAAAGAGAAACTGGATTTCTGAGTCAAGTTGTGATACTTAGGGATTCAGTCATATAACCTCTATACATTGTTTTTCATTTTTTGAGAAAGAACATATAAATAATTATATGTCTCCAGCTTATTATAAACATAGAGATTACTAGGAAAGCCTTTTGGCTACAACAAATTGATAGAGAAATGCAATTTAATTAATACACAATATTCTAAAATAGTTCTTGGGGATGTTAAGGTAGTTCTTTTTGAAAAGCACTTATGTGACCAACTAAGTTCCAAAATCACCAAGTAAAACAAATCTATTTCCTATAGTATCCTTAAGCATTCTATGATGATATTCATCTCAATCATTAAGAACAGAGAAGAGGACAATAGACTTTGCTAAAGATATTCTAGCACAGAATCTTCTTCTTTTGGAGGACCTTATAGAAGTAATGATTTTAAGGTTACATTTTGCAAAATGCTGATAAAAAATGATCACTTGGGGAGAAAGGAAATCTAGTTTGCTTTAAAGTACATGTATTTTCAGGATGAATGGGTGATATGTGTTATTCTAATTTCATCTGTTCATAATCAGACTGAGAAACAGAGGACCTTTCAGAAACTGTAGATCTGTAGTCAGGAAGACTGGATTCTGGTAGTGGAATTATTTGAAGAAAAGAAGCATCTAGAGAAATAGAAATTTGAGTGCCAGGACCAGGAGCTAAAAATCAACTACAGAGGCAAGATGGTCCTGTGAGAGCCAGTGCAGGGCTGAAACTCCACAAAGATGAGAATAAGCTGATGATAAACAGGCACTTAGTCTTCAAAGGGCAGGAGGGAGCTAGAATGCAAGACTGGAGAGGAGATAAAGCAAACAATAAGGACCCAGGAAAACTCAGATGAGACGGGGGCATAAGAAGAGGGCAGTTAGACGCACATCAGGTTTCACAGGCAGGTCAAACAGAGTGGGTGGCATTAGATAGCTTGACAGACCTGGGCAAAGAGCCTAGGTGATGAATAAAGAAGTCAAGATTCTCATTGGCTTGACGGTGAACCCATAATCTGTCCTGGCCAAGGAAATTACATTTATTTTCTTCTGAAATATATACTAACTCCAAAGTGATCAACTGGAAGCTAATTACTTGGTAGCAGATATGTTGGGCATATCCTAAAGTATACGAGAGAATATTCTAACCAAAGGCTAACATGGAAAAGGGCATGGGTAGGTAGATGTACGCTTTCCATGAGACATACCATGCCAAAGAACTACAGTAACAGCAAAAAAAAGAAGAAACACTAGAAACTTAAAAGTCACTTCAATGAAGCCTATTTTCTTCATAGAAATGGTAACAACAGTGAAAGAGAAAATAAATGTAATATTTGTTATAAATATATTTATTTTATGTTGACATCAGCTAGTGAATAAATACTTCACAAATGAAAGACATCTTACTTGTGAATGTAATGAAAACTGAATAACCTATTGAGCATAGCACCGCTGGCTTTGAAGAAAAATGACAAAAATCTCTGGGATAAAGCAAAGCCATCAGACCAGGCAGCCTTATCTACAATCAAGAGTGTTGGGCAGAAAAGAATTGTCTAAGATGCAGAGTGTGCACAAACAACACACCATCGAGTTGTAGGAAGCAAGAGCCAGACTGTGCTCATACACATATTTTCTACTTGTTTTATCTTAAACCAAAAAATAGAAATTATATTTTCTAAATATTTAATCAGTCATGTGTGCTCAGTCGTGTCCAACTCTCTGTGACAACATGGACTGTATTTTGCCAGGCTTCTGTCTATGGGATTTTCAAGGCAAGAACACTGGAGTGGGATGCAATTTCCTCCTCCAGGGGATCTTTCTGACCCGGGGATTGAACCTGACTCTCCTGTGCCACCTGCACTGGCAGATGGATTCTTTACTACTAGTGCCACTTGGGTGTGTTCAATATGTAGCAACACTATAAAGGGTATACCGTTTCTGTAGTGCAAAATCACAAACGTAGAGAGCAAACTGGATCCACAGAGGTATCAGAGGTTCTCCGAGAAAGGTAGAGCCAGAGCTATGCTGGTCACCACTGGATGCAGGAAGAGTTTCCTAAGCTAACGAAATCCCCTGAAAAAAGAATCCCCTCAACTCACTTAATGGTTTACAAAATACTGTGGCAAAAATCACTGCATGAGCTTCCTGGTATATTGAATTACTCTTATACTGCTGACTGGCTGTGCAAACTTTAGCAAGTCTCTCAGACTCTCCATAGCCTCATAAGAACTCAGGCACTGAGAACGTTGCTCTAAAGATGGAATGAGATCGGCGATTAAACTTGATTCCCATTTCATTTGAAAGCCTTTACAAATGCTCATTTACTTGAAACAGTATTCCCAAATTCTAAATTTTACTCACTGGCATATTTTCAACTCATATTTTTAGAGGAAAAATGATTACTATTCTTGTAACTATATTTTGCTACTATAAAGATAGCTAATAGCCACAAATTAAAATTCATTTGCACACAAAGGAATCAGAAGCCATTCAGTTCTCATTATCATAAAAACATGAACAGGCATGCTGTGCACATACAATTCTTTTAAATCCTGCTGTTTGGTTTTGCAGTGGTTTCCAATATGGCTTCTAAACAGATGCATCCAACTTCCAACATTTCTGTTTATTACTTTTGGAATGTTGAATCCATGGCAAGAGGGATTCAACAATCATACCTGCAGGCAGACTCAATGCCGAATATATCTTTAAATTCTTTGCAACTGTGATAATCAGTGTCTCAAAAATATATATTTGAGTTTAAGAGATTATGAAGTCATTTAGAATAACTTCTGAACCACAAAGCCTATATACAATTTTTAGGTACAAACAAGGCTTGTTATCCACAACTGTAACCTAATGCTCAGTCCCATCTACTCCTTTCTCTGTCACTAGAACTACTGCTTTATGTATTTTTCATGAGGAGCTGTATGTAGATGCTAGTGAGGGGGCCCCGGATTTGAAACCTGACTCTCCTGTGCCACCTGCACTGGCAGATGGATTCTTTACTACTAGTGCCACTTGGGTGTGTTCAAAGAGCAAACTATAAAGGGTATACCGTTTCTGTAGTGCAAAATCACAAACGTAGAGAGCAAACTGGATCCACAGAGGTATCAGAGGTTCTCCGAGAAAGGTAGAGCCAGAGCTATGCTGGTCACCACTGGATGCAGGAAGAGTTTCCTAAGCTAACGAAATCCCCTGAAAAAAGAATCCCCTCAACTCACTTAATGGTTTACAAAATACTGTGGCAAAAATCACTGCATGAGCTTCCTGGTATATTGAATTACTCTTATACTGCTGACTGGCTGTGCAA
The DNA here is from genome assembly GCA_022376925.1 of Tragulus kanchil. Classification (NCBI taxonomy): domain Eukaryota; kingdom Metazoa; phylum Chordata; class Mammalia; order Artiodactyla; family Tragulidae; genus Tragulus; species Tragulus kanchil. The sequence goes on from JAIOJX010000004.1 coordinate 34,771,295, forward strand.
ACTTTAGCAAGTCTCTCAGACTCTCCATAGCCTCATAAGAACTCAGGCACTGAGAACGTTGCTCTAAAGATGGAATGAGATCGGCGATTAAACTTGATTCCCATTTCATTTGAAAGCCTTTACAAATGCTCATTTACTTGAAACAGTATTCCCAAATTCTAAATTTTACTCACTGGCATATTTTCAACTCATATTTTTAGAGGAAAAATGATTACTATTCTTGTAACTATATTTTGCTACTATAAAGATAGCTAATAGCCACAAATTAAAATTCATTTGCACACAAAGGAATCAGAAGCCATTCAGTTCTCATTATCATAAAAACATGAACAGGCATGCTGTGCACATACAATTCTTTTAAATCCTGCTGTTTGGTTTTGCAGTGGTTTCCAATATGGCTTCTAAACAGATGCATCCAACTTCCAACATTTCTGTTTATTACTTTTGGAATGTTGAATCCATGGCAAGAGGGATTCAACAATCATACCTGCAGGCAGACTCAATGCCGAATATATCTTTAAATTCTTTGCAACTGTGATAATCAGTGTCTCAAAAATATATATTTGAGTTTAAGAGATTATGAAGTCATTTAGAATAACTTCTGAACCACAAAGCCTATATACAATTTTTAGGTACAAACAAGGCTTGTTATCCACAACTGTAACCTAATGCTCAGTCCCATCTACTCCTTTCTCTGTCACTAGAACTACTGCTTTATGTATTTTTCATGAGGAGCTGTATGTAGATGCTAGTGTATTAATCTGCTATAATGGCTTGGTATATTTCATTGCCTTGTTTTAAGGAATTCTTTTCTTTCAAGCTGTTTAAAGAGAGATATAGCACAAAGAAATTACCCCAAATGAGAATGGATGGAAAGGTAGAGTACTAAGTAGGGGTATTAAGAAGATATAATATGCATAATGGCGCTAATGGTAAAGAACCTGCTGGCCAGTGCAGGAGCCATAAGAGATGTGGGTTCCACCCCTGGGTTGGAAGATCCCCTTGAGGAGGGCTTGGCAACCCACTTCAGTGTTCTTGCCTGGAGAATTGCAAGGACAGAGGAGCTTGTCGGGCTACAAAGAATCCAACAGGAGTGAAGCGATTCAGCATGTACCCATGCAATATGAGTAATATAAAATTAAATTTTTTAAAAGGTTAATTTTAAGGTTATATGGCTACACCATAACACTAATTATAAACTACCTGTTAACTTCAGCAGAAATTATCTGGGAGGCTTGATAATTTTCTGATTACTTTGGATCTGGTCAATCATCATTTAGATACCAGAATCTTTGTGGGGTTGAGGGATTTTTTTTTTTTTTTAAACGGGGAGGCGGCCTGAGAGATTATCTTTCTGATATATCTACATTGAGGAAAAGAGCAAAAGCAGATCCCATTGTACTGATGTGATTTGCCAGCCTTTGAAATGAGGTTTTTGGCATTCAAATTATGCACTCAGTATAACTACACTGATGCTGATAGCACTTTTCTTTGCCTTATAAGTATTTTTCTGGATAAATATCCTATTTAGTTGTGATTTTCTCATTAAAAAATTAGTTTCCGGACTTCCTTGGTGGTCCAGTGGTTAAGAATCTGCCTCCTAATGCATGGGACATGAGCTATATTCATGGTCCAGGAAGATCCCACATTCTAACTAAGGATGGCAACGAGCCTGTACAGCACAACTACTGAGCCTGTGATTTAGAGCCCCGAGGCTGCTACTAGTGAGCCCTCACTCCACAACTACTGGAGCCCACAAAACCTGAGAGCCTGTGTTCTGCAGCAAGAGAAGCCACTGCAATGAGAAGTCCCTCACCACAACTAGAGAGTAGCCCCTGTTCATTGCAACTAGAGAAAGTCCATGTGCAGTGGCAAAGATGCAGTGCAGCCAAAAATAAATCAATGTTAGAAAAGAGGTTTTTTTTTTTTTTTTTTTCTTAACTGGATTGTGGATATTTCCTTTGATATTATAAAATTATTAACAAATTTAAAGATGAACTTATAGTCCAAGCAAAGTATAGATCTCCTCTGATTCATTTTATATACTCCAAAACATATCGCCATTTATGAAAAAAATAGAAGATGTTTTAAATTCAACATACACTGCTTCATTATTTGATTTCTTTTAGATCTGCTTCATAGCTGAACCCTTCATGCAGGCTTACTTTTGCCTATATATGAGATATTGAAATAGTGAATTAGAAATTAGAATATTCCTTCTTCTTGCCAAATGTTTTCCAGTGGCCTAGGGGCCCCTTGATCTTCAAAAATCTTTTCTTTAGCTCTTCAGCAAATAAATTGTCCAGAAGGCAAGGGAAGTTATGACTTTTAAAAAGTTATAAATTTTATGGCTAAAATACTCCCTTTTAAAACTCTGAAATGGACTAAATTAAATAAGGCTCATTTAATTTGAAAACCTAAATTCAATTGCTTTCTTATACATTTTCCCAAAATGAGTATTGAAATGAAGCTCTGTAGGGTTAGTTGCAATTTTGACAAAGGTCAGCATTAAAGTGTGCAGTCTAACAACTCTATTAATTCTACTAATTTGGTTGAGATAGTATGCATAATACCTTAAATTAGCAAATGTCTCGTAAAAAAATTTTTGCACTGAAATATCCTATTTAGTTGTGATTTTCTCATTAAAAAATTAGTTTCCGGACTTCCTTGGTGGTCCAGTGGTTAAGAATCTGCCTCCTAATGCATGGGACATGAGCTATATTCATGGTCCAGGAAGATCCCACATTCTAACTAAGGATGGCAACGAGCCTGTACAGCACAACTACTGAGCCTGTGATTTAGAGCCCCGAGGCTGCTACTAGTGAGCCCTCACTCCACAACTACTGGAGCCCACAAAACCTGAGAGCCTGTGTTCTGCAGCAAGAGAAGCCACTGCAATGAGAAGTCCCTCACCACAACTAGAGAGTAGCCCCTGTTCATTGCAACTAGAGAAAGTCCATGTGCAGTGGCAAAGATGCAGTGCAGCCAAAAATAAATCAATGTTAGAAAAGAGGTTTTTTTTTTTTTTTTTTTCTTAACTGGATTGTGGATATTTCCTTTGATATTATAAAATTATTAACAAATTTAAAGATGAACTTATAGTCCAAGCAAAGTATAGATCTCCTCTGATTCATTTTATATACTCCAAAACATATCGCCATTTATGAAAAAAATAGAAGATGTTTTAAATTCAACATACACTGCTTCATTATTTGATTTCTTTTAGATCTGCTTCATAGCTGAACCCTTCATGCAGGCTTACTTTTGCCTATATATGAGATATTGAAATAGTGAATTAGAAATTAGAATATTCCTTCTTCTTGCCAAATGTTTTCCAGTGGCCTAGGGGCCCCTTGATCTTCAAAAATCTTTTCTTTTGCTCTTCAGCAAATAAATTGTCCAGAAGGCAAGGGAAGTTTTGATTTTTAAAAAAGTTATAAATTTTATGGCTAAAATACTCCCTTTTAAAACTCTGAAATGGACTAAATTAAATAAGGCTAATTTAATTTGAAAACCTAAATTCAATTGCTTTCTTATACATTTTCCCAAAATGAGTATTGAAATGAAGCTCTGTAGGGTTAGTTGCAATTTTGACAAAGGTCAGCATTAAAGTGTGCAGTCTAACAACTCTATTAATTCTACTAATTTGGTTGAGATAGTATGCATAATACCTTAAATTAGCAAATGTCTCGTGAAAAAGAACAAAAGGTCATTTCCTAAGTGACACTGAAACATTTTTCTTCCTATTAGTCATTTATATTATGCTACTCTTTATGATATCTGAAAGAGTTTTAACAGTTCAATTACAGATGGTGAATTATCCATTTTATATGGTCACCACCAATAAACAGAGCAATGAGTATATATACAGAAAATTTATGATGTCTTATTTAAAACATGTTTTTAATCAATTTAAGTTAATTCATAGAGTGTTCTTTGTTTAGATGCATCTACTACAGCAAAATATTTCTTCATAATTTATAAGATTATCATTAATAATGCTCCTACTCCAGACAGAATGTCACTAAACATCTCACCCTCGTGTTAAATTTTAATCACTTTCTATAATCTGAGCATAAACAAAAAGGGAATTTACTCAATCTTCTTAAAAGGTCTTGAACATGAACATTAAAAGCTTGTAGTCATTCTAAAAAGAACATGATTTCAGTAAGGAATATTGCTAAATGGTATAATTTGTTCATTTTAAGTTGGTCATATTATTATTATTATTTAAGTAATAATATTATTACTATTCTCAGGTAAAGAATCTGAAAAACAACTGATACTGCTTAGTTAAAAATATTTAAAATTTTTGCTTGCCTATGCAAGTGTATGTAATTTATCAACATTGTTCACATTTTGTAACTGATCTAATGTAACAGATCTAATGATACTTTATATTTCATAGTTTTATTGGAAATTTCCTTGTGGAAGAAGCAAAAATACTTAGGTGTATCCTTTTTTTTTTTTTGGCTATAATTGATGTGTCAGACAATGCTCTCCTGAGTTTTCAGAAGCCACCAGAAAGAGCAAGAAGGGAACTATTCATTGCCATGTACTCACTGTGTGCTTCCTCTGTTCTTGACTCTTTGCTTTATTTAATCCATGTTTAAACCCAACAAAATGTCTGGTATACTAGCACAGGAGATAATAATCATTTCATTCTAAAGATCTCTGTAATTTCAATTTGCTTAAAATGTCACTTTATCTTATGGGCTTCCCTCATGGTTCACACAGCAGAGAATCTGCCTGCATTGCAGGAGAGCCTGGGTTGGGAGGATCCCCTGGAGAAGGAAATGGCTACCCACTCCAGTATTCTTGCCTAGAGAATCCCTAGGACTAAGCAGCCTGGTTTGATTCTAAAAGATTTCGGTGAATTCAATTTGTTTAAAATGCCATTCTATCTTATAACAAGGATTTAAAATCTAGTCTAACCATGTGTTAAGAATGTCCAGCTCTGAGTCACAAATGATTGCCTTACTGACCTTTCAACTTAGGTGTATGTAAGACTTTTTTTTTTTTTAATTTAATTTAATTTATTATTATTATTATTTATTTATTTTTTTTTTTACAGAGTCTTCTTGTTAAGACTTTTCAAAGGCAGGACTTACAATTTAACCTCTGTAAGTCTTTGGGAAACACAATGATAGAATTTCCTGCTTAGAGTTTAAGAGACCACCAAACATAACAAGAGATGGAATAAAAGGTTTTCAGAGAGGTCTGAGAAATGCCTCTCAAGACCATCTGTGGACCTAACATACTTCTGCCATATTCATACAGAAATAGCATAATGATTCATGGTCAACAGCAGATCAAGAAAGTAGATTAGTTAGTTAAGATCACTCCTAAAGAAACATAGAAGAACATTTGGTTGAGGAAATTTTGAGGCTTTGACTTTAAATAAGAGACTAGAAGCAACACTAGAGCAATAATAAGAATAAAATGTTTAAGTGATACTTGAATACACAAGAATTCCTTAAAAGAATTAATAAGTATTCCTTAATTATATCACAATTGGGTAGAAAGGGATTTCTGAGGATTCATTTACAATTGTATTTCTAGATAACATATGATTAAGTTTTGGAAGAAACTATAAAACTTAAATAAAATTTTCATTATTAGAGGGTTACATGTATAGTTGGCACAGAAAGTAAATTTTTAAGAAACAACTAACAGAAGATCAATAATGAAGGAAGAGAATTTAAATTATAATCATAGTTTCTCTTCTAAAGAGCTATTTCTCAGAAGTGATGAACCTTAGTTAAGATTACAGCTAACATTTATAGATTCAGAAAACTCAAACAGGATAAAAACTGACTCTATACCAAAAATTTTAAAAAATCACCTTATTCATTTTCTATTATTAATTTTGTTTTCAACAAAGACACAAGAATAACAATGTATAGTTGAATAGATTCTATTCTTTTGAGGAGAAAACACTAAAAATAGTCACAATTCTGGAACATTTTCTTACACAATGTCAGAAAAGAAAAAAAAAAAAGATGTCAGAATCACCTTGGAGGTTCTGAATATGTTTTGACACAACAAAAAAATAGATGTATACTGGAAGAACTGGTCCTTGAATTGACAGAAAATCTGTCGTCAACAGAATGAATCAATTTCAGCATGTAAGTGACTTTAAGAAGACAGATGAGAAGTCATCTTTAAGAAAAAGTGATGGATGAAGTTTTGCATTGAATATTACACCCTGATTCATGTACATAAAAATACTTGTTTTATTTTTATCTTTCTAAGGAAATGTGCCATTGGCAATATTGTTATGTGGACATTTCTAGACTCTACCAGCCTTTCTGAGTTACTTCTGGGGTGTAAAATATTTTGTCTTATTCCATATGGCATTATGACTCACAAATGTTAGCCACACCCAGTTAATCTGAGATATGACTGGTCTGTTTTCAATTTTAAAAATATTATATAGTGAGAAAGAACAAGTTTAACTTCACCATTCAAGTCTAACAAATGAAAAAGATATTTCCATGGTTTCTTCTAATTAAGAACTTGACAAGTTCATAAAGGATATGTATTATAAAATTTAGTTCCTTTATGGAAAAGGCCAGACCTTTAATATGAATTTTTAGATTATTTTTCAAATATTACTCAAAATTTTGAGGATATTAACAATTGGTCTCAAATTGGGGATTACATGCATTTATATGCATTTTAGGCCAAAATCAGTAACTTAATACTTAGATGGATTAATTCATTCTTTCATTCAACAGTACTTACTGTGGGAATGTAAACTGGCACATCCACAGTGGAAAACAATATAGAGGTTCTTTAAAAACTAAAAACAGAGTTATCGTATGATCCTGCAATCCCCCTGGGTACATTTCTGGAAAAATCATAATTCAAAAAGATACATGCACTCCAATGTTCACTGCAGCACTATTAACATTTACAATAACCAAGACATAGAAACACCTAAAATGTCCATCCACATATAAATGGATAAAGATGATGTGACATATATGTACAATGGAAAATAATCATCCATAATAAAGAATAAAGCAATGCCATTCGCAGCAACATGGATGGACCTAGAGATTATCATACTAAGTGAAGTAAGCCAGATAGAGAATGACAAATATCATATGATATACAAAGATCCACAGGTACAGAAAAAAAAGCTATAGTTACCAAAAGGGAAAAGAGATGGGCAAAGGATAGAGTAAGAGGTTAAAACTAATATATTCACATATTATATATAAAATAGATAACCCACAAGGACCTTCTGTATAGATAGGGAACTATCCTCATTGTTTTGTAATAACCTATAAGGAAAAAGAATCTGAAAAGAACGTAAAACTGAGTGACTGTGCTGTATACATGAAACTAACATACTATTATAAATCGACTATTCTTCAATAAGCCAAAAACTGTACTTACTGAATGCCTACCATGTGCCAGATGTTGTGGCAGGTACTTGGTTAGGTACTGGACAAGAGGTTGAGAAAGTAGAAAAGAGAAACGCGGCTCCATCCTACTGAAGCAAGTAATATAGCATGACAACACAATTTCCAGTGACTTGACATAATGTGGCAGTGAGAGGATTACAGAGGACAGAGTACATGCAGGAGAGAACTTAAGGCAGGTGTGGTGTGGGATGAAGCTGGCAGCAAAGCCTTCCCAGAGGAACGTGCATGGAAACTACATTGAAGTATTTAACCAACAGGAGGCTGAGATACTGTGGGCAGAAGCATTCTTTCCATTCTTTTCCTCCAGGAAGAGTATATTTTTAAAGGAATGGGAAGAGAGAGGTAGTGTTTAGTTTGAGAAACTGAAGCAAATTTAGAAGGAGGGTGAGAGTTGAATTGAGGCCAAATCACAAACAGATTTTTAGGCTATCTTAAGGAAGCTGCACTTTATTCTGTGGCTGACAGGGAACAACTGAAGGGTTTAAAAAAAAAGGAGTAAAAGAATCACATCTACACTTCAGAAAAAAAAATCACACAGGGTTGAAATGTGGGAAATAGGTTTTCAGAGGGAAATGCCATCTCCAGGAGATGGTGAAGGACAGGGAAGCCTAGCGTGCCGCAGTCCATGGGGTCACAAAGAGTCAGATGGAGAGATGGAATAACAACCATCACCAGCAAGAGACTAGAACCCAAAAAGCTGGTTCTAGAAGGCTTCCGCAAAAACCCAGGAGGAAGAGGGCAGTAGCCTATATCTTGGAAGTGGCAATGGGAATGGTGAGAAGGGAAAGAATTTTAAAGTAGCTGAATCCTTTTCAGAGGTGAAATAATCAATTCTTGCTAAATTTGTTAACATGAGTGTGTGGAGCTGGTGAAGGTCAGGTTGTCAGGAAGGCATCAGGCCTGGCAGGGTGGCCTGGAGGAACGTGGGAAGCACCAGCTAAAAGAATGAAGAAAAATAAAATGTGGTATCATCCAAACCAAACAAAAGGAATGGTTTTTGAAACAGGTAATCTTGGGAATATAAATTGTGTTGCTCACTTCTGTGCCATCACTGTTTGTCATGGTATGTGATGCTTCACAGATGCCTCACAAACATCTGTTAAATGAATTAACTCCTTTAGTAGTACACCTACATATACACAAGAACATAGGCTGCATTCTGGGATGATAAATATGCCCTGTTACTATATGTGTATGTATATATGTATATGTATACACACACACACACACACATACACACACACACACATATATATGTCCTACCTTCAAAAAGCTCCAAAGAACGAAGACATACATAAATACATATAGTACATGGTAATGAAAAAGCTTCAGATCAATAAATATCCAGACAAATGCCACAGGACAGTAAAAAAAAAAAAAAAAAAAAAGTAAATATTTCTGTAAGAATAGGGCAAAGTAAGGTCAAGAAAGAAGAAACTACTAGAAATTTTAGTTGACTTGGTAAGAACAGTTTTGTAAGTGGTAAATTTAGTTTGAAGAGAGGTAAGATTTGCTATTATAATTGTTTTCATGATTTCCAGAAATACAATGAGTTACCATAATTTTGAAACTCATAAATACAGCATAAAAATCAATAAGAGAACTTATAATCTTTCAAATAAAATGACCTCATTATGGAATTAAGCTGTCTTACTTTCCTTTGCACAGAAGACATTAACAAATTTGTGCACAATTAAAAGTACTCCACAAATAAGTGCATTTCAAGTAGGTTGTTTTAAAAAGCACTGACTGTAACCTTACCTCATCTGCAAATTATAAACACACTCTGCAATATCTATGCTTTCCTTCTATAAGCAAGCTCTCTTAGGAGAATGCAATTAAATCACTCTATTGCTTAGCAACCACAAGTAAAGGGCTAGTAAGTCATGAGTCATGATTCTTTGGGAACAACCTACAGGTCAGTGGCATGATTTCAAGGTGGTTTGTATTGCTGTTGTGATGTTTTCAAACCAACATCGACACAAAGTCTTAGAAGAGATGAGATACAAATGATCTCATAATCAATTGAATTGACCTATACATACTGTGATTTGGTTCACTCTGTAGCATAAGGAGCATCTATAAATCAACATCAGAGTAAAAACAGCAACATAAATGGATTCATAAGAAATTTTTGTTTTACCCATTTAGTTAAGCCAAAGAGGAAGGCACATTTAAATTAGCATCAAGGTAATGACTCCAACAGTCAGCTAACCAAAAGGAAATCTTCTAAGGAAGAGTGACAGTGGGTTGTGAGTTGTTTATAGAAAATATTACCTGTAGCCATTGGGACTGGTCATTGTGGCCGGAGGTCCAGGCATTCACTTTGCCCTGCTTGTCCAGCCGGGCTTTCCTTGGTTCCCAAGTGAACATGTCCATATTCAGAGTTCTGAAGATGCTGGAGGCAGTGATCTGATAGTCTTGTATATGTCCTGATTTCATCCCCAGAGGCTCAGAACAGCCTGGAAGAAAATGAGAAGGGTGCCATGAGAAAAATAATTTATTACCCTGAAAGTCTGCAGCCTTCATTTCAGATAGGCAAGAGAAGATTAAGCATAATACTATTCATTCCCCCAAAGAGAGAGCATCTAAATTCAAAAAAAAGGCTATAATCAGAAATAAATCTGGAACAAAATTGAAAAACAAGATAGTCGATTCAAGCTATTTTGTCTGAATATATTTTGGAAAAATTGAAAACAAGATAGACAATTCAAACTACTTTTCTGTAATAGATGATTTTGCAAAATGAAAACAATGCTGAAATGCTCTCTCCTGTCTCATTACTGACAGCCTCATGATGGGTCCCTGGTTTTCAAGAGTTTCATTTCATCCTTAAAATTGGAACATTTTCTCAGAAAATATATTTGGTTTTCTTTTATTTGTTTCCATAACACTGCAAATGAAAATTCCTCCAGTACAATGTCACTTTCACAAACTGCTCCAATGGTATATTCTAAACTGGGCAGTATTTTGTTTCTCAAGAAACCTGTTAATCACTACCATTGACTCTTAGAGTACCAACATGGCTTCTTCTGGAAGGGAAAAAGCTAATATTTATTCAGTGTTTATCATGCATCTTGCAATGTGCTTGGGCTGTTTTCAAACCAACATCGACACAAAGTCTTAGAAGAGATGAGATACAAATGATCTCATAATCAATTGAATTGACCTATACATACTGTGATTTGGTTCACTCTGTAGCATAAGGAGCATCTATAAATCAACATCAGAGTAAAAACAGCAACATAAATGGATTCATAAGAAATTTTTGTTTTACCCATTTAGTTAAGCCAAAGAGGAAGGCACATTTAAATTAGCATCAAGGTAATGACTCCAACAGTCAGCTAACCAAAAGGAAATCTTCTAAGGAAGAGTGACAGTGGGTTGTGAGTTGTTTATAGAAAATATTACCTGTAGCCATTGGGACTGGTCATTGTGGCCGGAGGTCCAGGCATTCACTTTGCCCTGCTTGTCCAGCCGGGCTTTCCTTGGTTCCCAAGTGAACATGTCCATATTCAGAGTTCTGAAGATGCTGGAGGCAGTGATCTGATAGTCTTGTATATGTCCTGATTTCATCCCCAGAGGCTCAGAACAGCCTGGAAGAAAATGAGAAGGGTGCCATGAGAAAAATAATTTATTACCCTGAAAGTCTGCAGCCTTCATTTCAGATAGGCAAGAGAAGATTAAGCATAATACTATTCATTCCCCCAAAGAGAGAGCATCTAAATTCAAAAAAAAGGCTATAATCAGAAATAAATCTGGAACAAAATTGAAAAACAAGATAGTCGATTCAAGCTATTTTGTCTGAATATATTTTGGAAAAATTGAAAACAAGATAGACAATTCAAACTACTTTTCTGTAATAGATGATTTTGCAAAATGAAAACAATGCTGAAATGCTCTCTCCTGTCTCATTACTGACAGCCTCATGATGGGTCCCTGGTTTTCAAGAGTTTCATTTCATCCTTAAAATTGGAACATTTTCTCAGAAAATATATTTGGTTTTCTTTTATTTGTTTCCATAACACTGCAAATGAAAATTCCTCCAGTACAATGTCACTTTCACAAACTGCTCCAATGGTATATTCTAAACTGGGCAGTATTTTGTTTCTCAAGAAACCTGTTAATCACTACCATTGACTCTTAGAGTACCAACATGGCTTCTTCTGGAAGGGAAAAAGCTAATATTTATTCAGTGTTTATCATGCATCTTGCAATGTGCTTGTGTAGAATTTAAACTGGTAATAGAAAAAAAAGCTAATTCTAACAAAAATAATGACGGGAAAACCATTTTTATAAATTTTTGTGTTCCATTCATACTCCATAGCCTCTAGTATTGAATATTTTTTGAAGATTCTCAAATCTGCCACATATATTTTCAGATTTGACATGGTGTGAAATTGGGGTTTGACTTTGAAAAATCTAGTTCATGTGTATGTTTATATACACAGGATTTCTTAATTTTGAATTGCAACTGTGACAAAATACCTTCACGAAGCTTGTAGCATCACCATTTGGTGATGATAAAAAAAATGCTCTCAAAGAAATATTTAAGAATTAGTTAATAAACCATTTACAAACAGTGCTGACATGCAGCTAGCATTCAGTAAAAGTTAGCTGCTTTATTATTTTCATAAAATTCATTCCAACCGGTGACAACATTGTCTACAAACCAGCGTATCAGTGGACATTAAAGAGTACCCTATGACTGACTACAGTTTCTAAAAATAGACCATTTTAAGTCCAAGAGAGGTGGTTTAGAATTCTTCATTGATAAAACTAATTATTAACTACAATCACTTGCCTTCCTTTCTAGTCAATCTAGATCAGTTTTTCCTTCTTGAGGCTCTTCCACGTTTGCCTTCACCTCCACCTTCTAGGAAGTCCCTATCCTATGCAAAATGAGAAAAACTGACACAGAGGTTTAGCTGACTGGATGTCTTAGCTCCAGGTTTGTTGGCATAGATATATATCCTAGCTGCCCAAATAGTTTAAATCTTAAATATAAATTCTGGAAAAGAAAATACGAATCATGACCAATGGCTAACATCCTCAAAAATTCATGACAAGGGCTTTTCTGGTGGTCCAGTGGGCTGAGAGTCCACCTTGCAATGCAAGGGGTACCCGTTTGATCCCTGGCCCAGGAAGATCCCACATGCCAAGGAGCGGCTGAACTGGTGCGTCCAATTATGAGTCAGCGCTCCGGGCGCATGCGTCCAGAGCCAGTGCTCTGCAACGAGAGAGACCACTGCAATGGGAGGACCACACAGGCCAAAGAATAAAACATGGATGAAAATAAATATAAAAATAAAAGACTCATGATGGGGGAAAAAAATTCATGACAAATCTCAAGGATTCTAGAAAAGTCCTCACAGTATCCTGTTTATCTTCAAAGCAGTTCTAAAGCAGCATACATTTTCTGTATTATGGACTTCTGATTCCTTATTTTATCATCACCACCAAACCCCTACCCTCACCTCACCTTGTCACTGGAATTCTGTAAAGTTGCTTGGTTTGCAGAAGAGACACAAGGGAAAGGAAAGGTATTTGCTTTCCTCCTTTTGTGATATGACACAGTATTTGAAATTTGGATAGGAAAGGAATACCTTTTACTTTGAACACTTCTGCTTAGCCATAGAATTCACTTCCTTGCCCACTTTACTGTACAATATTTAGCCCAGAGGAAGTGTTGAATAGTTTGTTCAGAGAATGAATGAACGATTATTCTTCTCCTAATTATGGTCATGATCCATTTCATTCTAAGCATCTTAAGTCATATCCCTTTCAGAGAGGCTAGGGAAATTTTTTTCTTAAGTGTCTGGGAGATTAACTGCTATCTCCTAGGTAGTCTGAGAGATCTTCTAACATTTTATTGACTGCTATAAGGCAGCCTTGGACTTTACAGTGTTGCACTGGTCTGTGGGAAACAGTTTGGTACATTATATTACTGTTTATTGCCCAATGTTACAGCTAACCTCTCTGCCAGTTTGCCTCGTACCATGAATTTCCCTCCTTATCCATAAGATTTTTTATGTATAAATTAACTCTTTTACCAGCATGGACAATGCATATGTGTATGGTAGACAATACCTGACCAAAATAAGATATTAACAACAAAACTGATTACTTTTTGGAAGTCCCTATCCTATGCAAAATGAGAAAAACTGACACAGAGGTTTAGCTGACTGGATGTCTTAGCTCCAGGTTTGTTGGCATAGATATATATCCTAGCTGCCCAAATAGTTTAAATCTTAAATATAAATTCTGGAAAAGAAAATACGAATCATGACCAATGGCTAACATCCTCAAAAATTCATGACAAGGGCTTTTCTGGTGGTCCAGTGGGCTGAGAGTCCACCTTGCAATGCAAGGGGTACCCGTTTGATCCCTGGCCCAGGAAGATCCCACATGCCAAGGAGCGGCTGAACTGGTGCGTCCAATTATGAGTCAGCGCTCCGGAGCGCATGCGTCCAGAGCCAGTGCTCTGCAACGAGAGAGACCACTGCAATGGGAGGACCACACAGGCCAAAGAATAAAACATGGATGAAAATAAATATAAAAATAAAAGACTCATGATGGGGGAAAAAAATTCATGACAAATCTCAAGGATTCTAGAAAAGTCCTCACAGTATCCTGTTTATCTTCAAAGCAGTTCTAAAGCAGCATACATTTTCTGTATTATGGACTTCTGATTCCTTATTTTATCATCACCACCAAACCCCTACCCTCACCTCACCTTGTCACTGGAATTCTGTAAAGTTGCTTGGTTTGCAGAAGAGACACAAGGGAAAGGAAAGGTATTTGCTTTCCTCCTTTTGTGATATGACACAGTATTTGAAATTTGGATAGGAAAGGAATACCTTTTACTTTGAACACTTCTGCTTAGCCATAGAATTCACTTCCTTGCCCACTTTACTGTACAATATTTAGCCCAGAGGAAGTGTTGAATAGTTTGTTCAGAGAATGAATGAACGATTATTCTTCTCCTAATTATGGTCATGATCCATTTCATTCTAAGCATCTTAAGTCATATCCCTTTCAGAGAGGCTAGGAAATTTTTTTCTTAAGTGTCTGGGAGATTAACTGCTATCTCCTAGGTAGTCTGAGAGATCTTCTAACATTTTATTGACTGCTATAAGGCAGCCTTGGACTTTACAGTGTTGCACTGGTCTGTGGGAAACAGTTTGGTACATTATATTACTGTTTATTGCCCAATGTTACAGCTAACCTCTCTGCCAGTTTGCCTCGTACCATGAATTTCCCTCCTTATCCATAAGATTTTTTATGTATAAATTAACTCTTTTACCAGCATGGACAATGCATATGTGTATGGTAGACAATACCTGACCAAAATAAGATATTAACAACAAAACTGATTACTTTTAGAGTGAGATGCTCTAGCTTTCATAAACATTCATCAAGAGATATTATTCCCTGCATGCACTTTCAAAATCAGTTTAAGGGGTTGGGGTAAATGCTGTAAAAAGAAAAAAATTTTAAAAACCTTTGATCTCTATGCTATGATCTCTTTTTGAAAACAAAAACCCATAAAGGGTCGGGTGTTACCTCTTGTCAAACTTGAAAGTAAAACCTGTTCATATCTTAGGAGTAAGTGCCCTATGTCTGAGAGACTGACCCTCATGAATCAAAAAACTGAAAAATTGGGAAGGAGATGTTAGCCAACTAAAAAGCACCAAACTTTCAGCAGATCTCATCATGCTGTGGCTTCCTCTTGATTGCTTTATGATGAATGACTTCAGCATGACACTGACCTGTGGTGATGCAGTGACATGCAATATAAACACTGTGCAGCAATAAGTCTGCTGAGATTTACTAGTAGTCAGTAAACCAGCTCGAATTACCAAAATAAGGAAAACATCCCTATTAGGATAATTAATGGTACTAAAACTGTATGTTGACTGCTTCATAAAATACACCCATATAGAAAATTAAAATGCGATCCTTAAAAGAGATTCACACATCTGCCCAAAAGGCTCTAAATCCTTTGGATGTAAAATGCTCATTTAAATTTCAGTTGTTTTTAATAGTCACTTATATTTCCTTCAAAACCATTCCTTTTCTTAACATCATAAATAGACCCAAGAAGGGAAGATATACATAGAGTGTGGATTTTAACCTATATACAACATTTTGAAATGAATAAAAAGCTCTCAGTTGTCTCTTTGCAGGGATGTGTCCTATTTTTAACTAAATGTTATTTCTGTAAATGTAAAAGTCTCTCATACTTGGGAGTTGTACTAAAAAGTGGGACACACATGAATTTTTAGTTTTCTAAAAAACACAGTAGTTTGAACACAATTTCAGGCCACAGTGACAAAGAGAGTTTATACATGTTAATGATAGAAATATAAGAATCACCACCAAAAATACAGCACAATGAAATGCCTGGACAAGATTTTCTGTTTAGTTCAGCATGTAGACAGATTGAAAGTGAACAACTGTGAGACCCACTAATAAAGTCCTCATTTTTATATCTAGTCTTGAAGCTCTTGAATGACTAGGATTATTTAAATCCGGGTCCTTTGGTAGTTCTTTGTGTTCAAAAACCACTTCTTGTGTAATAGGCAAAGCTACTAGATAACAATGATCTAGGAATGAATTTATAGTAGCAATCTTGGTTTTAAAGTATTGTCTCCTTGGAAACTGATAAATTTACATGTTTTGAAAAACCTAAGGAAATAAAAAGACAAAACTAAACTCTTATGGTCGATATACAAAGATACAGCTTACTTTTCACGCTAAATAGTCTAAATGTGAATGCAACTTATGAGGTCGGGCAGATTCCAATTTTCACTGAAATTCTGTCAAAAAACATATATCAGAGATACTATTAAAATTAAGAAGACATTTAAATTTGACAAAAGTTTCCAGTGAAAGTTTTTTGTACTTTCCTTGGCTACTCAAAGAAATATACTGAACCATCTACATTAATTCTATTCTGTAGCATGTTTTAAAACCTGTTTCTTTCTCCCTCTCCCTCTTGCTCTTTATCACCGAACCAAGCCCTAGACATTCTGTACCAAAAATTAACATCTATGAGTACTGAAAATTGCAGGTTAGTAACACACTACATACAACTGTGCTTTGTTTTCCTTTAAAGAGAGAACAAAAATAGATAATCTGAGACTTACCTGACAGTTCACATCCAAGAAGTTCCATTCTCAAAGTGCAATGTCTTCGACAAACTTGGGGATAGAGTCTCACAAAAAGTAGTTCACATATAAAAAAAAAGGGGTTGTGGATTTTAACCTATATACAACATTTTGAAATGAATAAAAAGCTCTCAGTTGTCTCTTTGCAGGGATGTGTCCTATTTTTAACTAAATGTTATTTCTGTAAATGTAAAAGTCTCTCATACTTGGGAGTTGTACTAAAAAGTGGGACACACATGAATTTTTAGTTTTCTAAAAAACACAGTAGTTTGAACACAATTTCAGGCCACAGTGACAAAGAGAGTTTATACATGTTAATGATAGAAATATAAGAATCACCACCAAAAATACAGCACAATGAAATGCCTGGACAAGATTTTCTGTTTAGTTCAGCATGTAGACAGATTGAAAGTGAACAACTGTGAGACCCACTAATAAAGTCCTCATTTTTATATCTAGTCTTGAAGCTCTTGAATGACTAGGATTATTTAAATCCGGGTCCTTTGGTAGTTCTTTGTGTTCAAAAACCACTTCTTGTGTAATAGGCAAAGCTACTAGATAACAATGATCTAGGAATGAATTTATAGTAGCAATCTTGGTTTTAAAGTATTGTCTCCTTGGAAACTGATAAATTTACATGTTTTGAAAAACCTAAGGAAATAAAAAGACAAAACTAAACTCTTATGGTCGATATACAAAGATACAGCTTACTTTTCTACGCTAAATAGTCTAAATGTGAATGCAACTTATGAGGTCGGGCAGATTCCAATTTTCACTGAAATTCTGTCAAAAAACATATATCAGAGATACTATTAAAATTAAGAAGACATTTAAATTTGACAAAAGTTTCCAGTGAAAGTTTTTTGTACTTTCCTTGGCTACTCAAAGAAATATACTGAACCATCTACATTAATTCTATTCTGTAGCATGTTTTAAAACCTGTTTCTTTCTCCCTCTCCCTCTTGCTCTTTATCACCGAACCAAGCCCTAGACATTCTGTACCAAAAATTAACATCTATGAGTACTGAAAATTGCAGGTTAGTAACACACTACATACAACTGTGCTTTGTTTTCCTTTAAAGAGAGAACAAAAATAGATAATCTGAGACTTACCTGACAGTTCACATCCAAGAAGTTCCATTCTCAAAGTGCAATGTCTTCGACAAACTTGGGGATAGAGTCTCACATATTGAGCTTTTATGGGAGGTGTGAAAGAGTTAGCATAGGGTGTGTTGTTATCAACATTTCCATGGAACACCTATGTAAGCAGATAAAGGAGTTTAAAAATATTCATTGCAGCAGCCTTTTTTATTTTTTAAAACCTATTTTCAAATATTGACCCTATGTCCTACCCAGCATAATCCCTCAAAGACTGGATTAAATAATTTAGAGCCTCAAGACATTTAGAAAGCACCTTGCCATCAGTGACTCTAAAATCTATAGACAGAATCCTCATTAAAGCTGTAAACCACTGTGACCTATGGCTTAATCTATACCTTACTATGATGGGTTTGTCAATTCAAGTCCAGTCCTTCAGAACCAGGGGCACACTTCCTTCTTATGGGCACTTTATATCTTTCAGCTTAATCTGGAATCTGGACCTATCTGTTTATTTTGTTTCTTAGTAATTATAGTTGTTGTTATCTTTAGAACTAGCCTTCAATATTGTTTCCTGACCACTTAGTTCCTCTAAAGCTATGATCAAACTTATGCTTTTAGGGTCCGATTCCTCAAGTCCCAGATCACTGGATAAGAGACTCATATTTATATATACCTTCAGTGAAAAGCTAATTTCTCTCTAAATGTTAAATGCTAAAATGTGTTACTTTAAATTCCTTTAAATCTCATTTCTTGTATCTTCTATATAACCCAGTAATCAAAAACCTATTTACATTCATTTAAGAAGGTAACTTAAAAACAGTTTTAGTCTATTCTAATGACTCAGTTTAAACTTTCGTAATTTTACTTTCCTTGGCTACTCAAAGAAATATACTGAACCATCTACATTAATTCTATTCTGTAGCATGTTTTAAAACCTGTTTCTTTCTCCCTCTCCCTCTTGCTCTTTATCACCGAACCAAGCCCTAGACATTCTGTACCAAAAATTAACATCTATGAGTACTGAAAATTGCAGGTTAGTAACACACTACATACAACTGTGCTTTGTTTTCCTTTAAAGAGAGAACAAAAATAGATAATCTGAGACTTACCTGACAGTTCACATCCAAGAAGTTCCATTCTCAAAGTGCAATGTCTTCGACAAACTTGGGGATAGAGTCTCACATATTGAGCTTTTATGGGAGGTGTGAAAGAGTTAGCATAGGGTGTGTTGTTATCAACATTTCCATGGAACACCTATGTAAGCAGATAAAGGAGTTTAAAAATATTCATTGCAGCAGCCTTTTTTATTTTTTAAAACCTATTTTCAAATATTGACCCTATGTCCTACCCAGCATAATCCCTCAAAGACTGGATTAAATAATTTAGAGCCTCAAGACATTTAGAAAGCACCTTGCCATCAGTGACTCTAAAATCTATAGACAGAATCCTCATTAAAGCTGTAAACCACTGTGACCTATGGCTTAATCTATACCTTACTATGATGGGTTTGTCAATTCAAGTCCAGTCCTTCAGAACCAGGGGCACACTTCCTTCTTATGGGCACTTTATATCTTTCAGCTTAATCTGGAATCTGGACCTATCTGTTTATTTTGTTTCTTAGTAATTATAGTTGTTGTTATCTTTAGAACTAGCCTTCAATATTGTTTCCTGACCACTTAGTTCCTCTAAAGCTATGATCAAACTTATGCTTTTAGGGTCCGATTCCTCAAGTCCCAGATCACTGGATAAGAGACTCATATTTATATATACCTTCAGTGAAAAGCTAATTTCTCTCTAAATGTTAAATGCTAAAATGTGTTACTTTAAATTCCTTTAAATCTCATTTTCTCTGTATCTTCTATATAACCCAGTAATCAAAAAACCTATTTACATTCATTTAAGAAGGTAACTTAAAAACAGTCATAAAATTTATCAGAGTCTATTCTAATGACTCAGTTTTAAATGCAATGAGCTATAGTGCTGAATGTTTAAAATTAAAAATTATGGATAAAATTATTTAAAAGTTGAAATAAAGGGCAAAGGAGATACTGGATATTCTTATGGTACAAAGAGAAATACTCCTCTAAAATATTTTATTCTACTTAATAACAAAAACTTCTTCAATATTATTAAGTATATAAATATATTTATCTTTTCTAGAACCTGGTGTTTCTCTTTAAAAAAATATATATTTTAAAAGCAGTTTTGATCTATATTTATTTAAGAAGAATGCTGACCTGTCAAAGCAATAGAATGATATTGAAGCTGACTGTTGTTAAAATAAAACTTACCTGTTGTACAGAGGACTATGTTAACCTTTTGATAAATTGCTTATAGACTTGCCAATTAAAATATGAGAAAGAGATAAATGGTCACTACAGTACATTGATAATTTGGGATAACTTCTTACCCTTTCTACACCACTGGTCCAGTTTAAAAAATCATAAATTTATTTTCAACAACATAAGACTTCTGCTGAGTATTCAATAGTCATTTGGTAATCAGTTATTTATAGAGTGTTGCCTTCAAATTAAGTATGATATAGAAGTCTTACCATGTCTTCATTGGTGCCTTTTGCTTTATACATTGTCCAAGTCTTTCCATCATTACTATAGGCAATTTTGTAGGACTTGATGTACTCTGGGCTCCCAATCCTCTTGGCTCCTTGAGTAATCACACCAGTAACTCTCATTTTCCTTTGTAAATTTATCTGAGGAGACAAGATGCAGTCAACTATAATCTCACTGCTTTTAAGATAACAAAACTTATGGCATCAAATATGAAAATGGAACATTTTTATTTATTAGTAAAGATTTTAAATGCTACAAAACAAGATGATATCAAGTTAAACTCCAAAATGTTTTTCTTTAAGGGTATATCTTTCATTTTTAAAGTAAAGGAATATGTATGAACAAGCTCCGAAAAAGGCAATGTGTCCCCCAAATATAAGTATTGAAAACATTTGGTCGATTACAATATGGAAGTATGAGTTAGCAAAGTGAAAAAGAAGCAATTATCTTCTCAAAAATAACCTCAATGACATTACTATGAAATTACATCAAAGTAACTGCTAATGTGTCTCAACTGCTTTAGAGTCAAGAAATTTCCATTAAAATAAGACATGCAAATCCCTGAGATCTTTGAGTATTAGAGTAAGAAAAGATAAAGATAACATGATGACAAAAAGCAAATGGAAAAATATCTTCAGTTTCTGGATCTTTATAGTATATTTTCTGCTATGTATTAAGTACACACTGGACATGGAGAACTTTTCATTACATGGAGATGTTCTAACAAATTTTCTCCTCATAGTTTCTTCCTATTCCAAGTCATCCTACAATAGTTTACAACAGCATAATTATCACCTAAGAAGTTTTTCAACATTTTTCTCACATTTGAACAGAAATTTCCTTTTGACACAGCATAATGGTTAATTAAATGCTACTGTGCCAGAAAAAATAGTTTCTGCATATATGGCAAACATTAAAAATAGTTACATTCACTTTAAAGTGTCTTTATGATGTTTATAAAAGTAGAAATGTAATGTTTCAATCTTCTTGACAAATGGCTAGAATGCTCTCCTCTCCACAAATTACACCAGTTTAAATCTCTTATACTACATTACTATTAATACTAAAAATTCAGAGACCATTTGCAGAAAAAACCAGAAAATCTTCCGATTCATGTAAGTGATAAGGGTTTTCTAGTCTCTGATGGGACTATAAGAGTTAACATCTGAAATAGCAGAGGCTATGTATGAAGAAACCGGATCCTCTAGAATAATTATTTAAATGTGTACATTCTTGTCATAAATTTAAAAAGGCACAAATTGGAACTACAGAAGCAATCTTTGGAGTTCCCATCCCAGATGAACACTGTCATTTATTAAAAAGTTAGTGTTTTATTTCCCTGGATTTATAGATTTTAAGTCACTTTCCAGGTGTGCTAGTTGTAAAAATTCAAACAAACAACAACAACAAAAAAACCATCTGTCAATGCAGATGATCTAAGAGATGTGGGTTTGATCCTGAGGTCAGGAAGATCCTGGAGAAGGACATGGCAACCCACTCCAGTATTATTGCCTGGAGAATTCCATGGACAGAGAAGCCTGGCTGGCTACAGTCCATGGGGTAACAGAGACTCAGACACAACTGAAGCGACTGAGCACAGCACATAGATTTTAAATGTGTTGGTCTGTTAAGGGAAATATTGAATCCTGCACATAATCAGTGCCCTTTCCAGCTTTTGAAAGTTCGCTAACATGGCACGATCCACTTTCCTCTCTGAGTTTCCTGAAATCTCATCTTCCATCTGAGATTGTTCTTCCCCAACCAGTGTTCACAAAGTGTTCTCTGTCTTACTCATGTATAAAGAAAATCCTGAACATGGATGAATTAAAACTGGGGTGGATGGTCCTGTCAACTACAAATTGGCACTTACCAATTACATTGCCAAGGACTGAACAACAAGGACATTTGCCTTCTACCTCTGTGGAGAATGACCCTGTGTTGAGACAGCTGACCCTCAACACCACCGGACATTACTATTTTGGTTAATTAAATGCTACTGTGCCAGAAAAATAGTTTCTGCATATATGGCAAACATTAAAATAGTTACATTCACTTTAAAGTGTCTTTATGATGTTTATAAAAGTAGAAATGTAATGTTTCAATCTTCTTGACAAATGGCTAGAATGCTCTCCTCTCCACAAATTACACCAGTTTAAATCTCTTATACTACATTACTATTAATACTAAAAATTCAGAGACCATTTGCAGAAAAAACCAGAAAATCTTCCGATTCATGTAAGTGATAAGGGTTTTCTAGTCTCTGATGGGACTATAAGAGTTAACATCTGAAATAGCAGAGGCTATGTATGAAGAAACCGGATCCTCTAGAATAATTATTTAAATGTGTACATTCTTGTCATAAATTTAAAAAGGCACAAATTGGAACTACAGAAGCAATCTTTGGAGTTCCCATCCCAGATGAACACTGTCATTTATTAAAAAGTTAGTGTTTTATTTCCCTGGATTTATAGATTTTAAGTCACTTTCCAGGTGTGCTAGTTGTAAAAATTCAAACAAACAACAACAAAAAAACCATCTGTCAATGCAGATGATCTAAGAGATGTGGGTTTGATCCTGAGGTCAGGAAGATCCTGGAGAAGGACATGGCAACCCACTCCAGTATTATTGCCTGGAGAATTCCATGGACAGAGAAGCCTGGCTGGCTACAGTCCATGGGGTAACAGAGACTCAGACACAACTGAAGCGACTGAGCACAGCACATAGATTTTAAATGTGTTGGTCTGTTAAGGGAAATATTGAATCCTGCACATAATCAGTGCCCTTTCCAGCTTTTGAAAGTTCGCTAACATGGCACGATCCACTTTCCTCTCTGAGTTTCCTGAAATCTCATCTTCCATCTGAGATTGTTCTTCCCCAACCAGTGTTCACAAAGTGTTCTCTGTCTTACTCATGTATAAAGAAAATCCTGAACATGGATGAATTAAAACTGGGGTGGATGGTCCTGTCAACTACAAATTGGCACTTACCAATTACATTGCCAAGGACTGAACAACAAGGACATTTGCCTTCTACCTCTGTGGAGAATGACCCTGTGTTGAGACAGCCGCTGACCCTCAACACCACCCTGAGGGAGTTCAGGGTGGAGTGAGCCATGGGTGGGAGGTGCTCTTAGGCAGATATTTTTAGGAACAGAGTTTATGATCTCAAACCTTGCATCTCCTCATACCTAGAAAAGCACTAAATCCCTTCATGGTGAATCAGATCTTCATGACTGATCAGAAACTCCCTTTGTAAAATGAGTGTTTAATGGTATTGAAACCCCCTTCCTCAAAACCTTCTACATTGATCTTCCTCCTACTGCCTCTTTGGAGCAATCTCTCAGAGCTATCTGAAGTGCTGCCTCCAGGGCTGCAGTTCTAACTATGCTCCAAATAAAATTTAACCCACAACTCTCAAGTTGTTTATCCTTTTTGGTTGACAGTGTCCAGCCTCTGACAAGCATGCCTGTCTTTCACTCCTGTAATACAAAACTATGAACAACATTTGTCTTATTAATTCCTGGGCCGTGGATCCTTTTTCCTCCAACCATGCTAAGTGAGTTGACTCATATATCCAATTTTGCTTCTCTCATTTTAATACTTAAGACATCAAAATCACTGACATGAATACATTTTTACGTTCCATTTTTCTTTGGAGGTACAAATAAGAGAATATTCCCCATGAAGGTCAATTTTACTTATTACTGTTTTATCTCAGCTAGTTCTCTAAAGACTGATCTGGGAATTGTAACTGCAGGATTTTGTAAAGGTAAGTGCCGAAAGAGACTGTTTCCGTATTAGTTAAAGGAGTAGATTGCTGTGTTATCTTTCCACTATCTACATACAGCATTCATTTTCTCTTTTCAGATGGAGATTCTTCATAGTCTAAATCTTCCTAATATTTCTAACAGTGGACACTCAATCAAATTTCCTATTTTAGAAATTCCTCACTTGATACTGTCAAACATTCCTTTTTCAATTATCTTTTATCTTGTTTTGATTATTTTGTTTACACCTCTTGTAGATGGTGAAATTATCTCAGCTAGAGTTTCAGCTGATGAGCTACAGACTAATTTTCTGAAGCTTAAATTGTGTAACAATCAAAAAATCAAAATCTGAGTATGTTTCTAAGTCATGTCAGAAATGGTACTTTAAAAGATTGCTCTTAAAACAAATTTAAATTGTAGGGAGTTCAGGGTGGAGTGAGCCATGGGTGGGAGGTGCTCTTAGGCAGATATTTTTAGGAACAGAGTTTATGATCTCAAACCTTGCATCTCCTCATACCTAGAAAAGCACTAAATCCCTTCATGGTGAATCAGATCTTCATGACTGATCAGAAACTCCCTTTGTAAAATGAGTGTTTAATGGTATTGAAACCCCCTTCCTCAAAACCTTCTACATTGATCTTCCTCCTACTGCCTCTTTGGAGCAATCTCTCAGAGCTATCTGAAGTGCTGCCTCCAGGGCTGCAGTTCTAACTATGCTCCAAATAAAATTTAACCCACAACTCTCAAGTTGTTTATCCTTTTTGGTTGACAGTGTCCAGCCTCTGACAAGCATGCCTGTCTTTCACTCCTGTAATACAAAACTATGAACAACATTTGTCTTATTAATTCCTGGGCCGTGGATCCTTTTTCCTCCAACCATGCTAAGTGAGTTGACTCATATATCCAATTTTGCTTCTCTCATTTTAATACTTAAGACATCAAAATCACTGACATGAATACATTTTTACGTTCCATTTTTCTTTGGAGGTACAAATAAGAGAATATTCCCCATGAAGGTCAATTTTACTTATTACTGTTTTATCTCAGCTAGTTCTCTAAAGACTGATCTGGGAATTGTAACTGCAGGATTTTGTAAAGGTAAGTGCCGAAAGAGACTGTTTCCGTATTAGTTAAAGGAGTAGATTGCTGTGTTATCTTTCCACTATCTACATACAGCATTCATTTTCTCTTTTCAGATGGAGATTCTTCATAGTCTAAATCTTCCTAATATTTCTAACAGTGGACACTCAATCAAATTTCCTATTTTAGAAATTCCTCACTTGATACTGTCAAACATTCCTTTTTCAATTATCTTTTATCTTGTTTTGATTATTTTGTTTACACCTCTTGTAGATGGTGAAATTATCTCAGCTAGAGTTTCAGCTGATGAGCTACAGACTAATTTTCTGAAGCTTAAATTGTGTAACAATCAAAAAATCAAAATCTGAGTATGTTTCTAAGTCATGTCAGAAATGGTACTTTAAAAGATTGCTCTTGGCTTTAATTTTTATAAGCTCTGAATATACATTTCAAGGAGTTGGAACTCCACAGGGTAAAGCAGCACCCTACTTGGGTTGGATCTACTTTTAGTAGGTGAAAGTGAAAGTGTTAGTTGTTCAGTTGTGTCTGACTCTTTGCAACCCCATGGACTATAGCAGACTCCTTTGTCCTGGAATTCTCTTTTTATATGCTAAATACTTTTATGTACTAAATTCTTTCAGTAGGTATTTGTAATCAATACTGTTTTCATCCAGTACAAAATAAAACCCAAAAAGCAATTCACACAATACTGGTTGAGGGATTATTAACAGTTAGTAAGCTTCAGGCTTTTGATTCTCCTGTATCTAGCATGAGAAAGTTTGGAATAATAAGAAAATCATTAAAAAAAAGGAGGCAAGATATCACTATAATGGTCATATTCAAATTTAAATACCAGGAATATACATAACTGTGAGAAATAAACTAAGCCTTGGCAGAAGGTTATCACTGGATTTTAGAAAGATCTCTAACACACAGCTTGCTGCAAGTAATTCCCTTTCAGTACACTCCAATATTATTTTGTGGTTTCTTTGTAAACTAATATTGGTTAAAATGTTATCTGATTTCTATTCTACTTTTTCCTGCCTGTATGGAGGTATAATAGACTAAAGGGATGGGGTTGCATCAGAAATTCCAAAATTATTCCCTGTGACTTGGAAAAAATGTTTGGATATGCAATAAATTAATTTCATTTATTTGTCTTGTTTCAGAGAAATTATTGTTCTACTGGGTGGGAGGTATACCATATATCCTTAGAAAACCTAAAAGTATATACACTCTAAGGCATTTTGAATGAACTGTTTTCCCGAGAATTAATGTGAATATTAAGAAACATAATCTTAACCAAGAATACCTAGAATCCAGGCAAAGGCCAGGCAGAATGCAGACAAAAGACTGGCAGTTTCAGACCTGTTTTTTTCCACTTTTCACCAATATAATCTTCAACACTTTCCCCAGAAAAAACTGTTTTCAAAAATCAGAAATTCTGAGTATGTTTCTAATTTTTCAATCAAAAATCAAAATCTGAGTATGTTTCTAAGTCATGTCAGAAATGGTACTTTAAAAGATTGCTCTTGGCTTTAATTTTTATAAGCTCTGAATATACATTTCAAGGAGTTGGAACTCCACAGGGTAAAGCAGCACCCTACTTGGGTTGGATCTACTTTTAGTAGGTGAAAGTGAAAGTGTTAGTTGTTCAGTTGTGTCTGACTCTTTGCAACCCCATGGACTATAGCAGACTCCTTTGTCCTGGAATTCTCTTTTTATATGCTAAATACTTTTATGTACTAAATTCTTTCAGTAGGTATTTGTAATCAATACTGTTTTCATCCAGTACAAAATAAAACCCAAAAAGCAATTCACACAATACTGGTTGAGGGATTATTAACAGTTAGTAAGCTTCAGGCTTTTGATTCTCCTGTATCTAGCATGAGAAAGTTTGGAATAATAAGAAAATCATTAAAAAAAAGGAGGCAAGATATCACTATAATGGTCATATTCAAATTTAAATACCAGGAATATACATAACTGTGAGAAATAAACTAAGCCTTGGCAGAAGGTTATCACTGGATTTTAGAAAGATCTCTAACACACAGCTTGCTGCAAGTAATTCCCTTTCAGTACACTCCAATATTATTTTGTGGTTTCTTTGTAAACTAATATTGGTTAAAATGTTATCTGATTTCTATTCTACTTTTTCCTGCCTGTATGGAGGTATAATAGACTAAAGGGATGGGGTTGCATCAGAAATTCCAAAATTATTCCCTGTGACTTGGAAAAAATGTTTGGATATGCAATAAATTAATTTCATTTATTTGTCTTGTTTCAGAGAAATTATTGTTCTACTGGGTGGGAGGTATACCATATATCCTTAGAAAACCTAAAAGTATATACACTCTAAGGCATTTTGAATGAACTGTTTTCCCGAGAATTAATGTGAATATTAAGAAACATAATCTTAACCAAGAATACCTAGAATCCAGGCAAAGGCCAGGCAGAATGCAGACAAAAGACTGGCAGTTTCAGACCTGTTTTTTTCCACTTTTCACCAATATAATCTTCAACACTTGTCCAAGTTTTCTGAAATTTAATTTACTTCCCAGTAAAAGGGATTTTAATAGAATTCTTACATGTGAAAATTATATAATAGAATGCATGCAGAAATTTAGTACCATCTGCCACCTTCAAAACTCTGTGGTGGATTTTGGGGTTGAGCTTAGGTTTTGTTGTTGTTTAAATGAAAAGGAACATTCTTTTTCCATGTTCTGCCCTTATGCGACCTGATAATTATAATGAAAGTGAAGGTCTCTCAGTCGTGTCTGACTCTGTGACCCATGGATGAACCATGGAATTTTTCAGGCAAGAAAATACTAGGGTAGGTAGCCTTTCCTTTCTCCAGGGAATCTTTCCAACCCAGGGGATCAAACCCAGGTCTCTTGCATTGCAGATGGATTCTTTACCAGGGAATATCATTATAACCGTAATAATCATATTTAAAAAAACCTTTAAAATCAACTTCCAAAGTTATGTATTAATAAGATATTTAGGGCTATTATATTTACATGGGTGTGCCTGTATGTGTGCGTGTGTCTGTGTATCTAAATCTAACCGTTAGGTCCAATATGGGGGAAAAGGGGAAATGAATGAATTCCTGACAAGATAGCAAACTAGCATGGCTTCTAGCTTGCCCTGTTGAATTCAGCACTGAGTATATTCTAGGACAGAAAGCTGCTGAGACTGATCAAAGTCTAACATGCAAAAAACTTGGGAAACCCTCACAGCAATAGGAGTCTGTGAGAACTCAGTGTATGTTTGTGTGTTTGGGGTGTGCAGAAGGGAATGCCAAAGGCTGATTATGATGGACACAGGCTTGGGAAGAGCTTTCTAGATGTGCCATTTTTCATTCCTCCCTGATTTTCCCATTGCTAGCCCATGGCCAATAGGAGGTCAGAAGGGAATGAGGAGCCTAGAATCACTAAAAGACGTGACTGTTTCACCCTCTGCACCACACTCCTAGTCCATGGATCAAGAAAGTAAAACAGAAGGATGGAGATCCTAGTACAATCAATATCTGGAGCAGATGAGGTATTTTTCAGGGAGAAGACAGATTACAGTTGAATACAGCCAACATCAATTCACTTGGAGTAGCTGAAGCTCTAGCACAAGTTTCACCTTTCTCTCCAGGCACATCATTGGTGATAATACTAATAACAAATACTCTAAGAAAATGAAAAAGAAGAAGAAGAATGAACTACTATATACAAAAAAAAACAAATTTGAAAGTGGTAGGTTAAGACTTCAATATATATTTTTTGATCTCTAAAAAGATAAAGAAGTTTTTGGAACATAGCAAAGAAACAAGCATATAAACAAGGACCAATTGGAAATACTGAGGATAAAGAACCTAAAGTTAAATCAAGTTTCAAATGAATCTGAACAAGCTCCCAGTGGGGTGGCTTCAAGCAAAGAGTAATGGTTGAAGAATATTCTAGTGAGCAGAAAGACAGACTATGAAGTTCTGTCTAAAAAGGGGATCCTGCAGGGGTGCTGTGTGATGGTCTGGAGGGGTGGGACGGGGGGGATATACATATGACTAATCTGGGAACATACATATCTGTAAACAACACAACTCTATAAAAGTTAAAAGTAAAATAAAAACTTTTTTTAAAAAAAGGCAACGGGATGGGATAAAGATAGCATCCATCTTTGGCAAATGGTACAACAATTTACTTTGAAATTTCAAAAGACATTACAAATAATAAAAATTAATGAAAAGGTTCTGTCCGTTTGCTTAAAATAAGACCCACATATAATTAATCTGTATCAGCAATTATCAAAGAAAGTGTCACTCAGTCGTGTCTGACTTGTTGGCAACCCATGGATGAGACATGGAATTATCCAGGCAAGAATACTGGAGTGGGTAGCCTATCCCTTCTCCAGGGGATCTTCCTGACCCAGGAATTGAACAGGAATCTCCTGCACTGCAGCCAGATTCTTTACCAGCTGAGCTATCACTGAAGCCCATCAGAGGAAAATGTAATATAATTAAAATAATGTGATACTGGTACATGTAAAGGCAAACCGATCAATAAAACAGAAGAGAAAAATCAACAGATCCCAATATGTAAGGAAATTTTGTATACAAAATAAATTATGTTCAATTTAAGTGGAAAAATGGGTAGAGTTCATTAGTTGACATCTAAGGAAATACATACGGATATTAAATATATAAAAAGTTACTCAATCTTAGTCAAGTAAATTAAATTAAATATATCCCAAGTTACTATAATTTACCTTTCACATGAGCAAAAAGCCAAAAAATTATTATATGGTATTAGCAAAAGTACAGAAATAGGCAAGCATATACATTCATGGTGAGAGTTTATATGATAGTCTTTTATGAAGGACAATTCAGTGACTTGAAACAAAATGACAACTGCATGGCTTCTTAAAGTCAGCAATTTCATTCTGGGATTGTAGTCTACAAGTATAATCATATATAGGCCAAATGATGCAGGTAAAAAGTTGTTCTCTGAGTACAAAGTTGTCCTCTGCAGTGCTATACATAATAGAACACAGTTTCAAACAATTTAAACTATCTATAGGGGTCTAAGCCATTTCATTATGGTGAAGTCCAGAAAATGAACACAATTCCATTGTAAGACAAAAGAATAGGAATGAAGGAGGAGGAGGCGACAAGGCGAGAGCAGAGAGAGAGATCTTGAGAAACAATTTAAGAAATTACTGCTTTTGAGTTCTGGTATCAAAGCAGAGTTTTGTGGTATCAAAGCAGAGCTACAATTATCTGGAAATTGTGTTCAAAGAGTACAAAGACTTTAGTAACAGGACACTGTGTACCACATATTCCTCTTTATTATAAGGGGTAAATAATAGATATACATATTTTCTTCTATATAATTATAATTTATATATTATTATATTATTATAATTATAATTTGAAAGCAAAAACAAGAAACTAGTTAACAACAGTTTCAAATGGAGGTAAATAGATATCTTGAAGAGATAGAAGCAGGAAGAGGAATTTTTACTATATTCTTCTGTGTCATTTGAAACTTCTCTAATGTCTAGGTGTCTTACCTATTCAAACTACATATAGCATTAAACTGAAAAATAAAATGTAATATTTTAAACTGGTACAGGCAAGATCAATAAAACAGAAGAAAAATCAACAGATCCCAATATGTAAGGAAATTTTGTATACAAAATAAATTATGTTCAATTTAAGTGGAAAAATGGGTAGAGTTCATTAGTTGACATCTAAGGAAATACATACGGATATTAAATATATAAAAAGTTACTCAATCTTAGTCAAGTAAATTAAATTAAATATATCCCAAGTTACTATAATTTACCTTTCACATGAGCAAAAAGCCAAAAAATTATTATATGGTATTAGCAAAAGTACAGAAATAGGCAAGCATATACATTCATGGTGAGAGTTTATATGATAGTCTTTTATGAAGGACAATTCAGTGACTTGAAACAAAATGACAACTGCATGGCTTCTTAAAGTCAGCAATTTCATTCTGGGATTGTAGTCTACAAGTATAATCATATATAGGCCAAATGATGCAGGTAAAAAGTTGTTCTCTGAGTACAAAGTTGTCCTCTGCAGTGCTATACATAATAGAACACAGTTTCAAACAATTTAAACTATCTATAGGGGTCTAAGCCATTTCATTATGGTGAAGTCCAGAAAATGAACACAATTCCATTGTAAGACAAAAGAATAGGAATGAAGGAGGAGGAGGCGACAAGGCGAGAGCAGAGAGAGAGATCTTGAGAAACAATTTAAGAAATTACTGCTTTTGAGTTCTGGTATCAAAGCAGAGTTTTGTGGTATCAAAGCAGAGCTACAATTATCTGGAAATTGTGTTCAAAGAGTACAAAGACTTTAGTAACAGGACACTGTGTACCACATATTCCTCTTTATTATAAGGGGTAAATAATAGATATACATATTTTCTTCTATATAATTATAATTTATATATTATTATATTATTATAATTATAATTTGAAAGCAAAAACAAGAAACTAGTTAACAACAGTTTCAAATGGAGGTAAATAGATATCTTGAAGAGATAGAAGCAGGAAGAGGAATTTTTACTATATTCTTCTGTGTCATTTGAAACTTCTCTAATGTCTAGGTGTCTTACCTATTCAAACTACATATAGCATTAAACTGAAAAAATAAGATGCTATTTATAAAACCAAAGTAATTATAAATATCTAGAAATTAACCTCAAAAATGATTAATACGATCTTATGGGGACTTTTTTATAACTAGAAGACTTTACATAATACCAGTATAAATTTTAATGGATGAGACAGTATAATAAATTTATTCCTTCAAATTTGTTTGTAAATTTGCATTAACAAATTTATTCTAAATATCTATACTTTTTTATTTTGAATTATACATTGACAAACTTCCATTAATAGCAAAATAAATCTTGGAAAGATTAAATTGGAGAAATCTGCCATATACTAAGTATTCTAAGACCATGTGAATTAAAAATAATGTGGTACTAGCACATAGGTAGAAAAAAATCCATGTGAATTGGAAGGCGGATCCAGAAAGAGGCTCAGATATATATTCATACTTGAGGTAGCATTACAAGTCATCAGAGAAGGATAGATTATTTAGTAAATGGTGCTGGGAAAATTGACTCTATGTAGAGAAAAATGAAGTTGGATTGCAATGTACTGAAGACTGAATGTGAAAAGTAACACTATTCATCTAATAGTAGGGAATGTAGAAACATATTTTTGTGATCCGAGAGTTAAAGAAAGTGTTCTTTTAAAAGACCAGAAAAGTACAAAATGTGAAGGACAAATGGAATTGGCTCCAAAAAGAAATTAAAGGTTTCTATTCAACCAAGTACATCACAGGTAAGGTTAACAGAAAGGTGACAGCCTGTGAGAAGATATTTGTACTGTCACAAGCTGGCAGGCTTATGCAGTGCACGATTTCTCATACTTTCAGGTCTCAAGACTCCTTTATTCCTAAAAATTATTGAGGGCCCAAAGAAGCAAATACACTCACAGCTGACAATGTATGAAACATGCACGCACGCACACACACACATACACGTATATACATTCACACAGATCTCTCTCTCTCTCTCTCTCTCTATATATATATATATATATATATATGTTTGTTGTATTAGAAATGATAGCTAACACACTTTCAAAATATTTAGTTTTTAAACCAAAGTAATTATAAATATCTAGAAATTAACCTCAAAAATGATTAATACGATCTTATGGGGACTTTTTATAGCTAGAAGACTATACATAATACCAGTCTAAATTTTAATGGATGAGACAGTATAATAAATTTATTCCTTCAAATTTGTTTGTACATTTGCATTAACAAAGTTATTCTAAATATCTATACTTTGTTATTTTGAATTATACATTGACAAACTTCCATTAATAGCAAAATAAATCTTGGAAAGATTAAATTGGAGAAATCTGCCATATACTAAGTATTCTAAGACCATGTGAATTAAAAATAATGTGGTACTAGCACATAGGTAGAAAAAAATCCATGTGAATTGGAAGGCGGATCCAGAAAGAGGCTCAGATATATATTCATACTTGAGGTAGCATTACAAGTCATCAGAGAAGGATAGATTATTTAGTAAATGGTGCTGGGAAAATTGACTCTATGTAGAGAAAAATGAAGTTGGATTGCAATGTACTGAAGACTGAATGTGAAAAGTAACACTATTCATCTAATAGTAGGGAATGTAGAAACATATTTTTGTGATCCGAGAGTTAAAGAAAGTGTTCTTTTAAAAGACCAGAAAAGTACAAAATGTGAAGGACAAATGGAATTGGCTCCAAAAAGAAATTAAAGGTTTCTATTCAACCAAGTACATCACAGGTAAGGTTAACAGAAAGGTGACAGCCTGTGAGAAGATATTTGTACTGTCACAAGCTGGCAGGCTTATGCAGTGCACGATTTCTCATACTTTCAGGTCTCAAGACTCCTTTATTCCTAAAAATTATTGAGGGCCCAAAGAAGCAAATACACTCACAGCTGACAATGTATGAAACATGCACGCACGCACACACACACATACACGTATATACATTCACACAGATCTCTCTCTCTCTCTCTCTCTATATATATATATATATATATGTTTGTTGTATTAGAAATGATAGCTAACACACTTTCAAAATATTTAGTTTTTAAAAGAGCTACAGTAATCATAATAAAATAATTCATTACTCAAAAATTACAGTAGCAAACCAACGACACCTTAACATAAGCTCCATAATTTTATAAAATAATAAATTGTCTAAAGCCAAAATTTTCCTGAGAGGTTATTTTACATTTTTGTAATTCTCTTCAATATCTGCCTTAAGAGAAGATAAGTAGGTTCTCATATTTGCTTCCACATCAAGTATACTGCAAAATCTTTTCTCAGTTTAAGTATGTGAAGAAAACTCAGCTTCACACATATACGTAGTTGGAAAAGAAGAAGTATTTAAATAACCTTTTCAGGTAAGTGTTTATATCCTTCTTTGCTACCACATCAGAACTTGACAAAAAAACAGCTTCTTAAATTTTAGCTGTAGTGGGTAACCTAAAATATACCAGTGAACTTCTCATAGTATGTTAAAATCTCCTGGTTTAGTTTGCACTTTAAGTGGATCGTTATTACCCACACAAGGATAGTTTTGTAATATCATGCATTGGTCATTTGGAAAATATAGACTTACTGAGCTATGTGGACTCTCTCAAAGATTACACACTTTATTATTTAATATCAAAAAGGCACATTCATTAATATCGTCACAAATTCCATTTTTAAAAAAAATCTTAAAATGTTGGAAGTTCTCAATCTTGTGCTGCAGTTACATTTTTTCCAAATGCCTAATTTTCCCTCAAAATTTGAAGCTTTATCTATCAAAATATAGTGTATGTTGTTTTTCTTAATATGGCAGGACTACTTAGTTCATTTTCAGGTATATATCTGCCAAATATCCAGTTATGAAGAGTTATGGTTTGTCAGTTGTTCTTTGAAGTAAACATGGTGTTCAAACAAGGAGGTGGTTGTTCAAGTTGCAAAGGACACAGCCTCCCAAGTGGTATTCCTCAAGATCATCATCACACTCCAGTACTCAGCACAAGTACTCTACCTGTGAGTACCAGGTCAGCACACAGACCAGTAGAGCTATAGCCAGTATTGGCATTTAACAAAATCAATAGTCATTATTGTTTCATCAAGGACATTCTTAAATGAGTGGGTTTTTTCATTTCTCTTTTCTCTAGCCTGTGCATGACGAAGGTGACTGTAAAGACTCCTAATGCCATGTGATGCTGCTGTCTTTATTTGTGCTAAGGTTCCAGCAAGCTTACTCACCATTATTTTGTGGCATCAATGCCAATGTTAATATAGTGAAGATGGGGAAGAAAAGCTGATAGTTATTCTGGAAACAGTGTCGGCCAGTGAACCTCCTGAACAGGTCTTTGGGGATCCCTGCCTCCACAAGAGACAGGTGTACTGCAAGTTCAATTGAGAACTACTGATGTGAGAGACACAGGGGTTATTACAAACACATGAGCAACTCCACAAAGATTAAGAAACCAATAGAAAATGGAGCAAAGCATATTAAAAGGAACTGATAGAAGAGAGAATATCAAGTATTGCTGAAGTATCCCTTTGCTGATGGGAGTACCAATGGGCATAGTTTCTTCGATCTGTTAGCTGTCAGTAAAAGTTAATCAGTCTTTTCCTGAGTGTACCCCCCAGCTCCCACGTTTCTCTAGAGGTGCTCAATGACAAGTGCACATACAAATTACTGTAGAATTTTTTATGTTAGCAAAGAATATCAAATGAAATGACTGTCTCTAAAGGAATAGAGAATTAAAACAGGAAACGTGCTCACATACATGTGTCAATGTATACTCTGGCACACATTCACAAAAGACAAAAGATTCTTTTTCAATCTTGAAGCCTAATTTTCCCTCAAAATTTGAAGCTTTATCTATCAAAATATAGTGTATGTTGTTTTTCTTAATATGGCAGGACTACTTAGTTCATTTTCAGGTATATATCTGCCAAATATCCAGTTATGAAGAGTTATGGTTTGTCAGTTGTTCTTTGAAGTAAACATGGTGTTCAAACAAGGAGGTGGTTGTTCAAGTTGCAAAGGACACAGCCTCCCAAGTGGTATTCCTCAAGATCATCATCACACTCCAGTACTCAGCACAAGTACTCTACCTGTGAGTACCAGGTCAGCACACAGACCAGTAGAGCTATAGCCAGTATTGGCATTTAACAAAATCAATAGTCATTATTGTTTCATCAAGGACATTCTTAAATGAGTGGGTTTTTTCATTTCTCTTTTCTCTAGCCTGTGCATGACGAAGGTGACTGTAAAGACTCCTAATGCCATGTGATGCTGCTGTCTTTATTTGTGCTAAGGTTCCAGCAAGCTTACTCACCATTATTTTGTGGCATCAATGCCAATGTTAATATAGTGAAGATGGGGAAGAAAAGCTGATAGTTATTCTGGAAACAGTGTCGGCCAGTGAACCTCCTGAACAGGTCTTTGGGGATCCCTGCCTCCACAAGAGACAGGTGTACTGCAAGTTCAATTGAGAACTACTGATGTGAGAGACACAGGGGTTATTACAAACACATGAGCAACTCCACAAAGATTAAGAAACCAATAGAAAATGGAGCAAAGCATATTAAAAGGAACTGATAGAAGAGAGAATATCAAGTATTGCTGAAGTATCCCTTTGCTGATGGGAGTACCAATGGGCATAGTTTCTTCGATCTGTTAGCTGTCAGTAAAAGTTAATCAGTCTTTTCCTGAGTGTACCCCCCAGCTCCCACGTTTCTCTAGAGGTGCTCAATGACAAGTGCACATACAAATTACTGTAGAATTTTTTATGTTAGCAAAGAATATCAAATGAAATGACTGTCTCTAAAGGAATAGAGAATTAAAACAGGAAACGTGCTCACATACATGTGTCAATGTATACTCTGGCACACATTCACAAAGACATACTTTCTGTGAGCCAGAAGTGATGCAATGGATTCATATATACTGGGTAGGCAAAAAGTTTGTTCGGGTTTTTCTTTTTACAGAAAAAGAATAGTGTTAATAGTTTTTCTGTACAGAAAAACCTGAATGGGCATTTTGGTCAACCAAATAGCTATCTAAAAACATAACTATAGATCAATGGTACAGAATAGAAAACCCAGAAATAAACCCATGCACATATGATAAATTAATCTATATAAAGGAGTCAAGACTACACAATGTTATAAAGACAGTATCTTCAACAAATGGTGCTGGGACACTAGACAGCTACATGTGAAAAAAATGAAATCAAATCATTCCTTAACACAAAAATAAGCTCAAAGTGGATTAAAGACCTACATGTGGGATCAGACACTATAAAACTCCTAGAAGAAAACATAGGCAGAACATTCTCTGATATACACTGAAGCAGTATCTTTATCAATCTACCTCCCAGAAATGAAAAAAAACAAAAATAAAAAAATGGGACCCACTTAACCTAAAAGCCTTTTCCACAGCAAAGGAAGTAGTAAACAAAATGAAGACAAACCATATATTCAGAGAAAATATTTGCAAATGATGTGAGTGATCTGGGATCAGTCTCCAAAATTAACAAACAGCTCATGATGCTCAACCGCACCAAAGCAAATCACTCAACTAAAAAAAGAGCAGAAGACCTAAATAGACCTTCCTCCAGATAAGACATATAGATGTTCAAGTGGTGCATTATTAGAGAAATGTAAATCAAAACTACAATCATCTCACACCAGGCAGAATGGCTATCATTAAAAAATCCACAAACAGTAAATAATGGAGAGGGTGTGGTGAGAAGGGAAACCAACTACACTGTTGGTGGGAACGTAAATTGGTACAGCTACTATGGAGAAAAGTATGGAGGTTTCTTAAAAAACTAAAAAAATAGAGCTACCACATGACCCTGCAGTCCCACTCCTGGACATATATCTGGAGGAAAGTATGGTCTGAAAGGGTACATGCATCGTAATACTCACTGCAGCACTATTTACAATATTCAGGACATGGAAGCAACCTAAAGTCCGTCAACAGAGAAGTGGATAAAGAAGATGTGGTACACAAATACAGCGGAATATTACCCAGCCATTAAGAAGAATGAAAGAATGCCATTTGGAACAGCATGGATGGATCTAGAGATCATCATACTGAGTGAAGCAAGTCATTCAGTGAATAGGAAATATTGTATGAAACCCCTTATATCTTTCTAAAAGAAATGATACGAAGTTGAAGCAAGTATTCGGTACAGAATAGAAAACCCAGAAATAAACCCATGCACATATGATAAATTAATCTATATAAAGGAGTCAAGACTACACAATGTTATAAAGACAGTATCTTCAACAAATGGTGCTGGGACACTAGACAGCTACATGTGAAAAAAATGAAATCAAATCATTCCTTAACACAAAAATAAGCTCAAAGTGGATTAAAGACCTACATGTGGGATCAGACACTATAAAACTCCTAGAAGAAAACATAGGCAGAACATTCTCTGATATACACTGAAGCAGTATCTTTATCAATCTACCTCCCAGAAATGAAAAAAACAAAAACAAACACATGGGACCCACTTAACCTAAAAGCCTTTTCCACAGCAAAGGAAGTAGTAAACAAAATGAAGACAAACCATATATTCAGAGAAAATATTTGCAAATGATGTGAGTGATCTGGGATCAGTCTCCAAAATTAACAAACAGCTCATGATGCTCAACCGCACCAAAGCAAATCACTCAACTAAAAAAAGAGCAGAAGACCTAAATAGACCTTCCTCCAGATAAGACATATAGATGTTCAAGTGGTGCATTATTAGAGAAATGTAAATCAAAACTACAATCATCTCACACCAGGCAGAATGGCTATCATTAAAAAATCCACAAACAGTAAATAATGGAGAGGGTGTGGTGAGAAGGGAAACCAACTACACTGTTGGTGGGAACGTAAATTGGTACAGCTACTATGGAGAAAAGTATGGAGGTTTCTTAAAAAACTAAAAAAATAGAGCTACCACATGACCCTGCAGTCCCACTCCTGGACATATATCTGGAGGAAAGTATGGTCTGAAAGGGTACATGCATCGTAATACTCACTGCAGCACTATTTACAATATTCAGGACATGGAAGCAACCTAAAGTCCGTCAACAGAGAAGTGGATAAAGAAGATGTGGTACACAAATACAGCGGAATATTACCCAGCCATTAAGAAGAATGAAAGAATGCCATTTGGAACAGCATGGAT
This sequence comes from Tragulus kanchil, assembly GCA_022376925.1. Taxonomy (NCBI): domain Eukaryota; kingdom Metazoa; phylum Chordata; class Mammalia; order Artiodactyla; family Tragulidae; genus Tragulus; species Tragulus kanchil. The sequence continues at coordinate 34,810,225 of JAIOJX010000004.1, forward strand.
GGATCTAGAGATCATCATACTGAGTGAAGCAAGTCATTCAGTGAATAGGAAATATTGTATGAAACCCCTTATATCTTTCTAAAAAGAAATGATACGAATGAACTCACTTACAAAACAGAAAGAGACTCACAGACCTACAGGACAAACTTAAGATTGCAAGAAGGAAGGATGGGGGGAAGGAATAGTTTGGGAGTTTGGGATGAAAATGTACCCACTGCTATATTTAAGATGGAATAACCAACAATATAATATATTATATAATGTATAATATGTAATATATATTACAAAATATATATGTTATACATAATATATAATGATAAAGAATATATGCTACATATTGTTAATCACATGACATATTTAACATATTATATATTATATTATTATGTATTCTATACTTTATTTATATATCATAATATACATCATATTATATTACATATCAGAATATATTATGCATATTATAACATATTATATCATATTGTCATATATTTTATTATATATACTATATACTACATGTATGAATATATATTTAATTCAAATATATTAGTATATTATATATTATTGTACAATTATTATATAATAATACTGTATATATAATATACATTTATTATATATAATACTCTATAGCACTTGGAACTCTGCTCAATGTTATGTGGCAGCCTGGATAGAAGGGGAGTCTGGGGGAGAATGTATACATGTATAGGCATGGCTATATTCCTTTTCTGTCCATCTGAAACTATCACAACATTATTAATCAGCTATACAATAACACAAAATAGAAAGGTTTTTCAAAAATGATTTTTAAATTAAAACAGAATGAAACATACACAACAGCAATTACATATTAAAAAGACATGTAAACATATATAACAAAACGTCATGCACTTTCTGATAATTCTGTTGTTTAGATCAACATAGGAGAGCTAAAAAATAATGTTATACATCATACCTACTAGACTGAGTTTGTATAAGAGGAATGAGACAGAAGATAGGGAATGAATAGCAATGCTAAGAAATAAGGAAGTTCAGCCTCAAATCAGTGCTGGAAAATGATATCCTAAGTGCAGGAAGACATCATTTCTAATATTCGGGAGGGTGGTAAAAAAAACACAAATACAGCGGAATATTACCCAGCCATTAAGAAGAATGAAAGAATGCCATTTGGAACAGCATGGATGGATCTAGAGATCATCATACTGAGTGAAGCAAGTCATTCAGTGAATAGGAAATATTGTATGAAACCCCTTATATCTTTCTAAAAAGAAATGATACGAATGAACTCACTTACAAAACAGAAAGAGACTCACAGACCTACAGGACAAACTTAAGATTGCAAGAAGGAAGGATGGGGGGAAGGAATAGTTTGGGAGTTTGGGATGAAAATGTACCCACTGCTATATTTAAGATGGAATAACCAACAATATAATATATTATATAATGTATAATATGTAATATATATTACAAAATATATATGTTATACATAATATATAATGATAAAGAATATATGCTACATATTGTTAATCACATGACATATTTAACATATTATATATTATATTATTATGTATTCTATACTTTATTTATATATCATAATATACATCATATTATATTACATATCAGAATATATTATGCATATTATAACATATTATATCATATTGTCATATATTTTATTATATATACTATATACTACATGTATGAATATATATTTAATTCAAATATATTAGTATATTATATATTATTGTACAATTATTATATAATAATACTGTATATATAATATACATTTATTATATATAATACTCTATAGCACTTGGAACTCTGCTCAATGTTATGTGGCAGCCTGGATAGAAGGGGAGTCTGGGGGAGAATGTATACATGTATAGGCATGGCTATATTCCTTTTCTGTCCATCTGAAACTATCACAACATTATTAATCAGCTATACAATAACACAAAATAGAAAGGTTTTTCAAAAATGATTTTTAAATTAAAACAGAATGAAACATACACAACAGCAATTACATATTAAAAAGACATGTAAACATATATAACAAAACGTCATGCACTTTCTGATAATTCTGTTGTTTAGATCAACATAGGAGAGCTAAAAAATAATGTTATACATCATACCTACTAGACTGAGTTTGTATAAGAGGAATGAGACAGAAGATAGGGAATGAATAGCAATGCTAAGAAATAAGGAAGTTCAGCCTCAAATCAGTGCTGGAAAATGATATCCTAAGTGCAGGAAGACATCATTGGTGCTTCTCATTTCCCCTCTTATTCTCAAGGAAAAGGAGTTAAGTATGGCCATCTGAAGCTCAACTCCACAACACTTTGGCCACCTGAGGTAAAGAACTGACTCACCTGATGATGGGAAAAATGGAAGGCAAAAGGAGAAGAGGGTGGCAGAGGATGAGATGGTTAGATAGCATCACCGGCTCAGTGGACATGAATTTGCGCACACCCTGGGAGACAGTGAAGGACAAGGAAGCCTCGAGTGCTACAGTCCACGAAGTCGCAAAGAGTCAGACATGACTTAGCAACTGAACAACAAACAATGGCCATTTGATGTAATAGTACCATTTTCTGAGATTCAATTTTCTGAGACTCATTCCCTAGTATAAAATACAGTGCCAAAAGCATTTCAAACATAATAACGTACTTAAAAGTATTTATAGTTGTACTTTAGGCAAAAGCTAGTATTAAATAAACAATTAGCTTTATGAGTAGTTTTATGAATATCTAATTGTTTTTTTACCTCAAGCAAGAAGTTGTGATATGCCTAAATAATGCATTCCAGTGAGTCTGACTTGTAGCTGGTATTGCTACATAAAAGCAATAGAAACATAAAATGCAAATAAACACAGTTTGCCAAAAGGAACTACTTTCTTATTTAACTGAAAAGGAAGCTTTCAGTTTTAAAATTCAAAAAAAATGAAACTAGTCTGGACTAAATGTAGCTTTTAGATGCTATCAACTTTTCTGTCCATCTGAAACTATCACAACATTATTAATCAGCTATACAATAACACAAAATAGAAAGGTTTTTCAAAAATGATTTTTAAATTAAAACAGAATGAAACATACACAACAGCAATTACATATTAAAAAGACATGTAAACATATATAACAAAACGTCATGCACTTTCTGATAATTCTGTTGTTTAGATCAACATAGGAGAGCTAAAAAATAATGTTATACATCATACCTACTAGACTGAGTTTGTATAAGAGGAATGAGACAGAAGATAGGGAATGAATAGCAATGCTAAGAAATAAGGAAGTTCAGCCTCAAATCAGTGCTGGAAAATGATATCCTAAGTGCAGGAAGACATCATTGGTGCTTCTCATTTCCCCTCTTATTCTCAAGGAAAAGGAGTTAAGTATGGCCATCTGAAGCTCAACTCCACAACACTTTGGCCACCTGAGGTAAAGAACTGACTCACCTGATGATGGGAAAAATGGAAGGCAAAAGGAGAAGAGGGTGGCAGAGGATGAGATGGTTAGATAGCATCACCGGCTCAGTGGACATGAATTTGCGCACACCCTGGGAGACAGTGAAGGACAAGGAAGCCTCGAGTGCTACAGTCCACGAAGTCGCAAAGAGTCAGACATGACTTAGCAACTGAACAACAAACAATGGCCATTTGATGTAATAGTACCATTTTCTGAGATTCAATTTTCTGAGACTCATTCCCTAGTATAAAATACAGTGCCAAAAGCATTTCAAACATAATAACGTACTTAAAAGTATTTATAGTTGTACTTTAGGCAAAAGCTAGTATTAAATAAACAATTAGCTTTATGAGTAGTTTTATGAATATCTAATTGTTTTTTTACCTCAAGCAAGAAGTTGTGATATGCCTAAATAATGCATTCCAGTGAGTCTGACTTGTAGCTGGTATTGCTACATAAAAGCAATAGAAACATAAAATGCAAATAAACACAGTTTGCCAAAAGGAACTACTTTCTTATTTAACTGAAAAGGAAGCTTTCAGTTTTTAAAATTCTGTAATAGTTGGAAAGTGAAAGAGGAAACATTCCTTTCTGAAGAAACTCTAGAAAAAATGGGCCAATTGAAGATTTCTAAAAGATAAAGTGAGGCATATTAAAAATGTAAGAGTCTATCTGATCAAACATTGAGTGGGATAGGGTAGCTGGTGCTACCCCATCAGATGTGGGTAAGAATGCTCTGCAAACAGGAGCCTGGAGGAGATACATAGAAAAGAGGGGAAAGCAAAGCAATTATTTGATTAGCTATAGCTTAAGCAATTGCATCATTTGGGAAAGCCTAGTTGGCTGTCTGGAATTGGCTGTACTTAGGTTTCCATTTCTTAATCATGAAGAATTTACAGGTTTAGGTTTGTGTTTGCTTATGTCGGTTGCTAAGGTATTGAAGTCAACACAGTCGAAAGCATACAAAGAGCTCATGCAATTTTATATCAAAAAAAAAAAAACCAAAAAACCAAACAACCCAATCAAATACAGACAGAAAACTTGAATACACAGAAGATATATGTGTGTGTGTGTGTGTGTGTGTGTGTGTGTGTGTGTATATCTATATATCTATATATATATATGGTTAACAGGCTCATTAAATGGTGCTCAACATCAGTAATTATTAGAGAAATACAAATCAAAACAATGAGATACACCTTATACCTGTCAGAATGGTTATCATTAAAACATCTAAGAATAATAAATGTTGACAAGGATGTGGAGAAAAGAAAACCCTTGTGTACTATTAACAGGAATGTTAATTGGTATAGTCACCATGGAAAACAATAGGAAGGTTCCTCAGTAAACTAAAGATAGAATCAGTGTTTCTACTCTAGGGTACATATATGGAAAAAATGAAAACACTAGTTTTAAAAGATCCATCATCCAAGTGTGTATAGTGGCACTTTTAATAATAGTCAAGATATGAAAGTAATCCGAGGGTCCGTCAACAGACAAATGGATAAAGAACATGTGAAATATACGTGTATATTATTCAGCCTTAAAAAGAATGATACCCCACAATTTGAAGCAATATAGATGGATCTAGAGAATACTGTGCATAGTAAAATAAGTCAGAGAGAGAAAGACAAATACTGTGTATCTTAATTTATACGAATAATCTAAAAAATAAAATAAGTGATCATATATATGAAAAGAGAAACAGACACGCACATACAGAGAACAAACCAGCAGTTATCAACAGGGAGAGGGAAGGAAGGAGGGTATGTTAGGGATATGGGAATAAGAAATAGCAACTATGATGTATAAAAATGCAACAAGGATATATTGTATTAACACATGGAATTATGGCCATGATCATATAATAATAACTTTTAATGAAGTATAAGCTACAAAGGTCACAGTGAATCACTATTCTGTACATTCTGTACATTGTATATTCTAATATAATACTGCAAACAAACTATACTAAAAAACATTAACTTAGATCAATGGTCTTGTTTAATTAACTTAATAAGCTAAATTAATAAGAAATATAACTGCTTGATTCATAGTTTATTAGCAGGAAATTCATGTTAAAATCACTTAGGGGATATTTCACAATTATTGAGACACACAAATTATTCTTAGTCTGTGAGTTGCTATAGAAAAAAAATGAAGATTTGAAGATTAAATAGCATACTATATCTTATCACACTGCCTGCTTGCTTAGTCACTCAGTTATAGCTGACTCTTTGTGACCCCATAGACTGTAGCCTGTCAGTCTTCTCTGTCCATGGGGCTTTCCAGGCAAGACTACTGGAATGAGTTGCCAGTTTCCTCCTCCAGGTGATCTTCCTGACCCAGGGACTGAGCCCGTGTCTCCTATGTCTCCTGTACTGTGGGCAGATTCTTTACTTGCTGAATTATCATGGAAACCCATATAACTAGTACTTAATAATGATACTCTGTACAATCATTATGTATACCAATGTTTTAATAATTTTCACAAAATTTATTTAAATTCACCACTAAGTTCTAGTAAATATTTTACTGATTTTTCTTTTCCAAATGATGAGGGTTATGGATTATCATTTGAATATTAAAAGTATTAAGTAAAAGATTAATAAAAGAATTCGCAAAGCAGGATAAAGTGGATATATGTCCACTATTAGAACTGATAAAACATAACTTGAGAAATGTGCTGTAATTATGTACTAACTATGCACATGTTTAAGCTTCCACGAAAAGTACACTTTTTAAGGAAACAATGACCAAACTATAGCCACATTTGAATTAAAGAAAATGAGTATTTCACTCAAATGTCAGAACTGTCCTTCTGCTGAATCAGAAATATTACTTTTATATGGTTATTATAAAGGAAATATGTAATTGGAGATAACATGAGCACTCCTGAAATCATAAATCATCAATATCATAATGCTTTCATCTTAAAAAAGATTTTATTTTACATACTAACATTCTACCTCTAGAGGTGTATGTGTGTGTGTGTATATATGTATGTATGTATGTATGTATGTATGCATCTATATCTTTGAAAATTACAGAAAGTCATTTTGTATTGATGATATTGAAACATTAAAGTTTGTAAATTATAAATTTTGTCCACAACGTTTTCCATAATCCACCTCTTCTAAGTATGCCTTCACAGGTCACAGTAAAGGCCATCTTTCTAGGAGGGCCTTCAGTTGGGAGCTGGCAATAAAACAAGCCTCAGGCAAAAAGAACAGGTAACTACCTCTTTTGAGTGATACAAGAAGTAACTTGAGTCTCTGAAGGAGTTCTGAATATTTGGGTTGTAAAGATATCACTTAGGGTTTTAAAAAAAAAATGAAAACAATAAAAGAAAAAACCAGGAACATTATCATCAAAAGTTTCCAGTTAAAAATTCCAAGGAATTAGAATTCCTCTGTAATCCACATGATCTTATTAACACACATTATGTAATTCTCCTGTAATTCACATTATCTTATTAACACATATTATCTAATTCCCTGTAACTGACATTTTCTTATTAAAGTATTTTGTCAATTGCATCCTGAACATCTTCTGTGGAGACCTGGGTGGTGGGAAGCATCATGAACATGTCTAAGAAAGACCACCTCTGGATGTGTCAGGATGGAAGAGGTAACTCAGACCAGTAGTGCATGGCTCATGGTCTTGATACGACTGGCCTTGTTAGAATTCTTCTTAATCAACCTCCATATCACCAAAGCCACAACACCCTGCCACTTCATTCCCAGTGTTAAACACACATGCCACTCTGCACATCCTGGCACCCTGGCTGGTCTCCAACAGACCTACATTTTTTTTTTTTTCGCCAGCTCAATTGTACACTAACCATGAGTCAGTTAAGTTTGATCCTCAACCTGTTTTTGTTTTTGTTTTTTCCCCACATTGTGCTTGTTATTCTAATTATGGAATTTGACTAAACATAATTGTTAAAATGTGACTTGGAAAGGAGAGGGGTTTTTGGCCAGGAAACATAAAATAGCTTTGAAAAATCTCAAAAAGGCAAATTACTAAAAACAATGGATAATACTGGGAAAATGATTTAATATTTAGGGTTCTATGGTTGAATAACTTTGCTAGTATATCTAAGAACAAATAAAAACTGACGTAATGATAATTATTTATGGGTGTCATTCCTTTAAGAAATATGAAACAGAATTTAAATGCTTTTTTCTTTGAATTGGTTTTTATTGAGTAATCTAATACTTAGTTCTGAAGCTCCAGAGAAGAGGGCTCTGAAATTACCTTCCACTGTCCTAAAGGCTGCTCAACTTTCAACTTGCGTTCAATTAACCCAACTGTCTTCTTCAAAGAAAAGATGGGAAAAGAACACGTGTGAATAAGCTAAAAAGACTATAAGCTCTTTATGCCTCTTTGAACCTTGTAAAATTTGGGTTGTTAAAGATTTTTTCACTTAGGGTTTTAAAAAAAATGAAAACAATAAAAGAAAAAACCAGGAACATTATCATCAAAAGTTTCCAGTTAAAAATTCCAAGGAATTAGAATTCCTCTGTAATCCACATGATCTTATTAACACACATTATGTAATTCTCCTGTAATTCACATTATCTTATTAACACATATTATCTAATTCCCTGTAACTGACATTTTCTTATTAAAGTATTTTGTCAATTGCATCCTGAACATCTTCTGTGGAGACCTGGGTGGTGGGAAGCATCATGAACATGTCTAAGAAAGACCACCTCTGGATGTGTCAGGATGGAAGAGGTAACTCAGACCAGTAGTGCATGGCTCATGGTCTTGATACGACTGGCCTTGTTAGAATTCTTCTTAATCAACCTCCATATCACCAAAGCCACAACACCCTGCCACTTCATTCCCAGTGTTAAACACACATGCCACTCTGCACATCCTGGCACCCTGGCTGGTCTCCAACAGACCTACATTTTTTTTTTTTTCGCCAGCTCAATTGTACACTAACCATGAGTCAGTTAAGTTTGATCCTCAACCTGTTTTTGTTTTTGTTTTTTCCCCACATTGTGCTTGTTATTCTAATTATGGAATTTGACTAAACATAATTGTTAAAATGTGACTTGGAAAGGAGAGGGGTTTTTGGCCAGGAAACATAAAATAGCTTTGAAAAATCTCAAAAAGGCAAATTACTAAAAACAATGGATAATACTGGGAAAATGATTTAATATTTAGGGTTCTATGGTTGAATAACTTTGCTAGTATATCTAAGAACAAATAAAAACTGACGTAATGATAATTATTTATGGGTGTCATTCCTTTAAGAAATATGAAACAGAATTTAAATGCTTTTTTCTTTGAATTGGTTTTTATTGAGTAATCTAATACTTAGTTCTGAAGCTCCAGAGAAGAGGGCTCTGAAATTACCTTCCACTGTCCTAAAGGCTGCTCAACTTTCAACTTGCGTTCAATTAACCCAACTGTCTTCTTCAAAGAAAAGATGGGAAAAGAACACGTGTGAATAAGCTAAAAAGACTATAAGCTCTTTATGCCTCTTTGAACCTTGTAAAATTTCCAGTCAAAGTGGAACATCTCATGGTACTAAATACCACGCAACTGAAGCAAAACCCCATCATGGGTGTAAGCTGTTAGTTGTTCCAAGAGTCTTGGCATAAGAGTTTCCTCTTGTTTCTGAAGGACTCTAAGTATATTATACTCTTCTCCCTCTTCTTGATACTTGCTATGGTGAGAGTTTCTTAACATCTTCCAGTACTTATATTCAGAAATGAATTGAACTGTGGCTATTTTGTTTAAAGATTTCACTGTGCATATTCAGTTAGACGTAATAGTGTATATTAAGGTAGCAGTAATCCAGAACCCTCATAAGTCATAGATTTAAATTCTTGCACTCTGAACTTTGGATTTTTGTCTTTTTCCTGGTTACTTTATATGGCTAGGGCAAGAATGAAAGGAGTCACTCTTTGTAAAATGCCTGGCGATTTGAATAGATTCCGTTAAATGATGGAAGGAAGGAAGGACAGAGGAAAGGAAGGAAGGAGAAAATAGAAACCTTAAAGAAAGATAGAATATGGGGAAGAAACAAGAGGAATTAAAGGAGAAAATGATGAGAGTACATGAGTAGAAATACTAACCTCAATAAAGATACATTAGACAAAATAAAAATGAGTTCACTTTACTAATCTATATATTTTCAAAGAAGCCTAGGGTGATACCTAAAAGTTAAAACAAATTCTAGATGCACAAACACATAAGCAGTGGGTGGGCCATGAAGGGGAGAGGAAAGGGCGGGTGGGAATGGAAACATGATTTAATTTAAGGTTGAATAACTTTGCTAGTATATCTAAGAACAAATAAAAACTGACGTAATGATAATTATTTATGGGTGTCATTCCTTTAAGAAATATGAAACAGAATTTAAATGCTTTTTTCTTTGAATTGGTTTTTATTGAGTAATCTAATACTTAGTTCTGAAGCTCCAGAGAAGAGGGCTCTGAAATTACCTTCCACTGTCCTAAAGGCTGCTCAACTTTCAACTTGCGTTCAATTAACCCAACTGTCTTCTTCAAAGAAAAGATGGGAAAAGAACACGTGTGAATAAGCTAAAAAGACTATAAGCTCTTTATGCCTCTTTGAACCTTGTAAAATTTCCAGTCAAAGTGGAACATCTCATGGTACTAAATACCACGCAACTGAAGCAAAACCCCATCATGGGTGTAAGCTGTTAGTTGTTCCAAGAGTCTTGGCATAAGAGTTTCCTCTTGTTTCTGAAGGACTCTAAGTATATTATACTCTTCTCCCTCTTCTTGATACTTGCTATGGTGAGAGTTTCTTAACATCTTCCAGTACTTATATTCAGAAATGAATTGAACTGTGGCTATTTTGTTTAAAGATTTCACTGTGCATATTCAGTTAGACGTAATAGTGTATATTAAGGTAGCAGTAATCCAGAACCCTCATAAGTCATAGATTTAAATTCTTGCACTCTGAACTTTGGATTTTTGTCTTTTTCCTGGTTACTTTATATGGCTAGGGCAAGAATGAAAGGAGTCACTCTTTGTAAAATGCCTGGCGATTTGAATAGATTCCGTTAAATGATGGAAGGAAGGAAGGACAGAGGAAAGGAAGGAAGGAGAAAATAGAAACCTTAAAGAAAGATAGAATATGGGGAAGAAACAAGAGGAATTAAAGGAGAAAATGATGAGAGTACATGAGTAGAAATACTAACCTCAATAAAGATACATTAGACAAAATAAAAATGAGTTCACTTTACTAATCTATATATTTTCAAAGAAGCCTAGGGTGATACCTAAAAGTTAAAACAAATTCTAGATGCACAAACACATAAGCAGTGGGTGGGCCATGAAGGGGAGAGGAAAGAGGGAGCTGTGGGTGGGAGAATGGACTGGTTTAGGTTCCTATCGGTGACCAATGTCAGCAGGTAGCTGTCAACAGATCTCAGGTGGACATGAAGTGGGCAATCACCTGCTCCTCCAAGAAGAGAGGTGAGGGGAGCAGGAGGGGGAGAAATCAGCATGTTGAAAAATTTTAAGATTTTTATCAATGAAAAAATAAAGCAGATGACAGGAGACATGCATTACTTCTAATAGCTGTCTCAGGAACAAGGAGGAGGAATTTCCCTTTAAGGTCCACGTAACTGCTCTTCTCTGCTTCAACCACCTGACTGAATGCACTTCAAAGTGAGTGTGACTGAGAATAGTGCTTAGGGAATCAGAAAAGAAAAAATAAAAAAGATTTCTCTGATTACATCAGGTATAGTTGTAGCTGAACCTGAGAATTCCATGATGTTCATATCCTTATCCAGGACGGTGAAGGGTTGGCAGGTAGAGCAGAACACATTATCTCTCGTGGTCTCTCACTTTTTCTCATTTTAGTCTGTTTACAACATACAAACACCAACAATGCCAAAATAATAGTTTCTGAGTTTTGTTATGAGAAAGCTCTATATCTTCCCATTCCATTATTGGTAGTGTCAGCAAGTGCCCTGAAATTTCAAATGCTGACATGGGACCAATTAAATATCAAGACAGAAACAAGTATCACATAATAAAAACTAAAAAGGTACTTCTGGGAAGCAGAATACTATGATGCTCTTTAGTTTTATGTACTGAAAGAAAAAGTCTAAGCAAACATATGCTCTAGCAAACAAAGCAGCCAATTTTCTAGGATATGGTTTTCTAGCATTGAGCAATATGAATGAATTAACCAAAAAGAGAAATCGGGGGCTAAACAGAAAGACGGGAAGCCTCTGGGACATAGATGCAGCAGCCATCACCAAGCAATAACTTCACGTGCTATAGTCCTTGTGTTTTTCTGGCTTCATTTTAATCTAAGTAAGTACTGCCTTCCGTCTGTGTTTCAAAAATAAAATTAAATACTTTTCAAAATTAAATTTCATTGTCATATTGGAATATATATCAGCAAATGTTCTGAACAATATCCAAATAGATTAAACGTTTCATGGCTTTTTTTTTGAGAACTTAACTTCATGATTCAAAAACTCTAAGTAGCAAACCAAATAGTGCTTGGTAATTTTTCCTTATTATTGCATTGTTACTCTAGACCTGAAGGAATGTTATGACCTGAGCTAAACAGATTATCTAATTTTAGACAGGCTGAAAGCAAGCTTTTAATATGACTCCAACATCAGACACACAGTGGCAACACTCCATGGTCTCTTAAAGTGCAGCCTGATACAAAAAATTTGTTGTAGTCCACAATGAAGTCCCCCTAGAAGAAGCAGGTAATATATTTTAATCCTTCCACCTGCTTCTACACGTCTATGGTAAGAGGATTCATTTGTAATTTGCATTGCATTTCTATGGAAACTATGGGCACCACACTTAACATATCTATTTTTAAGTGAAATAAGGAAGATAAAATGCTCTAAGCTGTTCGGACATGTTGAATCCCTTTATGAGCAAATAAATCCTGAAATGGGAAGTCAGACTTTTTCCACAGGAAACTAACATCTGGGACTACACTTGTTGGGCCTTGATATCTTATTATTAGGTTTATGATGAACGATAGCAATATGGGAACACTGGAAAGATAAAAAATAAAGAGTAGCAAATGCCTGCAACTGAAAGTCTGTTTTGTAGGTCTTTAGACGCGCGGACAGGTCCCTTCTCTCTAGGTGATGATCAGTGATAGAAACACTGTGACTCAAAATTGCCTGCCTCTACAAAGAGATATAAGGAATAGCAAGGACTGTTTCTTCAGGGTGGGAGAAGATCACTGGGCTGAAGATGTTTGTCTTCTGAAAACCGATGCTAGATTCTAGCTGGTTGTGCCTCTGTAATTCCTAACATGACCTTGGGGGGAGGTTCTTTTTTTTTTTTTAATTTTTAATTATTTATTTTAAAGATTTTACAGAGTTTTGTTGTTCACCGACATGTATGTTCCCAGATCATTCATATGGTACCCCCCGCAACCCAGTTCCCCCTCTCCCACCCCTCCGGACCATCGCCCCAAGTGATTGTAGGCATTCCTATTCCCTTAGCACAATGACAATAGCTATCTTTTTTGGGGAAGGTTCTTAATCTTTCTGAACCAAAATTTCTTCATCCTTACAATGGGAATAGGAAGCTATCAGACTCACAGTGTTGACTGAGCATTAAACATAATGTTGACCCTTAAGTGCCTAGCATCTTTAGGGATTCTATGATTGTTTGCTCTCATTACCATCCTTTCCAGGAAAGAAGAAAGCTGTTTCTCATTTACAAATGTAGGAAAACAATAAAAAGAAGACAATGATTCTTTACTTCACCTGATCAAACATATTAAACTCTATTTCTTTAACTTTCACCTTTCAAAGTGCTTTTATACATGTTACACTCTTTCTTTGCTCTTTATATCTGCCTTAAGAAACAAACTGGATAATTCTGATCTTCTGCATGAGCTTAAGATATCCATGCACAGGGGAAGATGATGGGGGAATTCTGGTTATCTCCACTTCCTTAGAAACAAGGAGAAGAACAGACAAAGGGAAAAGGCAAGCACAGAAAAAAAATTCTACTTCCCACATAGCCCTCTTGTCCAACAGTGACTCCTTGGTAAATAAAAAGAGAATATTTCTATACATTTTCAAAAAAAACACCAGATCTACCACTACCAAAAAATTCTCCACAATAAAAATTTTAAATATTTAAAATTTAGGAGGAATAAAACAGAATATCTCTCATATATTTAAAATAATTTTGCTAGACAGATGTTGGCAATGAAAATATCCTTTAAAAATGTAATGACTATTATAACTTTTATTTCCAAACTTTTATTGTATTATAAATACTATAATACAACTTGATCTAACTTTCTCAAAACATTGAAGAATACATTATTTTCAAATGGATGAATATCATTCTTTAATTGTTGCTATTTCATTACAGTGTTTCTTGAATTTACCCCTCACCACCAAATTAAGACATGCACATTTTTCACTCTGGTATGCACTAATTCCTACCACATCATCACAACTTATATTTTCAGCTACACTTCTGATTACTGTTAATAGATTTAATTTGTCCCATATGTCTGTAATTTACAAATGTGACAAGAGAGTCAGTGCAATAAGGAAAGACAGAAAAGATATGGCACATGTGACCTAAAGAGGAAAAAAGTACAATTTACTGTAGTTTTATAACTTTGCTGTACACCTGAAGCTGATGCAACATTGTAAAACAAATATACCCCAATTAAAAAAAAATATTGTAGTTTAAAGCTGACTGTTACAAATGATAAAGGGACAAATGCCATGTCATGGACATCAAGAGAAAATATCCATTAATAGTGACTGGAAACAGAAAATTAAGCTGTAGAAAGGTCAAGGGGTCTGCCCAAGGTCACATGCCATGACTGAATGGATATCTCAGCCTCAGAAGAGACCAAGAGACATGGTGGAGCACTACTACGCCTGTGAGGGTCTGGCAAAGCTGAAAAAATGCTAATTTTTCTGTTATCAGGTCTGTCTATCTGGAAGACCTCTTTCATCTACTGGGGAAGGGTGTAAACTTATCTGCTCTTCAAGTCTCATATTAAATAGCTTCCTTTGCACTTACACTTAATACTTGAAAATTATGATTATGACACTAATATAGTCTGCCTTGGATCACCAACTATATGACACATGTTATTTGCAGATTCATATTAAGTACAATTCAGTTCAGATGTTAGTGGCAAAAAGCCAAATTAATTGTGGCATGAACAAGAAAGAATTTGATTTCTCCTTTGTGCAAATGAGTAGGGACAAGGCACTGATATAGCAAGGCCCTGGTGCCTTCTATCTTGTTGCCACTATATTATAACCCTGATTTCATGATCCAAGATGGCAGCATCTGAGTTTCTGGTAGCAGGATGCAGGAATGGATGAAGAGAGGGAGAAGAGGGTATGTGGGTACAGTCTCTCAAGGAAGATTCTTAGAAGCTACCATGTAATACATCTGTTTATATGCCTAAACCACTGTTAATCACATGGCCACACCTAGTGGAAAGGAAGGTTGTAAAATAGCCTATATTCTTATATAGAATATACAGAATATGACACTGATTAAGATAATCTTATACAGAGTGAGACTACATTCTGAGGTTAAACATGCCTATTACCTAGTAATCCTCTTGCCATGGAAAAAAATGAACAGGATTTTGGGACACAACTAAAAGTCTTGGCTACAACTTTAAATAAATATTTGTTAAATGAATCAGAATGCACATTTATTAATCACTTGCTATATGGTCAATATATGACAACATTCATCTTATAATACAACAATACTAAAAAGTTATTCTATATTTGTTACAACTTGATAAAGAAGTTGCATCTTACAATGGCTACATCATTTTTCCCAGAGTGACAGTGGCCAGTTCAATCTAGAACCACTGATCATGAACACTGTATTGCTTTACCCCAGAATAAAATATCCATTAATAGTGACTGGAAACAGAAAATTAAGCTGTAGAAAGGTCAAGGGGTCTGCCCAAGGTCACATGCCATGACTGAATGGATATCTCAGCCTCAGAAGAGACCAAGAGACATGGTGGAGCACTACTACGCCTGTGAGGGTCTGGCAAAGCTGAAAAAATGCTAATTTTTCTGTTATCAGGTCTGTCTATCTGGAAGACCTCTTTCATCTACTGGGAAGGGTGTAAACTTATCTGCTCTTCAAGTCTCATATTAAATAGCTTCCTTTGCACTTACACTTAATACTTGAAAATTATGATTATGACACTAATATAGTCTGCCTTGGATCACCAACTATATGACACATGTTATTTGCAGATTCATATTAAGTACAATTCAGTTCAGATGTTAGTGGCAAAAAGCCAAATTAATTGTGGCATGAACAAGAAAGAATTTGATTTCTCCTTTGTGCAAATGAGTAGGGACAAGGCACTGATATAGCAAGGCCCTGGTGCCTTCTATCTTGTTGCCACTATATTATAACCCTGATTTCATGATCCAAGATGGCAGCATCTGAGTTTCTGGTAGCAGGATGCAGGAATGGATGAAGAGAGGGAGAAGAGGGTATGTGGGTACAGTCTCTCAAGGAAGATTCTTAGAAGCTACCATGTAATACATCTGTTTATATGCCTAAACCACTGTTAATCACATGGCCACACCTAGTGGAAAGGAAGGTTGTAAAATAGCCTATATTCTTATATAGAATATACAGAATATGACACTGATTAAGATAATCTTATACAGAGTGAGACTACATTCTGAGGTTAAACATGCCTATTACCTAGTAATCCTCTTGCCATGGAAAAAAATGAACAGGATTTTGGGACACAACTAAAAGTCTTGGCTACAACTTTAAATAAATATTTGTTAAATGAATCAGAATGCACATTTATTAATCACTTGCTATATGGTCAATATATGACAACATTCATCTTATAATACAACAATACTAAAAAGTTATTCTATATTTGTTACAACTTGATAAAGAAGTTGCATCTTACAATGGCTACATCATTTTTCCCAGAGTGACAGTGGCCAGTTCAATCTAGAACCACTGATCATGAACACTGTATTGCTTTACCCCAGAATAAAGCACTTACACAAGTGGATTTTTTTATTATAAGATGTTATGGAAAAACCCAAATGAACTTTTTGGCCAAATAAAAATTAAATTTACAGATGATGTGCTTTATTTTCACTTATTTATTAATTCACTTAATAAATATCTAGGCCTTAGGGATACCAAAAGAATTATGATAGCATATTTTTCCTTATATATTAAAGATTTAGTCACTGGGATTGGTCAGAATACAAAGTACCCCTACTCTCACACAGCTTACCTAATAAAATAGCCTCCTGTATAGTCTTTAATTATGAGCAACCAGGGAAAAAGAACAAGCTGTAAGAACATATATTAGGAGAACCAAACCTAGGCTGGGGTGAAGAGCTGAGGAGGGGAAGTCTTCCCTGAGAAACTTGTTTCTGAAAAAGCAACTGGCCCATCTGAAATGCTCAGTGTATATACTGAATACATGAATTTATTAATTAAAAAGGAGTTGGAGATCACTTCAGAAGATGCCTTTTTCTCCCATTTCCCAGAGTGCATGGCTGATTTTAATTTCTTGTTGAATTAAATCAAACAGCTTTTATTCCCCTCGCCAATGTCCACACAATGATGGGAAAATTTTGTGCATAAGACTACCTAAAATGTTTTATTTACTTACAAAAGCTCTACATAGACTCAGCAAACTTACCACCCACGTAGTTTTCTGCAAATAGGAGTTGCTAAATAAATACTGTTTCATCAACAGTAGATTTAAAGCTAAGGAAAATATTCTAAAAAATTTGCAATGTAATCTTCTTTCAACGTTTTTAACATAAAACAAAGCTAAGACCCATCAGCAATATCAGAATATGTTTTGGAACTCATGAAGGTTTTTCTTTAAATAAATATTTGTTAAATGAATCAGAATGCACATTTATTAATCACTTGCTATATGGTCAATATATGACAACATTCATCTTATAATACAACAATACTAAAAAGTTATTCTATATTTGTTACAACTTGATAAAGAAGTTGCATCTTACAATGGCTACATCATTTTTCCCAGAGTGACAGTGGCCAGTTCAATCTAGAACCACTGATCATGAACACTGTATTGCTTTACCCCAGAATAAAGCACTTACACAAGTGGATTTTTTTATTATAAGATGTTATGGAAAAACCCAAATGAACTTTTTGGCCAAATAAAAATTAAATTTACAGATGATGTGCTTTATTTTCACTTATTTATTAATTCACTTAATAAATATCTAGGCCTTAGGGATACCAAAAGAATTATGATAGCATATTTTTCCTTATATATTAAAGATTTAGTCACTGGGATTGGTCAGAATACAAAGTACCCCTACTCTCACACAGCTTACCTAATAAAATAGCCTCCTGTATAGTCTTTAATTATGAGCAACCAGGGAAAAAGAACAAGCTGTAAGAACATATATTAGGAGAACCAAACCTAGGCTGGGGTGAAGAGCTGAGGAGGGGAAGTCTTCCCTGAGAAACTTGTTTCTGAAAAAGCAACTGGCCCATCTGAAATGCTCAGTGTATATACTGAATACATGAATTTATTAATTAAAAAGGAGTTGGAGATCACTTCAGAAGATGCCTTTTTCTCCCATTTCCCAGAGTGCATGGCTGATTTTAATTTCTTGTTGAATTAAATCAAACAGCTTTTATTCCCCTCGCCAATGTCCACACAATGATGGGAAAATTTTGTGCATAAGACTACCTAAAATGTTTTATTTACTTACAAAAGCTCTACATAGACTCAGCAAACTTACCACCCACGTAGTTTTCTGCAAATAGGAGTTGCTAAATAAATACTGTTTCATCAACAGTAGATTTAAAGCTAAGGAAAATATTCTAAAAAATTTGCAATGTAATCTTCTTTCAACGTTTACATACATCTTTCAAATCTGGGTTAATGCTCCTAACAAAAGCAAAGCTAAGACCCATCAGCAATATCAGAATATGTTACTTATTGTTTTGTTTTGCAAGATAATCACATTTCAGTTTAAGAGCTTCTTGAAAGCTACCCTTATGTAAAAATACTGGCTTAGGTGGGCTCCTGCTAGGAAAATTAAGAGAGAAAATTTATATCTGCTTTTGAAACTCAGCATTCTGTCTCTTAGCAGTGCTAATGATAGTAACTAAGGAGACTCTAGCTTCACATAGTTTTTTTTTAATCTGAAAAATGAAAACATAGTCTATTATCATGAACTCAGGGAAAAATACTTCAAAGCTATTGAAGCACTAAACATATAAATAAGGAATCCGAGAGCCCATTTGTATGGGAAGAAAAGATTTACATTATTTTACTTTTCAAGAACCAAAATCACAACAAAATAAAATAACCTATTCTAAGTATACCAATGTTAGGTTGAAACAGCTTTTATTTTAATTAAATATATCAATTTCAGGGAAAACAACAGCAGCCACAGCAATAACAATATTTAAAAAAATACATGGATAAAATGTAACCAACATATACAGTACAGAAATGAAATTTCCTGAGAAAGGTGTTAATGTGGAATGGATACACTTATTTCCAAGCTCAAAGTTCAGTTATTTTCTTCCAAAGGGCCCTGTGCAATGGTTCACAAGTAAGCTCTGGTCTTATACACTATTTAGATGGAAATGGAAATAGGAGAGAGAGGAACTTTTAACGCTATTGGAGGATACTCTCTTAGAGTTCTCATCTATTCCCTCAAATATCTATTGCAACTGTCTGTGGATGCCACATAACTTCCCAATCCACCAGGCATGGTCTTATGACACACAGCAGCCAGTGGTATTGAGGAAGAGCATCCCATGGTGGCGGTGTCCACTCGATTCACTTCTACTCTCTATACAGAACAAACTCATTTTTCCAACTTCATGCTGGATACTTACTTTCTCAAGATAAATCATCAAGGCCCCAGACACAGGTATCATTTTCCAAGCTTGACATCTACATTTCTGTTCATGGTACCAAAATCAAGCTGAAGATCAAAATCCTGGAATTTAGTTTTTCTTACTTTTTGCCTCCTTCCCCTCATACAATCAGTTGTCAGTGATGCCTCCTCAAACCCTCAAACAATCTGATCTTTTATTTTTTATTTTAACATCTGCCAGTCTCATTCAATTCTCTTCTGGGCAGTTAGCCATAAAAGTCTCTTAACTGGTGGGCCTGCTCCTAGACTTGCCTCTGCATTAAACACAACATTTATTCCATAAAATTTGACAAAATGCCTCATCAGCACTAGGCTTTGTGTTGCACATTTGTAATACACACCACAGATACACCACCTTCCTAACCCTAGTTTTGACAGTACTAAGAACCTGCTGAAAACCCTTCAAAAGCCATCTTAAATGTCCCCTTCATCTAACATGGATGTAGTTCACATACTGGTATCTCCTTAGGTTTATAGACTTCTATCCTTTTATTCCACACCTACCTCCCCTCTTTAGCTGCCGTCCCCCTCCCCAACATATATCTATCTTTTCAGTATCATAAACCTGTCCCTTCGCCCCATCTCCCTTGTGACTTCATTCATTCTCTTTCTTCCATCTGAAATAACCTCTTTAATGTTATCCTCAAAAATCGTGAATATGCTAAATTCACCTTTAATAATTAAAATGTAAATGGATTTTTGATGTTTTCATTATACTCTGATTGCATAGAAAATAAGTAGTTCTCCCTCAAAGACTTCTAAGACCCAGCTAAGGATTTAAAAATAAAACATTTAAAGCCTGGTCTTCCAGGGCTGTAGATATTTTATGATCCTTTTACTATTTAATTATGACTTAATTATTGAAGGTCTCCTGTCATAGACAAAAAATCCTTTGAAAACAATTAAGCATTACTATTTCCAGTTCATGGAGAAATGGGAATTTCACTTAAGGCAGACAAGTGATACAGGCAGGTTAATAATAAGATATCATCAAGGCAGCTTAAGTAGTTCGGTCTTAGATTTGGGATGTCTTGATGCCATCCATTAACTTTAAAGTATCCCACACTGGTGTCTCATTTGGAGGAGCAATATATTGTTCTCCAACATCTTAATTTATTTAATTAATTTGCTTCTAATAGTGAAAGGGGCATACCCAAGGAGAAGTGCGTCTCTCTTGCTAGACTGTGAGGTCCGTCAGGGTAGTGATCACATTTTTCTAAAACCACCAATATCACAGTCCACCTGAGGTGTCTTCTGAACATCTGCCAGTCTCATTCAATTCTCTTCTGGGCAGTTAGCCATAAAAGTCTCTTAACTGGTGGGCCTGCTCCTAGACTTGCCTCTGCATTAAACACAACATTTATTCCATAAAATTTGACAAAATGCCTCATCAGCACTAGGCTTTGTGTTGCACATTTGTAATACACACCACAGATACACCACCTTCCTAACCCTAGTTTTGACAGTACTAAGAACCTGCTGAAAACCCTTCAAAAGCCATCTTAAATGTCCCCTTCATCTAACATGGATGTAGTTCACATACTGGTATCTCCTTAGGTTTATAGACTTCTATCCTTTTATTCCACACCTACCTCCCCTCTTTAGCTGCCGTCCCCCTCCCCAACATATATCTATCTTTTCAGTATCATAAACCTGTCCCTTCGCCCCATCTCCCTTGTGACTTCATTCATTCTCTTTCTTCCATCTGAAATAACCTCTTTAATGTTATCCTCAAAAATCGTGAATATGCTAAATTCACCTTTAATAATTAAAATGTAAATGGATTTTTGATGTTTTCATTATACTCTGATTGCATAGAAAATAAGTAGTTCTCCCTCAAAGACTTCTAAGACCCAGCTAAGGATTTAAAAATAAAACATTTAAAGCCTGGTCTTCCAGGGCTGTAGATATTTTATGATCCTTTTACTATTTAATTATGACTTAATTATTGAAGGTCTCCTGTCATAGACAAAAAATCCTTTGAAAACAATTAAGCATTACTATTTCCAGTTCATGGAGAAATGGGAATTTCACTTAAGGCAGACAAGTGATACAGGCAGGTTAATAATAAGATATCATCAAGGCAGCTTAAGTAGTTCGGTCTTAGATTTGGGATGTCTTGATGCCATCCATTAACTTTAAAGTATCCCACACTGGTGTCTCATTTGGAGGAGCAATATATTGTTCTCCAACATCTTAATTTATTTAATTAATTTGCTTCTAATAGTGAAAGGGGCATACCCAAGGAGAAGTGCGTCTCTCTTGCTAGACTGTGAGGTCCGTCAGGGTAGTGATCACATTTTTCTAAAACCACCAATATCACAGTCCACCTGAGGTGTCTTCTGATCATTATGTAATCTCCCAGGTCCAACTCTGACCTATTAATTGAGAAACTCTAAGGATGGGGACTATAGTTTTTAAAAACTCTTCAGGTAATTTTTAAGTAGTTGACGTCTACCACTGCCCCAAGCTAGAGGTGAACTTTTTGCTTAGGGGCAGATATAAATGTTATAAAATACAACAGCTACGTTATAAAGCTGTAAGAAAATCCAAGATTCTCCCATACCCACTACCAGAGTTCACCTTCCCACATTCAAAAAACAAAAAAGGAAAAGAGCACTTTCTAGAGTTTTCAAAGACAGTACAGAGGTTAGGAATGGTTAAGCTCTGGCCTCGCCCACAAGCTGCCTGAGTTGAAATCCCAACTATGCAATTTATTAGTCAGTTTGGAATACATACTTTTCTGTGCCTAGATTTCCCTATCTGACTAATGGGGATAATAACAATACCAACTGCATGGAATTATGGACTCAACGCATGCCAAGTAGTTGAAACAGCACATACTGCTAGCTATCAGATTAAAGTTAAAACATAATAGTGTGGATAATGAGACTCAGCTGTATAAGTGAACAGAGTAACTTTTCTGCACTTAAATGTAACCACATTCAGTTGAACCACCACCAAATCCCACAGATTGAAATGATTTCAAATTAATTACTGTCTCAAGAAAAATAAAAGCTTTCAGAAATAGGCCAGGTGGCTTGGTACTTGGTCACATTTTCAACACAAGGAGGTTTTCAGCGAGGCCTTCGGGTAGAATAAATTTGTTCAATGTCTGCAGTGGAAATAAGGGATTCCTTCAGCTCGATCCAAATAGCAAGCCCACGAGTTTCCAGACGATAAACATACCGAGACAACCACACCTTTAGCTCAGAATCTCACTTTTCCCCTTGCTTCTCTGCATTTCCCACCCCTGAGGACTCAGGACAGGCTGCCAGTAGACCTTCAATGCCCTTTCAGAAGTTGCTACAGTCCTTTCAGGACGAACTGTTGTCTTGGAGGCAGTAGCTGACTCTGATTTGTAAGCAAAATTTTCCCATGGGCAGATATGGCAAGCAGGTTTCACACCTCTGGTTGACGTCTGATTTACACTGACAGTGGACTCATATTCACGAGTCCATTTAGCACTATCTGATAAAAATTACAAGAAATTCTAAAAGGAAACAGGAAATCGGAATGCTATCTCCTTTAGTCCTAAATGCCAGAAATTGAGGTATATAGTTCAAAAGCTGCCTAGATGGTCATGTGAAGAGATTTGAAGAGGGAACCAGAGTAAGTTTGCCATGAAGGTGATCAAGGTAGATTGGAAAACCAATTAAAAAGAGACTAAACTTTGAATGTTTTTTTTTTTTCCATGACAGGAGTTATTTTCAATCAATCCAGATGATCTCCATTTCAATCTACCAGTATCATAAACTAAAAAAGAATCATTCTTAAATGTAAAAAAAACCATCACTCTGTAATATGCATGACACAATGGGAACTAAATGAACTGCAAGACATTTAAAATCTTAAAACCTCAACCTTCGTAAACATAGACGATGGAAGTGTTTTCCTTGCAGCCAAAATGTACAGCAAGTACAATCATGAGGAAGTCATTTATATAAGAGTAGTTTACTGAATTATCTATTAAGATTAAAACAGATATTACAAATTGTGTTAAAATAAATCCGTGTAACTCTCCATGTTCTATATTTTATGAAAAATAGTAATAGATACAGTTGCTATTTTTGGACATTTCTCTAAGAGTTAAAACGACATGGCATAAACTAGGGAAATACTAGTATTAAATGTTTCTTTCTGTGGTAAATTATTCTTAATTGGTGATAAATTAATCTTAATCTTGTTATTTTAACAACAGTGATGTCTAATGTTTCCGATTCTGGTGGTGCAATTATAACAAACATAAACATTTTGCAAGAGTTAAAACATTTAATTTGTAACATTTTAGGAACAAACCATAAACAAGATAGGAAAAGATGAAAATTTTGGTGTTTGGTACTTAGAGTTAATTAACAGACTTTCTGGCAAACACCTTACAAATATCACCCATGACCATCTAACAGTGGATTTAGAAGTGATTACACAGGAAAGAATGGGCCACTGGGATGACAGACAGCTGGATTCCTTGGCGGCCTAGATGAATGTGGCGAGATGTAGTACATTTTGCTCTGGGGGACCATGCTTAGAGGGCATAATTCACATTTAAGTATACTCTGGCTTGACCCAGAGAGGGAGCTAAGTTATCTGGACATTCTCAGCACCACTCACTGCAGTATAATTACCATATGAAAACAATCCCTATCTCTCTTCCATCTTTTCTGTTCAACAGTCCCTATTTGTCTGTGAATCAATCATCTGCATCTATCCAACACGGTTTTATTTTTTTAACTCAAGGTGCTGTGGAAACAGACTTATATCAGGTGTAATACTAGCTCCCAAGTGATACAGGAGAAAGGTAAACAAAAATCTTTTTATACTAAGTATATTAGTTGCTGCAATTATTAATATATTATTGGCAGAGTGGGGGAAAAAGGACAGTGCGGTCACTTCTGGGTTTAGAGATAAAACACAGGAATTCTAGGATCACTTTATAGACAAGGCAATAAAGGAGCTGAACCTAAAGAAGACTGGTAGAAGGTCAACAGAAGAGCCAAGCAGTGTATGTGCCTAACCACAAAACCAGCAAAGGTAAAGCTGAGCAACAGCAAGAAATCCAGGTCAATGAGGTCTTGGGTGCTGAAAGAGAGGAAGCAGCTTAGAGGAAAGAGAAGAAATTCCTTACTCAGCTTCTTTACATTAGGAAACAATTTCTATCATTAGTCATCTATTCCACAGCTCAGACAAGCTGGAGTTAAGATTCAAAACACATCCTTTAAAACAAATAACCGAGCAATATACATAAGTATTAATATAAATGTGGTAAATGACCAAGTAATTAGAGACTGAATATATTATTTTTCTGTACAGATGCATCAAGTCATTTTTACATAATGCTAAGTGCCTTTGTGTTTTTTAAAAATTAAAAAGTAACCAGAGCACTGGCTCCTAATTGGACACATCGGTCTAGCTGCTCTGCGGCACATGGGATTTTCCCAGGTCAGGGATCGAACTGGTTCCCCTTGTACTTCAAGGTGGACTCTTTACCCACTGGACCACCAGGGAAGCCCTAAAGTAACATTTTTTTTAAAAGCATGCACAACTATGTGTGGAGGCTCACATCTAATAAACAACTTAAAAACTTAAAGGAAAACAGTAATTTTCCATTCAGAATTACTGTTTTAAACAAAGATGATTAGAAACAATATACAAATGTCTGGATGTAATTAACCTGAGAGAGATGTGTAGTATGGATGGGAGTGTATCTGAGAAAGTAGTTGTTTTTTTGTTTTTCTTTTTTTTTTTCAGGAAAAAACCAGGATACAGATTTTCTATCTGAATGAAGAAGTAGTGAAGACAGATCTGATTCTGTATAACCCAGGTTCAAATGAGAAAACAATCTGAAAATGTAAAAATAATCTACTTCATAAATTCTGTTTTTAAAAATAGTTTTTATGTCTTAAGCTCTAGGTGCCTGTAAGTATCAAAAAAAATCTTTACCCATATTATACACAGGCTTCTTAAATGAAATAGATGATTACTCTATTTTGGGGAGCATCTGAATCTGTTCACAAAGTTTAAAAACCCCACTGCATATGGAATTTATATTCCAGAAATGTGAATTTGTAACATAGCTTGTGCTCACATAAGTCTGTTAGGTTTATGTATTTCACACTATTATTTTGTTTAAAATGCAAAAGGCAGATGGTCTTGCTTTGGGGTGAAGTTTGCTAACAAAGAAGACTATAATAGTCATTTAGGGACATTAACTTATGAAAATACTTAAAACTTTATGACTAATGAATGATGACTACTGATAAATTGCTGCTAAAGGTGCGATGAACTTCTGACTAGGATGTACAAAATGGTTCTGCCTCCCTCTAGCTTAGAGACTTCCTGCGGGTCACATAATTCATACTATTCTTCCTCATTTTTTTTCACTGTTATTTCCCATCATTCCACCTATAAATTCATTAGTATTTGCAGTTTAAACAACAAAGTGTCCAGATCATTAAGCAAAAGTGTCTTTTTTTTTTTTTTTTGGCATTTTAATCGTTAAAGTATATCAGGCAGTACAAATCCAAGCTCCTCTGTCCATGTGATTTTCAGGCACGATTACTGGAGTGGGTTGCTACGCCCCCTTCCAGGGAATCTTATTGACTCAAGGATAGAACCTGCGTCTTCTAGGTCGTCTGCATTGGCAGGTAGGTTCTTTACCACCACTGCTGCTTGGGAAGCCCTTTGCTTGGTAAACCCGTCAAATAGATCAGCATGTAATAATACAGCCATGTAATACATAGGTAATGGGAATTTCTCTCTTTTCATATTCTATAAATATATGAAACTGGGTTTTCACTTTATAAAAGTTCTATTAAAATAGACTGCCTGGATATAATAAAATATTATGGTTCAAATAAAATGGTTAGCAGATGATGTAAAACCAGACTCTACATGTTACACTATTATGCTTACTTTATTTACTTCTCTATATCCTAGATATAGAGCTTCATGAAGGCAAGTGTATCTTTTTCTAGTGCCAGTGAAGATAGACCACAGAATAGACATTCATTCAGTAAATGTTTGCTGAATGGATGAACATATAAATGGTTTAAAATCCAAAGAAAGAATATATACAAACATAATCATCTTAGAAATTAAAAAAATCAATAAAACAAATTACTTTACATGAATGCTTTAAAACCCCACTGCATATGGAATTTATATTCCAGAAATGTGAATTTGTAACATAGCTTGTGCTCACATAAGTCTGTTAGGTTTATGTATTTCACACTATTATTTTGTTTAAAATGCAAAAGGCAGATGGTCTTGCTTTGGGGTGAAGTTTGCTAACAAAGAAGACTATAATAGTCATTTAGGGACATTAACTTATGAAAATACTTAAAACTTTATGACTAATGAATGATGACTACTGATAAATTGCTGCTAAAGGTGCGATGAACTTCTGACTAGGATGTACAAAATGGTTCTGCCTCCCTCTAGCTTAGAGACTTCCTGCGGGTCACATAATTCATACTATTCTTCCTCATTTTTTTTCACTGTTATTTCCCATCATTCCACCTATAAATTCATTAGTATTTGCAGTTTAAACAACAAAGTGTCCAGATCATTAAGCAAAAGTGTCTTTTTTTTTTTTTTTTGGCATTTTAATCGTTAAAGTATATCAGGCAGTACAAATCCAAGCTCCTCTGTCCATGTGATTTTCAGGCACGATTACTGGAGTGGGTTGCTACGCCCCCTTCCAGGGAATCTTATTGACTCAAGGATAGAACCTGCGTCTTCTAGGTCGTCTGCATTGGCAGGTAGGTTCTTTACCACCACTGCTGCTTGGGAAGCCCTTTGCTTGGTAAACCCGTCAAATAGATCAGCATGTAATAATACAGCCATGTAATACATAGGTAATGGGAATTTCTCTATTTTCATATTCTATAAATATATGAAACTGGGTTTTCACTTTATAAAAGTTCTATTAAAATAGACTGCCTGGATATAATAAAATATTATGGTTCAAATAAAATGGTTAGCAGATGATGTAAAACCAGACTCTACATGTTACACTATTATGCTTACTTTATTTACTTCTCTATATCCTAGATATAGAGCTTCATGAAGGCAAGTGTATCTTTTTCTAGTGCCAGTGAAGATAGACCACAGAATAGACATTCATTCAGTAAATGTTTGCTGAATGGATGAACATATAAATGGTTTAAAATCCAAAGAAAGAATATATACAAACATAATCATCTTAGAAATTAAAAAAATCAATAAAACAAATTTTACC
The DNA here is from genome assembly GCA_022376925.1 of Tragulus kanchil. Classification (NCBI taxonomy): domain Eukaryota; kingdom Metazoa; phylum Chordata; class Mammalia; order Artiodactyla; family Tragulidae; genus Tragulus; species Tragulus kanchil. Next base: position 34,837,850 of record JAIOJX010000004.1, read on the forward strand.
CACATGTATATATAAAGAAAAAGAAAAGCAAAATAATAGGAATGGAAAATATATATCTTTAAAAGTAATAATTATCCTGATTAAGTCAGTAAGGAAAGTTTCCAGAAGGTTTAGATAAGCTTTTCATTTTTATATAATACAGGGTATATTTCCATAAATGTGTGAAGTTGTTATTTCTAACATACTAGTCAAAGGGGAAATTGATATTCCAGGATGCTAATGAATGCATTAGTGTTTAAGGTGGTGGTTATTTATTATTTGGGTAAAAAAATCTAGGTGAGGAAATAAAGGTCAGAAAAACCTGAAAAGAAAAAAAAAAGGTTTCTGTTGAACTGTATTTACTGCACTAACTCTAAAATTCAGAACCAATTACGGACATTGTGGTACTACCCGTAATTGCATGCTGAGTGTGTAAATTTAAAAACGGCAATTTCAATTTTCATTTCATCAAGACAAGGAAGAAAATGAAATTGAATCCTAATTAGCATATGTGTCTTATATACCTAAAAGATTAGGGGAATACTGTGCTCATTATAAGTGAGTTTAAGCAAAGTACTCAAATGTTTCATTTGAAGAACTGAATACAAATAAAAGAATTAAGTAACAAGGGAAATTAATAATGCTCAAACAAAGAAAATCTGCTACATGATTAGACTTCCTAGCTCTCTTAGATATGGGTTTCTTTTAAGAAAAGAGATATGCTTTTATTTGGAAAAACTAACTTAGAAAATGAGGTATTATTGAAAAATAAAACAATTCTCTGAACGCAATCATGAAATATATACGGAATAACAATAGTGACTTTTCAGTTTTTCTCCCATTATATACAAGATTCTCTTATCTAATACAGACCCTTTTAATTTACTTTTACTGTTTTTATCTAAGATTTCATTATCATCTTCATACCAAAAGCAAAATAACAATAATAACCATAACAATGATAGCAATGAAGTGAAAGTCGTTCAGTCGTGTCCGACTGTTTGTGACCCATGGACGAGCTATGGAATTCTCCAGGCAAGAATACTCGAGTGAGTAGCGCTTCCCACCCCAGGGATAGAACCCAGGCTTCCCGCAGGCAGATTCTCTGCCAGCCGCGCCACAAGGGAAGCATAATAGCAACAGACTGCCCTTAACAGTAGAAGAATTATTTAATTACTCTATTTAAGTTGACAAAGTTATACTTAATCTCTAAGAGTCAATGTTGTTCTGTTTCACTGAAGTTATTTCTACTAACAATCACTGGGATAAAGAAAACTTAAAATTCATTTTCTGAAAGGCAGAATAAAGCATAGTGGTAAGAGAGCAATAAGCTGTGACAAATTTAAGTGAAGAATCAGGACATAAAACAATTCTAAAGTGTTTCTCAGAGAAAAAGTACTAATAAGACAGAGAAGGAAAGACACCATTTTAATATATTTGACGTGTCAAAAATTGCCACTGAGTGTTAACATAGTACTGATGGATACATGGTTTATGTAAAATCCTCCCTCTTTGAGACATACTTTAAGAGAGTGATATTTACAATTCAAGAATTTTAGACGTTTTAACTCTCTTAACTCACTTTCCAATGAAATATTCACATTTCCCACAGTTTCAGGGTTTATTGTCAACTTGGATTCTGCCAAAGTATATTATTTATGGTTTTCTGAAAGAGGAAATCAGTGATGCTCACAAATACAATCTGCCAAAGATAAACACTGATGCAAACTTGTGGCATTGGCATTGTTTTTCAATTGCTCTACAATATCTGCTATGAGTCTTAATTTCTAAATTTTATGATGATCTTAATTGTGTAAATAAATTCCATATGATCAATTTAAAAATGGTATCCTGAATGACTTTTAGCAAATAGAATACAGGGGGTTTTATTGCTTTGTGTTTCTTTGAAACTTAATTAATTGGAACTACATTAGTCTATGATCAAAACTGTACAGAAGTGCCATTTCCACTATCTGGAATTCTCTTCACCTGTGTGGAAACAGATTAGAAAAATCATGTGTAACTTAAGAAACAATTTTTGCAAATGTGTGCAAATTAAATTCTTTAAACAAAACAATAATATCAGGTAACCACATGCAGTCATATAGATAAAAGAAATATCTATACAATATGTAAAAATTCATTAAGAAATCTGAAAATAAGGTACATCTGAAAATAAGGTACATTTGGCTCTGGTTTGAAAGTATAGAAATGATACAATCTGACTATAAATTAATATAACTGCCTGTAGAGCAGCCTCTATCTTTTGCCACCTAATAATGTCACATCATAGCTTCCATCTTAAAAATTACCACTGAATCAAAATATGCAGTCAATAGGTAAAAGAAATCAGCTATATAAACAAATCAAAATTCTATAATAACTCTCTATTCCAATGGAATAAAGTCAAAACCTTTTGATGTGTATAAATCCTGTGGTCCGCTAAACCCCGACACACATTCCCCCGATAACCTAAATACAGGTCATGATCTTCTATATGGCATTGCCCAGGTTCTCATCTAGCATCTTGGATCATCCTATACCCTTGGTATCTAGTCGCTACTGAAAGTCATCTTTCAAGTCCTACCTCAAAAGCTATCTTCCCACAAGGCTTTCTCATGATAATTAATTACTTCTTCCTCTGACCTCAGTGTGCACTGAATTTCCCCTCTTCAGCACACATCAATGAGTTGTTAAATGTTACCCACATGCACTGTACCAACAGAGGTATAACCTTTCACAGAAATCATGGTTTGATCACCTTTTCTATCTACAAATGTGTAGTTTACTGTCTTACTTCAGCTAAGGGCTCAAAAGGTATTAAGTAGATACAACATAAAATGCTGGCGTTACTCCCATCGTCACATTTTTCAGAAATTATTTAGTATCTTGGTATGGCATTGTTTTCTCACATTTAGGGAAAAAAAAACAGCTGACTGATGATACTAAATGATAGAATTATGAATTGAAGCACACTGAACTATTAAAAGAAGACATTTGAGATATTATAATCCATTGTATCATTTATATATACACATATGGAACCACTAATAAGACAGAGAAGGAAAAGACACCATTTTAATATACTTGACGTGTCAAAAATTGCCACTGAGTGTTAACATAGTACTGATGGATACATGGTTTATGTAAAATCCTCCCTCTTTGACACATACCTTAAGAGAGTGATATTTACAACTCAAAAATATTAGATGTTTTAACTCTCTTAATTCAGTTTCCAATGGAATATTTACATTTCCCACAGTTTCAGGGTTTATAGTCAACTTGGATTCTAGCAAAATCATCCTTTCCTCTGTGATCACGAAGAAAAGTCACATTTTAGACATTTACTATCTTCCTGAAATGATTCTGGTCATTCTTTGGCCGAAAACCTGTCCCATCCCATCTGTTACCTGAATCCATGGCCATCTGTCATTTTCTGCAGCTGTCCAGGCGTTGATAAGCCCCTTCTTGTTAAGACGGGCGTAGTAGGGATACCATTTCTGGAGTCCAAAAAGGGCTCGGTGGGTAGAAGAAGCTGTGATCTGCTGATTTGAAATGATGCCACCTTCAATTCCCAATGGGCCAGAGCATTCTGGGGACAAATAAGAGAAAAAACATGAATATATTAAAAATAACCCATGTCCAAATCTGGCTGTTAGATGTGATGAGAGATATTTTAAAAATGATTTCAACTTGGAGCATCATGCCATTCAAGCCCCTTGGACTTCACAGATTTGTTACTGATCATGACATAAAGGAAGCAGTTCTTGCTTGCCACTCCTTCTTCCTTTGCTTTGAACGTGGCACCTGAACAGTCATGTCCCTTCTGCACTGCAGTTCTGCATTAAATACTGCTATTCTTTGCTGGTCACATTGACCCAAGTATAGTATATTTAAAAAGTCTGTCTCATATACTATGTTCCCATTTGCACGCAAGTCATAATTTGTCAATAAATATTCCTTGATCCATGGTTTCTTGACTAGCCTACATCTGAGTTGTTCCTTAAAATCATTTTGCATGATTTTAGCATTTAGCATTTATGATTCGTGATTTAGCATTTCTCACTACTATAAATTATTAAGTTATATTTTTATAACGTATGTCAGTTATGCTTCCACAGGAAGGGCAATGTGCAAACCTGTGAAAACATTTAAAACTATCACAATAATAACTTGTGATATGCTGTAAGTAACAGGAAATATGTAGACAAATTATTTTTACAGAGTAAGCAGGTAAGCATCCAGACCTTATATACAGCAATGTAAATACCACTCAGTAAATCAAAGTGTTAAAATATTTACATTTCTAATTTTAATTCAAAATACACAATTATATCAATAAGGATTCTGAACAGACATCCTAGCCTTTTTTTTTAACGTTATGTTAAATTTGTAAATTATAAATTCAAGGTAAAGCTTTGAATAAATACTTAAAATGCTAAGATTAAAGCATAATATATCCCCCCAAAAGTCCTCAGATTCTGACTGTATTTAGATTTTAAAATGAGTAATGAAAGTAAATCAATCTAAAAGTAATATATGTACTAAAACATTAAAAATTAAAATTATGTCATGCATAAATCAAATACATTTGAATTCCTTAACTATTTATTAAAATTTTACCAGAAAGTACACTCATTTTTAATTCAGTTTTGAAAATTCAGAATAAGTGAAGGTACGATATAATGAAAATATGTAAGTTTTCTTAATTTCATTAAAATATACTTACTCAATTTATTGTAAAATTAGATTTATATGACAACTATGATAATTCTATTACAAAATATACTCAAAAGATATAATTAAGGATAATGATATATCAGAATTCCTGAACATATGAAAATATACTGCTATTATTAAACATTATTTTATAGAAATCAATTTGATCAGTGATTGCTACCAAGCATAGGTTAGATTTTAATTACTACTGAAGTCTAACAATTGTCAGTAATTGTATGTTTAGATTCAGATTGAGGTTGAAAGCACAAAAGGAAGAATTCTGCCTCTGGACTATAACATTTTTACAAGTTACAAGGATGTTTCTCACTGGTAACCATTTTTTTCCACTAAGCATAAACATATTTCTTTTTTTCTGTTCCAAGCTCAGGTAATAAGTAATTCTAAGGACATTACTTAGTAACATTTCCCTAGTGAACTTAAAACCTTTAAACACTATAAAAAGAAAACTGTGGATAAGTAATCACCATAATTAGTTATTAGTGTATATGACATTAATACAGCAAACACTGCATCTTTGTGACTGAAAATTGACATATTATTCATTTGATACGTTTAGACAGTAAGATCAGCTCTAAAACATTGTATTTAGGACTCTAGCACTTTATGGAGGTGCACTGTATCACTCTGGAGTCATGAAGAAGCCATTCATTTTTAGAATAGCACTGTTAGGAGTCACAGATAATACTCTGATTTCCACATTCCTAAAAAATTAACACTGAATACTCAGTTACAGAGTTTTTGGATTCCTGCTCTGCTTTGCATTTCAAACTTCAAGATCATTACAGATTTCATTAAAGCACTAAGAAACTTTCATGATGACACATTGATTTTAAGCAAATGCAGGGGGCTGGCTTCTTAAAAATACTGCTATTAAAGTCTCAAGGATGCTTGTCCTTGATTTGTACAATGTTTGGATAGAAAAATGCAGCAGGCAGGGGGCAGCCACTGATTGTAGGCCAGTCAGTAGAATGGCAGAGCTAGGGAGTCAGCTTTGATTATTTAAACAGCAAGATAGCCTTAGAAGAACTCTGTACCCTTTAGTTGTTCACTTCTAAAGCTCTTAGGCTGACTTGGACATCGTCACCGAATCTGTAACCATTTTAAAAGAAATTATACCTCAAACCACACTAGTTAGTATGTCCAGTTGGTCAGTCCTCCTAACTTACCCACCTCCCCTCATTAGCTACCATATCAGCAAACACAGTGGGTGTTAACTGACACCTTATCACACAGGCCAAACACCAACGAGCAATTTAAAAAGATACCTGCATTTGTTTACTCTGCCATAATGCTCCCTGTTTTGTCATACCCTCACCAGTCATTCCTTCATTCAAACAAAACATAATCAAAAAATATGACATGCTATCATGTGTATAGTGCTTCACACCTTACAAAATACTCTCTCCTGGGCTATCTCAGTACTAAGATGATGTCAAATTGATGACTATTTCCTTTTCTCAGTCCCCAGTGCCACAAGTTTTTTTAGAATGCACTTTTGCAACATTTACTTACATACTATATTTTACGTTGTTGACCACAAAAGCCCCAGTAAGAGGGAACATGACTCTGTTGGGGTGGGGGGTGGGGGGTTGTGAGCAAAACATGTCTGTGAGGTATCAGCTTAATTTCTTAAAAACTGAATGGTCTTCAGTTCTTTTCTTTAAAAACTGTGGTTATTGCCACACCTAGTCCACCCTCTGTGAGGCAATGAAAGGCAAACAGCATGTTGCCTTTGTAACCATAAATTGTTAATAATGAGCTTGCTTCTACGAGGTTCCTTGTACATCTCTCTTCAGAGATGGGGCGATCCCAGACCTTCAGGCTTACACTGCTGCATCCTTAGATGCTCCTAGTGGCTTGGCTTGTACACAAGGAGAGCTCGATAGATATGTGCTGAACACTGTTATGGTGGACTTTTATTTCTAGACAGTAAACTAATGAGCAAATCTGCTATTAAAGTCTCAAGGATGCTTGTCCTTGATTTGTACAATGTTTGGATAGAAAAATGCAGCAGGCAGGGGGCAGCCACTGATTGTAGGCCAGTCAGTAGAATGGCAGAGCTAGGGAGTCAGCTTTGATTATTTAAACAGCAAGATAGCCTTAGAAGAACTCTGTACCCTTTAGTTGTTCACTTCTAAAGCTCTTAGGCTGACTTGGACATCGTCACCGAATCTGTAACCATTTTAAAAGAAATTATACCTCAAACCACACTAGTTAGTATGTCCAGTTGGTCAGTCCTCCTAACTTACCCACCTCCCCTCATTAGCTACCATATCAGCAAACACAGTGGGTGTTAACTGACACCTTATCACACAGGCCAAACACCAACGAGCAATTTAAAAAGATACCTGCATTTGTTTACTCTGCCATAATGCTCCCTGTTTTGTCATACCCTCACCAGTCATTCCTTCATTCAAACAAAACATAATCAAAAAATATGACATGCTATCATGTGTATAGTGCTTCACACCTTACAAAATACTCTCTCCTGGGCTATCTCAGTACTAAGATGATGTCAAATTGATGACTATTTCCTTTTCTCAGTCCCCAGTGCCACAAGTTTTTTTAGAATGCACTTTTGCAACATTTACTTACATACTATATTTTACGTTGTTGACCACAAAAGCCCCAGTAAGAGGGAACATGACTCTGTTGGGGTGGGGGGTGGGGGGTTGTGAGCAAAACATGTCTGTGAGGTATCAGCTTAATTTCTTAAAAACTGAATGGTCTTCAGTTCTTTTCTTTAAAAACTGTGGTTATTGCCACACCTAGTCCACCCTCTGTGAGGCAATGAAAGGCAAACAGCATGTTGCCTTTGTAACCATAAATTGTTAATAATGAGCTTGCTTCTACGAGGTTCCTTGTACATCTCTCTTCAGAGATGGGGCGATCCCAGACCTTCAGGCTTACACTGCTGCATCCTTAGATGCTCCTAGTGGCTTGGCTTGTACACAAGGAGAGCTCGATAGATATGTGCTGAACACTGTTATGGTGGACTTTTATTTCTAGACAGTAAACTAATGAGCAAATCTAAGTCTTACCCTTCATTTCATACTGCAAATTTGTCACAACAGTGACTTTTCCTCACTAATCATTTGGACCACAATCAAATAGATGTCATCATAATAAAAGGTTCAAAATCCAATTTCCTTCTGCCTGTGCCATCCACTTCCCCAATGTCCTATTAAATACAACAGTTATAAAAACTAATGAAGGAGTTGCAATTCCGAATGCAAATGATTATACACCTAAGATTAAGTGACCTTAAGCAGTGAACAATAAGATGCTTAAAAAAAGATACTGTGGAGATGTACATCGCTATCAGCAGCGATAAGTGAGGGAAGGATATGAAACAGTGCTTGATGAAACATAATATTAGATGAGCATTTTGAAGTTTGTAAAGTGCATCCACATGCATTTTCTCACATAATCAAAATAATATTTCAAGGAAAGAAGGTTATCACACTTGTTTCATAAATGAAGTAGCCTGTGAGGAGGGAAGTTAAAATACATCAAAGATAAATTTGGAACTTAAGCTAAAGGTTCTGCTGCAGAAACAGAAAAAAAAAATCAGCTGATAAGGTGAAGAGCTCCATAATTCTTTAAAAGTCGATTCTGGGGCTTCCCTGGTGGTCCAGTGGGTAAGGACACCGCCTTGCAGTGCAAGGGGCACCGGTTCAAGCCCTGGCCTGGGAAGATCCCACGTGCCGCGGAGTGGCTGGACTGGTGTGTCCAATTACCGAGCCGGAGCTCTGGAGCACATGCGCCCAGAGCCGGCGCTCTACAACGACAGACGCCACCGTGATGGGAGGCCCACAGGAGCCAAAGAACAAAGACGGATGAACAAAGAGAGCGAAGACCAATAGAAGTGGCCCTGTTGTGGGCACCGTCTTGGAGTTTACTCTGATTACTATTTTCACTAGCCCTCACTAAGAGAAATTATATTGAATAGCTCAGAGACTTTTCCATGAACACGGCGTAGTCCCCTCAGGGTGTGAGCCTCAGACCTCAACAATAAAGTATCGTGGTCTCAAGTATTGTCAAACCAAGAGTGGGTTTATTAATCATCAAACAAAGGCAAGGACAAGTAATCAGAAATAATCAGAACCCAATCAAATGTAAACAGATGTTCTTACCGCAGAGCTGAAGAGTCTTGACCTCACATTGGCGCAGCCGATCTCCCTGAGCGAGGCTAACGCACAATCTGTCTTTACCTTTTTATATTTTTTAAAACTAGAAATCTCAAGCTAATTAATAATAATGAAGGAGTTGCAATAATGCAAATGATTATACACCTAAGATTAAGTGACCTTAAGCAGTGAACAATAAGATGCTTAAAAAAAGATACTGTGGAGATGTACATCGCTATCAGCAGCGATAAGTGAGGGAAGGATATGAAACAGTGCTTGATGAAACATAATATTAGATGAGCATTTTGAAGTTTGTAAAGTGCATCCACATGCATTTTCTCACATAATCAAAATAATATTTCAAGGAAAGAAGGTTATCACACTTGTTTCATAAATGAAGTAGCCTGTGAGGAGGGAAGTTAAAATACATCAAAGATAAATTTGGAACTTAAGCTAAAGGTTCTGCTGCAGAAACAGAAAAAAAAAATCAGCTGATAAGGTGAAGAGCTCCATAATTCTTTAAAAGTCGATTCTGGGGCTTCCCTGGTGGTCCAGTGGGTAAGGACACCGCCTTGCAGTGCAAGGGGCACCGGTTCAAGCCCTGGCCTGGGAAGATCCCACGTGCCGCGGAGTGGCTGGACTGGTGTGTCCAATTACCGAGCCGGAGCTCTGGAGCACATGCGCCCAGAGCCGGCGCTCTACAACGACAGACGCCACCGTGATGGGAGGCCCACAGGAGCCAAAGAACAAAGACGGATGAACAAAGAGAGACGAAAGACCAATAGAAGTGGCCCTGTTGTGGGCACCGTCTTGGAGTTTACTCTGATTACTATTTTCACTAGCCCTCACTAAGAGAAATTATATTGAATAGCTCAGAGACTTTTCCATGAACACGGCGTAGTCCCCTCAGGGTGTGAGCCTCAGACCTCAACAATAAAGTATCGTGGTCTCAAGTATTGTCAAACCAAGAGTGGGTTTATTAATCATCAAACAAAGGCAAGGACAAGTAATCAGAAATAATCAGAACCCAATCAAATGTAAACAGATGTTCTTACCGCAGAGCTGAAGAGTCTTGACCTCACATTGGCGCAGCCGATCTCCCTGAGCGAGGCTAACGCACAATCTGTCTTTACCTTTTTATATTTTTTAAAACTAGAAATCTCAAGCTAATTAATAATCATGAAGAAGCTTTTTGTCTCTCTAGAGATGCAAAAGAGGGCCTCACCTGCACCCTTTGCTCCTCTACCAACACCTTTGTTCTTGAGGAGAAACATTTGTTTATAGAAAAAACATTCTTACATTTCTTAGTTACCAAAGGAACCAGAGTTGTAAAAAGCGTGCTTCATTAGCATTGAAAAGGAGTAAGAGGAAGAGTTTTGCGCTCTGCATTAGCACTTCTATCAATGTTTGCTAAAGGTAATAGCTGAAATTGCTAATCTTATGAGTGGGACTATTGGAGGTTTCAGAGAAGGGAGGCTTGCAGGCAGCACTTACTGTTAGCATAAGGAGACAATTGTCTGTTCAGCCCGGATATCTTTCTTAATTTTTCTTGTGAGAAATGAACATGTCTCCACTTGTCCATAACAGCCCGCCCGCCCCTCTCCCTCCCCAGCCCACCACCCCCCCGCAAAAAAGTTGATTCTGCAGATTTTTTTCCTCCTGCCGTGATTTTACATGGGTATATGTGTACACATACAAGAATCGAGAATAGGAGAATTAACATGAAGGAAATCTGGAGAGTATTACTAGTGGCCTCAGGATATGACAGAGCTTTTATAAATTGGGACACATTCAAATAGTAGGCCACAGTCTATGGCAGTGAGTCACAGAAGTGAATATTGAGGCATTATGGTGATCTGGGTCTCTCTGTGTGAAAGTCGCTCAGTTGTGTCTAACTCTTTGTGACCCCATGGCGTAGCCATGGAATTCTCCAGGCAAAAATACTCGAGTTGGTAGCCTTTCCCTTCTTCAGGGGATGTTCCCCACCCAGGGATCAAACTCAGGTCTCTTGCATCACTGGCAGATTCTTTACTGTCTGAAGTACTAGGTCACATTAAAAAAAAAAAAAATTGACCCTTTACCATTACTGGTCTATATACTGCTTATCTAATATGGATAGGTCTATTCAGTTCTAATTTATTACCCTCTTCCTATATCATCTACTCAGCAATATATCTATCTATCTATCCATCTGCCATTCATTAAATTCAGTTCTAAAAAATGCATGTTAATTAAAGGCCTATTATATATAGGCAATTTTCTAGGCAGTAGAGATACAGGGATGGACAATGCAGGAAAAGTCTCAGCTCTCAGAGTGCATATTTCAGTGGAGAGACAAACTCTAAACATACAATGAAATAAACAGGGAAATACCATAAAGTGGTAAGTGAAGAAAATGAGTGAACCATGTGGAGGAGTCAAAATAAGATTGTTTATAGCATTTACTTTTAGTTACCAAAGGAACCAGAGTTGTAAAAAGCGTGCTTCATTAGCATTGAAAAGGAGTAAGAGGAAGAGTTTTGCGCTCTGCATTAGCACTTCTATCAATGTTTGCTAAAGGTAATAGCTGAAATTGCTAATCTTATGAGTGGGACTATTGGAGGTTTCAGAGAAGCGAGGCTTGCAGGCAGCACTTATCGGTAGCATAAGGAGACAATTGTCTGTTCAGCCCGGATATCTTTCTTAATTTTTCTTGTGAGAAATGAACATGTCTTTACCTGTCCATAACAGCCCGCCCGCCCTCTCCCTCCCCAGCCCACCACCCCCCCGCAAAAAAGTTGATTCTGCAGATTTTTTTCCTCCTGCCGTGATTTTACATGGGTATATGTGTACACATACAAGAATCGAGAATAGGAGAATTAACATGAAGGAAATCTGGAGAGTATTACTAGTGGCCTCAGGATATGACAGAGCTTTTATAAATTGGGACACATTCAAATAGTAGGCCACAGTCTATGGCAGTGAGTCACAGAAGTGAATATTGAGGCATTATGGTGATCTGGGTCTCTCTGTGTGAAAGTCGCTCAGTTGTGTCTAACTCTTTGTGACCCCATGGCGTAGCCATGGAATTCTCCAGGCAAAAATACTCGAGTTGGTACCCTTTCCCTTCTTCAGGGGATGTTCCCCACCCAGGGATCAAACTCAGGTCTCTTGCATCACTGGCAGATTCTTTACTGTCTGAAGTACTAGGTCACATTAAAAAAAAAAAAAATTGACCCTTTACCATTACTGGTCTATATACTGCTTATCTAATATGGATAGGTCTATTCAGTTCTAATTTATTACCCTCTTCCTATATCATCTACTCAGCAATATATCTATCTATCTATCCATCTGCCATTCATTAAATTCAGTTCTAAAAAATGCATGTTAATTAAAGGCCTATTATATATAGGCAATTTTCTAGGCAGTAGAGATACAGGGATGGACAATGCAGGAAAAGTCTCAGCTCTCAGAGTGCATATTTCAGTGGAGAGACAAACTCTAAACATACAATGAAATAAACAGGGAAATACCATAAAGTGGTAAGTGAAGAAAATGAGTGAACCATGTGGAGGAGTCAGACAATCAGAGATGGCCTTTCTGATGACATAAATCTCATCTCTGAGAGAAAAGCAGGGACTGGCTGGTTTACTGTGCTAGTTTTCTGAAGGACCTCTCAGTCCAGTGGAGAGACATGCATAGAAATAAACATATTGGGCTTCCCTAGTGGTCCAGTGGGCAAAAAGCCCCCCTTGCAGTGCAAGGGGCGCCAGTTCAATCCCTGGCCTGCGATTGTGTGTTCAATCCCTCAGCTGGGCCGGTGTGTCCAATTACGAGCCAGTGCTCTGGAGCACATGTGCCCAGAGTCGGAGCTCTGCAATGAGAGAGGCCACTGCAATGAGAGGCCCACACAGGCCAAAGAATAAAGATGGATGAAAATAAACAAAAAGCCAATAAAGGAGGCCAAAATTAAAAAAAAAAAGAAATAAAAACATGATATGGCAGATGCTGTAATATTGGATGCACAGAATACCCTGGGAGAATGGAAGAGGGCATTTAACCCAGCCAGGGCTTCATGGAATAGGGGAGGGATTAACACAGTGAAGAATAGAGGAAGGCAGGCAGAGAACTAGGAAACAATGTGGTATATAACTAGGGAAGTGAAAGCAGATCAGTATTATTAGACCAAGATGGGTTGGTTAGTGGTTACCAGATGGGGTGAGGAAGCACAGACAGTTGAGGTTATTTTGCTGGAGATCTTGCGAAGAAAAGTTGATTCTATCAGTGATGGGGAGTTTCTGAAGGATTTTAACTGTGGTGATGCTATCACATAGCATAAATGGCTTAAGAGGGAAGAAAACTATGGTCAAATAGGAAGCTACTCCTATGGTCCAGGTGAAAAATGATGCAAGTCTGAAAGAGCAATGGAAAAAGAGAAGAGTTTGAAGCACACTCAGAAATTGAAATTGACCAGCCATGTTAATTAAAGGCCTATTATATATAGGCAATTTTCTAGGCAGTAGAGATACAGGGATGGACAATGCAGGAAAAGTCTCAGCTCTCAGAGTGCATATTTCAGTGGAGAGACAAACTCTAAACATACAATGAAATAAACAGGGAAATACCATAAAGTGGTAAGTGAAGAAAATGAGTGAACCATGTGGAGGAGTCAGACAATCAGAGATGGCCTTTCTGATGACATAAATCTCATCTCTGAGAGAAAAGCAGGGACTGGCTGGTTTACTGTGCTAGTTTTCTGAAGGACCTCTCAGTCCAGTGGAGAGACATGCATAGAAATAAACATATTGGGCTTCCCTAGTGGTCCAGTGGGCAAAAAGCCCCCCTTGCAGTGCAAGGGGCGCCAGTTCAATCCCTGGCCTGCGATTGTGTGTTCAATCCCTCAGCTGGGCCGGTGTGTCCAATTACGAGCCAGTGCTCTGGAGCACATGTGCCCAGAGTCGGAGCTCTGCAATGAGAGAGGCCACTGCAATGAGAGGCCCACACAGGCCAAAGAATAAAGATGGATGAAAATAAACAAAAAGCCAATAAAGGAGGCCAAAATTAAAAAAAAAAAGAAATAAAAACATGATATGGCAGATGCTGTAATATTGGATGCACAGAATACCCTGGGAGAATGGAAGAGGGCATTTAACCCAGCCAGGGCTTCATGGAATAGGGGAGGGATTAACACAGTGAAGAATAGAGGGAAGGCAGGCAGAGAACTAGGAAACAATGTGGTATATAACTAGGGAAGTGAAAGCAGATCAGTATTATTAGACCAAGATGGGTTGGTTAGTGGTTACCAGATGGGGTGAGGAAGCACAGACAGTTGAGGTTATTTTGCTGGAGATCTTGCGAAGAAAAGTTGATTCTATCAGTGATGGGGAGTTTCTGAAGGATTTTAACTGTGGTGATGCTATCACATAGCATAAATGGCTTAAGAGGGAAGAAAACTATGGTCAAATAGGAAGCTACTCCTATGGTCCAGGTGAAAAATGATGCAAGTCTGAAAGAGCAATGGAAAAAGAGAAGAGTTTGAAGCACACTCAGAAATTGAAATTGACCAGCCATGTTTACAGTGTTAGTCACTTAGTCATGTTTGACTCTTTGACCTCATAGACTATAGCCTGTTAGACTCCTCTGTCCATGGAATTTCCCTGGCAAGAATATTGGAACGGGTTGCTATTCCCTTCTCCAGGGGATCTTCCTGACTCAGGGATCAAACCTGGATCTCCTACACTGCAGACAGATTCTTTACTGTCTAATTAGATGCAGAATGGAGGAGAAACATGGGAGTATCTTCCAGGGTGACAGTAAAGAGCAGATAGCAACTCCCAGTTTAGGGATGGGTTCTATCTCCAAAATAACACCTTTAAATCTCATTCCTTCCTTAAAAATGTTATCAAACATTATTTTTGCTGCTAGACTGCATTTGAGAGGATCTGTTTTAATTCCATCTGATATTACTATGCAGAATGCCACAGGCTACTTTCACAGCAACCGGGCTACAGGGACAGGATTGAAAACTGAAAACCTGCGTCTATGCTGAGGCTACACCCAACACTTCCCTGCCTCACAGCTCATCCACGTGTTTATATCTGCTGTCCCACAAAATCAGGAGCCCCTCATAGACCAGGGTTATATCTCACATAGTATCCAGCAGCAAGTCTCACTGTTTGCAGAAAATTAATCTTAAAATAAATATATAAGGCAAATAAGCAGTAATAATTACAGCTAACTTTGTAACATTTTATTTGTGCAATTTATATTTACATTAAAAAATTATTTCACTTAGTCTATCAAGAGTATGCAGATATTAAGGCTTTCAGAGTTTGTTTAAATGTGGTATATAACTAGGGAAGTGAAAGCAGATCAGTATTATTAGACCAAGATGGGTTGGTTAGTGGTTACCAGATGGGGTGAGGAAGCACAGACAGTTGAGGTTATTTTGCTGGAGATCTTGCGAAGAAAAGTTGATTCTATCAGTGATGGGGAGTTTCTGAAGGATTTTAACTGTGGTGATGCTATCACATAGCATAAATGGCTTAAGAGGGAAGAAAACTATGGTCAAATAGGAAGCTACTCCTATGGTCCAGGTGAAAAATGATGCAAGTCTGAAAGAGCAATGGAAAAAGAGAAGAGTTTGAAGCACACTCAGAAATTGAAATTGACCAGCCATGTTTACAGTGTTAGTCACTTAGTCATGTTTGACTCTTTGACCTCATAGACTATAGCCTGTTAGACTCCTCTGTCCATGGAATTTCCCTGGCAAGAATATTGGAACGGGTTGCTATTCCCTTCTCCAGGGGATCTTCCTGACTCAGGGATCAAACCTGGATCTCCTACACTGCAGACAGATTCTTTACTGTCTAATTAGATGCAGAATGGAGGAGAAACATGGGAGTATCTTCCAGGGTGACAGTAAAGAGCAGATAGCAACTCCCAGTTTAGGGATGGGTTCTATCTCCAAAATAACACCTTTAAATCTCATTCCTTCCTTAAAAATGTTATCAAACATTATTTTTGCTGCTAGACTGCATTTGAGAGGATCTGTTTTAATTCCATCTGATATTACTATGCAGAATGCCACAGGCTACTTTCACAGCAACCGGGCTACAGGGACAGGATTGAAAACTGAAAACCTGCGTCTATGCTGAGGCTACACCCAACACTTCCCTGCCTCACAGCTCATCCACGTGTTTATATCTGCTGTCCCACAAAATCAGGAGCCCCTCATAGACCAGGGTTATATCTCACATAGTATCCAGCAGCAAGTCTCACTGTTTGCAGAAAATTAATCTTAAAATAAATATATAAGGCAAATAAGCAGTAATAATTACAGCTAACTTTGTAACATTTTATTTGTGCAATTTATATTTACATTAAAAAATTATTTCACTTAGTCTATCAAGAGTATGCAGATATTAAGGCTTTCAGAGTTTGTTTAAATGTTGAGTAAAGAGGAAGAATATCTCTTCCATAATAATAATAATAAAAAGGATTGACAGTCAAGTGGGTTACTTCTGTTTCAACTTAGTGCCGCACAGCAACTAGGTTATCTCTACAATTGTCTACTGTTATCCCTCCAGTAGGGGAGTTTGAGGTGGCTCAGTGGTAAAGAACCCACCTGTCAATAAAGGAGACATGGGTTCAATCCCTGGGTCAGGAAGACCACCTGGATTAGGAAATGACAACCCACTGTAGCATTCTTGCCTGGGAAATCCCATGGACAGAGGAGCCTGACATGCTGTAGTCCATGGGGTCGCAGAGAGTCAGGCACAAGTGAACAACTGAATACACACCCCAACACCCCTACAGTGGGCCAGGTGGCAACGTGATCTGCTGCTGAACATGGCAGTAGAACACGGTGGTCTACATTTCCTGACCATAGACCTCTGTTTATGTATCTTTGGTACTGTGCTCACCTTTGTCAGATCCAACAATAATCCTAAAGTAATGAGTCCAATCAGCATTGATTACCCGGGGCTTTTTGGTGTCATTTATAAAATCAGTTAAATAACTGCTTTGTCTGAGTTGTCTGAGTGGCCTGAAAATGGCTCCTGACCTGAGGCTCAGCTGTTTAGATGGGCCAAGTGAGTGAGTTATGTCACCTGGCAGGCTGCGCACAAGCAGCTGGGCCAGACAGGGCCAAGCCTGGTATGTTTTCCCAAGAGCCACTTCTCCTCCTTTGCCAAGTCCCCATGTAAATTAAACAGCTTCAGAGCGAAGTCCTTCTACTCTGCAATCTCATTCTCTGGAGGGTGGCAAAGAATGGCATCTGCATTTTATTGATCTTGCAACTGACAGAGAAGCCCTGCCTCAAGATGTCTCACATGTTGTTCCTGAGTGTGCTGATTAAGCCTTTCAAATAAGGGGATGCTTGGCTCTAAGAAATTATTATCAGCAAGTCTCACTGTTTGCAGAAAATTAATCTTAAAATAAATATATAAGGCAAATAAGCAGTAATAATTACAGCTAACTTTGTAACATTTTATTTGTGCAATTTATATTTACATTAAAAAATTATTTCACTTAGTCTATCAAGAGTATGCAGATATTAAGGCTTTCAGAGTTTGTTTAAATGTTGAGTAAAGAGGAAGAATATCTCTTCCATAATAATAATAATAAAAAGGATTGACAGTCAAGTGGGTTACTTCTGTTTCAACTTAGTGCCGCACAGCAACTAGGTTATCTCTACAATTGTCTACTGTTATCCCTCCAGTAGGGGAGTTTGAGGTGGCTCAGTGGTAAAGAACCCACCTGTCAATAAAGGAGACATGGGTTCAATCCCTGGGTCAGGAAGACCACCTGGATTAGGAAATGACAACCCACTGTAGCATTCTTGCCTGGGAAATCCCATGGACAGAGGAGCCTGACATGCTGTAGTCCATGGGGTCGCAGAGAGTCAGGCACAAGTGAACAACTGAATACACACCCCAACACCCCTACAGTGGGCCAGGTGGCAACGTGATCTGCTGCTGAACATGGCAGTAGAACACGGTGGTCTACATTTCCTGACCATAGACCTCTGTTTATGTATCTTTGGTACTGTGCTCACCTTTGTCAGATCCAACAATAATCCTAAAGTAATGAGTCCAATCAGCATTGATTACCCGGGGCTTTTTGGTGTCATTTATAAAATCAGTTAAATAACTGCTTTGTCTGAGTTGTCTGAGTGGCCTGAAAATGGCTCCTGACCTGAGGCTCAGCTGTTTAGATGGGCCAAGTGAGTGAGTTATGTCACCTGGCAGGCTGCGCACAAGCAGCTGGGCCAGACAGGGCCAAGCCTGGTATGTTTTCCCAAGAGCCACTTCTCCTCCTTTGCCAAGTCCCCATGTAAATTAAACAGCTTCAGAGCGAAGTCCTTCTACTCTGCAATCTCATTCTCTGGAGGGTGGCAAAGAATGGCATCTGCATTTTATTGATCTTGCAACTGACAGAGAAGCCCTGCCTCAAGATGTCTCACATGTTGTTCCTGAGTGTGCTGATTAAGCCTTTCAAATAAGGGGGATGCTTGGCTGAACCCGTAACAGGAATGTACTACTTTCATTCTCTCTGTCTCAATATCCAGACATCTTTAGAATGAAAGGATTTCAAATTAAAGCCATGTAAGAAACACATCTTTAAACATTTCTAGTCCTCTCTCTCCGAGCATTTCACCTTACAGGCGTGTGGCTCCTCTGCTGTGCTTAGCATAACACAGTAATTGTGCTGAACACCAGCAATGGCAAAAGGATTACTGATGACCTCTAATACTGCAGAAACAAATGCTGATTCAAGCAGAAACTTCCCTCTGTGCTACTTGGACCACAGTCTTTGTTTTATTCCTACAGCTTGCTCTATTTTAGAGTTGTCTTGAGACTAGGTTCTAAATTGGTGAGGGAGAGATCAAGGCCACTGTTTCTCACTTAGTGGCTCAAGGGTTGAAACAAGTCCTTAAGATTTTGTGCTTATGCATCTTGTTACTTTAAGCCCCCTCCACCCATCCCCCATCCCTTCTCCACACTTGCCGGTTTCTCTCAGGCTATCACTTTTCAGGAGTTGGAGAGTGGGGTCAGGGGAAAGACGACAAGGGACAGAACAACCTTAGGAACTGTAAGAAAGACTAATTTCAGAAATAGGGTCTGGATGTGCCAGTATGGTGATAGGATAGCAGGGAGATGGGACAATATCCCTGGATGTGGTGTGAGAATGTGAAGGTAGACATGCACATCACTGCCCTCCTGTCACTCACAAATCACCTCGAGCACCCTAGGTGTCACTGAAAATGGCTCCTGACCTGAGGCTCAGCTGTTTAGATGGGCCAAGTGAGTGAGTTATGTCACCTGGCAGGCTGCGCACAAGCAGCTGGGCCAGACAGGGCCAAGCCTGGTATGTTTTCCCAAGAGCCACTTCTCCTCCTTTGCCAAGTCCCCATGTAAATTAAACAGCTTCAGAGCGAAGTCCTTCTACTCTGCAATCTCATTCTCTGGAGGGTGGCAAAGAATGGCATCTGCATTTTATTGATCTTGCAACTGACAGAGAAGCCCTGCCTCAAGATGTCTCACATGTTGTTCCTGAGTGTGCTGATTAAGCCTTTCAAATAAGGGGGATGCTTGGCTGAACCCGTAACAGGAATGTACTACTTTCATTCTCTCTGTCTCAATATCCAGACATCTTTAGAATGAAAGGATTTCAAATTAAAGCCATGTAAGAAACACATCTTTAAACATTTCTAGTCCTCTCTCCGAGCATTTCACCTTACAGGCGTGTGGCTCCTCTGCTGTGCTTAGCATAACACAGTAATTGTGCTGAACACCAGCAATGGCAAAAGGATTACTGATGACCTCTAATACTGCAGAAACAAATGCTGATTCAAGCAGAAACTTCCCTCTGTGCTACTTGGACCACAGTCTTTGTTTTATTCCTACAGCTTGCTCTATTTTAGAGTTGTCTTGAGACTAGGTTCTAAATTGGTGAGGGAGAGATCAAGGCCACTGTTTCTCACTTAGTGGCTCAAGGGTTGAAACAAGTCCTTAAGATTTTGTGCTTATGCATCTTGTTACTTTAAGCCCCCTCCACCCATCCCCCATCCCTTCTCCACACTTGCCGGTTTCTCTCAGGCTATCACTTTTCAGGAGTTGGAGAGTGGGGTCAGGGGAAAGACGACAAGGGACAGAACAACCTTAGGAACTGTAAGAAAGACTAATTTCAGAAATAGGGTCTGGATGTGCCAGTATGGTGATAGGATAGCAGGGAGATGGGACAATATCCCTGGATGTGGTGTGAGAATGTGAAGGTAGACATGCACATCACTGCCCTCCTGTCACTCACAAATCACCTCGAGCACCCCTAGGGGTCAGCCAGCCTCCCCTCATCATACCAGGAGCAACCACCTTAAAAGGACTTAGAGAGAAAAACCCCACTTCATGATGTTTGTTTCCACAGTTAGAGAATGCTTCTTTGCATCAGGACATAGATTTCACATATGGTCCACAGTAACCTTGCTTCGGAAAACTAGTACTTGCAAAAATCATCAAAATAGATTCCCCATCCATCTTGGCTAAGCAATGCTTGCAGCACCAGGAAGGACTCTGAGTCAGAACGATTGGCTAAAGACCCTCCAGAAACTAATCCCATTACCATAAACCTGAGACTGCAAGCCATGAGGCAGAGCAGTTCTCCTGGGTTCCCTTTCCCTACTGCTCTTCCCCTGAGAACCCTTTCCAATAAAATCTCTTGCTTTGTTAGCAAAAACAAGAAAAAAATATTTCCCCAGATTAGTTAAGCTTATTTGGAATTCATATGACACATATGGACCTTGGATAAAACTCTTATTTCATTGCATTGGATGGGGTGCTTACTCGTGATAAATGCTAATTTTCTTCAGTCTGAAAGACTGGTTCTGTGATACATGGCCACTAAAGGATTTCTCCAATTCCATTAACAGCTACATTCTATTATTTTCAATATTGGAAAGCTCAGAGGTACCTGAGATAAATGATGAGGAACAACAATTTGAGCATATTTTTACTATTAGATAATAAACTTCCTAAGGGTAGACACCATGACTTTTGTGTTTTTTTAAAATTAGCACAGGGTTTACTCAAGGGTTGAAACAAGTCCTTAAGATTTTGTGCTTATAAAGCCCCTCCACCCATCCCCCATCCCTTCTCCACACTTGCCGGTTTCTCTCAGGCTATCACTTTTCAGGAGTTGGAGAGTGGGGTCAGGGGAAAGACGACAAGGGACAGAACAACCTTAGGAACTGTAAGAAAGACTAATTTCAGAAATAGGGTCTGGATGTGCCAGTATGGTGATAGGATAGCAGGGAGATGGGACAATATCCCTGGATGTGGTGTGAGAATGTGAAGGTAGACATGCACATCACTGCCCTCCTGTCACTCACAAATCACCTCGAGCACCCCTAGGGGTCAGCCAGCCTCCCCTCATCATACCAGGAGCAACCACCTTAAAAGGACTTAGAGAGAAAAACCCCACTTCATGATGTTTGTTTCCACAGTTAGAGAATGCTTCTTTGCATCAGGACATAGATTTCACATATGGTCCACAGTAACCTTGCTTCGGAAAACTAGTACTTGCAAAAATCATCAAAATAGATTCCCCATCCATCTTGGCTGAGCAATGCGTGCACCACCAGGAAGGATGCTAAGTCAGAATGATTGGCCATAGACAACCTGGAAACTAATCCCATTACTACTAAACCTGAGACTGCGAGCCATGAGGCAGAGCAGTTCTCCTGGGTTCCCACTTACCCTACTGCTCTTCCCCTGAGAACCCTTTCCAATAAAATCTCTTGCTTTGTTAGCAAAAACAAGAAAAAAATATTTCCCCAGATTAGTTAAGCTTATTTGGAATTCATATGACACATATGGACCTTGGATAAAACTCTTATTTCATTGCATTGGATGGGGTGCTTACTCGTGATAAATGCTAATTTTCTTCAGTCTGAAAGACTGGTTCTGTGATACATGGCCACTAAAGGATTTCTCCAATTCCATTAACAGCTACATTCTATTATTTTCAATATTGGAAAGCTCAGAGGTACCTGAGATAAATGATGAGGAACAACAATTTGAGCATATTTTTACTATTAGATAATAAACTTCCTAAGGGTAGACACCATGACTTTTGTGTTATTTATGTTTCCAAAGCACTTAGCACAGGGCCTTAAAATCAGTACTCAATACTAAGGGTTATCATAAATTAAAATAAATCACTGCAGTTTTAGAATTACTATTTTCTTTTCTGGAAACTAAATTAATTTTTCGAATGTAAGCATTATCACTCTAAGGATTCTACATACTGGGTGGGCGTTGCAATCAGAAATACTTTCTTGATATGATGCAACACTTGCAGCACGTAAGAATCAGCTCTTGAAGGTAGGAGCAATGCCGTGTTTAGAATAAAAACCAGCCTTCATAAAGTTACAGATTCAATTATCAGCCATCTAGCCATTTTCCTATAAAATATGGTTATGCTTTTCTTCACACTGTATTATCTCAAGTCAATTATGATGTACTATCAGTTTAAAGTAATTGTTTTAAATTCAGGAAAAATTAAACTCATGAATAAGCTAAATTAGAATAGGAAATTGTCCATTAATATTTCCCCAAGCTAATTTTTTGAGCATATTGATGCAGCTATGTTCAATGAAAGAATGTTAGTAGGGTCTATGGACTCTAGTATTCAAAGGCTAAATATTGCATTGAGATAAATGCATAGAAGTCAATAAAATCAAACATTATCATCCTATCACATTTAACAGCATTGCTATAGGACAATCATAGAGCAAATTTTAGTTTGCTTAAGATATATTCTCTCAGAAGAGAAAAGGATATGGGCTTTTCAAGCACTGAATGCTCTTTTGCAGCCAGGCAAGATTTTAATAACCTGTACTCAGCCTTCTACTTACACCGTGCTATTCATCTTCTACCAACTATGAAGATAACAACATGGTTTGATGAAACATTTGTCTGTAGAGTCAAAAGTCTGCAATTCAAAAACCTGCAGATGTATACCTATTCTTGCCTTCTGACAAAATATATCTGCACAGGAAAAGAGCTAACAAGGGGTATGATGGCAAGATAAATGCTAAAGGTGTGATTCAGTTGCTTCAAGAAACATGAGTGGAATACCAAATGTAAATATTCAAGCACCACTATGCTAAAGACACATTCCCACACTTATAGGTTATTTACATCTTTTAGGTGTGTTTGGTAAATGCCTATCATGATAAAGACTGCAAGGTATTTTCCCTGATGCTAGGTTATAAAGAAATATGCTTGGCATGTCAAACACAGATTTTTATTTGAGAGATAAATCAATCCCAAATCCAATGATCCACTATCTAGCCATCTTTTTCCCTGTACAATGCAGCTTTGCTTTTCTTCATGCTGGATGTTATCTCAGGCCAAGTGTGAAGTCTCAAGTGTTCCAGAGGTCATAAGAAACTAAGCAGGAAAAGAATAAACAGAAAGCTACTGCAGATGGCAGGCAAACCATACTGAGCCCTCTCTAAGGCCAGCACACTTTGGAAAGTTGGTGGAACAAAGGATCGAGGGCAAAATGAAGCCTATAAGTACACAGTAGCTGATTTGATTATTTGAATTCTAGAAATATCTACTGATACATGTACACTCACTCCTAAAAATATTTATATAAACAGATATACTATACAAACAGATGGGGCTTCCCTTGTGGCTCAGTCAGTAAACAATCTGCCTAAAATGCAGGGCACATAAGAGACCAGGGCCTGATTCCTGGGTCAGGAAGAGCCTCTGGCTAAAGAAATGGCAACCCACTCCTGTATTTTTGCCTGGAGAATTCCATGGACAGAGGAGCCAGGCAGTCAACAGTCCATGGGATTGCAAGAATCGGACATGACTGAGCAACTAAACCACATATAAACAGATAATACTCATACAGTCAGGGAGGTATTAGAGTGGAAGAGGTAGCTAAAAGTTCTCGCAAGTAATTTACTAAGTCTGCTCTCCATGTTATAATATCAGCTTCATTTTTTTTTTTTTACCCTTCCCAAACTAAAACAAAAGTAAATCTTGGACTTCCCTGGTGGTCCTGAGGCTAAGAATTCACCTGCCAATCCAGGTGACACAAGTTCATTCTCGGGTCCAGGAAGATTCCACATGCCATGGGGCAACTAAGCCCATGAGCCACAACTACTGAGCTCACATGCAGCACCTAGTGAAGCCCCCATGCCCTGCAGCCTGTGCTCCACAACAAGCAGAGCCTCTGTAAGGAGAGTCCTGTGCACACAACTTGAAAGCAACCCCTGCTGGTGGCAACTAGAGAAAGCCCACACAGCAGTGAAGACCCAGGGAAGTCAAAAATGAAAAAAATAAAATAGAAAGTTAATCTTTTATCAGTATTTCTAGGATAGAAATGAGACAGAAGATGAATTCTTGATTTTCTAATCAAACATTCCTAGAGAAGACAGTATCACAAATGCTTTGCATATAGCATTTGCAATTGTTCTGGAATTTTGAAAGGAAGAATCTACAATTTAATCCAACTGAGCCTCTAAGGGCCAGAAAACACCTTTAAGCAGGAAAAGAATAAACAGAAAGCTACTGCAGATGGCAGGCAAACCATACTGAGCCCTCTCTAAGGCCAGCACACTTTGGAAAGTTGGTGGAACAAAGGATCGAGGGCAAAATGAAGCCTATAAGTACACAGTAGCTGATTTGATTATTTGAATTCTAGAAATATCTACTGATACATGTACACTCACTCCTAAAAATATTTATATAAACAGATATACTATACAAACAGATGGGGCTTCCCTTGTGGCTCAGTCAGTAAACAATCTGCCTAAAATGCAGGGCACATAAGAGACCAGGGCCTGATTCCTGGGTCAGGAAGAGCCTCTGGCTAAAGAAATGGCAACCCACTCCTGTATTTTTGCCTGGAGAATTCCATGGACAGAGGAGCCAGGCAGTCAACAGTCCATGGGATTGCAAGAATCGGACATGACTGAGCAACTAAACCACATATAAACAGATAATACTCATACAGTCAGGGAGGTATTAGAGTGGAAGAGGTAGCTAAAAGTTCTCGCAAGTAATTTACTAAGTCTGCTCTCCATGTTATAATATCAGCTTCATTTTTTTTTTTTTACCCTTCCCAAACTAAAACAAAAGTAAATCTTGGACTTCCCTGGTGGTCCTGAGGCTAAGAATTCACCTGCCAATCCAGGTGACACAAGTTCATTCTCGGGTCCAGGAAGATTCCACATGCCATGGGGCAACTAAGCCCATGAGCCACAACTACTGAGCTCACATGCAGCACCTAGTGAAGCCCCCATGCCCTGCAGCCTGTGCTCCACAACAAGCAGAGCCTCTGTAAGGAGAGTCCTGTGCACACAACTTGAAAGCAACCCCTGCTGGTGGCAACTAGAGAAAGCCCACACAGCAGTGAAGACCCAGGGAAGTCAAAAATGAAAAAAATAAAATAGAAAGTTAATCTTTTATCAGTATTTCTAGGATAGAAATGAGACAGAAGATGAATTCTTGATTTTCTAATCAAACATTCCTAGAGAAGACAGTATCACAAATGCTTTGCATATAGCATTTGCAATTGTTCTGGAATTTTGAAAGGAAGAATCTACAATTTAATCTAGAATTTAAAACAAAACATGCAAAACTATGGAAATAACAGATGAATTATGAATTTTATAGAAAGAACATTCTAGGAGAAATAATAAGAGCATCAATATTACATACCTAAAGAAGCTAATCTAGCTTTTCACATATTATTTCTTCTCTGAGAATCATATGAGATCTGTTTTATAATAATGTAAGGAATATAGATTAGCCTATTAAAACAGGAAATTTACTTTTGCTTCTTTTCAAAATTATTGTATAAGATAATAAAGCAGACTTTGATGTTTTGTTATGTTCAGGTTAAATGTTCATTTTTATTGGGCAATATCTGTAGAAAAACAACTATAGTGTGCATCAGAGTTGCCTAATAATGTACACTGGTGATGGACTTAATAATGGGAAAGACTGAATGCAGAAGAGGGAACAGAGGATGAGATGGTCAGATAGTAACATTGACTCTACGGACACAAATCTGAGCAAACTCTGGGCGACACTGGAGACCAGAGAAGCCTGCCATGCCATAGTCCATGGGGTTGCAAAGAGTCAGACACGACTTAACAACTGAACAACAATAAATAATGACACATATACTTCAGAGAAGTAAGGTATTAAAAAATCTTAATCTGAATTTAAATCTTCAGCTCCTGAAAAAGTATAGAATATTTGCTATGTTCAACAAAATATTCATAATGGATACATCGCTATTCTCTGGTATGCTCAAACAGAATACATGCCATGGGGCAACTAAGCCCATGAGCCACAACTACTGAGCTCACATGCAGCACCTAGTGAAGCCCCCATGCCCTGCAGCCTGTGCTCCACAACAAGCAGAGCCTCTGTAAGGAGAGTCCTGTGCACACAACTTGAAAGCAACCCCTGCTGGTGGCAACTAGAGAAAGCCCACACAGCAGTGAAGACCCAGGGAAGTCAAAAATGAAAAAAATAAAATAGAAAGTTAATCTTTTATCAGTATTTCTAGGATAGAAATGAGACAGAAGATGAATTCTTGATTTTCTAATCAAACATTCCTAGAGAAGACAGTATCACAAATGCTTTGCATATAGCATTTGCAATTGTTCTGGAATTTTGAAAGGAAGAATCTACAATTTAATCTAGAATTTAAAACAAAACATGCAAAACTATGGAAATAACAGATGAATTATGAATTTTATAGAAAGAACATTCTAGGAGAAATAATAAGAGCATCAATATTACATACCTAAAGAAGCTAATCTAGCTTTTCACATATTATTTCTTCTCTGAGAATCATATGAGATCTGTTTTATAATAATGTAAGGAATATAGATTAGCCTATTAAAACAGGAAATTTACTTTTGCTTCTTTTCAAAATTATTGTATAAGATAATAAAGCAGACTTTGATGTTTTGTTATGTTCAGGTTAAATGTTCATTTTTATTGGGCAATATCTGTAGAAAAACAACTATAGTGTGCATCAGAGTTGCCTAATAATGTACACTGGTGATGGACTTAATAATGGGAAAGACTGAATGCAGAAGAGGGAACAGAGGATGAGATGGTCAGATAGTAACATTGACTCTACGGACACAAATCTGAGCAAACTCTGGGCGACACTGGAGACCAGAGAAGCCTGCCATGCCATAGTCCATGGGGTTGCAAAGAGTCAGACACGACTTAACAACTGAACAACAATAAATAATGACACATATACTTCAGAGAAGTAAGGTATTAAAAAATCTTAATCTGAATTTAAATCTTCAGCTCCTGAAAAAAAGTATAGAATATTTGCTATGTTCAACAAAATATTCATAATGGATACATCGCTATTCTCTGGTATGCTCAAACAGAATACATGATTGTTATGTAGTTTGACCTAAATGATTAATAGATATGGTTCTTATAAATTTATGTCAAAAACAGATAAAAATATAAAGCTTTAAACTACAAATAATCCTATGACTGCCCATTAGAAGTTTTACATTTTGAAAAGATAGTCAAAATTAGAATTTTATGCTTTTTTCTTAAACTTTTAATTAACAGAGTTAGTATTTCTCTTACTTTGGAACAAAGTAAAAGACTAATTTCTCCAGAGGCCTTTATCTTACTTACTATCTTATTCATGCTGAACCACTTACCACCCTACTTACACATTTACAAGATTAGCCAAGAATCAGGTAAAGGCCAACAAATCACAAACATAAAATACAGAAGTCATTGAAAAACTTGCTATCATTTCTAAAAATTCCTGTAAATATGGAAATAGTGATTTTCATTTCTTAGGAATCCTTCACTTTAGTCAAATGTTTCAAAAAATACTACAGGAAGTTATTTTATAACTTAATAGTCACTAGGAAAGAGCAAGATATAGCTTCTATTATTAATATACCAGGATGATAAAGTACATAAAAATAGATAGAAAAATGGACATAAAATTCAATTCATCCCGTATTATTAAGAAAAATATTTCTTGAGCTGGACATTTTTCTTCAAATACCCAAACCCTCCTTAGATACGGGGGAAAAAAAAGTGACTGTGTGAACTATAAATTGCTCAGGTAGGGGGTTATGACAATATTTCTTTGAAAGGCCTTAGTCCTTTCAAAAGTTATTTGCTCAGCTAAACCAAACCACAAAGATAAAAAGAAAATAGAAACACTCGTTTTATCTTAATGGACATAAAGGTCTACAATCGTACAATTTACACATGTAAGTAATTTATTTGAGAAATCAAGTAACAATTCTGTATAATATACTGATAATGTGATGTATGTAAAGTGACTTACTGAGTCTTGTTGAATTTTCTAGTATATCAGTACGTCAAGACTGCTATCATTGTAACTTTGGTTAACGGCATGAATGAGAATGCAGTTCCAATTACCTGCATTTTTAAAAACCATCTGGGTGATACTAATGTATATCAAAGTATGGAAACTGTGAGTTAATCATCTGTATTACTGGGAAAAGGACATTCACCTTGGATTTGTTTCACAGATTAGATATAATATATAGTAAGCACATAGTCCATCATTTGGCAATTAATATGCCTTCATGAACAGTAGTTCTTTATGCTTGTTACTTTATTATTGTTATAAAGCAAAAGTTAGAGCTAAAAGTTATGGATAGGAGAGACTGACTACCTGAAGAATCAAGATTAAAAAATACACTGCCAGTTCAGCCAGGTTTTCCAAGCATTACTTCTTATTCAGGGAATAAGAGCAGAACATCTACTCCCATTTCCCATACAAAATATTCTTAATAAAAATTAAACACATACATAAGCACAATTATTAATCATGAACACTCACTGAAAATGATTCAAAATGTCATGCCATTTGGCATCTCCTTAATATCATATTCATCATCAGATAATTATGTCACCAAAGCATTCAAATTGTCATATAAATCTCTGCCTGGAGGAAATATAAACTATAGCTTCTTATAATGAATGAAAGTGAAATGATTTCCCAAAGTATATTGCACACTCACTGGAAATAAAAATAACTAATTAAATAATCTTTTTAAAATAGGTCTATGATTGGCAGGTCCTTTTCTACACTGTGTTACAAAACAGGGATTTCTCCTATGGAAAAAGGTCTCATATTAACACTTGGGTAAACTAGATTACTACTTTGAAAAGCATCTTTATAATCAAGTTTTTTTTTGTTGTTTTTTTCCCAGTTTAATATCCGAGTAATCCTATCTTTAGATTTGATGCAGATAAAATTTTAGCTAGTGGCAATTTCATTGCAGTAATCAAATAAATCTCATTTCCTCAAGTCCATAACTGAGAGTAAAAGCAACAAACCATTTCCCCCCAAACTGAATAGTACTTGGCTTCCATATCTTCAGCGTAACTGTTTTTGTTTCTTCATGATTTATTTTTCCAGTCACTATGAGGAGAATGTTAATATTCATTGTTTTAGATTTCCAAAGACATAAAGTGGAGGCATTCTAGTATATCAGTACGTCAAGACTGCTATCATTGTAACTTTGGTTAACGGCATGAATGAGAATGCAGTTCCAATTACCTGCATTTTTAAAAACCATCTGGGTGATACTAATGTATATCAAAGTATGGAAACTGTGAGTTAATCATCTGTATTACTGGGAAAAGGACATTCACCTTGGATTTGTTTCACAGATTAGATATAATATATAGTAAGCACATAGTCCATCATTTGGCAATTAATATGCCTTCATGAACAGTAGTTCTTTATGCTTGTTACTTTATTATTGTTATAAAGCAAAAGTTAGAGCTAAAAGTTATGGATAGGAGAGACTGACTACCTGAAGAATCAAGATTAAAAAATACACTGCCAGTTCAGCCAGGTTTTCCAAGCATTACTTCTTATTCAGGGAATAAGAGCAGAACATCTACTCCCATTTCCCATACAAAATATTCTTAATAAAAATTAAACACATACATAAGCACAATTATTAATCATGAACACTCACTGAAAATGATTCAAAATGTCATGCCATTTGGCATCTCCTTAATATCATATTCATCATCAGATAATTATGTCACCAAAGCATTCAAATTGTCATATAAATCTCTGCCTGGAGGAAATATAAACTATAGCTTCTTATAATGAATGAAAGTGAAATGATTTCCCAAAGTATATTGCACACTCACTGGAAATAAAAATAACTAATTAAATAATCTTTTTAAAATAGGTCTATGATTGGCAGGTCCTTTTCTACACTGTGTTACAAAACAGGGATTTCTCCTATGGAAAAAGGTCTCATATTAACACTTGGGTAAACTAGATTACTACTTTGAAAAGCATCTTTATAATCAAGTTTTTTTTTGTTGTTTTTTTCCCAGTTTAATATCCGAGTAATCCTATCTTTAGATTTGATGCAGATAAAATTTTAGCTAGTGGCAATTTCATTGCAGTAATCAAATAAATCTCATTTCCTCAAGTCCATAACTGAGAGTAAAAGCAACAAACCATTTCCCCCCAAACTGAATAGTACTTGGCTTCCATATCTTCAGCGTAACTGTTTTTGTTTCTTCATGATTTATTTTTCCAGTCACTATGAGGAGAATGTTAATATTCATTGTTTTAGATTTCCAAAGACATAAAGTGGAGGCATTGGAAGAAAAATCACGAAATGCCCCTTGGCACCCAGCCAACTCTGTTCTGCTCTGATTTTGAGATATATAAAAAAAACATGCATAATGACATTTTTTATGAGGTGTCAAATAAAGTAAAATGAAGACACAGTTTGAGAAGAAACTTCTCTGCTCCAAAGGTATGGATTTTCTCTCTCACAGACATTTCTGAAGAATAAAAATGAAGCCTGAACATATTTATTGCAAAGAAAAATATGTCAAGTATTTCAGCCTCAAAACAACCCCATGGAGACTAATTTCATTTCCAATTTTAAATAAGGCCACTGAGGTTCAATAACTTCTCTAAATTCATAGGGTTAAGATATGGCCCTAGGTGGATCCATTACCAAAGGGTCATGATAAACAGCATGATAAGATGTTTTGGGGACGTTTCTGTTTGTTGCATTATGTGTTAAGCAGTGTGAAGAAGTGGTAAGAAATAGCAGGCAGGTCATCATGTTTATAAAGATAGAGAGTAGTAAACTAGCTCACTCTGTGTTCTTCATCATTGTTTCTGTCATGGCTTATAGACTGAAGGGTCAATATTGATAGTTATTCATCCAACATTTAAAAAATATTTGCTGAACCTCTTCTCTGAGCAAGGCAGAGGCAGGACATTTTATAATCCGGTCTTATAAGCTTCTTCTCGCTTGCTTTTTATTTTCTCTCTGTAACACATGAACTGTTTTCACATGTTCACTTATAAGAAAGTCAATTACATATAAAGGGCATTCTTCTCTGATTAACACTTGGGTAAACTAGATTACTACTTTGAAAAGCATCTTTATAATCAAGTTTTTTTGTTGTTTTTTCCCAATATCCGAGTAATCCTATCTTTAGATTTGATGCAGATAAAATTTTAGCTAGTGGCAATTTCATTGCAGTAATCAAATAAATCTCATTTCCTCAAGTCCATAACTGAGAGTAAAAGCAACAAACCATTTCCCCCCAAACTGAATAGTACTTGGCTTCCATATCTTCAGCGTAACTGTTTTTGTTTCTTCATGATTTATTTTTCCAGTCACTATGAGGAGAATGTTAATATTCATTGTTTTAGATTTCCAAAGACATAAAGTGGAGGCATTGGAAGAAAAATCACGAAATGCCCCTTGGCACCCAGCCAACTCTGTTCTGCTCTGATTTTGAGATATATAAAAAAAACATGCATAATGACATTTTTTATGAGGTGTCAAATAAAGTAAAATGAAGACACAGTTTGAGAAGAAACTTCTCTGCTCCAAAGGTATGGATTTTTCTCTCTCACAGACATTTCTGAAGAATAAAAATGAAGCCTGAACATATTTATTGCAAAGAAAAATATGTCAAGTATTTCAGCCTCAAAACAACCCCATGGAGACTAATTTCATTTCCAATTTTAAATAAGGCCACTGAGGTTCAATAACTTCTCTAAATTCATAGGGTTAAGATATGGCCCTAGGTGGATCCATTACCAAAGGGTCATGATAAACAGCATGATAAGATGTTTTGGGGACGTTTCTGTTTGTTGCATTATGTGTTAAGCAGTGTGAAGAAGTGGTAAGAAATAGCAGGCAGGTCATCATGTTTATAAAGATAGAGAGTAGTAAACTAGCTCACTCTGTGTTCTTCATCATTGTTTCTGTCATGGCTTATAGACTGAAGGGTCAATATTGATAGTTATTCATCCAACATTTAAAAAATATTTGCTGAACCTCTTCTCTGAGCAAGGCAGAGGCAGGACATTTTATAATCCGGTCTTATAAGCTTCTTCTCGCTTGCTTTTTATTTTCTCTCTGTAACACATGAACTGTTTTCACATGTTCACTTATAAGAAAGTCAATTACATATAAAGGGCATTCTTCTCTGATTAACAAAATGCCTGTGGCTGCATTATGGAGGCAACTGTTTTCAATGGCAATGTCTTCAAACAAGAAATTAGCAACTGGGTAAGTATCACAACATTAATCTATGTATATCATTTATACATGGTAATAATATGGTAATTATATATGGTTTATGTATATAATTTTCAAAATTTGTACCATTGCTTTATCAAGAACTTTATGTTATAACCCCAGGATTGTTGTTATAGTAGCTGTTAAGCTTTGTTTTGAATAGCTTTGTATTTTAGGTACACAATAAGCATTAGAATAATAAGCAGATAGCAACATACATTTGGGCACACATAAACTTGGATTTCCACAGTATATTTCTCTTTCCTTTCATATCGACTTTATTGTAAACCCAAGATTCAGTATCTGTGTTAACAGATTATAAAGTAACTATGAAGAAAATAAACAAAGGGGCTTTCCTGGTAGCTCAGTGGTGCTCAGTGGTGAAGAATTCTCCTGCCAGTGAAGGAGACATGGGTCCTGTCCCTGAACCGGGAAGATTCCACGTGCTGCCGAGCGACTAAGCCCGTGAGCCACAACTGAAGAGCTTGTGCTCTAGAGCCTCCGAGCTGCAACTATGGAGCCCATGTGCCACAACTACTGAAGCCTGAGTGCCCTAGAGCCCGAGTTCCACAACAAGAGAAGTCACTGCAACACGAAATCTGCGCACCTCAACTAGAGAGTAGCCCCAACTCCCTGCAGCTAGAGAAGAGCCTGTGGCAGCAGTGCAAACCCAGAATATCCAAAAAGAAATGAATACACACATTTAAAAAAAGAAAGAATATCTCTATAGACTCTATACATACATGAAAAGGATAGTAAAGCAATGTTACAAACAACTTTATGTCCTAAAATTTGACAACTTTAGGTGAAATGGACAAATGCCTAGAAGACACAGAAAACCAAAACCCAATCAAGAAGGAGTAGTTTACCTAGCTAGTAAAGACATGGAATGCATAGTTAAAACTTTCTAACAACAAAAAAAAGGGGGCTTCCCTGGTGGTCCAGTGGGTAGGGACACCACCTTGCAGTGCAAGTGGTACCGGTTCGATCCCTGGCTTGGGAATATCCCACGTGCCGCAGAGCTGCTGGACCGATGTGTCCAATTACCGAGTTGGAGCTCTGGAGCGCATGCACCCAGATCCGGTGCTCTGTGACAACAGAGGCCACCGCGATGGGAGGCCCACATGGGCCAAAGAACAAAGATGGCTGAAAATAAATAAATGAAAGACCAATAGAAGTGGCCCGCCCACATCCCTCTCTCCCCAACCTGCCCCGCCCCAAAAAGAACAAAAAAAAAAAAAGAAAGAAAATAAATCAGTTGATGATGCTCCACATACCTTACAATCACTTTAAAATTCAGTTTTCAATCTCATTTCTTATAACCATGGCTATTTAATAATACGAATTATTAAATGAAACATAAGGTATGTTGAAATACTGAAGTATTTAACTTCTATCAATACTCTCTGGTTAGGATGGAATATTAAAAAATAAATATAATTCATTTGAACCAATAATAAAAGCAGCCTGTAGACCATTTACTTTGCTAGCCAGTTCCTGGAATTTCAAAAAAAACTGTATGTACTATTATATTCTTTTTTGTTTGTTTGTTTGTTTTAGAATTTTTTTGGGCCTCTTGTATTTATTTATTTTCATTGATCTTCATTTATTTATTTTTTTGGCGGGAGGCAGGTTGGGGATGGGGGGGCAGGCGGGCCACTTCTATTGGTCTTTCATTTATTTATTTTTCACCCATCTTTGTTCTATGGCCCATGTGGGCCTCCCATTGCGGTGGCGTCTGTCGTCACAGAGCACTGGCTCTGGGCTCATGCGCTCCAGAGCTCTGGCTCGGTAATTGGACACATCAGTCCAGCTGCTCTGCGGCACATGGGATCTTCCCAGGCCAGGGATGGAACCGGTGCCCCTTGCACTGCAAGGCAGTGTCCTTACCCACTGGACCACCAGGGAAGCCCTTACTATTATATTCTTGGGAGAGAGAGGCTATAGGTAGAATGTGAAATAGTCACTCCTTTTTACATATTTTCTGTTTAAAATTGTGAGACCACATTCATAACATTTTCCAATATTTTCTTTTTCAAAATTCCTTTAAATTTGGATTACATGTACCCAGGGATCTATTCATTATGTTTCAATAAGTGGTCATCTGCTTCCCCTTTTTATGTTAATCAATATAAATGAAGGCACCTCTCTTTATTTTACTCTCATTCTCTCAAGAAATCTTAGGCCACTCCATCGCCTGGGTTTGTCAAACATCTAATGTATCCACTTGGGAATTTTAGCTGCTACAGAGATAGGAAAGGAAATACACTGGAGAAACAACGTCTATTTTTGAAAAACTTTAGTTCAACAGAGGCCAAAGAAGGCAAAAACAAAAAAAAGAAAGAAAATACATCCCTCTCTCCAACCTGCCCCGCCCAAAAGTTGATGATGCTCCACATACCTTACAATCACTTTAAAATTCAGTTTTCAATCTCATTTCTTATAACCATGGCTATTTAATAATACGAATTATTAAATGAAACATAAGGTATGTTGAAATACTGAAGTATTTAACTTCTATCAATACTCTCTGGTTAGGATGGAATATTAAAAAATAAATATAATTCATTTGAACCAATAATAAAAGCAGCCTGTAGACCATTTACTTTGCTAGCCAGTTCCTGGAATTTCAAAAAAAACTGTATGTACTATTATATTCTTTTTTGTTTGTTTGTTTGTTTTAGAATTTTTTTGGGCCTCTTGTATTTATTTATTTTCATTGATCTTCATTTATTTATTTTTTTGGCGGGAGGCAGGTTGGGGATGGGGGGGCAGGCGGGCCACTTCTATTGGTCTTTCATTTATTTATTTTTCACCCATTTTTGTTCTATGGCCCATGTGGGCCTCCCATTGCGGTGGCGTCTGTCGTCACAGAGCACTGGCTCTGGGCTCATGCGCTCCAGAGCTCCGGCTCGGTAATTGGACACATCAGTCCAGCTGCTCTGCGGCACATGGGATCTTCCCAGGCCAGGGATGGAACCGGTGCCCCTTGCACTGCAAGGCAGTGTCCTTACCCACTGGACCACCAGGGAAGCCCTTACTATTATATTCTTCGGAGAGAGAGGCTATAGGTAGAATGTGAAATAGTCACTCCTTTTTACATATTTTCTGTTTAAAATTGTGAGACCACATTCATAACATTTTCCAATATTTTCTTTTTCAAAATTCCCTTTAAATTTGGATTACATGTACCCAGGGATCTATTCATTATGTTTCAATAAGTGGTCATCTGCTTCCCCTTTTTATGTTAATCAATATAAATGAAGGCACCTCTCTTTATTTTACTCTCATTCTCTCAAGAAATCTTAGGCCACTCCATCGCCTGGGTTTGTCAAACATCTAATGTATCCACTTGGGAATTTTAGCTGCTACAGAGATAGGAAAGGAAATACACTGGAGAAACAACGTCTATTTTTGAAAAACTTTAGATCTGACATTGGATTTGGCCAACTAGACACATGCTAGACACACTGTAGGAAGAATAAATGAATGTTTTAAGGGTAACTGTTGGTAGTATACTATAAGTGGTAATTTTAAACAGACTATTTCAGAAGGAAAATAAATTATTAAGAAAACATTAGCTTTGTGTTCTTTTTCAGTTATGTATATAACTTTATAATCAGAAAAAAAAATGTGTTTTCTTTAACATTAAAGAATCAGTGAAAATTCAACAGTTTTTCAAGTGAGACCAGTAGAGATGCTACCACTTGGTGCTAAGTGCACAGAGATACTCACTGGAATCTCCTTGGTAGATAACTGTGTCTAGAAAAGGATAAACTGTTTTCTAACTAAAGTAGGGGTGTGAGTATGTGTGTGAGAGACAGACAGAGAGAGAGAGAGACAGACAGAGAGAGACAGACAGAGAGAGAGAAACAGAGAGAGAGAAACAGAGAGAGAGAGAGGAATGTTGTAATAATGATCCTTCTGGTTTTGAATTATTCTAAACACATCTCTATATATGGGAAGGGTAATCTATGGGTAGTGACTAGCTTCTACAGATATGACCTGACATAAATAATGGTAAAGTACTCATACAATGGAAAATACAAATGAACAGCACGGATTTATGCATGATCTGCTTTGGTAGTGATACATATTTTTTTCTGTTGGTTTAAAATCATTACTTGTCTAGCTTAGCTTGGATATAAATGCTTGCTTGCAGTACATTTCTTACGATGGTCATGTTACCAAAATTACTGTCTTATTATTAATTTAATAGATTTCAGTGAGTCAAAGATCCCTTTATTATGTACCACTTTCTTATGTACCATTTACATATCAATGACTGTAAGATGCATGCCCCATTCAGCGATGTTATAATATGTTTCAATATAAAGGCACACATTTTATAATTGTAAAAATAAGGATATGTCTATGATGTATATTTATGTTTTCTCTTAGAGATACATGTTTTAATTTTTTCTGGACAATTCCTTATTCCCATATTACTGGTATTAGACAATTAGACAACCCTATAATTGATACCTTTAAACCAGAACTACAAAATTCTTTCTTCCAGATCATATTAGAAACCAAAATCTGAGGCCTTATTATCAGACTTGGAAAACGACGTAATATTTTTTTCTATTACACTGTCTTATCCATTTTATTGGACAGAATTATATATATTATTCTGTCATGTTTTCAGGCAACAGTGCCACTATCCATAAAATATTTTTAAAAATTTGTTTTTTCAAGTTGAGACTTTATAATCAGAAAAAAAAAATGTGTTTTCTTTAACATTAAAGAATCAGTGAAAATTCAACAGTTTTTCAAGTGAGACCAGTAGAGATGCTACCACTTGGTGCTAAGTGCACAGAGATACTCACTGGAATCTCCTTGGTAGATAACTGTGTCTAGAAAAGGATAAACTGTTTTCTAACTAAAGTAGGGGTGTGAGTATGTGTGTGAGAGACAGACAGAGAGAGAGAGAGACAGACAGAGAGAGACAGACAGAGAGAGAGAAACAGAGAGAGAGAAACAGAGAGAGAGAGAGGAATGTTGTAATAATGATCCTTCTGGTTTTGAATTATTCTAAACACATCTCTATATATGGGAAGGGTAATCTATGGGTAGTGACTAGCTTCTACAGATATGACCTGACATAAATAATGGTAAAGTACTCATACAATGGAAAATACAAATGAACAGCACGGATTTATGCATGATCTGCTTTGGTAGTGATACATATTTTTTTCTGTTGGTTTAAAATCATTACTTGTCTAGCTTAGCTTGGATATAAATGCTTGCTTGCAGTACATTTCTTACGATGGTCATGTTACCAAAATTACTGTCTTATTATTAATTTAATAGATTTCAGTGAGTCAAAGATCCCTTTATTATGTACCACTTTCTTATGTACCATTTACATATCAATGACTGTAAGATGCATGCCCCATTCAGCGATGTTATAATATGTTTCAATATAAAGGCACACATTTTATAATTGTAAAAATAAGGATATGTCTATGATGTATATTTATGTTTTCTCTTAGAGATACATGTTTTAATTTTTTCTGGACAATTCCTTATTCCCATATTACTGGTATTAGACAATTAGACAACCCTATAATTGATACCTTTAAACCAGAACTACAAAATTCTTTCTTCCAGATCATATTAGAAACCAAAATCTGAGGCCTTATTATCAGACTTGGAAAACGACGTAATATTTTTTTCTATTACACTGTCTTATCCATTTTATTGGACAGAATTATATATATTATTCTGTCATGTTTTCAGGCAACAGTGCCACTATCCATAAAATATTTTTAAAAATTTGTTTCACTTTTATGACTAGGCCAAACACCAGAATACACTTAAGAGTTCTGTGGGGAATTTTGTAGTGATCCACACAAAGAACGAACTCACTTAAGCTCCTATGATAAAATCCACCTGACTACTCAAAAGGTTAAATGTGTATAAAAAGCTGGTATTTTGCTATGCTAGGAAGAAGAGTTAAGAAACACTAAATGAATTGTTTTTCCTTCTCAAATACAATTGTAAGGAAGCTTACTGATTTTTTGTGTTGTAAGTAACCTTTTCATGTGCAATTCACAGCACTATTTATTATTCATTAAAAGAAGGTACTACTAGTAAAAAATATTGTTGTAGTTGAGGAATATTCAAAATTCATCATGCATACAAAGCTGGGTTAAAAACAGCGAAAAGAAAAAGTTCTAAGAGAATCCACGTGATGTGGAAATACGAATAAAAATAGAATGAGAAAAGAAGATAGAGGTCTAAGTAGTACATAAGCCTTCTTTATAGTTTTGGCTCACATGCAATCTTGAAAATGCCTTCTTAATAAGAAGATCCGAATGACTACATTTTTCCTATAATCAAAAAAGCCATAAAAATACATCAGAGTTATATTTCAAATGTCTTAATGTCAAGGACCATGTGTTATATAATTGGATAGTCATCTTAGCATCTAGCATAACACTGTTCTAACAGTCCTGCTGCAAAAGATCTAGGTGGTTAGATGTCTAGTCCTTTCCACCTTTTTATTCTAGTCCAGCACTCACAGATCTGTGCAAACATATCCTCCTTAAAGAAAGAAGGCCAAATGATGGAATCGTATGAGCCTCAGAAGTGTAGAGTGCTTAAAATAACTGCAGGTACACATAAACTATAAATTAAGAACTAAATTCCAAAATAGACTTAATTACGTATTTAGTGACAACACACTAATGCTTTGAAACTGATGTGAACATTAATTAAAAATACAACTTAACAGACTGGCATTCCTTTTTTTCCCCTCATATAACGAGCAATCCACAGTTTACTCTGTATCTGATGCTATGATTCCAGACAACTGGCAATTTTTGGTTAACTTATACACAAGTTGCATTCTTCTAAAGCAACTATATGTATGTATGTGTGTGTGTGTGTGTGTATAGTTAGATATCAAACACTGAATTGACTATAAAATAACTAAATTAAATTGATTATACAATTTTACACAGATTATAACTGGTTTTGAGAAAATTGGAAAGACCCTGGTTTAAAAAAAAGTAGACTGGGTGCATTCAGCTTCAGACTATAGCTCTGTAGACCCTGGGCAGGAGGGATGTTCTTTACCTCTTTTGTCTTTTAAATATGGATTAATATACATATCTAATTTAAAATATATCACTTCTCTTTAGCGTTACAAACTATTTGAACCTGCACTGTTGGTGAGAAGCAGCAGTAGGTTTGATAAAAACTCAGCTCTGCTATTAAAATGCCTGTAAACACAGTGACAAAATTATATGTCTTTTTTAAATACATATGGAGCTAGATAACAAAAGCGGTAAGCAAGGCTAGAAATGGACATTCAGTGAAAGTGGATCATTAGTAGCTTTTATTTCCAAAAGCTTTATGCTTGTTATCCAGGAGGAAAAAAAAAATATCTTTTGAAACCAAAAAGCCAATTACTCAGGATTCTGAAACTTTTCTGCATTATGGATACTTTTATCAGTCATGTGAAGCCTACAGGCCCTTCTCTGAATAATGCTTTCTAGTTCACAAAATGGAATGAACAAAAGCACAAAGTAATTTAAAATGTGTGATACAACATTTTAAAATATTTTAAAATGTGTAATAACACATATGCCTATCTATTAACACATTAGATAACAGAGGTGGTGGTGGGACTCCTATAGTTTCTTATTAGTGAAAATTGTAAATGGTATTTTCAGCCATGTACAAAAAGATAATGTGGCATGAAAATATCTGTGGTTTCTATTAGTGACAAAGTCGTTGGAACTGCTAATGCAATGATTCATTGCTGTCTACATTTGTAATGGATGGAAATTCTAAGTTTCAGGGAGCCATTAGTAGTAAAAACATACAATTTTTGTTTTCTAGTCAAAAACCAGAGACACCGGGAATTCTAGCTATCCCCGAGGGTCCTGTAGCCTTGGTCAAAAAATTGGCATTAAGCACTTAATGGGGATTTGGCTAAGAGCATCCTTTATATAAATCCCCATAGGAAAGTGCTCATGTTTTGTTACACGGAAAGCTATGAACAACAGCAGAATCAAGGAATAATTCTAATGGGAAAGGAAAAGGCATTATTAAGTTACTGTTAAGTGGATATAAAGCAACATTTATATATGAAATAGCTGGGTTATGGATGTTCAAAAATTGGGTGTCTGCTTGAGAGTACCAAAAAATATAAAGTGGATTTTATTTTGAACAAATCATCACAAATATCCTTGGATTTCTTGGAGCAAAGAGGCGCGGTTTCAATTCTTTAGCGTTTTGTAGTTAGATAATAGTGCTGAGTATTTATAGGTTCCCCTACACAACTATAGTTCTATCCATTTTTCTTGTCAGAATAGTTTATTTTCTGTCCCTGTTCCTGTTTTCCTTGAATTTTAGTACTGAATTTACTGACTTTGCTCTGGCTCTACTTCTTTTTATATAACCATATTCCTCGAGTTCAATTTATTTTTAAGTTGGAAACTTTATGTGTTCATTCCCTTTAGAACTCTAAAAAGAAAGTGTATTATTGACCAGATAAAGCTATTAAGGTAACTATTATGAAATTTATTTTTAGGTCCTTGGCCACCTTAATGGCTCTTCGGGGTTTGAGATACGCTTTAAGTCAAGTGCTCTGTAACCTGGGAGGAACAGTCTGTGGCTATTATTTCTTCCTCAGCACCTGCTCCATATGGGAGAGTCGTGATCTGGCAGGCTCTCTACCACTCACCAGAATTGTTTCAGAGCTCTTAATGATTCCAGGGTCTAAATTAGAGAAGTCTTTTCTTAGTGATCCATCTCCTTGACCAGTTCCTATCTTGGAAACATTGTTTTCTTTGCCCTAAGTCTTTATTCGCTTTCTCTGATGACTTTTTTTTTTGTCCTTTTACAGATGGAATTCCTTCATGTTTAAGCCTATCTTTGGCCATCTCGGACTCTTTATTCTTTTTCATCTCTCCCTTGGCACTAATATGCAATATTATCACTTCTTCATTCTTGTCTGAGTCTTCAATTGGGGTCTTTGTTACCAGTGCTTCCCTAAGTTATCATCCACATACTAATAACTGACTGGTCTAGCTTACCAGGATGTGCCAATTGCACCAACAATAGATAGGCTTATGCAGGAAAGAAATTTGTTGGATTCCTCCCCTTCAAGTGAAGAAGAATGCTTTGAAGATAAAACTCAAAACATATATGAGATTCTTTGTGTTGCATGCTGCTGGAAGGTATCACCTCCAAGACTGCTGATGCAGCTAACAACCACAGCCAGGAGCAAGCCAGGGCTTGGTGTCCCCTCTGATTCAGCTCCATGGTTGCCAATAAAATTTTATTGCTACTATTTGAAACTCCTGGGATTTCAGGAAATCCTGGAAAGCTGTGCACGTTTGGCAAAAGATCAGATATCTCTTATGTTCTTTCTATTTGAGAAAAGTATTTATCTCTGCTATCCAGTGTATTTGATAAAAACAAAAAGTGATTTGTGCCTATAATTCCCACATCAGGAAATAACCATTTTGGCCTCACTCTGATATTCAGATCCCACTTTTCACCTAAGCACCCAAAAATGACATAGTAACACATGGAAAGAATAATGACTTGCCTACAAATTACATTTTTACCCATGTTTCAATTTGCAAGTCCTAGGATGACTTCTTTTCCAGTAGTTTTCCTATAGGAGAGGCTTGGTGTTGTATAGTGTGATATTTTGAGTTCTTTTTTTTGACCAGATAAAGCTATTAAGGTAACTATTATGAAATTTATTTTTAGGTCCTTGGCCACCTTAATGGCTCTTCGGGGTTTGAGATACGCTTTAAGTCAAGTGCTCTGTAACCTGGGAGGAACAGTCTGTGGCTATTATTTCTTCCTCAGCACCTGCTCCATATGGGAGAGTCGTGATCTGGCAGGCTCTCTACCACTCACCAGAATTGTTTCAGAGCTCTTAATGATTCCAGGGTCTAAATTAGAGAAGTCTTTTCTTAGTGATCCATCTCCTTGACCAGTTCCTATCTTGGAAACATTGTTTTCTTTGCCCTAAGTCTTTATTCGCTTTCTCTGATGACTTTTTTTTTTGTCCTTTTACAGATGGAATTCCTTCATGTTTAAGCCTATCTTTGGCCATCTCGGACTCTTTATTCTTTTTCATCTCTCCCTTGGCACTAAT
This sequence comes from Tragulus kanchil, assembly GCA_022376925.1. Lineage (NCBI taxonomy): Eukaryota > Metazoa > Chordata > Mammalia > Artiodactyla > Tragulidae > Tragulus > Tragulus kanchil. The sequence continues at coordinate 34,880,463 of JAIOJX010000004.1, forward strand.
ATGCAATATTATCACTTCTTCATTCTTGTCTGAGTCTTCAATTGGGGTCTTTGTTACCAGTGCTTCCCTAAGTTATCATCCACATACTAATAACTGACTGGTCTAGCTTACCAGGATGTGCCAATTGCACCAACAATAGATAGGCTTATGCAGGAAAGAAATTTGTTGGATTCCTCCCCTTCAAGTGAAGAAGAATGCTTTGAAGATAAAACTCAAAACATATATGAGATTCTTTGTGTTGCATGCTGCTGGAAGGTATCACCTCCAAGACTGCTGATGCAGCTAACAACCACAGCCAGGAGCAAGCCAGGGCTTGGTGTCCCCTCTGATTCAGCTCCATGGTTGCCAATAAAATTTTATTGCTACTATTTGAAACTCCTGGGATTTCAGGAAATCCTGGAAAGCTGTGCACGTTTGGCAAAAGATCAGATATCTCTTATGTTCTTTCTATTTGAGAAAAGTATTTATCTCTGCTATCCAGTGTATTTGATAAAAACAAAAAGTGATTTGTGCCTATAATTCCCACATCAGGAAATAACCATTTTGGCCTCACTCTGATATTCAGATCCCACTTTTCACCTAAGCACCCAAAAATGACATAGTAACACATGGAAAGAATAATGACTTGCCTACAAATTACATTTTTACCCATGTTTCAATTTGCAAGTCCTAGGATGACTTCTTTTCCAGTAGTTTTCCTATAGGAGAGGCTTGGTGTTGTATAGTGTGATATTTTGAGTTCTTTTTTTTTCTCAAGGATAAAGATGGGGTGATGATTAAAAAGATATTTACAGTCTGAGAAAAATGCAATATTTCTCAATCATATATTACAGATCTAAATGTTATAAAGATGACATGATGTTATTCTATTCCTAAACCCTCTTCATCTCTCCATACTTTACCTTCCTTTTTTTGAGATAGGATATATTAGAATGAGTTTTAGTGTGTAGAATAAATGCAAAACTAAATTTTGATCCCTGAACATATGCAAGTTAGTGCATAATGGGAATGTTCCATAATTTGAAAAACAAGAAGGTCTTACTGAATGTTTGAGTAATTATTCGCAATCAAATCCTAAATTGTCAGGTAATGAGAATCTGATTCAATTTGTTAGATGTATTTAATAAGTCCTAAGGGATCTATTTGAGCATTCTGCAGAAATTTTTACTGTCTTTTTTTCATTAGATTATCACTTTAAGGTACAGCAGGTGAACTTTCAAAGTGTGACATCTCTGTACAAAATCGTTGGGCAGCATTTGGAAAAATATACCCAGAGGCGTCTGATTGAAGATGGAACTTCTGTGTCAGACACACAAAATCTAATTCAGTTTTGTCATTAAGTCAATTTTTCGTGTTTATTGTTGCAAAGACTTCATCCTGCAGTAATGTTGGAGTCATTTTTGCCTTGAGGGCTATTGATATACTTGCACAGTATTCTGGATTTTTGGTACTTATTGTCATGTCTTTGTAAAAAATGTGAGAAATTAAGTTAAAATAATTATACCCACATATTTATAGCTATGGTTACTTCCATTTATCTCTATATATGTTTACAGATAGGTTCTAAATAGTGTGTATTTTGGATTTAACATTATACAATTAACCCTGTATATAAAACTTTCATCGACCCATAGTCAATTTCTTTTCTTTTCTTCTTTTTCTTTTAATGTTCATAAAAGGCGAGAGACTAAGGCAAGCTATCCTTTTCCCTTCCTATTGGAGTTCTCAGTTAATTCCTATTCTATGTATTCAAGGAAAGCAACCTTACATTGATGTTAGGTGATGGTTTTAAAGGCAAAAAGCATTGCTGCAGCACCATTTAAAAGCTCTAAAGGCTTCCCTGGCAGCTCAGTGGTAAAGAGCTCACCTGCCAATGCAGGAGACACAGGTTCTATCCCTGATCCCGGAGGATCCTACATACTGCAGAGCAACTAAACCTGTGAGTCACAACTATTGAGCCTATGCTCTAGAGTCTCAGAGCTGCAACTCTTGAGCCCATGTGCCACAACTACTAAAGCCCACCAGCCTAGAATCCAAGATCCATAACAAGAGAAGTCACTGCAACTAGAAGCCTGCTCACCTCAACTAGAGAGCAGCCCCCACTCCCTGCAACTAGAGAAGAGCCTGTGGCAGCAGTGAAAATCCAGAATAGCTCCTCCTCGCCCACCAAAACTCAAAAAACTCTAAAACAGAGCAGACTTTAAAAATCTGGAATAAAACTAGAATTAGCATTAATGACTATTACTCTTTGCCTTTTTTAAAAATAAATTTGTTGCTGCATATATATGCAAAAGTTGAAGTCTGTTTTGGTGTTTAAAAAATCCCTTGTGGATACAGAAAAAGATATAGTTTGTAAGATCGATTATTATTTCCATCAACTGCTTTTGAACCCATATTGTCAAAGCCTAAAAGGTAACTGATCATCCTAAAACCTCATCACATAATTATTACACAGCAATCATAACTCATCCACTTAATATTAAGATTCTTAAAGACGAAGCACCTGTTTACACTTAAGCACATTGTCTGTCTTGTGAAATTCTCATTCCCACAGCCCATTTTGTGATTGGTGCCTACTTGGCTTAGATGGCTTAGATCTGCAATGTGGGAAACCTAGTTTAGATTACTTGGTTGGGAAGATCCCCTGGAGGAGGCCATGGTAACCCATCCCAGTATTCTTGCCTGGAGAATTCCCATGGACAGAGGAGCCTGGTGGGCTACAGATGCAAATGAGCAACAAAGTGCACACACACACATTCATTCCTTTGACCTTGGTTCAAATGTTCCTCTCCCAAACAGAACAGAGGCTCCATCATGGCTCCTTCTTCATTCATGGTGCCCACTGTTTTGTAATTAGACATTATGTGATCCTTGTTTTTCTTTCCCATTAACGTGTACAGGCCATGAAAACAGGAACTAAATGCAACTGTCATTGTTGCTCCAGCTATAGGGGGTGTCAACTGCTGGATCCAATTTGGTGAATGAATTGATTCATATGTGTTCTGAAAATTTTGTATATAGTTAAGAAAAACTCACTAAATATTTGCAGCTAGTGAAAACCTAATTAAATACATTCACTATTTTACAATACTGGAATTATGTGTCTTAATGCTCATCTTTGCTTCCATATAAACACTTATTTTTAAAATTCTTTATTTTAATTAGAAGTAAATTAATTACATAAGTAAACAAAATTAAACATGTTTTGCTTTTGAATCTATGTCATATCTGGACATAGCAGAGTAGGAATTTGGTGTTATACAGAATAAAATTATAATCTTTGACCATCTATATTAGATAAGCAAAGTGATTGTCATTGAGTCTTGTCTGACTATTTGTGACTCTTGGCAACCCATGAATGGGCCCTGGAATTCTCCAAGTGAGAATACTGGAGTAGGTAACCTTTCCCTTCTCCAGGGAATCTTCGCAATCCAGGGATCAAACCCAGTTCTCCCACATTGTAAGATGTATTCTTTAACATCTGACCATTAAGGCAATCCAAGAATACTGGAGTGGGGCAGCCGATCTCTTCCCCAGGGTATCTTCCTGACTCAGGAGTCAAAATGGGCTCTCTGGCATTACAGGCAGATTCTATATCAACTGAGCTACAAATAAAGCCCAATAGATAAGAAAATACTGAAATTATTTGTTTCACTGTTTCTATTCACCAGTCACTAAAATACTTGATCAAATAACAGTGACATTTTACAATAATTGCAAGCAAAACATTAGGAAATGAACTTAGATGTTTGTGGTTCAGAGTATGTTATGATGTCATATTTTTCAAAACTAAAGCATATCTTTTCAAATGTCCACCTCTAATGGTTTCCCAGTATTCTTGCTCCTTCTTAAATTAAAATTTTGGTGCCTCTCCCAAACAGAACAGAGGCTCCATCATGGCTCCTTCTTCATTCATGGTGCCCACTGTTTTGTAATTAGACATTATGTGATCCTTGTTTTTCTTTCCCATTAACGTGTACAGGCCATGAAAACAGGAACTAAATGCAACTGTCATTGTTGCTCCAGCTATAGGGGGTGTCAACTGCTGGATCCAATTTGGTGAATGAATTGATTCATATGTGTTCTGAAAATTTTGTATATAGTTAAGAAAAACTCACTAAATATTTGCAGCTAGTGAAAACCTAATTAAATACATTCACTATTTTACAATACTGGAATTATGTGTCTTAATGCTCATCTTTGCTTCCATATAAACACTTATTTTTAAAATTCTTTATTTTAATTAGAAGTAAATTAATTACATAAGTAAACAAAATTAAACATGTTTTGCTTTTGAATCTATGTCATATCTGGACATAGCAGAGTAGGAATTTGGTGTTATACAGAATAAAATTATAATCTTTGACCATCTATATTAGATAAGCAAAGTGATTGTCATTGAGTCTTGTCTGACTATTTGTGACTCTTGGCAACCCATGAATGGGCCCTGGAATTCTCCAAGTGAGAATACTGGAGTAGGTAACCTTTCCCTTCTCCAGGGAATCTTCGCAATCCAGGGATCAAACCCAGTTCTCCCACATTGTAAGATGTATTCTTTAACATCTGACCATTAAGGCAATCCAAGAATACTGGAGTGGGGCAGCCGATCTCTTCCCCAGGGTATCTTCCTGACTCAGGAGTCAAAATGGGCTCTCTGGCATTACAGGCAGATTCTATATCAACTGAGCTACAAATAAAGCCCAATAGATAAGAAAATACTGAAATTATTTGTTTCACTGTTTCTATTCACCAGTCACTAAAATACTTGATCAAATAACAGTGACATTTTACAATAATTGCAAGCAAAAACATTAGGAAATGAACTTAGATGTTTGTGGTTCAGAGTATGTTATGATGTCATATTTTTCAAAAACTAAAGCAACTTCCATCCTCTGCAATGGTTTGGCTGAACTAATAATATTTGTTTATTAAAAATCATGTTAATGTCACTGGATTGCTTAAATTTATATACTTGTAAAACATGGTATGCAATGCACTAAAACTGACTTCTACACACCTTGTTCTCAATACTCACAGTCAGTTCCGAAACACAGGCAGTAGTTTAAGAATTTAAAATTTGACAAAATTATAATGAAAAAGTGGACTAAGTTAGCAGCAACTTTTAAAATAACTCAAAATCTTTGTATCTATTTATTTATGTGATTATTCGCTTATCTGCAACAAGTATTGAACTATGTATTTTACTAAATAGTTTACGTATGCTCTTAATTTCAATCTATTCATCAATATACATCAAAAGGTGCTATTCATTTCCATTTACAGATGAAGAATCTGAGGTTCAGAGAGGTCAACAAATGCTATTCAGACGGACAGTTTTGTAAAGAGAACAAGCCAGAGTTTAAATCTCAGTTCTACAGAGAGCAAAACTCCAAGTTTAAATCTCAATTCTATTTGCATTCAACCCCTGTGCTCTATCCTGTTACCTTGCAGCACTTGTCAAGGCCACTCCTCAAGTGCAAGTGTTCTTAAAGTGTACTCTGTAGTAAACAGTGTTCTTCTCACCCTCCGAAGGGCAGGATCGATCATGCGTGGGAGCACATGCTCTGCAGATGCAATGTCTGGGGTTAAGACCAGGACCTGTACTTTCCCAGCCCTATGAACTTACACAAATCATTTCCTCTCTTAGGAGCTCAGTTTTCTCTATAAAATGGAGCCAATGATAAGCAGAATCTACAATAAAGAGTGCTAAGAGGACAAATAAGCTATTACTTAAAGTACTTAGAACAGGGCTTGGCTCAGAGTAAAGTCAAAATCAACATTATCCTATGGCAATTGGTGACAAGATATTAGGTTGAGAGGTTTTGTTTTTATTTACAAGTTTGTCTTTCAAAAGTAGCAAGTAAGTGTAGAGCATATAATAGTGCATATCACATTTATTCATCAAATATTTTAGCAATCTTCATGGCATAAATCTGCACTTATTATTTAAGTGTACTCAGCAGCACATATTGATATCAAAGAAAAAATACACATATACATCTATAAAGCACATGTTTGTATATTCGTACATATCAGCTCGTCTATAATGAAGGCTTAAAAAGTTACAGCTGCTCAAAAATGAAGATACAGAAATTCTGATCTACAGTTTTCAAACTATACTTACATGTATCATCACCTTTTGTCCTTATTAGTTTATAGATAGAATTTTCAAAATGCATACTATATGAATTTCTAATCTAGTCAAAAAGGGTATTAAAAAACTATAAGTGGACTAAGTTAGCAGCAACTTTTAAAATAACTCAAAATCTTTGTATCTATTTATTTATGTGATTATTCGCTTCTCTGCAACAAGTATTGAACTATGTATTTTACTAAATAGTTTACGATGCTCTTAATTTCAATCTATTCATCAATATACATCAAAAGGTGCTATTCATTTCCATTTACAGATGAAGAATCTGAGGTTCAGAGAGGTCAACAAATGCTATTCAGACGGACAGTTTTGTAAAGAGAACAAGCCAGAGTTTAAATCTCAGTTCTACAGAGAGCAAAACTCCAAGTTTAAATCTCAATTCTATTTGCATTCAACCCCTGTGCTCTATCCTGTTACCTTGCAGCACTTGTCAAGGCCACTCCTCAAGTGCAAGTGTTCTTAAAGTGTACTCTGTAGTAAACAGTGTTCTTCTCACCCTCCGAAGGGCAGGATCGATCATGCGTGGGAGCACATGCTCTGCAGATGCAATGTCTGGGGTTAAGACCAGGACCTGTACTTTCCCAGCCCTATGAACTTACACAAATCATTTCCTCTTAGGAGCTCAGTTTTCTATAAAATGGAGCCAATGATAAGCAGAATCTACAATAAAGAGTGCTAAGAGGACAAATAAGCTATTACTTAAAGTACTTAGAACAGGGCTTGGCTCAGAGTAAAGTCAAAATCAACATTATCCTATGGCAATTGGTGACAAGATATTAGGTTGAGAGGTTTTGTTTTTATTTACAAGTTTGTCTTTCAAAAGTAGCAAGTAAGTGTAGAGCATATAATAGTGCATATCACATTTATTCATCAAATATTTTAGCAATCTTCATGGCATAAATCTGCACTTATTATTTAAGTGTACTCAGCAGCACATATTGATATCAAAGAAAAAATACACATATACATCTATAAAGCACATGTTTGTATATTCGTACATATCAGCTCGTCTATAATGAAGGCTTAAAAAGTTACAGCTGCTCAAAAATGAAGATACAGAAATTCTGATCTACAGTTTTCAAACTATACTTACATGTATCATCACCTTTTGTCCTTATTAGTTTATAGATAGAATTTTCAAAATGCTATAGAATTATCTAGATTATTTCACTAAATTGAAAAAACTGGATAATTTTGACATTTAGAAATATCACTTTCTCCTTAGTTGAACATTTAAGTTTTTATCTTTAATAACATGTTCCGGAATCATGCAAGTCATAATACTTTTTTGGCATAATAGTTTGGGGATGTTGCATTATAAGAGCTCCCTTGGTGACTATTTTAATTTCTAGAAATAGTATCAGTAATGGAAATGAATCTGAGTGCCAGTCCGGAAATTTAATCATGCCACATTTAAACACCCAGAAGGGAACTGTAGATGGCTATTGTCAGCCACGTAAGCCTTCCAAAATGAAAACAATTCTAGTTATTTTTAGATAAGTTAACTAAAGTGCTATCAATTTCCATTGCACTTACTTTAAACATCATGTTCTGTTAATCCTACAGGGCAAAGTGTATCTATTCTCTTGAGAACAGCTTTCTCATTTCAGTTCATCATCCTTGTCCTTTTAAGCTATTTATGAAAATGGCTATGTGAACACTTGAACTTATTTAAAATAAACAAGAGAATATAAATTAGACCTTAAATCAGAAGAATATCTGTAATACTGTAATAGGCACTAAGAGCATGCTCAGTCACGTCAGTCATGTCTGACTCTTTGCAACTCCACGGGTTGTAGCCCACCAGGCACCTCCGTCCATGGGATTTCCAAGGCCAGAACACTATAATGGGTTGCCATTTCCTCCTCTAGGGGATCTTCCCAACCTATGGATCGAACCCATGTCTCCTGCATCTCCTGCACTGCAGGCAGACTTTTTACTGCTGAGCCACCAAGGGAAGCCCCAGTAGGTACTACAGGAACTCCTTAAACAATTTTAACACATCAAACAAAGGTAACTTCAATTAAAAATAATTGATCAAAAAAAAATAATTGATCAAACTTAATCAAATACCCTGTAGTAAAAATAAAAAACATAAAGGTGAAAAATAACTGAGACCTCTCAAAGTCAGTGGTAAAGATATATGCATTATACCGGGAATTCTGAACTGAAATTATATAAACTAGATGTATTATTGACTTCACTCATCTGCAGATACTAGGAAATAATTCATGTTAAAAGTATATAAACATATTCCTTGTAAAGTATTAAAACATTTGCTAACATATGAACTAATTGTTACTGAAAATATTTAATAGGTGACTGATACACATAATAATTATTACCACATAATTAGGCATTATGTTATAATAGAGTTAGATATAAATTTAAACCTTTCAAACTAAAAGTATTTAATAGCTATATTAATGAAAGACATATATTATGAAAAATAATTCACATAATTTAAAATAGTATCGTATGCCAAATGAATGGCTATTGTCAGCCACGTAAGCCTTCCAAAATGAAAACAATTCTAGTTATTTTTAGATAAGTTAACTAAAGTGCTATCAATTTCCATTGCACTTACTTTAAACATCATGTTCTGTTAATCCTACAGGGCAAAGTGTATCTATTCTCTTGAGAACAGCTTTCTCATTTCAGTTCATCATCCTTGTCCTTTTAAGCTATTTATGAAAATGGCTATGTGAACACTTGAACTTATTTAAAATAAACAAGAGAATATAAATTAGACCTTAAATCAGAAGAATATCTGTAATACTGTAATAGGCACTAAGAGCATGCTCAGTCACGTCAGTCATGTCTGACTCTTTGCAACTCCACGGGTTGTAGCCCACCAGGCACCTCCGTCCATGGGATTTCCAAGGCCAGAACACTATAATGGGTTGCCATTTCCTCCTCTAGGGGATCTTCCCAACCTATGGATCGAACCCATGTCTCCTGCATCTCCTGCACTGCAGGCAGACTTTTTACTGCTGAGCCACCAAGGGAAGCCCCAGTAGGTACTACAGGAACTCCTTAAACAATTTTAACACATCAAACAAAGGTAACTTCAATTAAAAATAATTGATCAAAAAAAAATAATAATTGATCAAACTTAATCAAATACCCTGTAGTAAAAATAAAAAACATAAAGGTGAAAAATAACTGAGACCTCTCAAAGTCAGTGGTAAAGATATATGCATTATACCGGGAATTCTGAACTGAAATTATATAAACTAGATGTATTATTGACTTCACTCATCTGCAGATACTAGGAAATAATTCATGTTAAAAGTATATAAACATATTCCTTGTAAAGTATTAAAACATTTGCTAACATATGAACTAATTGTTACTGAAAATATTTAATAGGTGACTGATACACATAATAATTATTACCACATAATTAGGCATTATGTTATAATAGAGTTAGATATAAATTTAAACCTTTCAAACTAAAAGTATTTAATAGCTATATTAATGAAAGACATATATTATGAAAAATAATTCACATAATTTAAAAAATAATATTAAAATATTTTCAGTATAAATGTCTTGCCATTAATCACTTAATTGAAAACTAATAATATATGAATAAATTAATATACTTAGGTTTTTAAAATGTAGAATCCATAAATATTAAAAATATTTCATTTAATTGCAATGAAAATCACAGTCATAATAAATTGCTTAAAACTGAAGGTATAGTAAAAGTGAGGAAAAGGGCAAGAAAAAGCTAAGATCTTAAAAAAGACCCAAATTGTTTGATGATAAATATATAGATATCAAGATCAGTCTCTCTACACCCTGAGAACAGCAATCTCCAAAATGACTGCTTGCATATTTTCATAAAATATAAGACTTGCTAGTAGTAGTAGCTAGTAACATCATAGCATCATATGACTGTTGATTATTTGATATGAGTGAAAAATTATGAGATCTCAGATAAACGATCACGATGTCTGCATGCAGAAATGGCCTAAAATGAGAAACAGATCCTTGAATACCTCTCTTATTTCAAATCCATTTGCATAACCACACTACAAAATACAGCAAAACTTAATAAATCCATCAGTACAAATAAGAATGATGTAGTTATCAACTATATAATTCAATGTAAAATAAAAATTCAAAAAATAGACAGAAGTGGTACAAGGCAAATATAAGTGCAAGAGCCCCTATTAGACTGAAGACAATCTGAATGTGAGCAAAAATATAACAGCATTTTGGTATGGATGTCCTCTAACCGCTGTCCCTGCCCCCACTCCTGGCCCCACCAAGCAGTTAGTCTCCATCATCCTTGCTTCCCTCTCTCACATGACATATCTGATGAAACAAATGACTTCTCTCCCATGACTGCAGGTATAAACTGACCTAGCCATATCCTGGTATTCTCTGTGGAACAGCATACAAAGCCTGAAGAAAGTTTATCAATCTTACTTCCTAGTGGATGCGAGCAAACTTGTTATAATCTATGTAATGTCAACTCCCAAGATTGTAAACTCAGTCAGCTGGGAGTTGCCACTAGCTGTAAGCTGCAGGTACTTCTATGTGGCATGTAGTCAGGGGATGGTCTAAGTTTTCAGTGTGTAGCACTAAATCATCACTGTGGTAAGGTGCACTTTGTTGATTTTCTAAACATTCTAAAAAGCCACAGAAAAAAAAAAAAAAAAAGCAACACCATATATCCTCAGAAACTTAGATAATGGGAAGAATCAGAATCCTTAACTTATTACAAACTCTTGTAAATCAATGCAATAAAAACAAATACCCCACAAGGAACACATTTTACAGTGTAGCTTCAGTGGCCCTTTTTGATCCCTATCAGGGCACAGAGGTAAGAGAGGAACAGTAGAGTGTCAGAGCAGGTTATGGGAGGCACTCCACTATCACATTCGTGTTCAGAAAGCAGTCTGGATTTACACAGAAATACACAAATACAAAAGTAAGTAGAAGAACAGCAGGATTTCATTAAATACAGTAGCAAAAACTGACTGCAAGACACTAGATGCAAACTAGTGGTAATTGAGTTCAAAGTCTATTTCAATACACCCTTTCTAATCTATCAGGGTTCTTCTTTTCAAAGATATTTTCAGATGTGGTAACCTCAGCAAGATCTCTAAGGAGCGATGAACAGGTTTTAGCCATAAATTTTAATTTCCAGTTCATCTCCAGGTCTCCTTCCATTTTTGACAGATAGGTAACCAACTGGCTGTCTAGTTCATCCCTGATCAATACAGACAGCAAAGGCTCCCTAGGCAGCCATCTTCAAGTCCCATGAACCAAAGGGAAAAAAGAGCTGGGTCTGTGGGGGCCAAGGACCAGAATTCAAGTTAATTTAGTGGGATGTCAGTTTCATGCTTTTTAGGAAAGTTGCTAGTTAGTTGCAGGGATGACTATGGATTATCCAGATTAATCTGCTTACTCACACTGATTTCCTTCCATTCATCCATGTGTAAACCTTCATTTATTAATTCATGCTCCATGTCCTTCTCCAATTACTTTTATCTTTTTAAATAACTTTATGTATTTATTTATGGCTGTGCTGGGTCTTTGTTGCTGTGCACACTTCTCATTGTGGTGGCTTTTCTCATGAAGCCCAGGCTTTAGGGCATGTGGGCTTCAGTAGTTATTGCACATGGTCTCGGTAGTTGTGGCTCCAGGGCTCTAGAGCACAGACTCAATAGCTGTGGTGCAGCTATTAGTTGGCTTTGTACATGTAGGATCATCATGGATCAGGGATTCAATCTGTGTCTCCCGCACTGACAGGGAGGATTCTTTACCACTGAGCCACCAGAGAAGCTCCCTCCAATTATTATTGTTATTGTTTCTTTTGACCACTTCTATTGGTCTTTCATTTGTTTCCATCTTTATTCTTTGGCCTGTGTGGGCCTCCCATTGCAGTGGCCTCTTCTGCCGCAGAGCACCAGCTCTGGGCACATGTGCTCCAGAACTCCGGCTCAGCAGTTGGACATATCGGTCCAGCCGCTCCACGGCACGTGGGATCTTCCCAGGTCAGGGATCAAACTGGCGCCCCTTGCACTGCATGGCAGTGTCCTTATGCAATGGACCACCAGGGAAGCTCTCCAATTTTTTTTTTTTTTTAAGATTTACTTATTTATTTATTTATTTTGGGGAGGTGGGGTGGGGAGGGAGGGGAGCAGGTGGGCTACTTCTATTGATCTTTCATTTATCTATTTTCATCCATGTTTGTCCTTTGGCCTGTGTGGCCTCCCATTGCGGTGGCCTCTGTTGTCGCAGAGCACTGGCTCTGGGCACATGTGCTCCGTAATTGGACACATAGGTCCAGCTGCTCCGCGGCACGTGGGATCTTCCCAGGCCAGGGATCGAACCGGCACCCCTTGCACTGCAAGGCGGTGTCCTTACCCACTGGACCACCAGGGAAGCCCTCTCCAATTATTTTTAAGCTTAGAAAAACCTTCCTCAATCCAAGGTACTTCTTTGATACTCACTATTTCATCATTTAATGAAAATTTTTGGGACTAGTGTGATGAAAATCCCCATGTTGTCATTTTGTTTAAATGAATAGCCTACGTAAATTATTCAATGGTTTTCCCTGTTTTATTTTATGAATTACCATTGTCAAGGGAAGACAAATAGAGGGCAAGTGAGAAATAACATTGTTACTCTGGCTAAAGTGAAAGAAGAGAGAGCCAGAAAGAGAGAGAAAGAGAATATGTAGGAGAGAGTGGAGGAGAGTGAAGTGTTTTCAAATCTATCGTATTCATCTCTATCCAAAGAAATATCCTGATTTAGAGAAAAACATACTGAATTGGGAATCATCCTGAATTGTCCTCTGCTTTCAGATTCCAGATTCCTTCCAGTCCTGCCTCTGTCACTAACTGTGAGAGCCTGGGCAAAGCACATAGCCTATGAGCCTTAGTTTCTATGGCTGAATTCTCACCTCCATTTGTATTTGGAATTTGCATAATGTTATGATGCTATAATAGCATTATATACATCAAGACAGTAGCACTATGAAGTTTCTATAAATGTCCAATTATTAAGCTATATCACTACTGCTCTCGTTAGCAAGTATTTATGCCCAATTTTGGTCTCCTTCTACCAATCCTGTTACTATCTCTCTCTAGATTTTTGGTTCTTTTGTTTGTTTGGTGAAAGGTGGGGTGCTTCGTGTTTTTTGTAAGCACTTCAGGAAAATTATAGTCCTATAATTTGATCCATCATTTTAAGACCTTATTGTCGTAGGCTTCTAAGAAGACAAATAAATAGTGTTTAAAATTCTTACTCAAGTGTAGGCCTCCTGAACATGAAACATCATTAATCTCTACCTTTTATTTCTGATAGAGGTTATCTGGTTAGAAAGCTCTGAATTTATTGTTTGAACCAGAGTAACCACTTTAGCAGAAAACTAGATCCTATAGGTACAAAAAATCCAAAATGAGGTTCATAAAAGTGATGCACGTGGATCTTTAAGGGACTGTTGACCTCCACTGAAACCACAAGCACTCCGACTCCCATTAGGCTCTGAGAGCCATCTTGGAGAATATGTTAATAGCATTAACAACAACAAATGAAATGAAATGTGCCATTTCATTACATTATGAACTCTGCAAGCAAATTATTACTGATTTTGACCCAAATTTCAAAATAAATGAAGGCCATACAAGCAAAAACTTATATATACATATATGGCTAGTCATATGTATATGACTACTTACTGTATTGACAATTTCTTCCCATGAATTCTCCTGGGCATTCACAGGAATAGTTAGCAACGAGGTCTGTACATATTCCACCATTTTTGCAGGGCTCAGCTTCACATTCATTTATATCTGAGGAAAACAGGAAGAAAAGAGGAGGATTATTGGCAAAACAAAAAGATCAGTTATTAGAAACTTCTAGGCATTTCAAATATGGCCAAATCTAACTAATGCTGTATGTGTGTGTATATTTCTCTAGTCATAATATAAATGGTGCTAACATTTGATAATTGATCAACAATAAATTAATTCAAGTTCAAGTGGAATTGAGAATCCAAATCCAACAGAACTAAAGCACTCTCTAATCCTGAAAGCAAATATGACTAGTTGGGGAAAGTATTCGGTGTATCCTTAGAATTAAATTGAACAAATTAACCCTGATAGAAAAATGAATTGGTATCACTTACAAGATCTAGAAACCTCCCCGGCAGCAACCGGTACCAATTAACACTGTCTCATTTCATCTTAATTCACTAATTTTTGCTCTCGTTAGCAAGTATTTATGCCCAATTTTGGTCTCCTTCTACCAATCCTGTTACTATCTCTCTCTAGATTTTTGGTTCTTTTGTTTGTTTGGTGAAAGGTGGGTGCTTCGTGTTTTTTGTAAGCACTTCAGGAAAATTATAGTCCTATAATTTGATCCATCATTTTAAGACCTTATTGTCGTAGGCTTCTAAGAAGACAAATAAATAGTGTTTAAAATTCTTACTCAAGTGTAGGCCTCCTGAACATGAAACATCATTAATCTCTACCTTTTATTTCTGATAGAGGTTATCTGGTTAGAAAGCTCTGAATTTATTGTTTGAACCAGAGTAACCACTTTAGCAGAAAACTAGATCCTATAGGTACAAAAAATCCAAAATGAGGTTCATAAAAGTGATGCACGTGGATCTTTAAGGGACTGTTGACCTCCACTGAAACCACAAGCACTCCGACTCCCATTAGGCTCTGAGAGCCATCTTGGAGAATATGTTAATAGCATTAACAACAACAAATGAAATGAAATGTGCCATTTCATTACATTATGAACTCTGCAAGCAAATTATTACTGATTTTGACCCAAATTTCAAAATAAATGAAGGCCATACAAGCAAAAACTTATATATACATATATGGCTAGTCATATGTATATGACTACTTACTGTATTGACAATTTCTTCCCATGAATTCTCCTGGGCATTCACAGGAATAGTTAGCAACGAGGTCTGTACATATTCCACCATTTTTGCAGGGCTCAGCTTCACATTCATTTATATCTGAGGAAAACAGGAAGAAAAGAGGAGGATTATTGGCAAAACAAAAAGATCAGTTATTAGAAACTTCTAGGCATTTCAAATATGGCCAAATCTAACTAATGCTGTATGTGTGTGTATATTTCTCTAGTCATAATATAAATGGTGCTAACATTTGATAATTGATCAACAATAAATTAATTCAAGTTCAAGTGGAATTGAGAATCCAAATCCAACAGAACTAAAGCACTCTCTAATCCTGAAAGCAAATATGACTAGTTGGGGAAAGTATTCGGTGTATCCTTAGAATTAAATTGAACAAATTAACCCTGATAGAAAAATGAATTGGTATCACTTACAAGATCTAGAAACCTCCCCGGCAGCAACCGGTACCAATTAACACTGTCTCATTTCATCTTAATTCATTAAAATTCTAACTGACAGAGTTGTTTTAGTTTCTAAATAGTTCACCTTTGATGAATGCGATGAGAAGCAAATTAGAGTTAATAGCTAAAGCTTGTTACATGCAAAGTATAATAGATGTAAATGATGATCACTTCCTGATCTCATTCAAGGGTTTCTAAAGTTAGGATGACTAAAGGGACTTACTTTTGATATGTCATTAGCATACCAGATGAAAAATCATATGAAATATAAAACATACAGTAAATTGTACTGAATTCCATGCTAATTTTGGACAATGGAGACAAGAAGTGGGATTTTGGATGGAAAAAAAAAATAATGACAGATTCAGTCAAATTCAAATATCAATGATGTTTACGCATCATTTCCTCAAGGTACAGCCCAAGTTCCATTCTGTGGGAGCTAGTAAAGCAACTGGAGGACATACTCTGCTCCCCATTGCTTTCCCTTCCTATCTTCTATTTCAACTAAACACTTCTCTGCTCTTCTTCCCATGACTGCTTCTTCCACTCCTAACCCGTATTTGTTAATTGTCTATTTGTGCCCCACTCCCTGTCTCAGTCAATCTGTTAACATTTCAAATGCAGCCCATTTCCTGTACTGTTTTCTATACCTCCCCAAATGTCACACTATCCAAAAGACCACTAGCACCCAATAGATATTTCTTGATAAAATTTCTAACAAAACAGTGGTGCAATCTGAAAGAAATGATTTCAGATATTTAATGTGCCTCCTGATACACTATAACACATCAAAAGTTATTCTGAGATCTTGGGATTTCATAGTACTTAAAATAATGTGATCATTAAATTACCCCCTCAAGATTAAATAAAGGCAAAATACTAAAAGACCTTTATTTTTCCCCTTTCCTTTGACACCCTACAAACAGCATCTCCTTCTAGAAAGATTTGCTCATCACCTCGTTCTCAGTTTATGGCAAAATTTGATCTAAATTTCTTTAAGCAGGTAGCCACTTTCTTTTAAAAGCTCATCCTTTTTTGGTTTCTAGTCAACTGCTACAGTTTGAGAGTAGAGATAATTCATGACTGTGTTCATAAATAATCTCATTTAAACCATGCTGAAGTGCTCAATCATGTCTGACTCTTTGTGATCCTAAGAACTGTAGCCCTCCAGGCAAGAATACTGGAGTGGGTCGTCCTTTCCTACTCCAGGGGATCTTCCCAACCCAGGGATTGGACCCGCATCTCTTACATTGGCAAGTGGATTTTTTAAAATGTCTGAGCCACCTGGGAATCCCATTTTTAGCATGCATTACATCAAATACTAGAATAATACCAGAATCTGATCATTTCTAAGAAACAGCAGTGTACTGTGAAATAAAATAGACTCAAAACTTTGATAGGAAAATTTTCAAGAAAGAGAAGAAAGGAATGCGAGAAAGAAAGATATGTCATTTATTCACTTTCTCATCTGATGAAATACTTAGCTTTTCTGGTCTTAAAAAATCTTCTAGTCCTTATTCACAATGGATTATCATGCAAAATATTTACGTTAAATTTCAAAAACAGCACCAAAATCACTGTGCCATTTAGTTCCTTACCAGCTCACTATAAGGAGTGGCAATCACTGGCTACTATGAAACATGCCTAATACATCCTTCCCTGCATCATATTGACTGCAGTTTGTTTTAGGTGAGGTATGTCAGTGGCCAATAAGGTAAATCTTCATGTATTAAAGAATTCATTGCCTTATTTTGTAAAGTTAAACATTAAAAGAACCACATAAGGAAAATTTGATCTTAGATTTGAGGGCAAGTTTTAATTAGGATTAATAAAAACAGGATGATGAGGGTACTGTACTAATATTTACAAGCAGGAATCAAGAATGACTCATAACTATGAAAAGAAATATTCATGGTGCAATGGTATGTTCAAGTACACCAGCAGAAGTTTGTCTGGAGCTGAAAGAGGGAAGGAGAGCCCTGGAACCAAGTAGGAGGAGATAGATAGACACCAGATTACCATGGACCCTCAGTGTCAGCTAAAGGAAGCAAACTATGTGTTTTGGCACTGAAAGTGCAGGGCTGACTAGGAGGGTAGCCTCCGTATCCTTGTATCCTAGAAAGACCTAGAGAGCTGTATGTGGGATGGACTTTAAAAAAATGAAGGAAGAAAGGCTGGACAAAGACCCATCCAGAATTTGATGCTAAGAGACACAACATACATTTTAATTCTCAGGCAAGAGAATTAACTTACTGGAGCATTTCTCATTTTAATATTGAGGGAAATTTTCACAGTTGATGAAATGAGACTAATCAAGACTTATCATATATATTATTAGGATATGCTGGGACCATTGTCCTTTGCTTCTTATCTTAATCATGAAATCTGAGCCACCTGGGAATCCCATTTTTAGCATGCATTACATCAAATACTAGAATAATACCAGAATCTGATCATTTCTAAGAAACAGCAGTGTACTGTGAAATAAAATAGACTCAAAACTTTGATAGGAAAATTTTCAAGAAAGAGAAGAAAGGAATGCGAGAAAGAAAGATATGTCATTTATTCACTTTCTCATCTGATGAAATACTTAGCTTTTCTGGTCTTAAAAACTCTTCTAGTCCTTATTCACAATGGATTATCATGCAAAATATTTACGTTAAATTTCAAAAACAGCACCAAAATCACTGTGCCATTTAGTTCCTTACCAGCTCACTATAAGGAGTGGCAATCACTGGCTACTATGAAACATGCCTAATACATCCTTCCCTGCATCATATTGACTGCAGTTTGTTTTAGGTGAGGTATGTCAGTGGCCAATAAGGTAAATCTTCATGTATTAAAGAATTCATTGCCTTATTTTGTAAAGTTAAACATTAAAAGAACCACATAAGGAAAATTTGATCTTAGATTTGAGGGCAAGTTTTAATTAGGATTAATAAAAACAGGATGATGAGGGTACTGTACTAATATTTACAAGCAGGAATCAAGAATGACTCATAACTATGAAAAGAAATATTCATGGTGCAATGGTATGTTCAAGTACACCAGCAGAAGTTTGTCTGGAGCTGAAAGAGGGAAGGAGAGCCCTGGAACCAAGTAGGAGGAGATAGATAGACACCAGATTACCATGGACCCTCAGTGTCAGCTAAAGGAAGCAAACTATGTGTTTTGGCACTGAAAGTGCAGGGCTGACTAGGAGGGTAGCCTCCGTATCCTTGTATCCTAGAAAGACCTAGAGAGCTGTATGTGGGATGGACTTTAAAAAAATGAAGGAAGAAAGGCTGGACAAAGACCCATCCAGAATTTGATGCTAAGAGACACAACATACATTTTAATTCTCAGGCAAGAGAATTAACTTACTGGAGCATTTCTCATTTTAATATTGAGGGAAATTTTCACAGTTGATGAAATGAGACTAATCAAGACTTATCATATATATTATTAGGATATGCTGGGACCATTGTCCTTTGCTTCTTCATTTCTTCTGTGTCTTTACACAATAAGTAGTACTTAACACAGGAAAATGTGAATTTAATTGAGATTAAACAATTGCTTAAACTTCTATTTGTTCATCAGATTGGGTCTACAATCAGCATCAATGGAAGGTAAAATGAAGATTTCTTTCTAAGATATAATTTATCTTTACCCAGGGGTAAAGATACACCTTTAACTAGGGGTTAACATGAGGTGGAAGGCATAGAAATTGCATTTGCTAAAGTGAAAATGCTTTCTAGTCATTATTCAATTTATGATTAAAAAAAATGAGCTTTTACTGTTTGTGTATTTTCTAACTCAAAAAACTACCTTAGTCTAGAGCCATAAATATCAAAAAATTATAATGAGTTACATACTTTAATGAAGTAGCAAAATAAGTAAAACATTTCTGCATATGTACACACCTAGCAACATGCAGGCTCAGATAACAGAAGCAAATTACAGAGGAGCCTTTACATTTCAGTATAATGCAGGAGTTCTTACAGTGGTGAAGGCTATTTGCACTGTGATTAACACTGTAAGCAATCTAAATGAAAACAGACCTCAATTTGAATAAATCATGTTTAATTAAAGACTGGATATAACAAATGTTCACAGAATATAATGTAATGAAATGAAAGTTAAACTTCTTTGTAATAAATCACATCCATCTCCCTTTGTCATAGATCGTGACATTACCATTTCCAGAAAAAAAGGTCCTCATTTCTTGGACTGCATAATCACTGTGGATGGTGATTAACCAAGTAGGAGGAGATAGATAGACACCAGATTACCATGGACCCTCAGTGTCAGCTAAAGGAAGCAAACTATGTGTTTTGGCACTGAAAGTGCAGGGCTGACTAGGAGGGTAGCCTCCGTATCCTTGTATCCTAGAAAGACCTAGAGAGCTGTATGTGGGATGGACTTTAAAAAAATGAAGGAAGAAAGGCTGGACAAAGACCCATCCAGAATTTGATGCTAAGAGACACAACATACATTTTAATTCTCAGGCAAGAGAATTAACTTACTGGAGCATTTCTCATTTTAATATTGAGGGAAATTTTCACAGTTGATGAAATGAGACTAATCAAGACTTATCATATATATTATTAGGATATGCTGGGACCATTGTCCTTTGCTTCTTCATTTCTTCTGTGTCTTTACACAATAAGTAGTACTTAACACAGGAAAATGTGAATTTAATTGAGATTAAACAATTGCTTAAACTTCTATTTGTTCATCAGATTGGGTCTACAATCAGCATCAATGGAAGGTAAAATGAAGATTTCTTTCTAAGATATAATTTATCTTTACCCAGGGGTAAAGATACACCTTTAACTAGGGGTTAACATGAGGTGGAAGGCATAGAAATTGCATTTGCTAAAGTGAAAATGCTTTCTAGTCATTATTCAATTTATGATTAAAAAAAATGAGCTTTTACTGTTTGTGTATTTTTCTAACTCAAAAAACTACCTTAGTCTAGAGCCATAAATATCAAAAAATTATAATGAGTTACATACTTTAATGAAGTAGCAAAATAAGTAAAACATTTCTGCATATGTACACACCTAGCAACATGCAGGCTCAGATAACAGAAGCAAATTACAGAGGAGCCTTTACATTTCAGTATAATGCAGGAGTTCTTACAGTGGTGAAGGCTATTTGCACTGTGATTAACACTGTAAGCAATCTAAATGAAAACAGACCTCAATTTGAATAAATCATGTTTAATTAAAGACTGGATATAACAAATGTTCACAGAATATAATGTAATGAAATGAAAGTTAAACTTCTTTGTAATAAATCACATCCATCTCCCTTTGTCATAGATCGTGACATTACCATTTCCAGAAAAAAAGGTCCTCATTTCTTGGACTGCATAATCACTGTGGATGGTGATTGCAGCCATGAAATTAAAAGATGCTTTCTCCTTGGAAGAAAAGCTACGACAAACCTAGACAATGTATGAAAAAGCAGAGACATCACTTGGCTGACACAGATCTGTATAGTCAAAGCTAGGGCTTTTCCAGTAGTCATATATGGATGTGAGAGTTGGACCGTAAAGAAGGCTGAGTATTGAAGAACTGATGATTTCAAATTGTGGTGGTGGAAAAGACTCTTGAAATAATGTCAACCCAGGTATTTTCTGGATGTGTCACTGTTAAGAACCCAACTCTATTAACTGAAAAACACATATATTCATTAAGATCCTTATGAGTACTCAAGAGTCTCAAGAGCCTTGAGCAAGGAGATCAAAACAGTAAATCCTAAAGGAAATCAATCCTCAATTTGTTGGAATGATGGATGCTGGAGCTGAAGCTCCAATACATTCGCTACCTGATGCAAAGAGCCAACTCAATGGAAAAGATCCTGATGCTGAGAAAGACTGAGGGTGGGAGGAGACAGGAACCACAGAGGATGAGATGGTTGGATAGCACCACCGATTCAATGGACATGAGTTTGAGCAAACTTTGGGAGATAGCGTAGGGCAGGGGAACCTGGCATGCTGCAGTGCATGGGGTTGCAAAGAGTTGGACATGACCTAATTCTTGAACAACAATACCAAATTCAGAGTACACTGGGGTATACTAAATTATTCTATACCTAAGACAAATTTGTACCTAAGACAGCAATTTCATACAAAAATAGGAATTCCCATATTTAGTCATTTTTGTAGTTCATTTATAATAATGATCAATTTTTGAGATTTTTTCTTTTTTTGCCTCTAAGTCATCATTTATTTTCCATTGATCTTCATTCTTTGGCCTTTGTGGGCCTCCCATTGCAGTGGCCTCTCTCCTTGCAGAGTGCTGGCTATGGGTGCATGTGCTCCAGAGTGCTGGCTAATAATTGCACACACTGGCCCAGCTACTCCTTGGCATGTGGGATTTTTTGGGGCCAGGGTTCGAATCAGTGCCCCTTGCACTGCAAGGCAGACTCTTTACCCACTGGGCCACCAGG
This sequence comes from Tragulus kanchil, assembly GCA_022376925.1. Lineage (NCBI taxonomy): Eukaryota > Metazoa > Chordata > Mammalia > Artiodactyla > Tragulidae > Tragulus > Tragulus kanchil. The sequence goes on from JAIOJX010000004.1 coordinate 34,902,418, forward strand.
GAAGCCCAATTTGAGATTTTTTTAGGTTTGTGACTGCTTTCTGAGAATTGCTTTAAAAAATAGCATCAATGAAAGCTAGAGTTTATAACAACACCCAGAGGAGTCCTGATTCCTCGCTCTGAAAATGTTAAACTCTACTGTCCGCCCTCTAGCTGACTAAAGGACAGTGCTAAGAGTTGAGCATGAACTCCCAGGTATAAACTCACGATACACTTGTGTGTGTGTGTGTGTGTGTGTGTAGGAATTAGAAAGCAAAGGAAAGAAGGGGAGGAAAAGATGAGAGAGTAGATAGTTGATCACAACATCATGCTCATCTTTGAAACAGAAATACTCTAAAAGGATTTACAGACCCCTTCTGTGGTTGTAAACACACAGACTCACTCGTATTGTATGCAGAACTTAGTCTTTTTATCCTTACCATTATTTGCCCCTAGCCCACACTACAGCAATTTGGAAAGGTGTGCTTCAGTCTTTCTTCTTAGGATTGGCTTTTCACTAACAGAAATAATGTCAACCCAGGCATTCTCTGAAGGTGTCACTGTAAGAACTCAATTCTATTAACTGAGAAATATGTTTAAGATCATTCTGAGTCCTCATGAACATACATACATTTGCATCATGAGAAGTGCTCAGTTACTTTGAGTCTTTACTTTCTTGATCTTTCTCAGACCCATCACTGTGCAAAATACAGCCCCAAAGCCAGTGAAATTAACTTTAGAGTAGTAGGCTGTCAAAGAGCTTTTGGAAATCAAAATTATACTGAATTGGTTGCAAAGTTCCTTAGGCTTTTCTGAACTTTTGGGCCATCCAAGTCCTATTTCACAATTGTGTCTCTCCAGAGTTCCTGAGGTGGGTGCCTTTGGGCCCCAGTAGTTCAACTATGTTTACATTGCCAACTTGGCCTGGAATATTTTTAATACTGACCATCATTTAGACTAGGAGATTCAACCATTTTGAGGACAGAAATCCACGTAACCTCCTCTTGAGTGAATGAAAAGTAAGAACTTTATTCACCCAGGACACCTTGATGTGGGATTTTTGGGGCCAGGGATCGAATCAGTGCCCCTTGCACTGCAAGGCGGACTCTTTACCCACTGGGCCACCAGGGAAGCCCAATTTGAGATTTTTTTAGGTTTGTGACTGCTTTCTGAGAATTGCTTTAAAAAATAGCATCAATGAAAGCTAGAGTTTATAACAACACCCAGAGGAGTCCTGATTCCTCGCTCTGAAAATGTTAAACTCTACTGTCCGCCCTCTAGCTGACTAAAGGACAGTGCTAAGAGTTGAGCATGAACTCCCAGGTATAAACTCACGATACACTTGTGTGTGTGTGTGTGTGTGTGTGTGTAGGAATTAGAAAGCAAAGGAAAGAAGGGGAGGAAAAGATGAGAGAGTAGATAGTTGATCACAACATCATGCTCATCTTTGAAACAGAAATACTCTAAAAGGATTTACAGACCCCTTCTGTGGTTGTAAACACACAGACTCACTCGTATTGTATGCAGAACTTAGTCTTTTTATCCTTACCATTATTTGCCCCTAGCCCACACTACAGCAATTTGGAAAGGTGTGCTTCAGTCTTTCTTCTTAGGATTGGCTTTTCACTAACAGAAATAATGTCAACCCAGGCATTCTCTGAAGGTGTCACTGTAAGAACTCAATTCTATTAACTGAGAAATATGTTTAAGATCATTCTGAGTCCTCATGAACATACATACATTTGCATCATGAGAAGTGCTCAGTTACTTTGAGTCTTTACTTTCTTGATCTTTCTCAGACCCATCACTGTGCAAAATACAGCCCCAAAGCCAGTGAAATTAACTTTAGAGTAGTAGGCTGTCAAAGAGCTTTTGGAAATCAAAATTATACTGAATTGGTTGCAAAGTTCCTTAGGCTTTTCTGAACTTTTGGGCCATCCAAGTCCTATTTCACAATTGTGTCTCTCCAGAGTTCCTGAGGTGGGTGCCTTTGGGCCCCAGTAGTTCAACTATGTTTACATTGCCAACTTGGCCTGGAATATTTTTAATACTGACCATCATTTAGACTAGGAGATTCAACCATTTTGAGGACAGAAATCCACGTAACCTCCTCTTGAGTGAATGAAAAGTAAGAACTTTATTCACCCAGGACATTGACTCCTTTGGATCCCCAAGTACATCCAGGTTCCATGAGCATCAAGAAAGAACTGATTGCCAGGCAGAGGACCCTCATTAAAAGGACACCATAATTAAGCCCTTTTTTTCTTGGCATAGACATAATTCCTTGGCTTCCTTATTCCCTTCCCCCAGGTTGTCTTTTTCCTGCAATATTGTAATTGACTGTTAATTAGCCAGCAAGAGCTTATTTTCAAGAGTCTGCTATTTTTGATCCTTTACAACCTACCTTTCATGAGCTTCCCCTTAGCTATTAAATATTCTCCAGACCTCCAGTGAGTGACTGTCTTTTAAAATTTGACCTTTTACTTTTTTCTTATCTAAAGATTATGGTTATTCAATTTCTCATTTAAGGTTGAATAAATTATGATGAATTTCTAGGAATTCTGTCCTCCCACTCAGATTTTCAATTTCATTATGTCATAATCAGAATAATCTACAGGATTCACTATTCATTTTGGGGACAAGCCAGTATATTTTTAATTATGTGTGTTTGAACTCCACTTTGATCTGATTTTGCTATATTGCTAGCAATTCATTTTCACATGGCAAATTAAAATGAGCCTTCTTCGATCAGAACATATCACACATCTTTTTATAATAATTTACTGACAACCTCCATTACCAAGAACAATAGTATAAAAATGTATGCAAGAGATATTTACCCATCACCCTTTACTAACAAAGATAATATTCTATGCTCATTTGCATCCTGGCATCATGATACTTATTTTGAGATCTCAATTTTGATGCAAAAACCTTTTGCTACTGGTAAATAGGCTGAACCCAAGTTTCTCAAATGTTTCCATATAAAATTATTTCAGTTAGGCTTTATTTATGTTAATCATACATATGGCCAGCAAGATAAGATACTCATCACAAGATACTTAAAATGGCAAAACCATGGAATATGGAAGAAGGGTTGGGGAGGGGTAATTAAGATGGTGATATAATTCAAATATTTGAGTGGTCCAAGTCCTATTTCACAATTGTGTCTCTCCAGAGTTCCTGAGGTGGGTGCCTTTGGGCCCCAGTAGTTCAACTATGTTTACATTGCCAACTTGGCCTGGAATATTTTTAATACTGACCATCATTTAGACTAGGAGATTCAACCATTTTGAGGACAGAAATCCACGTAACCTCCTCTTGAGTGAATGAAAAGTAAGAACTTTATTCACCCAGGACATTGACTCCTTTGGATCCCCAAGTACATCCAGGTTCCATGAGCATCAAGAAAGAACTGATTGCCAGGCAGAGGACCCTCATTAAAAGGACACCATAATTAAGCCCTTTTTTTCTTGGCATAGACATAATTCCTTGGCTTCCTTATTCCCTTCCCCCAGGTTGTCTTTTTTCCTGCAATATTGTAATTGACTGTTAATTAGCCAGCAAGAGCTTATTTTCAAGAGTCTGCTATTTTTGATCCTTTACAACCTACCTTTCATGAGCTCCCCATTAGCTATTAAATATTCTCCAGACCTCCAGTGAGTGACTGTCTTTTAAAATTTGACCTTTTACTTTTTTCTTATCTAAAGATTATGGTTATTCAATTTCTCATTTAAGGTTGAATAAATTATGATGAATTTCTAGGAATTCTGTCCTCCCACTCAGATTTTCAATTTCATTATGTCATAATCAGAATAATCTACAGGATTCACTATTCATTTTGGGGACAAGCCAGTATATTTTTAATTATGTGTGTTTGAACTCCACTTTGATCTGATTTTGCTATATTGCTAGCAATTCATTTTCACATGGCAAATTAAAATGAGCCTTCTTCGATCAGAACATATCACACATCTTTTTATAATAATTTACTGACAACCTCCATTACCAAGAACAATAGTATAAAAATGTATGCAAGAGATATTTACCCATCACCCTTTACTAACAAAGATAATATTCTATGCTCATTTGCATCCTGGCATCATGATACTTATTTTGAGATCTCAATTTTGATGCAAAAACCTTTTGCTACTGGTAAATAGGCTGAACCCAAGTTTCTCAAATGTTTCCATATAAAATTATTTCAGTTAGGCTTTATTTATGTTAATCATACATATGGCCAGCAAGATAAGATACTCATCACAAGATACTTAAAATGGCAAAACCATGGAATATGGAAGAAGGGTTGGGGAGGGGTAATTAAGATGGTGATATAATTCAAATATTTGAGGCCTTGAAGAAATTCATTAAAACACACACACACACACACACACACAAGATGCCAAAATGAACCAGTGTACCTGCTAAATTTTTTTTTTTTTTACCAAAGTGCAAACCATTGTAAAGAACATCTTAGGGGCATGTGTCATAGTAAGTTGACCTCCGTAAATATTTGCTGATTGGTAAGAAAGAACTGAGATTTTAGAGACCTGGGGAATCACCACCCACCCTGTGACACTGAGTTCCTTGACTGGGGCCAATATACCAACCTACTTCTAAAGGGGTTCTATTATAGAAAATGGAACTTGGTTCCTTAAAGTTATAACTTTTAAAATATACCCATTACAAAGCCAGCCCCACCAGAGATTCTAATTTAAATGATTTGCATGGAATGAAAATATAAATATTATTATAAGCCATCCAGGGGATTCTAAAGGTCACCAGCACTGACATTGCATAGAATTTCTGTGTATGAAGCCCATCTATCCATCTGCCCATCCTTAGTTCTCTACTAGGTTGTAAGAATGCAAAGATTAGTATGCCATGGTCCCTTACTTTCCTCAAGGTTTTTAGACAACAGTAGATAAACAAGGAAATAATCAGTCACAGTACAAAGTGACAGGTGATCTAATAAATGAATGCACCATTTCTCAAAGAAAACTTTAAATATCAATAACTAAATTAGTCTAGTAGGCTTGACAGCATTTAGAGGAGTCTGTGGAAAATACTTCTGAGTTATGTCAGGTTATAACTAATGACTCTCTCAAGTTATGTTTCTAAAATAATATGCATCTCTTTATTCTACATTTCTGAGAGTGACTCCTCATTGCCCCACAGTTCTTTGCTCCAAGTATAGAACTTGTATGTTTCCTAATTTCCTAGGTTTACTCAGTCTTTCACTGGTAAATAGGCTGAAACCCAAAGTTTCTCAAATGTTTCCATATAAAATTATTTCAGTTAGGCTTTATTTATGTTAATCATACATATGGCCAGCAAGATAAGATACTCATCACAAGATACTTAAAATGGCAAAACCATGGAATATGGAAGAAGGGTTGGGGAGGGGTAATTAAGATGGTGATATAATTCAAATATTTGAGGCCTTGAAGAAATTCATTAAAACACACACACACACACACACACACACAAGATGCCAAAATGAACCAGTGTACCTGCTAAATTTTTTTTTTTTTTTACCAAAGTGCAAACCATTGTAAAGAACATCTTAGGGGCATGTGTCATAGTAAGTTGACCTCCGTAAATATTTGCTGATTGGTAAGAAAGAACTGAGATTTTAGAGACCTGGGGAATCACCACCCACCCTGTGACACTGAGTTCCTTGACTGGGGCCAATATACCAACCTACTTCTAAAGGGGTTCTATTATAGAAAATGGAACTTGGTTCCTTAAAGTTATAACTTTTAAAATATACCCATTACAAAGCCAGCCCCACCAGAGATTCTAATTTAAATGATTTGCATGGAATGAAAATATAAATATTATTATAAGCCATCCAGGAGATTCTAAAGGTCACCAGCACTGACATTGCATAGAATTTCTGTGTATGAAGCCCATCTATCCATCTGCCCATCCTTAGTTCTCTACTAGGTTGTAAGAATGCAAAGATTAGTATGCCATGGTCCCTTACTTTCCTCAAGGTTTTTAGACAACAGTAGATAAACAAGGAAATAATCAGTCACAGTACAAAGTGACAGGTGATCTAATAAATGAATGCACCATTTCTCAAAGAAAACTTTAAATATCAATAACTAAATTAGTCTAGTAGGCTTGACAGCATTTAGAGGAGTCTGTGGAAAATACTTCTGAGTTATGTCAGGTTATAACTAATGACTCTCTCAAGTTATGTTTCTAAAATAATATGCATCTCTTTATTCTACATTTCTGAGAGTGACTCCTCATTGCCCCACAGTTCTTTGCTCCAAGTATAGAACTTGTATGTTTCCTAATTTCCTAGGTTTACTATGCGTGTTATAATTTATACATTTTGCATATTCATAATACTCTATCCACAATTAGTCATTCTATTCTTTCAGATGCATGTTAAATTAGTTCACTAAAAGTTATATTTCAGTGTTCAGTACTAAGAGCCAACTCTTTTGGATTTTTTTCTATAGTGAGCTATCAGAAACCCATGACAGGTTAATCAGATGGGATTCACACGTGAAGCACAGCTACAATTCATGTGGTTGCTTTTCACCCACCCATTCTCTCACTCACTCACTCATTCATTCATTCAATAAAACTGTGATGGGCACTTTCCAAGAATCAGGTTGTAAAATATATGATTGGATACATCAAGGAATAGAGATAGTTCCTCTTACAAGAGGTCTCACCTCCTGTAATTCTCTTCAGAGATAATTATAATAAAATGTGTGCTATATAGCATTAGGTACAAAATGTACTGTGATCACCGAAGAGGCAATGACTTTCCCTAGAGGAAAGGCGAAAGAACACTTAAAGATGGTAATATTTGGCTGGTGCTTGATAGCAGATTATTAGATCTGTTCAAGTGGGAAGGAACACAATGTTTACAGAGAGAACTGAGCACTTATAAATGTCTGGGTACACACAGGGACTATGTGTGTGGAACTACCAGGGGGGGTGCTGGGTAGCTAGTCCTGGACCAGATTTTTGTGGCCTTACAAATCAAGTGAAGGAGTTTGAACTTTAATCCTTGGATACTGGAAAGTTAATAGAGAATTCAAGAAGTGTGGGAAGAGGGCAGGGATGAAATATATCTGTGGTTCAGAAAGCTCATTCTTTCTAGAATTTCATTACTGGTAATATTTGGGAAAATAATTCAAAAATTTGGAATGGAAATTTATAGACTCTATATCACTCAGACCATACATATAACAGGATCACTCAAGCACCTATCTTTAAGCAATTTTTGCATTGAGACTTCTAATATTTAGTGTTGCCAGATTGAGCAAAGAAATGATGACTCTTAAGTTATTTCTAAAATATGCATCTCCTCATTGCCCCACAGTTCTTTGCTCCAAGTATAGAACTTGTATGTTTCCTAATTTCCTAGGTTTACTATGCGTGTTATAATTTATACATTTTGCATATTCATAATACTCTATCCACAATTAGTCATTCTATTCTTTCAGATGCATGTTAAATTAGTTCACTAAAAGTTATATTTCAGTGTTCAGTACTAAGAGCCAACTCTTTTGGATTTTTTTCTATAGTGAGCTATCAGAAACCCATGACAGGTTAATCAGATGGGATTCACACGTGAAGCACAGCTACAATTCATGTGGTTGCTTTTCACCCACCCATTCTCTCACTCACTCACTCATTCATTCATTCAATAAAACTGTGATGGGCACTTTCCAAGAATCAGGTTGTAAAATATATGATTGGATACATCAAGGAATAGAGATAGTTCCTCTTACAAGAGGTCTCACCTCCTGTAATTCTCTTCAGAGATAATTATAATAAAATGTGTGCTATATAGCATTAGGTACAAAATGTACTGTGATCACCGAAGAGGCAATGACTTTCCCTAGAGGAAAGGCGAAAGAACACTTAAAGATGGTAATATTTGGCTGGTGCTTGATAGCAGATTATTAGATCTGTTCAAGTGGGAAGGAACACAATGTTTACAGAGAGAACTGAGCACTTATAAATGTCTGGGTACACACAGGGACTATGTGTGTGGAACTACCAGGGGTGGTGCTGGGTAGCTAGTCCTGGACCAGATTTTTGTGGCCTTACAAATCAAGTGAAGGAGTTTGAACTTTAATCCTTGGATACTGGAAAGTTAATAGAGAATTCAAGAAGTGTGGGAAGAGGGCAGGGATGAAATATATCTGTGGTTCAGAAAGCTCATTCTTTCTAGAATTTCATTACTGGTAATATTTGGGAAAATAATTCAAAAATTTGGAATGGAAATTTATAGACTCTATATCACTCAGACCATACATATAACAGGATCACTCAAGCACCTATCTTTAAGCATTAAGCTTGGTTTGAAATGCATTGAGACTTCCTAATATTTAGTGTTGCCAGATTGAGCAAATGAAAATACAAGATGTCCATGCAATATTTGGCTCATAGCTTATCAAAAACAATTTACCTGAAATTCAAATTCACCTGGCCACCCTATATTTCATTTGAGAGTCCTATTTGAATTGTCAACTAGAATATGGTTTCTCCATATTTTCTTTCTTTCCTCTTATGTAAGCACTTGAATTTCAGCAATATGGTCATGTTTTCCATTCTGTATATTCAGCAAACCCGAAGGAAAACTACCTGCCGTAAAAAATCATTATTGACAAATGAGTCCTCCTCAGGGTTTTGCTCAAACTAATATTTGTTGCTTGAATTCTGCAAAGCAGTTAATAATCTTTAGAGTTTGCCCTGTATGTAAGCTTCAATGTATTATTTATACAGTTTATATATATATATATATACACACACACACACTTCAGCTAGGTAAGAACCAAAGAAATTCATTCCTAAACAGACAAATAGTTGGGGATATCGGAAATAAAATTATACAATACTCATTAAGCCAAAATCACTTAAGATTTTGAGAAAAATTACTAGGAGGAATAAAAGAATTGAGGGAAAATTTGTACTCTTATCAGCAAACTAATCTAAAATAGTTTGGAATATGTAATATGTATGAAATGTACTGTAACCAGTTATTTTACTACATATACAAGTAGAGAGCTTAATACCAATATATCATTTTAAGATATATTTTTATCAAAAGAGGATTTATGCAGTAAATTAAAACTTCCAATTCACCACATTGAATTATTTTTCTCTTCAATGACAGTAGCTAAAAACAACAACAGATAGTAACATACTAAAAATGATGAACTACTAAAAGCACGCTAACAATGCCACATTGAAATAATGGTCACTGATACATAGTTATATCCTGAATAAATTTAAAAAATAAATTTCACTTTAGCTCTAGAATTAATTTCTTAAAATAATTCTGTAATTTATATTAAGTATGGACAAACAGCACTTTAGGATGACAACTGATTGCCAACAATTAGCACATCCACCTATCTTTAAGCATTAAGCTTGGTTTGAAATGCATTGAGACTTCCTAATATTTAGTGTTGCCAGATTGAGCAAATGAAAATACAAGATGTCCATGCAATATTTGGCTCATAGCTTATCAAAACAATTTACCTGAAATTCAAATTCACCTGGCCACCCTATATTTCATTTGAGAGTCCTATTTGAATTGTCAACTAGAATATGGTTTCTCCATATTTTCTTTCTTTCCTCTTATGTAAGCACTTGAATTTCAGCAATATGGTCATGTTTTCCATTCTGTATATTCAGCAAACCCGAAGGAAAACTACCTGCCGTAAAAAATCATTATTGACAAATGAGTCCTCCTCAGGGTTTTGCTCAAACTAATATTTGTTGCTTGAATTCTGCAAAGCAGTTAATAATCTTTAGAGTTTGCCCTGTATGTAAGCTTCAATGTATTATTTATACAGTTTATATATATATATATATACACACACACACACTTCAGCTAGGTAAGAACCAAAGAAATTCATTCCTAAACAGACAAATAGTTGGGGATATCGGAAATAAAATTATACAATACTCATTAAGCCAAAATCACTTAAGATTTTGAGAAAAATTACTAGGAGGAATAAAAGAATTGAGGGAAAATTTGTACTCTTATCAGCAAACTAATCTAAAATAGTTTGGAATATGTAATATGTATGAAATGTACTGTAACCAGTTATTTTACTACATATACAAGTAGAGAGCTTAATACCAATATATCATTTTAAGATATATTTTTATCAAAAGAGGATTTATGCAGTAAATTAAAACTTCCAATTCACCACATTGAATTATTTTTCTCTTCAATGACAGTAGCTAAAAACAACAACAGATAGTAACATACTAAAAATGATGAACTACTAAAAGCACGCTAACAATGCCACATTGAAATAATGGTCACTGATACATAGTTATATCCTGAATAAATTTAAAAAATAAATTTCACTTTAGCTCTAGAATTAATTTCTTAAAATAATTCTGTAATTTATATTAAGTATGGACAAACAGCACTTTAGGATGACAACTGATTGCCAACAATTAGCACATCCACCCACTTGTACTAAGCCAAACATGGCTTTAAGCGTTTTGTATATATTATCACACCCTTTGAGCTACTCAGTATTATCGTAACTGTTTTCCAAATGAGTCACTTCAGACATTGAAAATATAAAAAACTTGCCCAGAATCACACATATGGTAAAACTGAAATCAAAACCCAGATCATTTGTCTTCAGAATTGACCAGCTAACTTTACTTCGACTAAGAATACGAAAGTCTTTCACCTTCACATCATGCTTGCCGTCAAGGTACCACTCTTTGTTCTGAGGGCTGACAGTTCTTGTCTCCAAAGGTAGTGGGCTTCACAGGTAGCTCAGTGGTAAAGAAATTGCCTGCTAATGCAGGAGACATAGAAGACATGGGCTCAATCCCTGGGTGGGGAAGATCCCTCAGAGGAGAAAATGGCAACCCACTCCAGGATTGTCGCCTGAAGAATCCCATAAACAGTCACTAAGTTGGAACAACTAACTGAGCAGGGGTGGAGTAATATTAGTATCGCTACTCTAGGCCAAGAATCTGGTCCTAAAATCTTACTTTGGAATACTTGTTTTCCCTAATTCTTTTGTTCCTTTCAGTAATTTTAAAAAACAAACAAACAAACAAACAAAAAAAGCCCTCTTAGTTTGGGTTTAATGGGCATCTGTTCTACTTTCATTCCCAAAATCCACATTCTTGTCTGTTTAGAAATGGATGTCTTTGGCTCTTACATTCCTTTATACTTGACTTCTAACCTTACATTCTGACGAAAAGAATTACATTTTTGTTTCTTTCTTTAAAAGAACATGGATTTATTTTATACCAGTTGGAATGTTTAGTTTTCAAAGGAGATAATCCACAGTCTCTTAAATCTTTATTTGCAAGATAACAGACACTCAGAAAAGTACACATCACAAGGGAGTTAAGTGAGTTACTGTTGAGAGGATCTGTGTAACAGTCAGCAAGGTCAACCACAATAGCGATGCCCACAGCACGCCAGAGGCTTCCTGTGTCCTTCTGTTCATAACTTCCCTGCCCCTCACAAAGACAACTGGGCTCCTGCTTATTATGGCCATCACCGTCTTGCACTTTGTATAGTTTAGAATTTTGTTGCCTAAATATGCATTTCTAAATACTATCTTTTATTCTTACCTACATTTGACATTTATATTAAAAAAAGAAATCATCCACTATGTGTTCTTTTGTTTGGGGCTTCATTCACAATGAGTCACTTCAGACATTGAAAATATAAAAAACTTGCCCAGAATCACACATATGGTAAAACTGAAATCAAAACCCAGATCATTTGTCTTCAGAATTGTTACTATTCACCAGCTAACTTTACTTCGACTAAGAATACGAAAGTCTTTCACCTTCACATCATGCTTGCCGTCAAGGTACCACTCTTTGTTCTGAGGGCTGACAGTTCTTGTCTCCAAAGGTAGTGGGCTTCACAGGTAGCTCAGTGGTAAAGAAATTGCCTGCTAATGCAGGAGACATAGAAGACATGGGCTCAATCCCTGGGTGGGGAAGATCCCTCAGAGGAGAAAATGGCAACCCACTCCAGGATTGTTGCCTGAAGAATCCCATAAACAGTCACTAAGTTGGAACAACTAACTGAGCAGGGGTGGAGTAATATTAGTATCGCTACTCTAGGCCAAGAATCTGGTCCTAAAATCTTACTTTGGAATACTTGTTTTCCCTAATTCTTTTGTTCCTTTCAGTAATTTTAAAAAACAAACAAACAAACAAACAAAAAAAGCCCTCTTAGTTTGGGTTTAATGGGCATCTGTTCTACTTTCATTCCCAAAATCCACATTCTTGTCTGTTTAGAAATGGATGTCTTTGGCTCTTACATTCCTTTATACTTGACTTCTAACCTTACATTCTGACGAAAAGAATTACATTTTTGTTTCTTTCTTTAGAGAGAACATGGATTTATTTTATACCAGTTGGAATGTTTAGTTTTCAAAGGAGATAATCCACAGTCTCTTAAATCTTTATTTGCAAGATAACAGACACTCAGAAAAGTACACATCACAAGGGAGTTAAGTGAGTTACTGTTGAGAGGATCTGTGTAACAGTCAGCAAGGTCAACCACAATAGCGATGCCCACAGCACGCCAGAGGCTTCCTGTGTCCTTCTGTTCATAACTTCCCTGCCCCTCACAAAGACAACTGGGCTCCTGCTTATTATGGCCATCACCGTCTTGCACTTTGTATAGTTTAGAATTTTGTTGCCTAAATATGCATTTCTAAATACTATCTTTTATTCTTACCTACATTTGACATTTATATTAAAAAAAGAAATCATCCACTATGTGTTCTTTTGTTTGGGGCTTCATTCACAATGCTTCTATATGCAGTTGCAGGGAGTTCATTTTCATTGCTTTATGATATTTCACGGTGAACTATGACAGTGTATTTTCTCTTTCTCTTGTTAATGGCACTTAACTTGTTAGAAATAAAAGCATCTCTGAGTGTGCTTGTACATAAGTATATTAAGTTTTCTCTGTGTATACCTAGGAATGAAACGGCTGGGTCATTTATATACTTTAGCAGATAACACCAAACTGATTTTTAAGCAGTTGCACTAACTTGCACTTCCATCAGCAACTTAATTCATGATATTTTTGAGGGTACAATACACATGAAACTTGCAGTTAATCACTTATTTCACTTCACAGACAAGTAGTAAATAAAGGGCTTCATACCATTTTTAGATATTTTTATCAAGAGATTTTTTAGGAGAGTTCATTAAAACTTTTAACTCACCAGGCTGAATTATTTTTCTCTTGATTTTTTAACTTATACTAAAAATGATGAAGCATTGAAAGCATATCAGTCATAGCTAATTAAATAGCAAGCAGTGATAGTTACATCTGGTATATAAAGAAAAACACTTTCACTTAACTCTAGAATAATTTCTTAAAAGTAATTATAAATCAGTCTCACTTACAGATATGTGTAGATTCAGGTAATAAGATAAGGATTCTCTGGCTTTTACATTTCAATATCTTTGAAATATCATAGGTATAGCTAAAAATAATGAATTCCCTTATACTTTAAAAGTTCTCTAAGGATTAAATGATGTAATTTATAGGAAAACTTTAAGGACTGAAAAAGAACTGTCTATAGCATTATAATATGGGCTAATTGATATTTATATTATTCTGTTGAATGTTTCTTCGTATGTTGCTGGATAAAAATGTAGGTAAATTATTAACGAGATTTTTCTGTATAAGATACTTCTACTATTGGGGTTATCATCAGGGGAAATAAATGAGTAGGACTTTAGTGAATGTTCTACAGAAGAGCAGTCCTGCCTTAGAGAGGCATGAAAGACAGTATTTATCCTCATAATTGCAAAGCCCATGGAAATTTTGATCCAGTGAATGGGATAATTTAACAGATAGCCTCAGTATATTTCTTTCTAAAATGGTACCATTCACTCTTTGAACTAGTACATTGACTCTCCATATTATTTGGGTTGCGAGATCACTGAGTTCTCTATCATAATGTACGACAGACAAACATTATGGCTGGGGAAAGTAGGGAACACTTCTTTAAAAATTCTTAGACATTTCAGTTTCCATCAAGTAAAAGAGCTGGGTGGCTAGATGACCTCAATTCCAGGATCTCATCTACATAATTATAGGAGGTTTCGTGAATTCCTGGCAGAGCTGGAGACGGCAGTGTGTCACACTCAAGGCCACTGTGGAAGAATCTGCCTCAGCCATGGACTCATTTCTCCATGCCAAAAAAGTGCTGCCTACAAGCTGTTAATCTTTGTTTTATTTTTTCTCCCATATTTATTGTTAAGAATGTCAAATCAGCATAATTTCTTCATTAAAACTGGGTTCAAGAGAAATCTTGCTTCTGGCCAAGACAGAGTACAGGGCCCAGATGTGCCCTTCTGCCTGAAACAACCAAAAAGTAAAACATAAGACACGAGACAACAGCCTTCAAGACACTGGACATTAGGAAAGAAAGAATAGTAACAAACCAGGTGAGTTCTACAACTACCCAGGTTGACTGCCTTAAGAGAGATTCCAGGCCATGGCTCAGTGAAGAATACTGTCCGTGGAGTCTGGACAACTCCATGAATTAAAAAAGGGGAAGCTAAGAGTTTGGGGGAGTGGGCTTTCCAGGTGGCAGTGGTGATAAAGAGCCTGTCTGCCAATGCAGGAGATATAAGAGACATAAGATTCGATCCCTGGATTCGGAAAGATCTCCTGGAGGAGGTCATAGCAACCCACTTCAGTATTATTACCTGGTGAATCCCATGGACAGAGGATCCTGGAGGACTATCGTCCATATAATCACAACATGACTGAAGTGACTTAACATGCACACACACAAGAGTCTGGAGAGCCCAGGAGGCTCGAGTTTGCAGGACAAATTGGTTACAAAGAGGCAGCCAACAGGGACCTACAGAGAACGCCCTGAATACTGTAGTGCTCCCTTAGGAATTCAGCAGAGCACAGAGCAACCCATACAGGGGAGGAAAATACCAAGGAAAGAACCAACCAAATAGACCAGTGTGCATGTGTGCTCAGTTATTCAGTTATGTCAGACTCTTTGTGACCACATGGTCAGTAGCCCACTGGGCTCTGTGGTCCATGGAATTTTTCAGGCAAGAATACTGCCATTTCCTACTCAATTGGATCTTTCCAAACCAGGGACTGAACACACATCTTTTGCATTTCCTGCATTGGCAGGAAGAATCTTTACTAACTGGACCAGAGGGAGCAAACCTTTGGGGATCACATTGGGCCATAAGAACTGCCAGTTCCCTCCAGTTAGACTAGAAAATAAACTAATTCCTGGGGCCCTGAGCAGAGGACTTCAGAAATGCCTTGCCTCAGTAGTGGGGAGTAAATTAGTCCTGGATTAAACATTTTATTGGGTCCATATAACAAATTTCAGAAGACACAGAAGAATCAAATCATTTCTAAGTAATTTATCTGTGTAAAATTATAAATGAAACTCAAGAAGATATATGGAACTACAGAGTATCTAGCAGTCAACATGATAAAATTCATGTTGTAAATCGAGTCAGGATTAATAGGCATGTGAAAAAAATAGCTAACAAGCCAGATGATAGAATTACAGCCAACAACATTAAAAGTTATTGTAACTGTGCTCTGTATACTGGACATGCTACCTACAGACATGGAAAAGATAAAGAGAGACCCAGATTGAACTTCCAGAGATGAAAACTAAAACATGAGAAGAAAAATATACTAGAAGGAGATAAAGCAAATTAGATACTAAAGAAGAAATGATCAATGAACTTTAAAGACATAATAGAAACGATACAGAATAAAATACAGACAGGAAAAAAAACCTGGCCATCATGAGTTGTGGAACATATGCAAATAGGTAGTCTAAAATAGATGTGATTGGAATCCATAAAAAGAACAGGCAGAAAAATAATATATAACTGTCAGAATTTTTCCAAATATGATGAAAACTGTATCTGCAGATTCAGGCACCAGAAATGCCAAACACCAGAAACATCAGGAAAGTGAGACAAAGACTAAGACAAAAGTTGTAAATGTCATTCTGTAGAGGTAGTCTTTTCAGTAAATCCCCCTGAATCAACTGTTTAACTAACTACATGAAAAGAATAAAGAGACAAACAAAACAAAAATTCAGGTCTGTATTGTATACCACATACAAAAATTAATGCAAAATGAATTGAAGACCTTAGAATAAAACGTAAACCTCAAAAAAAAATCACAGGAGGAACTTTGCAACTGGACCACATTTGGGGATCACAGTTGGCCCACCTGAACACACATCTTTTGCATTTCCTGCATTGGCAGGAAGAATCTTTACTAACTGGACCAGAGGGAGCAAACCTTTGGGGATCACATTGGCCCATAAGAACTGCCAGTTCCCTCCAGTTAGACTAGAAAATAAACTAATTCCTGGGGCCCTGAGCAGAGGACTTCAGAAATGCCTTGCCTCAGTAGTGGGGAGTAAATTAGTCCTGGATTAAACATTTTATTGGGTCCATATAACAAATTTCAGAAGACACAGAAGAATCAAATCATTTCTAAGTAATTTATCTGTGTAAAATTATAAATGAAACTCAAGAAGATATATGGAACTACAGAGTATCTAGCAGTCAACATGATAAAATTCATGTTGTAAATCGAGTCAGGATTAATAGGCATGTGAAAAAAATAGCTAACAAGCCAGATGATAGAATTACAGCCAACAACATTAAAAGTTATTGTAACTGTGCTCTGTATACTGGACATGCTACCTACAGACATGGAAAAGATAAAGAGAGACCCAGATTGAACTTCCAGAGATGAAAACTAAAACATGAGAAGAAAAATATACTAGAAGGAGATAAAGCAAATTAGATACTAAAGAAGAAATGATCAATGAACTTTAAAGACATAATAGAAACGATACAGAATAAAATACAGACAGGAAAAAAAACCTGGCCATCATGAGTTGTGGAACATATGCAAATAGGTAGTCTAAAATAGATGTGATTGGAATCCATAAAAGAACAGGCAGAAAAATAATATATAACTGTCAGAATTTTTCCAAATATGATGAAAACTGTATCTGCAGATTCAGGCACCAGAAATGCCAAACACCAGAAACATCAGGAAAGTGAGACAAAGACTAAGACAAAAGTTGTAAATGTCATTCTGTAGAGGTAGTCTTTTCAGTAAATCCCCCTGAATCAACTGTTTAACTAACTACATGAAAAGAATAAAGAGACAAACAAAACAAAAATTCAGGTCTGTATTGTATACCACATACAAAAATTAATGCAAAATGAATTGAAGACCTTAGAATAAAACGTAAACCTCAAAAAAAAAATCACAGGAGGAAGTTTCTTAGGGTACAACTTAGGCAAAGATTTATCAGATATAAGATCAAAATCATAACTCACTAACATTGATAAACTATTCTAACAAAATCATAAACCTGAATTTTTCAAAATCAGTTTTAAGAGGTAAGCCACAGATTGGGAGAATACATCAGCAAATAAAACATCTGATAAAGTACTTGTATCCAGAATAAATAAAGAACTCTAAAAACTCAATAGTAAGAAAACAAATGACAAAATATAGAAGATTTCAACTTTAGAAAAAAATATGAATAGGAAAGCCTGTAAGATGATTGACATCACTTGTCAATAGAAAAGTGAAAATTAAAATAAAAAATATATCTCTACCCAATTTTTACAATGGCTAAAATTAAAAAAAAAACTCAACATACCAAATATTGATGATGCAGAGGAACTGAACTTTTGTACACTGCTGGTCAGAATGTAAAATAGTATTATCAGTGGGGAAAATAGTTGACAGTTTCTTCAATATTTAAACATGTATTTACTTTATGATCTAGCCTATCCACTACTGGATACTGACCCAAGATAAGTAAAAAGTCATGCCCATATGAAGACATGTATGACTGTTCACAGTAGCTTTATTTGTACTAGATAAAAACTAGAAACAACCCAATGTCCGTCAATCAATGAACAGCTCAACCAATTATGGTACAGTCATACAATTGAGTACTACTCAGCAACAGAGAAGAATGAATGACAACACAAGGGTTCTCAAAATAATTATGCTGAGTGAAAGAAACCATAAAAAGAACAGGCAGAAAAATAATATATAACTGTCAGAATTTTTCCAAATATGATGAAAACTGTATCTGCAGATTCAGGCACCAGAAATGCCAAACACCAGAAACATCAGGAAAGTGAGACAAAGACTAAGACAAAAGTTGTAAATGTCATTCTGTAGAGGTAGTCTTTTCAGTAAATCCCCCTGAATCAACTGTTTAACTAACTACATGAAAAGAATAAAGAGACAAACAAAACAAAAATTCAGGTCTGTATTGTATACCACATACAAAAATTAATGCAAAATGAATTGAAGACCTTAGAATAAAACGTAAACCTCAAAAAAAAAATCACAGGAGGAAGTTTCTTAGGGTACAACTTAGGCAAAGATTTATCAGATATAAGATCAAAATCATAACTCACTAACATTGATAAACTATTCTAACAAAATCATAAACCTGAATTTTTCAAAATCAGTTTTAAGAGGTAAGCCACAGATTGGGAGAATACATCAGCAAATAAAACATCTGATAAAGTACTTGTATCCAGAATAAATAAAGAACTCTAAAAACTCAATAGTAAGAAAACAAATGACAAAATATAGAAGATTTCAACTTTAGAAAAAAATATGAATAGGAAAGCCTGTAAGATGATTGACATCACTTGTCAATAGAAAAGTGAAAATTAAAATAAAAAATATATCTCTACCCAATTTTTACAATGGCTAAAATTAAAAAAAAAACTCAACATACCAAATATTGATGATGCAGAGGAACTGAACTTTTGTACACTGCTGGTCAGAATGTAAAATAGTATTATCAGTGGGGAAAATAGTTGACAGTTTCTTCAATATTTAAACATGTATTTACTTTATGATCTAGCCTATCCACTACTGGATACTGACCCAAGATAAGTAAAAAGTCATGCCCATATGAAGACATGTATGACTGTTCACAGTAGCTTTATTTGTACTAGATAAAAACTAGAAACAACCCAATGTCCGTCAATCAATGAACAGCTCAACCAATTATGGTACAGTCATACAATTGAGTACTACTCAGCAACAGAGAAGAATGAACTGCTGATACAACACAAGGGTTCTCAAAATAATTATGCTGAGTGAAAGAAACCACTGAAAAATGTATATTTATGTTTAACTCTATTTATAAAACTTTCTGGAACTGCCAATAATCTATAGCAACAGAAAGAAAATCAGCAGTTGTCTGGGATGAAACCAGAGGGACAGATGGAAAGGATTATAATGGGTAGAGAGAAACTTCTAAGGGTGATGGGAATGTTTAAAATCTCAATTAAGATGATGCTTTGATAGGGTACATACATGTCAAAATGTATTACATTTCATACTTTAAATATGTGTATGTATCATATGGCAAGTGTGCCTCAACCAAGATACTGAAGACAGTGACCATGTCTCAAGGTGCTTTCTAATATCCACTTATTTACAAGCTGTGGACTTAGTTGTACACACACACACACACACACACCAATGTGTCACAAACAGTCCCATAAAATTAAAATGAGGAACATCAGCCTTCTGAAATTCACATCAAAGAGGGTTTGTTTTCTTTTACATGTACCGCACAAACTGAGAGCCATGCAGCCCAAATGAAATGAGGCAGGACTTATTGGAAAGACTGAGTAGTTTAATAAAACATACTAATAGAAGGAGCTATATTCATAAAAATGACAAAAATACTAATTTTTTCACAGTAGTTCAACCTACTGCTTTGCAGGTTATTTTCATCACTCAAGAAAGGCTTTGCAGGAAGCCTCAAATGAAGATGAATGGGAAAAAAGTAACATAACTTCAAGATTTTCTATTGCTCATATATTTTTGATTTCAGATTGAATTTATTTCTGATATGGCTGACTGTCAGAAAACTGAAGATTATTAAGCTATAACTGAGGTTTCCCATACCTTCTCTAATAGTTCTTATTTCCCTAGAATATGTCCGCATTAAGTTCATAAAGTATATTGATATGTATGTATCCTAGACTCTTATGATATATTTAAGAGGTTGTAATTTTCATATACAAAGTCTGAAATAATTTTCTATAGTTCTCTTTGCTCCTATATGAGATGCATGACCTCAAACACACACGTACACATGCATATTTAATAGTCAAGTTTTATTATTAATTTCTTTTAATATACAGTAAGATGAAAATCTCAATGCTATTAATTACTTACTATGTAATTTCCCATTGTAAAAGTGAGCCTTCAGGGCAACAATTTCCATCATCTGCAATGAACCTGATTAAAATAATTGGTTATTTCCATAACAAGTGCTTTAACAAATGGTCCTATGTCAGAGAGGAATGGGTCTGATTAGAAACTGCATTGCTGCATTATGCTATTTTCAGATTAATGCAAAAAAGAGCTTAGTTCTTTTTAATAAGATCCAATGACTTGTGAATTAGACTAAATATCAGTTAAGAGTAAGTGTAAATGTAACCCCATCTACTTAATTTAGTTGTTTAATTTGGCCCTGAGTATAATGACTTGCATTTACATGGCAAAATTTAACCTTCCACCCTTGTCAAATCTTCTTCAGTGTTTCAGACAATAAAGGAAGGCTTATGTAGCTTCAATTAAATGTACTTTAAAGGTGAAGTTAATATGTTCCAAAAGCAGAATTCATCTATGAGGTACCACAATACTTAAAGTGATTTGGTTAATTCATGCAGAGGTAAAGAATAACCAATCTCTACTGATGAATCTATTTTACTGAACATACAAATATAGTTTTGAAATCTGTTGACCTCTTTATATAAGTATTATCACCAAAGTATACTAAATTCATACATTAAAGAAATAGAGGTTATCATAATTATACATAGAAACACAATTGCCATCTTATTTTTACCTGTCATGTACGTATTATGTAACATGCATATGTATATATTATAGATAATTTTATAGATGTTTAATCATTTAGTCTCTGCATGTTATATTATTCTCTCCTATTCCTTACCAACAGCACAACAGCAACTCATTTTACAAATGAGAAAATTATCTTGCCAAACTAAGCCCTCTTATTCTCTCTGCTCTCTGAATTTTTAAAAATAATTATTTTCCTTGTTTTGCTGATTACCTTTACAACCTTAAGCAATATATTTAAACTTTCTATTTGTTCATAAGCTTTAGACACCATTCTGAATGTATCTTTCCTGCCTTTAAGGTCCCAGTGTTTATTCTACTGTCAAAATTTTATTTCTGCTTTTTCATAGAACATTCTGTTCTAGGGTAGTAAGTGTGTCAGTGAATGAAAGCTACAGTTAGTTTAAGTAACAATCACAAACCTCCACAGCACACAATATGCATATATTCTCCCAACATCCAACTGTCAATGAGAAGTGGTGGTGTCTGGAGATCTGAGGTGGGCTCCGTAGAGGAACTTGGCTTTGACCTAAAGCTACTGCTCTGTTCAGCACCTCACTAATATTCGCAGTCAGGTCTGGTCCCTGTGTGACCCTTCTGGGATCCAAGGGGTTTAGCAGTTATCTTTTGACTTATCCATGTGACATTAGCAATTCAAAAGCAAAAGTGAAACATGCAAACTCTCTTAAGACCTAGGCTCAGAAGTGACTCGCTGTCATTTCACTTCATTTAATTGGTCAAACCAAGTCACATCTCCAAACTCAGCCAAGGAATGACAGAAATATAGTCTTCCTTCATAGGAAGATGTAAAGTCATACATGACAAAGAGGAGGGATGAAGAATCGAGGCAATAATGTCATCTGCTGTATATTAATTCTCCAATGTGTTGTATATAATTAATTGTAAGAACTGGGAAATGGAGAGCATTTATACAATAACAGGATATATAAGTATCATTCACTATAGAACCAAGTAGAAGAATGTTATTATGATTTATCAGAAACATACTATGGGAGAAGGAAATGGTAACCCACTCCAGTATTCTTGCCTGGGAAATCCCATGAACACAGGAGTATGGTGGGCTGCAGTACATGGGGTTGTGAAAGAGTTGAACATGAGTTAGCAAATAAACAAAATTATGAATTGCTGTTTTGTGTAGCCAAAGCATATAATATTGGATATCAACTATATGTTAATTAAAAAGAAAAAACTTTGCCAAAAAAAAAAAAAAAAACATACTATGGAGGATATTCGGACATCGCAGTCAAATGGACTTCCTTTTAATATATTATCTCAGTTGTTTAAAATCATCTCACATTTAGATGCTCCATATTAACATAGGTTTTCTTTCCCCTTTCTTTCAAATTTTTCTATAATAGTTGTTTATAAGTATACAGGTATTCAATATAGGACCATAATCTTTCCATATTTTGATGAAATTTATTCCCATGCTTCTTGAAGACGTTCTGGTTGACCCCTCTAGTTTCTTGTTCTGAGTTGAACTGACTGCTCTCCAGGCATGCTGCAAGCGCCGTCCTGGGACTTCTTTTCCTTACTCCCCTTTCTTTCCTTCTATACTTCCTTGGAGGCTAAGGGTTCTTTTTTTTTTTTTTTTTTTTTCCACTTTCACTTTTTAATGCCAGACTACATCTTCAAGTAAGGGCTTCCACAATGACTCATTGGTCAAGAATCTGCCTGCAATTCAAGAGACACAGGTGATGCAAGTTCGATCCATGAGTTGGGAAGACCCCTGGAAGAGAAAATGGCAACCGCTCCAGTATTCCTGTCTGGAGAATTCCATGGAGAGCAGAGCCTGGAGGGCTATAGACCAAAGGGTCACAAAGAGTTGGACATGATTGAGCTACTGAGAATATTTTCAGGCAATCTTCATGCCAGGAGTAAGAAAAACATTTTGAGCCTTTGTCTTATTGTCCCCACACTTGAGTGAAATCTAGCTGGTAACAGAAGTCTAAGTTCAAATTCATGTATTCCCAGAAATGTAAAGGTACATTCATTTCTTCACTGAATTCTAATATAATCTGTCACAGTCTGAGAAGCCTGAAGCCAACATCATATTTGTTTCTTTAGGGTTTAGCATGTTAGCTCTCTTAGGGATTTGGGATTTTTTCTATATCCAAGGTCCATTATAATTTATCTGAATATACCTTGCTTTGTGTTCACTGTGTTGGTACTTATGGAACACTGTGTTGTTTCAATATGAAATCTCATTTGTTATTGCCTACAATTTCTCTAGTACCCCTGGATCTATAAAATTGATCCTATGTTCAATTGCTTAAATTGACTCTCCATGTTTGTTCAGCATATACTACATATTTTGCATTTCTTTATATTTTGATCTAAGCTTTGGAAGATTTCTCCAACTTTATTCTTCCACTGTATTAATTTTTCCAGTCATATGTTTATGTCCATAGACACTTTAATTTTCTAGTTTTGTTAATATCATTGCTCCTTATGTTTCTAACTAAGAGGTGTTAAAAAGGTCTCTTGTTTCATCTTATATCAGTCATTCTATGTGCTCATTTTTGGATCTTCTGTTTTGCATAGTTGAATTCATTGACATATTGACTACTTTTCTGAATGAAACCTTAGATTGCTTAATATACTTGACTGGTGTGGTTTCTTAAGCCTCTGTACTTTCACGAAGTCTTCTCTCTTGGATGGAGGGACTAATTAGAAGTTCTAAGTATGTGAAACGTAAGGGAGCAAGCAGCAATTTACACAATGAAAAAACTTTTATTCAGTGATATCTACTTCTAAGATCTCCCTAAAGAAAGGCTGATTCAAGTTTTAGACACCATTTTCTGACTTTCAGACTTGGAGGCCATTCTTCATACATAGGCGAAGGGAAATAAAAACATTGCTGGGATTGCTGTCGAAAAGAGAGTCCTTAAAGGATGAACCTGGTTTCTACTCACTCATTTCTCTGTGCCAGCTGACTCTACTCTGTTTTTATTTTGTACTCGTCCACTAAAAGAAAAATACCTTTGACAATATTTTAGACTTTTCCAGATCAATGATGTAGATTCTTGGCCCCCTTTTCTATTAATATAATTTTTCTCACCTTCCATCATCTAGAAATATCTAAAATTACTGGATGCTTAGAGTGCCATCTCACTATTTTAATGCCAATAAAATTCTATCACTTAAAAACGTTCATGCCACTTCAAAAATATTTGAGGATTTGAGAATAAAGGAATGGTAAGTACGTATATGGCTTTATTTTCACCCTGCTTATTTAACTTATATGCAGAGTACATCATGTGAAATGCTAGGCTGGATAAATCACAATCAAGACTCCTAGGAGTACTTCCCTGGTGGTCCAGTGGATATAGAGTCCACCTTGCAGTGCAAAGGGCACCAGTTAGATCTCTGGCCTGGGAAGATACCACATGCTGTGGAGCAGCTGGAAGGGTGTGTCCAATTATGAGCCAGAGCTCTGGAGCACATGCGCCCAGAGCCAGTGCTCTGCAAGGAGAGAGACCACTGCAATAGGAGGCCCACACAGGCCAAAAAATTAAAGGATGGATGAAAATAAATAAATAGAAAACCAATAAAAGAGGCAACAATTAAAAAGAGAGAGAGAGAAAAAAGCATTTTTAAAAAAGGACTCCTAGGAGAAGTATCAACAATCTCAGATAGGCAGATTATGTCACTCTAATGGCAGAAAGTGAAGGGGAAACAGCCTCTTGATGAGGGTGAAAGAGGAGAGTAAAAAAACTGGCTTGAAACTCAACATGCAAAAAACTTACATCATGACATCTGGTCCCACCACTTCATGGCAAATAGAAGAAGAAAAGTGGAACTGATGACAGATTTCATTTTCTTGACTCCAAAATCACCCTGGATGGTAACTGCGGCCATGAAATTAAGACACTTGCTCCTTAAAAGGAAAACTACGGTGTGTATTAAAATCAGAGACATCACATTGCTATCAACGGTCCATATAGTCAAAGCTATGGTTTTTCCAGTTGTCATGTATGGTTATGAGAGTTGGACCATAAAGAAGGCTAAGGACCAAAGAATTGATGCTTTCAAATTGTGGTGTTGGAGAGGACTCTTGAGAGTCCCTGGGACTGCAAGGAGATCAAACCAGTCAATCCTAAAGGAAATCAACCCTGAATATTCACTGGAAGGACTGATATGGAGGCTCCAAGACTCTGATCACCTGATGAGTGAGAATCAGTGAATAGTTGACTCACTGGAAAAAGACCCTGATTCTGGGAAAGATTGAAGGCAAAAGGAAAAGAGGGCAGGAGAGGAGGAGTTGTTAACATCACCAACACAATGGACATGGATTTGAGGAAATTCCAAAAAAAAAAAAAGCGAAGGTCAGGAAAGCCTGATGTGCTACAGTCCATGAGTAGCAAAGAGTTGACGTGACTTACCAACTGAAAAACAATGACAAAATGTTCAGTTTGCCATCATGAAAGGCTAAATTTACATAAGTAACTATGTAACTAAAAATTAGATGGAAACATGGGAACAAGAAGATAGGGCATCCTTTTCCTAAACAACTCCACTACAATGTTCACTATTCTATTGTAATAGTGTAATGTTTTACACTGTAACAAGGCTGTTAGTAAAGAACTTTTTAAAGCACTTTAGAAGCCAACATCTTATTTCGGTTCCTTGGACTTAAGAGATGTCACTCTGGGGAGGGTGGTAGCATCAGACACAAAATCATTTCTTCTCATGGTTTAGTAAAGCTACAGGAGAATGAATTCCCTGAGAGAGCAGTAAATTCAGTCCCAGGGATTGTGTAGAAAAGTTTCAGAAGTTACCCTTTTGCTTCAAATCAAGCATTCACTATATGTTTATTTGAGACCTCAGAGTACCATCAAGACATGCTACAGAAAAAGAGAAGGCAAACACAGTTGGCCTTCCCCCTTACCCAGTGTCATCTTTAACAACATTTTTATGCCAGAAATTAACCATGATCCATAATCCTTTCTATAGGCCTTCCTTACATGAAGAAAGAATAGAGGATTCTAAAAAAAAAAAAAAAAAACCCTCTAAAAATACCTCTTTTACCATTTGATTCTAATAAAAAACTGAAGAGTATTTGACCAAAATTTCAATATAACCCTTTGTTTCTTCCTTTAAAATGATGTGGGGTATTTACTCACATCACTGATTCTAAGATAGCCTTACAAATGATCCAGATGTGAAATAATGTTCCCAGTAAATAACATTCAGACTATCATGAAGAATCAGTATGAAGAAAGGATGATTGTGGGAGAAAAGACACTTGAGGCTTTTCAATTAAATGCATAGACACACAAACAGAGATTGCACAGTTTCTGGGATTATTTACTTAAACTCTTATTTTCTTGAGTATTCACTTTCTGCACACTCAAACGAATTTTAAAATCACAAAGCCTGGTTCTATGTTTTCCTAAAATCAATTTCCTGGACCTTTTCCATTCTGCCCACATAATATAACTCAGTGTTCCTGACAAACTGTGTGATCTCTGTAAGGAGGTCTGAGGAGGGAATAATCTCGAAGATGATGAGTATTTTTAATTCCTCTGAATTCTTTTTGGCAAACTCGCTTTTACCTTATAATTACTCCTTATTAAGATGTGTTATGAATTAAAAGAAGTAGCAGATAGAAAGCTAAATGCGTAAGTTACTAAATGCATAAATATTCAGAAGAGGTAATTAAAATAAAACAATACTTCAGTCTTACAATACTGCATATTTTGGGGACAAATCAAAGTGGCGGCCGGATGTGTCTGAAACTTTCCAGATACAATAGCTAGAATATATTACGGAACAAAGAAGTGTCACAATAATGAAGCTGCATGCTGCATATAATTAAAGTATTAAAATAGTACACAGACAAAACTGTTAGGCACAACATTATACATGAGGAAAGAGAAAAAAGAATACATTTGTAAAACCAGATGTTCTAATAAGTAAAAGCAAAAATAAATTGAAATCTGACTGCTTTATAAATATATCAATTATACTGGACAGAGTCAAGTAACTTTCAGCATGCTCATTTCTCTTTTTTTTTCTTGCAATTCACAAAAAAAGGTAACGTTAAGGGTTTTACCAATTTACTTCTAACACTCCAAGTGAACACTGCTCTGATATTTTAAAGAATACTATCAGCATTGAAGAAATGAAAGTAAATACTGGAAAAAATAATTTATCCACTTCCCACCAGCAAAACACACAGAAGTGCAGCTGCATTCATACATATCCAAATATGTCAGCTATTTTGCAGAGACATGCCTTGAATTATCCTACAAAATAGAATACCTGGGAGATAAAAAGTGTTCAGGGCATCAACACAATACAATGATTTCTAAAACATAATTTTAAAGTCCTTCCAGCATACACAAGATATATTTATATTCCACAGTTATATTGTACAGAGTCCTACTTTATTATGAAGTAAGCTATGGATCTATTTGCTTTTTAATCCCTTAATTACATAGTAAAATTGCATAGCTAAAAATAGAAGACTCATATAGAAATCTTTGTGCACACTCAAACTAATTTTAAAATCACAAAGCCTGGTTCTATGTTTTCCTAAAATCAATTTCCTGGACCTTTTCCATTCTGCCCACATAATATAACTCAGTGTTCCTGACAAACTGTGTGATCTCTGTAAGGAGGTCTGAGGAGGGAATAATCTCGAAGATGATGAGTATTTTTAATTCCTCTGAATTCTTTTTGGCAAACTCGCTTTTACCTTATAATTACTCCTTATTAAGATGTGTTATGAATTAAAAGAAGTAGCAGATAGAAAGCTAAATGCGTAAGTTACTAAATGCATAAATATTCAGAAGAGGTAATTAAAATAAAACAATACTTCAGTCTTACAATACTGCATATTTTGGGGACAAATCAAAGTGGCGGCCGGATGTGTCTGAAACTTTCCAGATACAATAGCTAGAATATATTACGGAACAAAGAAGTGTCACAATAATGAAGCTGCATGCTGCATATAATTAAAGTATTAAAATAGTACACAGACAAAACTGTTAGGCACAACATTATACATGAGGAAAGAGAAAAAAGAATACATTTGTAAAACCAGATGTTCTAATAAGTAAAAGCAAAAATAAATTGAAATCTGACTGCTTTATAAATATATCAATTATACTGGACAGAGTCAAGTAACTTTCAGCATGCTCATTTCTCTTTTTTTTTCTTGCAATTCACAAAAAAAGGTAACGTTAAGGGTTTTACCAATTTACTTCTAACACTCCAAGTGAACACTGCTCTGATATTTTAAAGAATACTATCAGCATTGAAGAAATGAAAGTAAATACTGGAAAAAATAATTTATCCACTTCCCACCAGCAAAACACACAGAAGTGCAGCTGCATTCATACATATCCAAATATGTCAGCTATTTTGCAGAGACATGCCTTGAATTATCCTACAAAATAGAATACCTGGGAGATAAAAAGTGTTCAGGGCATCAACACAATACAATGATTTCTAAAACATAATTTTAAAGTCCTTCCAGCATACACAAGATATATTTATATTCCACAGTTATATTGTACAGAGTCCTACTTTATTATGAAGTAAGCTATGGATCTATTTGCTTTTTAATCCCTTAATTACATAGTAAAATTGCATAGCTAAAAATAGAAGACATACATATAGAAATCTTTGTTTTTTATTTTTCAAAACCATTTACCTTAAGATGTGTAGAAAAATAAAGTCTTTATGATAAATTCTCTGTGTTCTATAACAAGGTGTTTATTTCTATTTTTGAAACAATTCAGGAGAAGCATGCCATTCAATGCTTCTGTGTTTCAGTGTCATTCTTAGTATATTGGATATTGATCTAATACTAATCCTCCTCAGCTACCCCAATATCTAGTAATTTTTTATCCCCCAAACTAGTTTATTATAAAACCCATAAAAGTATTCCCCACAGTGCCTATAACAAAGGAACAAGCAGAACAATAAAAAGAAACAATGTACATTTTTATTATATTTTAATGATATTTCTGCTGCTTATACATGTACAGCCAACTGGAAATATTTTAGCCACAGACATCTCTAGAGATTCACTTTTTACCACTCTGTAATACTAATTAATGGGTAGAAACTTCGATTTACAAAACAAGTTAAAAGGCAACTAGCTATCCATTATAAATAAATGGTGCATTTATGAGTTAGCTCATATTAAATCACTGCACAAAAACTAGGATGGAGACATTGTTACAAGTATTGCATTTCTCCTCCCAGAGCTGCATAAATCCTTCTGATTGAAGTTTTATATCATTTCAATAATCCTAAATGGACTACAAATGGATAAGTAGAAAATGGTGTCTTTGGGGTTTGCTAGAAGCAGGGGAAATGGGTTAACATGACTATCATAAGACATTCATTTGTATTACAAGTTGAAATGTACATAAGCTCATCTGCTGTATTTTATTCTTTCAAAAAATTTAAATACTCCAGACCTTTCTAATCATAACTTCAAAACTCTTGATCATATATCTCTATCAGTAAAATTTTAATAGAGACATCCACTTCCAATAAATGTATAGTTAAGCATTTGTAATTTATATACTCGTATTACTAAAATGAATATATTTTTACATATGAGGTATGTAGGAAATATAAATTTTAGACAGAATGAGAAATATTCCACAGTTATATTGTACATTATTTTGAAGTAAGCTATGGATCGATTTGCTTTTTAATCCCTTAATTACATAGTAAAATTGCATAGCTAAAAATAGAAGACATACATATAGAAATCTTTGTTTTTTATTTTTCAAAACCATTTACCTTAAGATGTGTAGAAAAATAAAGTCTTTATGATAAATTCTCTGTGTTCTATAACAAGGTGTTTATTTCTATTTTTGAAACAATTCAGGAGAAGCATGCCATTCAATGCTTCTGTGTTTCAGTGTCATTCTTAGTATATTGGATATTGATCTAATACTAATCCTCCTCAGCTACCCCAATATCTAGTAATTTTTTATCCCCCAAACTAGTTTATTATAAAACCCATAAAAGTATTCCCCACAGTGCCTATAACAAAGGAACAAGCAGAACAATAAAAAGAAACAATGTACATTTTTATTATATTTTAATGATATTTCTGCTGCTTATACATGTACAGCCAACTGGAAATATTTTAGCCACAGACATCTCTAGAGATTCACTTTTTACCACTCTGTAATACTAATTAATGGGTAGAAACTTCGATTTACAAAACAAGTTAAAAGGCAACTAGCTATCCATTATAAATAAATGGTGCATTTATGAGTTAGCTCATATTAAATCACTGCACAAAAACTAGGATGGAGACATTGTTACAAGTATTGCATTTCTCCTCCCAGAGCTGCATAAATCCTTCTGATTGAAGTTTTATATCATTTCAATAATCCTAAATGGACTACAAATGGATAAGTAGAAAATGGTGTCTTTGGGGTTTGCTAGAAGCAGGGGAAATGGGTTAACATGACTATCATAAGACATTCATTTGTATTACAAGTTGAAATGTACATAAGCTCATCTGCTGTATTTTATTCTTTCAAAAAATTTAAATACTCCAGACCTTTCTAATCATAACTTCAAAACTCTTGATCATATATCTCTATCAGTAAAATTTTAATAGAGACATCCACTTCCAATAAATGTATAGTTAAGCATTTGTAATTTATATACTCGTATTACTAAAATGAATATATTTTTACATATGAGGTATGTAGGAAATATAAATTTTAGACAGAATGAGAAAGTCTGCAATCTAATTTTTAAAGTATCATTCTAATCTTGATGGCTTGATTAATGACTATAGTGTCTTAAAACATGGTTTTTACTTGAAGCTCATCAATAATAATAGTAGATACAAACTACATTATATATCACACTGATAATTTTGATTTGGGGGCTCATTCCCTGTTAGCTAGAACTAGTTTGATACAAATTATCTCATATTTTTTGCTTGGCTCCTAAAAGGAGAAGAAATATATATATATATATATATTTAAAGATTTATTTATTTATTTATTTTGGGCGGGAGTCGGGTTGGGGAGGGAGGAGAGTGGGCAGGCCACTTCTATTGGTCTTTCATTTCTCTATTTTCATCTGTCTTTGTTC
Organism: Tragulus kanchil; assembly: GCA_022376925.1. Classification (NCBI taxonomy): domain Eukaryota; kingdom Metazoa; phylum Chordata; class Mammalia; order Artiodactyla; family Tragulidae; genus Tragulus; species Tragulus kanchil. The sequence continues at coordinate 34,933,465 of JAIOJX010000004.1, forward strand.
TTTGGCTCCTGTGGGCCTCCCATCGCAGTGGCGTCTGTTGTCACAGAGCACTGGCTCTGGGCACATGCGCTGCAGAGCTCCAGCTCAGTAATTGGACACATCAGTCCAGCCACTCCGTGGCATGTGGGATCTTCCCAGGCCAGGGATCGAACCGGCGCCCCTTGCACTGCAAGGCGGTGTCCTTACCCACCGGACCACCAGGGGAAGCCCCGGAGAAGAAATATTAACTACCATTTTCTTCCCTTCTTGTACCATTGGTAATTTCTGCAATCTGGTATTCCCCTGTAGCGTTCTTTTGAGGCCAGTTGTGGATTTGCTGAGGGTTAATTTAATTGAAAATGCATATCACAAGCAGCCACGGCTGAGCTAATGCTGTGTCATTTTGTAAAACTGCTACCTTCCCTCAGAACCTCTGCACGGGTGTCCCTCTGACAGATAAACCCTGTGAGGTACCTCTGTCAGTCCACGTGGCAAACAGCAGTATGATCAAATAGGTTAACAGGTAAACGTAGAAGTTATCTTACCCTGACTATTCATAAGACATTCATTTGTATTACAAGTTGAAATGTACATAAGCTCATCTGCTGTATTTTATTCTTTCAAAAAATTTAAATACTCCAGACCTTTCTAATCATAACTTCAAAACTCTTGATCATATATCTCTATCAGTAAAATTTTAATAGAGACATCCACTTCCAATAAATGTATAGTTAAGCATTTGTAATTTATATACTCGTATTACTAAAATGAATATATTTTTACATATGAGGTATGTAGGAAATATAAATTTTAGACAGAATGAGAAAGTCTGCAATCTAATTTTTAAAGTATCATTCTAATCTTGATGGCTTGATTAATGACTATAGTGTCTTAAAACATGGTTTTTACTTGAAGCTCATCAATAATAATAGTAGATACAAACTACATTATATATCACACTGATAATTTTGATTTGGGGGCTCATTCCCTGTTAGCTAGAACTAGTTTGATACAAATTATCTCATATTTTTTGCTTGGCTCCTAAAAGGAGAAGAAATATATATATATATATATATATTTAAAGATTTATTTATTTATTTATTTTGGGCGGGAGTCGGGTTGGGGAGGGAGGAGAGTGGGCAGGCCACTTCTATTGGTCTTTCATTTCTCTATTTTCATCTGTCTTTGTTCTTTGGCTCCTGTGGGCCTCCCATCGCAGTGGCGTCTGTTGTCACAGAGCACTGGCTCTGGGCACATGCGCTGCAGAGCTCCAGCTCAGTAATTGGACACATCAGTCCAGCCACTCCGTGGCATGTGGGATCTTCCCAGGCCAGGGATCGAACCGGCGCCCCTTGCACTGCAAGGCGGTGTCCTTACCCACCGGACCACCAGGGGAAGCCCCGGAGAAGAAATATTAACTACCATTTTCTTCCCTTCTTGTACCATTGGTAATTTCTGCAATCTGGTATTCCCCTGTAGCGTTCTTTTGAGGCCAGTTGTGGATTTGCTGAGGGTTAATTTAATTGAAAATGCATATCACAAGCAGCCACGGCTGAGCTAATGCTGTGTCATTTTGTAAAACTGCTACCTTCCCTCAGAACCTCTGCACGGGTGTCCCTCTGACAGATAAACCCTGTGAGGTACCTCTGTCAGTCCACGTGGCAAACAGCAGTATGATCAATATATAACGGTTAACAGGTAAACGTAGAAGTTATCTTACTTCCTTTGCAAAGGTTAATATACATATAAATAATAAATATATAATTTATTATATGCATATAATTTATTATTTATATTATTTACAGCAATCTGGATGATTAGATTTGAATTGAGAATCCCAAAGGAGGATCCTGGGGAAAAGGACTTCTAACACATTCTTCTCTGTGACTGCCGCAGCATGAATACCCAAGCACTGCCTCTATTCCAGTAAACAGATACCCGATGGCCTGTCACTGAACTGAGGGATGTGTGCATACAAGGGACACAGTCCATTCGTGGCAGGGCAGGTATGGGAGAAGAGGCCTGCATAGACCCTGTCAGTATGTGGGGCATCAAGTGGCAGAGTATTCTGGAGACCTGAGCATGAGCATGGGCCAGAAGAGGGGAATCTGTCTTCCAGTGGGCGTGCTCCTTGTGCCCATTAACTCATTGCCCTAGAGAGAGGACTGATGCCCCAGAAATCACAGAGTAAGGTCTCCAGGGTGAGATACTGAGCAGGGGGCCCTCCTGGCAGTGTTCAAGGAAGGAACTGGGAAGGGAGTTACGGATCTGCTCTCTTTCAACCCAATTCATCCTCTACCCTTTAACAGTATTTCCAACTCTAGTTTCAGAGTGGATGAACATCCTCCTTGATATTCAGGCTGTAATGTGGCATTGGTGACCCTGGATGTGGCAGATGTGTAATTGTAGGCTCATTCTTTTGTGGGGCAATTCTGTGAGTTCTCTGAAAATATCTCATCACTGAGAATTCCTTGCTTCTAGCTTGCCCTCTCTGATGGGTCAGTATGCTTTGCCCTTCAGTTCCCTGCGGACCACCATATTTGTGGGTCAGAGAGCTGCTCAGAGCATTCTTTTTAGACTCCATTTATTTTATGATAACCCAGTTGCATGGTTTGGGGTCATATCTGACCCACAAGAAATCCATATATATCCTTTCCCTACCATATTCTACAAGGGCAATCCACTCCTCAAATAATACCTTGCCTTTGCTCCATATCAGGTAGGGGTAACTTCAGTAACTGCCTCATGTCTTTGAACCTCTCCACGCAGGCATTAAATCACCAGTATATAAATAAATATAAGAATTCATTACAATATAAACAAAATACCAAGTACTGTATTATCTGATCTCCCAGGATCTCTTTTTTTTCTTTACCAGTGATAGGTACTTAATATATAGTCATGCTTTTTGAAAGGAAATACTTGGAGGAAAGAAGATTGTCTGTTTTTAAAATCTATCAAGGCTCATGGAGGGGGGAGTTTTGGAAATAAGAGTGGGGAAAGAAATTTGAACCTCAAAGAGTATTTCTACTTTCACATGATAAAACCAAATCATGTACAAAGTCCCTGAAAACAGAAAATGACCAAAAGGTTCATTTCAAATATACTCACTGAACCATTTGAGAATGAAAGGTTATAAACTATGGCAGGAAGATAGCTGGCAATAAATATTTTCTTCAATTCAATCTTTCTTAATAGGAAAGAAAAGACTGTCTTGGCCAGACCTGAGCATGAGCATGGGCCAGAAGAGGGGAATCTGTCTTCCAGTGGGCGTGCTCCTTGTGCCCATTAACTCATTGCCCTAGAGAGAGGACTGATGCCCCAGAAATCACAGAGTAAGGTCTCCAGGGTGAGATACTGAGCAGGGGGCCCTCCTGGCAGTGTTCAAGGAAGGAACTGGGAAGGGAGTTACGGATCTGCTCTCTTTCAACCCAATTCATCCTCTACCCTTTAACAGTATTTCCAACTCTAGTTTCAGAGTGGATGAACATCCTCCTTGATATTCAGGCTGTAATGTGGCATTGGTGACCCTGGATGTGGCAGATGTGTAATTGTAGGCTCATTCTTTTGTGGGGCAATTCTGTGAGTTCTCTGAAAATATCTCATCACTGAGAATTCCTTGCTTCTAGCTTGCCCTCTCTGATGGGTCAGTATGCTTTGCCCTTCAGTTCCCTGCGGACCACCATATTTGTGGGTCAGAGAGCTGCTCAGAGCATTCTTTTTAGACTCCATTTATTTTATGATAACCCAGTTGCATGGTTTGGGGTCATATCTGACCCACAAGAAATCCATATATATCCTTTCCCTACCATATTCTACAAGGGCAATCCACTCCTCAAATAATACCTTGCCTTTGCTCCATATCAGGTAGGGGTAACTTCAGTAACTGCCTCATGTCTTTGAACCTCTCCACGCAGGCATTAAATCACCAGTATATAAATAAATATAAGAATTCATTACAATATAAACAAAATACCAAGTACTGTATTATCTGATCTCCCAGGATCTCTTTTTTTTCTTTACCAGTGATAGGTACTTAATATATAGTCATGCTTTTTGAAAGGAAATACTTGGAGGAAAGAAGATTGTCTGTTTTTAAAATCTATCAAGGCTCATGGAGGGGGGAGTTTTGGAAATAAGAGTGGGGAAAGAAATTTGAACCTCAAAGAGTATTTCTACTTTCACATGACAAAACCAAATCATGTACAAAGTCCCTGAAAAACAGAAAATGACCAAAAGGTTCATTTCAAATATACTCACTGAACCATTTGAGAATGAAAGGTTATAAACTATGGCAGGAAGATAGCTGGCAATAAATATTTTTCTTCAATTCAATCTTTCTTAATAGGAAAGAAAAAGACTGTCTTCAGATAAAAATGTCATTTACATTTTTAAAAGAGTACACTTAAAAAGAAACTGAAATAAGTTATGTTTCCTGTGACTTTAAAATATCAATGAAAAAAAAACAGAGTCCACTAAGAGTTCAATGACCTCAAGGAAATAAGATAATTTCACATCTGTTGTTGATATATAAGACAATCAACACAAAAATATACTATATATTGTATATGACTTTTTTTTTTTCTGGCCACTTCCATTGGTCTTTCATTTATTTTTGTCTTTGTTCTTTGGCTCTTGTGGGCCTCCCATCACAGTAGCCTTTCTCGCTGCAGAGCACCAGCTCTGGGCGCATACGCTCTAGAGCTCCTGCTCCATAGTTGGACACATTGGTCCAGTCACTCCACAGCACATGGGATCTTCCCAGGCCAGGGATCGAACCGGCACCCCTTGCACTGCAAGGCGGTGTCCTTACCCACTGGACCACCAGGGAAGCCCCGTATATGACTTTTTAAGTTAAAAAAAGTAATCGCAGTACAGGAACTTATCCAAGAAGACCTAAAAGATTAACCAGTATATCTACAGAAAATAATCAGCCATCCTGAGTCAATCTGTCTATATCACTTAGGGTAAATGTTGATAGTAATGCATTAACATAGACATCTTTTACTGAGACAACTGGCCTGTGGCAAGTTTTAGCAAAAAAAAAGAAAAGGAAAAGGAAAAGATAAAAATTTCACAGGTGTAGACTTGCAGATATATAATGGATTTCATCCTAAATGAAGATGCAGAAGATGATTCGAGAATATGCTAGCCATAGTGTCACCAAAATAATACTTTTTTAATTGCTGAGTGAACTCCACTGCTTACTCTGTTCAAATATGGTAAATCATTTATACACAGCTTCTTAGAAATTCAGAGTAATTGCTCTGCCTTTAAAAAGGCTGACTTGGACCTCAGAAGCTGGCCATGAGGGATTTATTTTTATTGCTATACACACTGTGCTGGTCTGTGATGTTCTTGTTATATCTGTGGAACCAAGAGGGAAGCATTGAAACAATTATTTATTTTTAATATATATCCTGCTTTTCTACAAAGCAGTTGAAACAGTCTGCAATAAAATTTCTACAAATTAAGATAGTTCAAAATAAAAATAAATTTCCAAAACTATATGGTAGAGTGACAACAATCGGAACTTAGGATGGAATACTTAATGGATTTGCACTTTAAGTTTGTCTACCAGCCAAGCAAAACAGCTTGAACAGTTTTCAGTATCTGATAACATGGAGCATCTCTGTACCTCAGAAAAGAGAAGCATGTGCTCCCCTGAATTTATATAAAATGTATAAATGACACATTGATAATGTGTCCCCAGATTTATTCATTCAACAAATATTTATCAAAAGCCTACTAGGTGTAGGTTGCTAAATATAAAGGATAAATGAATAAAACAGACATCTAATGTTAAACAGACATTTAACTCTACCAAATAAGAGCCAACAACCCCAACAGGTCTAGTTACAAGAGACCAAAGAACTGTAATCATCTCTGTTGTAATTCATCATGGTTTTCTTTAGGTTTCTGTTTTAGTAGTCAAACAATAAACAAGGGATTACTGAGCTCTTACTAGTCACTCATTTCTTCAGTAATTTATCAACTATATTTTGAGTACCTACAATGTGCAAAGTACGATTCTAGGTTGTGATCAGGAATGGAGGGTAAGCCAGATGGACACTGTCTTTAAGCTACCTATGGAGATGAGAAATACACAGATCAATACACAGCAAGGTAGACAGAATGAAAAACAGTGCTTGCATGCTTGAGAGTGAGGGGCTGTCTTGCTTGAGGAAGCAGCAGGAATCATGGAAGTGCTCCTGGAGGGTCTGGAGCTAGTACTATAGACAGGGATGAGGGGAAGTGCTCCTGGCACAGAAAGCACATCAGCAAAGGCAGCAGGATGGGCAATGAAGGAACCCGAAGGGCATAGGTAAATGGCTCAAGTGGATGACGTATTTGGTTAATAAAGGGGAACACAGAAATAAAGAAGAGAAATTCAGTCAGGACTAAATTTTAGCAAGAGAACAGATTCAGTTTATAAAGCTGGTGCCCTAACTGTGCCTCTACCAAGAGGGAAGCATTGAAACAATTATTTATTTTTAATATATATCCTGCTTTTCTACAAAGCAGTTGAAACAGTCTGCAATAAAATTTCTACAAATTAAGATAGTTCAAAATAAAAATAATTTTCCAAAACTATATGGTAGAGTGACAACAATCGGAACTTAGGATGGAATACTTAATGGATTTGCACTTTAAGTTTGTCTACCAGCCAAGCAAAACAGCTTGAACAGTTTTCAGTATCTGATAACATGGAGCATCTCTGTACCTCAGAAAAGAGAAGCATGTGCTCCCCTGAATTTATATAAAATGTATAAATGACACATTGATAATGTGTCCCCAGATTTATTCATTCAACAAATATTTATCAAAAGCCTACTAGGTGTAGGTTGCTAAATATAAAGGATAAATGAATAAAACAGACATCTAATGTTAAACAGACATTTAACTCTACCAAATAAGAGCCAACAACCCCAACAGGTCTAGTTACAAGAGACCAAAGAACTGTAATCATCTCTGTTGTAATTCATCATGGTTTTCTTTAGGTTTCTGTTTTAGTAGTCAAACAATAAACAAGGGATTACTGAGCTCTTACTAGTCACTCATTTCTTCAGTAATTTATCAACTATATTTTGAGTACCTACAATGTGCAAAGTACGATTCTAGGTTGTGATCAGGAATGGAGGGTAAGCCAGATGGACACTGTCTTTAAGCTACCTATGGAGATGAGAAATACACAGATCAATACACAGCAAGGTAGACAGAATGAAAAACAGTGCTTGCATGCTTGAGAGTGAGGGGCTGTCTTGCTTGAGGAAGCAGCAGGAATCATGGAAGTGCTCCTGGAGGGTCTGGAGCTAGTACTATAGACAGGGATGAGGGGAAGTGCTCCTGGCACAGAAAGCACATCAGCAAAGGCAGCAGGATGGGCAATGAAGGAACCCGAAGGGCATAGGTAAATGGCTCAAGTGGATGACGTATTTGGTTAATAAAGGGGAACACAGAAATAAAGAAGAGAAATTCAGTCAGGACTAAATTTTAGCAAGAGAACAGATTCAGTTTATAAAGCTGGTGCCCCTAACTGTGCCTCTCACTATGAAAAGCTGGCAAACAAAACACACAGCTGGACTTGCCCTCAAGGACTTTTAATACATGTACAGATAGGCAAATGCAAGATGCATACATTTAATTATTCCCATACACCTTTCTTCTATCACATGATGTATACAGAAAGCTCTATACAGAAAGTAACTACCCAACTGCCACAACTCTGGGAAGGGCAAATATCTGGAGGCATCTGATCTGTGACAGAATCATCTCTTCCTGTGCCTGCCTTTTATATGTGGCTAGGGTTCTCAGGACCTATATCTCCCACAAAGGTAACGATCCTCTCCAAGTGTTGCTGGAGACTGCCTTGTAATATTACTCTTGAAGAATTCACTTCTGGGTCTGCAAAAAAACATAGCTCACAAAGCTCTTTAGTTCAGTCTGAAGAGATGGAGCATTAAAGCATACACAACAGGAAAAAGGCAGCCTTGGACCGAGGTGGGAAGGAGATAGAGGAAGAAAAGCAGCTCCGAGAAAAAGAGTGTGCTGGCTATAAACCATGAATAATGGCAAAGACTCTAGTAGCAAAAGTGGCATATGGCTCTCTAGGTAATCTTGATGGAAAGCATCACTCATCGCTCCTTCACTTCTCCGACAGAGGAAGTCACCACAGGAAGGGCAACATTAACATAATCACTATTTCTGGGAGAACTGTAAATACTGCATCAGTGCTCATACACAAGTAGGTATGGTTGGCGTTCCCCTGTCTTTAAGCTACCTATGGAGATGAGAAATACACAGATCAATACACAGCAAGGTAGACAGAATGAAAAACAGTGCTTGCATGCTTGAGAGTGAGGGGCTGTCTTGCTTGAGGAAGCAGCAGGAATCATGGAAGTGCTCCTGGAGGGTCTGGAGCTAGTACTATAGACAGGGATGAGGGGAAGTGCTCCTGGCACAGAAAGCACATCAGCAAAGGCAGCAGGATGGGCAATGAAGGAACCCGAAGGGCATAGGTAAATGGCTCAAGTGGATGACGTATTTGGTTAATAAAGGGGAACACAGAAATAAAGAAGAGAAATTCAGTCAGGACTAAATTTTAGCAAGAGAACAGATTCAGTTTATAAAGCTGGTGCCCCTAACTGTGCCTCTCACTATGAAAAGCTGGCAAACAAAACACACAGCTGGACTTGCCCTCAAGGACTTTTAATACATGTACAGATAGGCAAATGCAAGATGCATACATTTAATTATTCCCATACACCTTTCTTCTATCACATGATGTATACAGAAAGCTCTATACAGAAAGTAACTACCCAACTGCCACAACTCTGGGAAGGGCAAATATCTGGAGGCATCTGATCTGTGACAGAATCATCTCTTCCTGTGCCTGCCTTTTATATGTGGCTAGGGTTCTCAGGACCTATATCTCCCACAAAGGTAACGATCCTCTCCAAGTGTTGCTGGAGACTGCCTTGTAATATTACTCTTGAAGAATTCACTTCTGGGTCTGCAAAAAAACATAGCTCACAAAGCTCTTTAGTTCAGTCTGAAGAGATGGAGCATTAAAGCATACACAACAGGAAAAAGGCAGCCTTGGACCGAGGTGGGAAGGAGATAGAGGAAGAAAAGCAGCTCCGAGAAAAAGAGTGTGCTGGCTATAAACCATGAATAATGGCAAAGACTCTAGTAGCAAAAGTGGCATATGGCTCTCTAGGTAATCTTGATGGAAAGCATCACTCATCGCTCCTTCACTTCTCCGACAGAGGAAGTCACCACAGGAAGGGCAACATTAACATAATCACTATTTCTGGGAGAACTGTAAATACTGCATCAGTGCTCATACACAAGTAGGTATGGTTGGCGTTCCCCTGTGCGTGTATTTGTATTAAAACATGAACATGTGTAGATACAAAGGATCCCAGAAATAACTCTCTCTCCACCCTTGCTTCCTACATATTTACATTTCATTTGGGAAGAACTCCTTCATCTTCAGATTCTCTACCTCACTGTTTTTCATCTGTTCTCTCTCCTTTGCCTAAAACCTCAACTCTCCATCTGAGCTTTCATGGTCATTCTCATTCCCTTATCTTCAAAATATTAAACAAGTTTTTAATTATCTAACAATTGGGTATCAATTAAATTGACCTTCTCTTGGCCATCTTGAAAAAGAGGGGAAAATGGACAGTGTTCTCAAACTTATTTGGTCACAGTACTCTTGTTAGAGGACATGTTACTTTGTTTGATGACATATTATCTTTCTCCACACTAATTTCATAAGCCATTGAGGGCATATACTGATTCTTAGAGTTTATTTTTGATCTTCCACAGAGTCCAGCATCATGGAAGACAAGATATTGGTAGACAATACATTAATAGGGTAACTGTGTGACAGTCTAATGGTTTAGATATTCACTTACTCGTCTAACAAATATTTCCTGGGTACCTATTATGAACTTTTAGGCATAGAGAGCAGAGTAAAAGGGAAACAAATCAAGTTCCTGCTCTTAGGAAGCTTGTTTTAGAAGAGCGAAAACCAATAAAAAATAAATATATAATATGTCAGGTTGTGAAGAGTGCTAAAAAATAAAGATGAGTAAAAAGGCTGGAGAGTAGAGAAGGCAGAGGAAACTTTCACAAAGTGACATTTTATTCAGGGCAGTTGCCAAAGGACACTCTGGATAATTCCCAGTTGTGCAAAGATCTAATGCGAAAAAGAAACTGAGAGAGTCTTGTGATTCTATAGGAAGAAGAGGTCAGGTAAGTGAACACAGAGGCAAAGACCCCAGACGGGAAGCATGCTTGGCATGGTTGAGGGCAGCAAGAAGAGCCTGACCTCAGCTAAGTCAGCACCAATGGGAATGGCAGGGGTTAAGGTCAGAAATGACCGGGAAGAGACTGTATCAATCTCTTTGGGTCAATGTCGAACTTTGGATTTTACTCCAAGTGCACGGGGAAACCCTGGAGGGCTCTGTCCACAGAAATGACATAACAGAGTTGTGGTTTACGTGGATCACTTTAGTTGCTGTTTTGAAGATAGACTAGGGACAAATGTAGATATCGCATGATTAACAGTCTGTTCTAGTAGGTACTGGCACCACAGGGGAGAAGTGAAGATGGCAGGAGGCCATCCGAATCATATACAGCCTTTCAGTACTCATAGAGAACATAGAAAACTCAGATTAGACAACTCTTTGAGGAGCTTTAACAGAAAGCCGACAAATGGAACCAAAGTACAAAAAAGTACCCTCTCCCACTCTCTCTTCCTCTCCATTTCTTTTTTTTTTAAAGGTTTATTTATTTATTTATTTTGGGCAGGGGTCGGGTTGGGGAGGGAGGGGAGCAGGCAGGCCACTTCTATTGGTCTTTCGTTTCTCTATTTTTCATCCGTCTTTGTTCTTTGGCTCCTGTGGGCCTCCCATCGCAGTGGCGTCTGTTGTCGCAGAGCACTGGCTCTGGGCACATGTGCTGCAGAGCTCCGGCTCAGTAATTGGACACATCAGTCCAGCCACTCCGTGGCACGTGGGATCTTCCCAGGCCAGGGCTCGAACCGGCGCCCCTTGCACTGCAAGGCGGTGTCCTTACCCACTGGACCACCAGGGGAAGCCCCCCTCTCCCTCTATTTCTCTGTCTCTATCACTGTGTCTGTATCTCTTTTCTCCTTCCTCCCTCCCTCCCTCCCTCTTACCTTAGCTACTGAGAGGGTATATACATATCTATTACAAGATTTCACATTTTAAATTGAGGCATTTAGCTTTCCTCCTATTCTCTTTGTTGGAAAATTTGCTCAGATAAAATTAGTATTTATTTTAGTACCAATTTCTTCTGTAATGACCAAAGAAAAAGTATTTCAAAGACTACTCAGAAATAATAATGAGAATTTGTAAAGGTACAGACTACTAATTGTTCACAACACTTTTGTATCTATTAAATCGTCTGGACATCATTAACCTGGACCTAAAGGTAGGCAAAGGGCCCAGTTACTTCTGTTTTACAAAGGAGGACACCAAGGCATAGCAAAATCTTATTTCAAATTGACATGACTTGCTAATAACATAGAAAGAACTCAAGTTTCAGTCTCTTCTACATTTAAGTTCTTAACCTCCTTAACAATCATGCTTTTATTATTCAAATAAACTATGCCCTTTTAAAAAAATTATTCAGTATAACTGAAAGATGTTTTTCTTTAACAGTCTGTTCTAGTAGGTACTGGCACCACAGGGGAGAAGTGAAGATGGCAGGAGGCCATCCGAATCATATACAGCCTTTCAGTACTCATAGAGAACATAGAAAACTCAGATTAGACAACTCTTTGAGGAGCTTTAACAGAAAGCCGACAAATGGAACCAAAGTACAAAAAAGTACCCTCTCCCACTCTCTCTTCCTCTCCATTTCTTTTTTTTAAAGGTTTATTTATTTATTTATTTTGGGCAGGGGTCGGGTTGGGGAGGGAGGGGAGCAGGCAGGCCACTTCTATTGGTCTTTCGTTTCTCTATTTTTCATCCGTCTTTGTTCTTTGGCTCCTGTGGGCCTCCCATCGCAGTGGCGTCTGTTGTCGCAGAGCACTGGCTCTGGGCACATGTGCTGCAGAGCTCCGGCTCAGTAATTGGACACATCAGTCCAGCCACTCCGTGGCACGTGGGATCTTCCCAGGCCAGGGCTCGAACCGGCGCCCCTTGCACTGCAAGGCGGTGTCCTTACCCACTGGACCACCAGGGGAAGCCCCCCTCTCCCTCTATTTCTCTGTCTCTATCACTGTGTCTGTATCTCTTTTCTCCTTCCTCCCTCCCTCCCTCCCTCTTACCTTAGCTACTGAGAGGGTATATACATATCTATTACAAGATTTCACATTTTAAATTGAGGCATTTAGCTTTCCTCCTATTCTCTTTGTTGGAAAATTTGCTCAGATAAAATTAGTATTTATTTTAGTACCAATTTCTTCTGTAATGACCAAAGAAAAAGTATTTCAAAGACTACTCAGAAATAATAATGAGAATTTGTAAAGGTACAGACTACTAATTGTTCACAACACTTTTGTATCTATTAAATCGTCTGGACATCATTAACCTGGACCTAAAGGTAGGCAAAGGGCCCAGTTACTTCTGTTTTACAAAGGAGGACACCAAGGCATAGCAAAATCTTATTTCAAATTGACATGACTTGCTAATAACATAGAAAGAACTCAAGTTTCAGTCTCTTCTACATTTAAGTTCTTAACCTCCTTAACAATCATGCTTTTATTATTCAAATAAACTATGCCCTTTTTATTCAGCAAGAGTCAAAAATAATTCTTTTAGTTATAACTGAAAGATGTTTTTTTCTTTATTGTTAGGGGAAGACTATTCATTTAGAAATATTTTGGTTTAAGATGCATCTTATAAAATGACTAAAACTTCCTGAGTATCTAAGAATAATTTTACCTTCAAGGAATATATTGCCTCAAACTTTTCTAAACTTACAGACTGTAGTGTGACTGCAAAATCAATTAGGAATCACTAAAACAAAATCAATCAAGTTATACTTTCAAAACTCATGTTAGAAAATATCCACTTAATGCAATTGTGATTTCCGGATTTCCCATTAAAATGTAAATAATGTCCTCTTTTTCAAAATCATATTCTAGCATATAATTATATTAGTCTTGATTTACATATTCCTTCTGTTGTAATGTTTCCCTTAAATTATACTGTACTATATAATTATGACTCACCTAATGTGAAAGATAAAGTGATTATTGTTGTTGCTTAGGGGTAAACCGTGTCTGACTCTCCTGTGACCCCATAGAGGCCCACTAGGCCTCTCTGTCCATGGGATTTCCCAGGCAAGAACACTGGGGTAGGTTGCCATTTCTTCCTCCAGGGGATCTTTCTGACTTGGATGGAACCCCCATCCTGTGCACTGGCAGGCAGATTCTTTACCACTGAGTCATGAGTGAAGCCCCCCTTGACTATATATGTCTACAAATCTGTGTGTATAATACATTTTTTCTTTAAAATTCCAGATCCTATCTTAAGGATGTTTTCAAAAGTTAGAAACAAATGTCAATAACAAGGCCCAAGGGAAAAATATAGCAATATATTATACTAGCAACTTGATGGCAAGAAATCAATTACAGACCATAATTAAAATGCTACTTAGTTAGAAAAAAGTATTCACGACCCAGGTGGCATCCACTTGAAAGAGTTTTCCAAATCTGAACCCTGTTCAGCTCCTCTCAAATCCTCCTTGCCACCTCAGGCAAGCCACCATCCTCTGGCTGCTAAAAGAATCTATTCTTCACCAGTGATCAGACCTTTCTCCAAACGAATGAATTAATGGACTCTTTTGCTTGCCATCCTCCAAAGGTGCTCTTCCACAATTTCAACAAAATGATAACTCTGCTCTATGGCTTTAAAGGTGCCACCCTGACCCAGCACCAGTCATGCCTCCTCTCTGTCTCCACGTCTCTTCATCCATTGTGCTACAGGAACACACCCCGCTTAGGATGGTGCACTTGTTATTCACTCTGGTTTACCTGGCTGATCCCTGACTTCATTCGTGTCTCTACTCTACTAGTGTCACTTCCGGGGAGAAAATTTTAGCCATGCTCTAAGACCTATTCCTTAGACCTTATCCTTATATATTATTATTACTATTGATACTACATGATACTACTATATTACTATATACTGTACATATATATTACATTATTTTCTAATAAAGTTTTTATTAAATTTATTGTAGAGCCAAATGTATTTGTAGAAAATCATGCAGAGAAATACTCTATATACTTTATCCAGTTGTCCACAATGGTTTTGTAAAATTGTAGTATAAAAGCACAACTAAAATATTGCTATCACCATATCAGTCTTTCTCAGATTTCACCAGTTTTACTTGACACTCATTTGTGCATATGTAAGGGACTCCACACAGTTCTATCACTTAAGTAGGGGTGTGTATCTGTCATCCTAGTCAGTATATAGAACAGTTCTGACACCACAAGGATATCGCATGCTGCCCTTTGAAGACCACCTCACCTTCCTTTATTCACTCCGTAACACTTGGAAATGTCTTCCCCCTTCCTAAAATTTTGTCATTTCAAAATGTTTTATTTGGAATCATCCAGCAGGTTTAATTTTTTTCCTCGTTTTCAAAAGTTAGAAACAAATGTCAATAACAAGGCCCAAGGGAAAAATATAGCAATATATTATACTAGCAACTTGATGGCAAGAAATCAATTACAGACCATAATTAAAATGCTACTTAGTTAGAAAAAAGTATTCACGACCCAGGTGGCATCCACTTGAAAGAGTTTTCCAAATCTGAACCCTGTTCAGCTCCTCTCAAATCCTCCTTGCCACCTCAGGCAAGCCACCATCCTCTGGCTGCTAAAAGAATCTATTCTTCACCAGTGATCAGACCTTTCTCCAAACAAATGAATTAATGGACTCTTTTGCTTGCCATCCTCCAAAGGTGCTCTTCCACAATTTCAACAAAATGATAACTCTGCTCTATGGCTTTAAAGGTGCCACCCTGACCCAGCACCAGTCATGCCTCCTCTCTGTCTCCACGTCTCTTCATCCATTGTGCTACAGGAACACACCCCGCTTAGGATGGTGCACTTGTTATTCACTCTGGTTTACCTGGCTGATCCCTGACTTCATTCGTGTCTCTACTCTACTAGTGTCACTTCCGGGGAGAAAATTTTAGCCATGCTCTAAGACCTATTCCTTAGACCTTATCCTTATATATTATTATTACTATTGATACTACATGATACTACTATATTACTATATACTGTACATATATATTACATTATTTTCTAATAAAGTTTTTATTAAATTTATTGTAGAGCCAAATGTATTTGTAGAAAATCATGCAGAGAAATACTCTATATACTTTATCCAGTTGTCCACAATGGTTTTTTTGTAAAATTGTAGTATAAAAGCACAACTAAAATATTGCTATCACCATATCAGTCTTTCTCAGATTTCACCAGTTTTACTTGACACTCATTTGTGCATATGTAAGGGACTCCACACAGTTCTATCACTTAAGTAGGGGTGTGTATCTGTCATCCTAGTCAGTATATAGAACAGTTCTGACACCACAAGGATATCGCATGCTGCCCTTTGAAGACCACCTCACCTTCCTTTATTCACTCCGTAACACTTGGAAATGTCTTCCCCCTTCCTAAAATTTTGTCATTTCAAAATGTTTTATTTGGAATCATCCAGCAGGTATCCTCTTCAGACTGGTTTTTTCTTCCCACTCAGTTTAATTTCCTGGAGATTTATCTAAATTGTGTGTATCAATAGTTTCTTCCTTTTAATTTCTGAGTACTAAATATTCCATGTGGTGTATATACCAGCGTTTGTTTAACTGCTCACCTATTAAAGGACATCTGGGAAAATTTGAAGCATTGGTTATTACCAATAAAGTTGCTATGAACATTCACATATAGACATTTGTGTGAATTTAAGGTTTCATCGCTCTGAGATAAATGCCCAAAAGTACAACTGCTGAGTCATATGGTAAATGCCTATATCCGATCTTTTAACTTTTTTTTTTTAAATTCAAAGTCCTATAATTCCTGGGACTTGACTATTTTGGTCTCTTCTCTTTATTCCTGGTACAGAACACCTAAAGCCCTGATAGTTCCTTGGGGGACAGGAGTGTCTTTAGTTCTAAAGAGGTGACTCTAGGTGGTCTCTTGGATGAGAGACAGTCACTATAAAAAACAAATCTTAATCAATTAGAAGCTTGAAATTTTTAGCCCTGCCTTGCTTCCTTTTGAGAAGGGATAAAGGCTGAAAATAGAATTAATTCTCTATCATACCTACATGAAGAAGCCTCTATAAGACATCTCAAAGGTTTGATGCTCAGAGAGCTATCAGATTGGGGAACATGTTCATACCAAGAAGGTGACACACCCCCATTTCACAGGGAGAAGCTCCAGCGCTCAGGACCCTCACAGACCTTGCCTATGTAGTTCTTCATCTTGTCTTTTGCCTGTATTCTTTACCACACCCTTTAGTAAATTAGTCAGTGTAAGCAAGTGTTTTCCTGAGATCTGAGCAAATTAAGAAAACTATAATAGGGAACATCATATTTGAAGCCAAGTCTGACAGAAACAGTTGTAACTGGGGGACCTGCTATGTTCCATTGGTATCTAGAGTGGGGTAGGGCAGTCTTGCAGTTTTGAGCTCTCAACCTGTGTATCTGACAATCTCACCTTCCTTTATTCACTCCGTAACACTTGGAAATGTCTTCCCCCTTCCTAAAATTTTGTCATTTCAAAATGTTTTATTTGGAATCATCCAGCAGGTATCCTCTTCAGACTGGTTTTTTCTTCCCACTCAGTTTAATTTCCTGGAGATTTATCTAAATTGTGTGTATCAATAGTTTCTTCCTTTTAATTTCTGAGTACTAAATATTCCATGTGGTGTATATACCAGCGTTTGTTTAACTGCTCACCTATTAAAGGACATCTGGGAAAATTTGAAGCATTGGTTATTACCAATAAAGTTGCTATGAACATTCACATATAGACATTTGTGTGAATTTAAGGTTTCATCGCTCTGAGATAAATGCCCAAAAGTACAACTGCTGAGTCATATGGTAAATGCCTATATCCGATCTTTTAACTTTTTTTTTTTAAATTCAAAGTCCTATAATTCCTGGGACTTGACTATTTTGGTCTCTTCTCTTTATTCCTGGTACAGAACACCTAAAGCCCTGATAGTTCCTTGGGGGACAGGAGTGTCTTTAGTTCTAAAGAGGTGACTCTAGGTGGTCTCTTGGATGAGAGACAGTCACTATAAAAAACAAATCTTAATCAATTAGAAGCTTGAAATTTTTAGCCCTGCCTTGCTTCCTTTTGAGAAGGGATAAAGGCTGAAAATAGAATTAATTCTCTATCATACCTACATGAAGAAGCCTCTATAAGACATCTCAAAGGTTTGATGCTCAGAGAGCTATCAGATTGGGGAACATGTTCATACCAAGAAGGTGACACACCCCCATTTCACAGGGAGAAGCTCCAGCGCTCAGGACCCTCACAGACCTTGCCTATGTAGTTCTTCATCTTGTCTTTTGCCTGTATTCTTTACCACACCCTTTAGTAAATTAGTCAGTGTAAGCAAGTGTTTTCCTGAGATCTGAGCAAATTAAGAAAACTATAATAGGGAACATCATATTTGAAGCCAAGTCTGACAGAAACAGTTGTAACTGGGGGACCTGCTATGTTCCATTGGTATCTAGAGTGGGGTAGGGCAGTCTTGCAGTTTTGAGCTCTCAACCTGTGTATCTGACAATTTCTTCAGGTACACAAGGACAGTCACCACCACTCTTAGAGATACAGAGGACAAACTGTTGGTTGCCAGAGGTGGGGGTGGGGGCGGGCGGGTGGAGGAGAAGGTGAAATGTGTCTAGGAGTCAAAAGACACAAGCTTCTAGTAGCAAGATAAAGAAGTGCTGGGTTTGTAATGCACAGCATGATGACTATAGCTTTAATGCTGTTATTACATATTTGGAAGTTGCTAAGAGTAGATCTCAAAAGTTTTCATCACACAAAAAAAGTTGTATACATGATATGAAAATAATGTTATGTGTCAATTGTATTTCAACTAAAAAAGAAGAAGATGAAGGGGCAGTTGTGGTGGGGGCACTGAGTAGTTGTGGGAGGAGGTGAGCAGTTGTGTCTGTAAAGGGACGTCTGAAACTCTGGGGACAGCCCCATGACTATCCCGCCCCAGGGAACACAGTTGAACCCAATGTCCTTAAAATGCTCAAGCTGGCCTGATGGTTCCTCAGACCATGTACAGTTTCAGGGGCCTGTGTCACCAGAGAAAAAAGCAGGAGGCTTCTTAGAAATATTTTTAACGTGTAACTGCCAGCAGACCCAAGGGGGGCGTACTCATTCCTAAGTACGTGGCAGCCTGACAAAACAGTTAGTAAACTCTCCAAAATTACCTGTCAAATGTGTAAATAAATAAACTCGTGGCCCTGAGTGAGGAAGACTTCAGAGGAGAATGAGGCTCCACAAGGGCAAATGGCATTGGAAATGGTAACTAAGGGCAACAGGGATTTTGAAATCAAAGTTAACATACCCACAAGCTGACAGGCCTGGGAAGTTTGGATTACATGCAACAAATTTGTTTACTAAACTACTTGTGGTGCCACCTCTATTACTAGAGAGATTCTTTACACAATCATGAGTGGATCCATCCTAGAAGGTAACACCTTCCATTTATTATCATAAATACATCACCTTCATGAGTGTACTTTTTCTGGCAAATTTTGTTCAACATATTTTTGTTCAGAATTTATGGTATCTAGAGTGGGGTAGGGCAGTCTTGCAGTTTTGAGCTCTCAACCTGTGTATCTGACAATTTCTTCAGGTACACAAGGACAGTCACCACCACTCTTAGAGATACAGAGGACAAACTGTTGGTTGCCAGAGGTGGGGGTGGGGGCGGGCGGGTGGAGGAGAAGGTGAAATGTGTCTAGGGAGTCAAAAGACACAAGCTTCTAGTAGCAAGATAAAGAAGTGCTGGGTTTGTAATGCACAGCATGATGACTATAGCTTTAATGCTGTTATTACATATTTGGAAGTTGCTAAGAGTAGATCTCAAAAGTTTTCATCACACAAAAAAAGTTGTATACATGATATGAAAATAATGTTATGTGTCAATTGTATTTCAACTAAAAAAGAAGAAGATGAAGGGGCAGTTGTGGTGGGGGCACTGAGTAGTTGTGGGAGGAGGTGAGCAGTTGTGTCTGTAAAGGGACGTCTGAAACTCTGGGGACAGCCCCATGACTATCCCGCCCCAGGGAACACAGTTGAACCCAATGTCCTTAAAATGCTCAAGCTGGCCTGATGGTTCCTCAGACCATGTACAGTTTCAGGGGCCTGTGTCACCAGAGAAAAAAGCAGGAGGCTTCTTAGAAATATTTTTAACGTGTAACTGCCAGCAGACCCAAGGGGCGCGTACTCATTCCTAAGTACGTGGCAGCCTGACAAAACAGTTAGTAAACTCTCCAAAATTACCTGTCAAATGTGTAAATAAATAAACTCGTGGCCCTGAGTGAGGAAGACTTCAGAGGAGAATGAGGCTCCACAAGGGCAAATGGCATTGGAAATGGTAACTAAGGGCAACAGGGATTTTGAAATCAAAGTTAACATACCCACAAGCTGACAGGCCTGGGAAGTTTGGATTACATGCAACAAATTTGTTTACTAAACTACTTGTGGTGCCACCTCTATTACTAGAGAGATTCTTTACACAATCATGAGTGGATCCATCCTAGAAGGTAACACCTTCCATTTATTATCATAAATACATCACCTTCATGAGTGTACTTTTTCTGGCAAATTTTGTTCAACATATTTTTGTTCAGAATTTATGGTTTCCTGACAATCAAATTTGTTTTAATAGGTAATAGGAAAAATTGTTTAACTGTCATTTAAAGTAACAATTTTCAAATATTTTGAGTTTGACAATATCTGAATATTTCACAGCGAAAAAATCCCTGGCTGTGTTTATATTTAAAGAGTGTTTCTGTGCAAACATCTATTACATATCTCTGTCAGGACAGTGCCCTTTGTGAGGCTCCTGTAAAGAGTGAAAACAAGAAAATGAAAATGCCTTGGAGCTCCGACTATTGTGGATGGATTAAGGGACAACATACTTTAAGAACAATAAGCTAGTACCTTCCTTTGGTCTGATTCTTTCAATCAGTTGAGAGTTCTTGCTGTAAGATGATTTCCATTAAGTAAAAATTGAATGACAAAATTCAATAAGTTTGCCTGATTATACATTTAGTGTGGAGTTGTGTCTATTCTAAGTTTTGGTTCTCTTTGAGTATTTCTCTGCTTAGTATCTTTAAGACATAGCAATTCCTTACAGTATGGTTCTAGAACACTGATTCTCAGACTTGGCTGCACATTAGAATTATCCTGGGAGGTTTTAAAACTCCTAATGCCTAGACCGTACCCCAGACCAATTAAATTGGAATCTCTAGGGGGTAAGTCAGGCATCAGTATTTTTCATAAGTCCCCAGGTGATTGTAATGTGCAACCAAGGTGAGATACAGTGTTCTAGAATCATTGTGTCAGTTTCACTTGGGTAATTGAAATGCAAATGTGTAAATAAATAAACTCGTGGCCCTGAGTGAGGAAGACTTCAGAGGAGAATGAGGCTCCACAAGGGCAAATGGCATTGGAAATGGTAACTAAGGGCAACAGGGATTTTGAAATCAAAGTTAACATACCCACAAGCTGACAGGCCTGGGAAGTTTGGATTACATGCAACAAATTTGTTTACTAAACTACTTGTGGTGCCACCTCTATTACTAGAGAGATTCTTTACACAATCATGAGTGGATCCATCCTAGAAGGTAACACCTTCCATTTATTATCATAAATACATCACCTTCATGAGTGTACTTTTTCTGGCAAATTTTGTTCAACATATTTTTGTTCAGAATTTATGGTTTCCTGACAATCAAATTTGTTTTAATAGGTAATAGGAAAAATTGTTTAACTGTCATTTAAAGTAACAATTTTCAAATATTTTGAGTTTGACAATATCTGAATATTTCACAGCGAAAAAATCCCTGGCTGTGTTTATATTTAAAGAGTGTTTCTGTGCAAACATCTATTACATATCTCTGTCAGGACAGTGCCCTTTGTGAGGCTCCTGTAAAGAGTGAAAACAAGAAAATGAAAATGCCTTGGAGCTCCGACTATTGTGGATGGATTAAGGGACAACATACTTTAAGAACAATAAGCTAGTACCTTCCTTTGGTCTGATTCTTTCAATCAGTTGAGAGTTCTTGCTGTAAGATGATTTCCATTAAGTAAAAATTGAATGACAAAATTCAATAAGTTTGCCTGATTATACATTTAGTGTGGAGTTGTGTCTATTCTAAGTTTTGGTTCTCTTTGAGTATTTCTCTGCTTAGTATCTTTAAGACATAGCAATTCCTTACAGTATGGTTCTAGAACACTGATTCTCAGACTTGGCTGCACATTAGAATTATCCTGGGAGGTTTTAAAACTCCTAATGCCTAGACCGTACCCCAGACCAATTAAATTGGAATCTCTAGGGGGTAAGTCAGGCATCAGTATTTTTCATAAGTCCCCAGGTGATTGTAATGTGCAACCAAGGTGAGATACAGTGTTCTAGAATCATTTGTGTCAGTTTCACTTGGGTAATTGTTAATAGAACTGGGCCCAAAATTGCTTCTATTAAACTGGAATCTCTACAGAAGAGTCAGAGGAGTCTGAATATTTTTCTGTACTCCTAGATGATTCATTTGTGTACCAAGTTCGAGACCCTTTGGCTTATAGAGTTAAGGGGACTAACACTGACCTGCAAAGCCCTCAGAGAAGATTAAATCTGAATTCTCAATCTATAGTCAGAAATCTCTGGGGGCTTCAGAGAAATCTATTTTGGAAGTTCCCATAAAGGGTTTTATTTAGCACTGTAGTTCTATAGCTTGCAGCTGTCAGTAATAACTCCAGGTTAAAATTTCACACAGTTTTGAAGTGAATGCTTTATTAGGACAAATTGATTCTCTAGTGGGAAAGTTAAAATAAAGATGCCATCAAGCTAAAATTCAAAAGAATAATTTAACAAAACAATAACTACCTATTAGAATTAAGGATTTAAGAGGGGAAATTCAAATAGAAAAGCATTAAATTCCAATTTAAGCTTCCTCCTGCCCCAATTCATGTTTTTTTCTAAGAAAATACAATTGAACATAATTTAAGACAAGGTTAAAATTAAAGACCAAGAGGACTTCTCATTATATTTTAAAATATCCATCCATTACTGCTGGAAAAGGTCAGTTTCCATTTCAATTCCAAAGAAGGGCAAGGCCAAAGAAAGTTAAAACTACTGCAAAATTGTACTCATTTCACATGCTACCAAAGTAATGCTCAAAATCCTCCAAGCTATGTTTCAACAGTACGTGAACTGAGAACTTCCAGATGTACAAGATGGATTTAGAAAATGTAGAGGAACCAGAGATCAAATTGCCAACAAACATAAAGCAAAAGAATTCAAGACAAGCATCTACTTCTACTTCACTGACTACACTAAAGCCTTTGACTGTGTGGATCACAACAAACTGTGGAACATTCTTAAAGAGACGGGAATACCAGACCACCTAACCTGCCTCCTGAGAAACTTGTATGCATATCAAGAAGAAAAAGTTGGAACTGTACACAGAACAATGGATTGGTTCCAAATTGGGGAAGGAGTATCAAGGCTGTATATTGCCACTCTGTTTACTTAACTTACATGCAGAGTACATCATGTGAAATGCAGGGCAGGATGAAGCACAGCTGGAATCAAGATTGCAGGGAGCAATAGCAATAAACAGATATGTAGATAACACCACCCTTATGGCAGAAATCAATGAGGAACTGAAGAGCTTCTTTTTTTTTTTTTTTTTTTTTAAACCTTTATTTTACTTTTAACTTTTACAGAGTTTTGTTGTTCACAGACATGCATGTTCTCAGATTAGTCACATGTATATCCCCCCCTTCCCTCCCCTCCCGACCATCACACAGCACCCCTGAAGGATCCCCTTTTCTCACAGAGCAATGACTAGAGCTATTTTCTTCACTTATGATAGTACAGGCCTTCATGCTACTTCCCTTACGCCTCTCACACACTGTTCCTTCCCCACAATGTCCATATGTCCACTGTCCATGTCTGTCTTTCTGTCGCTTCACTGCATGTGCCATCATCACCATCCTACTAGATTCCATATTTATGTGTTAATATACTGTATTTGTCCTTCTCTTTCTGACTGACTTCACTTTTTAGGATACGTTCTAGATCCAGCCACCTCATGAGGGCTGATTCTTCTGCATTTCTCTTTACAGCTGTGTAGTATTCCATTGTATATATGTACCAGAGCTTTTGGATCCATTCGTTCGTCGATGGGCATCTAGGTTCCTTCCATGTTCTAGCTATTGTATAGAGAGCTGCAATGAACATTGGGGTAAAGGTGCTTCTTTCAGTTTTGATTTCATCAGGGTATAAGCCTAAGAGTGGGATTGCTGGGTCATATGGTGCTTCTATTTTTAGTTTTTTAAGAAATCTCCAGACTGTCTTCCATAGAGGCTGTATCAATTTACACTCCCACCAGCAATGCAGGAGGGTTCCCTTTTCTCCGCAGCCTCTCCAGCATTTATTGTCTGTCGATTTGTGGATGATGGCCATTCTGACGGGTGTGAGGTGACATCTCATTGTAGTTTTGATTTGCATTTCTCTAATTATTAGTGAAGTTGAGCATCGTTTCATGTGTTTTTGGACCATCTGTATGTCATCGTTGGAGAGGTGTCTGTTTAGGTCCTTTTCCCATTTTTTGATTAGGTTGTTCGTTTTTCCAGTGCTGAGTTGTCTGAGTTGCTTGTAGATTTTGGAGATTAATTCTTTGTCTGTTGTTTCATTTGCTATGATTTTCTCCCACTCTGTGGGGTGTCTGTTGAACTTTTTTGTAATTTCTTTTGCTGTACAAAAGCTTTTAAGTTTCATTAGGTCCCACATGTTCATTTGTCTTTTTTAGTTCCACAATTCTAGTAGGTGGGTCAGAGAAGATCTTTTTGTATATCCCCCTTCCTCCCTCCCGACCATCACACAGCACCCCTGAAGGATCCCCTTTTCTCACAGAGCAATGACTAGAGCTATTTTCTTCACTTATGATAGTACAGGCCTTCATGCTACTTCCCTTACGCCTCTCACACACTGTTCCTTCCCCACAATGTCCATATGTCCACTGTCCATGTCTGTCTTTCTGTCGCTTCACTGCATGTGCCATCATCACCATCCTACTAGATTCCATATTTATGTGTTAATATACTGTATTTGTCCTTCTCTTTCTGACTGACTTCACTTTTTAGGATACGTTCTAGATCCAGCCACCTCATGAGGGCTGATTCTTCTGCATTTCTCTTTACAGCTGTGTAGTATTCCATTGTATATATGTACCAGAGCTTTTGGATCCATTCGTTCGTCGATGGGCATCTAGGTTCCTTCCATGTTCTAGCTATTGTATAGAGAGCTGCAATGAACATTGGGGTAAAGGTGCTTCTTTCAGTTTTGATTTCATCAGGGTATAAGCCTAAGAGTGGGATTGCTGGGTCATATGGTGCTTCTATTTTTAGTTTTTTAAGAAATCTCCAGACTGTCTTCCATAGAGGCTGTATCAATTTACACTCCCACCAGCAATGCAGGAGGGTTCCCTTTTCTCCGCAGCCTCTCCAGCATTTATTGTCTGTCGATTTGTGGATGATGGCCATTCTGACGGGTGTGAGGTGACATCTCATTGTAGTTTTGATTTGCATTTCTCTAATTATTAGTGAAGTTGAGCATCGTTTCATGTGTTTTTGGACCATCTGTATGTCATCGTTGGAGAGGTGTCTGTTTAGGTCCTTTTCCCATTTTTTGATTAGGTTGTTCGTTTTTCCAGTGCTGAGTTGTCTGAGTTGCTTGTAGATTTTGGAGATTAATTCTTTGTCTGTTGTTTCATTTGCTATGATTTTCTCCCACTCTGTGGGGTGTCTGTTGAACTTTTTTGTAATTTCTTTTGCTGTACAAAAGCTTTTAAGTTTCATTAGGTCCCACATGTTCATTTGTCTTTTTAGTTCCACTATTCTAGTAGGTGGGTCAGAGAAGATCTTGCTTTGATTGATGTCCTTGAGGGTTTTGCCTATATTCTCCTCTAAGAGTTTGATGGTTTCTGGCCTTACATTTAAGTCTTTAATCCATTTTGAGTTGATCTTTGTGTATGGTGTCAGGGTATGTTCCAATTTCATTTTCTTGCATGTAGCTGTCCAATTTTCCCAGCACCATTTGTTGAAGAGGCTGTCTTTGTCCCATTTTATATGTTCGCCTCCTTTGTCAAAAATAAGGTACCCATAGGTGCGTGGCTTTATCTCTGGGTTCTCGATCTTGTTCCATTGGTCGATATTTCTGTTTTTGTGCCAGTACCATACTGTCTTGATGACTGTTGCTTTGTAGTAGAGTCTGAAGTTGGGGAGGCTGATCCCCCCAGCTCCATTCTTCTTCCTGAGGATTGCTTTGGCTATTCGAGGTCTTTTGTGTTTCCATATGAACTGTGTTATTCGTTGGTCTAGTTCTGTGAAGAATGTTATTGGAAGCTTGATAGGGATCGCATTGAATCTATAGATGACATTTGGTAGTATGGTCATTTTCACAATATTGATTCTCCCGACCCAGGAACACGGAATATTTCTCCATCTGTTTAAGTCTTCTTTAATGTCTCTCATGAGTGTCTTGTAATTTTCTGTGTACAGTTCTTTTGTTTCTTTGGGTAGGTTTATTCCTAGATATTTGATTCTTTGGGTTGCGATGGTGTGAGGTGACATCCATTATTTTAGTTTTTTGTGAAGTTGAGCATCGTTTCATGTGTTTTTGGACCATCTGTATGTCATCGTTGGAGAGGTGTCTGTTTAGGTCCTTTTCCCATTTTTTGATTAGGTTGTTCGTTTTTCCAGTGCTGAGTTGTCTGAGTTGCTTGTAGATTTTGGAGATTAATTCTTTGTCTGTTGTTTCATTTGCTATGATTTTCTCCCACTCTGTGGGGTGTCTGTTGAACTTTTTTGTAATTTCTTTTGCTGTACAAAAGCTTTTAAGTTTCATTAGGTCCCACATGTTCATTTGTCTTTTTATTTCTACTATTCTAGTAGGTGGGTCAGAGAAGATCTTGCTTTGATTGATGTCCTTGAGGGTTTTGCCTATATTCTCCTCTAAGAGTTTGATGGTTTCTGGCCTTACATTTAAGTCTTTAATCCATTTTGAGTTGATCTTTGTGTATGGTGTCAGGGTATGTTCCAATTTCATTTTCTTGCATGTAGCTGTCCAATTTTCCCAGCACCATTTGTTGAAGAGGCTGTCTTTGTCCCATTTTATATGTTCGCCTCCTTTGTCAAAAATAAGGTACCCATAGGTGCGTGGCTTTATCTCTGGGTTCTCGATCTTGTTCCATTGGTCGATATTTCTGTTTTTGTGCCAGTACCATACTGTCTTGATGACTGTTGCTTTGTAGTAGAGTCTGAAGTTGGGGAGGCTGATCCCCAGCTCCATTCTTCTTCCTGAGGATTGCTTTGGCTATTCGAGGTCTTTTGTGTTTCCATATGAACTGTGTTATTCGTTGGTCTAGTTCTGTGAAGAATGTTATTGGAAGCTTGATAGGGATCGCATTGAATCTATAGATGACATTTGGTAGTATGGTCATTTTCACAATATTGATTCTCCCGACCCAGGAACACGGAATATTTCTCCATCTGTTTAAGTCTTCTTTAATGTCTCTCATGAGTGTCTTGTAATTTTCTGTGTACAGTTCTTTTGTTTCTTTGGGTAGGTTTATTCCTAGATATTTGATTCTTTGGGTTGCGATGGTGAAGGGGATTGCCTCTTTGATTTCATTTTCTGATTTTTCATTGTTTGTGTATAGGAATGCCAGTGATTTCTGTATATTGATTTTGTATCTTGCAACTTTGCTGAATTCGCTGATTAACTCTAGTAGTTTTGTAATAGTGTCTTTGGGATTTTCTATGTATAATATCATGTCATCTGCAAATAGAGAGAGTTTGACTTCTTCTTTTCCAATCTGGATTCCTTTGATTTCTTTCTCTTCTCTTATTGCTATTGCTAGAACTTCCAGGACTATGTTGAATAGTAGTGGTGAAAGTGGACACCCTTGTCTTGTTCCTGATCTTAGAGGAATGCTTTGAGTTTTTCACCATTGAGGATAATGTTCGCTGTGGGCTTCTCATATATGGCTTTCACTATGTTAAGATAAGTTCCTTCTATGCCCATTTTTTGAAGAGTTTTTATCATAAATGGATGCTGTACTTTGTCAAAGGCTTTTTCTGCATCTATTGAGATGATCATGTGATTTTGTCTTTCAATTTGTTGATATGGTGTATCACATTGATTGATTTGCGAATGTTGAAGAATCCTTGCATGCCTGGGATGAACCCAACTTGATCGTGATGAATGAGCTTTTTGATGTGTTGCTGAATTCTGTTTGCTAGGATTTTGTTGAGGATTTTGGCATCTAGATTCATCAGTGAAATTGGCCTATAATTTTCTTTTTTTGTGATGTCTTTGCCTGGCTTTGGTATCAGGGTGATGGTGGCCTCGTAGAATGTGTTTGGAAGTGTTCCTTCCTGGGCAATTTTTTGGAAGAGTTTTAGAAGGACAGGCATTAGCTCTTCTTTAAATGTTTGGTAGAATTCACTTGTGAAACCAATTTTTGGTAGATTTTTGATACAGTCGATTGCTTTGGCTATTCGAGGTCTTTTGTGTTTCCAAGAATGTTATTGGAGGGGGCTTGATAGGGATCGCATTGAATCGATAGATGACATTTGGTAGTATGGTCATTTTCACGATATTGATTCGCCCGACCCAGGAACACGGAATATTTCTCCATCTGTTTAAGTCTTCTTTAATGTCTCTCATGAGTGTCTTGTAATTTTCTGTGTACAGTTCTTTTGTTTCTTTGGGTAGGTTTATTCCTAGATATTTGATTCTTTGGGTTGCGATGGTGAAGGGGATTGCCTCTTTGATTTCATTTTCTGATTTTTCATTGTTTGTGTATAGGAATGCCAGTGATTTCTGTATATTGATTTTGTATCTTGCAACTTTGCTGAATTCGCTGATTAACTCTAGTAGTTTTGTAATAGTGTCTTTGGGATTTTCTATGTATAATATCATGTCATCTGCAAATAGAGAGAGTTTGACTTCTTCTTTTCCAATCTGGATTCCTTTGATTTCTTTCTCTTCTCTTATTGCTATTGCTAGAACTTCCAGGACTATGTTGAATAGTAGTGGTGAAAGTGGACACCCTTGTCTTGTTCCTGATCTTAGAGGGAATGCTTTGAGTTTTTCACCATTGAGGATAATGTTCGCTGTGGGCTTCTCATATATGGCTTTCACTATGTTAAGATAAGTTCCTTCTATGCCCATTTTTTGAAGAGTTTTTATCATAAATGGATGCTGTACTTTGTCAAAGGCTTTTTCTGCATCTATTGAGATGATCATGTGATTTTTGTCTTTCAATTTGTTGATATGGTGTATCACATTGATTGATTTGCGAATGTTGAAGAATCCTTGCATGCCTGGGATGAACCCAACTTGATCGTGATGAATGAGCTTTTTGATGTGTTGCTGAATTCTGTTTGCTAGGATTTTGTTGAGGATTTTGGCATCTAGATTCATCAGTGAAATTGGCCTATAATTTTCTTTTTTTGTGATGTCTTTGCCTGGCTTTGGTATCAGGGTGATGGTGGCCTCGTAGAATGTGTTTGGAAGTGTTCCTTCCTGGGCAATTTTTTGGAAGAGTTTTAGAAGGACAGGCATTAGCTCTTCTTTAAATGTTTGGTAGAATTCACTTGTGAAACCATCTGGCCCTGGGCTTTTATTTTTGGGTAGATTTTTGATCACAAGGTCGATTTCTGAGCTTGTGATTGGCTTGTTCATAGTTTCTATTTCTTCCTGGTTGAGTCTTGGGAGATTAATCTTCTCTAAGAAACTGTCCATTTCTTCCAGGTTGTCCAGTTTGTTGCCATAGAGTTGTTCATAATAGTCTCTTATAATCCTTTGGATTTCTGCATTGTCCGTTGTAATCTCTCCTTTTTCATTTTTGATTTTGGTGATCTGGTTCTTCTG
The DNA here is from genome assembly GCA_022376925.1 of Tragulus kanchil. Taxonomy (NCBI): domain Eukaryota; kingdom Metazoa; phylum Chordata; class Mammalia; order Artiodactyla; family Tragulidae; genus Tragulus; species Tragulus kanchil. The sequence continues at coordinate 34,962,642 of JAIOJX010000004.1, forward strand.
TCTCTTTTTCTTAATGAGTCTGGCCAGTGGTGTGTCGATTTTATTGACTTTTTCGAAGAACCAGCTTTTTGTTTTATTTATCTTTACTATTGTTTCTTTTGTTTCTTTTTCATTTATTTCTGCTCTGATCTTTATGATTTCCCTTCTTCTGCTGGCTTTGGGGTGTTTTTGTTCTTCTTTCTCCAGTTGTTTTAAGCGTAAGGTAAGGTCGTCTGTTTGAGATTTTCCTAGTTTCTTGAGGTGGGATTGTAATGCTATAAACTTCCCTCTTAGAACTGCTTTTGCAGTATCCCATAGGTTTTGCACGGTCGTGTGTTCATTGTCATTTTCTTCTAGGAATTTTTTTATTTCTCCTTTGATTTCCTCAATGATCAGTTGGTTTTTTAGGTATGTGTTGTTTAATCTCCATGTGTTTGTGTTTTTAGCGGTTTTTTTCCTGTAGTTGATCTCTAGTCTCACTGCATTGTGGTCCGAGAAGATGGTTGATAGAATTTCAGTTTTCTTGAATTGACTGAGGATTGATATGTGGCCCAAGATGTGGTCTATCCTGGAGAATGTTCCGTGAGCACTTGAGAAGAAAGTGTATTCTTCTGCTTTTGGATGGAAAGTCCTAAAGATATCAATGAGGTCCATTTCTTCTAGTGTGGCATTTAAGGCTTGTGTTTCTTTATTAATTTTCTGTTTGGATGATCTGTCCATTGATGTGTTGCTGAATTCTGTTTGCTAGGATTTTGTTGAGGATTTTGGCATCTAGATTCATCAGTGAAATTGGCCTATAATTTTCTTTTTTTGTGATGTCTTTGCCTGGCTTTGGTATCAGGGTGATGGTGGCCTCGTAGAATGTGTTTGGAAGTGTTCCTTCCTGGGCAATTTTTTGGAAGAGTTTTAGAAGGACAGGCATTAGCTCTTCTTTAAATGTTTGGTAGAATTCACTTGTGAAACCATCTGGCCCTGGGCTTTTATTTTTGGGTAGATTTTTGATCACAAGGTCGATTTCTGAGCTTGTGATTGGCTTGTTCATAGTTTCTATTTCTTCCTGGTTGAGTCTTGGGAGATTAATCTTCTCTAAGAAACTGTCCATTTCTTCCAGGTTGTCCAGTTTGTTGCCATAGAGTTGTTCATAATAGTCTCTTATAATCCTTTGGATTTCTGCATTGTCCGTTGTAATCTCTCCTTTTTATTTTTGATTTTGGTGCTCTGGTTCTTTTCTCTCTTTTTCTTAATGAGTCTGGCCAGTGGTGTGTCGATTTTATTGACCTTTTCAAAGAACCAGCTTTTTGTTTTATTTATCTTTACTATTGTTTCTTTTGTTTCTTTTTCATTTATTTCTGCTCTGATCTTTATGATTTCCCTTCTTCTGCTGGCTTTGGGGTGTTTTTGTTCTTCTTTCTCCAGTTGTTTTAAGCGTAAGGTAAGGTCGTCTGTTTGAGATTTTCCTAGTTTCTTGAGGTGGGATTGTAATGCTATAAACTTCCCTCTTAGAACTGCTTTTGCAGTATCCCATAGGTTTTGCACGGTCGTGTGTTCATTGTCATTTTCTTCTAGGAATTTTTTTATTTCTCCTTTGATTTCCTCAATGATCAGTTGGTTTTTTAGGTATGTGTTGTTTAATCTCCATGTGTTTGTGTTTTTAGCGGTTTTTTTCCTGTAGTTGATCTCTAGTCTCACTGCATTGTGGTCCGAGAAGATGGTTGATAGAATTTCAGTTTTCTTGAATTGACTGAGGATTGATATGTGGCCCAAGATGTGGTCTATCCTGGAGAATGTTCCGTGAGCACTTGAGAAGAAAGTGTATTCTTCTGCTTTTGGATGGAAAGTCCTAAAGATATCAATGAGGTCCATTTCTTCTAGTGTGGCATTTAAGGCTTGTGTTTCTTTATTAATTTTCTGTTTGGATGATCTGTCCATTGGTGTGAGAGGAGTGTTAAAGTCTCCTACTATGATTGTGTTGCTGTCAATGTCTTCTTTTATGTCTGAAAGTGTTTGTCTTATGTATTGGGGTGCTCCTGTGTTGGGAGCATAGATATTTATGATTGTTATGTCTTCTTCTTGGATGGATCCCTTAATCATGATGTAGTGACCTGCCTTGTCTCTTAGAATCTTCTTTACTTTAAAATCTATTTTATCTGATATGAGGATTGCTACTCCAGCTTTCTTTTGATTTCCATTTGCATGGAATATCTTTTTCCAGCCTCTCACTTTCAGCCTATGAGTGTCTCTAGGTCTGAAATGAGTTTCCTGGAGGCAGCATATGTATGGGTCATGTTTTTGGATCCATTCAGCCACTCTGTGTCTTTTGGTTGGGGCGTTTAGTCCATTGACATTCAAAGTAATTATTGATACAAATGATCCTATTGTCATCTTCTTAGATGTTATGATGGGTTTGTTTCGTGGATCTTCTCCTTTTATACTTGTTGTCTATATAAGTCCCTTTAACATTTGTTGTAAGGCTGGTTTGGTGTGACTAAATTCTTTTAATTTTTGCTTGTCTGTAAAGCTTTTGATTTCTCCATCAATTTTGAAGGAGATCTTGGCAGGGTAGAGGATTCTTGGTTGCAGATTATTCTCTTTCAGCCGTTTAAATGTGTCCTGCCATTGCCTTCTGGCCTGCAGAGTTTCTGTTGAAAGATCAGCTGTTAAACGGATGGGCTTTCCTTGTATGTCACTAGTTGCTTTTCCCTTGCTGCTTTGAGAATTCTATCTTTGTGTTTAATTTGTGTTAACTTCATTAATATGTGTCTTGGTGTGTTTCTTCTCGGATTGATTCTGTTAGGTACTCTTTGTGCTTCTTGGACTTGATTGACTATTTCTTTTCCCATGTTGGGGAAATTTTCAACTATAATTTCTTCAAAAATTTTCTCATAGCCTTTCTTTTTTTCTTCTTCTTCTGGAACCCCTATAATTCGAATATTGGTGCGTTTGATATTATCCCAGAGGTCTCTGAGGCTGTCCTCTGCTCTTTTCATTCTTTGAGCTAGAGTCTGTTTTTCAGCAGTTACTTCCACCATTTTATCTTCCAGCTCACTTATCCGGTCTTCTGTCTCAGATACTCTGCTCTTGATTCCTTCTACAGTGTTTTTCAGTTCAGCAATTGAGTTGTTTGTCTCTGTTACTTTTTTGGTAAGTTCTTGTATTTCTTTATTCAGTGTGTTAGTTGTATCTTGCAATTTCTCTGAAATTCTGTTTTCAGTGTCTTTGATCATCTTTACTATCATTCTTCTGAAATCACTTTCAGAAAGTTTGTCCAAATTCTCTTCATTAATTTGATCTTGTGTGTTTGTGGATTGTTCCTTCGCTTGTGTGGTATTTCTCTGCCGTTTCATTGTTATTATTAATTTTTTAAAACTGATTCTGTTTGGGATTTCCTTTTCCCAGACTTTGAGTTACGTCTGTTGGTGTTTGTTGTTTGGATGGGGCTTCTTATTCTGGGTGATGCTGGTGATTGGGTGATGTCAGGACTTGTATACAAGTGATTACCTTTGCTGGCGTTCTCACTTGTATACTGCTCTTTAGTGTTATGCGTTCTCTAGTATTGTAGTTTTGGAGTCAGTGCACCCTCAAAACCCCGTGGCTTGTTGCCTGACCAGGGAATGAAGATTTCACGGCTGGTTTGTTATGGCATTAAATGATATTAAAACATATATATGCAAATGAGAAACAGAAGGTATACCTTTGACAAATGGCAATTTAAAAATTATGCAAGTACTATCTAGCGTATTGAATTATACACATGAACATATACAGCTATAACATAACCCAAGCATTCCAATCAAAAATACAGTACAATACGTTAGCACGGCAAAAAGAAATCCAAGAATGATATCCACAAATAAGCAAACTAAGTCCATATACAGTTGCTTTTCCCTTGCTGCTTTGAGAATTCTATCTTTGTGTTTAATTTGTGTTAACTTCATTAATATGTGTCTTGGTGTGTTTCTTCTCGGATTGATTCTGTTAGGTACTCTTTGTGCTTCTTGGACTTGATTGACTATTTCTTTTCCCATGTTGGGGAAATTTTCAACTATAATTTCTTCAAAAATTTTCTCATAGCCTTTCTTTTTTTCTTCTTCTTCTGGAACCCCTATAATTCGAATATTGGTGCGTTTGATATTATCCCAGAGGTCTCTGAGGCTGTCCTCTGCTCTTTTCATTCTTTGAGCTAGAGTCTGTTTTTCAGCAGTTACTTCCACCATTTTATCTTCCAGCTCACTTATCCGGTCTTCTGTCTCAGATACTCTGCTCTTGATTCCTTCTACAGTGTTTTTCAGTTCAGCAATTGAGTTGTTTGTCTCTGTTACTTTTTTGGTAAGTTCTTGTATTTCTTTATTCAGTGTGTTAGTTGTATCTTGCAATTTCTCTGAAATTCTGTTTTCAGTGTCTTTGATCATCTTTACTATCATTCTTCTGAAATCACTTTCAGAAAGTTTGTCCAAATTCTCTTCATTAATTTGATCTTGTGTGTTTGTGGATTGTTCCTTCGCTTGTGTGGTATTTCTCTGCCGTTTCATTGTTATTATTAATTTTTTAAAACTGATTCTGTTTGGGATTTCCTTTTCCCAGACTTTGAGTTACGTCTGTTGGTGTTTGTTGTTTGGATGGGGCTTCTTATTCTGGGTGATGCTGGTGATTGGGTGATGTCAGGACTTGTATACAAGTGATTACCTTTGCTGGCGTTCTCACTTGTATACTGCTCTTTAGTGTTATGCGTTTCTAGTATTGTAGTTTTGGAGTCAGTGCACCTCAAAACCCCGTGGCTTGTTGCCTGACCAGGGAATGAAGATTTCACGGCTGGTTTGTTATGGCATTAAATGATATTAAAACATATATATGCAAATGAGAAACAGAAGGTATACCTTTGACAAATGGCAATTTAAAAATTATGCAAGTACTATCTAGCGTATTGAATTATACACATGAACATATACAGCTATAACATAACCCAAGCATTCCAATCAAAAATACAGTACAATACGTTAGCACGGCAAATAGAGAAATCCAAGAATGATATCCACAAGTTAATAAGCAAACTAAGTAGAGCACCAATTGGAGAATAATGCTAGAGCAGGATCCCCGTTGGGGATAAGGCAATGAGGACAGAACAGACTAAGAAATATAGTGGGGAAAGGGAAAAAGAGAAAGGGAGGATAGAAGAGAAATATAGAATAATATTGCAAAGTTAAATATAGGGAGATAAAGATTTGTATGTATTAGAATTTAGTGGTATAGGAAAGGAGCTTCAGAGAAAGCAAAGAATTATAGAGGAGGTAGTAGTACAAATGAAAAATTATTAAAATTAAAAGATCTAAATTTTATAGAAAAATATAGAAAAACAAAGCAAAAATAATAAAAACAAACAAAGCCCCCACAGAACCTTAAAAGGCCAATGGGAAACCAGAAGTTTATACCAAAATAAAATGTGTGGTTTAAAAGGAAAAAGAAAAAAAAAAAAATTATGTAAACTTGAATATATTCAGTCTTACTGATAAGATTAGTAGCTTCAATAGAATTCAGTGAAGGAAATGAACACACCCACTCTCTCACATACACCCCCAAGAAAAGAGAAAAACAAAATAAAAAAGCGTTGGGTGCACTGAGTGGGTTTGGAAAAAAGAGAAAAAAAAAAATTGAAACAAAGTAATACAATACAAAAAATGAAATTTTAAAGTCCAGCAGTAACTCCAGCTTCAGACAAAACGTGAAAATAGTGTTTATGTTCTTCTGTCTCTTGCTGACTGTTCAGGAATTATCAGTCTTTTTCTTGCCTCTGGCAGTGGTTGGATCTGAAGACCTCTTTGACTGCTTGTTTTGGCCTATTCCAGAATTAAAAGGCCCGCCCAGGCTGGCCCTGGGAGTTTCTTAATCCAAATCCCTTTTCTTGCTGGGTGGAGCTATGTTCCCTCCCTGTAGCTTGACCAGCAGCCCTGCAGTTTGACCAGCAGCCAAACTACAGTAGGGAAAATGGCGTCTGTCTCACAGAGGATTTATTCCCACACGCTCTATGGGAAGCACTTCCACAGTGCCCCCGACCCTGCTGCAGGCCACCGTCGACCCCCGCCACCGCGGGAGACGTCAGGTTACTCAGAGGTGAGTCTGGCTCAGTCTCATGCGGGATCGCTATTCCTCTCTCCCGGATCACAGTGCGCAGAGACTTTCCAGTCCTCTTCGGCGACTCTGTGATCGGGTTAATGGTAACCTCCTCCAAAGGGAACTGAGTGCCGCCCTTCCGAGGCCTGCTCAAGGGCACTTCTAGCTCAAGGGGCACCTGGACCCTCCAAAGCAGGTCTGGCTCAGTCCCTTGTGGGTGTTAGTGCTCCTCACCGGGTTTTGATCTGCAACAGGCTTTGCGGCTTTGGCCCGCCCAGCCTCTCCGGCGGGTATGAGGTTTGACTTTTAAAAGTGCGATTGCACCCCTCCTACCGTCTTGATGCGGCTTCTCCTTTGTTCTTCTATGTGGGGTGTCCTCTCTGTGATCAGATCCAACCTCCTTTCGTCGATGGTTTCCCAGGAACTCGTCGCAATTCAGGCGATTTTGCAGGAGAGATGAGTGCACGTCCTTCTACGCTGCCATCTTAGCTCCACCCCCCCTGAAGAGCTTCTTGATGACAGTGAAAGAGGAGAGTGAAAAAGTTGGCTTAAAACTCAACATTTGAAAAGAAAAAAAAAACAAAAAAAACCAATAAAACCAACTAAGATCATGGCATCCGGTTCCATCACTTCATGGCAAATAGATGGGTAAACAAGGGAAATAGTGATAGACTTTATTTTCTTGGGCACCAAATGTCCAGCAGTAACTCCAGCTTCAGACAAAACGTGAAAATAGTGTTTATGTTCTTCTGTCTCTTGCTGACTGTTCAGGAATTATCAGTCTTTTTCTTGCCTCTGGCAGTGGTTGGATCTGAAGACCTCTTTGACTGCTTGTTTTGGCCTATTCCAGAATTAAAGGCCCGCCCAGGCTGGCCCTGGGAGTTTCTTAATCCAAATCCCTTTTCTTGCTGGGTGGAGCTATGTTCCCTCCCTGTAGCTTGACCAGCAGCCCTGCAGTTTGACCAGCAGCCAAACTACAGTAGGGAAAATGGCGTCTGTCTCACAGAGGATTTATTCCCACACGCCTATGGGAAGCACTTCCACAGTGCCCCGACCCTGCTGCAGGCCACCGTCGACCCCCGCCACCGCGGGAGACGTCAGGTTACTCAGAGGTGAGTCTGGCTCAGTCTCATGCGGGATCGCTATTCCTCTCTCCCGGATCACAGTGCGCAGAGACTTTCCAGTCCTCTTCGGCGACTCTGTGATCGGGTTAATGGTAACCTCCTCCAAAGGGAACTGAGTGCCGCCCTTCCGAGGCCTGCTCAAGGGCACTTCTAGCTCAAGGGGCACCTGGACCCTCCAAAGCAGGTCTGGCTCAGTCCCTTGTGGGTGTTAGTGCTCCTCACCGGGTTTTGATCTGCAACAGGCTTTGCGGCTTTGGCCCGCCCAGCCTCTCCGGCGGGTATGAGGTTTGACTTTTACAAGTGCGATTGCACCCCTCCGACCGTCTTGATGCGGCTTCTCCTTTGTTCTTCTATGTGGGTGTCCTCTCTGTGATCAGATCCAACCTCCTTTCGTCGATGGTTTCCCAGGAACTCGTCGCAATTCAGGCGATTTTGCAGGAGAGATGAGTGCACGTCCTTCTACGCCGCCATCTTAGCTCCACCCCCCCTGAAGAGCTTCTTGATGACAGTGAAAGAGGAGAGTGAAAAAGTTGGCTTAAAACTCAACATTTGAAAAGAAAAAAAAAACAAAAAAAACCAATAAAACCAACTAAGATCATGGCATCCGGTTCCATCACTTCATGGCAAATAGATGGGTAAACAAGGGAAATAGTGATAGACTTTATTTTCTTGGGCACCAAAATCAGTGCAGGTGGTGACTGCAGCCATGAAATTAAAAGATGCTTACTCCTTGGAAGGAAAGTTATGCCAAATCTAGGCATCCTATTCAAAAGCAGAGGTATCACTTTTCAGAAAAAAATGTCTATAGAGCAAAGCTATGGTTTTTCCAGTAGTCATGTATGGATGTGAGAGTTGGACCATAAAAAGAGAAGACTGAGTGCCAAAGAACTGATGCTTTTAGATTGTGGTGTTGGAGAAGACTCTCGAGAGTCCCTTGGACTGTAAGGAGATTGAAGAAGTCAATCCTAAAGGAACTCAATCCTGAATACTCATCAGAAAGAAAGATGGTGAAGCTGAAGTTCCAATACTTTGGTCACCTAATGTGAAGAGCCAACTCACTGGAGAAGATCCTGATGCTGGTCAAGATTGAGGCTGGAGGAGAAGGGGACAACAGAGAATAATATTCTTGGATGGCACTGACTTAATGGACATGAATTTGAGTAAGCTTTGTGAGATGGTGAAGGGTAGGGAAGCCTAGCTTGCTGCAGTTCATGAGGTCACAAAGAATTGGACATGGCTGAGTGAATGAACAACAACATCTATTAGGAATATGTTACCCTTTAAGATATGTAAAGTATGTTTTAAAACTTCTCATCATATTCTAGCAAATGTCCTATATAGGGAAGCAGGACAAAGGATTATTATTTCTACATTTTATAGACATGTTATTTCTAGTACATAAGACAGTGTGAAGTTCTTTGTGTCTACGGAGTTGAACTGAATCATCACATGAGAAACCTGAAATAAAGAATCATTAAATGTTAACTGAGTATTCATCAATTGATCAGGATAGAACTGCACCAGGAATCCAGATTTAAACCAGAACTCTCTCCCTAAAAACAAGCTTCCTCCCACACAATATGAAAATTAATCTTATAGCCAGTATTCCTCAAGTTTAATGCACTTAAGGACCATATGGATTTTTTTTTTTTCATATGGATGTTTTTCACTATATGCAGGTTACCAACCAAAGACTATGATTCAATAGGGCTGAGGTGGAACCGGATTCTGTCCAACTAGTGCTACCTGTCAGAAAGCATATGCAATCACAAATATGTAGCTAACCCAGTTAACAAAGATTGTTGAAAGAGCAAATACTATTGGCTAGCTCTCAGAAAAGTGAAATATATATATATTACAAAAAGTAAAATGACTCATATCCCCAATAAGTAATTGTTGAATGTATGAATCCATTAGTCAATAGTATAAAATGAAGATGAAACAGATTTACAACATTAAGCATAATGTACAAAGAGAAAAGGGCTTCCATGCTGGCTCATTGATAAGATAATCTGCCTGCAATTCAGGAGTTGCAAAGATACTGGTTCAATCCCTGAGTCAGGAAGATCTCCTGGTGGAGAGTATGAAAGCCCATTCCAGTATTCTTGCCTGGAGAATCCCAAGGACAGAAGAGCTTGGTGAGGTACAGTCCAGAGCTTGCAAAGAATCTGACATGACTGAAGCAACTTAGCATGCATGCACAAAGAGAAAAGTTTTAGACCCTGTGGTGTTTTATGGCCAACTTTCCCAGTTTGAAAAGGGATTTAAGAGCATAGTATCTTGAGCTAATCTGGTAACACAGCCCTTCTTTAAACCATTTTTTAGGGTTTGGTGTGCACTCACATCAACTTTCCACTCTGAAAATAGAAACTAAGAAAATGTGTTCTTTTAAAAGAAACTGAAGGTTGCAAAGCTGAGCAAAGGCAGGGAAGAATTCACAGACTGCCTTCTGTGGTAAGATAGGCAAAGAATTCTGAGAAAGAAGAAACAGTTCTTTCCTAAGGCATTAGATTTGTAACCAGGCAACAAATAAAATATGATTATGTCTAGCCAGTCCAAAATACAGCTCTCACAGGAAAAGTGCTTGCTTAAAAATGCCATTCAAAAGTCCAACCTCTGGACATTTAGGTACTCAACTTATAATTTACATATATACACCTACATACACATACAAACATGAATAAACATATATATGTATATGATATTCATTGATATATGACATTTTAAAAACATAATTTGATAATTCTGTACTAAAAACCAGTATTAATCAGTCATCTAAATTTAAAACCTTATGATATTTTCATAACCAAAAAAAGCATCTGTAATGGCTAAAGTCCAAAACACTGACAACAACCAAAGCTTGTGAGAGTAGGAAACTCATTCACTGCTGACAAGCAAACCAAATATTGCAGCCTCTGTGGAAGGCAATAGGGCCATATCTGACAAAGCTAAATGTACTCTTAGCATAAGAATTGCACTCTTAGGACTTAACTCAATAAAGATATGAAAACTCATGTCCACACAAAAACCTGCATATGGATGCTTACAGTAGCTTTATTCATAATTACCAAAAGCAGAAGCAACTATTAATAAGATGTTCTTTAATAGGTGAATGAATGATCACACTGTAGCACATCAGTAAAATGGACTATTATTCACTGGTTAAAAGCAAAAGAGCTTTCAAGTCACAAAAAAAGTAGAGATGCCTTCACAAATACATGCTGTTAAGTGAAACAAGTTTGTCTGTAAAGCCAACATACTGTATAATTCCAGCTATACACTGTGGAATTCCAACTGTATGACATTTTAGAAAAAGCAAAATCACAGAGACATTAAAAAATATCAGTGGTTGCCAGGTGTTGGGAGTAGGGAAGGAGTGATAACTAAGCAGAGCACAGAAGATTTTGAGGTTAGTGAAACTACTGTGTATGAGACTGGTCAACACATGATATGATGCACTTTTTTAAAATTCATAGAACTTTACAATGCAAATAGTAAATCTTAACATAAACTATGGACTTTACTTACTATATTCATATCAATTCATCAGTTACAACAAACTGTTAAAAAGTGTTAGTCACTCAGTTGTGTCCATCTCTTTGTGACCTCATGGACTGTAGGCCACGAGGCTCTTCCTCTGTCTATGGAATTCTCCAGGCAAGAATACTGGAGTGGGTTGCCATTCCCTTCTCCATGGTATCTTTCCAACTCAGGGATTGAACCTGGGTCTCCTAAATTGCAGCTGAATTCTTTATGGACTGAGCCACCAGACAAGTTTTCCTGCCTTAAATATACAATATTAATATAAGAATTTAAAAACAGGGAATACTTTGGAGGAGGAGGGATATATAGGAACTCTCTGTACACTTTGTATAATTTTTCTGTAAACCTAAAACTGTTCTCAAAGCTAAAATCTAATTTAAAAAAATACATAGGTAATATTAATGCAAGGACTAGAAATATTTTTTCTATTTGAAACAGGGACAAAATAGTTGCTAAACTAAACTATGTATGAGTTACTCATATATCATGAAACATAAAATTCTTTAACTATTTAGTTATACTCCCAAAGAGATTTATTTCACAATCTTATGGATGCTTACAGTAGCTTTATTCATAATTACCAAAAGCAGAAGCAACTATTAATAAGATGTTCTTTAATAGGTGAATGAATGATCACACTGTAGCACATCAGTAAAATGGACTATTATTCACTGGTTAAAAGCAAAAGAGCTTTCAAGTCACAAAAAAAGTAGAGATGCCTTCACAAATACATGCTGTTAAGTGAAACAAGTTTGTCTGTAAAGCCAACATACTGTATAATTCCAGCTATACACTGTGGAATTCCAACTGTATGACATTTTAGAAAAAGCAAAATCACAGAGACATTAAAAAATATCAGTGGTTGCCAGGTGTTGGGAGTAGGGAAGGAGTGATAACTAAGCAGAGCACAGAAGATTTTGAGGTTAGTGAAACTACTGTGTATGAGACTGGTCAACACATGATATGATGCACTTTTTTAAAATTCATAGAACTTTACAATGCAAATAGTAAATCTTAACATAAACTATGGACTTTACTTACTATATTCATATCAATTCATCAGTTACAACAAACTGTTAAAAAGTGTTAGTCACTCAGTTGTGTCCATCTCTTTGTGACCTCATGGACTGTAGGCCACGAGGCTCTTCCTCTGTCTATGGAATTCTCCAGGCAAGAATACTGGAGTGGGTTGCCATTCCCTTCTCCATGGTATCTTTCCAACTCAGGGATTGAACCTGGGTCTCCTAAATTGCAGCTGAATTCTTTATGGACTGAGCCACCAGACAAGTTTTCCTGCCTTAAATATACAATATTAATATAAGAATTTAAAAACAGGGAATACTTTGGAGGAGGAGGGATATATAGGAACTCTCTGTACACTTTGTATAATTTTTCTGTAAACCTAAAACTGTTCTCAAAGCTAAAATCTAATTTAAAAAAATACATAGGTAATATTAATGCAAGGACTAGAAATATTTTTTCTATTTGAAACAGGGACAAAATAGTTGCTAAACTAAACTATGTATGAGTTACTCATATATCATGAAACATAAAATTCTTTAACTATTTAGTTATACTCCCAAAGATATTTATTTCACAATCTGTCATACAGAACCAAATTAATAAGTCCCCCTATATATGGATATCTGAATCCTTCTTTTCAATTTTTGCCCAAATGAAAAATTCATTTTATATCAGTCAATCTTTCATTTTAATTGATTATCAATAAATGTTTATTAGCCAAAACATAATATTTTGCTTATAATGCATTGTTATGTAACTGAATGCTGAAGTTGCTACCTTAATCTATATGACGGCAAGTTTTAGCTACTGAAAACCTTGTGTAGTGTTTGTCAAGGTTCAATATGTGTGGGAGTCAATGGCGAATGGGATCATTTTGACATACGATTTCTGATTTAGTTGGTGCAAGGTGGCACCTGGTAATATGCATTCCCAACAAGCTCCCAGGCAATGCTGATGCATGACTACACTTTGAATAGCAAGGTTTTAGGGTATATCTAGACCATAAAACTATTACCACTGTGAAGAGCACACACATTTCTACCAGTTCTTGCAAGGTACTAAAGAGCTGGGTGGGGGTTGTTTTTCCCACTTGGAAAAGCTCTCAGGCTTCCAGCACTTCCTAATTTGCTTTCCAAATATATAATTCTTTTCAATTTTACCTATGAAGAGGAAGTCTGGCTAACCTTTGTACAGTAAGCAAGCTACCCATTTAGTCATAATGCTCTCCTAGCTGGTATGAACCAAAGACCATTTATTTCTAATTCAATTCCTCTATTTCTGTCTTCAGGCATGGAAAGGTCAAGTGATTGGCTCAGGGTCACTTATCCAATAACTTAGAGGTCAGATCTCAAATCCAGGTCTCTGATTCCAAAGCAGTCCCTTTTCCCTCCATTCTCTGCTAATTCTAATAACAATGCACTTCAGAGAAAAGGGACCAGTTTGTTTAGCCCACAAAATCCCAGTTCTAAATTGAATCCCTCAGCCCCCAGCTTCCCATAAACCTTAAACATGCATTTAAGGTCTTATAGGACCTGAATCTTGAAGGCGGCATAGGATGTTGATCAGAGGAAGGGGAACAGGAAGATGGCAATTAGACTAGAGTGGGCTATGAATACATGAGCTACTATAGTGGTGACTAAGGCTATGGTGTCAGCAATGGGTAAGGCAAAGTTGAGTATATCAGCCATAGCCAGATTTTCAACCACTAGCAAACAATATACAGTGCATCCTGGCTCTGAGACTTTGAGAACACTGTATATTTCCTTGGAGACCTGTAATGGTCAGGAATTTGTAGGCTTTCTGTAGAAGCATGTTATAATACAGCCTAGTAATATCTACCATGCTTGTAGCTGAGCTCAATCAACACCAAGGAATGAGAAATTCTTAACTTTTTCCAGGCTGAGTCCAAAGTCACCATGGTTGATTTTTTCCTTATTGTAGCATCACTGTTCACCCATTACACACGAATATCACAATACACCTCTGGAAAGACAAGGTTGGAGCCCGGAATCTTGGCTGCCTTAACGTTGACCAAATCATCTTATTTACAAAGATCTATGACACAGAGTCAGAGCAGTATCTATAGGAAAACAGGCTGGCCACCCCACTTGAGCCCCTCAATTAAGGTATGCCTGCATGGAGCACAGACACCACAAATGAATCCTCCCCTTAAAATGACAACAACATGCTCATAATGGGATACTGTCCATTATCCAGAGGCAGGCCTTGTAACCAAGGTCATATCATCCTTTTTTTTTTTTTTCCTATGTGGCAGGGTTCCCAGATACAGAGGGTGAGAATATGCAAACTCATATTCTTACTGTTGAAAATCCTTAGAAGGATTTTAATGTTGAACCATATTTCTAAGAGAAGTCTTTATAAGTAGACATATTTTATTTAACTTCAAGGTAAATAAAAATGAGGATAAAATAGAGAAGTGCAGATAACACCCTGGTGGAGATTGTCACACTAAAAGTGCTAACATGTGAGATGGAGGAAACTGGCTTATAGAAAGGCCAGAGTGGACAGTTTTCTTTTCTAGGTATCATCTTTTGACTGAATTAATAGAATAATGTCTGGGAAGTTTGAAAGATGTAGCTTCAGGACAAGTGTGAAAGACAGAGAAAGATATCAGTTCAATACAAAAGCAGCATTTTGCAAGTAAAGCTGAACAACAGTGAAAAGGGCCAATAGATGATTGCCCATCTCCCACACCCTGGGGATAATAGAAACAAAGTCTAGTAGTGAGTGCTGAGCTGGGGACATGGTACATTCCACGGGAGAGAAGTAGTATTAGTCAATAGACAGGCCAGGGCTCTTTGCTGCTCAAACATTCTATCATTCTACTCCAAAAACAGTGATAACAAAAGCACAAAGAGCGTGGATGACTTACTGTGCTGACAGTGAATCCCATTAAATCCTCGGGGACATTTACAAACATAGCCAATGAATGTATCCCCTCGGTATGCTTCGCTTATTTCACAGGTTCCTCCATTATGGCATGGATTAGGAGTGCAGGGACCTGAAAGACAGAAGACAATATTGCTGCATGATACAGATGCATTAAAATAGACACTGAGTAAAACCGAATATTCCCCAAATACACCTCTGGAAAGACAAGGTTGGAGCCCGGAATCTTGGCTGCCTTAACGTTGACCAAATCATCTTATTTACAAAGATCTATGACACAGAGTCAGAGCAGTATCTATAGGAAAACAGGCTGGCCACCCCACTTGAGCCCCTCAATTAAGGTATGCCTGCATGGAGCACAGACACCACAAATGAATCCTCCCCTTAAAATGACAACAACATGCTCATAATGGGATACTGTCCATTATCCAGAGGCAGGCCTTGTAACCAAGGTCATATCATCCTTTTTTTTTTTTTTCCTATGTGGCAGGGTTCCCAGATACAGAGGGTGAGAATATGCAAACTCATATTCTTACTGTTGAAAATCCTTAGAAGGATTTTAATGTTGAACCATATTTCTAAGAGAAGTCTTTATAAGTAGACATATTTTATTTAACTTCAAGGTAAATAAAATGAGGATAAAATAGAGAAGTGCAGATAACACCCTGGTGGAGATTGTCACACTAAAAGTGCTAACATGTGAGATGGAGGAAACTGGCTTATAGAAAGGCCAGAGTGGACAGTTTTCTTTTCTAGGTATCATCGTTTGACTGAATTAATAGAATAATGTCTGGGAAGTTTGAAAGATGTAGCTTCAGGACAAGTGTGAAAGACAGAGAAAGATATCAGTTCAATACAAAAGCAGCATTTTGCAAGTAAAGCTGAACAACAGTGAAAAGGGCCAATAGATGATTGCCCATCTCCCACACCCTGGGGATAATAGAAACAAAGTCTAGTAGTGAGTGCTGAGCTGGGGACATGGTACATTCCACGGGAGAGAAGTAGTATTAGTCAATAGACAGGCCAGGGCTCTTTGCTGCTCAAACATTCTATCATTCTACTCCAAAAACAGTGATAACAAAAGCACAAAGAGCGTGGATGACTTACTGTGCTGACAGTGAATCCCATTAAATCCTCGGGGACATTTACAAACATAGCCAATGAATGTATCCCCTCGGTATGCTTCGCTTATTTCACAGGTTCCTCCATTATGGCATGGATTAGGAGTGCAGGGACCTGAAAGACAGAAGACAATATTGCTGCATGATACAGATGCATTAAAATAGACACTGAGTCAACATTTTGCAATTAATAATTTTACAGAGGAAAGTACTCTGGATATAAATACCACAGGAAATGTAAAAGTTGTGTGGGTGACCAGTGACCTGGGCTTGAATACCAGTTTCCTCACTTTCTAACCATGTGGTTTTGGATGATTTATTTAACCTCTCCTCACCTGAGTCTTACCTTCTTTTAAATGTCAATACTATAATAACACAATCTACCTCAAAAGGCCATAACATAGGGCTTCTCTGGTGGTCCAGTGGGTAGAGAGTCTGCCTTGCAGTGCAGCGGGCACCGGTTTGATCCCTGGCCTGAGGAGATCCCACGTGCCACTGAGCAGCTGGACGTGTGTGTCCAATTACCAGCCAGCGCTCTGGAGCACATGCACCCAGAGCCAATGCTCTGCCATGAGAGGCCACTGTGATGGAAGGCCCACACAGGCCAAAAAATAAAGCTGGGTGAAAATAACTAAATAAAAAATCTATAAAAGAGGCCAAAATTTTAAAAAAAGGCCATGACACAGATGAAAAGAAGTCATACATATAAAATTCTTAGGACACATTTTAAACATTCAGAATGTATTAGAACTAAGTCAAATATTGTTACTAAGGTTTCAGATTGTAAAATCTCTTCTGTCTGATTAAAAAGAGATACTGAATGGCAATTTCCATAAACATGAACCAGCTTTTGTACCCTGCTGGTGAAAGCAGCATAAACTTACAAGTCACTGTAACTATATAAAGATTCCCCTGGTCACCCAGTGGTTAAGGATCTGCCTGCAATGCAGGAGATGCTGGTTTGAACCCTGGGTTGGGAAGATCACCTGGAGAAGGAAATTGCAACACACTGCAGTAATTCCTGCCTGGGAAATCCCCATGGGTCTTGCTGCTCAAACATTCTATCATTCTACTCCAAAAACAGTGATAACAAAAGCACAAAGAGCGTGGATGACTTACTGTGCTGACAGTGAATCCCATTAAATCCTCGGGGACATTTACAAACATAGCCAATGAATGTATCCCCTCGGTATGCTTCGCTTATTTCACAGGTTCCTCCATTATGGCATGGATTAGGAGTGCAGGGACCTGAAAGACAGAAGACAATATTGCTGCATGATACAGATGCATTAAAATAGACACTGAGTCAACATTTTGCAATTAATAATTTTACAGAGGAAAGTACTCTGGATATAAATACCACAGGAAATGTAAAAGTTGTGTGGGTGACCAGTGACCTGGGCTTGAATACCAGTTTCCTCACTTTCTAACCATGTGGTTTTGGATGATTTATTTAACCTCTCCTCACCTGAGTCTTACCTTCTTTTAAATGTCAATACTATAATAACACAATCTACCTCAAAAGGCCATAACATAGGGCTTCTCTGGTGGTCCAGTGGGTAGAGAGTCTGCCTTGCAGTGCAACGGGCACCGGTTTGATCCCTGGCCTGAGGAGATCCCACGTGCCACTGAGCAGCTGGACGTGTGTGTCCAATTACCAGCCAGCGCTCTGGAGCACATGCACCCAGAGCCAATGCTCTGCCATGAGAGGCCACTGTGATGGAAGGCCCACACAGGCCAAAAAATAAAGCTGGGTGAAAATAACTAAATAAAAAATCTATAAAAGAGGCCAAAATTTTAAAAAAAGGCCATGACACAGATGAAAAGAAGTCATACATATAAAATTCTTAGGACACATTTTAAACATTCAGAATGTATTAGAACTAAGTCAAATATTGTTACTAAGGTTTCAGATTGTAAAATCTCTTCTGTCTGATTAAAAAGAGATACTGAATGGCAATTTCCATAAACATGAACCAGCTTTTGTACCCTGCTGGTGAAAGCAGCATAAACTTACAAGTCACTGTAACTATATAAAGATTCCCCTGGTCACCCAGTGGTTAAGGATCTGCCTGCAATGCAGGAGATGCTGGTTTGAACCCTGGGTTGGGAAGATCACCTGGAGAAGGAAATTGCAACACACTGCAGTAATTCCTGCCTGGGAAATCCCATGGACAGAGGAGCCTAATGGGCTACGGCTACAGTTCACAGGATCACAAGAGTGTGGACATTGAGACAGTGACTAAACCACCACCACCATAAGCATGGAGACCAAGTGGAGTAGGTAGTTGTTTGGAGGTATGCTTCAGGAGAACTACTATTTTTGTCAGTGTGTAAGAATCTTCAAAGACACAGAAGAAACATAGAGTTATTTTTAAGCCTTGACAAAGTAACCTCATCAAAGTGACTTGTACCAGTGAGAGTCAACCAAAGCATGGTGCTCCACTCTGGGAATGTAAAGCTGGGCCAGCCCTGCCTGAACCCAGGATTGGACTACACATTTTTTCCTCTGGGGTAACCCCTTTGGTATGGTGGGGATTTTTTTAATTGGCACTTTTTTCTTTGCAATATTCCTTCTGTCCTTTCTTTCCTTCAGAGTTGACAGACTGCTGTCACAGTTGGAAGTCTCATCCCACCTACTCTTGCCATTTCTCCCTCTTGTCCATTACGTTATTTCTCTGATAAATGTTTGACTCTCTAATTCTGTCCTATAGTTGGCCTCTTGAAGGATGCTGATTGACTCAGGGCAGAATCCACACTGAAGTCTGTGAAGAAGAGACAAGTTGAATGAAGAAAAAGCTCTCCTGGGAGATGAAGAAAGGTCAAGCAACATATATAGTACTATCTAATTTTGTCCCTTTTTTAATTGGAAAGAGTAGAACACATTTATGTGAAATAAAAATTGTTGAAAGGAAAGTTAAGATACATATAAAATTCTTAGGACACATTTTAAACAGAATTTGCTAAGTCAATTGTTACTAAGGTTTCAGATTGTAAAATCTCTTCTGTCTGATTAAAAAGAGATACTGAATGGCAATTTCCATAAACATGAAACAGCTTTTGTACCCTGCTGGTGAAAGCAGCATAAACTTACAAGTCACTGTAACTATATAAAGATTCCCCTGGTCACCCAGTGGTTAAGGATCTGCCTGCAATGCAGGAGATGCTGGTTTGAACCCTGGGTTGGGAAGATCACCTGGAGAAGGAAATTGCAACACACTGCAGTAATTCCTGCCTGGGAAATCCCATGGACAGAGGAGCCTAATGGGCTACGGCTACAGTTCACAGGATCACAAGAGTGTGGACATTGAGACAGTGACTAAACCACCACCACCATAAGCATGGAGACCAAGTGGAGTAGGTAGTTGTTTGGAGGTATGCTTCAGGAGAACTACTATTTTTGTCAGTGTGTAAGAATCTTCAAAGACACAGAAGAAACATAGAGTTATTTTTAAGCCTTGACAAAGTAACCTCATCAAAGTGACTTGTACCAGTGAGAGTCAACCAAAGCATGGTGCTCCACTCTGGGAATGTAAAGCTGGGCCAGCCCTGCCTGAACCCAGGATTGGACTACACATTTTTTCCTCTGGGGTAACCCCTTTGGTATGGTTGGGATTTTTTCAATTGGCACTTTTTTCTTTGCAATATTCCTTCTGTCCTTTCTTTCCTTCAGAGTTGACAGACTGCTGTCACAGTTGGAAGTCTCATCCCACCTACTCTTGCCATTTCTCCCTCTTGTCCATTACGTTATTTCTCTGATAAATGTTTGACTCTCTAATTCTGTCCTATAGTTGGCCTCTTGAAGGATGCTGATTGACTCAGGGCAGAATCCACACTGAAGTCTGTGAAGAAGAGACAAGTTGAATGAAGAAAAAGCTCTCCCTGGGAGATGAAGAAAGGTCAAGCAACATATATAGTACTATCTAATTTTGTCCCTTTTTTAATTGGAAAGAGTAGAACACATTTATGTGAAATAAAAATTGTTGAAAGGAAAGTTAAGATGCATATACTAGAAAAGCAAAGTCAGTGTCATTAAACTAAGTGTCTGACTCTGTATATTGAGATGAATTCCAGAGTCCTGGAGGATGTAGGTGAAGGAGAAGCAAGTGGTTTCAGCAGAGACTAGGGAGAAGGTAGAAGTGTTGAACAGGAGAGTGGTGATAACCTGAGCCAACTGGGTGGGGGCTTTATCAGGCAAGGCAATAAATGAACACAACAGTGAATGGCTACTCAAGCATGGGTCAAAGCCCTTTAACAACTTAATGAGAGAAAAGGAAAATCACCAACACTGCAAAGTTAACAACACTAACAAGAGGAAGCACTTAAGAGTTTGGGCAATGGCATCTTGTAAGATTTTATAATTCTATTACCTCCTCGAGCAGCTCTTTGATTCTATTATCTCCTCGAGCAGCTCTTTGACAGTGTTTCTTAAATAGTTTAAAATTTTGTGATAGTCAATGATTGGAGATTCTAATAAGGATATGCATAAGACAGGTACCAATATGACAACTATGGTATCTAGATCTTCATACGGCTGACTTTCAAGAAGTGCCTAGAAATCAATGTGTTCATAATTTTCTCAAGATAATCTCCATATCAATTAAAAGTAACACATGTATTCAAGTAGGCAGTTTCATGCCTTGCAGTACCGGTCTGTTAAACCAACTAACACCTGCCTTGAGGTGGTATGTTGTCGATGATTGAGACAGGAAGATGCAACACCAGTGACCATTTTCTTCTATCACATAGAGATACAAAGCATGCTAGCAAATCCTTTCCCCTCTTCTTTTGAACTTTCTAAATCTTTCCTCCTTTCAAATTAATTCATGATAACAATGCCTCACAAGTTACAACTTTCTTTCAGATAAATAACCTCATTAATTCCCCTAGCAGCTGGAAGGGGTAGTTGTCTATACCATCCTCTTTTACTTTTTTTTAAAGATTGTAGGTCAGAAATTTTAGATAATATTTCTCAAATGAACATCTACAAGTGAAGCACTCAGTCTCAAGTTAAGAATCTGTGATCTTAAAACCTACATTTTTTTTTTACAGAATTAGAGTCGACCAGAGAAGGGAGATGAAATAAAAGTGACATTGGAGCTTTGACTCATCAGTTCACTCACTTAAAATACAAATATGCATGACAGATTTTTTATTAACTGGTAACTAATAGCCATGCATATGATTGCTAAAGAAAAAAATATTAATAATTATAACCTAAAGAAATATATAATTTAAACAAATAAGCAGTATTGAAGATCACCAAATTCAATCTTTCAATTTTGCATAGGAGGAAACAAACCTAATAAGAATTCAGTGATTTCTCAAAATTAAAAACAAAGACCTCAAGTAATATAAGGAAAATTGAGTTTAAGGAATTCTCGCTAGTAGGAAAAAAGTTATTAAAAACAAAAATGATTAAGCTATTCCTGGCTTCTCAAGAGAGTGATATAATTTCTATTGGAAAGGAAACAAATATTTTTTGTGTTCCCTTCTACTTATAGGGCTGAGGGAAGGAGGGAGAAAAAGCAAACAACTGAAGCAATGTCAATGCCAGTCCTTGGGAGCAGTTAAAGCCATGACTGCCAGGGAAGTAGTCAATGGAAGTCACTTGGAAGAACAAAGAGCAAATATGAGCCTGCAAGCAAATATGCAAGCCTTCTGCATCTCTGGTAAAGAAGCTCTTGGCTAGAAGCTGAGGAGGAGTCAGTGGCTTTGCCTTATAAAGGGAAGAACTTAGGAATGGATGGGGACAATCAAGGAGGGGAAATCCTGCAGGCCGAGTCAGAAGTCAACTTCAAGTGTATGCTCAGAGCAATATGCTTTGAGGCTGTAACAGGGTAAGAAAAGGAGCCCAGTAAGAAACTGTTGTGTCTAAAATTCAGTTTTAAGTTGCTGGTACAGCTTCTATGTGACCTGTCTCTGTCGGATTATCTAAGTATGCTAGACACACAGACCTCTGTATGGAACCAGGGGAGTTAAGGGGATGAGATAAAGTAAATGGGGAGAGGATTTCACCTTTCTAAAGTGCTTTCTATGTAAAGAATGTAAAAGTTGTGTGGGTGACCAGTGACCTGGGCTTGAATACCAGTTTCCTCACTTTCTAACCATGTGGTTTTGGCTGAACAGTTAAAGAGATGCAGATTAATATGTTAATTTTGACAGATGCTTCCAGAATCCATCAAGCACTCACTAAGGACTTTCCTATAATATAGGACTCCAAAACCTTCTTAAATGGAAATATTTCAGAATATTTTCAGCAAATTGGTCAGAGAGTGTGTGTGCTAAGTCACACACACACAGAAAAAGTCCAACTTTTTGCAGCCCTATGGACTGTAGCCCGCCAGGCTCCTCTGTCCACGGGATTATCCATGCAAGAATACTGGAGTGGATTGCCATGCCTTCCTCCAGGGGATCTTCCTAACCTAGGGACTGAACCCCTGTCTCATGGGTCTCCTGCATTGCAGTGGATTCTTTGTACACTGAGTCACCTGGGAAGCCCCAGGATGTAGTAGATATTATGAATCTAGAGAGGCTCTGCTATGCTAACAATACTCCACTTCACCTATATTTGAAGTCAACTGCCAGACATGAGTATTACTGTACTATAATTTTGTAATATAAGTATGTGTATACTGTGGCTTATACTGTGAAGAAATTGACCCTGACCAGCACACAGCTTTTTTTTTTTCATCCTTAACAACTGTACTGTGAAACTGATGTTATATGCCTTGTATATACTCTTTTGGAGAAGGAAATGGCAACCCACACCAGTATTCTTGCCAGAAAGAATCCCATGGACAAAGGAGCCTGGTGAGCTATCATCAATGGGGTTGCAAAGAGTCAGAAATAACTGAGTGACTGAGCATACACACGCACACATGCACGTGCACACACACAACTTGTGGACAGCTTACCACAGTGTTGAAATGACTGGTTATAGGAGATGTTTCCCCGCTGGACCCTTAATTCTCTGTGGTGAGTCATGGTTGGCACTCAGTAGATGTGTGATACATTTTTAATCAAAAGGGTGTGGCAAAAATGAGTGACAACTATCATGTCTCTGCCTAGACCCCATTCAAGCTTACAAGGTTTATAATCATCACTATCTTCTGGCATTTCAGTTGGTAATTAAGATACTCTTTGTAATATTTCTGTACTTTCTAAGGTTCAACTCCTTTAAATTTATAGTTTTCAATATTTTTTCTCAAATATGATCCAAGCTTCTAGAGTATTACATCTGTAATTTTATAGTAACTGTGACTAACAAATCATTAGAATCTAAATATATAATGTTTACACATATCACTTCTCTTTGGCAAATATATAATCAAGAAACATGAGACATTATACAATCCAATCAACAGGGCTTTGGTCTCCTAACTGAACAATTCCTGAGTAAATAAAGACATTCTTTGAAGCATTAGCAAGATGAAATTATCAGAATATAAGTTAGTACAGTTTTTATGTAGCCTAAGGTCTCAAAATGCAAAATTTTCATGGTTTGTGATGTTAAACAGCAACAATTAAAGTATATGTCAGCAGTTTCCAGGCTTATTTTTCCAAATGATAAGCGGACTGATCACATGGGGATTAGAGATCCTAGGAAACTTTTGTCTGTTTTATGCTCACTCTAGCTAATAATCTTCTCTATTTTGATGGCGAAAGTAAGTATGCATCATTTTTAAGGTCTTGGCCCACTGACAAATACTAATCATAGCTAAGTGTATGTATATACACTGTTCCCACTGGGAGAAGAAGGAAGACACTAACCCTAACTTTGCTTGGTTTAAGTGTTATTCAACAACTTTTTTCACTTACCGTACTGTGAAACTGATTTGCCTTGAGGGTGCAACCACACCAGTATTCTTGCCAGAAAGAATCCCATGGACAAAGGAGCCTGGTGAGCTATCATCAATGGGGTTGCAAAGAGTCAGAAATAACTGAGTGACTGAGCATACACACGCACACATGCACGTGCACACACACAACTTGTGGACAGCTTACCACAGTGTTGAAATGACTGGTTATAGGAGATGTTTCCCCGCTGGACCCTTAATTCTCTGTGGTGAGTCATGGTTGGCACTCAGTAGATGTGTGATACATTTTTAATCAAAAGGGTGTGGCAAAAATGAGTGACAACTATCATGTCTCTGCCTAGACCCCATTCAAGCTTACAAGGTTTATAATCATCACTATCTTCTGGCATTTCAGTTGGTAATTAAGATACTCTTTGTAATATTTCTGTACTTTCTAAGGTTCAACTCCTTTAAATTTATAGTTTTCAATATTTTTTCTCAAATATGATCCAAGCTTCTAGAGTATTACATCTGTAATTTTATAGTAACTGTGACTAACAAATCATTAGAATCTAAATATATAATGTTTACACATATCACTTCTCTTTGGCAAATATATAATCAAGAAACATGAGACATTATACAATCCAATCAACAGGGCTTTGGTCTCCTAACTGAACAATTCCTGAGTAAATAAAGACATTCTTTGAAGCATTAGCAAGATGAAATTATCAGAATATAAGTTAGTACAGTTTTTATGTAGCCTAAGGTCTCAAAATGCAAAATTTTCATGGTTTGTGATGTTAAACAGCAACAATTAAAGTATATGTCAGCAGTTTCCAGGCTTATTTTTCCAAATGATAAGCGGACTGATCACATGGGGATTAGAGATCCTAGGAAACTTTTGTCTGTTTTATGCTCACTCTAGCTAATAATCTTCTCTATTTTGATGGCGAAAGTAAGTATGCATCATTTTTAAGGTCTTGGCCCACTGACAAATACTAATCATAGCTAAGTGTATGTATATACACTGTTCCCACTGGGAGAAGAAGGAAGACACTAACCCTAACTTTGCTTGGTTTAAGTGTTATTTATTTATCACTGTAATATTTATTAGCCATCTATTATTTCCTGAGTACTCTGCTAGGTATTTGTGATAGATTTTGAGTGGAGTTACTATTGTCAGCAGCTACAAGAAAAAGCTAACAACCCAAGAAAATACTCAGTTATCCAGTTTATGCCTCTCATTTTTTTAAAGGTAATTTTAATGGCTCTCTTTTACTGCAAACGTACTACACTTAGTATTCACATTTTTTATTTGTGTAATGGTTTCTGAAAATAAAATTCTAGAATTTTTCTCAGTGACATCGTATTAACAAATACTTGCAACATTACCACATCCTTAACTTTCGCTGCTAAAACTTGGGAGTTTTTAGGACACTTCATATCTTTTCTCTAATATGTCAGCACTAATCTATAACTGAAACATAACCCTGAAAACATTTAGTATTATAGCAAGTTCTTAAAACAAGTATTACAGAATCAATCAGAATTTGTAAAAACGAGGGTGATCTTAAATTCTTCCTCCTTCAAAAGTCTGCTTCTTGGGCTTCCCCTGGTGGCCTAGTGGGTAAGGACACCGCCTTGCAGTGCAAGGGGCGCCGGTTCCATCCCTGGCCTGGGAAGATCCCATGTGCCGCGGAGCGGCTGGACTGATGTGTCCAATTGCGGAGCCCGAGCTCTGAAGCACATGTGCCCAGAGCCGGCGCTCTGCAACGACAGACGCCACCGCGATGGGAGGCCCACAGGAGCCGGAGAACAAAGACGGATGAAAAATAGAGAAATGAAAGACCAATAGAAGTGGCCCGCCCGCTCCCCTCCCTCCCCAACCCGACCCCTGCCCAAAATAAATAAATAAATAAATCTTAAAAAAAAAAAAAAAGTTGAAATTATCTGATTAGACAACAACGCTTGATAATATCACTCTTAACAGTGGAAATATAAGTGAACTTTCAAGATACAAGAGGCTTCAGGGAGTTTTAAAATCAATAATGCTGTAAGACTTTTGTAGGTAATCTTTAAGTAGCTCCTAACACAATCGGGACAGCATATGATCAATATTAATGAACAACTGAAGTCAACAGCATGCTTTCCAGGCATTTTTATGCAAATGCATATAAATATGTCAACAAGATTAATCACTCACAACAGCAACAGATCTATATATAGTTTGCTACTTTTCTACATCTACCTTCTCACAATTCCAATAGTGAAGAGTTAAAGTAATTTCTATATGTGTAGGATGGCTAGTTTTTCACACATTTAGACTATGCCACAAATCGTTAATTCATTACAATTATGTGAAAGCAGATTATTAGAAAGTAAACAGTGTAACTCTCTCCTGTGATAGTGTATACATAGACTTGGTCAGTTACAAATTATGCTAAAACTTGGGAGTTTTAGGACACTTCATAGCTTTTCTCTAATATGTCAGCACTAATCTATAACTGAAACATAACCCTGAAAACATTTAGTATTATAGCAAGTTCTTAAAACAAGTATTACAGAATCAATCAGAATTTGTAAAAATGAGGGTGATCTTAAATTCTTCCTCCTTCAAAAGTCTGCTTCTTGGGCTTCCCCTGGTGGCCTAGTGGGTAAGGACACCGCCTTGCAGTGCAAGGGGCGCCGGTTCCATCCCTGGCCTGGGAAGATCCCATGTGCCGCGGAGCGGCTGGACTGATGTGTCCAATTGTGGAGCCCGAGCTCTGAAGCACATGTGCCCAGAGCCGGCGCTCTGCAACGACAGACGCCACCGCGATGGGAGGCCCACAGGAGCCGGAGAACAAAGACAGATGAAAAATAGAGAAATGAAAGACCAATAGAAGTGGCCCGCCCGCTCCCCTCCCTCCCCAACCCGACCCCTGCCCAAAATAAATAAATAAATAAATCTTAAAAAAAAAAAAAAAAGTTGAAATTATCTGATTAGACAACAACGCTTGATAATATCACTCTTAACAGTGGAAATATAAGTGAACTTTCAAGATACAAGAGGCTTCAGGGAGTTTTAAAATCAATAATGCTGTAAGACTTTTGTAGGTAATCTTTAAGTAGCTCCTAACACAATCGGGACAGCATATGATCAATATTAATGAACAACTGAAGTCAACAGCATGCTTTCCAGGCATTTTTATGCAAATGCATATAAATATGTCAACAAGATTAATCACTCACAACAGCAACAGATCTATATATAGTTTGCTACTTTTCTACATCTACCTTCTCACAATTCCAATAGTGAAGAGTTAAAGTAATTTCTATATGTGTAGGATGGCTAGTTTTTCACACATTTAGACTATGCCACAAATCGTTAATTCATTACAATTATGTGAAAGCAGATTATTAGAAAGTAAACAGTGTAACTCTCTCCTGTGATAGTGTATACATAGACTTGGTCAGTTTTACAAATTATGCTCTCAAACACTGGCACTTAGATATTAAAAATGAATGTACATTTTAGAATATGTAATAAGGAAATACCAATGAGGCAATAACAAGAGCAGAGTTTCAGCATTCGCTCTAGTGATACAATCAAATAGGAGACCAAAATTCTAACTTGAAATTCTTGTCTTAAAAACATGTTAAAATTCTATAACAGTGTTGTTTTTACAATTTAATGCAGTATGAACAATTTGGCCGTTTCCATTTGGAGTCATTGCCACCATATAACTGGTTGAGAAAGGAGAAATTATTCTGGTAATATTCACAGGACCGATGCTTTCAAACCTTTTGTCATTCGTTGCTTGTTTTCCTCCTTTCCTTCCTCCTCCTTTCTACTCCTCCTCCCTTTTTAATGTAAATTCAGCCATTTGAGGAATAAAATGGTATTTTCTAGGTATTTTATATAGAAATAGAGATGTGAATTATGAATAAATCTAAAAGGTTCCATATAAGGAGAGAATAACAAACAGAACAAATTGTTCCTTAAACATAAAATATTTGAATGGATCATGAAAATTGAAATCTGGGGCTAAAGAGAGATTTTAAAAATACATTACTGATAAACTTTTTTCTCATGGATTAATACTGGATTCTCTTAATATATAACTGTCCAGAGGAAAACACTGATGCAACTATTGGTCAGAAGGTATTTAGAAACCTTGTATTTCTTTCTATGGACTGCTCTAACAAATTAACACAAACTTGGTAGCTTCAAAGAACAAAAATTTATTCTCTCACAGTTGTGTAGGTGAGAAGTCTAGTCAAGATATCAGCAAGGCCATACTCCCTCTGAAGACTAG
Organism: Tragulus kanchil; assembly: GCA_022376925.1. Classification (NCBI taxonomy): domain Eukaryota; kingdom Metazoa; phylum Chordata; class Mammalia; order Artiodactyla; family Tragulidae; genus Tragulus; species Tragulus kanchil. The sequence goes on from JAIOJX010000004.1 coordinate 34,990,547, forward strand.
GGCAAAGCCTCTTCCTTGTCTTCTCAAGTTTCTGGTGGCTCTGGGGTTCCTTGGACTGTAGCAGCATAATTTCAATCTCTGCCTCCATCCTCACCTGTCTTCTTTCCTTCATTTCTCTGTGTTCTTTCCTCTTATTAGTGTCCAAGTCATTGGATTCAGGACCCTTCCAAATCCAGGATAATTCCGTCTTAATATCCTTAATTAGTTACATTTGCAAAGGCCCTGTGATAGGCTAAATTGTGTTCCCTCCAATAGGTTGAAGCCCTAATCTCCAGAGCCTCAAAATGTGACTGCATTTGTAGATACAGTGTTTAACGAGGCAGTAAGAGTGAAAGGAGGGGCTTCCCTAGTGGTTCAGTGAGTAGAGAGTCTGTCTTGAAGCACAAAGGGCACTGGTTCAATCCCTGGCCTGGGAAGATGCCATTTGCTGTGGAATGGCTGGACTGGTGTGTCCAATTATGAGCCAGTGCTCTGCATGCACCCAGAGCCTGTGCTTGGCAAGGAGAGAGGCCACTGTAATGGGAGGCCCACAGAAGTCAAAGAATAAAGATGAATGAAAATAAATGGATTAAAAAAAAGAAAATCAATTAAAAAGGCCAAAAAATTTTGAAAAAATTAAAAAGAGTGAAATGAGGCCATATATATGGGTTCTTTATCTTTGGTTTGGTTTAGTCACTCAATCAGTCAGTTCAGTCACTCAGTCATGTCTGACTCTTTGCAGCCCCATGGACTGCAGCACACCAGGTTTCCTTGTCCTTCATTATCTCCTGGAGCCTGCTCAAACTCACGTCCATTGACTAAGTGATACTATCCAACCATCTTATCCTCTGTTGTCCCCTTCTCCTTTTGCCTTCTATTTTTCGCAACATCAGGCTCTTTTCCAATGAGTTGTCTCCTTGTATCAGGCGGCCAAACTATTGGAGCTTCAGCATCATTCCTTCCAATGAATATTCAGGGTTGATTTCCTTTAGGATTGACTGGTTTGATCTCCTTGTTGTCCAAGGGACTCTCAAGAGCCTTCTCCAATACCACAGTTCAAAGGCATCAGTTCTTCATCACTTAGTCTTCTTTATGGTTCAACTCTCACATTCATCCATGACTATTGGGAAAATCATATATTTCATTATATGGACTTTTGTCAGCAAAGTGATATCTCTGTTTTTGAATAGGCTGTCTAAGTTTGTCATAGCTTTTCTTCTAAGGTGCAAGCACCTTTTAATTTATATCCAACTCTTGTGACCCAATGGACTGTAGCCTGCCATGATCCTCTGTCCATAGGACTTCCCAGGCAAGAATACTGGAGTGGGTTGCCATTTACATCTTCAATATATGAGCCCTAACCCAGTCCAATCTCACTTCTAAGTAGGAGGAATTTGGACACACAAAAGATAGCAGCAATGTGCCTGTACCAGAGGATAAGGCCTTGAGAGGACAAAGTAAGAAACTAGCTATTGACAATCCAATGACAACCCAGCTGACACGACACCCTGACACTGTGAGAAATGTGGGGAAATCAATTCTATTGTTTAAGCCACCCAGGCTGTGGCATTTTGTTTTGGCAGTCTTAGAAAACCAACAAAGACCCAATTCCCAAATAAGTTCACATTCTGAGATTTGTGTTGGAGAGGGATTTTGGAGAGGTGCTCTTCAAAGCAGGAGAGTCCCCAGGCAGTTGTTTCTTATGGCAATGAACCTGATTAAGGAAAACAGAGCCTCATCCATGGTTAGAGTTGGCTGAAAAGGGCTCACATTTAATAAAAATTAACACCTTACCTAAGGTTAGTTTCACTTGGCTCTCATGATACATATTGGTAAAAAAAAAAAAAAAAAAATTGATGATTTTGAAGATGAGGAAAACAGTTTAAATTTAGAACAGTACCTAGGAAGAATGTAGACATGGCTATGTAGATGGCATTGCAGAGGACCTACCACTGCAAGATTGGAGAAAGTATTGAAGAAAGAATAAAGATTTCATGCAGTTAATCTTTATCTACTTAATCTAGTTTAGGGTTGGGCCTGTCAATGGCTGTATATTTTTCACATGGTAAGTCAATACTCTGGGAAAGTCATTATATACTTTATTTCCATGTTGTTGCTCAGTAGCTAAGTCATGTCTGATTCTGCAGTTCCATGGACTGTAGCACGCAAGGCTCTTCTCTCCTCCACCATCTCCTGGAGTTGGCTCAAATTCATATTCATTGAGTTGATGATGTTATCTAACCATCTCACCCCCTGCTGCCCCCTTCCCCTTTTGACTTCAATCTTTCTGAGCATCAGGGTCTTTTCCAGTGAGTCGGCTCTTCACATCTAGTGGCCAAAGTATTAAAGCGTTAGCTTCAGCATCAGTCCTTCCAAAGAATATTCAGGGTTGATTTCCTCTAGGATTGCTTCGTTTGATCTCCTCAGTGTCCAACGGACTCTCAAGAGCCCTCACCAGCACCACAATTCAAAAGGATCAACTCAAATAAATTATTTCTATAAACACATAGAGTCATTTGTGTAACAACACTTGGCGTATTCTCTTTTGTCAATCATATCTTACTAAATATTAATATTAGTATGGATTTTAAAAATTATTAACAAATTATCACAAAAGGATTTATCATTTATAAAATGATAACTATTACTATAGCTACACCTAACAGTTTTTCCCCTGTCCGTTTGTTCTGTACTGAATCCAAAATATACTTCCTAAACCCACCACTTTGGCTCAGAATGCTCTATTACTCAAATAGAAATCTGTCTCTTTAAGCTATAGCCACAATGTATATGCATTTTTTTAATCTTTCAAAACATGCTATTTTAGGACATCTTTATCTAATCAAAAAATACTTGCTTCCCGATTGGGTATGTGATGTTATCCTTAATAGCACAATATACAGTGAACACCAGACAAAAGATAATTTGCCCTTTGATTTTCTTTATAAAAACAAGGACATTAATTCTAGTACACTATGACTATGAACATTAAACACAATACACAGAGCCTTTTATAAACTACTGAATGTCCTATGAAATTAAGTGATTATTACTGTTGAGGTTAGTAAGATAAGACCTAAATACACCTTGAAATATTGGGTCAACAGGATAAACATTTATAAAAGCTAAGTGAAACATGGGTATCCAAGTATGGACCATCAATGATAATCAATGTTACACTTTCCTTTTCTTCACAGAGATACTAGAATAAGAGAGTGAAACTTCCAATAAAACTTTAGGAACCATAAATGCAATCCCATCGAACTGAAAAAAAGGACATTCAATAATTTTTGATCAGTCTAGGAGAAAAAAAAACTCTTTCTGCTTCGAGTAGCTGTAGTAAACCAGCTATGGTGATTGCCAAAAAATCATAACAATTTCTAATTCCTTAAAAAGCCCTTAAAACTCAGGGAGCTGTTTCCAAACAGAACTCTGCAAATCACCTGTTTCAAAAGTGCATCTGTCAAGACTGCACATGCCAGGCACTGCAAAATACAACTCAAGTTCCAGAAAACACATTAGCAGGTGGTGCAAAGTGGTATTATATCATTCAAGTTTGCTGTTAGCTGCCTTGGTTTGCTTCCAACTCTACATGTCACTGGGATTGGGTATGGAGAAAAGACAGATCAGAGACCATTGTATTTCCATTATAAGCAAATATCTGAACCCAGGTTTCAGCAGCATCAAGCAATCTCCCTGTTTTACACGGTGTCTCTAAGCAGCTACAGAATTTCTATGTTCTCCATCAATCTTTCCCTGACAGCTCTTTACTTTTTTCAGGTTTATACTGAATCTGCTGCCTGTACTGTGTGACTAACATCTCACTGTATACTGCTTCCTTATCTAATTATCTTATGGGTCTCTCTTGTCTCCCTGATGTGATTATAAACTACTCTTGCACGGGAATCTCTCCTCCTTGTAGTTTCTATTCCCCCATAGACTCTGACACAGTACTGGTTACTCTGCTGCTGCTTCATAAATATATGATGCTTGACTGAAAATTACTATTAATTTTAGAAATAACGGCATATAATCTAAACTATCTTTGAGAGTCTATAAGAAAAACCTAAAGTTTAGAGGTTGAATGCATTTTCACTGAGAGCTCTTTCTCATCTACACTTAGCAGGTTGCAATAACCCAATTTTAACTCTGGAGTCAAGTTTAATTTTCTTTGCTGAAGGCTGTGGCAATTTGTAAAATACCAGGTTGTGGATAATCTTCTAACTATACACAGGTATTAAAAGTAGGTGCACTCTTTCCATCAAACTACAGCATTTCTTTTGAAATGTAGCAAAGTGGTTTTGATTTTAAAGCCAAGGAAAGGATTTCTATTTTCACTTTTGGAATCTGCCCTCTGTGACTGCCATCTTAATCATGAGACAGTGAGAGCCCTGTGGAACTCAGACAGGAAGGGCGTCTATCCAGATTTCACAGCTAAGAACACTGAAGCACAGCTGTACAGGCAAGTTACTATTTGAATGAGCTCCTTAGGTCCCCTTAGTATGTGGCTTCTTTATGGCCGACCAGGCATGAAAGAAAGCAGGCATGGATTCCGGCCAGCTGGCCATCTGTTCCTTCACCCACTGTGATAATTTGGTCTTGTAGAATTTTGTTAAGTGAGCATTAAGTAATGACCATGTCAAACAGAGTGCATAATGAATGCTTCTTAATCACTGAATGAAAGCTTAGGGGAGGTTTGCCCAAACACAGAAAAGGTCACCAACACAAACCAAGAATTAAAAACAAGGGAGCAATGAAATAGATGCAGAAGAGCAAAAGTTAACTTTTCCAGTTTCACTTCTGGTCATATTTAATATACATTACATGGCAGATGAGTATCTCATAGAAAGCAGAATGATAGTACCATAGTTCCTACTCTTCCACTTTGCATGTGTCAAACTAAGGAAGAATTTTAAAATGAAGAAAACATGTGAGGGGATTTATCATCCTGACTCAAGTTGAAAGCAGTACAGTTATAGCCATTAACACCAAACTTTTCAAAATAACTCCCAAGATTAAGATCAAGTATTAAGGAAAAATTCTTTTCTGTATATTTTAGAAAATTAATTAAAGTAGCTTATTCTGAGAAAGCAGCTTTTTGTCTCATAAATAGTACTCACAAAATCATAAAACTTTTATCAAAAGACATACTTGATAAACTGTATTATTGAGATGGTCTTCTGATGCCGGGGATTCTGAGGTCCACAAGTCTCCATTAACGTTGGCCAGTCAATGCTACACAATATCTTGGCTAGTCCACAGTTCACAAAACGAACCAGAATGTTTAACCTGGCTAAATTACCATCCTATTACTTAAAAGAAGATAGTATCTATTGCTAAAATCTGCTTATATGGTTCTCCAGATCAGAATGACTTTCTTCACCCCACTTGTTTCTTCAAAATCTCCCATTTTTTCCAAGAATTCTCCAAGTTTCATATTCTCCACTCAGCAGTGGCCATAGGAATGAAAAAGGTCAGTTTTCATTTCAATCCCAAAGAAGGGCAATGCCAAAGAATATTCAAACCACTGCATGACTGTGCTCATTTCAAGCATTAGTAAGATTATACTCAAAAGTCCTCAAGCTAGGCTTCAGTAGTATATGAACCGAGAACTTCCAGATATACAAGTTGGATTTCAAAGATGCAGAACAACCAGAGAACAAACTTCCAACATTCACTGGATCACGGAGAAAGCAAGGGAGTTAATAACTACTACTGGAAAAATAACTACTTCACTGACTAAGCTAAAACCTTTGACTGTGTGCATCACAACAAACTGGAAAACTCTTAAAGACATGAAGCACATTACCTGCCTCCAGAGAAGCCTGTAGGTGTGTCAAAAAGCAACAGTTAAAACTGGCCATGGAACAACAGACTGGTTTCAGATTGGGAAAGGAGTACCACAATTCTCTGTCTTGTCACCCTTCTTATTTAGCTTATATGAAGAGTATGTCACACAAAATGCCAGGCTCAATGAGTCAAAAGCTGGAATCAAGACTGCCAGGAGAAATAACAAGAACTTTAGATATGCAGAATACCACCCTAATGGCAGGAAGTAAAGAGGAACTAAAACTTCTTGATGAGGTTGAAAGAGGAGAGTGAAAAAGCTGGCTTAAAACTCAACATTCAAAAAACTAGTTCATGGCTTTCAGTCCCACCCCTTCATGGCAAATAGATGAGGAAAAGGTAGAAGTAATGACAGATTTTATTTGCTTGGACTCCAAAAGTTCTGTGGATGGTCACGGTAGTCATTCAATGAAAAGATGCTTGCTCCTTGGATGGAAAGCTAGACAAATCGAGACAGCATATTAAAAAACAGAGACATCACTTTTCCGACCATGGTCTGTATAGTCAAAGCTATGTTTTTTCCAGTAGTTATGTACAGATGTGAGAGCTTGACCATAAAGAAAGCTGAGCACTGAAAAATTGATGTTTTCCAACTGTAGACCTGGAGAAGACTCTTGAGAGTTCCTTGGACAGCATGGAGATCGAACAAGTCAATCCTAAAATAAATCAACCCTGAATATTCATTCAAAAGGCTGTTGCTGAAGCTACAGCTCCAATACTTTGGCACTAGAGGTAATCAGCTGACTCATTGGAAAAGACCCTGACACTAGGAAAGATTGAAGGTAAGAGGAGTAGGAGGTGGAAGAGGACGAGACGGTTAGATAATATCACTGCCTCAATGGATCTTTAAGCAAACTTTGGGAGATAAAGGAGAAGAGAGAAGCCTGGTATGCTACAGATCACAGGATTGCAAAGAGTTAGCAATTTAGCAACTGAACAACAAGAGCATACAACAAATTCTTGTGGGATAGATGAAAAATGTTCACAACTTTATGAAGTGAATATACTGGCAAAGCATGTTAGAGATTTAAGTGACATCATTTTATACCAAGAGGATATTCTGGTTGATCCTTTTGCCTATCTAGGGAGCCACTTTCATATAAACTACAGGAAAAGTCAAGGTGGATAAACTTTTTGTTGTTTCCAAAAATGGGCTTATTTGATCTATACGAGCAACACACTTTTTTTTTTTTTTTTTAGCAATATCAATTCCTTCTAGATTTCACAAGAGGAAACAAAAAAAAAAGATGGAGAACAGAAACAATGATATGAAAATGAAGAAAGGCAGGAAAAACACATGCTGAGAACATTTTCAGATTTACCTGAAGTCCTTTGGCTGCTTGTTTTTCTATGATATCTTTGGTGTTACTCTCAATGTTGTACTATCATTTCACTAACCTTAGAAATCTTTGTTTGACTAGACATCTAAAAATGGTTCCTATAAGATCATTCTGACAAGAGAACCTAGTTTAAGATGCTATACTGTTAGGCTGAGAAAACCTCTATCGAGATTTACCCATAGGGATAAGCAGTATGTAGGTGAAAAAAAAAAACAAACAAACAAACAGAAAGTCATTAAAAATAATAACATCACACTTTATATAAAGTAATTAGTCTGTTTGCTTCCTCGTAGACATGAAAATGTAGGAAGCAGTTAAATATTTGAAAACTCTAGAAATCTACTTAAAAATGTGTATAACAATTTATTATCAGTGCAAACCCAATTAAAAATGTTGAGCTATTAAACACAATTCACTTTCTAACCCAGGAGAGAAAGTATGAAATGTATTCAGCACACATTTGCATTACTATAAAAATCTGTATTTCTACTTTTACAGTATTATGCCTTTCAATGTGTAAATTCTATGTTACATTAATCACATGAATATAGATGGGCCATTTTTAGATAGAGAGTTATAGTAATAACTGTATTTTCTATAAAAGAAAGCATTTCTGCTGACAATTTTGTGGTGAATTTTGTTAAAACCTACTAGTTCATAAAGTAGCAAGGCTTCCTTCACAAAAGTTATTAGATGTTCAAGCCCTTCTCAGCTTCATCAAAATAATAAGTTAAATATACTTTAATAGCACTGACTTTGGACTCTGACACTGTACTTAATATCATATAGAATATGGCCATATAATCATTAAAAGAAGTGGCAATAATACAGGTGTGACTGTACTGTGATTTAATATTTATAGTGTTTCATGATTCAAATAAAATATGCTGATTAAAATGATCAGGATGGACAGAGAAGCTGAGGTTCACATCTTCAGTATAAAGTGCCTCAGCTTATTTCTGCCTGTTACTTTCCTATTTCCAACACAATTTCTGTTAGATGAACTACCATAGCACAAATAAAGCATATACAGTAGTGAAGACCTTAATCAATAAGTGAATACCTTAAACAATTAATTAGAGAAGTTACTGCAAACATGCTATTTAAAGATGGGCTTCCTCAGTGGCTCAGAGGGTAAAGAATCCACCTGTCAATGCAAGAGAAGCAGGTTCAGTCCTTGGGTTGGAAAGATCCCCTGGAGGAGGGCATGGCAACCCGCTCCAGAATTTTCCCCTGGATAATCCCACGGACAGAGGAACCTGGTGGGCTAGAGTTCATAGGGTTACAAAGAGGCAGACACGATTTAAGCAACTAAGTGCCTTGGCTATTATTAAGCAAATCACATGTAAATGATTTCCAGAGTAATCAATGATCTACTAGAAGTGACAGAATGTTCAACTGCCATTTGATCAATGTGGTATGACTTTTAGTGTGATTTTTTCCTACCAAAAGCTTTTTTAGAATAATTTAAGGGTCTAATTGAAGTAGGTCACAAACAGTGAAGCAAAGAGATCTGTGAATGTTTAGGTAGCACTTAAAGCAGTTGTAAATGTACATACAGGTGATTTCCAAAGAAGTGGCTAAACAACATCTTCACATTGTTGTACAAGATAGGATTGAACTTTGATATAAAGACATGATGAATTCTAATGAAGACTGTCAAGCAGCAGACATGTCTCTAATTTGGGTATTCATGGATGACCATGTTGTTCAAGATTAAATTTCTCATAGATGTGGACTCAGGCTCACCCTCATATTAATTCCACAAATTGCTCTCAAAAGGAATTTGAACCTCAAGGCTGATTTTGATGTGCCAACAGCACATGGTCCTAGTGGTCAGAATGCTTCATGAGATGCATGGAAACCTCTGAATTGGATAAATACTAAAAGTGGTCTTCACGGAAATCCTAAATTAGAATGTGCTCCAATAATGGAATAGAAATGTCACATAAGTGAGTAGGAATCTTATTACACTGTGTATTTTCTTCTATTTTTAAAAATTTTAAATTGAAAGATAATAAGCTTTACAGAGTTTCATTGTTTAATGCCAAACATCAACATGAATCAGCCATAGGTATACATACATTCCCTCCTCTGGGTAAAATATTTCTGCCTGTTACTTTATTACTTTGTTAGATGAACTACCATAGCACAAATAAAGCATATACAGTAGTGAAGACCTTAATCAATAAGTGAATACCTTAAACAATTAATTAGAGAAGTTACTGCAAACATGCTATTTAAAGATGGGCTTCCTCAGTGGCTCAGAGGGTAAAGAATCCACCTGTCAATGCAAGAGAAGCAGGTTCAGTCCTTGGGTTGGAAAGATCCCCTGGAGGAGGGCATGGCAACCCGCTCCAGAATTTTCCCCTGGATAATCCCACGGACAGAGGAACCTGGTGGGCTAGAGTTCATAGGGTTACAAAGAGGCAGACACGATTTAAGCAACTAAGTGCCTTGGCTATTATTAAGCAAATCACATGTAAATGATTTCCAGAGTAATCAATGATCTACTAGAAGTGACAGAATGTTCAACTGCCATTTGATCAATGTGGTATGACTTTTAGTGTGATTTTTTCCTACCAAAAGCTTTTTTAGAATAATTTAAGGGTCTAATTGAAGTAGGTCACAAACAGTGAAGCAAAGAGATCTGTGAATGTTTAGGTAGCACTTAAAGCAGTTGTAAATGTACATACAGGTGATTTCCAAAGAAGTGGCTAAACAACATCTTCACATTGTTGTACAAGATAGGATTGAACTTTGATATAAAGACATGATGAATTCTAATGAAGACTGTCAAGCAGCAGACATGTCTCTAATTTGGGTATTCATGGATGACCATGTTGTTCAAGATTAAATTTCTCATAGATGTGGACTCAGGCTCACCCTCATATTAATTCCACAAATTGCTCTCAAAAGGAATTTGAACCTCAAGGCTGATTTTGATGTGCCAACAGCACATGGTCCTAGTGGTCAGAATGCTTCATGAGATGCATGGAAACCTCTGAATTGGATAAATACTAAAAGTGGTCTTCACGGAAATCCTAAATTAGAATGTGCTCCAATAATGGAATAGAAATGTCACATAAGTGAGTAGGAATCTTATTACACTGTGTATTTTCTTCTATTTTTAAAAAATTTTAAATTGAAAGATAATAAGCTTTACAGAGTTTCATTGTTTAATGCCAAACATCAACATGAATCAGCCATAGGTATACATACATTCCCTCCCTCTGGGTAAAATAATTGTGACCACATTTTATTTTGTAGAACCTGAGAAAAAGGCTTCAAATTCTCCTTGATCCATGTGTTGGGGAACAGGAAATATCAAGAATCTCAGCTCTTTACACAGGAGCTATTTTAGTCCATCGCTTGGCTCAAATGCACATTCTCTGATTAGGATACTTGTGCTCATCAGGCTTGTCAACTTCCCTAAGAGGATGTCCATCTCAATTCTGCCTGTGCTGCCCTTCAAGCACAAAAGCCATATATATATATACATAGCCACAAGAATCCCGCATATCAAAAATTACAGAGAAGTAACTAGAAAACTTCAATACAATGATGTGCTAATGTAGGGCAAGTACAGACAGTTTTGGAAGAATGTAGGGGAAATACCTAATTCAATATTGGGAACTTAGGTTTGAGATTCTAGAAAAATGAACATTCAAAGCTGAGATCCACAGGATGAATAGGAATAGGATGGAATATATAGCCTCCAGGCAGAGGAGGACTTTTATCAACTATGAATAATCAAAGTAAAAACAAAAACAAAAGCATGGCTAATTTATAGAAATGAAACAAATGCAGTGTCACTGCTGCCTCAAGTATAAGAGGGAAATGGTAGCAGAAACCAGAGAGATTAGCAGACTCTGATTATAACACACTTCACATGCCAAATTAGGGATTTAGAATTTATCCTGAAGGTAATGGGAAGTTAAGAGTTTTAAGCAAAGATTGATCAGATGTACACAAATTGAATGTGTAGGATTAGCTACTGGATGGAGTTATTGAGGAATGGTTTCTATTTCCTCTACAAAGTTTATATCTGTGTCTACATTAGAAAAGACTGCAGCCACTATGAAGATTCCTCAAAAAACTAAACAGAGGGCTTTCCTGGTGGTCCAGTGGGTAAGGACAGGGCCTTGCAGTGCAAGGGGCGCCGGTTCGACCCCTGGCCTGGGAAGAATCTCACGTGCCGTGGAGCGGCTGGACTGATGTGCCCAATTACCCAGCCGGAGCTCTGGAGCCCATGTGCCTGGAGCTGGTGCTCTGTGACGAGAGAGGCCACTGTGATGGGAGGCCCACACAGGCCAAAGAACAAACATAAATAAATGAAAGATCAATAAAAGTGGTCAAAAAAAAAAAAAACCAACAACAGAGTTTCCATATCATCCAGAATCGATATTACTGGGCATATGCCCAAATTATAATTTGAAAAGATACATGTATCTCTATGTTCATAGCAGCACTGTTTACAACAGTCAAGACATAGAAATAACCTAAGTGTCCGTCAACAGATGAATGGGAAAAAAAAGATGTAAAATACACACATACACACACACACACACACAATGGAATACTACTTAACTGTAAAAAGAATGACAAATGCCATTTGCAGAAACATGCATAACCCTAGAGATAATTATACTAAGAGAAGTTGGAAATAAAAAGGGAAATATTATATGATGTCATTTATATTTGAAATCTAAAATATGATATATATATATGTATACATCTATGAAGCAGAAGTAGATTCATAGACAAAGAGAACAGACCTGTGCTTGCTAAGGAGTGGGGGTAGGGAAGGGAAGTATTAGGAGGTTGGGATTAGCAGGTGCAAACTATTATACATAGGATGGATAAAAAATAAGGTAATACTATATATATAGCACAGGGAATTATATTTGATAATTTACTGGAATAAGCCATAGTGGAAAATAATATGGAAAAGGATATGTGTTTATATATACACACATATATTTATAACTAAGTCATTGCACTATATTAACAGAACATTGTAAATAAACTATATACTTCAATAAAATTTAAAAAGATAGTGAGGTAGTGTGACAGGAAATGTAGCAGAATTTTAAATAGCAACTAGTATTATTAATGTGTAGGATTAGCTACTGGATGGAGTTATTGAGGAATGGTTTCTATTTCCTCTACAAAGTTTATATCTGTGTCTACATTAGAAAAGACTGCAGCCACTATGAAGATTCCTCAAAAAACTAAACAGAGGGCTTTCCTGGTGGTCCAGTGGGTAAGGACAGGGCCTTGCAGTGCAAGGGGCGCCGGTTCGACCCCTGGCCTGGGAAGAATCTCACGTGCCGTGGAGCGGCTGGACTGATGTGCCCAATTACCCAGCCGGAGCTCTGGAGCCCATGTGCCTGGAGCTGGTGCTCTGTGACGAGAGAGGCCACTGTGATGGGAGGCCCACACAGGCCAAAGAACAAACATAAATAAATGAAAGATCAATAAAAGTGGTCAAAAAAAAAAAAAAACCAACAACAGAGTTTCCATATCATCCAGAATCGATATTACTGGGCATATGCCCAAATTATAATTTGAAAAGATACATGTATCTCTATGTTCATAGCAGCACTGTTTACAACAGTCAAGACATAGAAATAACCTAAGTGTCCGTCAACAGATGAATGGGAAAAAAAAGATGTAAAATACACACATACACACACACACACACACAATGGAATACTACTTAACTGTAAAAAGAATGACAAATGCCATTTGCAGAAACATGCATAACCCTAGAGATAATTATACTAAGAGAAGTTGGAAATAAAAAGGGAAATATTATATGATGTCATTTATATTTGAAATCTAAAATATGATATATATATATGTATACATCTATGAAGCAGAAGTAGATTCATAGACAAAGAGAACAGACCTGTGCTTGCTAAGGAGTGGGGGTAGGGAAGGGAAGTATTAGGAGGTTGGGATTAGCAGGTGCAAACTATTATACATAGGATGGATAAAAAATAAGGTAATACTATATATATAGCACAGGGAATTATATTTGATAATTTACTGGAATAAGCCATAGTGGAAAATAATATGGAAAAGGATATGTGTTTATATATACACACATATATTTATAACTAAGTCATTGCACTATATTAACAGAACATTGTAAATAAACTATATACTTCAATAAAATTTAAAAAAAGATAGTGAGGTAGTGTGACAGGAAATGTAGCAGATGCATTTTAAATAGCAACTAGTATTATTAATATTAGTGATAAAAACTAAAATACAGGGCCACTGAGGTCAAGGAGGAAATGTCAAGAAGTTAAAGACTGTTGTCCATGTTGAAAACTGCAGAGAAAACTAACTAGATTCATTATTTTCGTGTACTGAATTTTGTTTCAAATTGGCTAACTTACAAGAAGTAAAAGGTGAAAAGTATTCAGCTTTCAATATATTAATAGTATGCAGAACATTAAGCTAAATGAATCTCAAAGAGAGGTGTTTTATGAGCATTATACTTCATATTTATTTAAAATTAAAGTCTAGGGAAGTAAGTAAATACTACCACTAGGAATATTTCTTATTTCTTTAGATGAAAAAAAATTCTAGCAAAGATGACCTAACAAGTGCTGAATAAACAGGCCTAAATAATATAGGTAAATTAATTCCACAAATTGCTCTCAAAAAGAATTTGAATATCAAGGCTGATTTTGATGTGTCAAAAACATATGGTCCTAGTGCTCAGAATGCTTCATGAGATGCACAGGAACCTCTGAATTGGATAAATACTAAAAGTGATCTTCACGGAAATCCTAAATTAGAATGCGCTCCAATAACAGAATGGAAATGCCACATAAGTGAGTGACTATTATAAAATCTGTAATTTTATTTCTACAACTCATGGCTAAGAACTTTAGGTAAAGTATTTATTGCATTTTTATACCTACAGGAAGACAATACTTTTATAAAAAGTGTCCACATTTCTCTAATGAAAAAAAATACCCTTTTTATGAAACTTAAGACAAAATACTTATATTTCTTCTACAGACAATAAATGCTGGAGAGGGTGTGGAGAAAAGGGAACACTCTTGCATTGCTGGTGGGAATCTAAACTGATACAGCCACTATGGAAGACAGTATGGAGATTCCTTAAAAAACTAAAAATAGAAGCACCCTATGACCCAGCAATCCCACTCTTAGGCTTATACCCTGACAAAATCAAAACTGAAAGAAGCACCTGTACCCCAATGTTCATTGCAGCTCTCTAGACAATAGCTAGAACATGGAAGCAACCTAGATGTCCATCAACGAATGAATGGATAAACAAACTATGGTACATATACACAATGGAGCACTTCTCAGCTGTAAAAAGAAATGCAGAAGAATCAGCCCTAATGAGGTGGATGAATCTAGAACTTATCATAAAAAGTGAAGTAAGCGAAAAAGAGAAAGACAAGTACAATATACTAACACATATACACGGAACCTAGTAGGATGGTAATGATAACATATGCAATGAAGTGATGGGAAAACAAACATAGAGAACAGACATATGGACACTGTGGGGTATGAACAGTAAGTGGGAGGCATAGAGGGAGTAACATGGAAACCTATACTATCATATGTGAAAAAGACAGCTATTGTCATTGCCTTGTGGGAATTGGAGATCCTTCAGGGGTGGGGTGCGACAGCTGAGAGGGGTGGGATGGGGGGACTGGGAAGGGGAGAGGGTGCCAGGGATATGCATATGGCTGATCTGGGAACATACATGTCTGTGAACAACAAAACTCTGTAAAAATTTAAAAAAAAATAAAATTAATAAAAAAATACTTGTATTTCTAATATTAGCTTTCTCAGAAAAGAGGCACATTTTAAATGAGACAAGCACACATCTGTAGATGCATTCTTTTTTCTTTTTTTAACATTTGGATTGTTAAAGGATTTTGCCAATTTCTTAGAAAGGACTGACAATTCTTGCAGGTCATTGTATTCTACCATTAGAAAAAAGCTTTGATTTACTTGTTTTTCCACTTTTGTTGCTTTGTATTCATTACTTTTATTGTAAAAGAGTTAGTCGAAGCAAAACATCAAACATGGTTTTATCTTTGTGAAGAACATTTACAGCATTTTGGTGACATTTGGTAAATAAATCCAATAATCATGATTATAAAATTTATTTAAAATATTTCATTAGAAGATTATTAGTTTTCCAAGGACAAATTACCCATTTACTGATTCCTATTAGTTAACTTCATTTTCATACACTTTGGGAAGTAATATCTACTGTTTATCCCCTGAAAGTAACAATACAGAATACAACTGATTCTAAAATTAAAATATTTTCAATACTATCTCTCCTATTTATATTTGGTACAGAATGTAGTTCCTTTATTTTCATCAAAATGTAGGTAAAAATGTAACTGAATTTTCCCAATCAAGATAATATATTTTTATAACCAGTGTCTATATTTTTAATGCTGAGCCCATTCTTTAATTAAAAAACACTTCCTTTTTCTTTAACTCTCTCATAAAGTCTGCATGCATCTCCATTAAGGCCCTAGTTTTAGTCATTATCCAATTATTTTCTGTCCTTAGGTCTACATGCAACCTGTTCTTCCCTTGTTGGCTTGAGTTCCAATTAACTTGGAAATTCAGGAGGCCCCTTACAACTGGGACATCAATATCCTTCAAAGAGTCTTCTGCTCTTCTTTGAAGTAACATATTAATGGTCTCAAAGTAACTCTTAAAATTCACTCTTTTCTACTGTGACCATTTATAAGCATAAGTTAATTGGCCTAAGGCCAACTATCAAAAAATGGCTATATGACACAAAAGGGAAATGTTACTTTTATATGATTTTTTAAGTGCACTGTGTCTTATAAGAAGCCTTAATAATTAAAATAATAAATTTCTACATGGTCATTTACATATATTTGTACCTATCTGTGTCCCACTTTTCTTCCAGAAAGGATTTTAGATAGATGTAAAATAAAGTAAAATAAACTAGAAGCATTCAAAAAAGATGAGCAATGAGGTAACAAAGGAGCAAGAAAGCCAATGAATTAAACTGTGTTACTGCAAAAGACTGTATCTTTTTCTCAGAGGCAGTAGGAAATGTGTAACAGTCATACTATTTAAAATCTTATAAAGAAGCTGTGTCCACTTGAAGAACTTGACTCTAATAACAGATGGTGAACAGTAAGGCCATTCTTAACTTCTATCAATCACAGGGTAGAGAAGTTGGCAGTGTCATAAACAACTCAGCAACAGAAAAAAACGTATTTACTGGGAACCCTGTTCACGGATAAATAAAATGGAAGAAATTCTGTTAAAATGTTTTTCCTGACACATTTTTCACAGCAATCTACTGGTATTTTCTGCTCTATCCCTCAAGTTACTCAACATGATGATTTCCCAAGGGTCATTTCCACATCACACTGAGACACTTGGTTCTTGTTACCTGAATCTAGAAAGAGCTTAGACTCCTGTCCAAAAACGTTGTAATTCATCCTTTATTGCTACCACTTTCAAAGAACCTCTTCCATGTATAAAAATAGTGACTTCGAAAAAAACCTTGTAGTCAATATATATTTTTATAACCAGTGTCTATATTTTTAATGCTGAGCCCATTCTTTAATTAAAACACTTCCTTTCTTTAACTCTCTCATAAAGTCTGCATGCATCTCCATTAAGGCCCTAGTTTTAGTCATTATCCAATTATTTTCTGTCCTTAGGTCTACATGCAACCTGTTCTTCCCTTGTTGGCTTGAGTTCCAATTAACTTGGAAATTCAGGAGGCCCCTTACAACTGGGACATCAATATCCTTCAAAGAGTCTTCTGCTCTTCTTTGAAGTAACATATTAATGGTCTCAAAGTAACTCTTAAAATTCACTCTTTTCTACTGTGACCATTTATAAGCATAAGTTAATTGGCCTAAGGCCAACTATCAAAAAATGGCTATATGACACAAAAGGGAAATGTTACTTTTATATGATTTTTTAAGTGCACTGTGTCTTATAAGAAGCCTTAATAATTAAAATAATAAATTTCTACATGGTCATTTACATATATTTGTACCTATCTGTGTCCCACTTTTCTTCCAGAAAGGATTTTAGATAGATGTAAAATAAAGTAAAATAAACTAGAAGCATTCAAAAAAGATGAGCAATGAGGTAACAAAGGAGCAAGAAAGCCAATGAATTAAACTGTGTTACTGCAAAAGACTGTATCTTTTTCTCAGAGGCAGTAGGAAATGTGTAACAGTCATACTATTTAAAATCTTATAAAGAAGCTGTGTCCACTTGAAGAACTTGACTCTAATAACAGATGGTGAACAGTAAGGCCATTCTTAACTTCTATCAATCACAGGGTAGAGAAGTTGGCAGTGTCATAAACAACTCAGCAACAGAAAAACACGTATTTACTGGGAACCCTGTTCACGGATAAATAAAATGGAAGAAATTCTGTTAAAATGTTTTTCCTGACACATTTTTCACAGCAATCTACTGGTATTTTCTGCTCTATCCCTCAAGTTACTCAACATGATGATTTCCCAAGGGTCATTTCCACATCACACTGAGACACTTGGTTCTTGTTACCTGAATCTAGAAAGAGCTTAGACTCCTGTCCAAAAACGTTGTAATTCATCCTTTATTGCTACCACTTTCAAAGAACCTCTTCCATGTATAAAAAATAGTGACTTAACAATAAGATTTATTATATGATAAAACTACCATTAAAGTGAAATTTAGTAAAAGTAAAAGTTCCTGTATTCATTGCAGTATGTTAAATTTTGTCTCCTAAATTGTTAAAAATGAACTTGAACCAAAAAACTGTTCTCATTTGCCACAGTAAATATTTCTTTTCTATTTAAAACAGATTACACATACCAAGATTTTTTTTTCTGCCAATAAATAATAAAACTGAAATAAAAATAAGGTAAGGTTTAATTTTGTTTTCTTGTTATGTATTATTTTAATAAGCTGATTGAACAAAATAAATGCATTTTAGGTTTCTAAAATCTGGGGCTCTTCTTTTTCTTAATTTCATGAAACTAATGAATACAACATAAAAGTTGAAATTGTAGAACACCAAGGATTTATAAAAGCATGTAAACATATTTAAGAAGAAATTTGTGAATAACACTATTCCTTAAGATGAAAAGATACTGTATAATATGATAAAATGTTGTAGATCTGTTGTTTCTATATATTTCTAAACATATATATGAATTATTATACCTACGATCTAATTTTTTTACCTAGAACCCACGTCTTAGAACATACAGAGTTTTCAGTGATACTGAGGTTAGGTCTACCTTTACTGATTTATAGTGGACTTTGACAACATCTATAGGCTTTATGAATGCTCTCTCATGGTTCATTGAGTAAATTATGATTTCATCACTATACTAGTATGATCAATTTTTAATCCAGGAAATATATTAGAGGTGCAAGAATAAACAGTAAAGCCATTCTTGCAAAAATCTTTCATTGGACATCAATATGTTCATTTACTTAAAATTCTCAGGTCCCAAAAAGACAACCTAATTACCTGTTTATTTATTTACCATATATACTTCAGATTTTGAAGTTTGTTAAATGGCATCTCCTAAAAACATACGTCCATGATCAAATCCTTGAACCTCTGAATGCTATGTTTGAAAAAAAAGGGGTCTTTGCAGATGTAATTTAAATTAAGGATCTTGAAATGAGATTATTCTGTATTACCTGGGTGGGTCTTAAAGTCAATGGCAAGTATCCTTAGACAGAAGAAAAGCATTCACCGACAGAAGAGGACGAGAGGATGTCAATATGGAGGAAGAGGTTGAAGTGACGTGGCCACAATCCTGGAAGCCAAGGAATGCTGACAGCCACCATGAAACCCAAAGAGGCAAGGGAAGGTTCTCCCCTAGAGCACTTAGAGGGACTATGGCCCTCATGACACCTTGTTTTCAACCCTCTGGCCTCCACAACTGTGAGAGAATAAACGTGTGGTGTTTTAAGCCTATTAAGTTATGGTAATTTGTTATGGGAACTTTAGAAAATACAACAATTAAGGAACAATAGAAATCAAGAAATATGACTGATAAAAGTGTAATTTATACAAATTCAAGAGGATATAATAGCTGCATAAGAATACTGTCACAGAGCTCACATATTTTGTATACTCAGACAGCACTGTGTTCATTTAATGTCTTTTTTCTCTTTTTGCTTTATGATCCTATTGGGTGATAATAATTTTAATGGCATGTATCTATTGATCATAATACAGATATTGATCCCTAACACTGTCTTAATCATTGTTGGGAAAACAATACAAGGATGAGACACAGTCAAGCGAGAGGCACCAGTTCAGGGGGAGAAGGCATTCCAGTGTACATCTAGTACATAATAAAGCAACTCAATTCCCTTTAATAATAGAAACTATTATCTCCTCAACATCTACTCTATACCTGCTTTTATACTCACAGAAACATGGTGTATTAGAAACAAAACCCTTCAGGGCATAAATCAGTAATTTCATAAACGGATCCCAAATTTTGACAAAAAAACTTCTTGCAAAAATCTTTCATTGGACATCAATATGTTCATTTACTTAAAATTCTCAGGTCCCAAAAAGACAACCTAATTACCTGTTTATTTATTTACCATATATACTTCAGATTTTGAAGTTTGTTAAATGGCATCTCCTAAAAACATACGTCCATGATCAAATCCTTGAACCTCTGAATGCTATGTTTGAAAAAAAAGGGGTCTTTGCAGATGTAATTTAAATTAAGGATCTTGAAATGAGATTATTCTGTATTACCTGGGTGGGTCTTAAAGTCAATGGCAAGTATCCTTAGACAGAAGAAAAGCATTCACCGACAGAAGAGGACGAGAGGATGTCAATATGGAGGAAGAGGTTGAAGTGACGTGGCCACAATCCTGGAAGCCAAGGAATGCTGACAGCCACCATGAAACCCAAAGAGGCAAGGGAAGGTTCTCCCCTAGAGCACTTAGAGGGACTATGGCCCTCATGACACCTTGTTTTCAACCCTCTGGCCTCCACAACTGTGAGAGAATAAACGTGTGGTGTTTTAAGCCTATTAAGTTATGGTAATTTGTTATGGGAACTTTAGAAAATACAACAATTAAGGAACAATAGAAATCAAGAAATATGACTGATAAAAGTGTAATTTATACAAATTCAAGAGGATATAATAGCTGCATAAGAATACTGTCACAGAGCTCACATATTTTGTATACTCAGACAGCACTGTGTTCATTTAATGTCTTTTTTCTCTTTTTGCTTTATGATCCTATTGGGTGATAATAATTTTAATGGCATGTATCTATTGATCATAATACAGATATTGATCCCTAACACTGTCTTAATCATTGTTGGGAAAACAATACAAGGATGAGACACAGTCAAGCGAGAGGCACCAGTTCAGGGGGAGAAGGCATTCCAGTGTACATCTAGTACATAATAAAGCAACTCAATTCCCTTTAATAATAGAAACTATTATCTCCTCAACATCTACTCTATACCTGCTTTTATACTCACAGAAACATGGTGTATTAGAAACACAGTAGTGAAAATCCTGGCATTTCCAGGTGGCTCAGTGGTAAAGAATCAGCATGTAATGCAGGAGACCCGGATCTGATTCCTAGGTCAGGAAGATCCTTTGAAGGGAATGGCTACCCACTCCAGCCTTTCTCGCAGTCTGGAGAATCCCATGGACAGAGGAGCCTAGTGGGGGTCACAAAGAGTTGGACACGACTGAGCTACTAACAATTTAGTGAAGATCTGATGATTTCAGGGAATAGACTCCTTCCCCAGTTATGCCAATTTCAGTTACCTGATACAAAGAACATTCCTACACAAATTGAGATTTGGGAACAGGCAGCAGTGTAAGCTATAGTAGATGAGAAATGTATGACCTGAGATGAGTGTAAAAGATGGATAACTTCCGGAGATACAAAAGGGAAAGCAAAGTATGCCCTAGACAGACAAAATGTGAATTAAATCTTTGAAGTAAGAATGAGCACAGCATGTCTGACTTGGAAGAGCAGTGACTGCCTGTCTCCTTGGGAGAAGATACACAGGTGTGACGGGTCATAAAAGCCAGGCACAGGTTTCAAGGAGTGAAATGAAAGAATGTCTTTAAGAGACCAGCTTTCATTGGTTCCATCATGTTCAGAATAAGAATAGAATTAAGCAATAGTTTCGTCTGTCTCCCGCCACCTGCCAAAGTGTCAAGGAGTAGAGAAATTGAATGTTTTAAAATCAGGAGGCTAAAAGAAAACAAAAAAACCCCACAGTCTGAAAACTCACTTAAAAATGTGCTAACCTCCTTCTACTAATCTCTGAAGGTCAGACAATTTACTTGAGCGTTCTGCCTAATATGTATCAGATTAAAGAATGACTTATCATAAGAGCTCAACATTGGTCAGAAGTCTTACCTGTTTCTTCATGATATTATAAATAAACTTCACTGCAAAACAATGTGTTTTTAGAAAGGTAAAGATGCTTAAAGTTAAAATTCTGAGGAAGGGGGAATTCCCTCATGGTCCAGGGGCTGACACTCCAAATACAGGGGGTTCAAGCTTGATCTTTGTTCATGAAACTAGATCCTGCATGCAATATAACTACAGATCCCATGTACCACAAATGAGACCTAGCACAGCAAAATAAATAAATAAATATTCTTTAAAAACTTGGGAGGGGGGGGAATCCCTATTTATTCAATTGCTTATCAATCTTCTTTAAGCTTTATTTGTAGCCATAATTTAGTACCTTCACAATGCCTCCCGCACATTTTTAAACACTAAGTAATTGGAATGAAACAGATTTCAGAGGGTTTTAGTCTTGGACAGGCTATCACACTGTCTTTAAAAAAAAAAAAAAGCCTTCAGGGCTTCCCTGGTGGTCCAGTGGGTAAAGGGTCCACCTGGTAGTGCAAGGGGCACTGGTTCCATCCCTGGCCTGGGACGATCCCACGTGCCGCTGAGCGGCTGGACCAGTGAGTCCAATTACGAGCCAGCCTCTGGAGTTCATGCACCCAGAGCCAGTGCTCTGCAACAACAGAGGCCACTGCAATGGGAGGCCCACACAGGCCAAAGAATAAAGATGGATGAAAATAAATAAATAAAAAAACAATAAAAGAGGCCAAAATTAAAACAAAAAAAAAAGTCCCGGCACAAACTATAAGCTGATGTGAACAATGGTTTTTACTTCTTTTTATGTTTGAGAATTGGACTGTTCATCCTTTTTTAAGAGCCTTTAGTAAGTTTTCAAAAAAATCAACAATGTTGTAACATATTATTTAAATAAGAAACTCTGGATATTTTTTCATTGAGATTTATGTTCAGAGTAGCAGAAAATTATATACAATATATGGAACATATTTCTAAATCTTTGCTAATTGTAGCTGTTGAAGATCTCTATTGGACAAAAATTAGAAACAGAAGGTGTATTCCAAGCACAGTATAATCAGGTATATTTTATTTTAAAATATACTATTCAAAGACTTTAAGAAGTATATCACCCACACAACTTTGAAAATAAAATTACTTGAAATCATGTCTGTGAGCTTATTAATGAGACATGCATTGAAAACAAAGCAATAAGGAGGAAGTCAGTGCACTAAAAAACTGTAGGTCCTTTTTTAGTCCACTTGGAGTTCAAACCCAGAAGCCAGTGGCTCCGCCCACATCCTTCCTGCTGCCTCCTTGACCTGAGCCTACCCACAGCTCTACCCATGACCAGCACTAAATTGTGGTTATTGTCAGGTTTGAGGTTTCTTAAAAATCACTGTTGCAGCTTCCATTGAGGAATTTCTATCACTAAATTATTGACTTTGTTAGGACACCATGTTCAAAGAAACACTAAACAAAATTTTATTCTACTCTAACAGAAACAGGAAAACAAAAATCAATGTAATGACTTTTAACTGTCAATTTAAGTAACGTTAAAGTATCTCCAGGGCTTCCCAGGTGGCACAGTGGCAAATAAACCATCTGCCAATGAAGAGACATAGGAGACCTGAGTTTGATCCCTGTGCTGGGAAGATTCCCTGAAGAAGGAAATGGCAACCCACTCCAGTGTTCTTGCTTGGAAAATTTCATGGAGAGAGGAGCCTCGTGGGCTATGGGCCATGGGGTTTCAGTGAGTAGAACACAAGTGAGTACAGACATATGCATGCAAAACATACTTCAAATTCTTAAAAAAATATTCATGTTATCCTTTCATTTCTTACAATGAGAACTATATCATCACTCCCTCTATATCATCAAACAAGGCGATAATGTGTATGTTCTTAAGTTAACAATGCTTTAAAATCAGCATAGCTTTAATGGATTCATTAATTCAGTCATACAAGTATTTATTAAGCATCTACCATGTACCAAACAATTATTCTAGCAACTAGGCATTTAGTATTGAATAAAATAGACCAAAAAAATAAAACATCCCATCCCTTGAAGAGTTTATATTTAGTCTGGAGAGCAAACAGCTACAGTCATAAACTGTGCAGTCAGTGCTAATATTAAAAAATTATGCAGCACAGGGGATGATAACAGGGGGAGAAAGTGTGACAATTTTAGAGACAAAAGGAAGGCCTTTCTGAGAAGGCAACTTTATGTCAAGAAATGAAGGATGTGATGGAAGAGTCATGCAGATACTTTTAGGAGAAGCTATCAGACAATGTGTCTGTGAGTGAAAAACCCTGCCCAAGACGGGGATGTGTTAAGTTTTTGTGTTGGCTATACAGAAAATGAAGGACAGTGTAACTAATGAAGAAATGCAGCCAGGGAGGTAATGAAGGGTGAAAATGACATCCAGTTTCAATCCTAAATCTACCAGAGGACTGCATTAGATGTTCTCAAGTAGCCTAAGGTTGCAAAGTGATGGGCTCTCAAGGCCTGGTAGGATAATCACCCATCCTCTCTGCTGAGCATAAACCACAGAAAGGTTGAGACTGCCATGAAGGTGACCACTCAGAAGGCGACTGCATGACAGAAGTGTGAGAAGTTATGACCTGGACCAAGTTAGCTCCATAGACCATGGCAAGAAGTGACTGGATGCTGGGAATAGCTTTGAAGAAGAGGTTAAAAGGATCTGGTGAGAATGGAACATACAGGGTATCTTTAGGGTTGACCCTGAGGGATTTGGGATTGAGTCATTGACATGAAGAAGACTGCAAGAGCAACTAGGTTGAAGCAGAATGTTTTGTGAAAATGCAACTATTCAATATGGATTAAGGCAGTCAGGGAAATGTACATTTCCTATTTTATTATTTTAAAATGTCTACAAGGTCCATAAATGACTATGGTAAACAGATTATCACTTAAAATGATACATAAAATTTTGCACATTATTATACATCTTATGCATTATTATGATTATGCATTATTATTATACAGCTTTATAACATAGGGTTGGCCAAAAAGTTCATTCAGGTTTTCTGTAAGATGGTATGGAAAATGCAAATGAACTTTCTGGTGAACCCTATGACAAAAAACTTGAATAACTACTACCTTTACAACTGCAAGAAATGGGATATGTGATTTTACCAAAAAATAAAACATCCCATCCCTTGAAGAGTTTATATTTAGTCTGAGAGCAAACAGCTACAGTCATAAACTGTGCAGTCAGTGCTAATATTAAAAAATTATGCAGCACAGGGGATGATAACAGGGGGAGAAAGTGTGACAATTTTAGAGACAAAAGGAAGGCCTTTCTGAGAAGGCAACTTTATGTCAAGAAATGAAGGATGTGATGGAAGAGTCATGCAGATACTTTTAGGAGAAGCTATCAGACAATGTGTCTGTGAGTGAAAAACCCTGCCCAAGACGGGGATGTGTTAAGTTTTTGTGTTGGCTATACAGAAAATGAAGGACAGTGTAACTAATGAAGAAATGCAGCCAGGGAGGTAATGAAGGGTGAAAATGACATCCAGTTTCAATCCTAAATCTACCAGAGGACTGCATTAGATGTTCTCAAGTAGCCTAAGGTTGCAAAGTGATGGGCTCTCAAGGCCTGGTAGGATAATCACCCATCCTCTCTGCTGAGCATAAACCACAGAAAGGTTGAGACTGCCATGAAGGTGACCACTCAGAAGGCGACTGCATGACAGAAGTGTGAGAAGTTATGACCTGGACCAAGTTAGCTCCATAGACCATGGCAAGAAGTGACTGGATGCTGGGAATAGCTTTGAAGAAGAGGTTAAAAGGATCTGGTGAGAATGGAACATACAGGGTATCTTTAGGGTTGACCCTGAGGGATTTGGGATTGAGTCATTGACATGAAGAAGACTGCAAGAGCAACTAGGTTGAAGCAGAATGTTTTGTGAAAATGCAACTATTCAATATGGATTAAGGCAGTCAGGGAAATGTACATTTCCTATTTTATTATTTTAAAAATGTCTACAAGGTCCATAAATGACTATGGTAAACAGATTATCACTTAAAATGATACATAAAATTTTGCACATTATTATACATCTTATGCATTATTATGATTATGCATTATTATTATACAGCTTTATAACATAGGGTTGGCCAAAAAGTTCATTCAGGTTTTCTGTAAGATGGTATGGAAAATGCAAATGAACTTTCTGGTGAACCCTATGACAAAAAACTTGAATAACTACTACCTTTACAACTGCAAGAAATGGGATATGTGATTTTTACAGCCTTTTGTTAATGCATTTTATAGACAATGAAAATGAAATCTGTAAAAGGAAAATACTTTATAGGTACAAGGCAGCTATTCCTAAGTGAATAAATGGCAGTTTGCTACAACAGAGTAAGCATAAGTTTCTCCAGAGAAACTTGAAACTGAATTGTCCTTTTCCCAGTGGCTTACTGTGAAAACTTGAACATATTTTCTTTAGGGTTTAAAAGTATTTCAGTGCTCTTCTCTTTAAATAGGAATATATGTATATATATGTGTGTGTGTGTGTGTATGTTAGTTGCTCAGTTGTGTCCGACTCTTTGTGACACCATGGACTGGAGCCCGGTAGGTTCCTCTGTCCACGGAATTCTCCAGGCAAGAATACTAGAATGGGTTGCCATGCCCTCCCTTCAAGTAATCTTACTGACCAAGGGATTGAACCCAGGTCTTTACCTGGGAAGAGGCCATACACGGCCACTTACTACATATATGAATATATATTTTAATTAGCTGTACTGATTTATTGTGAAATAAAATATTGCACATAAAGCACTCAACATATTGCCTGATAAATACTCATAATGAAAATAACAACGGTAATATGGGAAACAACGCTGATGATAATGAAAGTAAAAACAACAGCACAGAATCTGTGTACTTATTGCAGGACAGTAATGCTTTAATGTAACATGTTTGATCCTTACAGCAAATCTTTAAGGAATCAGCTATTTGTCTGAAAATAAAAACACCTAAAGGCACAGGTTCAGGGCTTTACATACACGGTTTATCTTGCCCATCTGGGATATTTAACGCCTTCCTTGAGTCCAAAATTCTTGGAATATTAAATGTATTCACTACAAGGTCCATAAATGACTATGGTAATCAGATTATCACTTAAAATGATACATAAAATTTTGCACATTATTATACATCTTATGCATTATTATGCTTATGCATTATTATTATACATTATAACATAGGGTTGGCCAAAAGTTCATTCAGGTTTTCTGTAAGATGGTATGGAAAATGCAAATGAACTTTCTGGTGAACCCTATGACAAAAAACTTGAATAACTACTACCTTTACAACTGCAAGAAATGGGATATGTGATTTTTACAGCCTTTTGTTAATGCATTTTATAGACAATGAAAATGAAATCTGTAAAAGGAAAATACTTTATAGGTACAAGGCAGCTATTCCTAAGTGAATAAATGGCAGTTTGCTACAACAGAGTAAGCATAAGTTTCTCCAGAGAAACTTGAAACTGAATTGTCCTTTTCCCAGTGGCTTACTGTGAAAACTTGAACATATTTTCTTTAGGGTTTAAAAGTATTTCAGTGCTCTTCTCTTTAAATAGGAATATATGTATATATATGTGTGTGTGTGTGTGTGTATGTTAGTTGCTCAGTTGTGTCCGACTCTTTGTGACACCATGGACTGGAGCCCGGTAGGTTCCTCTGTCCACGGAATTCTCCAGGCAAGAATACTAGAATGGGTTGCCATGCCCTCCCTTCAAGTAATCTTACTGACCAAGGGATTGAACCCAGGTCTTTACCTGGGAAGAGGCCATACACGGCCACTTACTACATATATGAATATATATTTTAATTAGCTGTACTGATTTATTGTGAAATAAAATATTGCACATAAAGCACTCAACATATTGCCTGATAAATACTCATAATGAAAATAACAACGGTAATATGGGAAACAACGCTGATGATAATGAAAGTAAAAACAACAGCACAGAATCTGTGTACTTATTGCAGGACAGTAATGCTTTAATGTAACATGTTTGATCCTTACAGCAAATCTTTAAGGAATCAGCTATTTGTCTGAAAATAAAAACACCTAAAGGCACAGGTTCAGGGCTTTACATACACGGGTTTTTATCTTGCCCATCATAAATGGGAATATTTAACGCCTTCCTTGAGTCCAAAATTCTTGGAATATTAAATTAATACTTCTCCATTGTTCTATTTGTAATAAACTTCGAGGTGAAACTTGGGACAGCAAAAAAAAAAAAGACCCAGACAACGGATGCTGCCTTAAAAATAAATCTAGTCATTGCAAAGAAGACTGGAAATTAAATAACACTTGAAGTCTAAACGTACACCAATAGTGGTATAACATGCATTGGTCTATTTTTCTGAAGCCTATTTGACAATTAAAATATTGTGTTTGTTTAATTTTTACTCATTTTCGGTGATGGTTAAATTTTATTTAAATTTATTTATTCATTTTAATTGAAGGATAATGACTTCACAGAACTGTGTTGGTTTCTGACAAGCATCACCATGAATCAGCCACAGGTATACATATGTCCCCTTCTTCTTGAACCTCCTTGCCAGATCCTTCCCCATCCCACCCCTCCAGGTTGTTAAAAAGCCTGGTTTAGGAGAAGCCGCAGGAACCTGGAGCGAGAAGCCGCCGGAAGCCGCAGTGCCGCGAGAATTGCCGCGGCGCGGGTAAGTTCAACCACTCCAACTGGAGGGCTTGCTGAACGGAGAGGGGAAGTCGCCCATGGGTTGCTGACCAGGGACCGGGCACTAGCTGGATGGGAAAGCTCACGCCTGCCTTTCGGACTTAGACACATAACCGGCAGTGTACGTGTGCCAGCGGCGGAGGAGCAGAGCTGCAGCAGCAGCGGAGGAAGCTGGGGAAAGAGCAGAAATCGGAGAGTACTGGCGGGTGCGCGGTAGAGCCGAGGCGCCCCCCTCCAACATGGGGCTGCGTGCACCGCGCCCCCGCCCGACAGACTGGGATCAGCCCACCGTCCCGGCCAGCACCTAGTATGGTAGCAAAGCCCTCATTTTCCTGAACACAAAAACAGAAACCATAGCAACCGGCGTTATAAGGGAAAGCCTATGCCATCAAGACACCACCATCAAGAGCAGATTGGTTTCCAACAGGCAGATGAGAAGATAAAAACCAGGGATAGTATTTAGTTTTTTTTTTTTTTTTTTTCCTTTGGCTTGTTTATTTGTGGTGGACTATTTTGCTTATTCAATTGATTGGTCTGGTTTGGGGTTTATTAGTTTGTTTATTTTGGTTTTGTTTGTTTTGGTTTTGTTTGTTTTGTTTTTGTTTGTTTTGTTTTTTGTTTGTTTTTTGCTCTCATTAATTTTTTCTGCCCTTTTTAATTTTTAATTTCTTTTTTTGACTTTTAGCTTTTTTTTTTTAATTTTAATTTTAATTCTTGGAAACCTCTAATTCTCTTTCCTCTTTCCCACTGCTTTCTCCCTCTATGTTCTAAATGTAAAACATTTTCCTATCTACCAATATCCTCTAGATAAATTATTTCCTATCTTCCTGTCTCCACTATTCTCTTCCAAATACACTAAACAATACACACACTAATCTTTGCTACCTAACCCTATAAAATCATTCCAAGACGAATCTATTCCTTCTCATTACCTTATACACTCTCCTCCTCGTCACCCCAACACATGTCCTAGTTAAAAATTTCTCTCATTGTAATTATCCAAGCCAGGACCTTGCGCTGGATCTATTTATTCAGGCACTATTTTAATTAATTCAAAGCTTAATGGGCAAGTATCATCTATGATTGCATGAATTGCCAGAAAGATTTCCTGTGCCTTATCTCTGTAAAACTGGTCAGTTGTGGGGATTGCTGTGTATATATGTATATCTTATGATTATGTTAGAAAACATCTGCATGCTTTTCTGACTGTCACCCATCAGGGATGCACCTCTTGTTCCTCAGATGCTAGTATGTGAACTAATATCACGGAACACAATAGTAAACCAGACATAGAGCCTACACCCCCTGACCAATCATCAAGCCAAGGATCCTCGGAGCAGAAGCCCTGATTCCAAGACCCCACACTACCAAAGAACATACAACACTAGAGATTATTCATCGGTAAACAAGACGTAACACCATCCAAGTCACAAACCACTGAACCCTTCTAGAAGGACAGAAACCCAAAGGAAGGGAGAATTCAACCGAGAAGCCTGGTGGGGGAAAAAGAACTCCACACACACAGACACACACAAAGAAACAAAAATTAGCCTAATAATGAAACGTCACAGAAACACTGCACAAATGAAGGACCAAGCTAGAGAAACACAGCTTCAAATGACAGAGGAGGAGATAGACAAACTATCTGAAAGAGAATTCAGAAAAGCTATACCAAAGAGGATGCAAAACACCAAAAACAGAATATTAGAGGAAATTAGTGCATTGAGAAGAGACATGCAAGAAATGAAAAATAAGCAAATGGAGACAACCGACTCAATTGCTGAACTAAAAAATACTATAGAAGGTCTCAACAGTAGAGTATCGGAGGCTGAAGAACGGATAAGCGAGCTGAAAGAGAGACTGGTGGAAATAACTGGTGAGGAACAGAACAAAGCTGAAAGAATTAAAAGAACTGAGGATAGCCTCAAAGACCTATGGGACAATATCAAACGCACCAACATTAGAATTATAGGAGTTCCAGAAGAAGAAGAGGGGAAGAAAAACTACAAAAAATTCTTGAAGAGGTTATAGCTGAAAACTTCCCCAGCATGGGAAAGGAAATAGTCAACCAAGTCCAAGAAGCACAAAGAGTTCCATACAGGATATACCCCAGAAGAAACACACCAAGGCACATTCTAATAAAACTAACACAGACTAAATATAAAGACAGATTACTAAAAGCAGCTAGGAGCAAACAACAAATAACACATAAAAGAAACCCCATACGTTTAACTGTGGATCTTTCAATAGAAACCCTGCAGGCCAGAAGAGATGGGCAAGACACATTTAAACGGCTAAAAGAGAATAACCTCCAACCAAGATTTCTCTACCCAGCAGCAAGAATCTCATTTAGAAATGACAGTGAAGTCAAAAGCTTCACAGACAAGCAAATCTAAAAGAATTCTGTACCACAAAACCAGCCCTACAACAGGTGTTAAAGGGCCAGATATAGCCAATAAATAGAGTAGGAGAAGTTTTACAAATTAAACTCCAAATTTCTAAGAAGATGACAATAGGAACATTCGTATCAATAATTACTTTGAACGTAAATGGACTAAATACTCCAACCAAATGACACAGACTGGCTGAATGGATCCAGAAGCAAGACCCATATATATGCAGTTTACAAGAGATACACTTCAGACCTAGGGACACTCATAGACTGAAAGTGAAAGACTGAAAAACATATTCCATGCAAATGGAAATCAAAAGAAAGCTGGAGGGCTCCCCTGGTGGTCCAGTGGGTAAGGACACCACCTTGCAGTGCAAGGGGCACCGGTTTGATCCCTGGCCTGGGAAGATCCCACGTACTGCGGAGCAGCAGGACCAATGTGTCCAATTACCGAGCCGGAGCTCTGGAACGCATGCCCCCAGAGCTGGTGCTCTGCGACAACAGAGGCCACCGTGATGGGAGGACCACATAAGCCAAAGAACAAAAGATGGATGAAAATAGATAAGTGAATAACCAATAGCAGTGGCCCGCCTGCTCCCCTCCCTCCCCACCCCCGACCAATAATAAATAAATAAATAAATCATTAAAAAAAAGAGAAAGACTGGAGTAGCAATCCTCGTATCAGACAAAATAGACTTTAAAGTAAAGAAGATACTAAGAGACAAGGCAGGTCACTACATCATGATTAAGGGATCTATCCAAGAGCAAGACATAACAGTCATGAATATCTACGCACCCAACACAGGGGCACCTCAATACATAAGACAGGTACTTTCAGACATAAAAGAAGAAATCAACAATAACACAGTAATAGCAGGAGACTTCAACACTCCTCTCACACCAATGGACATATCGTCCAAACAGAAAATTAATAAAGAAACACAAGGCTTAAATGCCACACTAGAAAAGGTGGACCTCATCGATATCTTCAGGACTTTCCATCCAAAAGCAGAAGAATACACTTTCTTCTCAAGTGCTCACGGAACATTCTGCAAGACAGACCACATCTTGGGCCATAAATCAAACCTCAGTCAATTCAAGAAAGCTGAAATTATATCAACCATCTTCTTGGACCACAATGCAATGAGGCTAGAGATCAACTACAGGAAAAAAACCGCTAAAAACACAAACACATGGAGGTTAAACAACACATACCTAAAAAACCAACTGATCACTGAGGAAATCAAAGGGAAAATTAAAAAATTCCTAGAAGAAAATGACAATGAACATACGACCGTGCAAAACCTATGGGATACCGCCAAAGCAGTTCTAAGAGGGAAATTTATAGCAATACAATCCCACCTCAAGAAACTAGAAAAATATGAAGCAGATGACCTAACTCTCCGCTTAAAACAACTGGAGAAAGAAGAACAAAAACACCCCAAAGCCAGCAGAAGAAAAGAAATTTTAAAGATTACAGCAGAAATAAATGAGAATGAAATGAAAGAAACTATAGTACCGGTAAATAAAACAAAAAGCTGGTTCTTTGAAAAGGTAAACAAAATTGACAAGCCACTGGCCAGACTCATTAAGAAAGAGAGAAGGACCAGATCAACAAAATTAAAAACGAAAAAGGAGAGATTACAATAGATAATGCAGAAATCCAAAGGATTCTAAGAGACTATTATGAACAGCGATATGGCAACCAACTGGACAACCTGGAAGAAATGGAAGAAATGGACAGTTTCTTGAAGAAGATTAATCTCCCAAGACTGAGCCAGGAAGAAACAGAAACTTTGAACAACCTAATTACAAGCTCAGAAATCGAATTTGTGATTAAAAATCTACCCAAAAATAAAAGCCCAGGGCCAGATGGCTTCACAGCCAAATTCTACCAAACATTTAAAGAAAAGCTAATGCCTGTCCTTCTAAAACTCTTCCAAAAAATTGCACAGGAAGGAAAACTCCCAAACACATTCTACAAGGCCACCATCACCCTGATACCTAAACCAGGCAAAGACAACACAAAAAAGGAAAACTATAGGCCAATTTCACTGATGAACTTAGATGCCAAGATCCTCAACAAAATCCTAGGAAACATAATTCAACGACACATCAAAAAACTCATACATCACGGTCAAGTTGGGTTCATCCCAGGCATGCAAGGATTCTTCAACATCCGCAAATCAATCAATGTGATACACCATATCAACAAATTGAAAGACAAAAACCACATGATCATCTCAATCGATGCAGAAAAAGCCTTCGACAAAGGACAACATCCATTTATGATAAAAACTCTTCAGAAAATGGGCATAGAAGAAGGAACCTATCTCAGCATAATAAAAGCCATCTAGGAGATGCCTACAGCGAACATTATCCTTAACGGTGAAAAACTGAAAGCATTCCCTATAAGATCAGGAACAAGACAGGGGTGCCCACTTTTACCACTACTATTCAACATAGTCCTGGAAGTGCTAGCAACAGCAATAAGAGAAGAGAAAGAAATCAAAGGAATCCAGATTGGAAAGGAAGAAGTCAACCTCTCTCTTGCAGACGACATGATATTATACATACAAAATCCCAAAGACATGGTTACAAAGCTACTAGAGCTAATCAATGAATTCAGCAAAGTCGCAGGATACAAAGTCAACACACAGAAATCACTGGCATTCCTATACACAAACAATGAAAAATCAGAAAATGAAATCAAAGAGGCAATCCCCTTCACCATTGCAACCAAAAGAATCAAATATCTAGGAATAAACCTACCCAAAGACACAAAAGAATTGTACACTCATGAGACACTCATGAGAGACACTGAAGAAGACTTAAACAGATGGAGAGATATTCCATGTTCCTGGGTCGGAAGAATCAATATTATGAAAACGACCATACTACCAAATATCATCTACAGATTCAATGCAATACCTATCCAACTATCATTGACATTTCTCACAGAACTAGACCAAATAATAACACAGTTCATATGGAAACACAAAAGACCTCGAATAGCCAAAGCAATCCTGAGAAAGAAAAACGGAGCTGGAGGGATCAGCCTCCCTAACTTCAGACGATACTACAAAGCAACCGTCATCAAGACAGTATGGTACTGGCACAAAAACAGAACTGTAGATCAATGGAACAAGATAGAGAACCCAGAGATAAACCCACGCACCTATGGGTACCTTATTTTTGACAAAGGAGGCGAACATATAAAGTGGAGCAAAGATAGTCTCTTCAACAAATGGTGCTGGGAAAATTGGACAGCTACCTGCAAAAAAATGAAGTTGGAACATTCCCTGACACCATATACAAAGATCAACTCAAAATGGATTAAAGACTTAAATGTAAGACCAGAAACCATCAAACTCTTAGAGGAGAATATAGGCAAAACCCTCAAGGACATCAATCAAAGCAAGATCTTCCCTGACCCACCTACTAGAATAGTGGAACTGAAAAGAAAAGTGAACACGTGGGACCTCATGAAACTTAAAAGCTTTTGTACAGCAAAAGAAATTACAAAAAAGCTGAACAGACACCCCACAGAGTGGGAGAAAATCATAGCAAATGAAGCAACAAAGAATTAATCTCCAAAATCTACAAGAAACTCAGACAACTCAGCACAGGAAAAACGAGCAGCCCAATCAAAAAATGGGAAAAAGATCTAAAGAGATGCCTCTCCAAAGAGGACATACAGATGGCCCAAAAGCACATGAAACGACGCTCAACCTCACTTATCATTAGAGAAATGCAAATTAAAACCGCAATGAGATACCACCTCACACCCGTCAGAATGGCCATCTTCAAAAAATCTGCAGACAATAAATGCTGGAGAAGGTGCGGAGAAAAGGGAACCCTCTTGTATTGCTGGTGGGAATGTAAACAGATAGAACCTCTATGGAAAACAATATGGAGATTTCTTAAAAAACTAAAAATAGAAGCACCCTATGACCCAGCAATCCCACTATTAGGCCTATATCCTGATGAAATCAAAACTGAAAGAGGCACCTGTACCCCAATGTTCATTGCAGCTCTCTAGACAATAGTCAGAACATGGAAGCAACCTAGATGTCCATCGACGAATGAATGGATACAGAAGCTCTGGTACATATATACAGTGGAATACTACTCAGCTGTAAAAAGAAATGCAGAAGATTCAGTCCTAATGAGGTGGCTGGCTCTAGAACCTATCCTAAAAAGTGAAGTAAGTCAAAAAGAGAAAGACAAATACAACATACTAACACACATATATGGAATCTAGTAGGACGATCTTGATAACACACGCAGTGAACTCATGGAAAAACAGACAGAGCATAGACATATGGACATTGTGGGGAAAAAGTAGGGAGGGGGAGGCATGGAGACAGTAACATGGAAACCTATACTGTTATGTGTGGAAAAGATAGCTATTATCATTGTGCTAAGGAAATAGGAGTACCTACAATCACTTGGGGCAATGGTCTGGAGGGGTGGGGGGCAGGAATTGGGTGTGGGGAGGGTCCAGGGATATGCATATGAATGATCTGGGAACATACATATTGTTGAACAATAAAACTCTGTAAATTCTTTAAAATAAAGAATAACACCCCCCCCCCAAAAAAAAAAAAAGCCTGGTCTATATGTCAAATGGCTAGACTGTGGCACCCAGCTGCCTGGTCAAATACTAACCTATATACTGTAGTGAAGTTGTGTTGTCAATATGATAACATCTACAATCAGCTATTTAAATAAAGCAGATCACCCTTCATAATATGAGTGGGTTTCATCCAATTAGCTGAAGGCCTTAACAGCCAAAACTGAGTTTCCCTGAGAAGAAAAACTTTACCTCAAGGTTACAAAAAGAAATCCTGTCTGAGTCTTCAGCTAGCCTGCCCTATAGATTTCAGACTTGACAGCCTCACAGTCACAGAAGCCAATTCCTTAATATAAATCTCTTTATTTCATATATTTATAAATATCATATGTCCTTTTGATTCTGCCTCCCCAGAAGACCCTGACTGATATACTTCTCCATCCCATTTATATATCATTATTTATATTTTACATTTATCTTAAAAAATATGAAATATAATTAAGAAAAATTTTATCTACATATAATAGAAACTTAACTATTTTCTCATAATTCAATACCACTATCAAGTATTTATCAATAAATACTTTTTTATTAAAAAAATAAATAAGCACTATTTGATCTTTTCATCAATGTCTTAGTGAATGGACCAACACTAAATTTTTAGAAACAATTACTTCTTCCATATTCTACTGAGAATCTATGAATAATGCCTTCTATTTATTTAGGGATTACAGCAATAAATTTTTTAGTTTTTATATATTAGGTCTTAATATTTAAGTCACCTTCTCCAGGCGATCTTCCCAACCCAGTGAATGAACCCTGTCTCCTCCACTGCAGGCAGAATCTTTACAGTTTAAGTCACCAGGAAAGCCCCTAAGCCTGCTTAGCATATATTTATATACAAGGATATACTTGATAGAATAATTAGCAAGGTTCCTTTAGGCACTAGAAGGAAACTAGGAATATCTGTATAAAAAAGGAGAAAATTTATAACAAATGTCAAGTGAACAAAAATGAGGATGTGAAACTTCACTGTAGACCCCCAAGGAAATAAAGTACTAAGATCAAAATAAAAAAGAAATTCTTGTTCATTAGAGAATAATATGGTTAGATAGCATTCCTTTTCAAAATTCATGAGTTGTAGGGTAATTCAGTATAGTCTGCCATGCAGAATTAAATTACATAAGAAAAAAGGAAGGAGATCTAAAAGAATCTGCAGCACAATTAAGAGAATCAGAAAGTCCATCATAAACAGAAGCAATTCGTTTGTAGGACTAATACACACACACACACACGCACACACACACACATATATACACATGTATATTTATTTTATATATATGTGTGTGTGTGTGTGTGTATAGCCTTAAGTCTTTATTACTGTTAAGGTGGTTCAATGGTAAAATATCCATCTGCTAATGCAGGAGACATAGGTTCAATCTCTGGGTCAGGAAGATCCCCTGGAGGAGGAAGTGGCAACCCATTCCAGCATTATTCAGTGAAAAATCCCATGGATAGTGGAGCCTGGTGTACTACGGTCAATTGGATCCCCAAAAGTTCTACACCACTAAGTGACTGAGCACACAACATGTACTTTATCAATGGTCAAACTGATCATTGAAAAAATTAAACATATTAAAAGATTCAGAAGGAACTAGTGGAAATGATCAAGCTCTGGTATGCTGAATCACCACTACTTCCACCTCTGATGGGCATCACAGAGGTCACAGGAGCTCTGTTACAAACTATTACATCCAGGTAATAATCTTTATCATCATTACCAACTGGAATCAGATGTTAATAGGTTGCAAATGCAGTTTTAGATTATAAAATTTTAACTCTATAAACTTGTGAAGAATGGTATGGCTCTTGCAGTTTAGTGTTTTAACAGAGCTGATTGCTAAAAAGATTTTTCTTTTGTACTTGTCTGAAAACTATATTTTTAGTCATATTTTTATTATATGAGCTAACAGCATTAATAGCTACTTTTATACAAACTCCAACTCAGTCTCTTTCCTGGATATTAAAAAAGTGACAAATGAATTAAAATTAAAGCAACTAAAGACCTCCCTTTGGGCAAGAGAAGACAAAAAAAGTAAAAATCAAGCTTTGTTTTTGAGGTGATATGAACAAAAAACTTGTGTTTTGATTAATTTTAGCCATTGATTTATTATACAGCTACAAGATCTCAATGTGCCATTTTCTGGCTGATTGATCCCACTCAGTAACATTTTCCATTTCTAGTCCTTTTTAAATTTCTTATAATGATTAGAGTAATTTGATAAATAGATGTTATTTCTAGAGATGTTTGGTTTCCCTGCTGGCTCAATGGTAAAGAATCCACCTGCAATACCGGAAACCTGGGTTTGAACCCTGGGTTGGGAAGTTCCCCCAGAGAAGGGAATGACAACTCACTCTAGCATTCTTGTCTGGATAATTCCATGGACAGAGGAGCCTGGCAGGATACAGTTCATAGGCTGCGAAGAGTCAGACATGACTGAGTGACTTTCAGTTTATAGACAAAATAAATAAAGAGGAATGAAGAAATTTATATAACAATAAGCTGAATTTGATAGATCTATAGTTAATAAATTAAGTCCTATATAGATTAGTTCATTTGTAGCATCTACTTTTCTAATGTAAATGTCTTAAGACACAGATTATGAATTAATCTATATAAAAATTTGTTAACTAAAAGTCTATCATATCCTTATTGGATGCAGACAATGTGTTGGTACAATCAGTTTGTCAATTCTCCTTATTATGAAATTTAAATAAAAGATACATGAAAATTGTATCTGTGCAACAAGGGAGAAGCAACACTTGTTTTAATTATAAGTGTTATTACAAATGATCAAGCTCTGGTATGCTGAATCACCACTACTTCCACCTCTGATGGGCATCACAGAGGTCACAGGAGCTCTGTTACAAACTATTACATCCAGGTAATAATCTTTATCATCATTACCAACTGGAATCAGATGTTAATAGGTTGCAAATGCAGTTTTAGATTATAAAATTTTAACTCTATAAACTTGTGAAGAATGGTATGGCTCTTGCAGTTTAGTGTTTTAACAGAGCTGATTGCTAAAAAGATTTTTCTTTTGTACTTGTCTGAAAACTATATTTTTAGTCATATTTTTATTATATGAGCTAACAGCATTAATAGCTACTTTTATACAAACTCCAACTCAGTCTCTTTCCTGGATATTAAAAAAGTGACAAATGAATTAAAATTAAAGCAACTAAAGACCTCCCTTTGGGCAAGAGAAGACAAAAAAAGTAAAAATCAAGCTTTGTTTTTGAGGTGATATGAACAAAAAACTTGTGTTTTGATTAATTTTAGCCATTGATTTATTATACAGCTACAAGATCTCAATGTGCCATTTTCTGGCTGATTGATCCCACTCAGTAACATTTTCCATTTCTAGTCCTTTTTAAATTTCTTATAATGATTAGAGTAATTTGATAAATAGATGTTATTTCTAGAGATGTTTGGTTTCCCTGCTGGCTCAATGGTAAAGAATCCACCTGCAATACCGGAAACCTGGGTTTGAACCCTGGGTTGGGAAGTTCCCCCAGAGAAGGGAATGACAACTCACTCTAGCATTCTTGTCTGGATAATTCCATGGACAGAGGAGCCTGGCAGGCTACAGTTCATAGGCTGCGAAGAGTCAGACATGACTGAGTGACTTTCAGTTTATAGACAAAATAAATAAAGAGGAATGAAGAAATTTATATAACAATAAGCTGAATTTGATAGATCTATAGTTAATAAATTAAGTCCTATATAGATTAGTTCATTTGTAGCATCTACTTTTCTAATGTAAATGTCTTAAGACACAGATTATGAATTAATCTATATAAAAATTTGTTAACTAAAAGTCTATCATATCCTTATTGGATGCAGACAATGTGTTGGTATAATCAGTTTGTCAATTCTCCTTATTATGAAATTTAAATAAAAGATACATGAAAATTGTATCTGTGCAACAAGGGAGAAGCAACACTTGTTTTAATTATAAGTGTTATTACAGTTATAAAGTGATCTGTATTTTACACCTACACACACACAAACTTTTAATATTTGCACATCTTTGTTTTGAAGGGTTATTTTTTTAACCACGGTATGGTGAATGTAGCAAAAGAGTTCTGACACTATAAAAGAGAAGAACTGATGTTGCAATATCTAAAGGAAATTTTGAAAGAATTACCAATTATTTTAGCAACAGCAATATAGTAGGATTTACATATATCACCTTTTAATATGACTCGTGTGGAGGTACAGTATCTGTTATGGTCATTTTAAAAATATGAATCTCATTAGTTTATAATTAGATCTTGGGATATGCTAGTTTGACAGAATTTCTTTATAGTTCATTTGTGTTTTTATACTCAATGATAGTCAGTAATAAGATGTTTAAATACCTGAATGTAAGATTCAACTAAGATAAATAAAAAGTTTACGGTAGTTACAGAAACAGGTGTTAGGCAAAACTGCCCTAGTCACTCAGATGCTACAAATCTGTTGCTCTGGGCTAATACATCTCATCAGAACATTTGGAGA
Source organism: Tragulus kanchil (assembly GCA_022376925.1). Taxonomy (NCBI): domain Eukaryota; kingdom Metazoa; phylum Chordata; class Mammalia; order Artiodactyla; family Tragulidae; genus Tragulus; species Tragulus kanchil. Next base: position 35,030,391 of record JAIOJX010000004.1, read on the forward strand.
TGAAAATAATTAACAAATGGATACTCCAGAGTCAATATGGGGATACTTCCTCATGAGGAGAAAGGCAGATGTGACATACTGTGCGTCCTCTCTGTAACACAACACACAGAATAAGCAGTTACTAAGCACTTGCTTTTTGCATGGCAATTTAGCGGTTCAAATAAAAGATATTAGGCATATTTGAAAAAATGATGAAAGGAACAGTGAAGCAAAAAATATTGTAAATAGATTTATATGGGAAGATAGCAGATGCATCACTTGTTATTTTAATGGTGGCATTTATAAGCTTGCAAAAATTGTTTAAAGAAAAAGCCAAGATTATGAATTAATCTATATAAAATTTGTTAACTAAAAGTCTATCATATCCTTATTGGATGCAGACAATGTGTTGGTACAATCAGTTTGTCAATTCTCCTTATTATGAAATTTAAATAAAAGATACATGAAAATTGTATCTGTGCAACAAGGGAGAAGCAACACTTGTTTTAATTATAAGTGTTATTACAGTTATAAAGTGATCTGTATTTTACACCAAACCACACACAAACTTTTAATATTTGCAAATCTTTGTTTTGAAGGGTTATTTTTTAACCACGGTATGGTGAATGTAGCAAAAGAGTTCTGACACTATAAAAGAGAAGAACTGATGTTGCAATATCTAAAGGAAATTTTGAAAGAATTACCAATTATTTTAGCAACAGCAATATAGTAGGATTTACATATATCACCTTTTAATATGACTCGTGTGGAGGTACAGTATCTGTTATGGTCATTTTAAAAATATGAATCTCATTAGTTTATAATTAGATCTTGGGATATGCTAGTTTGACAGAATTTCTTTATAGTTCATTTGTGTTTTTATACTCAATGATAGTCAGTAATAAGATGTTTAAATACCTGAATGTAAGATTCAACTAAGATAAATAAAAAGTTTACGGTAGTTACAGAAACAGGTGTTAGGCAAAACTGCCCTAGTCACTCAGATGCTACAAATCTGTTGCTCTGGGCTAATACATCTCATCAGAACATTTGGAGATGAAAATAATTAACAAATGGATACTCCAGAGTCAATATGGGGATACTTCCTCATGAGGAGAAAGGCAGATGTGACATACTGTGCGTCCTCTCTGTAACACAACACACAGAATAAGCAGTTACTAAGCACTTGCTTTTTGCATGGCAATTTAGCGGTTCAAATAAAAGATATTAGGCATATTTGAAAAAATGATGAAAGGAACAGTGAAGCAAAAAATATTGTAAATAGATTTATATGGGAAGATAGCAGATGCATCACTTGTCTATTTTAATGGTGGCATTTATAAGTCTAAATATAAGGCAAGTAAAATATGCTCTGTTGTAAAGAAAAAAGCCAAGATCATTTTCAGAATTATAACACAAGTATAACACATACTATCTAATGTCTTAATTTTCTCAGAGTTACAATGTCTCTAATTTTTTATACCATATGTTACTCCAGAAGAAACATCTTATTTTCTCAAAAAATATTCTGGATAATGAGAATTTGTCATGATTACTGAACTATAATTAATCAACTCTATGTACTTGAATTTGTTATATAGCATCCTTGCCTTGCAAATAGTATCATTCAGTCATAGTGTCCACTAGGCACCTGTACATTTAAATAAACCAGAGGATTATTATTTTTAAAGGATATATATATATATAATTATATTAAAAAATAATTAAAAATAATAATCATATTTAAAAATAATAAAAATAATAATTTTATTAACAACTTATAAAATAATAATTAAAAACTTTAAAAATAATAATTTAAATAATATTAAAAAATAATATTTAACAACTTAAAATAATAATAATTAACAACTTTAAAAATAATAATTAACAACTTATAATTCACATTTTAGCATCTAGTGCTCAGAAGCATGTAACTTTCTGGCAACAATAAACACCCCTATTTACTTTATTATTTATTCTATTGATGAACTTTGAGGAGCAGCAATCTCCTACTATAAACATCTAAATTCTTTAATTTAAAGAAACTAAAGTATATATTGAAAATGTCACTGTTCAATTATACTTTGAATCTGAAGGAAGAATGCAAAACTGATAAAGATATCATGTATGAACATATGAAAGCTTAATTCAGACTGAGTTTCACTGATAATTTAAACAGAATAAAGAAATAATAGGAAAGAAAGATAAAGAAGGAAAATAAAGCACTTGCTTTTTGCTTTGGCAATGGATACTCCAGAGTCAATATGGGGATACTTCCTCATGAGGAGAAAGGCAGATGTGACATACTGTGCGTCCTCTCTGTAACACAACACACAGAATAAGCAGTTACTAAGCACTTGCTTTTTGCATGGCAATTTAGCGGTTCAAATAAAAGATATTAGGCATATTTGAAAAAATGATGAAAGGAACAGTGAAGCAAAAAATATTGTAAATAGATTTATATGGGAAGATAGCAGATGCATCACTTGTCTATTTTAATGGTGGCATTTATAAGTCTAAATATAAGGCAAGTAAAATATGCTCTGTTGTAAAGAAAAAAGCCAAGATCATTTTCAGAATTATAACACAAGTATAACACATACTATCTAATGTCTTAATTTTCTCAGAGTTACAATGTCTCTAATTTTTTATACCATATGTTACTCCAGAAGAAACATCTTATTTTCTCAAAAAATATTCTGGATAATGAGAATTTGTCATGATTACTGAACTATAATTAATCAACTCTATGTACTTGAATTTGTTATATAGCATCCTTGCCTTGCAAATAGTATCATTCAGTCATAGTGTCCACTAGGCACCTGTACATTTAAATAAACCAGAGGATTATTATTTTTAAAGGATATATATATATATAATTATATTAAAAAATAATTAAAAATAATAATCATATTTAAAAATAATAAAAATAATAATTTTATTAACAACTTATAAAATAATAATTAAAAACTTTAAAAATAATAATTTAAATAATATTAAAAAATAATATTTAACAACTTAAAATAATAATAATTAACAACTTTAAAAATAATAATTAACAACTTATAATTCACATTTTAGCATCTAGTGCTCAGAAGCATGTAACTTTCTGGCAACAATAAACACCCCTATTTACTTTATTATTTATTCTATTGATGAACTTTGAGGAGCAGCAATCTCCTACTATAAACATCTAAATTCTTTAATTTAAAGAAACTAAAGTATATATTGAAAATGTCACTGTTCAATTATACTTTGAATCTGAAGGAAGAATGCAAAACTGATAAAGATATCATGTATGAACATATGAAAGCTTAATTCAGACTGAGTTTCACTGATAATTTAAACAGAATAAAGAAATAATAGGAAAGAAAGATAAAGAAGGATCACAAAAGATAAAGGAGTCTGAGCTTAGAAATGATCATTCTAGATAAACTGTTGCTAGAAGGAGATGAAAGTAAAAACAGAATATTAATAGTCTATTTACTATGTTATGGATAATAGTTTAAAAGAAAATATATTTTGCTAAATATTGAAATATTGAAATAGACTTATAAATATAATAGTAGATATTTAACTAAGAAAAATAATTGTTGAAAAAGTTAGGAGCAAGTAGTATCAACAAAGGACTAAAAAAAAATCATAATACCCTTTCCATAATTATTCATCTTCTTTATGAAGTCAAGCCTTTATAAACCTCATCATATCTCATCAAAAGCTTTAATGTAACTGCACAATTATCCTTTTTATTATGTACTTTGATAAAATTAAAGGAATAGTATTTGACTCCCAGTGGCAGTTTAATGTAAAAGGAATGTCTGCTTTATTAAATATAAATTTTTTAATGCTAATATAATCTGTATGTGAAATTATTTACTTAAGATATTACTTAATAATACATTTGCTCTATTCTAACTGTCTGTGCTAAAATCACAACAAAAACATCTGGTAGTATCTGAAAAAAAAATTATATTTAAAGCATAATTTAAACTCTATGATGTTCAGATCACTCTCGAGTCAAATTTTTTGGGGAAAATGTTCATGTGCATTTACAAAAGACTTTCTTAATAAACATAGAAAGTATGAAAACAATTTAGAATGAGAAAATTATACTAAGAAATATTTGTATTTTAAGCATTATTTTCATTACATTAAAATTAATCTTCCTCATGCAAAAATAATAATTATTTTGCAAAGTCACCAAAATTACTTGGCAGGCAACATAGCGAGGAATGGGGTGTAAGAATATTAGAGGAATGATACTGGGCTAGAAAAGCCTAGACTCACAAGGACTAGTACTCACAGAAAGAGAAAATTCAATCAACGTTGAGAAACGCAGAGCCTTTGAGCAGCCCTGTCAACACTAAAGCCTCAAATCAGGGTAAAAAGATGTCAGAAACCAGGCAGAGGCAACTCAAAACAACACAACACATGTCTACTACTGAGTCATGGGATTAGGTTGCTACTAAAAATAAGCTATAAAGTACTGACATAGGAGAATACTATATAGAGAGTTCTTAGCCAAATCAGGTTACAAACTAGCAATATTAGGAAAATGAAGCATTAATTGAGAGTTTATCTCATTCTGTGATTCCATTTCGAGGCAGTGATAAAGAGTATAATGCAATGTGGCATCCTTGGATTTTACCAAAGATACTTGTAAGATGTCTATTTCACTCTCTTTCACTGAATTTTGATCTTCTAAACTACCAGTTTTAGAAGAAGTTAGAAATCAAAAAGTCTCGCACCAAGTGAAATAAGTTACGTCTATGAATCTGAAAAACCCTGTCTTCTACCCAAGTTCTAATAACAGGGCTACATTGTCCATTTCCTATAACGTCAACCCCCATTTTTGTCTATTAGTTTTAGTAACTATTTCTTGGTCCTGTCTCTCAGGCTTAATTCCCTTAACTGCCTAAGACAGACTCTGGTGCAAAGGTCTGATCTTAATCTTCCATCCAGCCTCTGGTCCCTTCATCTTAGGGCTTCATCCCTTTTCCCTGATGATGCTGTCTGCTAGCCTGGGCCTTTGTTACTTGCTTCCCAGATCGGGTGTGGTGCTGGCTTTCCTTTTACAAATGTGCCTAGTCTTTGGCCCATGCCATTGTCCTAGAACCATGCTGAAAATACCACGCCTTTTCTACTGTTTGCATTCCTCACAGACTTTAGTTCAGATCTGAACCTGTACTTGGTAAATGCTGATTAGACCAAGGAAGAGCAAAATCATGATGCCAAGTTTCAATATCACTAAGTTATAACTATAAAAATTATTTTCTTAAAGTAAGTGTGCATTGGAGACAACAACATGATTTTTATCCTTAAACTTGTATGAATATCATGTCCAATGTCAGTCATATATTTGATAATGCAATATTCTATCATACTAAGTCACTTTTCTGAAAGTATGTTCTAGCATTTTCCTCTTTCATTTCAGTGTCCTCATTTTTTAATTTTTCTACATTTTATCATTTTAGTTTTCTACCCATTTTATTACTTACTGGCATCTTTCTCAATGTTTTAATTTTCCAATTTTCCTTATTCTTTAATGTTGATGTGATGTTTTCTCTTATGATTTCCTCTGTAACAGTTCATTCTCATTGTTTTTTTTTTTTAACTCTTAACAATGTAATTTAGTCTGGGACAGTATAATGGATTCAATATATAAAGTAAATCTGTGCAGTTATCTAGTTGAAACTGTGCCAAATACATTTCAAATGGTCTATATTATAGAAAGCATTAAATTAAGCAGGAATAATCTTTACAGCATAGAAGCTTTACCTGCTGAAGTTGGCTCTTCTTCATCTGATGCTACAATAGGAAAAACAAAAAGAGAGACAAGGTGGGAAAAGAGGGTGGGAGTGAGGTGAGAAGGGGAAAGGGGGTGGGGGGAGAAAGAGAAATTGAGATTGAACATAAATATATGTCACATTTCCAAATAGTGACTAAAACCTCTGACTTGACATTTTATGTATACATTAGAAATTTGTCATTAGATAATTAGATAATGGCAGACAAATGGATACTTAATGTAATATTACATTAACATTTAAATATTCTCATACTTTAAAATCCTTGGAGAGGGAAATGGCAACCCACTCAAGTGTTCTTGCCTGGATAGTCCCATGGACTGAGGAGCCTGGCAGGCTACAGTCCATGAGCTCGCAAAGAGTCAGACACGACTGAAACAACGGAGCACAGTACATACTTTAAAATACGCATTAGAAAAGACCACTCAGCTGTCTGAATTTGAATTTTCTCTCCTTTTGCAAACAAGTTTTACTTATTTATTTTGCTTGAGTATAAATTCCATTATAAATAATAGTGCTTAAAATATAAATTATATGCTGCATATAAATATCCCAATCATCACCATTACCTGAAAATTTTCTATTACCAAAGAAATTCTCTATTAATTAAGAGGTTTTGTTGGCATTCAAAAATTTTGTTCCATGAGGTGGAAATTATAAAATGATAAGAATTATTAAACCTTAGAGTAACTCAGAATCACTCTTTTTCCCCATCACATAAATACACAAACATGCTCAACTCATGTATACCACACACTTCAAAATTTAGTAGTGGTAATTCTGTAGTGAAGCTACAGTATTCTGCATTTTAAAGGTTGATTCCAAGTGATTTTGAGACAAATATTCTAAATATTCCTGCAATGTAATGGTAAAGAATCTGCGTGCAATGCAGGAGACCAGGATTCAATCCCTGGGTTGGGAAGATCCCCTGGAGAAGGGAATGGCAACCTACTCCAGTATTCTTGCCTGGAGAATCCCATAGAAAGAACAGCCTTGCTGGCTCCAGTTCACAGAGTCACTAACTGTCAGACACGACTGAGCAACTAACACTTTCAAGTTATGTCAATATAATGCAACATAAACTATAACTCAAACTGTTAAACATTTTGATCCCTCCTTTAAAAAGGAGACATTTTTGAGAAAAGCATAAATCCAAGGGTAGTAATCTACTGTGTGTTTGTGGGGGGTAATTGTAAGACTGAAGCAATGTCACAATTTTTCCTAGAATCTAGACCTTACCTTTATACGAGCAGGCATGGTCTGTGAGAAGATATTTCTGCTCTGTGCCACTTAACAAGAATATTACTGTTGAATTATATTACTCTAGCCAGTACTACCTCGTCTGATTTACAAAGTTTTAAAATAAAAATTTACTCAGCTGAATTGCTTATAAAGGAGATGTGTTCCCAGGTGATTCATTCATCAAGGTATCAGTGTGTAACTAGGGAGTGGTCTCCACACGTTCTTTTTAGGGTTACATCTGCACAGAGCACACATTGGACAAGCTTACTTTGTGTCCTGACAATATTTTCCTCTCACACTGTTTTATTCATTTCCTTGCCACCAAAAAAAAAAAAAAAAAAAAAAAAAAAAAAAACCACACACAAGAAAGAAAGAAACATGGAGAGAGAGCAAGCGCACTTGGCATAAAAATTTTAAAAATTCTTTGCTGCTTTATATGTCTAAAATACATTACAATATGTTCAAAGAGGAAAATCATCAGTAGCTTCCAAGAATTCCCTTTTAGGAAAATATCACAGGGACTTGGAGATGTGCTGACTTTTATGGGTCATTGTTAGTAAAAGTCTAGAGATTCAAAAGGAACAACAACGGAACTGAATTCATATAGCAAACAGAAGAGATGAAATATACTCATAGGATAGTGGTAATTCTGTAGTGAAGCTACAGTATTCTGCATTTTAAAGGTTGATTCCAAGTGATTTTGAGACAAATATTCTAAATATTCCTGCAATGTAATGGTAAAGAATCTGCGTGCAATGCAGGAGACCAGGATTCAATCCCTGGGTTGGGAAGATCCCCTGGAGAAGGGAATGGCAACCTACTCCAGTATTCTTGCCTGGAGAATCCCATAGAAAGAACAGCCTTGCTGGCTCCAGTTCACAGAGTCACTAACTGTCAGACACGACTGAGCAACTAACACTTTCAAGTTATGTCAATATAATGCAACATAAACTATAACTCAAACTGTTAAACATTTTGATCCCTCCTTTAAAAAGGAGACATTTTTGAGAAAAGCATAAATCCAAGGGTAGTAATCTACTGTGTGTTTGTGGGGGGTAATTGTAAGACTGAAGCAATGTCACAATTTTTCCTAGAATCTAGACCTTACCTTTATACGAGCAGGCATGGTCTGTGAGAAGATATTTCTGCTCTGTGCCACTTAACAAGAATATTACTGTTGAATTATATTACTCTAGCCAGTACTACCTCGTCTGATTTACAAAGTTTTAAAATAAAAATTTACTCAGCTGAATTGCTTATAAAGGAGATGTGTTCCCAGGTGATTCATTCATCAAGGTATCAGTGTGTAACTAGGGAGTGGTCTCCACACGTTCTTTTTAGGGTTACATCTGCACAGAGCACACATTGGACAAGCTTACTTTGTGTCCTGACAATATTTTCCTCTCACACTGTTTTATTCATTTCCTTGCCACCAAAAAAAAAAAAAAAAAAAAAACCACACACAAGAAAGAAAGAAACATGGAGAGAGAGCAAGCGCACTTGGCATAAAAATTTTAAAAATTCTTTGCTGCTTTATATGTCTAAAATACATTACAATATGTTCAAAGAGGAAAATCATCAGTAGCTTCCAAGAATTCCCTTTTAGGAAAATATCACAGGGACTTGGAGATGTGCTGACTTTTATGGGTCATTGTTAGTAAAAGTCTAGAGATTCAAAAGGAACAACAACGGAACTGAATTCATATAGCAAACAGAAGAGATGAAATATACTCATAGGATAGATGAAGATACAGAAGTTCCTAGCGACAGAACAATTTTGTCTAAGGTCAATTTGAATTTGAGCTCAAGTGATTGGAAAACCACTCTTTCCACTGTGCCTGACTTTCTCACAAAGTGCTGATTCAGTACCCACTAAAAGAGAAAAATAAATAGGAGAGAGAATCAAGGAATAAGAATGGGTCATATCAACTACAAACTGCCAATGTAATATGTCATTTACACTGCCACTGACTGAAAAATATGGGCATTTCTCTGTGGAGACCGACCACAGTGCTGTGACGGCTGATTACCCTCAATGACCGCTGAGAGAGCTCAGGGTGGAGTGAGACACTCTGTGCTCCAGAGAATCTGTGACAGGTCTTTAGACAGTCAGATCCTTTGGGGAATACAGATTCTATGATCTCAATCCTTGCATCTCCTCATACTTAGAGAAGTACCAAATTCCTTCATGATAACATCAGATCCTCGTGGCTAACCGAACCCCACTTATAAAAAGAGGGCTTAATCGTACCGAAACCCCCCTTCATCAAAACATTATATATTGATTTTCCTCCCACTGTCTCTTCAGAGCTGTCTGAGAGACTGCCTCCTGGGCTGCAGTCCTCATTTTGCCCCAAATAAAACTTAACGTGCAACTCTCAAGCTGTTCATACTTTTGAGTCAACAGAACTATGATAATATGCCTTGAACTTAGGCTAAATTAGAAAACAATAGCTGCATATAAGGACTGCAAGAGAAATCCCTTTAAGAAACAAAGTGCTCTCTTGGAAACTGTTTCAAGTCCCTTACAATCCAGGAGTAGACATAGGTAGCTGAGAGTGGGACTAGGTGGTTAAACACCCTAAGCCTGTACTGCCTAAGGCAGAAGATCAGGACTAAGGTTTTATTTCTCTGTTATATATGCCTAAGCAAGAAATATTATGAAATACATTACAATATGTTCAAAGAGGAAAATCATCAGTAGCTTCCAAGAATTCCCTTTTAGGAAAATATCACAGGGACTTGGAGATGTGCTGACTTTTATGGGTCATTGTTAGTAAAAGTCTAGAGATTCAAAAGGAACAACAACGGAACTGAATTCATATAGCAAACAGAAGAGATGAAATATACTCATAGGATAGATGAAGATACAGAAGTTCCTAGCGACAGAACAATTTTGTCTAAGGTCAATTTGAATTTGAGCTCAAGTGATTGGAAAACCACTCTTTCCACTGTGCCTGACTTTCTCACAAAGTGCTGATTCAGTACCCACTAAAAGAGAAAAATAAATAGGAGAGAGAATCAAGGAATAAGAATGGGTCATATCAACTACAAACTGCCAATGTAATATGTCATTTACACTGCCACTGACTGAAAAATATGGGCATTTCTCTGTGGAGACCGACCACAGTGCTGTGACGGCTGATTACCCTCAATGACCGCTGAGAGAGCTCAGGGTGGAGTGAGACACTCTGTGCTCCAGAGAATCTGTGACAGGTCTTTAGACAGTCAGATCCTTTGGGGAATACAGATTCTATGATCTCAATCCTTGCATCTCCTCATACTTAGAGAAGTACCAAATTCCTTCATGATAACATCAGATCCTCGTGGCTAACTGAAACCCACTTATAAAAAGAGGGTTTAATGGTACTGAAACCCCTCTTCATCAAAACATTATATATTGATTTTCCTCCCACTGTCTCTTCAGAGCTGTCTGAGAGACTGCCTCCTGGGCTGCAGTCCTCATTTTGCCCCAAATAAAACTTAACGTGCAACTCTCAAGCTGTTCATACTTTTGAGTCAACAGAACTATGATAATATGCCTTGAACTTAGGCTAAATTAGAAAACAATAGCTGCATATAAGGACTGCAAGAGAAATCCCTTTAAGAAACAAAGTGCTCTCTTGGAAACTGTTTCAAGTCCCTTACAATCCAGGAGTAGACATAGGTAGCTGAGAGTGGGACTAGGTGGTTAAACACCCTAAGCCTGTACTGCCTAAGGCAGAAGATCAGGACTAAGGTTTTATTTCTCTGTTATATATGCCTAAGCAAGAAATATTATGAAATAACTAGCAAGCACAGAGGCAAAGACAATTCTAAATTCACAGGAGTCACAGAATTAGACCGTCTTAAAACCAAAGCTCCTGGGGCAAGCATTGTACCAACCTACACTTGAGCCTATAATACCTGAAAGCATATTTGCAACAAATTAACAAGATTAGAATCAGCAAATACTCAAGTCTACACAGAATTGTATTTCTATGAAACATCTCCATAGTGGTGGTTTCTCATAATGTGCAGATGTAACTATAGTCATACGTCTAACTATATTCATACTATTAACCAATATACATGCTATTAAAACATACACACATTTCCAGAAAGGTGCATACAGGTTAGGACTGATATTAATTCACCATTTCAGTTGTCCCTGGCAGAGATGTCTTTGTAGGCTAACTCAGTACCAAACAATGCACCATGAGCTATACACAGGTGGCGACAAGATCCCCAGGAGTACAACCAAAACTCTAAGTAGACATCCATGGTCTGTTTAGTGACATTTAAGTGAAATTAAGGACCACAGAAGTCATGTCATGATACCCAATGATTCCTTACTCTCTGTTTGCTTCTTGGAATTCATGAACCAGCAAATCAAACACACACACACACACACACTTGTTTGCGGCACATTCAAGTTCCTCTAATCCTGGAAGTTAAAAACACATGCACCAAGAAAAACAGAAACGAACAACTCTGTATCATTCTGCCTTGTCACAATGAAGACGAATGTTCTCAAACTACAGTAATAGTAGAAAAACAGAGAGTGCATGTGTATGTCTAATATACAGAGTTTAACTCAGTGTGGTCTTCTCATTGCATTAACATGAGAGACTGCCTCCTGGGCTGCAGTCCTCATTTTGCCCCAAATAAAACTTAACGTGCAACTCTCAAGCTGTTCATACTTTTGAGTCAACAGAACTATGATAATATGCCTTGAACTTAGGCTAAATTAGAAAACAATAGCTGCATATAAGGACTGCAAGAGAAATCCCTTTAAGAAACAAAGTGCTCTCTTGGAAACTGTTTCAAGTCCCTTACAATCCAGGAGTAGACATAGGTAGCTGAGAGTGGGACTAGGTGGTTAAACACCCTAAGCCTGTACTGCCTAAGGCAGAAGATCAGGACTAAGGTTTTATTTCTCTGTTATATATGCCTAAGCAAGAAATATTATGAAATAACTAGCAAGCACAGAGGCAAAGACAATTCTAAATTCACAGGAGTCACAGAATTAGACCGTCTTAAAACCAAAGCTCCTGGGGCAAGCATTGTACCAACCTACACTTGAGCCTATAATACCTGAAAGCATATTTGCAACAAATTAACAAGATTAGAATCAGCAAATACTCAAGTCTACACAGAATTGTATTTCTATGAAACATCTCCATAGTGGTGGTTTCTCATAATGTGCAGATGTAACTATAGTCATACGTCTAACTATATTCATACTATTAACCAATATACATGCTATTAAAACATACACACATTTCCAGAAAGGTGCATACAGGTTAGGACTGATATTAATTCACCATTTCAGTTGTCCCTGGCAGAGATGTCTTTGTAGGCTAACTCAGTACCAAACAATGCACCATGAGCTATACACAGGTGGCGACAAGATCCCCAGGAGTACAACCAAAACTCTAAGTAGACATCCATGGTCTGTTTAGTGACATTTAAGTGAAATTAAGGACCACAGAAGTCATGTCATGATACCCAATGATTCCTTACTCTCTGTTTGCTTCTTGGAATTCATGAACCAGCAAATCAAACACACACACACACACACACTTGTTTGCGGCACATTCAAGTTCCTCTAATCCTGGAAGTTAAAAACACATGCACCAAGAAAAACAGAAACGAACAACTCTGTATCATTCTGCCTTGTCACAATGAAGACGAATGTTCTCAAACTACAGTAATAGTAGAAAAACAGAGAGTGCATGTGTATGTCTAATATACAGAGTTTAACTCAGTGTGGTCTTCTCATTGCGCATTAACAGAATCACTAGGGGCTTGCTTAAAATGTCACAGATTTAATGGATTTGAATTCTGGATGTTATTTTTTTTATGCATTTATAAAAGGTTCAGCAGGTCACTGTTATGCACAGTTAGTGTTCAGAATTATGGCTCTACTCGTAAAGTTTGCTACAGAGCAATGGGCCCAGTTATTGAAAGTACAACATCAAATTAGCAGGCTTGTAGGAAACCCTCTGCCATGTACACTGTGGCTGTGTCAGCAGCTTTCATTGCTTCCTGTTGTAACATCTCGCTTGGTTGGTTATCTACTATCAGTGCCTTGGAGAGGACTCCTCACTCAGATTCAGAAAGTCTGTATTTCAGAATGTAGTAACTCTTCTCCCTTATCCTGCCCATAGTTATTGGTCTAAGTAAGCATATGATCCATTTGGGTACAATAATGTGTGAGGACAGGTCTGTGATTGTGTATAGGTGAGGAGAGGCTCTTGGAATTCACTTCCTTCTGAGAAAGCGCCTGCTAATAACCCACTGTCTCACATCTTTAAATACAGACAAGGAAGTCTGTGCCCCAGGAGCAAGTTGACCGGCATCTTAGAACCATGATGGGAGCTGTCTTTTGAAATAACCCAATCCTCGAAAGACTAAGTAGATAAACTAAGAAAATTAGATTTCTGATGATATTACTGAGACACTGAATCATATCCTAATCTCACTCTAGACTTCTAGCTCTGAGGAAAAATACTAGCACAGTATTGTTTACTTAGTTTTAGTTGAGCTTTCTCATACTTGCAACTAACAGCATTCTACTACAATGGTAAACAGGTTCACTGTTTTCATTTAAAATATATTAGAATGCCTAAGAAATTAATTAGCTCTGAGGGAGGCCAGACTGGAAATACATACAGTCCAGGACTGTACTTTCAGTGGCAGATGGGCTTTCAGCAAACTGTAATTTTTCCACAGAGTTTATCACCACATTTTGAAACAATAAATCTATTTATTTAATTTCCAAAGTTGGTCACAATTTTTTCACGGTGGTCTGGCAATGAACATGTTCATAAACTGGACTGGTGCTTGACCAAAGAAGGCACTCTACAGATTTTCCTTCCCTTCTTTCTTTCCTCTCTCCTTACTTTTCTCCTTCGCTTATGGGGTCAACCGTCAAGCACAATAACTTCCCATTGAACCACACATTACCTTGATATACATGTGCTACTAAAACGCACATGTTTCTTAATGGACAGGCTTTAGTTTCTATGTGGTCTCAACAATTCTTATATCTCCTGTTTTTTGTTGTTGTTGTTTTGTTTTATCTGTGGGTGTTTTAAGTATTTTCATAACTTGGAAATTTTATCCACTTAAAACAATTATATATCCAGCATGGCTCACCATCAAATTGGAAAAGTTCATTATGAAATATATAAAATACATTTCTTAGCATACGATAATTTATTTTACAAAGAGATGTTGCTCAGTTCTTACTGACTTATCGATCATTCTGTTTCCCACATTATAAATCTAGTTAATTATGTACCAAACATGCATTGGAAATATACAATTATCTATGTAATTCATTATTTTCATGAGCAAAGCAACAAGAAAAGTGTATTGTTGAACTTTCACAATATTTTAGAATGGTTTTACTCAATAGCAGCGAGGCAAAAATAACAATGATGGTATGTATGCATGATTATTCATGCCTGCCCAGATTTTAAATGCTATAAATGTGTGTGTATGTGTGTGGGGGTGTGATTACTAAGACAAAGAAGAGTAAACTGCCATTTAAAATTTGTGAATACAGTCATTTAAGTAGGCTGTGGAGGTGCTTTTGGATCTACTCAGATAAGTGTTTAGAGGGAAGTTTTAGTTTATATAATCTGTTTCATTATTTTGATTTGTTTGTTCTTGGCCAATTGGCCAAGGAGGACATGCCTCAGACATAAAGATACTTAGTTGACTTTCTCATCTTGCAACTAACAGCATTCTACTACAATGGTAAACAGGTTCACTGTTTTCATTTAAAATATATTAGAATGCCTAAGAAATTAATTAGCTCTGAGGGAGGCCAGACTGGAAATACATACAGTCCAGGACTGTACTTTCAGTGGCAGATGGGCTTTCAGCAAACTGTAATTTTTCCACAGAGTTTATCACCACATTTTGAAACAATAAATCTATTTATTTAATTTCCAAAGTTGGTCACAATTTTTTCACGGTGGTCTGGCAATGAACATGTTCATAAACTGGACTGGTGCTTGACCAAAGAAGGCACTCTACAGATTTTCCTTCCCTTCTTTCTTTCCTCTCTCCTTACTTTTCTCCTTCGCTTATGGGGTCAACCGTCAAGCACAATAACTTCCCATTGAACCACACATTACCTTGATATACATGTGCTACTAAAACGCACATGTTTCTTAATGGACAGGCTTTAGTTTCTATGTGGTCTCAACAATTCTTATATCTCCTGTTTTTTGTTGTTGTTGTTTTGTTTTATCTGTGGGTGTTTTAAGTATTTTCATAACTTGGAAATTTTATCCACTTAAAACAATTATATATCCAGCATGGCTCACCATCAAATTGGAAAAGTTCATTATGAAATATATAAAATACATTTCTTAGCATACGATAATTTATTTTACAAAGAGATGTTGCTCAGTTCTTACTGACTTATCGATCATTCTGTTTCCCACATTATAAATCTAGTTAATTATGTACCAAACATGCATTGGAAATATACAATTATCTATGTAATTCATTATTTTCATGAGCAAAGCAACAAGAAAAGTGTATTGTTGAACTTTCACAATATTTTAGAATGGTTTTACTCAATAGCAGCGAGGCAAAAATAACAATGATGGTATGTATGCATGATTATTCATGCCTGCCCAGATTTTAAATGCTATAAATGTGTGTGTATGTGTGTGGGGGTGTGATTACTAAGACAAAGAAGAGTAAACTGCCATTTAAAATTTGTGAATACAGTCATTTAAGTAGGCTGTGGAGGTGCTTTTGGATCTACTCAGATAAGTGTTTAGAGGGAAGTTTTAGTTTATATAATCTGTTTCATTATTTATTGATTTGTTTGTTCTTGGCCAATTGGCCAAGGAGGACATGCCTCCAGACATAAAAGTTGATACTACCAATTCCTTCTTTGTGAAAGTATGCAGAGTGTTAGTCTCTCCTCACCAAAGACTTCAGACAACATATTGTGTGGTCAATTCCTCATTCTAAGAACCTCAGAATAATTGGGTCCCAGTGAGAAGCAGTAGACATGGTATAGAAAATTCAGAGAACTGCAAAGTCTTCTCTGTACTGTCAGTCTCCTTATAAAGTTTGAATGTTATGCCGTACGTATTTGGAGGGTGGCATTTATTTGAACACACATTTAGTTAGCATGTAAGTATTTATTTGTATGTTTGCTTGTCTCTTCCTTTAGACTAGGAGTCTCATGAGGGCAAGGATGTGCCTCTTTTGCTCACCCTTATAACTACAGATTTTAGAAGAGTAACTATAACCTGAAGAGACAACAAATATTTGTTAAAGAAATAAAATGTGTGTAAGTATTTAATTCAGTCCTCCTGCTACTCAATAAAATTTAGCTGCTTCATTATTCTACATTACTAGACTTACCAAAGAGAAAGCCTTAACTATCATTATATTTTAGTTCATAAAACTATACCTAAATGGGTTTCTCTGGAAACTTAGATAGTAAAGAGTCTGCCTGCCATGAAGGAGACCAAGGTTTGATCCCTGGGTCAGGAATATCCTCTGGAGAAGGGCATGACAACCCACTCAGGTATTCTTGCCTGAAGAATTCCACTGACAGAGGAGCCTGGTGGGTCACAGTCTACTACAGTCCATGGGGTCACAAAAAGTCAGACACAACTGAGGGACTAGCACAGACATAATCACATACAATAACTTGCATCATCATGTGTAGTCATATAAAAAAGTTAAATCATTATAATTTTATTTTTTCATGAGCAAAGCAACAAGAAAAGTGTATTGTTGAACTTTCACAATATTTTAGAATGGTTTTACTCAATAGCAGCGAGGCAAAAATAACAATGATGGTATGTATGCATGATTATTCATGCCTGCCCAGATTTTAAATGCTATAAATGTGTGTGTATGTGTGTGGGGGTGTGATTACTAAGACAAAGAAGAGTAAACTGCCATTTAAAATTTGTGAATACAGTCATTTAAGTAGGCTGTGGAGGTGCTTTTGGATCTACTCAGATAAGTGTTTAGAGGGAAGTTTTAGTTTATATAATCTGTTTCATTATTTATTGATTTGTTTGTTCTTGGCCAATTGGCCAAGGAGGACATGCCTCCAGACATAAAAGTTGATACTACCAATTCCTTCTTTGTGAAAGTATGCAGAGTGTTAGTCTCTCCTCACCAAAGACTTCAGACAACATATTGTGTGGTCAATTCCTCATTCTAAGAACCTCAGAATAATTGGGTCCCAGTGAGAAGCAGTAGACATGGTATAGAAAATTCAGAGAACTGCAAAGTCTTCTCTGTACTGTCAGTCTCCTTATAAAGTTTGAATGTTATGCCGCGTATTTGGAGGGTGGCATTTATTTGAACACACATTTAGTTAGCATGTAAGTATTTATTTGTATGTTTGCTTGTCTCTTCCTTTAGACTAGGAGTCTCATGAGGGCAAGGATGTGCCTCTTTTGCTCACCCTTATAACTACAGATTTTAGAAGAGTAACTATAACCTGAAGAGACAACAAATATTTGTTAAAGAAATAAAATGTGTGTAAGTATTTAATTCAGTCCTCCTGCTACTCAATAAAATTTAGCTGCTTCATTATTCTACATTACTAGACTTACCAAAGAGAAAGCCTTAACTATCATTATATTTTAGTTCATAAAACTATACCTAAGTGGGTTTCTCTGGAAACTTAGATAGTAAAGAGTCTGCCTGCCATGAAGGAGACCAAGGTTTGATCCCTGGGTCAGGAATATCCTCTGGAGAAGGGCATGACAACCCACTCAGGTATTCTTGCCTGAAGAATTCCACTGACAGAGGAGCCTGGTGGGTCACAGTCTACTACAGTCCATGGGGTCACAAAAAGTCAGACACAACTGAGGGACTAGCACAGACATAATCACATACAATAACTTGCATCATCATGTGTAGTCATATAAATCAAATTTTCTTTCTTGGGGCAGGAGAGAAAAGGAGCACCATTTGAAAATACAA
Source organism: Tragulus kanchil (assembly GCA_022376925.1). Classification (NCBI taxonomy): domain Eukaryota; kingdom Metazoa; phylum Chordata; class Mammalia; order Artiodactyla; family Tragulidae; genus Tragulus; species Tragulus kanchil. Next base: position 35,048,390 of record JAIOJX010000004.1, read on the forward strand.
AGCTCTAATAACCATTTGATTGTCTCACAGAAAAACAAATATGTGATTTTAAATTAACTCAAAAGCATCAAACTATAGTTTATTAATTTAATAGATTCATTAAAATAGAAACACAAAGTGCACTCTCTAAAGTTTAGTAGTAATATAGCTCACTTGAATTTTATAAGCTACTTATATAGTGAATCATGTTAACAGTAATTAGCAATGCATTTGTGATTTTCTCATTTTAGAAAGAGGCACAAGTGGGAAAAATAATAAAGAATCAATGAAAGCTTTGGTTTTTATTTTTTCCTACTGACTAAAAAAAAATATGTAATTTACAAAGTATTCCCAGAGTATTGGATGACATAGAAGTAAGTAGACCATATTCATATTCCAGCTAGTATTAAAGAGACTTTGGGGACATAATGAGGACACATTTCGCTACTTAAAGGAATCACTAAAAAGATCTTTACGCTAGATGATTTGACATTACAAAAGCCTATAATTTAGTATTTTCTGTGTCTATACAACTGTCCTCAAACAGCCTTTATTTATTCAACCTGACATCCCTCATATCCAAATTCATCTCATCATTGTAGACGGAATGTAGATCTGACCACCCTAAGTTCTTCGTATTTTAGTTTTCAGACTTAGTTTCCTCCTTACAGCCCTGACTAAGCTTTTAAACAATACCTAAAGTCAGTTCTAAACAAAATGGCAATGGCAATAGTATTTTTCAGTCTTGATCCCAAGCTGAACATTTTCCATGATCTTCTTTCGAGGGCAGTAGTTATGTTTTAATTTTGTTCAGTGCATATAATTAGTATGCAGTAACTATTTCTGGAACGCTATCTAGTTATAGAAATGAGAAATAAAGTCCAGTAAGTGAGTTTAATGGCTGTTTCTACCTTACAAAGGGTCATGTAAGGAGCTAATTGGAAATGAAACCATAGATAGCCTAAGAAAATTTATGGACCGATAGAGGAAACTTGTAAAGGATAAAGCAGATCAGAAGTTTATATAGGGACTTTCCTATTGGTCCAGTGGTTAAGACTCTGTTCCCAACGCAGGGGGCCCAGGCTTGATCCCTGGTCAGGGAACTAGATTCCACATGGTGCAACTAAAAGCCAAATAAATAAATAATTACAAAAAAGAAGTTGATATAAATGACTGCTCACATTTATCAATTTTCAATAAAATTAATCCATACTTTTTTTTGAAAATTTAATATAGGAGAGGAGGGAATAGTCCTGGAAAGAAGAAGGTTGTTTAATGTGACAGGAAAGCCATGCAGCTGAGGTCACTTGCTTATCATATGAAAATTTCAGAAGGTTACAACATCTATATTATTCTGTTTCAAAGCACCAGACAGAAGGAAGCTCATATCACCAGACTCATGTCCTATGGAATCGTGCATTATTTATGTGTGGGCAACTGCTCACTTCAACCTCAGTTCACTCCCATAACTTTGGACAAATGAGCTAATCTGAAATATAAATCTGTTAAAACCAAAGGAACCAAAAGAGCAATGGATACAGCAGCAAGACTGGCACAAATCTCAGAGACATGTCCACTTAAGGAAATCACAAAAGCATTGCACAATAAAATGTTAACGTGAGAAGAGATTCTGTGATTAAAGAGTTGGCCAAAAAAATTGTTATAATGGGTTAAGATATACATTAGAAAATATATATTTACTAAATCTACTAAATTAAAACTCAATACACACTGTATTTTGTAGTAAAATATGTAAATATAAGATTGTATATATATAATATGAAATTATAATTAAATGTAAATTTAAAAGTTATATATGATATTCTTAACTTGCTTTCATTAATATATTGAATGTATTTTCTATGACAATATAATTAATGAACATGGACAGTAATATTTTATTTTATAGATAAAATACAGTTTCTTTAAACGAGTCTCTACAGAATGAGGGGCTTCCCAGGTGGCGCTAGTGGTAAAGTATCTGCCTGCCAATGCAGGAGATGTAAGAGACATGGGTTCAATCCCCAAAATAACCCTCTGCAGTATTATGGACTGTACAGAGGAGCCTGGTGGGCTACAGTCCATGGGGCTGCAGAGTCAGACATGACTGAGTGACTAAGCATATACACACAGCACTGCTGAATGATATTTCCTATTGGTCCAGTGGTTAAGACTCTGTTCCCAACGCAGGGGGCCCAGGCTTGATCCCTGGTCAGGGAACTAGATTCCACATGGTGCAACTAAAAGCCAAATAAATAAATAATTACAAAAAAGAAGTTGATATAAATGACTGCTCACATTTATCAATTTTCAATAAAATTAATCCATACTTTTTTTTGAAAATTTAATATAGGAGAGGAGGGAATAGTCCTGGAAAGAAGAAGGTTGTTTAATGTGACAGGAAAGCCATGCAGCTGAGGTCACTTGCTTATCATATGAAAATTTCAGAAGGTTACAACATCTATATTATTCTGTTTCAAAGCACCAGACAGAAGGAAGCTCATATCACCAGACTCATGTCCTATGGAATCGTGCATTATTTATGTGTGGGCAACTGCTCACTTCAACCTCAGTTCACTCCCATAACTTTGGACAAATGAGCTAATCTGAAATATAAATCTGTTAAAACCAAAGGAACCAAAAGAGCAATGGATACAGCAGCAAGACTGGCACAAATCTCAGAGACATGTCCACTTAAGGAAATCACAAAAGCATTGCACAATAAAATGTTAACGTGAGAAGAGATTCTGTGATTAAAGAGTTGGCCAAAAAAATTGTTATAATGGGTTAAGATATACATTAGAAAATATATATTTACTAAATCTACTAAATTAAAACTCAATACACACTGTATTTTGTAGTAAAAATATGTAAATATAAGATTGTATATATATAATATGAAATTATAATTAAATGTAAATTTAAAAGTTATATATGATATTCTTAACTTGCTTTCATTAATATATTGAATGTATTTTCTATGACAATATAATTAATGAACATGGACAGTAATATTTTATTTTATAGATAAAATACAGTTTCTTTAAACGAGTCTCTACAGAATGAGGGGCTTCCCAGGTGGCGCTAGTGGTAAAGTATCTGCCTGCCAATGCAGGAGATGTAAGAGACATGGGTTCAATCCCCAAAATAACCCTCTGCAGTATTATGGACTGTACAGAGGAGCCTGGTGGGCTACAGTCCATGGGGCTGCAGAGTCAGACATGACTGAGTGACTAAGCATATACACACAGCACTGCTGAATGATATTTGGATTAAGTCAGGGTTTTTCCGCTAAGAAATACTATTTCAATGAATAATCAAACTCCATTTAAATGGCTGTAGACCATAAAATTACAAGACCAAGTAATTTCATTAAATAAATAAGAGGCCACAACTTAATACAATATAAAAAAAAAAAAAAAACCTTTTCACAAATAAGGTTTTTAAAGGAGCCTATTTTATGGCATCAGTATATCTTAAAATACTGGAGTGGGTTGCCACTTCCTTCTCCAGGAGATCTTCCCCAACCAGAGACTGAACCTGGGTCTCCTGCATTGCAGGTGGATTCTTCACCAAGTGAGCCACCAGGGAAACCCATTTTTAGTAACATATTTCTTAAATATATCAGACAATATTACATTTGCAACTTCTTCCTGTGAAAGTGACTTCCTTGCATAGACTTACTATTAATGGAGATCAAATAAAGGTTGGCCATAAACCATGCCCAAACGGCACAAGACACGGGTGAAGAAACGCCTGAGCTCTGAGATTGAGCAGGTTTCCCTGACCATCACCCTTACCTCACTAGGGGTTTGTAGGACTGTACACTGACTATAATATCCTTATATTAAATAATACAAAACTTCAATGGTTAACAAAATTAATGGTGACTGAAGACAGAAAATAACCTTATTACAAAATATTGGCACTTTATGTGTGTGTGTGTGTATACAAGAAAGTATTTAATATGTTACAGTTATTTCAAATATGACATGTGTACCACTAGTGAAATTTGAGAAGTCTCTTAGTAAAATATCATTTCTTTCTCACTGCTAGTATTCCAGAAAGGAATTCAGAAATTTTATTTTATAGATAAAATACAGTTTCTTTAAACGAGTCTCTACAGAATGAGGGGCTTCCCAGGTGGCGCTAGTGGTAAAGTATCTGCCTGCCAATGCAGGAGATGTAAGAGACATGGGTTCAATCCCCAAAATAACCCTCTGCAGTATTATGGGCTGTACAGAGGAGCCTGGTGGGCTACAGTCCATGGGGCTGCAGAGTCAGACATGACTGAGTGACTAAGCATATACACACAGCACTGCTGAATGATATTTGGATTAAGTCAGGGTTTTTCCGCTAAGAAATACTATTTCAATGAATAATCAAACTCCATTTAAATGGCTGTAGACCATAAAATTACAAGACCAAGTAATTTCATTAAATAAATAAGAGGCCACAACTTAATACAATATAAAAAAAAAAAAAAAAAAAAAACCTTTTCACAAATAAGGTTTTTAAAGGAGCCTATTTTATGGCATCAGTATATCTTAAAATACTGGAGTGGGTTGCCACTTCCTTCTCCAGGAGATCTTCCCCAACCAGAGACTGAACCTGGGTCTCCTGCATTGCAGGTGGATTCTTCACCAAGTGAGCCACCAGGGAAACCCATTTTTAGTAACATATTTCTTAAATATATCAGACAATATTACATTTGCAACTTCTTCCTGTGAAAGTGACTTCCTTGCATAGACTTACTATTAATGGAGATCAAATAAAGGTTGGCCATAAACCATGCCCAAACGGCACAAGACACGGGTGAAGAAACGCCTGAGCTCTGAGATTGAGCAGGTTTCCCTGACCATCACCCTTACCTCACTAGGGGTTTGTAGGACTGTACACTGACTATAATATCCTTATATTAAATAATACAAAACTTCAATGGTTAACAAAATTAATGGTGACTGAAGACAGAAAATAACCTTATTACAAAATATTGGCACTTTATGTGTGTGTGTGTGTATACAAGAAAGTATTTAATATGTTACAGTTATTTCAAATATGACATGTGTACCACTAGTGAAATTTGAGAAGTCTCTTAGTAAAATATCATTTCTTTCTCACTGCTAGTATTCCAGAAAGGAATTCAGAAATTTTATGATGGCTTTGAAATGATGGGCTCCCAAATTACAGATCCACACATGTGGCTTAATTAAAATATCTTTTGAAACTCAAAAGATGAAGGGAAAAAACAGTGGAAGGTGTAACTTGAAAAGAGCCGAGATATCTCTGGTGAATCTCTCTGCTTCTCTTTGGTCAAGGGGAGTATTTTTTTCATGTAGTCTGAACTCTTCCCAAGGACACTAACTAAAGAGATAAAGCACAGCCTCTGCTTGTCTATACAGAACTCGATTAATCTAATGTGCCACTGACTTATTCAGCAGTGAGTTAATGACTGTTACAGAGGATTCTTTCCCTGCCTGTTAAAATACAAGCTAAAATTAAATGCTTTCTCTTCAGACTAGTTAGGGCCTTCTTTAAAAGAAAATAGTCAGTGTATTCACATTCAGGTGTTAATCAAATGACATTGACAATGTAATTTCCCTATCTTCAAAACTTGTCTCCCTAGGCTGAATTTCTCCTTAATTGGAATGTCTTTAAGGAACTCAAGTGACAAAAAAGTGGACAGGTCTAACTTTAAGGCGATGAAATTGAATAAAGGTACAGAGATATTCAGGGAGAGACCAAGCCTCATTCTTCTTATCTTTGGGGTTATTTTCAAGTTGGAATGCACACTATTAACGTCAACTTTCTAAAACTGTCAGAACACAGTCTACGAAACAGCCAGTTTAGAAAACAGGATGTAAAGAACTTTGCATTCATAAGTTTGAATCCAAACCAAAATTAAAGGTCAGTCAAGTCTACTCTGCCAACCAAAATTCTAAATGTTCTCTGAGATTGAGCAGGTTTCCCTGACCATCACCCTTACCTCACTAGGGGTTTGTAGGACTGTACACTGACTATAATATCCTTATATTAAATAATACAAAACTTCAATGGTTAACAAAATTAATGGTGACTGAAGACAGAAAATAACCTTATTACAAAATATTGGCACTTTATGTGTGTGTGTGTGTATACAAGAAAGTATTTAATATGTTACAGTTATTTCAAATATGACATGTGTACCACTAGTGAAATTTGAGAAGTCTCTTAGTAAAATATCATTTCTTTCTCACTGCTAGTATTCCAGAAAGGAATTCAGAAATTTTATGATGGCTTTGAAATGATGGGCTCCCAAATTACAGATCCACACATGTGGCTTAATTAAAATATCTTTTGAAACTCAAAAGATGAAGGGAAAAAACAGTGGAAGGTGTAACTTGAAAAGAGCCGAGATATCTCTGGTGAATCTCTCTGCTTCTCTTTGGTCAAGGGGAGTATTTTTTTCATGTAGTCTGAACTCTTCCCAAGGACACTAACTAAAGAGATAAAGCACAGCCTCTGCTTGTCTATACAGAACTCGATTAATCTAATGTGCCACTGACTTATTCAGCAGTGAGTTAATGACTGTTACAGAGGATTCTTTCCCTGCCTGTTAAAATACAAGCTAAAATTAAATGCTTTCTCTTCAGACTAGTTAGGGCCTTCTTTAAAAGAAAATAGTCAGTGTATTCACATTCAGGTGTTAATCAAATGACATTGACAATGTAATTTCCCTATCTTCAAAACTTGTCTCCCTAGGCTGAATTTCTCCTTAATTGGAATGTCTTTAAGGAACTCAAGTGACAAAAAAGTGGACAGGTCTAACTTTAAGGCGATGAAATTGAATAAAGGTACAGAGATATTCAGGGAGAGACCAAGCCTCATTCTTCTTATCTTTGGGGTTATTTTCAAGTTGGAATGCACACTATTAACGTCAACTTTCTAAAACTGTCAGAACACAGTCTACGAAACAGCCAGTTTAGAAAACAGGATGTAAAGAACTTTGCATTCATAAGTTTGAATCCAAACCAAAATTAAAGGTCAGTCAAGTCTACTCTGCCAACCAAAATTCTAAATGTTGCTTCAAAACTTCTAGTGGCAGGGAACTCATAATCTCACAAAAAAACATGTTCATCCCTCTCTGAAAGACAGTCTCTGGAATACAAAGGAATAATGTGGCTTTTTTTGACATACCAGCCATTCAAATATTTGGAGGCAAAATCTCCATTTAATTTTTTAATCACGACATACAACCTGATCATCGTGTTTTTTTGTTAACTGCTTCTTGAAAAATTCAAATGTGTCAAGGTCTTTCAAAATATAGCAACAAGAAATCTTACAGCGACAAGAACTAGATGTCCAGACATGATCTAACTAGCACAAAATGCAATGGTGTTATTGTCTGCCTTCCTAAGGCTGCTGAAAGAATTCATTTCCATTCCCTCCTTCTTCCAGCCCCATCTTATTGACCAATACTAGAATGCTGGGGACAGATAATCTTACCTCCTTTCTATCAGAGGACAAGATAGGGCAGAAAAAAAGAAAGGGAGGAAATCACGAGGTGACTGTCAATAGTGAATAGACTCGCTTGTAAGCAGTGCTGAAAATGTTGAAAGTACCCTAACAACAGGAAAATTGGCAAAAGCTTAAAACCAAGCAAAGCCTTAAAGGTATTTTTCCAATGTTTTACTTTCTTTCTAGCAAAAATTTTAGCTTGTCTGTATTTCGTATGTAGCTGATAAAGTTGACTGATAGGAAAACCAAACATTTATCTTCAATGAAACAGTTTCCTTAGTGACCAGCACTAGGTGTCTGTCCAGGTGGATATAAATATTTTGTGGTTTCTCATGTGATTTTCCACCTGTCAAACAACATTTCTAGTCATAGAGAGGTCTCCTGAAAAGTATTTTTGAATCTTTATGTTTATTTCTTTCAGCAACTAATTTCTGGTCACAAATTCTAGGTTAGAAATTGGCACTAATTTCAGTCAATAATCCACAGTGAGCATTTTACAAATCAGCTATCTATTATACTAAGTCTTGATGAAAACAATCGCAAAAGTTAATGAATTTGAAAAAGAGATTTACCTTGGAGACAGAAAAAATGTAATAGCAAAACCAGTACAACTTAATCCTCAAAAGAAAAGCCTGAGGTACTACTTAAAATCATCATAAGTTTTATTAAGAGTTTTGTATTGTTTTGCTTTATGTTTGTAGGGCTCAATTATATTTTATCAAAAGAGGTTACAGAGTCATGTTTCTGGGACAATATTGTTAATAACATTGAAAACTGTATTATGGAAATAGTTCAAGAGGATTGACTAAAAGCCCTACACACTAGAGATCCACCACTATCCTGTGTGGCTCCTCATCTTTACAAACCCCAAATACTCTAGACAACCAATAATGTTAATTCTTCAAGAAGTTCCCAAGTTTCTTATCTTTATGCTTTTTCCCATTGGAAGGCATCTGCTGGGCTATGGTTCATAGAGTTGCATAGAGTCAGATATGACTCGGTGACTAAATAACAACAAATTCTGCTTAAAATCTTTCTACCAAATAATTTTACTGGTGAAATGCACTAGAATGTGGGGACAGATAATCTTACCTCCTTTCTATCAGAGGACAAGATAGGGCAGAAAAAAAGAAAGGGAGGAAATCACGAGGTGACTGTCAATAGTGAATAGACTCGCTTGTAAGCAGTGCTGAAAATGTTGAAAGTACCCTAACAACAGGAAAATTGGCAAAAGCTTAAAACCAAGCAAAGCCTTAAAGGTATTTTTCCAATGTTTTACTTTCTTTCTAGCAAAAATTTTAGCTTGTCTGTATTTCGTATGTAGCTGATAAAGTTGACTGATAGGAAAACCAAACATTTATCTTCAATGAAACAGTTTCCTTAGTGACCAGCACTAGGTGTCTGTCCAGGTGGATATAAATATTTTGTGGTTTCTCATGTGATTTTCCACCTGTCAAACAACATTTCTAGTCATAGAGAGGTCTCCTGAAAAGTATTTTTGAATCTTTATGTTTATTTCTTTCAGCAACTAATTTCTGGTCACAAATTCTAGGTTAGAAATTGGCACTAATTTCAGTCAATAATCCACAGTGAGCATTTTACAAATCAGCTATCTATTATACTAAGTCTTGATGAAAACAATCGCAAAAGTTAATGAATTTGAAAAAGAGATTTACCTTGGAGACAGAAAAAATGTAATAGCAAAACCAGTACAACTTAATCCTCAAAAGAAAAGCCTGAGGTACTACTTAAAATCATCATAAGTTTTATTAAGAGTTTTGTATTGTTTTGCTTTATGTTTGTAGGGCTCAATTATATTTTATCAAAAGAGGTTACAGAGTCATGTTTCTGGGACAATATTGTTAATAACATTGAAAACTGTATTATGGAAATAGTTCAAGAGGATTGACTAAAAGCCCTACACACTAGAGATCCACCACTATCCTGTGTGGCTCCTCATCTTTACAAACCCCAAATACTCTAGACAACCAATAATGCTAATTCTTCAAGAAGTTCCCAAGTTTCTTATCTTTATGCTTTTTCCCATTGGAAGGCATCTGCTGGGCTATGGTTCATAGAGTTGCATAGAGTCAGATATGACTCGGTGACTAAATAACAACAAATTCTGCTTAAAATCTTTCTACCAAATAATTTTACTGGTGAAATGCACTTCCATCCCAGCCCGTCGCAAAACCCATCTCACCCAGCAAATCTGATCCCTGGGACTGGAAGTAATGGTTCTTCCTCCTGATACCCACAGCATTTTTTTTTCTCCTTTTAGAATAATTATTTTCCGCACTGTGTAATGACTATTGATGAGTGTGTTTTGTAGTCTTTCCCAAGTGGATCTAAAGGTCAAGCTCTTTTTTCTTGGGGGCAAAGACATAGGGGAAAGTATGCCCTGGGGTCAGGACAGCTTTCCAGAGATGCTCAATAATATTCATTAAATGGAAGAGTCTAGTGTTCTTTTCTGCTCTGTGATTATATCGTTATGCAAAACCACAAAGAGCTTATTGTTGATGTATCACATCTAAGTACCTAAAATTAATATGCCGTCATAAATTCTAACTTTTTATTTATTATGACTTTACAGGATTCCCATTTTGCAATCTTATAAAGAAAAATCAATCCATAAGTTATTTGCTGAAGTATAAGGAAAGCTCTATTCTTCAAAGGCCAATTTCTAATTATGAAAACATTACTTACATTACTCCTAACTTTCAAATAATAATACATAGGGTTCTCTATTTTCCCATAATGACTGAGGTGATTTGTCAAATTATACACTGAAGAAAAGAAAATTTTGAAAAATTAAAAGCTGACAGCTAAATTGCCCCCAGTTTGCACATTCAAGCACAAGCAGAAAAAATTTTGACATAAAAATAATAGGTCAGGGGGCTTCCCTGGTGGTCCAGTGGGTAAGGACACCTCCTTTCAGTGCAAGGGCGCGGTTCAATCCCTGGTCTGGGAAGATCCCATGTGCCACGGAGCGGCTGGACCGATTTGGGGGGGTTTTTCAGACATCCATTGAAAACTGTATTATGGAAATAGTTCAAGAGGATTGACTAAAAGCCCTACACACTAGAGATCCACCACTATCCTGTGTGGCTCCTCATCTTTACAAACCCCAAATACTCTAGACAACCAATAATGCTAATTCTTCAAGAAGTTCCCAAGTTTCTTATCTTTATGCTTTTTCCCATTGGAAGGCATCTGCTGGGCTATGGTTCATAGAGTTGCATAGAGTCAGATATGACTCGGTGACTAAATAACAACAAATTCTGCTTAAAATCTTTCTACCAAATAATTTTACTGGTGAAATGCACTTCCATCCCAGCCCGTCAGAAACCCATCTCACCCAGCAAATCTGATCCCTGGGACTGGAAGTAATGGTTCTTCCTCCTGATACCCACAGCATTTTTTTTTCTCCTTTTAGAATAATTATTTTCCGCACTGTGTAATGACTATTGATGAGTGTGTTTTGTAGTCTTTCCCAAGTGGATCTAAAGGTCAAGCTCTTTTTTCTTGGGGGCAAAGACATAGGGGAAAGTATGCCCTGGGGTCAGGACAGCTTTCCAGAGATGCTCAATAATATTCATTAAATGGAAGAGTCTAGTGTTCTTTTCTGCTCTGTGATTATATCGTTATGCAAAACCACAAAGAGCTTATTGTTGATGTATCACATCTAAGTACCTAAAATTAATAGGGTCATAAATTCTAACTTTTTATTTATTATGACTTTACAGGATTCCCATTTTGCAATCTTATAAAGAAAAATCAATCCATAAGTTATTTGCTGAAGTATAAGGAAAGCTCTATTCTTCAAAGGCCAATTTCTAATTATGAAAACATTACTTACATTACTCCTAACTTTCAAATAATAATACATAGGGTTCTCTATTTTCCCATAATGACTGAGGTGATTTGTCAAATTATACACTGAAGAAAAGAAAATTTTGAAAAATTAAAAGCTGACAGCTAAATTGCCCCCAGTTTGCACATTCAAGCACAAGCAGAAAAAATTTTGACATAAAAATAATAGGTCAGGGGGCTTCCCTGGTGGTCCAGTGGGTAAGGACACCTCCTTGCAGTGCAAGGGCGCCGGTTCAATCCCTGGTCTGGGAAGATCCCATGTGCCACGGAGCGGCTGGACCGATGTGTCCAAGTACTGAGCCAGAGCTCTGGAGCGCATGGGCCCAGAGCCGGTGCTCTGCAGACATGGAGGCTGCTGCAATGGGAGGCCCACGCAGGCCAAAGAACAAAGATGGATGAAAACAGATACATGAAAGACCAATAGAAGTGCACCATCCCAAGCCAGAAAAAGAAAAGAAAATAGGTCAGGATTTATTGGACATTTCAATAATGTTATTAATGACTCAAATGATGGAACAATATTCAAAGACTTAGAAGCTTGAATTCTGCATGAAACTTTTCATTTGTCTATAAGGTTTAATTATTTTTATTTACTTATTTTTATAACTCTTACGTATCTCTTACTATAAGTTAGGAACTACTCTGAGAACCTTACACATATAATTAACTAAATTTGGACAAAGTTCCTCCGAAATTGGTGCTATTATTACACAGATTTTACAGAAAAGGAACAAAGGTATCAAGAGATTAAGCAACTTGGCCAAAGTAACAGAGACGGTAAATAGAAGAGTTGGAATTTTAAGTCAGTCTGGCTGGGTTCTTGATCTCAAAATCATGATATAGTTCTCTAGAGAATGTGTTCCTACAGAATTCCAAGAGCATATTCAGATTAAAAACTTTGAAATTACAGGTTTTACTATTATTATTATTATTTTATCTCTAGGTCTCCTTGCTTCAAAGTATCCATTTGCATATGTGTAACAGTTACATTTTAATTTGAACACAAACACTGGACTGTAGAAATAGGATGGGACAAAATTTCAGATTTAACACTTGTATCTGTCTTTGAGCAGACAAGGAATCTATGACCTTGATATAGTCATTGTGTTTATCACAGAATCCCTTTCCCATTGAACACTATGACTGGTATAAGCTTACCTGATAATTTCAAGAAATTGAAAAATTATTTCAACTGTTTATTTCAAGATTATTTTAAGAATAATACACAAATTAGTCTTTTAATGGATAGAATACTCTAAAAACATTATTAAAGTGAAAAAGGGTGAAAGAAAAACATGTCCTTAGCATTGTGGTGATTGGTAAATTGTATAAATCATTCTGGAGATAATATAGTTCAACCTCCATAGCTGAATAATTAATGGAAGCTGACAGAGGTCTAAGCATGTTCTGTGATACACCCTGATTTATGCCATTTATAGCATTTATGCCATGCAGTCAATGCCACTGCTTGAAATAGACCTGAATTGACACTAGCATGTGTCTTGTTTTTGAAAATATTTAGTAGGTACTGTGTTGATGACTAGCAGTAATGAGTGCTATACTCAATTGCTCTTTATGATTTGGATGTAGCATTTGGAGGTCTGCTTTCTCAATTAAAATTTTATCAGGGAAAACAATGGGGGAATTTATCAACATGCTATGCAGAGAAGGTGCTAATTCTTACTTAAAACTTGCTATATTTTCCAAGAGCTAGTACTTAAGAAAACACTCTTTTACTGAGGAACTAAAATTGGGTCCTCCCTACTATGTTTTCCAAGCTTTGATGAAAATAAAAATAACAAAGTAAATATTGATTACTGTCTATTTTCAATCATAGTTTGGTGAATTCTATACTTTTAGAGGGAAAAATTAAATATAATTGAAAAGGGTTCTGCCCCAATCCTCTCTCATCATCTGACTAATTTAACAATTATGTGTTGCCACAGTACTTTAAATATGGATTACAGAATTTGCTTTCACATCATACTTTGATATACATTGAGTTGTCCATGAGTACAAAGTTGTCTTAATGTGTCACCTAGTTTTCCCATGACTTCAAGGACTATGGCCAAATAATCCTTCAGACACAACATCTACTTGAAGCTCCTTGAGAAAAGATTCATGACTTATATGTCACTGTGGTAACCATTACGCTTTACCCTAGCAATTCCTTGTAACAAGTATGATTCTAGCACATAGTAGATGCCATAAATATTTGTTGACCAATCTAACTTACTAATATTAAGTACTAAGAGAGTTCAAATAGTTTTAAGAAAAATAAGTATCCACCTATCAAAATACAAATTTCAATGAATTCTTAATGCTTCTTCTCTCACTTTTCATTCTGCCTTCTGTGTAATTAATGGTAAGAGGGTAGACAAGACCCAATACTCCGTCATTCACCCAACAACCTCTAGCTTTTCCATTGGTATATTAATCTTTCTCCCATTTCTTACCTTCATCAAACCTTTGTAGGTTTTCCTTCCCCAGTCACTCTAAGTCTGTTCCATACTGTAGACTCTCTAGATCCTCTTTAAACATTTCTTTGATAAAATGCTTGCTCCCTCTCTCATTGATCTTACTCTTAGAGAATAGTCTTTTCCTCATAGAGTTTTTTTTTTTTTTTTAATCCTATCAAACTGGCCTTATTTTATATGACTACTTATAGTTTATTCTTTTAAAATGATTTATGGCCTTATATAACTATTTAAGTAAAAATAAAATTGATTAATTATTTTTTTTTTTCAGGGAAAACAATGGGGGAATTTATCAACATGCTATGCAGAGAAGGTGCTAATTCTTACTTAAAACTTGCTATATTTTCCAAGAGCTAGTACTTAAGAAAACACTCTTTTACTGAGGAACTAAAATTGGGTCCTCCCTACTATGTTTTCCAAGCTTTGATGAAAATAAAAATAACAAAGTAAATATTGATTACTGTCTATTTTCAATCATAGTTTGGTGAATTCTATACTTTTAGAGGGAAAAATTAAATATAATTGAAAAGGGTTCTGCCCCAATCCTCTCTCATCATCTGACTAATTTAACAATTATGTGTTGCCACAGTACTTTAAATATGGATTACAGAATTTGCTTTCACATCATACTTTGATATACATTGAGTTGTCCATGAGTACAAAGTTGTCTTAATGTGTCACCTAGTTTTCCCATGACTTCAAGGACTATGGCCAAATAATCCTTCAGACACAACATCTACTTGAAGCTCCTTGAGAAAAGATTCATGACTTATATGTCACTGTGGTAACCATTACGCTTTACCCTAGCAATTCCTTGTAACAAGTATGATTCTAGCACATAGTAGATGCCATAAATATTTGTTGACCAATCTAACTTACTAATATTAAGTACTAAGAGAGTTCAAATAGTTTTAAGAAAAATAAGTATCCACCTATCAAAATACAAATTTCAATGAATTCTTAATGCTTCTTCTCTCACTTTTCATTCTGCCTTCTGTGTAATTAATGGTAAGAGGGTAGACAAGACCCAATACTCCGTCATTCACCCAACAACCTCTAGCTTTTCCATTGGTATATTAATCTTTCTCCCATTTCTTACCTTCATCAAACCTTTGTAGGTTTTCCTTCCCCAGTCACTCTAAGTCTGTTCCATACTGTAGACTCTCTAGATCCTCTTTAAACATTTCTTTGATAAAATGCTTGCTCCCTCTCTCATTGATCTTACTCTTAGAGAATAGTCTTTTCCTCATAGAGTTTTTTTTTTTTTTTAATCCTATCAAACTGGCCTTATTTTATATGACTACTTATAGTTTATTCTTTTAAAATGATTTATGGCCTTATATAACTATTTAAGTAAAAATAAAATGAGATATAGCCTTTATTTTGTATTCTAAAAATGTATTTGACAGGAAAATCTCTTCTTTTGTTGAATATATCTTTCTCCTCCTATTATACAAATAGCTCCAAATCCACATTACTATGATTAAGCAGATCTAACCCCATTAAGCATTGTTTTCACATAAAAGCCATCATGATCAACTGTTTACCTATACAATACTCAAGATAGTTAAGGTCCTCAAATAACTCTATTCCAACCATTTACTTTTAAGAATTTAGTCTAAGGACATAATGGTGAATGCATACAAAATTTAGTTAGAACAATATTTACCAAAATGTTGATAATATAGAAAATCTTCATGGAAGTTATATATCCAAAAATAAGGGTTGGCTGAATAAAATGAATGTAGATGATGGGAAGTTAGCCTGATTATTTTAATGTCAGGAAAGAATTTTTAGCCAAATAAAAGATATTAATTTCATATTCTGAGTGATAAAGAATGATAAAAATATGTTGTATACAAGTTTTATGGACTTGTATGTATACACGTATAGATAATTTAGTATAAAGGTGTCAATTTAAATTGCTATCAGTCTTTATATGACTGTAATAAGTGTCCTAGATGGCTCAGTGGTAAAGAATCTGCCTAACAATACAGCAGACACAAGAGACATGCGCTCAGTGCCTACGTGGGAGCATCTCCTGGAGTAGGAAATGGCAAACCACTCCAGTATTCTTGCCTGGGAAATCCTCTGGACAGAGGAGCTTTGTGGGTTACAGCCCAAGGGGTCACAAAACAGTTAGACATGATTGTGATTTAGTGACGGAACAACAACAAATCCCAAGATTAAAACTGTTCACTTTTCCTCCTGTTAAGGGCATTTAGCAACTCAATCTAAAGATAATTACATTTGCATTTTCTTGTTTACCTATCAAACCTTTGACCCTTACTTAAAGTCTGTTCCATACTGTTTATCCTCTTTAAACATTTCTTTGATAAAATGCTTGCTCCCTCTCTCATTGATCTTACTCTTAGAGAATAGTCTTTTCCTCATAGAGTTTTTTTTTTTTTTTAATCCTATCAAACTGGCCTTATTTTATATGACTACTTATAGTTTATTCTTTTAAAATGATTTATGGCCTTATATAACTATTTAAGTAAAAATAAAATGAGATATAGCCTTTATTTTGTATTCTAAAAATGTATTTGACAGGAAAATCTCTTCTTTTGTTGAATATATCTTTCTCCTCCTATTATACAAATAGCTCCAAATCCACATTACTATGATTAAGCAGATCTAACCCCATTAAGCATTGTTTTCACATAAAAGCCATCATGATCAACTGTTTACCTATACAATACTCAAGATAGTTAAGGTCCTCAAATAACTCTATTCCAACCATTTACTTTTAAGAATTTAGTCTAAGGACATAATGGTGAATGCATACAAAATTTAGTTAGAACAATATTTACCAAAATGTTGATAATATAGAAAATCTTCATGGAAGTTATATATCCAAAAATAAGGGTTGGCTGAATAAAATGAATGTAGATGATGGGAAGTTAGCCTGATTATTTTAATGTCAGGAAAGAATTTTTAGCCAAATAAAAGATATTAATTTGATATTCTGAGTGATAAAGAATGATAAAATATATGTTGTATACAAGTTTTATGGACTTGTATGTATACACGTATAGATAATTTAGTATAAAGGTGTCAATTTAAATTGCTATCAGTCTTTATATGACTGTAATAAGTGTCCTAGATGGCTCAGTGGTAAAGAATCTGCCTAACAATACAGCAGACACAAGAGACATGCGCTCAGTGCCTACGTGGGAGCATCTCCTGGAGTAGGAAATGGCAAACCACTCCAGTATTCTTGCCTGGGAAATCCTCTGGACAGAGGAGCTTTGTGGGTTACAGCCCAAGGGGTCACAAAACAGTTAGACATGATTGTGATTTAGTGACGGAACAACAACAAATCCCAAGATTAAAACTGTTCACTTTTCCTCCTGTTAAGGGCATTTAGCAACTCAATCTAAAGATAATTACATTTGCATTTTCTTGTTTCTATTGTAACCATACAAAGAGCATTTTGTTTACTTTCTAGCAACATGTCTATTTCCCTGAAATGATGGAATTTTAACACCTTGTCACAATTGGTTAATGACAATATTATTTTTTAATGATTTGCTCTGTTTGGGATACCGTTGGTTAATTGAAAGGAAACAAACTATAGCTACAACTGTTAAAATCAAGCAATAGATTGATAGTGAAGATCACTGAAAATAAAAAAAACAAGTAACAATATGTGCGCATGTGTGCTCAGTCACTCAGTTGTGTCCAACACTTTGTGACCCCATGGACTGTCACCTTGCAGGCTCCTCTGTCCACAGGATTTCCCAGGCAATAATACTGAAGTGGGTTGCCATTTCCTCCTCCAGGGTATCTTCCCAAGCCAGGGACCGAACCCACTTTTCCTTAGTCTTCTGTATTGGCAGGCAGATTCTTTGCCACTAAGCCATATGGGTAGACCAAGTAATAATACAGAAGGTTTTAACAATCGTTGGGCATGTTTAACTATTTTATAAGTCATTTGCAAGTCTCCTGTATATTTCCTTTCTATTAAATTGAAAAAGTATTTTTCCCCAGAAATTAAGGCTCAATTTGTCAATTAGCCTATTACTTAAAAACGGTCATTTTCATAAATATGCAGAATTGTACATTTTGACAGTGCCACACATTCATGTTACTCCATTTGGAATCTGAATAAAAGGAAAAGATAATGTCACTTCAAATTTTCTTGCTTACAATTTCCTCAATGTGTTTTCCTATAATAAACAGAAAATAATCAAATTTTACCTTTTTTTTTTTTTTTTTTTTTTTTACTTTTTCCTCCCTTATAAAAAATAGAGGACTTTTAGGGTAAAAATCAGTGTTACAATTTTTTTTTTTTGTATTCATAGCTACTAACACAAAAATAAATATCCAGAAACATATCTACACATTTGCCAACTTTTTGCATTGCCGATAAAAAATGTTAAAAATATTAAAAGAAAAGCAACTAACATTTCAAGGTAAACTGCAGAGTTGGCTATAAATTCTTTCCTTTCTTGCATCTTCACCTTTGCAGTATGAAGTAGTAAATCTCCCATTAAACCTGTGCTTTGCTAACACGACACAGGCTGAGATTGGGTAAGGGGTTGGAATTGGGATCCGATCTTTCTCACCGCTCTGGGGGCCATTCTACCACCATGATGTAAGGAAGCTTGAACTGTCAGAAACAAGCCAACCCAGCTAAGCCATCTTCCACTAGCCAGTACCTGTCAACCCGGACACCACTTACATAACTCACACAACTGTGAGATGAATTGTTACTGTTTCAACCCACTAAAATTGGTATTTGTTAAGCAGAAGAAACTTAATGATATACATGTACTATCACTTCACAAAAATTTTAAGCTACAACTGTTAAAATCAAGCAATAGATTGATAGTGAAGATCACTGAAAATAAAAAAAACAAGTAACAATATGTGCGCATGTGTGCTCAGTCACTCAGTTGTGTCCAACACTTTGTGACCCCATGGACTGTCACCTTGCAGGCTCCTCTGTCCACAGGATTTCCCAGGCAATAATACTGAAGTGGGTTGCCATTTCCTCCTCCAGGGTATCTTCCCAAGCCAGGGACCGAACCCACTTTTCCTTAGTCTTCTGTATTGGCAGGCAGATTCTTTGCCACTAAGCCATATGGGTAGACCAAGTAATAATACAGAAGGTTTTAACAATCGTTGGGCATGTTTAACTATTTTATAAGTCATTTGCAAGTCTCCTGTATATTTCCTTTCTATTAAATTGAAAAAGTATTTTTCCCCAGAAATTAAGGCTCAATTTGTCAATTAGCCTATTACTTAAAAACGGTCATTTTCATAAATATGCAGAATTGTACATTTTGACAGTGCCACACATTCATGTTACTCCATTTGGAATCTGAATAAAAGGAAAAGATAATGTCACTTCAAATTTTCTTGCTTACAATTTCCTCAATGTGTTTTCCTATAATAAACAGAAAATAATCAAATTTTACCTTTTTTTTTTTTTTTTTGCTTTTTCCTCCCTTATAAAAAATAGAGGACTTTTAGGGTAAAAATCAGTGTTACAATTTTTTTTTTTTGTATTCATAGCTACTAACACAAAAATAAATATCCAGAAACATATCTACACATTTGCCAACTTTTTGCATTGCCGATAAAAAATGTTAAAAATATTAAAAGAAAAGCAACTAACATTTCAAGGTAAACTGCAGAGTTGGCTATAAATTCTTTCCTTTCTTGCATCTTCACCTTTGCAGTATGAAGTAGTAAATCTCCCATTAAACCTGTGCTTTGCTAACACGACACAGGCTGAGATTGGGTAAGGGGTTGGAATTGGGATCCGATCTTTCTCACCGCTCTGGGGGCCATTCTACCACCATGATGTAAGGAAGCTTGAACTGTCAGAAACAAGCCAACCCAGCTAAGCCATCTTCCACTAGCCAGTACCTGTCAACCCGGACACCACTTACATAACTCACACAACTGTGAGATGAATTGTTACTGTTTCAACCCACTAAAATTGGTATTTGTTAAGCAGAAGAAACTTAATGATATACATGTACTATCACTTCATTCATAAAGTATTTATTTCTAACTAATGGGAAGGGTATAGTAAGGGGAAAAATAAGACAGTGGTCTAAATAATATACCCCCCAAAATAATTAATTTGTTACACTGCATTTTCTTCAAAATAAAAGTCTTACCATACACTGACATTCATTTTTTGACTGGGCAAGAGAGGATTTCTGTACTTGATATTTTCTGAAGTTCTTTAATGTTATATTGATATATATGTTTTCTGAAGTTAGTATATAATTGGGCTTGGAACTACACACTAACAAACTCTAATCATTATAATTAAGAGTAAACAAGAAAGATTTTAAAATTAATAAACTGGTTTATATGCTATGTTATATAAATTTATATATATATATAAAGCATAATTATTTTACTATAACATATGCAAAATAAATGGAAAAACATTTCCCTTAAATTATTAATTCTGTCATTTTAACTGTATAATTCTATTTGCTTGTATAAATACATACTTAATCATTTTTATTATCAAAAAAGTAAGTAAACATAACTGAAAATAAATCCCTTTGACTTTCATTGACTGAAAAATTTCTAAGCTATCATGCATGGCTAGGAGCTTTTGATAAATTATTTTAGTATATGCAGAATAGCTTTCATTATGATAATTTCTAGAAATATGGATTCAATCATGAGCTACTCTTCCTTAATCCAAGAAGCAATCCTGAGCCGGGGAACTGACAAACTACTTACAATTTCATGTAATATATAAATAATTTAACTGAAATTTACCAAATCTTTCATTTGGTAACCAAAGTTCAGAAATCTAAAAATAGTCTCACTCTATCTAAGAGACCTGCTTGAAGCTTGTTAATATTCTGATATTTCATGATGGCTGAGATTGGGTAAGGGGTTGGAATTGGGATCCGATCTTTCTCACCGCTCTGGGGGCCATTCTACCACCATGATGTAAGGAAGCTTGAACTGTCAGAAACAAGCCAACCCAGCTAAGCCATCTTCCACTAGCCAGTACCTGTCAACCCGGACACCACTTACATAACTCACACAACTGTGAGATGAATTGTTACTGTTTCAACCCACTAAAATTGGTATTTGTTAAGCAGAAGAAACTTAATGATATACATGTACTATCACTTCATTCATAAAGTATTTATTTCTAACTAATGGGAAGGGTATAGTAAGGGGAAAAATAAGACAGTGGTCTAAATAATATACCCCCCAAAATAATTAATTTGTTACACTGCATTTTCTTCAAAATAAAAGTCTTACCATACACTGACATTCATTTTTTGACTGGGCAAGAGAGGATTTCTGTACTTGATATTTTCTGAAGTTCTTTAATGTTATATTGATATATATGTTTTCTGAAGTTAGTATATAATTGGGCTTGGAACTACACACTAACAAACTCTAATCATTATAATTAAGAGTAAACAAGAAAGATTTTAAAATTAATAAACTGGTTTATATGCTATGTTATATAAATTTATATATATATATAAAGCATAATTATTTTACTATAACATATGCAAAATAAATGGAAAAACATTTCCCTTAAATTATTAATTCTGTCATTTTAACTGTATAATTCTATTTGCTTGTATAAATACATACTTAATCATTTTTATTATCAAAAAAGTAAGTAAACATAACTGAAAATAAATCCCTTTGACTTTCATTGACTGAAAAATTTCTAAGCTATCATGCATGGCTAGGAGCTTTTGATAAATTATTTTAGTATATGCAGAATAGCTTTCATTATGATAATTTCTAGAAATATGGATTCAATCATGAGCTACTCTTCCTTAATCCAAGAAGCAATCCTGAGCCGGGGAACTGACAAACTACTTACAATTTCATGTAATATATAAATAATTTAACTGAAATTTACCAAATCTTTCATTTGGTAACCAAAGTTCAGAAATCTAAAAATAGTCTCACTCTATCTAAGAGACCTGCTTGAAGCTTGTTAATATTCTGATATTTCATGATGACTAACAAGAAGTCTTTTAGACAGAGTCAGTCTCTGCTATATGAAAAACACTGATCACTTTCTAAAACAAACAGGAATGTGGCTAGGCATGGGGGAGGATGTGCAGTGGAAATTGGTAGATTTTTATTTTAAATTGTTATGAAAAACACCCACTCTAATATTCTTGCTGAAGTAGTCCCACGGACAGAGAAGCCTGGTGCGCAACAGTCCACGTGGTCGCAAAGAGTTGGACATGACTGAGCTACTAACTCCTTCACTTTCATTTATGTTTCTGGGGCAAATGTAACTATTTTCTCAAATGAAATGGAAGCAGAAGGACAGATTAGCAGTAATGAGATTGGAGGGCCACAAATTCAAATTAACCAGAATTCATGTTAGAAAATGGATGCTGATTACCAGAGGGAAGTAAGTTTTGATGGAGCACTGCAGAAGAGGACAGAAGACAGAATAGGATAAAGCATCTTCATGCTTATTATTTTTTTTCCTAAAAGAGAAAATATGATCAGAAGTCAGTGAAATTACAGAGAGGATAAAGAGGGAGAAGAAACGAAATGATATGTTAATTTTGTTATCCTGTACTGAACCATTCTCAGGAACATAGATACCATGAATTCCTACTAAAAGTAATGATGGATTGTAAATTACTGCCTAATTCCATTGCTTATACCACTTGCTTTCAGACTGACAGTTTTAATAGGTTAAATGAATGCTAAATATGATTGAAATATCTATATAAGTCATTTAATATATTTATTCTTAGTAAAACACAAACTTAGGTTGTATATCATATTTCTGAATCATAAAGACATCACAGCTCCATCTTAAAGGAAAATGCCCCTTTACCTAAATTTCTCTTTAGCGGCTGTCTAAGCTATCATGCATGGCTAGGAGCTTTTGATAAATTATTTTAGTATATGCAGAATAGCTTTCATTATGATAATTTCTAGAAATATGGATTCAATCATGAGCTACTCTTCCTTAATCCAAGAAGCAATCCTGAGCCGGGGAACTGACAAACTACTTACAATTTCATGTAATATATAAATAATTTAACTGAAATTTACCAAATCTTTCATTTGGTAACCAAAGTTCAGAAATCTAAAAATAGTCTCACTCTATCTAAGAGACCTGCTTGAAGCTTGTTAATATTCTGATATTTCATGATGACTAACAAGAAGTCTTTTAGACAGAGTCAGTCTCTGCTATATGAAAAACACTGATCACTTTCTAAAACAAACAGGAATGTGGCTAGGCATGGGGGAGGATGTGCAGTGGAAATTGGTAGATTTTTATTTTAAATTGTTATGAAAAACACCCACTCTAATATTCTTGCTGAAGTAGTCCCACGGACAGAGAAGCCTGGTGCGCAACAGTCCACGTGGTCGCAAAGAGTTGGACATGACTGAGCTACTAACTCCTTCACTTTCATTTATGTTTCTGGGGCAAATGTAACTATTTTCTCAAATGAAATGGAAGCAGAAGGACAGATTAGCAGTAATGAGATTGGAGGGCCACAAATTCAAATTAACCAGAATTCATGTTAGAAAATGGATGCTGATTACCAGAGGGAAGTAAGTTTTGATGGAGCACTGCAGAAGAGGACAGAAGACAGAATAGGATAAAGCATCTTCATGCTTATTATTTTTTTTCCTAAAAGAGAAAATATGATCAGAAGTCAGTGAAATTACAGAGAGGATAAAGAGGGAGAAGAAACGAAATGATACGTTAATTTTGTTATCCTGTACTGAACCATTCTCAGGAACATAGATACCATGAATTCCTACTAAAAGTAATGATGGATTGTAAATTACTGCCTAATTCCATTGCTTATACCACTTGCTTTCAGACTGACAGTTTTAATAGGTTAAATGAATGCTAAATATGATTGAAATATCTATATAAGTCATTTAATATATTTATTCTTAGTAAAACACAAACTTAGGTTGTATATCATATTTCTGAATCATAAAGACATCACAGCTCCATCTTAAAGGAAAATGCCCCTTTACCTAAATTTCTCTTTAGCGGCTGTCTGTCCTCATTCTTCCACCTATATACAATGAAGGTATCAGCTCCTTTCTCTCTTCAAACATCAGTATCTCAGTCTTTCCTAATAGTTCTACCAAAAATATATGTCCTCTCATTCCACCTCACACTTGTCTATTTTTCTAAAAGGGCTTACCATGGTAAGTGCTTTATTGTCTAGTTCCCCTGTTGACTACAAGATTCGTGATGTCTTTATTTAGTGGTTTCAGTGGTTTAGTGGTTTAGACACTGCCAAGAAGAGTGTCTAGCACGTGGTATATGCTGAATAAATACTTGGTGGATGAACAAACACATGAATAAGTTGATGAATGTTTAATATAGTCATTTTCTGAAATTAAAGACTACCTTTTAGAGTAGTTTCAGAATCACAGCAAAATTAAGGAAGGTATAGACATTTTCCTTATAGTCTGTAACCCCACACATGCATAATGTCCCCATTATCACTGCCCACTGAAGCAGTACATTTGTTATAAGTGATTAACCTACATTTACCCATCATAATCATCCAAAGATTATAGGTTAGAGTTCACTCTCGGTGCTGTTTATTACACGTGTTTGGACAAATGTATAGCAACGTGCATGCAACATTACAATATCATACAGATTATTTTCACTAACCTAAAGTCTTTGCTCAGTCTGGTCATCCCTATCACCCTTCTATAGCATCCACTGATCTTTTAACTGTCTCCAATTTTGCCTTTTCCAGAAGGTCAAATAATTGGATTCATATAATATGTAATCTTTTAGACTGGTTCCTTTCACTTAGTCATATGTGTCCTCCATGTCTTTTCGTGATTTGAAAGGTTCTTTTTTAAAGAATTGAATAGTATTTCCATATTTTGAAAAGTATTTAGGAATACCACGGAACTTCCTCAACTTGATAAAGAGTATCTATTAAAAATCTACAACTACCATCATACTTAATGATGAGAAACTCGAAGTTTTCTCACTAGGATCAGCAAAACTTTTTGTACCACAGTCTATTCATCTAACGAAGGACATCTTTGTTGCTTCCAAGTTTCAGCAAATATGGACAGGACTGCTATAAGCATCTGTTTGCAGGTTTATGCGCACATAAGTTTCCAACTTCTTTTGGTAAATACTGAGTATGATGGCTATATCATATGGTAAGAGTATGTTTTGTTTTGTTCAAAATTACCAAACTATTTTTCCAAAGTACCTTTTGCATTCTCATCAGCAATGAATGAGACTTTCTACTTCCCTATGTGCTTTCCAGCATTTAATATTCTCGGTGTTCTGCCACTGGACAGATTCATACACTCCCTGAGTTTAAATAACTATCTGTACAATTATGATTTCCATCTCTGTGCCTGCTTTGTTTACTATTATCTATCAGATTCCTCAAATTCAGTACATGAATTCATTTTCTGCCTCTCAACCGCTTGTATCCTCAACTGTTTTTGATTCAGTCAGTGTCACCAAGTTGCTCAGGCCAGAAATTGGAAATGTTTCGTCTTTACTCCTCCCCTTAAGAAAACCCCTTTTATTCAATAACTCCATAAGTCATGAATAATTACCTATTGCAACCTTTAAATACTACTGACTGTCTCCTTTCCATCCTCTTTGTTACTACATTGACCCAGACTACAATCATCAAGCCTAACATGGTCTCTGCAGTAGCCTACAAATTGTCCCCTGACTTTGCTGTGATTTCTTTACCATATTGCAATAACAGCAATCTTACAAAAGCATAAATCTTCTCCATTGCTCTCAAACTAAAGTCCAAATTCCTTAGCGCATCATGCTACAGAATCTGCCACCATCATTATCACCAGACTCATTAATGGCCATCTTTTTTTTTTTCTCTTTGTGCTTGTAATCAGTTGTGTTTGATTTCTTTTGCAGCCCTGTGGGCTGTAGCCTGCCAGGCTCCTCTGTCGATGGGATTTTCCAGGCAAGAATACTGGAGTGGGTTGCCATTTCCTTCTTCAGAGCATCTTCTGGATCCAGTGATGGAACCTGGATTCTTGCATTGCAGGCAAACTCTTTGCCATCTGAGCCACTAGAGAAACAATGACCATCATGTCTCTCCTTTTTAAGCTCTAGTCACAATGAATTCATTCAGTACATAGAATGGTGATTTTTCTTATCACCTGGTTTTCAAAAAATTATTTCCCCTGTCTGAAATACTTTTAGCTTTCTGCCAGGAGGATTAAAGTTATTTTTTAGAATGGTGTCAAAATGTTGTTTTTTCAGGTAGGCATGCATTCTCTGACACCTAGCTTAACAGAAAACAAGTGCTTTATCTTTTTATGGTTCCAATTACTTCTCCTATCACAAAAAACATACTATTCATCTACTTATTTAATAGTCCGCTTTCCAAGCTAAACAGCAATTCCTGTAAATTTGTTTACCAATGTGTCTCTACCATTATGCAACTACTACTCAGTGCCCAATAAATATGTGTTTAAGAATAAAAGAAAACTAAAATTTTAAACTCACTCACTCTGTCCTCCTGGATTATATTAATATACCATCTGAATGAGTTATAAAATTTATATTTGTTATTGGTTTACCCAAATTGCTATGACAACAAACAGAGGAGAATTATACCACTGACTTTGGATAATTTAATAAGTCCCAAGATCTCTATATATGAATGTTAGAATATTCACTATGTAATAGACATTTTTCTATTAAGTAAATATGTCAGCATTTGGCTGAAAACTCCACAGTGCCATCCAAGACTGTGAGCAGGTAACTGGGAAGTAATTTGGTCCTTAACCACGTGGTACTCTGTCTACAAGTCCCCTGGAGAAAGAGGCAGTGTCCACTGAACATCCGTGCCAACACTGGGAAATCTGGTTGAAGTCTTCAAATCAAAGCATGCTAACTAGGCTTTTTTCCTTTCCTTTGTTCAGAGAGATGCTTTCCTACTGCCTTTGCAGATATCCACGGTGAGTTTTCATAACTCTAAGAGTATTAGATCCCTGAGGCATGTAGCTGTGTCTGTATAAGAGAGGTGTGTGGGGGTAGGGAAGTAACAGAGATAAAATATGGATACTGGAGTACACAGCTTGATCAAGAATTAAGTCCAAAGGAAAGCAATGTTGTCTAGTGAATGAAGTTCACAAATCTGAGCCAGTCAATTTCTCCAAACTTCCACAGGTGGTATCGGAAGGTAAATGATGTGAGGGTTGATTGCAGGTGCAGTAGAGTGTTTTGTGCTTATCTGACACTACATACTTTGAGAGAGATGGTTGAACATATAAAAAAATAAGTAGCATCAAGAACTTAAGGCAAAGTAATGAGGTTTGAGGTAATATCAAAAAGCTTTTTTTTTTTCTTTTATCACTGAGAGTAGCTTATGCTGGAAATTCCCCTCTCTGAATGTAACTGCAATATTTTTTTGATTGCAGAATAAACAGAGCAATAGTAATTTTTAAACTTATATCAAAATGTAAGTTTTCAAAACTAATATATACTAGATTATTTTGTATTCATTGTAAATCTAAGGTGATTCAGACCTTCATACAATCACAAAATGTGTATGGTTTAAAAGGCTAGCACATCTTTAGACATATGTCTATCTTTGGGAAGGTTAATCTGAAAGTAAAAATAAAGCAGAACATAGCAATTCAAATCTTTTGTCTTTTAAGATAGCACATTAAAATACTTACAACTTTTGCAGTTTTTGTTTTGTATAAAATTCTGGTACATTCTATTCTTCTGAGCCAGTGCTACCCAACAGCAGGACAACAACAGTGATGACCCAAAAATGTCCCAAAGAAGTGGTGTTTTTTTTTTTCTTAGATTAAAAAGGAAGGATCGTCTTTAATGATTTAATGTTCATAAATTTAGTACCAATAATTAGTTTTAAAGTCATGTAAAAATAATGTAGGCTAGATATTAAAGGTGTTGCTACTAAGTATTTTTTATTCAATAAATATTTAGTATATCTTGATTATATGCAAGAGTTAAGAAAGAGTCTGAACACACTCCAAGAGATAGTAAAGGATAGGGAAGCCTGGAATGCTGCAGTCCATGGGGTGACAAAGAATCAGACATGACTTAGCAACTAAACAACACTGCCTTCTTAATTATTTGAACACATTTGTCTCTTTTACCCCAGATGTGACTCTTATAAAGTAGCAACAAAAAATTTATATACTATAAATCTAAGGCACTGCCGATTCGGGGTCAGTAGGCTTAAAATACAACACTAAATTTTTATTCTACTCATATATTTCTGTTAGGAATATTTATGACTGTAATTTTTCTCACAGATACATACTTTTGTGAGGAAGGATTTCCATATTAAGCTCTGAAAATCACAGTACATACTTGAAGACTTGGTCAAAGTGGTTACAACTATTTTATTTCTATGGTTGGTTTTGTCTGACTCTTGTGAATCTATGGAATCTATCCACCAGGTTTCTTGGTCCATGGGATTCTCCAGGTAAGAATACAGGATTGGGTTGCTATTTACTTCTCCAGGGGATCCTCTCAAGCCAGGAATCAAAACCGAGTATCCTGCATTGCAGGCAGATTCTTCACCAACTGAGCTATGAGGGAAGCCCTGTGAAAGTGAAGTTGCTCAGTAGTAAAACACATTAAAAAAAAAAAAAAAAAACAAAGGCACATGGAGAAGGGAATGGAAACCCACTCCAGTATTCTTGCCTGGAGAATTCCCATGGACAGAGCAGGATGGTGGGCTACACTCCATGGGTCGCATGACTGTGACTAACACACACACAAAGACTGAGATACTCGATGGTCAAAGTGAACAGGAACCATAAAACTCTTAGAGGAGAATATAGGCAAAACACTCAAGGACATGAATCAAAGCAAGATCTTCTCTGACCCACCTACTAGAATAGTGGAACTAAAAACAAAAATTAACATGTGGGACCTAACGAAATTTAAAAGTTTTTGTACAACAAAAGAAACTACAAAAAAGCTGAACAGACAAACCCACAGAATCATAGCAAATGAAACAACAGACAAAGAATTAATCTCCAAAATCTACAGGCAACTCAGACAACTCAACATCGGAAAAAATGAACAACCCAATCAAAAAATGGGAAAAGAACCTAAACAGTCACCTCTCCAAAGAGGACATACAGATGGCCAAAAAATACATGAAATGATGCTCAACCTCACTTATTATTAGAGAAATGCAAATCAAGACTACAATATGATATCACCTCACACCCATCAGAATGCCCATCATCCACAAATCAACAGACAATAAATGCTGGAGAGGGTGCGGAGAAAAGGGAACCCTCTTGCATTGCTGGTGGAAATGTCAATTGATAGGCTTAAAATACAACACTAAATTTTTATTCTACTCATATATTTCTGTTAGGTATTTATGACTGTAATTTTTCTCACAGATACATACTTTTGTGAGGAAGGATTTCCATATTAAGCTCTGAAAATCACAGTACATACTTGAAGACTTGGTCAAAGTGGTTACAACTATTTTATTTCTATGGTTGGTTTTGTCTGACTCTTGTGAATCTATGGAATCTATCCACCAGGTTTCTTGGTCCATGGGATTCTCCAGGTAAGAATACAGGATTGGGTTGCTATTTACTTCTCCAGGGGATCCTCTCAAGCCAGGAATCAAAACCGAGTATCCTGCATTGCAGGCAGATTCTTCACCAACTGAGCTATGAGGGAAGCCCTGTGAAAGTGAAGTTGCTCAGTAGTAAAACACATTAAAAGAAACAAAAACAAAGGCACATGGAGAAGGGAATGGAAACCCACTCCAGTATTCTTGCCTGGAGAATTCCCATGGACAGAGCAGGATGGTGGGCTACACTCCATGGGTCGCATGACTGTGACTAACACACACAAAAAGACTGAGATACTCGATGGTCAAAGTGAACAGGAACCATAAAACTCTTAGAGGAGAATATAGGCAAAACACTCAAGGACATGAATCAAAGCAAGATCTTCTCTGACCCACCTACTAGAATAGTGGAACTAAAAACAAAAATTAACATGTGGGACCTAACGAAATTTAAAAGTTTTTGTACAACAAAAGAAACTACAAAAAAGCTGAACAGACAAACCCACAGAATCATAGCAAATGAAACAACAGACAAAGAATTAATCTCCAAAATCTACAGGCAACTCAGACAACTCAACATCGGAAAAAATGAACAACCCAATCAAAAAATGGGAAAAGAACCTAAACAGTCACCTCTCCAAAGAGGACATACAGATGGCCAAAAAATACATGAAATGATGCTCAACCTCACTTATTATTAGAGAAATGCAAATCAAGACTACAATATGATATCACCTCACACCCATCAGAATGCCCATCATCCACAAATCAACAGACAATAAATGCTGGAGAGGGTGCGGAGAAAAGGGAACCCTCTTGCATTGCTGGTGGAAATGTCAATTGATACAGCCGCTATGGAAGACAGTATGGAGATTCCTTAAAAAACTAAAAATAGAAGCACCGTACGATCCAGCAATCCCACTCTTAGGCTTATACCCTGATGAAATCAAAACTGAAAGAAGCATCTGTACCCCAATGTTCATTGCAGCTCTCTAGACAATAGCTAGAACATGGAAGCAACCTAGATGTCCATCGACAAATGAATGGATACAAAAGCCCTGGTACATATATACAATGGAATACTATACAGCTATAAAAAGAAATGCAGAAGAATCAGTCTTAACAAGGTGGCTGGATCTAGAACGTATCATCAAAAGTGAAGTCAGTCAGAAAGAGAAGGACAAGTACAGTATACTAACACATATATATGGAATCTAGTAGGATGGTAATGATAACACACACAGTTAAGCAATGGAAAAACAGACATGGACAGTAGACATGGACATTGTGGGGAATGAACAGTGGGTGGGAGGCATAAAGGAAGTAGCATGAAAACATATACTATCATATGTGAAGAAAATACCTATTGTCATTGCACTGTGAGAAAAGGGGATCCTGCAGGGGTGCTGTGCGATGGCCTGGAGGGGTGAGATGAGGGGGATATGCGTATGACTAATCTGCGATCATGCATATCTGTAAACAACAAAACTCTGTAAAAGTAAAAAGTAAAATAAAAATTAAAAAACACAAAAAACAACTTACGAAGAAGGTTCCCAGGGGGAAAAAGAGAACCCTTCATCTTCTCTCCCATCTCCTGCAGGAAGCAGGGTGAGCAGGCAGCGCCTGGTAGGCATGATGGCTCGCCCCTCCCCCCATCCTTTCTGGAAATCTTGGGGCCTCCAGTGCCTGCAACAGCTGGCCTTGAGCAAAGAAAAGACTAACTTGTTTACTAGACCAATCAAAAATAAAACCTAAACAGTCACCTCTCCAAAGAAATGATGCTCAAACCCTCACTTATTATTAGAGAAATGCAAATCAAGACTACAATATGATATCACCTCACACCCATCAGAATGCCCATCATCCACAAATCAACAGACAATAAATGCTGGAGAGGGTGCGGAGAAAAGGGAACCCTCTTGCATTGCTGGTGGAAATGTCAATTGATACAGCCGCTATGGAAGACAGTATGGAGATTCCTTAAAAAACTAAAAATAGAAGCACCGTACGATCCAGCAATCCCACTCTTAGGCTTATACCCTGATGAAATCAAAACTGAAAGAAGCATCTGTACCCCAATGTTCATTGCAGCTCTCTAGACAATAGCTAGAACATGGAAGCAACCTAGATGTCCATCGACAAATGAATGGATACAAAAGCCCTGGTACATATATACAATGGAATACTATACAGCTATAAAAAGAAATGCAGAAGAATCAGTCTTAACAAGGTGGCTGGATCTAGAACGTATCATCAAAAGTGAAGTCAGTCAGAAAGAGAAGGACAAGTACAGTATACTAACACATATATATGGAATCTAGTAGGATGGTAATGATAACACACACAGTTAAGCAATGGAAAAACAGACATGGACAGTAGACATGGACATTGTGGGGAATGAACAGTGGGTGGGAGGCATAAAGGAAGTAGCATGAAAACATATACTATCATATGTGAAGAAAATACCTATTGTCATTGCACTGTGAGAAAAGGGGATCCTGCAGGGGTGCTGTGCGATGGCCTGGAGGGGTGAGATGAGGGGGATATACATATGACTAATCTGGGATCATACATATCTGTAAACAACAAAACTCTGTAAAAGTAAAAAGTAAAATAAAAATTAAAAAAAACAAAAAACAACTTACGAAGAAGGTTCCCAGGGGGAAAAAAAAAGTGAACCCTTCATCTTCTCTCCCATCTCCTGCAGGAAGCAGGGTGAGCAGGCAGCGCCTGGTAGGCATGATGGCTCGCCCCTCCCCCCATCCTTTCTGGAAATCTTGGGGCCTCCAGTGCCTGCAACAGCTGGCCTTGAGCAAAGAAAAGACTAACTTGTTTACTAGACCAAAAAAAAAGTAAAGCACTCTAAAATGCAATAAATGGTGGTTTTATTTATTCTTTCACTCATTTAGCTAATTGTTATTGGGCTCCTACTACACACTAACTAGGCTGGGTGCATTAAATACAATGATGAGTAACTCACACTGACCCCTTACTATAGACAAAGCTACTTATCCGAAACTATTTTTGAAAAGCTATGAAAACCTCTGAGTTCCAAAGTTTATGCTTGTTGATTAAACTTTAATCCAATCTATGTTTGGTTTTCCTATATTGAACAGATATAGTCCACTTTTTTCTTATTATTACTGACATGAAAAGAGTAATTTTTTTCAACATTAACCATGATATTACTTTTAATCAGAGGGAAAAAAAGTCTATACAAATTTACATAGTGCTAAATTATTTAAAGTACCCTTATCTTCCTGACAGGAACTAATTTGGAAATAGTGGAAGGTGCCCTGATTGTATAACTACACATGCCAAGGAAGTACTTCATAGATGAAAACATTTTGAAAGGTGATCATTTACTGATATTTACCAAACATGTTTTTGAAACTCTGAAGAACAATGAAGCTGGAATATATTTTCATACACTATATATTTATAACCTTAGAAAAATACAGATGCATATTTTCAGGCACTAATATAAGTCCTATTTTATTTACAGTGACTGTTTAACTAAATTGACTTGGGAATTACTTTCCAGTGAAAATAAAATTTAAATGTATATTAATATTACAAAGATAAGAAAATTTTTATTATATTCAAACAGTATATGTAGTGCCTGTAAAGTATAACGTTAATCACTAAGTCATACGTTTTAATTATTTGTATTACAAATAATATAATTTAAATGTAAAATTAAAAAGTTGAAATTGAGAGACTACAGAACAGTACACTAATTAGCAACACACAGCAATCTTATACAGAGTACTCATAATGTGTTGACCACCAAACTTGTCAGTCACTCATGAAAACAAAAATGATAATTATTGAAATGCTTGAAACTTGCACTTACCAACCTCCACAACACTAGAACAGTTGGGACCTGTGAAACCATCTGGACATTCGCAGGAGAAAGAACCATCAGATAATCCTGACAAGCAGGTACCTCCGTTTTCACATGGATTGGGATCACAAATATCACCTGAGGAGTAAAGAAAGAGATATTGACTTTTTTTGCTATAGGCACTAAACTGTACTATTTAACAAGTCTTATTCATCTTCCTGTGGTAAAGTCCCAGTACTTTAATATATAGATTTACAGATAAGGTAGGCAAGATCCATTTGAAACCATGTGCTTCTAAGAGAGATGGTATGTAACATGGCAAAAATTAAATTTTATAATTTCAACACTGGGCACTGAATTGCATACTAAAAGTAAGTAATATAGTTTGGAGTTATTGCATTATGAGTAAATGAAAGATTTTCCAATTTGTTAAAGAAGAGTCACCAAAATGCCTGTGGCTGGTTTATCAATTTCTCCAATAAACAGTAGGATATGACTGAAGCAACTTCACATGCATGCCAAAAAATAACCAATCTATATTTGTACATCTTGCTCAATAACTTCTACAATGTCTCTCAATAAAGGGATGGGGTTTATTTCTTGATGCCTTGAGTCTGGTACTTGCTTTGGCCACATTGAAGAGACTTCAAGTCAGTTGATGTTTGAGGAAATATTTGAATATTTCTGCTTTTTCTCTTGGAATTTTGCCATAGCCCTGAGAGTAAATTCAGACTAGTCTATTTCAGAAAATTGAGGAAGGAAAGCGAATTAAGTTGTACTATAACCAAAACCTAAAACATGTGACCTTGTCTTTAGTACTGGTAGCAGATGCAATTTGGAAAAGCTCTGAAAGAATGGCTATAGGAGGCTAGAAACATGGATTCTCCCTGCTAGAGAGACGTAGTTGGTATAGCTATCACCTGAGGAAACCTGGCTGATAGAAAATGTACCTAGTAAACTTCTGTATATGAGTAATGACATTTGCAGGCAGAATGCTAAAATGTCACTTGACTCACTAGCTCTATTTAATAAGTTGTTGTAAGAAAGAAATATACTAAATAGAGAACTGATGATCTTGAAAGTAAAGACAAGGAATAGGGAGGCACCATGATTTATAAAACAATTTTTCAATCCAAGCTTCTCAAACCAGTGAAGGATCAAATCCAGAGCTTTGTCAGAAAGACATGGCCTCAACATAAATATCAAAGGAAGGATGTAGTTACAAGGCCTTTGTGAAAACATTACACATAATTCAGGGGCAGCCTGAAAGAATCTCTCAGCTAAATAAAAAGAGATTCTAGAAATCTTAAGGGTATTATCCTTGAGCAGACTGACAGATCCAAAGAAGCACTGATTAAGTCTGGAGTGAAAAACAGGCTTCAGAGAGTCACGGGTGTGGCTTTATGTACAAAGAGCATGTGAATCAGATTCAGAAAAGTCTGTACTGCTTCTGAGGGAGCTTTATACATGAAGTTACCCCTCCTGGATTAAAAGGGAGTGAAGCTTTTCAAAATTTAAAAAAGCAGCGGGGCCCCAAGTTCCTTATTACTTAGTGTTTCTTGGGATCTTTATTCCCCTATCAAAAAGTGAAAGAGAAGTCGCTCAGTCATATCTAACTCTTTGAGACCCATGGCCTAGCCATAGCATTTTCCAGGCAAGAATACTGTAATGGGTAGCCATTCCTTTCTCCAGAGGATCTTCCCAACCCAGGGATCAAATGTAGGTCTCCTGTACTGGAAGCAGATTCTTTACCATCTGAGCCACCAGGGGAAACCTTTTTTCCCTTAAGGGAGCTTTCTTATGAATTCTTTCATCGCTTTTCCAGACAAATTGCTTTAAAACTTTAGAAAAATGAAAATAGTAGTTAAGACATCTATAAAATTTATAAAGCAGGTGATTAGCTATACTAACATGACAGATTAAAATACTACATTAGCACTGGATCAGGTATTAGAAAAGGTAGTATAAGTTAACAAAGGAATGAATGAATATGTTTTGGGATTATCATAGGATATAGCACACTTGAACCCTGGAGTATTTGGCAATGACTGTGAAAGTATACATATGTCAGATGAGGGGAGACTAAAAAGCAACATCACCATTTACCGGTTGAGGAGGCAATGAATGTTTTTAACATGTATTTTAAAGTTTTGACATGGTCAGATCTATTTTAAGATGACTCTTCTGGCAGCATTCTATAGCATGCATTTGAAATTGGAGGTTGATGACTGATAAAGATATTTCAAAAGACTATCTCTCTCTTTATACATCTAACTAGTGAGCCATTCCAAAACATTTTAAAGACATGGCCTCAACATAAATATCAAAGGAAGGATATAGTTACAAGGCCTTTGTGAAAACATTACACATAATTCAGGGCAGCCTGAAAGAATCTCTCAGCTAAATAAAAGAGATTCTAGAAATCTTAAGGGTATTATCCTTGAGCAGACTGACAGATCCAAAGAAGCACTGATTAAGTCTGGAGTGAAAAACAGGCTTCAGAGAGTCACGGGTGTGGCTTTATGTACAAAGAGCATGTGAATCAGATTCAGAAAAGTCTGTACTGCTTCTGAGGGAGCTTTATACATGAAGTTACCCCTCCTGGATTAAAAGGGAGTGAAGCTTTTCAAAATTTAAAAAATCAGCGGGGCCCCAAGTTCCTTATTACTTAGTGTTTCTTGGGATCTTTATTCCCCTATCAAAAAGTGAAAGAGAAGTCGCTCAGTCATATCTAACTCTTTGAGACCCATGGCCTAGCCATAGCATTTTCCAGGCAAGAATACTGTAATGGGTAGCCATTCCTTTCTCCAGAGGATCTTCCCAACCCAGGGATCAAATGTAGGTCTCCTGTACTGGAAGCAGATTCTTTACCATCTGAGCCACCAGGGAAGCCTTTTTTCCTTTAAGGGAGCTTTCTTATGAATTCTTTCATCGCTTTTCCAGACAAATTGCTTTAAAACTTTAGAAAAATGAAAATAGTAGTTAAGACATCTATAAAATTTATAAAGCAGGTGATTAGCTATACTAACATGACAGATTAAAATACTACATTAGCACTGGATCAGGTATTAGAAAAGGTAGTATAAGTTAACAAAGGAATGAATGAATATGTTTTGGGATTATCATAGGATATAGCACACTTGAACCCTGGAGTATTTGGCAATGACTGTGAAAGTATACATATGTCAGATGAGGGGAGACTAAAAAGCAACATCACCATTTACCGGTTGAGGAGGCAATGAATGTTTTTAACATGTATTTTAAAGTTTTGACATGGTCAGATCTATTTTAAGATGACTCTTCTGGCAGCATTCTATAGCATGCATTTGAAATTGGAGGTTGATGACTGATAAAGATATTTCAAAAGACTATCTCTCTCTTTATACATCTAACTAGTGAGCCATTCAACAACCTCTCCATTTGTCAATCCATCCATCTATCCTCTAAGTACCTATTCAATGATAAGCACCAAGTGGTAGACATACAGAGACACACATAAGGATAATCCTTATGATCAATAAGTATTGATTCCACTACAGGAGATTTAATAAACAGAAACAGCTATAGTACATTAGGTTATAAGAACTGTTAAGTATACATGATCCAAATCATTTGATCACAGATTTCTAAATGGATACAGTGTGGTTAGGCAATGCAGAAGAAGATAGGGTACATGCTCATTATCCCACGCCAAAAAAATAAAAACATACACAAAGGAAAAAGATCACTGTTCATCCAAGGAATTTCAAATAGGCCACTATCATTAAAACATAGAAGAGTATGATGAGTAGAAAGAAATGAGGCCAGATGGGTAACATGGTCATAAAGGCCTTGAATACTGTGACCCCAATTCTAAAGTACTAGAAAAACATAAAAAGACTTTACATATGGGAAAATATACGATCACATTGGTGTTCTAGAATGTTGACACAGGCAGCATTGTGTTGAATCACATCGAGGAGTCAAGGCTGATGGCAAAAAGACTAAGCATGGATCTTTTGAGGTAGTCCCATAAAAAAACAATGATGGTGACTTTCTTAACTCTCTTTAGGGGTGATTATGGAAAAAGAAAGCAATGGAAGCACCATTTAAACTCAATCCAGCTAATAAATACTAGCTAACAAAATAGGAAATTAGAGCCCCTCAAAGCACTACCGCCCCATTAGAAGCAAGGTATCATTGTTGAGATTGTCTAGAAAGAGCGAATTATCAGCTTAAAAGTGTGATCCTGCCTGCCTGCCTTCCATGTGAGCAAGCAAGCACAGCTCTGTACAGTCAGACTAGCAGCACTGCCATCTGCTCCCTCTGTACATTGCCTAAAGATATATATTAACATCTGAACATTTTTTGGTGTCAGTCATATTTCTTTGAATTGTGAATACTACAGAAAGACAAACTGTACATCTTCCAGACCAGGATCTGTTGTTGCAGGCATGTCTGAAGATCAAGGAACGTGGTAGGTGTTTATATTGATTTATTGACATTGACAGAAGCAATCTCCACAGGAGAAAGGCAAGGCATGAACAGTATCCTACAAGTTCACAAGAATACAGATTATCTTTTACATGTCTATCCAAAATTAGGACCTCTCATTTGGATCCCTCTCACTCCTACAGCCAGTTTCCTATAAAATGTATTCACTGATAGCTGAGGACCCAGAGTCTCATGAGACCACAATGTCTGATCCTTTTGGTGATCCCGCCATCACGGGAAGCTTTGCTATCCTAAAAAAAAAAAAAAAAACTTTCTTAGTGCTTGTGCTGACCTTTCTAGATGATGATACCTAATGCAGTTGATTTCCCACAAGTATGTTTGTCAGTCACGTGATGCTTCTGTGGTCACAATGAGAGAGGATGATCTGTTCACTTCTCAATGGATCTTGGAGACATCAGCTGCTATTTATCTGACCTGACTTCTCTTTTGTACTTTTTCTCTTTCTGCTTATTACTTATTTCTAAGATGCTAATACTGTGAAGGCCCATATTTTATCCCCAGTATTGATATTTATTCAGTGCCTCTCTGAAACACAGAAAAGAAGTAATAGATTTGTGCCAGGTAGAATCAAGATGACATTGTGACCAAATTGACGTGGGGGTTGAAGGAGAGCAAACATTCTGTATTGATGTCTAGAGCTCCTGACTGTATGCCGATGGGACCACCTTCCACATGGGAATATAATGGGTTCAGTGTTACAGGAAATTGTTGTGTTTAAGAAGTCTGAGGAGTATCCAAAATGAAAATGCCCTAGAAAGGTACTGAATGAGCAGTTATTGAATTAGAGAACTTTTGATAAAACATGGATTATAAACAAGGGATGTGAATACTATAACCCAGTGAGAGTCTTTGAAGGGAGGGTTGGGGAGGGGAGCAGAGCAGAGAGGAAAGGAGAGGGGAGAAGCCCTTGGGTGCACTAACAGACAAATGAGAAAAAAGAGGGAAGATTCTTCAACAGAGAAAAAGGAGGAAAACAGGGATAAGCCTATTTCACAACAGTATGTAAATTCAGTTTATTCACTTAGGGTCTAATATGTTGAGGACTGCCTGGGATTAATTAAAGGCCCCCACATGTCCCTGTGATAGATGGATAAGGTCAGTGAAAAAACAGCGTTTCGATGGGCACAACAGAACCCAAACGTAATCAGGGTTATTAGAGGCTGTATTGTGTATCTGTTTCCCCACACCTAATTATTAATAGCACCCCCGTGCCAGCTGGGTTCTCCATGAAGACAAAGAATAGAGAAGTTTATTTAGAAGTAATGCCTGAGAAAGAAAAAAATGAGGAGAAGGCAGAAAAGGGCTAGAAAAGGTTTCATCTTGTGGTGCAGATCTGACACCTGAGAAAACAAAAGGCTGTGGTGGGTCACTGAAGGAGGACTGAGCAGGGAGTCTCAGGCTATAATGCAGATTTGACAGTCTTCAGCCATCTACCAGGGAGCTCCAGAGCCAAGATTACACTCGAGAGGAATCCCCTGAAGGCAGAGATGACCAGGCACTTCTGCCCTTCCCGAGATCAGTCTTTGGCTGGAGGAGACCCACTTCTCTTTGTACTTTTCTCTTTCTGCTTATTACTTATTTCTAAGATGCTAATACTGTGAAGGCCCATATTTTATCCCCAGTATTGATATTTATTCAGTGCCTCTCTGAAACACAGAAAAGAAGTAATAGATTTGTGCCAGGTAGAATCAAGATGACATTGTGACCAAATTGACGTGGGGGTTGAAGGAGAGCAAACATTCTGTATTGATGTCTAGAGCTCCTGACTGTATGCCGATGGGACCACCTTCCACATGGGAATATAATGGGTTCAGTGTTACAGGAAATTGTTGTGTTTAAGAAGTCTGAGGAGTATCCAAAATGAAAATGCCCTAGAAAGGTACTGAATG
Organism: Tragulus kanchil; assembly: GCA_022376925.1. Lineage (NCBI taxonomy): Eukaryota > Metazoa > Chordata > Mammalia > Artiodactyla > Tragulidae > Tragulus > Tragulus kanchil. The sequence goes on from JAIOJX010000004.1 coordinate 35,088,012, forward strand.
AGCAGTTATTGAATTAGAGAACTTTTGATAAAACATGGATTATAAACAAGGGATGTGAATACTATAACCCAGTGAGAGTCTTTGAAGGGAGGGTTGGGGAGGGGAGCAGAGCAGAGAGGAAAGGAGAGGGGAGAAGCCCTTGGGTGCACTAACAGACAAATGAGAAAAAAGAGGGAAGATTCTTCAACAGAGAAAAAGGAGGAAAACAGGGATAAGCCTATTTCACAACAGTATGTAAATTCAGTTTATTCACTTAGGGTCTAATATGTTGAGGACTGCCTGGGATTAATTAAAGGCCCCCACATGTCCCTGTGATAGATGGATAAGGTCAGTGAAAAAACAGCGTTTCGATGGGCACAACAGAACCCAAACGTAATCAGGGTTATTAGAGGCTGTATTGTGTATCTGTTTCCCCACACCTAATTATTAATAGCACCCCCGTGCCAGCTGGGTTCTCCATGAAGACAAAGAATAGAGAAGTTTATTTAGAAGTAATGCCTGAGAAAGAAAAAAATGAGGAGAAGGCAGAAAAGGGCTAGAAAAGGTTTCATCTTGTGGTGCAGATCTGACACCTGAGAAAACAAAAGGCTGTGGTGGGTCACTGAAGGAGGACTGAGCAGGGAGTCTCAGGCTATAATGCAGATTTGACAGTCTTCAGCCATCTACCAGGGAGCTCCAGAGCCAAGATTACACTCGAGAGGAATCCCCTGAAGGCAGAGATGACCAGGCACTTCTGCCCTTCCCGAGATCAGTCTTTGGCTGGAGGAGACCCACGTGGAGTGAGGTATGAAGGCTCAAGTGGAATCATGAAAGTGCTACCGATAAAGGTCCCTGGAAGCTAACTGCATTCTTTGCAGGGAAACAGCTTGTTCTTTCTTAGATGGATATCGGAGCCATGCACCTCTATGGGTACCACAGTCCTCCTTCACCCTTAAAGCTGTCCTGGTTTGGATGAGTTACACAGTTACTTTGGTCAAAACCATCATATCTTGGCCTGCTTTTTCCTCTTTACCCCCACTATCTCAGTGGGTGGTTTAGACGTAGCCTGATCCCTAAAGAAGAAACTCTCTGGCCAAAATTTCAAGACTAATTCAAATGCCCAGTAAGGACTTCTGATTCCTGAGAAAGCAACAGCTTAGTTAAGAATGTATACCTATGACTGATTTGGGTTTATGTATGACAGTAAACAATCAAACTCTGCAAAAATAAAATAAAAAAAAAATGAAAAAAGAATCATGATTAGAAGGCAATTGACTTCTGGATTTCAAGTCAGTGTTTTATGATCTCTTTGTTTCCTAGTGGATGCACTGGTGGAGTCTTTTGAAACTAAGGCAGCAACCAGTGCAGTGAGAAGGCAGGCTCAGGAAAGGAAAATAAGGCAATACGGGCTTTATGGTTCTGTATTTGCCTTTCAGCAGGCTCCTACAATATACCTCTGCACATTGTAATCTGTGTGCAGTGTTGCACCTTGATGCAACTTCTTGGCTGGCTGGCCTAACCTGCTTTGGATTAGGACAGATGTGTTTAATTTGAATCTAACTATGTTTTAGGATTCCATCTGCAGTTTACGGCAGACTCAGGTAAATGAAGCTGATGTCGATTTGCCTTTTGGCAATACAACACAGCAATTATTTTTCCCAGGGGCAAGAAATCATTGCAGGCTAAATTTAACTTTCCATTTGCCTGTTCTTCCCTCACTCTCGAGGGCTCTGCTGGGACTGGGACCATCTTGTTGGTGCTCAGTGTCCACCTCATTCTTCTCACTGACCCAGCACCTGTTGCCAGACACCTCCTGTGATTCAGGGACTGCCTTATTTCACTTTAGTATCCATTTGTCTGATCTCATAGCTGAGATCACAAAATGTTTATCAGTCTCTAAAATACAGCACAGCAGAAGACAATGCAAAAAGAAAAATAAAACCACTAAAATGTGTACTCTTGTAATTGTGGTTGTGTTTTTTCTGTGAGCCCAGGACACAGCCACACAATTCGTGATGCTAGGTAAAGGAAAAAAAAACTCTATGTTGGCACTGCTCTGGGAATCACGGGAATTAGGTGGACAGAACAGCTAACTTGCCTCACTGACACTTGAACTTACAGATGGTTTGTGCATTGAGTTTTCTTTCCATACTAGCGCTTATCTCTAGTTTACAAATCAGAGAATCACTGACTCAATTATCATGTATTGATACTCCAGGAACCAAACACTAGACACTGGGAATGCCACTCAGATGAATACATGTGAGGCTCCTGCATTTCCGGAATTTATAGCATAGTGGAGGGGATTCGTAGTTTAGAAAAGACACAAAAATAAGCAAGGCACTGTCCGCTGTATCAAAAGCCATGCTAGGGCTGCGGGAGGTGCGAGGGGAGAACAAACTGATGAGAAAGCCATAAAAAGAACTGGCTACTTAAGACAGCCAGTCAAGAAAGGCTTCTTTGAAGAGGCGCCACTTGAGCTGAAGTTAAACATTAGCCAGTCATGTTAAAACTTAAGGAAGAGTCTTCCAGGCAGAGGAAACAGCAAGTGTGCAGCCCAAGTCACAGGCAAGAGAGTGATGAATGCAAGCAATGTGGAGATCAGAGTATCCAGAAAACAGTAACAAAGTCATGCTAAATGTTTTTTGTCAGTAACACAGCTTTAGCAGAAACCAAGTTATACATAAAAGCCCCACATTTGATTCTCTGTCCTCATAATAATCGAGGGCATTTCTGCTAAGCCTATTCCTGCTATATTATCAAACACCTACTGAAAATACAGTACAGTGTTTCCATATTAATGTACTTATGAACTTACATATTGATATCTTTTTTTAGGTATTAATAGAGTTACATAGTACTGCTAATATACTCCTTTGTTTACACTGTCTTGTAAATATATTAATGATTTATCTGGATATTTGCTTGCATCTCTATTTTGTTTGTTCCTTTAGCAACCCTAGAAGCCACCTATAATGTCTCTGTACCTTCATTCCTGCCGTTTTCTCATTTTTTCGGAAAAATTTATATACCGACGTAAAATTGAAAACAAAAAATTAGTAACATCTCTCAAGCATATAACTATACTAACACAAGACATTATTTAATTTCTTCAACAAACTAAGTGTACAGAATATCACAATACATATTCATATGTGGTAAAGTAAACATAGACTATATTTTATTTGTTTTACTTTTGACCTTTTACTGGAATGATAATTCACAAAAATATTATATTAGTTTCTGGTGAACAACAAGCATAGTGATTGAGTGTTTTCATATACTACAAAATGATCACCACAATAAGTATAAGTCCCATATCATCATCCAGAGTTCTCACAGTATTATTGACTATATTCTGTATACTGTAAAATTACTTCTGTGTGCCTGGTTTATTTTATGGCTAGACATGTGTACCCTTAAATCCCTTTCACCTCTTTCACCCATTCTCTAAGCGTCTTCCCCTTTGGCAATCACCAGTTGCTTCTCTGTATCTATGAGTCTGTTTCTGTTTTGTGTGTTCGCTTTTCTTTTCCTTTGGCTACAACCACAGGACTTGCTAGATTTTAGTTCCTTGACCAGGGTGGATCCAACTCAGGCTTTAACAGTGTCAGTTACACAGACATCCAGGGAGTAAAAAAGGGTGCAGCCCAAGTCACAGGCAAGAGAGTGATGAATGCAAGCAATGTGGAGATCAGAGTATCCAGAAAACAGTAACAAAGTCATGCTAAATGTTTTTTGTCAGTAACACAGCTTTAGCAGAAACCAAGTTATACATAAAAGCCCCACATTTGATTCTCTGTCCTCATAATAATCGAGGGCATTTCTGCTAAGCCTATTCCTGCTATATTATCAAACACCTACTGAAAATACAGTACAGTGTTTCCATATTAATGTACTTATGAACTTACATATTGATATCTTTTTTTAGGTATTAATAGAGTTACATAGTACTGCTAATATACTCCTTTGTTTACACTGTCTTGTAAATATATTAATGATTTATCTGGATATTTGCTTGCATCTCTATTTTGTTTGTTCCTTTAGCAACCCTAGAAGCCACCTATAATGTCTCTGTACCTTCATTCCTGCCGTTTTCTCATTTTTTCGGAAAAATTTATATACCGACGTAAAATTGAAAACAAAAAATTAGTAACATCTCTCAAGCATATAACTATACTAACACGAGACATTATTTAATTTCTTCAACAAACTAAGTGTACAGAATATCACAATACATATTCATATGTGGTAAAGTAAACATAGACTATATTTTATTTGTTTTACTTTTGACCTTTTACTGGAATGATAATTCACAAAAATATTATATTAGTTTCTGGTGAACAACAAGCATAGTGATTGAGTGTTTTCATATACTACAAAATGATCACCACAATAAGTATAAGTCCCATATCATCATCCAGAGTTCTCACAGTATTATTGACTATATTCTGTATACTGTAAAATTACTTCTGTGTGCCTGGTTTATTTTATGGCTAGACATGTGTACCCTTAAATCCCTTTCACCTCTTTCACCCATTCTCTAAGCGTCTTCCCCTTTGGCAATCACCAGTTGCTTCTCTGTATCTATGAGTCTGTTTCTGTTTTGTGTGTTCGCTTGCTTTTCTTTTTCCTTTGGCTACAACCACAGGACTTGCTAGATTTTAGTTCCTTGACCAGGGGTGGATCCAACTCAGGCTTTAACAGTGTCAGTTCAGAGCCCTAATCACCAGACATCCAGGGAATTTCCTTGTTTATTTGTTCTGTTCTTTAGATGCACATTTTAGTGAAATCTTACTGTATTTGTATTTTTCTCTGACTTATTTCACTTAGCACAACACCTTCTAGGTTCAAACTTACATGGTCAATTAATCTACGACAAAGGAGACAAGAATAACATTCATTGGGGGAAAGACAGTCTCTTTGATAAACAGTGTTGGAAAAATTGCCCAGCTACATACAGAAGAATGAAATGACTACACTATACATAAAAATAAACTCAAAACGGACTAAAGATTTAAATGCAAGACCTGGAACTATAAAACTTCTAAAATAAAACCTGGGTTGTAAGTTATTTGACATTCTTTTTAGCACAATTTTGGGGGTTATGTCTCCTCAGCCAAGGGCAACAAAAGCAAAAACAAATAAGACTACAACTAGCTAAAAAGCTTCTGCACAATAAAGGAAACCATCAACAAAATGAAAAGGACAACCTACTGAGCAGGAAAAGATATTTAGAAATGATGTATCTGGTAAGGAGTTGGTATCCAAAATACATAAAGAACTCATAGAACTCAGAATCAAAACACAAAAACTAAACAACCTGATTGAAAAATGGACAGGAGACCTAAGTAGACACTTTTCCAAAAGAAGACATACAGAAGGCCAACAGGAACCTGAAAAGATGCTCCACATCCCTAAGCACCAGAGAAATGAAAATAAGAACCACAATGAGATACAAGAGACCATTTAAATTCATGTTTCACAAGCAGAACAATGCAGGCCTCTGTATTACAAACTCATCTTCAGATTATTGCTCTCCCATTGAACTTGGCAGCTATACTCTCATTTCCTTTAAAACTGAAAGAAAATAAAAGCTTTGTCTTCAATTGCACAAGTTAGATTTTGAACCAACCTGTAAACAGAGTACTTGGCAAAATGAGTCAATTTTCATACACAAGTGAGCAGTAACTGTAGTTAAAATGAGATAAAGTTCATGAGAATTTGCATACTCAACCTGGTATACTCAAAACTCAACAGAAAATGTTAGCACTCTTATGACTTACTGCCATTGAAATTGTAGAGAACAAAATAAACGTCACTTTTGAATCAACAATAGGCCTCTGAATTTACTTTGGTGCCTTTTGAGAGACCATTTACGTTGAATAGTGCAATTTTAGTTGTTCTACGCTCTAATGAACTTGATGCATATACTTTTATTTTAAAGCCTTTTTTCACAAGCTAAAGCTAAACAATGTGGCCAGTTTAAATGAAAAAAATACAATTCAAAAGGTTTGATGTGACCATTAGCTTCATTTGTGCTTTAAAACCAAATTTTAGTTGATATTTTAGACCATCCTGCAATTTGGAAGAGAAAGAAATAAGTTTTAAAAAAATAAGAATCAGTTTATTTGCATTGAGAGGATCTGTCACTTTACTGGAAAATCACCCAACATACTTGTAATAAAAGACCATTTTACACCTTAATGTCCTCAGGGCCCCCGGATGACCACATTAGACACAAATCTAAAGAATGAACAAGGAAACATGGTAGACTTACTCAGAGCCACACTAAAGCTAATTTAAAGCAGGATGTTTCTTAACTGTTTTGCTGTTCAGCTGCCAAGTTGTGCCCAACAACTCCCTGGACTCTTGGTGTAGGCGGTGAGCCTCCTCTGTCCATGGAACTCTCCAGGCAAGAATACTGGAGTGGTAGCCATTTCTTTCTCCAGGGAATCTTTCCAACCCAGGGATGGAAACCTCATCTCTTACATCGCCGGTGGATTTTTCATCACTGTACCACCAGGAAAGTTTTTCTTAGCTGTTAGCCAGTGGTTTATCCCACTATTTTTTAAGATATTTTTCCTTTGTAGATAACTTTTTAAATGCTAAGGAGACATAGTATTGAAGAGATTTAGAAGGAAACCAGCAATAACTCTGAGTGTTGATTCTTTGAATTTTACATCCTTTAACACCCAGCTTCAATCAAGGCTGACTGCATGAAAAGACAAAAATATTTTGGATTCTACATTTTGAAAAAGTCTTTTGGCAGAGTTTGTATTTTAAAACACTCTGGAGAGTCCCTTAAAATAACAAAATCTAGACTTTTTAGAATTGAAAGGGACATTAGAAATGATCTAACCCAGTGATTCTCAAACTTTGCTGAATATTAGAATCACAGGGGAGCTTTTAAAATTCCTAATGCCCAGTCCAATTAAGTCAGAATCACTGGGGTTGGAATCCAGCCCTCTGCATTTCTTAAAGTTCATCTAAAAATTTCAATTAATTAAAGAAGAAAGCAAATGAATAAGAGAAAATGAGAAAGTAATGAACTTGATGCATATACTTTTATTTTAAAGCCTTTTTTCACAAGCTAAAGCTAAACAATGTGGCCAGTTTAAATGAAAAAAATACAATTCAAAAGGTTTGATGTGACCATTAGCTTCATTTGTGCTTTAAAACCAAATTTTAGTTGATATTTTAGACCATCCTGCAATTTGGAAGAGAAAGAAATAAGTTTTAAAAAAATAAGAATCAGTTTATTTGCATTGAGAGGATCTGTCACTTTACTGGAAAATCACCCAACATACTTGTAATAAAAGACCATTTTACACCTTAATGTCCTCAGGGCCCCCGGATGACCACATTAGACACAAATCTAAAGAATGAACAAGGAAACATGGTAGACTTACTCAGAGCCACACTAAAGCTAATTTAAAGCAGGATGTTTCTTAACTGTTTTGCTGTTCAGCTGCCAAGTTGTGCCCAACAACTCCCTGGACTCTTGGTGTAGGCGGTGAGCCTCCTCTGTCCATGGAACTCTCCAGGCAAGAATACTGGAGTGGTAGCCATTTCTTTCTCCAGGGAATCTTTCCAACCCAGGGATGGAAACCTCATCTCTTACATCGCCGGTGGATTTTTCATCACTGTACCACCAGGAAAGTTTTTCTTAGCTGTTAGCCAGTGGTTTATCCCACTATTTTTTAAGATATTTTTCCTTTGTAGATAACTTTTTAAATGCTAAGGAGACATAGTATTGAAGAGATTTAGAAGGAAACCAGCAATAACTCTGAGTGTTGATTCTTTGAATTTTACATCCTTTAACACCCAGCTTCAATCAAGGCTGACTGCATGAAAAGACAAAAATATTTTGGATTCTACATTTTGAAAAAGTCTTTTGGCAGAGTTTGTATTTTAAAACACTCTGGAGAGTCCCTTAAAATAACAAAATCTAGACTTTTTAGAATTGAAAGGGACATTAGAAATGATCTAACCCAGTGATTCTCAAACTTTGCTGAATATTAGAATCACAGGGGAGCTTTTAAAATTCCTAATGCCCAGTCCAATTAAGTCAGAATCACTGGGGTTGGAATCCAGCCCTCTGCATTTCTTAAAGTTCATCTAAAAATTTCAATTAATTAAAGAAGAAAGCAAATGAATAAGAGAAAATGAGAAAGGAAAGAAAGAAAAGAAGCAGGAAGGACAGGAGGAAGGAAGGAAATAAATATGTATTTTCTGGCCTTTGGTTAAGAGGAAGGCAAAAGAGGAAAGAATTTATTAGACTAGTTTTTTTGTTGTTGTTAGTTCAGTATGAGCCATTAAAAAAAAAAAAAGTACTTGCAGGAAGCCAGAATCAGCAAGTAGAAAAGAAGAAGAAAACAGATACTTCTCACTACTAATATATATTGAATTTCCACAGAATAATTAGCTGAAATTTTATATATCACCAGCTAATTCAACCATATCATGGAATTCCCAAGTATTAGATAGACTAGACTATTTCTGAAAGTGAAAATCGCTTAGTCATGCCCAGCTGTGCAACCCATGGACAAGTCATGGAATTCTCCAGGCAAGAATCCTGGAGTAGGTAGTCATTCCATTCCCCAGGGGGTCTTCCCAACCCAGGAGTCGAAAGCGAGGTCTCCCACATTGCAGATGGAATTTTTACCAGCTGAGCCACCAGGGAAGCCCAGGAATACTGGATTGCGTAGCCTATCCCTTCTCCAGAGGATCTTCCTGACCCAGGAATTGAACTGGGGTTTCCTGCATTGTAGGTGGATTCTTTGCCAGCTGAGTTATAAGGGAATCCCATATTCTTTCTACCTATGAAGAATATTCATCATATTAACATTAACTGAAGTTCATTTATATGACATTAAGTGATAATTGCTGCACATATTATGGGGCCCTGAGAGGCAATCATCTGTTCTTTATGCTCTAACAAAAGACATATATAAGTTGACAGGTAGTTACCACTGCATGTTAGGTCTATGAGAAAATAACTTCTGGTGCCAAAGGAGCACAAGAGAGCAGCATCAAACTCAGCCCTCTGAGTTGGGAAGGTTTGCCAAGGCAAGTGATCTCTAATTTAAAATAAGAAAATTAGAGGAACCGAGTCAAGCAAAAGGATGGACCAGAGATCCTATACAGTGCAGAAAACATGTGCAAATGCAGGGAGAAGAGCCAGAGCACCTGCTTAAAAAAAACAGGATGAAACTCACTTAAGCTAGAGAGAAGAGAGAGAACAGAAAAGGCAAGAGGCAAGACTGAAGAATAGGCATTCCCTAGAATAGGGTGTACAGTGTCTTTAAGACGCTCCTAAGGAGTCTGGGCATTCCTGAGCATAAAGGGCAGCCGTTTAGAGGTCTAATTAGGAGGTTGACATGATTTGGAACAGATAATGCACTCTGGAAGCAATGTAGACAATGGATTACAAGAGGCAAAGTCTAAGGGTGACAGACCTGTGAGGAAGTTGCAAAGTGCTTTCTGAGTACGAGGAATTGCTGGCTTGCCCTAGAGTACTAAAAAGTAAATGGAGAGAGGTGGTTTCTAAAAGGCTTGGAGAGACAAAATTCGCAGAGCCAATGTCCTGGCAGAAAGGAAAGAGAAGAATTAAGGATGAAACTCACATATCAAAATATAACAGAAAGTTCTGGCTTTCACTTGGAGAGGAAACAAGGTCTTAGGAGCAACTTTGGGGAGGCTGGTGAAAGGGGATGATGAATTCTGTTTTGGAAATGCCTGGACTAAAATGTCCACAGCCATAAATGCGGAGACAGTGAGAAGATGATTTCATGGATTTGAATCTGTGGAGAAAGTTTTAGTTTAGAGATAAGAAAAATTAGCATAAAGATGATCTTTTCAATTGCGGGCATACAGAAATTCTGAGAGGTGTTTTTGGAAACATGGTCAAGAAGCAGATACGTGTTTCTACCTTGTAACCTCTCTTTAAGTTTGGAATCATTTCAACTCATTCTCCAAATTCTCCCAGGCTGAAGATCAGTGACAGATCATTCAAATGCTATCCAAATGAAAATTGTGGGGGAGGCGTTTGGAAATGTATTTAAAATGGCAGAAACTTGATAGTGTTTTGGTGCTGATGGGAAGTAGCTACCAGAAAAGAAGAAGTTAAAGAAACTGCCTGCAATTGGAATAGCTGGGTTTAATTCCTGCGTTGGGAAGATTCCCAGGAAAGGGAAAGGCTACTCACTCCAGTATTCTTGCCTGGAGAATTCCATGGCTTGTCCACGGGTTGCAAAGAGTTGGATATGACTGAGCAACTTTCACTCAGAGAAGGAATGCTCAGAAGAGTTGAAGAATGGGAGAACACTATGAAGGATGGGCCTCAGATATACATGGAAGGGATCACCTCTGTCATGAGAGGGGAGCTGACATAATAGAACCTGGAGGTCTATATGTTTACAGATGCTGTTAGATAAATTGGGGGGGGGTTTTCTGGTATTTTCTCTGTGTAGCAGGGCTGCTGAATATACGATGGAATCATAGCTTGAGAAGAGGAGAAAGTAAGTCATATATACTTGCAGTAAATAGAAGGCTGCTGTCTGCAAAAGCATAGAAAAGAGGTGGAGGGAAAACACTAGGGCCCAGCTGGGCTTGGAGTCAACAAGATAGCAGCAACAGGTAGCCACCATGCTAATCTGGTTAGAAGACAATAGCCAGTGCTCAGGCAGAAAGGAGATACCCTGAGCCAGGTTTGTGGCTTTACCAGATAAATGTGGTGAAGGTCAACAAAACAGAAGAGTGACACCTGACTGCTTTAGACTTTATTTAATGTATAAATAAGATAGCTTATTGAATTTTATGCTGTGAGATTATATATTTCCCTAAATATGCCAAAACTATAAACCCAGTGAATTGTTGTTTCACAGTCTATGGCAGCTCTTCAGTTGACAGGAAAGGACAAACTAAAAGATAGAATCTGGCTGCTGTGTATAAATAATGCAGTGCATCATGATGATAACACTTAGTCCATCAATCCTTGTCAAGAACACGATCTCACACTGATTTTACAAAGACAATCAGCTGATACAAAGAAGATGAAATCCAGGGCCAGGGCCATGTACAATGGTGGAAATTTCACCCTACCTTCTTATTGCGACCTAAGATGGTGAATTCTTCCTTTCTAAATAGAAGCACAGGCACAAAGGAAACATAATCTTCAAGGAAAACAAATAGAAAAACAAATTGACTATACCAATCACTTATTAGGCATAGTGACCCAAAGGAACAACAGGATATTTTACTAATCACTACATAATCCATTTAATTATTTTTTTCAGGTAGAAAGGATATGACACATTAAAATTAAAGAAAAACATTCTGCAAAGTCTAATTTAGTGTTTTATTTAGAATACTCTTTTAGAAAGTCATAATTCAAGATAGGAGTAAAATGACAGTTTCAAACTATAGTATGTAAAAGCTGAAACAATATATTTCACTGTTTTAGGGCAGCCCCTACTGCTTACTGCTAGATCATTTAAAGTAGTCAATAATCTCATTAAATAACATGTTTATAGACTGAACCACTGACCCTGACTATGTATGTTCATCCATTTGGTGGATGGAGAAAAGAAATCACAAAAATTAAAACTAGTCATTTTTCAGCTAAAAATAAGCAACAGACACCTATCTGACTTACAGAATGTAAGGCATACTTTAAAAATCTGTTTTAGATGCTCATTAAATCTTGTAAAAAGGAATGATTTCATCATTACCTTCTACAGCAATATTTTCACATAAAAGCAACACTTTATAGGATAGCTGCCAAATGTTCTAATTTCAGATAATCTCTAACATTTCAGAATTTATGTAATTCATCTAAAGACAAAACAATCTTAGAATAAACATAAATTACTTTCATTAGCCATTTTCCATAGACAGCTTCCTGATCAACAATTTCTGATGCAATTACCTGCTTGCTTAAATCTTCATACTTCATATATCCTTTGATTCTATCATTCCATTATTCAGCCAATTTCATTCTTTTATAGGAATGTTACTTAATATTTTTGTGCCTTATGTACCAAACTATGCAAAATGCTTATGAGCATTATATCACTTAATCTTCATAACATGTCTATGAGAAACTTTCCTGTTGATAAGCCTCATTTTATTTATGAAAAATTTAAATTTACTGAAGTTTCAGAATTTATAGGCATAGAATAAGAATGGTAAAAATAAAATCCACACGTAGCCAGCACGGCTTCAGAAATAAGAAACTACACACGTTGAGATAGTTTTCCTTGCTCCTATTTTCTTTCCTTTTCCTATTCACCACTACTTTGCTTTTTTTTTTGTTTTAATTCTTTTCACTCTCTGACTAGAGGCCAATTATTTAGTGTTATTGTGTGTTGCCTACCTTCTCATTATTGGATAATTTCACTCTTGAGAATCATTGAGTCAATGATAGCATGTACTAGAATAATACTTGATTCACTGTAGGTTTCAAATATACATATTTATAAATATCATAGTCATATTTGAATGAACTTATGTATAAACTATCTTAGCACAAGAAAAATGATGACAAACCATTACTTGAAAATAATAAAACATTTTAGGGCAGCCCCTACTGGCCCTTACTGCTAGATCATTTAAAGTAGTCAATAATCTCATTAAATAACATGTTTATAGACTGAACCACTGACCCTGACTATGTATGTTCATCCATTTGGTGGATGGAGAAAAGAAATCACAAAAATTAAAACTAGTCATTTTTCAGCTAAAAATAAGCAACAGACACCTATCTGACTTACAGAATGTAAGGCATACTTTAAAAATCTGTTTTAGATGCTCATTAAATCTTGTAAAAAGGAATGATTTCATCATTACCTTCTACAGCAATATTTTCACATAAAAGCAACACTTTATAGGATAGCTGCCAAATGTTCTAATTTCAGATAATCTCTAACATTTCAGAATTTATGTAATTCATCTAAAGACAAAACAATCTTAGAATAAACATAAATTACTTTCATTAGCCATTTTCCATAGACAGCTTCCTGATCAACAATTTCTGATGCAATTACCTGCTTGCTTAAATCTTCATACTTCATATATCCTTTGATTCTATCATTCCATTATTCAGCCAATTTCATTCTTTTATAGGAATGTTACTTAATATTTTTGTGCCTTATGTACCAAACTATGCAAAATGCTTATGAGCATTATATCACTTAATCTTCATAACATGTCTATGAGAAACTTTCCTGTTGATAAGCCTCATTTTATTTATGAAAAATTTAAATTTACTGAAGTTTCAGAATTTATAGGCATAGAATAAGAATGGTAAAAATAAAATCCACACGTAGCCAGCACGGCTTCAGAAATAAGAAACTACACACGTTGAGATAGTTTTCCTTGCTCCTATTTTCTTTCCTTTTCCTATTCACCACTACTTTGCTTTTTTTTTTTGTTTTAATTCTTTTCACTCTCTGACTAGAGGCCAATTATTTAGTGTTATTGTGTGTTGCCTACCTTCTCATTATTGGATAATTTCACTCTTGAGAATCATTGAGTCAATGATAGCATGTACTAGAATAATACTTGATTCACTGTAGGTTTCAAATATACATATTTATAAATATCATAGTCATATTTGAATGAACTTATGTATAAACTATCTTAGCACAAGAAATTAAACAATGATGACAAACCATTACTTGAAAATAATAAAACACTTGCAATAGAAATAAAGTTTTTCGAAACTTGAGGTAGCACATCTCACAGTAATTTGGCTAGAAAGAGGTCACTGTCCCTCCTACTAATGACAGATATGGATTAACAATCACTAAAATAGTGCTAATAGTAAGAGTAATCAATGACTCTGATCTGTGTGGCTTATGATTTCTTTCAATTGTGAAGGATACTTTAAGCAACAGTATCTCTTGTGCTTTTTTCTGTGTAAACACCAATCTTCTCTGAACCCCTGTTATGTTAACAAAAGTAAGATTATGGACAACCTATACATGAAAGTAAAATAGTTCCTCACTGAAAATGAAAGCATAAGAGCATGTTGATTCTTAAAAAATGCAGTTAGCATTTCTGACACTGGTATCACTGTCAGTCAATTGATGCAGTCTGTGTTGTATACAAACATGCTCTGCACAAAGTTTTCCCCTTAGACTTTAAGTTAACAACAATAACACCTCAATGTTACGGATCAATTACTGTGATCCAAGCACTTTCGTTGTTGAAAAAAATAAAATACAAGTGCCTATATTCAGAGCTTGTGAATTCTGGCAATATAATTAATTCAAGAGCCTGAACTATTAATTACCACTTTTTAGCATTATATTAATATTCAACATTTTCCTAATTTTAAAAACCATATACGTTCTAGGAAAAATTGGATAGCCACATGCAAAACAGGGACACTGGATCCCTTCACTGCATTTCATTCCAGAATCCTAGAAGTAGCCACCATTCATTCTTTTATATCCTTTCTGAAATTTATAAATCAGTACTCTCAAGTTTGTTTTACACAAATTAACAGAAATGGCACTTACACTGGAAATATAGCTTTAGAAGTAGGTGTTTGCTTCAGAAAATTTTATTGATATTGCGTAATATCCTTTCAAAAATATTATCCCAATCTAGAATATCACTAGTAGTTTGTTGCTCTTCTTTGTGGTTCACATCTTTGGGCTGGGACTGTTTGGAAAGAAACCTACATTATTTAAGCATTATATACATATGATTCCCATTCCTATTTAATATGAGCCGTTTACAACTTACATACACTCTGAGTTTTTGTCAGCTGAGAAGAAAAAATAGAGGATGATCTGCTTAACTGTTGAACTAATCCAAAAGATAGGCAAATATGGAGATTATTAAAGCTTTAATTCTATTCTGAATGTGGGCCACAGAGTCAGTGAGATTGCTGTTGGCAATTTTCCTGCCCGGGCCACAAAAAGCATAGTGATCTTTTTTTTTCCAATTGTGAAGGATACTTTAAGCAACAGTATCTCTTGTGCTTTTTTCTGTGTAAACACCAATCTTCTCTGAACCCCTGTTATGTTAACAAAAGTAAGATTATGGACAACCTATACATGAAAGTAAAATAGTTCCTCACTGAAAATGAAAGCATAAGAGCATGTTGATTCTTAAAAAATGCAGTTAGCATTTCTGACACTGGTATCACTGTCAGTCAATTGATGCAGTCTGTGTTGTATACAAACATGCTCTGCACAAAGTTTTCCCCTTAGACTTTAAGTTAACAACAATAACACCTCAATGTTACGGATCAATTACTGTGATCCAAGCACTTTCGTTGTTGAAAAAAATAAAATACAAGTGCCTATATTCAGAGCTTGTGAATTCTGGCAATATAATTAATTCAAGAGCCTGAACTATTAATTACCACTTTTTAGCATTATATTAATATTCAACATTTTCCTAATTTTAAAACCATATACGTTCTAGGAAAAATTGGATAGCCACATGCAAAACAGGGACACTGGATCCCTTCACTGCATTTCATTCCAGAATCCTAGAAGTAGCCACCATTCATTCTTTTATATCCTTTCTGAAATTTATAAATCAGTACTCTCAAGTTTGTTTTACACAAATTAACAGAAATGGCACTTACACTGGAAATATAGCTTTAGAAGTAGGTGTTTGCTTCAGAAAATTTTATTGATATTGCGTAATATCCTTTCAAAAATATTATCCCAATCTAGAATATCACTAGTAGTTTGTTGCTCTTCTTTGTGGTTCACATCTTTGGGCTGGGACTGTTTGGAAAGAAACCTACATTATTTAAGCATTATATACATATGATTCCCATTCCTATTTAATATGAGCCGTTTACAACTTACATACACTCTGAGTTTTTGTCAGCTGAGAAGAAAAAATAGAGGATGATCTGCTTAACTGTTGAACTAATCCAAAAGATAGGCAAATATGGAGATTATTAAAGCTTTAATTCTATTCTGAATGTGGGCCACAGAGTCAGTGAGATTGCTGTTGGCAATTTTCCTAGACCCAGGGTTAAGAAACTCAACAGGCATGTCTGTACAACACTAAAGGTCTCCAAATACCTGCCTTCCATACTTCCCCCTTCCTCCCCAACCTTGAGGTTGGAGTAACTCTTTACAGCAGATCATCAGAATTTGTAAGCATATTGTTAATATATAAATAATGTTGGACCGTGTCAAAACCTTATGTTAAAATTAAAAGCAGGAAATGCTCTGTAAGCTCTTTCTGGAGTTGGAGAAAAGCAAAGAAATATCTGGAAAGGTATACGCAAAGAGGTCAAAAGTGGCCTTCTCTAGATAGGGAGGTTATCAGAGTATTTAAATATTCTGTATTGTGTTTATCTTTATTTTGTAATGTCTCCTTAAATTATGTGTACTGCTTTTTTGAACTAAGAAAAAAATCTAATTAAGAAATTCATAACATTTAAAAATCCAATTAGCAGCTAGGTAGAAGCAGAAAGGATAACTACCACGGTTGAATTGAAAGAAATAGAGGTTAGTGAGCATTATGATAGGTCATGAATGTTTAATGTTTACTTAAAGCAGGGCATACTAAAAATGTGCTCTCCAGGAACTCAGTCTATTCTCATCAGCCACATGGCATGCATACTGCTATCATCACCATACAACTAAATCAGTCACTCTGTGATTAGAAACAAAGAGTAAATAAAAAGTAAGGTTAAATAACTCACTCAGGATTCCACATCTTTTAAGTAATAGCACCTATATACAACCCCACACAATCTGATTTATTATTCTCTTATCTAGAACCTGACAAGGAATGAAATAATATCCACGGAGTAGGCAATCATAAATATATTATCAAAACGTAAGTAGTGGTTTAGGACACTTATACAGTCAAATTCTGAAAAAATGTCTTAGGCATTCACCCATTCATCAATCAAAAATATCTCATCATGTCCTTATTATGTTCAAGGCAGAGGGTTGATTAATTAGTGTGAGTTAAACTACACTTATGACACAGTCCTGATCATACCTAATTTACTCTTCAAATTTTATGTAGACAACTTAAAATTCACCTTTTCTGGGTCTTTCTAAAAGAAGAAAAAAATTGACTTTATTTGAAAGCATCACATTATTAATACAAAATTTAATGTGAAATTAGAATGTTTCTTTAATTGTCACTTAAAATAAAAAAAGGGGCATAGTTTATTACAGAAGGAAAGATAATGCTGATGTTCAGAGGATCCCCCGTGAATGATTTATATGCCTTTGGTTTTTCCATGAAGCCACTAGTTACTGATGTGTTGTAAGCTTATAAGCTACTGAGATTTAGTTTACCTCTGGAAAGAAAATCTATTCTATGTTCATTTCAAATCCCTTATCAGGTTTCTCACTTTGATTAATATAATTATGTCTCAGGCTTTTAAAGTAATTACTTAATTACTAAAGAAGTCATTTCTAATACTGTTGGGAATCAAGTCCAATTTTAGTAACTTTATTGACATGATAAAATCTAGAAGTATTTCCAGGGTCAATACAGACATTCTTCAGGCAGGATGGCATAATTCATAGCAGTCAAAGGAATTACACACTGCATCCTCAACTAGGGAGTTATTCAAATTTGGATGCTCCACTATCACTATTTTCTTGGAAGATTTTTCTTGGAGCTTTTCATCTTGATTGAATTTTTAAATTTAGTTTTGTTTTTTAACAATAAAAGGAGGGGAGGAAAGAGGGAAAGTGGGAAAGGGAGAGGGAGGAAGAGAGATAGAGGGAAGGAGGAAGAGAGAAGAAAAACCTGGCAGTACTTATAATTTCTATAGTTCCTATTTTTTAAGGGTATGATAATCCTTCAAGGGATGGCTTCTGAGTACAGGGTGATGCTACCTCTGTTCTCGACAGTTCTCTTGGCTGTGTTTGTCTCCAGTCCCTGGTCAGGCAACAGAAGAGTTTTCTCATACAGTACCCAAAAGACCAAGGCAGGAATAAGATTTGAAACTATACGCTATGAGATTCAGAAGAGAATCTCTGGTAAGCACTTATTAACTAAGAGCAAGAGGATTTCTTTTCCAGAAGATGAGGGAATTATCCCCACTACTTATTGGTCCTAAATGTGTACAGACAGTACATATTTCTGATTTGATTCCTATCTTTAGAGGAACAGTTCGTCATGTCCTTAGTCAGAATTCCTGAATCACTCAGCCACAGAGAAGGCTCTCTCTCTCTTTCTCTCTCTCTCTTTTTTTTTTTAGAACAACCAGGCCCTCTTGTGGGAAAGACAGAACTTGAATATGCTAATGATGAGCCCAGACATACTCATGGGGTCAAACTTAGCTTTCCTGCATTCTTGGACAAGTCACTCATTAATCTCTATGAATGAGGTTTCTTCTCCACTTCTGTTTCCACATGTAAAAAGTGGAGTTAATAATAGCAAGTACCTGAGAACTACTAGTGTTGTGAGAACTACATCAGTTGATATTGATAAAAGGCTAAAAAAAAATAAAACAAAATGACTAATATTTATCAGGTAGCACTTTACTTAATAGACTCATAATATCTATTTGAGTAGTAGGAGACACAACATTAATTCTCAAGCATAGTTTGTTTCACAGTTCCCTGTTAACACAAATTCTAAGCCTGGCATTTCCTCAATTTCTATTTTGCCTTCATTAGGGTTTTTACTATAATCCTCACATATAGTGGGTTTTCATGGTAAGTAGTCTCATGGCACAGCCTTTTCTGATGCCTCTAAATATTTCTACTAAACTATTTCTAAATTTCCAGGTATTCATAATGTGGGAAGAGGTCCTTGCTAATACCCCTAATACTAGTTCATATTCTTCCCAGTGTAAGCGAGTATGTTTTACAATCAAAATAAGGCCAAGAGGACCATGGGTTGAGATGAATGGGCCTATTTTCCATGTAGTTTTTTGGGGGGGCATATCTGCTTTTCCTTGGAATTCTGTATTTCTAATTTAAAATGTGTTATTTGAATGTGAACATCCTAAAACATTGCAATACAATTTTTTACTCCTCAACAAATAAACTTTCTACATACACCATTTCCCAATTATATTCTAGCCCAATTTTTACAAATGTCAAGGGAAGGCTTTGAGGTGATGCACAAATCATTTTTATTGATTAATTTTAATATGCATTAGAAAAAATAAAATTGATCATATAAAATCTACCTATCATTGATCATATGAAATCTATCATTGCTAACTTTAAATGTGAGATGATTTTTCAAAATATTAAATCATCAAATGATTTTAAATAGATATAATAATAGTTAATTGATGATAAGTAGATATAATAAAAATTCTGGCTATCATAACAGTAGCTGATATGTTGAAATACTACACCACTGAAAATCAACAGCATCAAGGACAACAACTACTATTACTACTACTACTACAATACAACACATACAGACAGATCTTCAGAGGACAACAGTCATCAGATGGCAACAGCAAATATAATAATAAGGCAAAGATACATTGCATTTTATACCAAATTAACTTTTGAGCATATGATCATAAACTATATTTTATTTATCTCACTATATAACCCTTTGATTTAGTACAGAATATATCAACAAAATTTCAGAGAAAGAGGACCTCAGAGACTACCGGTAGCACACAACATAATATCTATTTGAGTAGTAGGAGACACAACATTAATTCTCAAGCATAGTTTGTTTCACAGTTCCCTGTTAACACAAATTCTAAGCCTGGCATTTCCTCAATTTCTATTTTGCCTTCATTAGGGTTTTTACTATAATCCTCACATATAGTGGGTTTTCATGGTAAGTAGTCTCATGGCACAGCCTTTTCTGATGCCTCTAAATATTTCTACTAAACTATTTCTAAATTTCCAGGTATTCATAATGTGGGAAGAGGTCCTTGCTAATACCCCTAATACTAGTTCATATTCTTCCCAGTGTAAGCGAGTATGTTTTACAATCAAAATAAGGCCAAGAGGACCATGGGTTGAGATGAATGGGCCTATTTTCCATGTAGTTTTTTGGGGGGGCATATCTGCTTTTCCTTGGAATTCTGTATTTCTAATTTAAAATGTGTTATTTGAATGTGAACATCCTAAAACATTGCAATACAATTTTTTACTCCTCAACAAATAAACTTTCTACATACACCATTTCCCAATTATATTCTAGCCCAATTTTTACAAATGTCAAGGGAAGGCTTTGAGGTGATGCACAAATCATTTTTATTGATTAATTTTAATATGCATTAGAAAAAATAAAATTGATCATATAAAATCTACCTATCATTGATCATATGAAATCTATCATTGCTAACTTTAAATGTGAGATGATTTTTCAAAATATTAAATCATCAAATGATTTTAAATAGATATAATAATAGTTAATTGATGATAAGTAGATATAATAAAAATTCTGGCTATCATAACAGTAGCTGATATGTTGAAATACTACACCACTGAAAATCAACAGCATCAAGGACAACAACTACTATTACTACTACTACTACAATACAACACATACAGACAGATCTTCAGAGGACAACAGTCATCAGATGGCAACAGCAAATATAATAATAAGGCAAAGATACATTGCATTTTATACCAAATTAACTTTTGAGCATATGATCATAAACTATATTTTATTTATCTCACTATATAACCCTTTGATTTAGTACAGAATATATCAACAAAATTTCAGAGAGAAAGAGGACCTCAGAGACTACCTTATTTTTTAAATGAATGAAGGGAAGTGTAGAAATGCAATGTGTCACCCAGTCAAGTATTTCACATTAGGAATTAGAATCTTCTGATCCCTACGGAGTATTTGTTTTTTATTTATTTATTTTTCCTGTACCACACCATCTACCCCATGAAGCTTAGTTACTTCAGTCATGTCTGACTCTTTGCCAACCCCATGGACTGTAACCCTCCAGATTCCTCTGTCCATGGAATTCTCCAGGCAAGAATACTGGAATGGGTTACCATGCCATTCTCCAGAGGATCTTCCCGACCCAGGGATCAAACCTGGGTTGCCTTCACTGCAGGCAGATTTGTTACCATTGAGCCACCAAGGAAGCCTTGTCTACCCTATAGTTATTCTTACTTTAGGGAAGGGGAAAAATTAGGCTCTGCTGCTAAGAGTGACTGGAACCCTGTTTTCATAAGGCACACTCATGTTTCTACTACATGCTACACCATAAAGTTGAGAACAAAATAAAATCCACTCTCCAATTTACTTTTAGTAGAGTTTCTTTTTGTCAAATGTGCAAAATAATTGACTATTACACAAGTCTTACAACAGTTTTTGATTTCCTACTTTAACCACTCATTTAAAATATAGTCGGTTCATTTAGCAGCACAAGAAGGCAATTGGAAGCACTGATATAAAATGTATTAAAATACTCTCAGCAATCACTCTCAATTATGTATAACTTATAATGTGTTTGTTAGTTTCACTTACAAATTGAATTCCATTGAATGTTTCCCACTTATTCCCAACTGAACTGGTTTTGGTGTGTGATATCTGTTAGATATAAAAAGAATACTCCAGAAGTTCTTTATTTTTATTCCAAAGGCAATCTGAAGAATCGTGGGAGGTGATAATCTAGAATATTTGTAGTGCTAATAAGTGATTAAAGCAGCATCATTATTCGCAGACACTGGATATGAGAGACTTATAACAACTAGGCAAATATATTAACTGATTCCCTTGAGGGAGGTGGGTGAGTGAATTTGCGCATGAAAAACTATTTTTAAATGAATGAAGGGAATATATCAACAAAATTTCAGAGAGAAAGAGGACCTCAGAGACTACCTTATTTTTTAAATGAATGAAGGGAAGTGTAGAAATGCAATGTGTCACCCAGTCAAGTATTTCACATTAGGAATTAGAATCTTCTGATCCCTACGGAGTATTTGTTTTTTATTTATTTATTTTTCCTGTACCACACCATCTACCCCATGAAGCTTAGTTACTTCAGTCATGTCTGACTCTTTGCCAACCCCATGGACTGTAACCCTCCAGATTCCTCTGTCCATGGAATTCTCCAGGCAAGAATACTGGAATGGGTTACCATGCCATTCTCCAGAGGATCTTCCCGACCCAGGGATCAAACCTGGGTTGCCTTCACTGCAGGCAGATTTGTTACCATTGAGCCACCAAGGAAGCCTTGTCTACCCTATAGTTATTCTTACTTTAGGGAAGGGAAAACTTAGGCTCTGCTGCTAAGAGTGACTGGAACCCTGTTTTCATAAGGCACACTCATGTTTCTACTACATGCTACACCATAAAGTTGAGAACAAAATAAAATCCACTCTCCAATTTACTTTTAGTAGAGTTTCTTTTTGTCAAATGTGCAAAATAATTGACTATTACACAAGTCTTACAACAGTTTTTGATTTCCTACTTTAACCACTCATTTAAAATATAGTCGGTTCATTTAGCAGCACAAGAAGGCAATTGGAAGCACTGATATAAAATGTATTAAAATACTCTCAGCAATCACTCTCAATTATGTATAACTTATAATGTGTTTGTTAGTTTCACTTACAAATTGAATTCCATTGAATGTTTCCCACTTATTCCCAACTGAACTGGTTTTGGTGTGTGATATCTGTTAGATATAAAAAGAATACTCCAGAAGTTCTTTATTTTTATTCCAAAGGCAATCTGAAGAATCGTGGGAGGTGATAATCTAGAATATTTGTAGTGCTAATAAGTGATTAAAGCAGCATCATTATTCGCAGACACTGGATATGAGAGACTTATAACAACTAGGCAAATATATTAACTGATTCCCTTGAGGGAGGTGGGTGAGTGAATTTGACAAATGCATGCTAAAAAACAAAGATCTGAGAGGTAAAATGGAAGAGTAAATCTTAAGCATCAACATTTTTCTTGTCAAACAGAACTATTAATTCTAGCTCAGGGTCTCATTATAGCAAGATGGAATGACTTTTTATTCATTGGATTTATATATTTTCTGCAGGGAGGTTTCCTAGTCTGCATTTTTCATGCAGGAACATTCGCTAAGTTTCTCCTTGTATTAGTGATATCTCACTTTTTTTTTTTTTTTATTATTACCCTGAGCCTTTTAAAACAAGCCACAAGTCATTCACATTTTTCCTGCATAAACCTGTTTGAGACTTTATAGGCTGGTCTTTTGTCATCTTACCCTATTGCACATGATCTCTTTTGTAGGATGATTATTCATATTCATCTGTGTGTAAAACTTTTGGTTTGCTTAGTTATATAGGGCATCTCAAAATAAGAAACATGGTTCTCTAGTTCTAATCCAGTTTTAGAACACTACACTGTGAAGGTGTTCCATTTACACTTAAATGAATTTTAGAAAATGTCTACATTTTCTTGTTTATGAATTTTCAACATACTTTCAAGATGTGTTTTCAGAATTCTCAGTTTTGGTTGTTAATTTTCCCTCATTAATCTCTAGCTCTGCTTTAATTGCTTTTCTGTAACTTTTTAATCCTTTACTTCATAATCTGTCAATATGAATTTATTTGCATTTTGATCTGTTTATTCTGTTTACCAATGTCTGTATTTCCTCCTTGACATTAGTTTGCTTCTATAACTTTGTGTTTGTTAGTTTCACTTACAAATTGAATTCCATTGAATGTTTCCCACTTATTCCCAACTGAACTGGTTTTGGTGTGTGATATCTGTTAGATATAAAAAGAATACTCCAGAAGTTCTTTATTTTTATTCCAAAGGCAATCTGAAGAATCGTGGGAGGTGATAATCTAGAATATTTGTAGTGCTAATAAGTGATTAAAGCAGCATCATTATTCGCAGACACTGGATATGAGAGACTTATAACAACTAGGCAAATATATTAACTGATTCCCTTGAGGGAGGTGGGTGAGTGAATTTGACAAATGCATGCTAAAAAACAAAGATCTGAGAGGTAAAATGGAAGAGTAAATCTTAAGCATCAACATTTTTCTTGTCAAACAGAACTATTAATTCTAGCTCAGGGTCTCATTATAGCAAGATGGAATGACTTTTTATTCATTGGATTTATATATTTTCTGCAGGGAGGTTTCCTAGTCTGCATTTTTCATGCAGGAACATTCGCTAAGTTTCTCCTTGTATTAGTGATATCTCACTTTTTTTTTTTTTTATTATTACCCTGAGCCTTTTAAAACAAGCCACAAGTCATTCACATTTTTCCTGCATAAACCTGTTTGAGACTTTATAGGCTGGTCTTTTGTCATCTTACCCTATTGCACATGATCTCTTTTGTAGGATGATTATTCATATTCATCTGTGTGTAAAACTTTTGGTTTGCTTAGTTATATAGGGCATCTCAAAATAAGAAACATGGTTCTCTAGTTCTAATCCAGTTTTAGAACACTACACTGTGAAGGTGTTCCATTTACACTTAAATGAATTTTAGAAAATGTCTACATTTTCTTGTTTATGAATTTTCAACATACTTTCAAGATGTGTTTTCAGAATTCTCAGTTTTGGTTGTTAATTTTCCCTCATTAATCTCTAGCTCTGCTTTAATTGCTTTTCTGTAACTTTTTAATCCTTTACTTCATAATCTGTCAATATGAATTTATTTGCATTTTGATCTGTTTATTCTGTTTACCAATGTCTGTATTTCCTCCTTGACATTAGTTTGCTTCTATATCTTTGACTTTATGTTCCAGTCAAACAATGCTGTTTTATTCTATAGTATATTCTAATAATAAACTGAATCAAAAATATTTTGATTATTTAAACTTTTAAAACATATAACATAATAATCATAAACTTTTCATTCTCTAACCTTGGTCCATTAATACTAGTAGCCTATAAAAAATCCTTCTCATATAAAGTAAGCTGTTTTTAAAATTAAAAAGAGGATGTCATATTTTACTTAATTAAAATTATTGATTATTTGCCAATTTGTTATATACAGAACTGCATATATTTGTGAAAATATTACCATTAATTTACCTTTACTTTCAAATACTTAATACTGAAGCTATTAAGACCAGTGTTTCAAATCTCTATGCACTTATGTCTTAATAGTTCATAAGACATACTTCAGCAGAACTGTTATAATTTTAATGTTCATTCATTCCACATATATATTTAAGAATATATTGTACCTAATACAATGAAGTAGCAATTTATAACGTCATAGGTACAGTTTCTATCATTTACATGGGGAATTTGTGGGTTTTTTTTCCCCTGAAAACATCAAACTAACAGAAATCAAATTAAAATTGACTTTCAATTTAGGAATCAGTTTCAGTGCACAAAACTGAATCTCTTATTTTGAAAGTCAATTCACATCATAATGTAGCCATTGAAAATAATGCACGTCATTCTATTAGTACTATACCCTTGAAGTACTATCCCTGAGGATTCAGCCTTTTAATGTGTCCATCACTGTGACTAGAATTCTAATAACACCTGAATGTCTACAGCATATTCTCCCCCAAATAACCCAAAGCACTTACACAATTTTTTTTTTCCCTAATAGCCTATATCAATCACATAGTCTAGCTTGTTGTTTTGATTTTAGATAGAAAAACTGTATGCAAATAGGCAGAAAAGGCAAGGTGTGAGAATGATCTTAAGATGAAAGAGAGTTTATGAAACAAGAGTGGATGGAAAGGAAGAAAATCTAGCACAAGTTAAAAGCAATGGATGCATAATATAATAGGGTGTGTGTCCCTCTTGTGTCTCACAAAGTACTTCATTCGTTCATTTAACCACCATCTCTGTTCCTAGAGTCTATGCACTTAAGCATATGGGTTGAGTCCACTATTTGTGTTTCTAGCATCAGCTTTGGCACTAAATAGAGACTCAGAAATTCTCTGGACTTTCACAGAACCAGATGAGTAGAATTACTTCCTCAAAGACACAAACTTCCACATAAAAGCTGAAAACTCTAATCTTTTCATTTTCTTCCTTCCAACACAAATTAGTACACTGCGGACCTACCATGTACCCAATACTATGACAGAGAAAAAGGATGAGAAATACTGCATGATGCCCCCAACACTGAAGAAAGGAGCCCTTAACATACCTGTGAGTACACTGTTACTTCCTAAATTCTCACCTTACCTTACCGAGGGCAACAATCTTAATGGAAAGAAACGGTGCAGTGCAGAATGTCAGTACATCGCTTATCTGCCTTGCCCAAGTGCCTTTCACAAGTAAATGCAGATCTTCCCACTCTTGTCTGGGGGAGAGCAGAGATTCCCCATCCTTCTCCTGGAATTCTCCTTGACATCTCTGACAGGGAGGTACCAGTAACGGTCCCTGCCCAGGTTCCCTGCTCCTCTTGTGAGCACACAAAGACAGCTTTTCATAATACAAGGGCCGTAGACTCCACAAGCCAGATCCACCTCTTTCACATCCCAGCTCTACTACTTTTAGCCTTGTCACCCTGGGAAAGAAAACATCCTCTGCCTCAATTTCTTTTTCATTCTCAAACTGAAAGGCTTAACTGGGCTAACGGAAAAGTGCATGTAAGCAACTACCACAATGCCAAGTGCATGAGAAGCATTCAATGACGATAAATTCCCTGCATCCCTTCTTTTGATGAAAGAAAAATCATTCAAATCTGGCACTTGAATAAAAGTCCAACTCTCTCCTGTAAGAAGGAATCATTTAAATACATGCAGAGTAATCACATCAAAACATTCTCTTAACTATTAGTAAACACAATCAATACAAGAAAACCAATACTCTCCTTTCAGAAGTTCCCTCAGCATCCCACTGGCATGCTAAAAATTGTTTTCTTGTATTTTCCTTGGGAATCTTGCCATATATATTAGCTTAAGCTCTGCAACCTGGATCCTGCATATGCATTCTTTATCGTTAGGCAATGGCATTTACAGAGATTACTAACACTGTGTGCTCCTATGATGGCTGCTGCTTTGTGAACAGATTAGGCTATACTGTGCCTATCTTAAAAAGGTTCTTTTCTGTATTTGTAGTCAAAGCTACTCTCTGCCGAGCCCTTTGCTGTCTGTAACCCTGGGTCTCTCTGATTCTACTGTCAGATGGAGGCTCCCATCTGCCAGGATCTCTGCCCTTAGCCACTGCTCTATCTTGTTCTCCTTGTTACTCATGTGACTCGCTGCCTGCAGCGAAATCCCAGGGCTTCAGCTTCTTTCAGGTATTTCTCTTATCCTTTCTGCTGACACCTTCTCTTTTCCAGCTCCCATTCCATAATCGGTTGCAGATTCCACTGCTGCACATTCTCCCCAGACACCCAGGAATTCTGTACTGAAACAAGCATCCCTTTATTGCCAGTGGACTGATACACACCAAGACTTAATCCCCAGGGTTTCTTTCCTGCTATTTAATGTACCACTGCTTAAGATTCAACGCTGTCCAGTTTTTACAGAAGACTGAGAGCTGTACATTCGCATTGCTTTATGGTGCTTGACACTTGGACCATGCTGCTTTTCATCCTTCTCAGATGACGAGTACCACCAAAGGACAGTGGTTAAGTTAGGGGAAAGCGAAATGTAATGTTTTTGTCTCTTCAATTCCATTCCATCTCTGCGTTCATTCTGAAGAGGGAATCATTAATATAACTTTATATTTGTCATTTTAATACATGATTTATACATATGCTAGATAAGTAAGGAACCACAAAAAACTACAGTTTTCTATTACTCTCTTAACTTTACAGAGTATTATGCTCAATGTGCATTCCATATTCCTTTTCTCTTAAAACTATATTTTTGAAATGTATCCATGTTTATCCACAAAACTCCAATTAGTACACTTTAATTGCTTTATTGTATTCTATTCTATACACACACACACACACACACACATACACACACACACATATACTGAAATGTATATACCTTTCTCCAGTTGATGGACATTTAGGATTTAGGTTTTTCGAGTTTATTTTGTTTTTGCTATTACATTTTAGTATGTTTCCCTTTAAGCATTGTGCAAAAACATCTTTTGTATGCATATCTAGAGGCAGAGTGGTTGGATGAAATGATATGCATGTATTAAACAATTTCCAAGTTACTCTGCAAAGTAGTGGCGCCTACTAATTGTCCCCAGCATCAGTGTGTGAGTCTCCACTACACCACATTCTTGCCAACACTTGGTGCTACTGGACTTTATTCTCTACAAATTGACAGGTATACCATAGCCAGTCTTCACTGCTTTAGTTTGCATATTCCCAATTACTGTTCAGTTTTCTTCTATTTAAACTGAGGAAACTGACATCTGTAGTTAAGTATACAATATTGACATTCAGTGACTGACTCTCCACTATGTATTTCCCAGTATGTTTCTTACACTTTTTGAAAAACTACTACATATTGATTATATTTTAACATTGAATTTGTTTTTGGCATTACCTAATCAAAAGTCACATCAGAAAGATAAAAGGGTACAAGTAAACTGCATCTATTTCTTTTGTTCTTTTAAAAAACAAAACAAAACCTACGTTTTATTGTGAAAGAAGATGAGCTAGGTGAAATTCTATATTGGGCAGGTATATTTGTATTCACTTATATGAGCAAAAATAGAATATATGAAACATATTAGAGAATTGACTATAAATGCCCATTAAGTAGGGCTACAGTTTCTTACCAATTATGTCATCCTATGTGGTTATTTAATAAATAGCAGCTGTTGATATAGTAATCATAATATTATGATGATAATCATTATAATAATTTTAAGATCTGTTATCTATTCGTGCTTATGTTCTAAGAGTTAGAAACTGGTCTGATTATGGTTGACTGCTCTATTCAAATAAGCAAGTTTCTTCACCGTAACTGCTTTTCTTCTATGAGAACAGACTGAGATAATTCTGTCTTTTCTAAGGTATCATTATTTTAAGGACTCCTATTTTTACAGATAAGTATAACCACAGTTTTCCCTCGTAAGCCATTTGAAAGTAAACCAAGCTACAGCTTAAAATGCTTCTAAAGAAAAATATCAATTATTTAGAATTACACACAAATTCATGTACACTTCTGGCCATACTGAACTAGTATTTGCCTTTCACAAATCTCCCTCAGTCTCTTATCATTTAGAAACACAAGCATTACCTCTTCAGGAAATACCTTGTTTTATTTTTAATCTCCTAGTTTCCTAGCACAAGTTACTCTGCAAAGTAGTGGCGCCTACTAATTGTCCCCAGCATCAGTGTGTGAGTCTCCACTACACCACATTCTTGCCAACACTTGGTGCTACTGGACTTTATTCTCTACAAATTGACAGGTATACCATAGCCAGTCTTCACTGCTTTAGTTTGCATATTCCCAATTACTGTTCAGTTTTCTTCTATTTAAACTGAGGAAACTGACATCTGTAGTTAAGTATACAATATTGACATTCAGTGACTGACTCTCCACTATGTATTTCCCAGTATGTTTCTTACACTTTTTGAAAAACTACTACATATTGATTATATTTTAACATTGAATTTGTTTTTGGCATTACCTAATCAAAAGTCACATCAGAAAGATAAAAGGGTACAAGTAAACTGCATCTATTTCTTTTTGTTCTTTTAAAAAAAAACAAAACAAAAACCTACGTTTTATTGTGAAAGAAGATGAGCTGGGTGAAATTCTATATTGGGCAGGTATATTTGTATTCACTTATATGAGCAAAAATAGAATATATGAAACATATTAGAGAATTGACTATAAATGCCCATTAAGTAGGGCTACAGTTTCTTACCAATTATGTCATCCTATGTGGTTATTTAATAAATAGCAGCTGTTGATATAGTAATCATAATATTATGATGATAATCATTATAATAATTTTAAGATCTGTTATCTATTCGTGCTTATGTTCTAAGAGTTAGAAACTGGTCTGATTATGGTTGACTGCTCTATTCAAATAAGCAAGTTTCTTCACCGTAACTGCTTTTCTTCTATGAGAACAGACTGAGATAATTCTGTCTTTTCTAAGGTATCATTATTTTAAGGACTCCTATTTTTACAGATAAGTATAACCACAGTTTTCCCTCGTAAGCCATTTGAAAGTAAACCAAGCTACAGCTTAAAATGCTTCTAAAGAAAAATATCAATTATTTAGAATTACACACAAATTCATGTACACTTCTGGCCATACTGAACTAGTATTTGCCTTTCACAAATCTCCCTCAGTCTCTTATCATTTAGAAACACAAGCATTACCTCTTCAGGAAATACCTTGTATATATATTCCTAGTTTCCTAGCACATGCTCCTAGATTTCTTCCTCATTCTCTGACATTCTTTTTAGTTTTGTCTTTTTGTGTTAACTGATTATCTCAATTCACCAATCTCTATGGCACCAAGTTTATTATACTCAAAATTGAACATCTGCTCCCTCTAACTACCCCCAATGCCTTCAGTGACAAGCACATCCACTTATCCAACTGCTCAAGACAGGACTGTGTACAGGAGCTCTCTCCTCCCTCATTCCCAGCACTCAGTCTACGACCACCAAGTCTTCTTCATCTTCTACATTTTAAATCATCTTGGAATCCACTTGCTTCTCTTCACCTCCACTCACCATCATCACATCTCCACATTTTACATTTCCCACACTCTCTAAGAATTCTCACCTCCACATTTTTCAGTCTTCATCTGTTAGCTACACACTGAACTTCCCAAATCAGTCCTGCCTACCCTGCCCTCCTTCTACATTCATTTCTGGTCAAAGGACTCCTCTCGAAACCCCATGGCATATCTCCCATGGCACCACTACTATAGCCATATACATGTGCCCTGGTCTTTATTAGACCATAGCATCTCTGAGCATAAAGGCCTATCCATCACTTTACCACCAGTACCAAGAACGCTATACACAGTGCCATCATCATGTTCAAAAACCGTTTGGCATAAGAACTGATGATAATAAATCTAATGACATGGCCATTATTAAGGAAAGTAGTCTTAGGCTGCTTTTCCTCTTTTGTTGTTTTTA
This sequence comes from Tragulus kanchil, assembly GCA_022376925.1. Classification (NCBI taxonomy): domain Eukaryota; kingdom Metazoa; phylum Chordata; class Mammalia; order Artiodactyla; family Tragulidae; genus Tragulus; species Tragulus kanchil. Next base: position 35,118,890 of record JAIOJX010000004.1, read on the forward strand.
ACAAAGAAGTGTTTCTGCCTCATATGACAATAATTCTAACTTCTAAAAGTCTTTAAACAGTTTTGTCCTAAGAGCATTCCAATAAAAACAAAAGTCCCGAGGAATTCAGACCAAAAAGCTGGAGACAGATGCCCACAGTTTATGGCTGTAATGCTATCTTCGTTTCCTATACAACAAAGAAAACACTGACCCATTCCTTCCTGAAAGACATTTTTTTTTTTTTGATTAGTTGCTAAGTATCAGTTACCATTCATAGGACAGTGGAAAAAAAATCTATAAAAACTATTATTTTCAGTGACATTGTGTGCCAGAGAAAGCTCCATGATGGGCTGAAATTCAGTTAAACAAACAAAACAACTGTCACAAGAAGTCAATATCTACAAGAGTGTTTCTAAAACCATGAGTACTTGAATATACGTTAAAAAACTGTACTTTGAGAGTATAGTACATAATGTACAAGCACATCCAGTCTTATCTCAACTAGCTCAAGACAGTTGAACATCTGCCCCCTCTAACTACCCCCAATGCCTTCAGTGACAAGCACATCCACTTATCCAACTGCTCAAGACAGGACTGTGTACAGGAGCTCTCTCCTCCCTCATTCCCAGCACTCAGTCTACGACCACCAAGTCTTCTTCATCTTCTACATTTTAAATCATCTTGGAATCCACTTGCTTCTCTTCACCTCCACTCACCATCATCACATCTCCACATTTTACATTTCCCACACTCTCTAAGAATTCTCACCTCCACATTTTTCAGTCTTCATCTGTTAGCTACACACTGAACTTCCCAAATCAGTCCTGCCTACCCTGCCCTCCTTCTACATTCATTTCTGGTCAAAGGACTCCTCTCGAAACCCCATGGCATATCTCCCATGGCACCACTACTATAGCCATATACATGTGCCCTGGTCTTTATTAGACCATAGCATCTCTGAGCATAAAGGCCTATCCATCACTTTACCACCAGTACCAAGAACGCTATACACAGTGCCATCATCATGTTCAAAAACCGTTTGGCATAAGAACTGATGATAATAAATCTAATGACATGGCCATTATTAAGGAAAGTAGTCTTAGGCTGCTTTTCCTCTTTTGTTGTTTTTAACAAAGAAGTGTTTCTGCCTCATATGACAATAATTCTAACTTCTAAAAGTCTTTAAACAGTTTTGTCCTAAGAGCATTCCAATAAAAACAAAAGTCCCGAGGAATTCAGACCAAAAAGCTGGAGACAGATGCCCACAGTTTATGGCTGTAATGCTATCTTCGTTTCCTATACAACAAAGAAAACACTGACCCATTCCTTCCTGAAAGACATTTTTTTTTTTTGATTAGTTGCTAAGTATCAGTTACCATTCATAGGACAGTGGAAAAAAAATCTATAAAAACTATTATTTTCAGTGACATTGTGTGCCAGAGAAAGCTCCATGATGGGCTGAAATTCAGTTAAACAAACAAAACAACTGTCACAAGAAGTCAATATCTACAAGAGTGTTTCTAAAACCATGAGTACTTGAATATACGTTAAAAAACTGTACTTTGAGAGTATAGTACATAATGTCTGTAACAATGAAATTGAATATTTCTGAATAAGCAGGCTCCTTGTAAATGCCAAAAAAAAAAAAAAAATTGTGGACTCTCACATAATTTGAATTGCACTTTTAAGATTCACTGATGATGAAAAAACTTAATGACAAAAAGCTACTGTTAACTAAGTCAATTAAATGCAAATGTTCTAATTCCAACAGTGCCCACATATCTTTCACATGCAATACTGTGTGTGCATGTGTGTCTGAACTTAGTCTTCAAGTGCTACTCTGCCTGCCTAGGGACTTGTTAGTCTGAAACCTACTGAGAGCTACTGATACCTCCCCATGTAACCATTACGGTTAGAAAGGAGAGGGCGTTTCTAGGGGACCTAGCATCCTTTGTGCCTGGCAGTGTCCACCATAGAGTAGGTATGCAATAAATGGCTATTTGAATGAACAGGAACACTTTGTCTTTACAATATTTAAAAAATCAATACAATGCATATTACTTGAGACAAAATACATTTATAAAAGGAAATGATAATGAAAAGATCATCTTCAGTTAGACTGAGGCTTCTAGGCTGTTGACAATAAATCTGGCATGTAGCTACTAAGACATTTGGATCCAGTTGGCATGCATCCCTACACTTTTCTGTGATACCCTCTGCTTTCGCCATGGGCTTAATGAAGGGAAGTGATGGACTGTGGAAGGCCTCAGATGGAAAGACTTGACAGGAACAGTGTCAGAGGGATTATTCTGTTAGTGGATCCGGCATGATTAATTTTTACATGGGAATGGGGTCTAACAAAGCAAAGAAACATTTCATTTTGCCCACAGTTTATGGCTGTAATGCTATCTTCGTTTCCTATACAACAAAGAAAACACTGACCCATTCCTTCCTGAAAGACATTTTTTTTGATTAGTTGCTAAGTATCAGTTACCATTCATAGGACAGTGGAAAAAAAATCTATAAAAACTATTATTTTCAGTGACATTGTGTGCCAGAGAAAGCTCCATGATGGGCTGAAATTCAGTTAAACAAACAAAACAACTGTCACAAGAAGTCAATATCTACAAGAGTGTTTCTAAAACCATGAGTACTTGAATATACGTTAAAAAACTGTACTTTGAGAGTATAGTACATAATGTCTGTAACAATGAAATTGAATATTTCTGAATAAGCAGGCTCCTTGTAAATGCCAAAAAAAAAAAAAAAATTGTGGACTCTCACATAATTTGAATTGCACTTTTAAGATTCACTGATGATGAAAAAACTTAATGACAAAAAGCTACTGTTAACTAAGTCAATTAAATGCAAATGTTCTAATTCCAACAGTGCCCACATATCTTTCACATGCAATACTGTGTGTGCATGTGTGTGTCTGAACTTAGTCTTCAAGTGCTACTCTGCCTGCCTAGGGACTTGTTAGTCTGAAACCTACTGAGAGCTACTGATACCTCCCCATGTAACCATTACGGTTAGAAAGGAGAGGGCGTTTCTAGGGGACCTAGCATCCTTTGTGCCTGGCAGTGTCCACCATAGAGTAGGTATGCAATAAATGGCTATTTGAATGAACAGGAACACTTTGTCTTTACAATATTTAAAAAATCAATACAATGCATATTACTTGAGACAAAATACATTTATAAAAGGAAATGATAATGAAAAGATCATCTTCAGTTAGACTGAGGCTTCTAGGCTGTTGACAATAAATCTGGCATGTAGCTACTAAGACATTTGGATCCAGTTGGCATGCATCCCTACACTTTTCTGTGATACCCTCTGCTTTCGCCATGGGCTTAATGAAGGGAAGTGATGGACTGTGGAAGGCCTCAGATGGAAAGACTTGACAGGAACAGTGTCAGAGGGATTATTCTGTTAGTGGCATGAGGGACCCAGGGACACTGATTAATTTTTACATGGGAATGGGGAGACACACAGAGCCCACGATTGGAACTGTATTATACATGGAGCTCTTTTTACCTGTTTGAGCATAATTGCTGGCAGCCAGAATCTCAACCCATGTGATTCCATGGGAGATTTTTCCATGGATTTTCCTAAGATGAAACCCTTGTCCTGTATCCTAAAATTCTTGTTTTAGTTTTAGAATTTATAGTCAGATTGCATAAATATTCTTGACCCATGTTCTGAGAAGCTAAACTCTCCAGAGAATAGCACAGGCAGTAGACTTCAGTTTAGGATATTAAAAATGTTTTCAATTTGGTGATATCATGTATTTTCAGGAGAAAAAAAAATGGTATGTGTTTACCTTGATATACTCTTTCCATTCTGAATGTTTAAAGGGAAGGGACTGTAAGGTCCAACAATCTGTCCCTGATTTAAAAGAGAAAGAGATAAGATATCCAGATAAAAGGACAGAAGATTAATGAAAAACTGAATAAATAAAATACTCCTTAAAGTACAAAAAAGGTGATTCAGCAATAAATCTTGCAGTACAGGCTGACAGGTTGTGCTTAAGGTCTTACTAAGTCTGTATGAAGGAATTCAGCAGACAGTCACACTCTGGATCAAGACTATATATTTAGCATCTATTCTTCAAGTGGTTGTTTTATTTTGATAAATGTAAGCTAGAAATCCACAACAGTAGGCATCTAGTTAGATTCTTTATACAAAGAACTCTTGAGTGCCTTTTTAAATATTTTATAGCTTATTAAGTTAAGGAAAATAACACATAGAATCATGTAGCATCTATGTGTTCTCTCTGAAGATTTCAGATGCCATGCTGTCTCTATTCATGCTGTTTCTCCTGTCCTCATAAAACAAGGCCCAGAACTTCAGATTAGAATCAATGAGGCTGATCCTCAGCTGTTCATCAGTCAGGGTTCCCAGTGGGGCAGCCCACATGCAATACCTTGTCTCCCACCTAGGGCTTCACGATGAACTCTGGGAACTCTGGCCACCCTGCAGGCCCTGAACAAGGTGCCACCTGTGCTAGTGTGGAAGACTGGAGAGGATTGTAAGAATCCTACTTCATGATAAAAATCACACTGTATCAGTATGCTGGGGAGGGGGGAAATTTCCCACTTTACCTTTCCTGAATTCTTGTGCCTGGACTAATAATAAAAATAGTCCAAGACAAAGTAATAGCAGAAAAAAAAAAAAAAAGGCAAGCTGTAATTCATGCACATGAGGTGCCATAGAATGGAAACTAAGAAGTGGCTAAAGCAGGCAGTTTTTATGCTTTTTAGACAAAGAAGAAAGAACTGTGTGGAATTGACAGGACAAATAAACAGGTTTGGGGTGCTCAACTGGGAAAGAATCTGAGCAGGGTTTGGGCTTTGTGTAGTAAATGAAAGAAGTAACGAGGTCATTTATATATGATTCTCAGCACAAAGTCCCTATCTTTGGTAATAAGGGTGTCCTTCTAATTCCAGATGCAGCAAGTACACAATTGACCAGAGCGATTTATTTGTTGCTTTGAGGAAGACAAGAGGGTCAAGAGTCAGTCTCCCTCTTTTACTGACCATTTCTTAAATAACTTTAGTTCAAAATAATATGTCATTGAGGCACATTTTGGGGTGGCCTAATCTGGGCCACAACAAGTACTCTACTGAAAACAATCCCAATAAATAAAGACTAGCCCTGGAAATGAGAGGCAGTGTACACATAGTAGGAGACTCAGAGACTTCTGATTGGTAGTGATTCACATAATATTACTGAAAGATGTAATAAAGGCATATGTTTGTTCTGATTTTAAGCCTGTGTTTGTCAGCTTGCCTTATTTCATAAGGTATACATGGGAAAATGTCTGTATAGTCAAAGTAGTCATATATGGATGGAAGAGTTGGACCATAAAGAAGGCTGAGCACTAAAGAATGGATGCCTTTGAACTGTGGTGTTGGAGAAGGTCCTTGAGAGTCTCTTGGACTGCAAGCTCAAACTAGTCAATTCTAAAGGAAATCAACCCTGAATATTCACTTGAAGGAACAATGATGAAGCTGAACCTGAAGCTCCAATTCTTTGGCTACATAATGCAAAGAGGAGACTCATTGGAAAAGACCCTAATTTGGGGAAAGGTAGAAGGCAGAAGGAGAAGATGATGACAGAGGGTGAGATGGTTGGATGGCATCACCGAGGGCATGGTAAAGGACCAACAGGCAGTATTTCCCACTTTCCCTTTCCTGAATTCTTGTGCCTGGACTAATAATAAAAATAGTCCAAGACAAAGTAATAGCAGAAAAAAAAAAAAAAAGGCAAGCTGTAATTCATGCACATGAGGTGCCATAGAATGGAAACTAAGAAGTGGCTAAAGCAGGCAGTTTTTATGCTTTTTAGACAAAGAAGAAAGAACTGTGTGGAATTGACAGGACAAATAAACAGGTTTGGGGTGCTCAACTGGGAAAGAATCTGAGCAGGGTTTGGGCTTTGTGTAGTAAATGAAAGAAGTAACGAGGTCATTTATATATGATTCTCAGCACAAAGTCCCTATCTTTGGTAATAAGGGTGTCCTTCTAATTCCAGATGCAGCAAGTACACAATTGACCAGAGCGATTTATTTGTTGCTTTGAGGAAGACAAGAGGGTCAAGAGTCAGTCTCCCTCTTTTACTGACCATTTCTTAAATAACTTTAGTTCAAAATAATATGTCATTGAGGCACATTTTGGGGTGGCCTAATCTGGGCCACAACAAGTACTCTACTGAAAACAATCCCAATAAATAAAGACTAGCCCTGGAAATGAGAGGCAGTGTACACATAGTAGGAGACTCAGAGACTTCTGATTGGTAGTGATTCACATAATATTACTGAAAGATGTAATAAAGGCATATGTTTGTTCTGATTTTAAGCCTGTGTTTGTCAGCTTGCCTTATTTCATAAGGTATACATGGGAAAATGTCTGTATAGTCAAAGTAGTCATATATGGATGGAAGAGTTGGACCATAAAGAAGGCTGAGCACTAAAGAATGGATGCCTTTGAACTGTGGTGTTGGAGAAGGTCCTTGAGAGTCTCTTGGACTGCAAGCTCAAACTAGTCAATTCTAAAGGAAATCAACCCTGAATATTCACTTGAAGGAACAATGATGAAGCTGAACCTGAAGCTCCAATTCTTTGGCTACATAATGCAAAGAGGAGACTCATTGGAAAAGACCCTAATTTGGGGAAAGGTAGAAGGCAGAAGGAGAAGATGATGACAGAGGGTGAGATGGTTGGATGGCATCACCGACTCAACGAGCATGAGTCCAAGTAAGCTCCAGGGCATGGTAAAGGACCTGGAAGCCTGGTCCATGGGGCTGCAAAATGTTGGACACAACTGAGTGACTGAACTGAACTGATAAACATAGTAATCTACACTCCCAAGACAAATGTGCTATTCTGATACTTTGTGAAAGCTTAGTTTTGGATATAGCACGGTACACATGATTATTTTAAATGGAACACTTATTATTAAGAATACAAGTAGTTGATGTTTGATCTAATAGCTTGTATAATAAGATATACCCATGACATGTATTTAGATCATCGTTAAAAGAACTTAAACAAAAATGAAGAAAACAGTACTACTTTTCAGATTGTGAATATTTAGGATATTCAGTTTGGAGGTCAGACCACATTTGTCAAAGTGATTTCCAATGTTGTTTGAAAGTCAGGCTTAATAAATGGTGACCAAAGTGCAAGAATGTCTGCATCCTAAAAATAACACACATACAAGTTTGATTTCCACACGGTCATAATGGGAAAATGATGGGAACCATTTAAAATTGAAAACACTATTAAATGCAACTGTCAATTCTTAGTCTTTATCTTATTTGACCAGTAACAGCTTTCGATTTAGTTAAACCCTGCCTCTTCTGTGAACCATTTCCTTCACTTAGCTTTCAATATGCTTCTTTTTCCTGGTTTTCTTCCTAATTCTCTGACCTTCCCCCAGCCTCCCAGGCTCTTCCTCTTACTCTCTAACTATGCAATTTTAAAACAATCGACTTTAGTCAAATAATATGGATGGAAGAGTTGGACCATGAAGGCTGAGCACTAAAAAAATGGATGCCTTTGAACTGTTGGTGTTGGAAGAAAGGTTCCTTGAAAAAGTCCTTTTTGGGGGAACCGGGGCAAAGCTCAAACTAGTCAATTCTAAAGGAAATCAACCCTGAATATTCACTTGAAGGAACAATGATGAAGCTGAACCTGAAGCTCCAATTCTTTGGCTACATAATGCAAAGAGGAGACTCATTGGAAAAGACCCTAATTTGGGGAAAGGTAGAAGGCAGAAGGAGAAGATGATGACAGAGGGTGAGATGGTTGGATGGCATCACCGACTCAACGAGCATGAGTCCAAGTAAGCTCCAGGGCATGGTAAAGGACCTGGAAGCCTGGTCCATGGGGCTGCAAAATGTTGGACACAACTGAGTGACTGAACTGAACTGATAAACATAGTAATCTACACTCCCAAGACAAATGTGCTATTCTGATACTTTGTGAAAGCTTAGTTTTGGATATAGCACGGTACACATGATTATTTTAAATGGAACACTTATTATTAAGAATACAAGTAGTTGATGTTTGATCTAATAGCTTGTATAATAAGATATACCCATGACATGTATTTAGATCATCGTTAAAAGAACTTAAACAAAAATGAAGAAAACAGTACTACTTTTCAGATTGTGAATATTTAGGATATTCAGTTTGGAGGTCAGACCACATTTGTCAAAGTGATTTCCAATGTTGTTTGAAAGTCAGGCTTAATAAATGGTGACCAAAGTGCAAGAATGTCTGCATCCTAAAAATAACACACATACAAGTTTGATTTCCACACGGTCATAATGGGAAAATGATGGGAACCATTTAAAATTGAAAACACTATTAAATGCAACTGTCAATTCTTAGTCTTTATCTTATTTGACCAGTAACAGCTTTCGATTTAGTTAAACCCTGCCTCTTCTGTGAACCATTTCCTTCACTTAGCTTTCAATATGCTTCTTTTTCCTGGTTTTCTTCCTAATTCTCTGACCTTCCCCCAGCCTCCCCAGGCTCTTCCTCTTACTCTCTAACTATGCAATTTTAAAACAATGCAGGACTGTCCTTGGAATTTTTGTCTTTTCTTATCTATACACACTCCCTTTGTGATTTCGTCCTAAAAAATCTCCTGGGTTTAAATACCACCTATAGGCTGATGACTCGACATTTTTATCTCAGACTTGATACATCCCATTAGCCTCCAGACATAAAATTATAAACTCACTTGGATGACTAATGGGCATCTTAAATTTAACATGTCCAAGCTCCTGATCATTTCCCTCAAACCTTCTTTTCCTACTGTCTTTCTCATCTCAGTTTATGTGGATTCACTGTCCCAGTTGTTCAGGCCAAAAACCTCAGAGGCATTCATGAGTCATTACTTTCTCTCATACCCATAGCCTCACTGTCAGCAGTTTCTGTTGGCTCTATTTTCAAATTTCATCCAGAATTTGACCACAACTCACCATTCCACTGCTAACACTCAAATTCAATTTATGAATCATCTTTCTCTTTGGCTTATTAAAATAAACTACTAACTCATTTCTTTACTTTCTCCCTTGCCCTTTCTGTATTTTCTCACATGTCAGCAAGAATGATTTTGTAAAAGTATGTCAGATCACATCACTCCTCTGCTCAAACTTCTCAGTGTAAAGATATATTTGAAAACTTAACAGGGAATACAACGCAGCCCCAACAGATTGAAACAGATGCCAGAATCAGCCTGAGACTGGATCAGTACGTAGTAAAGGGAGCCTAACATCCAAACCCAATGTGGGTGTGGGGAACCTCCATGACAACAAGCAACTCTCAGACACCAGCCAGATGCTAAAACTCAATCCTGAAAAACTAATATTGTGGTTAGTTCCCAGGACACATTTGTCAAAGTGATTTCCAATGTTGTTTGAAAGTCAGGCTTAATAAATGGTGACCAAAGTGCAAGAATGTCTGCATCCTAAAAATAACACACATACAAGTTTGATTTCCACACGGTCATAATGGGAAAATGATGGGAACCATTTAAAATTGAAAACACTATTAAATGCAACTGTCAATTCTTAGTCTTTATCTTATTTGACCAGTAACAGCTTTCGATTTAGTTAAACCCTGCCTCTTCTGTGAACCATTTCCTTCACTTAGCTTTCAATATGCTTCTTTTTCCTGGTTTTCTTCCTAATTCTCTGACCTTCCCCCAGCCTCCCCAGGCTCTTCCTCTTACTCTCTAACTATGCAATTTTAAAACAATGCAGGACTGTCCTTGGAATTTTTGTCTTTTCTTATCTATACACACTCCCTTTGTGATTTCGTCCTAAAAAATCTCCTGGGTTTAAATACCACCTATAGGCTGATGACTCGACATTTTTATCTCAGACTTGATACATCCCATTAGCCTCCAGACATAAAATTATAAACTCACTTGGATGACTAATGGGCATCTTAAATTTAACATGTCCAAGCTCCTGATCATTTCCCTCAAACCTTCTTTTCCTACTGTCTTTCTCATCTCAGTTTATGTGGATTCACTGTCCCAGTTGTTCAGGCCAAAAACCTCAGAGGCATTCATGAGTCATTACTTTCTCTCATACCCATAGCCTCACTGTCAGCAGTTTCTGTTGGCTCTATTTTCAAATTTCATCCAGAATTTGACCACAACTCACCATTCCACTGCTAACACTCAAATTCAATTTATGAATCATCTTTCTCTTTGGCTTATTAAAATAAACTACTAACTCATTTCTTTACTTTCTCCCTTGCCCTTTCTGTATTTTCTCACATGTCAGCAAGAATGATTTTGTAAAAGTATGTCAGATCACATCACTCCTCTGCTCAAACTTCTCAGTGTAAAGATATATTTGAAAACTTAACAGGGAATACAACGCAGCCCCAACAGATTGAAACAGATGCCAGAATCAGCCTGAGACTGGATCAGTACGTAGTAAAGGGAGCCTAACATCCAAACCCAATGTGGGTGTGGGGAACCTCCATGACAACAAGCAACTCTCAGACACCAGCCAGATGCCCTAAAACTCAATCCTGACACTCTCTAAAGCTTTAGCTCTCTAATATTGTGGTTAGTTCCCAGGACAACCAGCTTCCATCATTAGGTTGACTAAGATCACCTCACTACCATGAAAAAGGATGCCTTGATTACTCTTATCACAGGAAATGCCAAGGTTTGTTTCAGAAACGCTGTTGCTCAGTCTTTCAGTCCTGATCAACTCTTTGCAGACGCATGAACAGCAGCATGCCAGGCTTCCCTGTCTTACACCATCTTTCAGAGCTTGCTCAAACTCACGTCCATGGAGTTGGTGATGCCATCCAACTATCTCATCCTCTGTTGTCCCCTTCTTCTTCTGCCTTCCATCTTTCCCAGCATCAGAGTTTTTTCCAAGTCATCTCCTCACATCAGGTGGCCAATTGGAGATTCAGCTTCAGCATCAATCCTTCCAATGAATGTTCAGGGTTGATTTCCTTTAGGATTGACTAGTTTAATTGCCTTGTAGTCCAATGGACTCTCCAAATACATATTTACTATTATAAATCACAAGGTTATACCTACCAGCTTAAATATTAAGTGTACTTCAGTGACTTCCCAGATTATTGTCTCTCTGACCTTTGCTCCATATCTTCTTTCTCTCCACCTCTGGTTTCTCCAGCTCATAGACTCCTTGCTATTTCTTAAATATTTCAGTCATGCATTTACATCAGGATCTTTCCATCTAAAAAAAGCTTCCCTCTGTCAGGAATGTGTATGCTCCACACATCAGAAGACCTTGTTCCTTTACCTTATTTAGGTCTTTACTTTCTCCCTTGCCCTTTCTGTATTTTCTCACATGTCAGCAAGAATGATTTTGTAAAAGTATGTCAGATCACATCACTCCTCTGCTCAAACTTCTCAGTGTAAAGATATATTTGAAAACTTAACAGGGAATACAACGCAGCCCCAACAGATTGAAACAGATGCCAGAATCAGCCTGAGACTGGATCAGTACGTAGTAAAGGGAGCCTAACATCCAAACCCAATGTGGGTGTGGGGAACCTCCATGACAACAAGCAACTCTCAGACACCAGCCAGATGCCCTAAAACTCAATCCTGACACTCTCTAAAGCTTTAGCTCTCTAATATTGTGGTTAGTTCCCAGGACAACCAGCTTCCATCATTAGGTTGACTAAGATCACCTCACTACCATGAAAAAGGATGCCTTGATTACTCTTATCACAGGAAATGCCAAGGTTTGTTTCAGAAACGCTGTTGCTCAGTCTTTCAGTCCTGATCAACTCTTTGCAGACGCATGAACAGCAGCATGCCAGGCTTCCCTGTCTTACACCATCTTTCAGAGCTTGCTCAAACTCACGTCCATGGAGTTGGTGATGCCATCCAACTATCTCATCCTCTGTTGTCCCCTTCTTCTTCTGCCTTCCATCTTTCCCAGCATCAGAGTTTTTTCCAAGTCATCTCCTCACATCAGGTGGCCAATTGGAGATTCAGCTTCAGCATCAATCCTTCCAATGAATGTTCAGGGTTGATTTCCTTTAGGATTGACTAGTTTAATTGCCTTGTAGTCCAATGGACTCTCCAAATACATATTTACTATTATAAATCACAAGGTTATACCTACCAGCTTAAATATTAAGTGTACTTCAGTGACTTCCCAGATTATTGTCTCTCTGACCTTTGCTCCATATCTTCTTTCTCTCCACCTCTGGTTTCTCCAGCTCATAGACTCCTTGCTATTTCTTAAATATTTCAGTCATGCATTTACATCAGGATCTTTCCATCTAAAAAAAGCTTCCCTCTGTCAGGAATGTGTATGCTCCACACATCAGAAGACCTTGTTCCTTTACCTTATTTAGGTCTTTACTCAGATATTACCTTTGCAAAGGGCTTCCCTGACTACTTGACTTAAATTGTTAAGTTTCTTGCCCCTAAACATGGGCATTTATAATACTTATCACCAACTACTATACCACTATTCTTTTTTTTAATTTTGGCCTCTTCTATTGGTTTATTTACTTATTTATTTTCATCCATCTTTATTCCTTGGCCTGTTTGGGTCTCCCATTGCTGTGGCCTCTCTCATTGCAGAGCACCAGCTTTGGGTGCATGTCCTCCAGAGCGCTGGCTTGTAATTGGACACACCAGTTCAGAGACTCCACAGCACATGGGTTCTTCCCAGGACAGGGATTGAACTGGTGTCCCTTGCACTGCAAGGTGGACTCTACCCACCTTCCCTGGACCACCAGGGAAGCCCTAAACCACTGATTTTACTTCGACATTTTGTTTACTGTCTCCTTTTCACTAGAATGAACCTCCACAAAGTGAGATGTTTTTTTTTTTCCTGCTATAACCATTACTTACAACCATGTAATACATGTTTTAGAATATTATCTAATTTTAAAATTAAAACTGAAGGACTGAATAAATCAATAAATATGAAATGTACAATACAGAACTAAGAAATGCAGATTAAGGTTTAGGGACTGTGACTAAAACATCCCTGTCCTACACTGGAATGCTGCATTTTAACAGGATTTCTATTTTTTCCAGACCAACTGCTTAATTCAACAGCTAGCATCCCCTAAATTTCTAAACGGAGCTCGGCATATAGAAACAATCAAACAAATAAAAACAGTAAGTTCTACCATGTAAACTTGGCTTTAGGTTTTTACGTTACATATTTAACATTCAGTTCCTTTATTTAAATAAACTGACTTAAACTTAGCCATTAATAATAATAGAGGGTTTTGTGAAATACTTTTTCCTTTAAATTAGTAAAAGAACTTAATTATGTAAACAGATTACTATTTGAGTCTTCTATAGTATGTGTTCTTTCCAGAACATACTCATTATCACCACTTCATTGGTGAGAGATACCAGCCCCCTAGTTCTCTGTCCTTTGAATTTTCTCTTCATAAACTTTTTCTGGTTGGCACTGATAGAGCTTATGAAAAGAGTTCTTTCAGTGACATGCTCAAATTGTCAAATACATGCTCCCCCCTATGAATCTTTCAATCACTTCTTCACTCCTTGCAAACTGTTAACTGACCTCCAGCTCCTCACCTTAAAAGTATGACTGTCTGGGGCTTCCCTGGTAGTCTAGTGGATAAAGAGTCCACCTTGCAGTGCAAGGGGCACTAGTTCAAGCCCTGGCCCAGGAGGATTCCACATGCCATGGAGCGGCTGGACCAGTGTGTCCAATTAGGAGCCAGCGCTCTGGAATACATGCGCCCAGGACTGGTGCTCTGCAATGAGAGAGGCCACTGCAATGGGAGGACCATATAGGCCAAATAATAAAGACAGATGAAAATAAATAAATAAATAAACCAATAAAAGAGGCCAAATTTTTTTTTTAAGATTTATTTATTTATTTATTTTTGGGCGGGGGTCGGGTTGGGGAGGGAGGGGAGCGGGCGGGCCACTTCTATTGGTCTTTCATTTCTCTGTTTTTTTTTTTTTTTTTTAACCTTTATTTTACTTTTAACTTTTACAGAGTTTTGTTGTTTACAGATATGTATGTTCTCAGATTAGTCATATGTATATCCCCCCCTTCCCTCCCCTCCCGACCATCACACAGCACCCCTGAAGAATCCCCTTTTCTCATAGAGCAATGACAATAGGTATTTTCTTCACATATGATAGCACAGGCCTTCATGCTACTTCCTTTACGCCTCTCACCCACTGTTCCTTCCCCACAATGTCCATATGTCCACTGTCCATGTCTGTCTTTCTGTCGCTTCACTGCATGTGCCATCATCACCATCCTACTAGATTCCATATATATGTGCTAATATACTGTATTTGTCCTTCTCTTTTTGACTGACTTCACTTTTTATGATACGTTCTAGATCCAGCCACCTCATTAGGGTTGATTCTTCTGCATTTCTCTTTACAGCTGTGTAGTATTCCATTGTATATATGTACCAGAGCTTTTGGATCCATTCGTTTATCAATGGGCATCTAGGTTCCTTCCATGTTCTAGCTATTGTATAGAGAGCTGCAATGAACATTGGGGTACAGGTGCTTCTTTCAGTTTTGATTTCGTCAGGGTATAAGTCTAAGAGTGGGATTGCTGGGTCATATGGTGCTTCTATTTTTAGTTTTTTAAGAAATCTCCAGACTGTCTTCCATAGAGGCTGTATCAATTTACACTCCCACCAGCACTGCAGGAGTGTTCCCTTTTCTCCGCAGCCTCTCCAGCATTTATTGTCTGTCGATTTGTGGATGATGGCCATTCTGACGGGCGTGAGGTGATATCTCATTGTAGTTTTGATTTGCATTTCTCTAATTATTAGTGAAGTTGAGCATCGTTTCATGTGTTTTTGGGCCATCTGTATGTCATCGTTGGAGAGGTGTCTGTTTAGGTCCTTTTCCCATTTTTTGATTGGGTTGTTTGTTTTTCCAGTGCTGAGTTGTCTGAGTTGCTTGTAGATTTTAGAGATTAATTCTTTGTCTGTTGTTTCATTTGCTATGATTTTCTCCCACTCTGTGGGTTGTCTGTTCAGCTTTTTTGTAATTTCTTAGGAACTTATCTTAACATAGTGAAAGCCATATATGAGAAGCCCACAGCGAACATTATCCTCAATGGTGAAAAACTCAAAGCAGTCCCTCTAAGATCAGGAACAAGACAAGGGTGTCCACTTTCACCACTCTTATTCAACATAGTCCTGGAAGTTCTAGCAGCAGCAATAAGAGAAGAGAAAGAAATCAAAGGAATCCAGATTGGAAAAGAAGAAGTCAAACTCTATCTATCTGCAGATGACATGATATTATACATAGAAAATCCCAAAGACACTATTACAAAACTACTAGAGTTAATCAGCGAATTCAGCAAAGTCGCAGGATACAAAATCAATATACAGAAATCACTGGCATTCCTATACACAAACAATGAAAAATCAGAAAATGAAATCAAAGAGGTAATCCCCTTCACCATCGCAACCAAAAGAATCAAATATCTAGGAATAAACCTACCCAAAGAAACAAAAGAACTGTACACAGAAAATTACAAGACACTCATGAGAGACATTAAAGAAGACTTAAAAACAGAAAAAGGAGAATATTCCTTTTTGTTATATATGAAACCAGAGCTTTTGGATCCATTCGTTTATCAATGGGCATCTAGGTTCCTTCCATGTTCTAGCTATTGTATAGAGAGCTGCAATGAACATTGGGGTACAGGTGCTTCTTTCAGTTTTGATTTCGTCAGGGTATAAGTCTAAGAGTGGGATTGCTGGGTCATATGGTGCTTCTATTTTTAGTTTTTTAAGAAATCTCCAGACTGTCTTCCATAGAGGCTGTATCAATTTACACTCCCACCAGCACTGCAGGAGTGTTCCCTTTTCTCCGCAGCCTCTCCAGCATTTATTGTCTGTCGATTTGTGGATGATGGCCATTCTGACGGGCGTGAGGTGATATCTCATTGTAGTTTTGATTTGCATTTCTCTAATTATTAGTGAAGTTGAGCATCGTTTCATGTGTTTTTGGGCCATCTGTATGTCATCGTTGGAGAGGTGTCTGTTTAGGTCCTTTTCCCATTTTTTGATTGGGTTGTTTGTTTTTCCAGTGCTGAGTTGTCTGAGTTGCTTGTAGATTTTAGAGATTAATTCTTTGTCTGTTGTTTCATTTGCTATGATTTTCTCCCACTCTGTGGGTTGTCTGTTCAGCTTTTTTGTAATTTCTTAGGAACTTATCTTAACATAGTGAAAGCCATATATGAGAAGCCCACAGCGAACATTATCCTCAATGGTGAAAAACTCAAAGCAGTCCCTCTAAGATCAGGAACAAGACAAGGGTGTCCACTTTCACCACTCTTATTCAACATAGTCCTGGAAGTTCTAGCAGCAGCAATAAGAGAAGAGAAAGAAATCAAAGGAATCCAGATTGGAAAAGAAGAAGTCAAACTCTATCTATCTGCAGATGACATGATATTATACATAGAAAATCCCAAAGACACTATTACAAAACTACTAGAGTTAATCAGCGAATTCAGCAAAGTCGCAGGATACAAAATCAATATACAGAAATCACTGGCATTCCTATACACAAACAATGAAAAATCAGAAAATGAAATCAAAGAGGTAATCCCCTTCACCATCGCAACCAAAAGAATCAAATATCTAGGAATAAACCTACCCAAAGAAACAAAAGAACTGTACACAGAAAATTACAAGACACTCATGAGAGACATTAAAGAAGACTTAAACAGATGGAGAGATATTCCATGTTCCTGGGTCGGGAGAATCAATATTGTGAAAATGACCATACTACCAAATGTCATCTATAGATTCAATGCGATCCCTATCAAACTTCCAATAACATTCTTCACAGAACTAGACCAACGAATAACACAGTTCATATGGAAACACAAAAGACCTCGAATAGCCAAAGCAATCCTCAGGAAGAAGAATGGAGCTGGGGGGATCAGCCTCCCCAACTTCAGACTCTACTACAAAGCAACAGTCATCAAGACAGTATGGTACTGGCACAAAAACAGAAATATCGACCAATGGAACAAGATCGAGAACCCAGAGATAAGCCCACGCACCTATGGGTACCTTATTTTTGACAAAGGAGGCGAAACTATAAAATGGGACAAAGACAGCCTCTTCAACAAATGGTGCTGGGAAAATTGGACAGCTACATGCAAGAAAATGAAGTTGGAACATACCCTGACACCATACACAAAGATCAACTCAAAATGGATTAAAGACTTAAATGTAAGGCCAGAAACCATCAAACTCTTAGAGGAGAATATAGGCAAAACCCTCAAGGACATCAATCAAAGCAAGATCTTCTCTGACCCACCTACTAGAATAATGGAACTAAAAAGACAAATGAACATGTGGGACCTAATTTCTCTGTTTTCATCTGTCTTTGTTCTTTGGCTCCTGTGGGCCTCCCATCGCGGTGGCGTCTGTTGTCGCAGAGCGCCAGGCGCCAGCTCTGGGCGCATGCGCTCCAGAGCTTCGGCTTGGTGATTGGACACATCAGTCCAGCCGCTCTGCGGCACGTGGGATCTTCCCAGGCCAGGGATCAAACCGGCACCCCTTGCACTGCAAGACCGTGTCCTTACGCACTGGACCACCAGGAGAAGGCCCCAATTTTTTTTTTTTTTTTAAAGGACTGTTTGGTTGTGAATATCAGTGCATATTGGTCAATCCATATCTTTTCTGACTTCCTGTCAGCAACTAAAATGGTTGACCACTCTCTGATTTTTAAAGCACACCTCTCTTGAAAGCATTCACTTGTTTTTATCCTTCCATTCTTATCCCTCTAATCTTTCTAGGCTAGTCTTTCTGACGTTACTCCCTTATCAAAAACAAACACTGAAGTTATTACTAATCATTTCACATACCTCTATCTTCCAAGTTAAGGAGCCACTTAAGCACCAAAATATACTGAGGAAATGAAAACTTTAAAGGTATAAATTGTATATTCTAGAGAAACATCCTGACTGTCCAATGTAAGCAATATCATTTTATTAATACTATCCCAGTGCCTAACGAAAAGAGTTAAACACAGATTTTCCCTCTCTTCTAAGTAGTATACTGTAAAAGATAAGTTGGTGGGCCCCTTGGATCCTGTCAGGAACAAAACACTCATTTTTACCCAGGTATGAGTATTAGCTCCTACGAGCTCAGAAGTTAATTCCTCCTCAGTAACTGCCTGGACAAGGGAACTGCCACACTGGAGGGCAGCCCCTCACTGGCGACCGCACACATCCAGGACTGGTTGGTGCCAGAGTATAGAAGCAGACTTTGGTTTCACTTCCAGATACCATGGAAGGGCCATCCCAGCTTTAGAGCTGCCCCTGGTACTATCTAAGACTTCTTTCACAGTCTCATCATAGTCAACCTCTTCTACCCTATTCCTGCTCCCCTCCCTCCCTGTGAGTATTATTCCTCCATAAGCATCTTCATTTTAGAGTTTGCTATCTGGGGAGCCCTGTGTGAATATACAGCATCTCTAATACTAAGATACTGAGGGTCTAGGCTATTTCAAGTAGCTCAGCTTCAATCCTCCAACAGACTGCTCACTGAACACTTGCTATTTTCGCTTTCCTCTGACTGCAACATTTAAACTAAAATACTCTCCGTAAGGGAACATTATAACCAGGATAGCTTGCTCATATTATAAACTGCCTGATAACACAATTTAAAATTCAATATATGGTACCAAAAAAACTGCAAGGTAATATCTGTCCAACAGTGAGGCTATGTGACATTTAGAATCATACAAGCTACTTGGTAGCTGCTTGTAGAAGTGAACAGAACAAAAAGAGAAAAGAACTCAATAGCTTTATATTCAGCTAAATCAATTAAGAGTTTCTGTTTCTCCTCAGTAAACTGATTTTCATTATCTGTACCAGAATGTTAGACAAATGATAAAAGACATTTAATTGTATCTTAGTTCTATTTACACAGACACACACACAACTGCTTGGCTCAAATACAGTAAAAGAATACTTGAATAAAGTTAAGGAGCCACTTAAGCACCAAAATATACTGAGGAAATGAAAACTTTAAAGGTATAAATTGTATATTCTAGCATCCTGACTGTCCAATGTAAGCAATATCATTTTATTAATACTATCCCAGTGCCTAACGAAAAGAGTTAAACACAGATTTTCCTCTCTTCTAAGTAGTATACTGTAAAAGATAAGTTGGTGGGCCCCTTGGATCCTGTCAGGAACAAAACACTCATTTTTACCCAGGTATGAGTATTAGCTCCTACGAGCTCAGAAGTTAATTCCTCCTCAGTAACTGCCTGGACAAGGGAACTGCCACACTGGAGGGCAGCCCCTCACTGGCGACCGCACACATCCAGGACTGGTTGGTGCCAGAGTATAGAAGCAGACTTTGGTTTCACTTCCAGATACCATGGAAGGGCCATCCCAGCTTTAGAGCTGCCCCTGGTACTATCTAAGACTTCTTTCACAGTCTCATCATAGTCAACCTCTTCTACCCTATTCCTGCTCCCCTCCCTCCCTGTGAGTATTATTCCTCCATAAGCATCTTCATTTTAGAGTTTGCTATCTGGGGAGCCCTGTGTGAATATACAGCATCTCTAATACTAAGATACTGAGGGTCTAGGCTATTTCAAGTAGCTCAGCTTCAATCCTCCAACAGACTGCTCACTGAACACTTGCTATTTTCGCTTTCCTCTGACTGCAACATTTAAACTAAAATACTCTCCGTAAGGGAACATTATAACCAGGATAGCTTGCTCATATTATAAACTGCCTGATAACACAATTTAAAATTCAATATATGGTACCAAAAAAACTGCAAGGTAATATCTGTCCAACAGTGAGGCTATGTGACATTTAGAATCATACAAGCTACTTGGTAGCTGCTTGTAGAAGTGAACAGAACAAAAAGAGAAAAGAACTCAATAGCTTTATATTCAGCTAAATCAATTAAGAGTTTCTGTTTCTCCTCAGTAAACTGATTTTCATTATCTGTACCAGAATGTTAGACAAATGATAAAAGACATTTAATTGTATCTTAGTTCTATTTACACAGACACACACACAACTGCTTGGCTCAAATACAGTAAAAGAATACTTGAATAAAGAAATAATTTTACTTTTTACAACAGATATTATCAGATTGAATTTCTGGAAGTCAGTTCTAAATGTACCTTTTGAAAAGAAAGAAAGCAAAACAACCCTGAGAAATGGAAAATAATATGATAAATACATATTACTTAAAGAAAAACAATATAAATATTAAAAATGGAACCTCAGACAAAATTCTACACAAGGATTATAAAAGAAGTGACAATACACTAAGAAGTTAGAACACTCATTATCATTCATTACACATAAATGCATAGTCCACATATATGGAAAATAACTGAAAAAGTATATAGCACAAAATACAGAACAAATATAATTACATTTTATAGTCTTTTTTCCAAACATAAAAAACACATAATATTACTGGTTTACTCAGATACAGTTTTATGAAACTCAGAAGACACACTAGAACGTTATTGTCTAATGTGGTAGCAGAAGCTACAGTGGGTATGTGGATCTAAAGTTTAAAATAAAATTACAAAGTCATATCTTCAGTGACATGAGCCAAATTTTAAATTTCCAGTTACCCACTGGGTTATGGAATGTGTTAATTGTTCAGTTGTGTCAAACTCTTTGCAACCCCATGAGCTGTAGCCCACCAGGCTCCTCTGTCCATGGAATGCTCCAGGCAAGAATACTGGAGTGGGTTGCCATGCCCTTCTCCAGGGGATGGTCCAGACCCAGCGTTCAAACAAGGGTCTCCCACATTGCAGGCAAATTCTTTACCATCTGAGCCACCAGGGAAGTCTTATTATATTGTTTCTATTCTCTATATAATTATACATGTACTATATATGTGTGTATATAGATATATATATATATATATATATATCTATATACACACACACTATATGTAGCTACCATATTATATTTATCAGACATACAACATTTCCATCCTCACAGAAAGATCTATTGAGTAGTGTTCTTCCAGAGTATAGATCAAACTCTCAACGTAGAAATCAGGGGATTTGGGGGGTCACTGAAGACAAATGATAAAAGACATTTAATTGTATCTTGCATTACACAGCACACAAACTGCTTGGCTCAAATACAGTAAAAGAATACTTGAATAAAGAAATAATTTTACTTTTTACAACAGATATTATCAGATTGAATTTCTGGAAGTCAGTTCTAAATGTACCTTTTGAAAAGAAAGAAAGCAAAACAACCCTGAGAAATGGAAAATAATATGATAAATACATATTACTTAAAGAAAAACAATATAAATATTAAAATGAAACCTCAGACAAAATTCTACACAAGGATTATAAAAGAAGTGACAATACACTAAGAAGTTAGAACACTCATTATCATTCATTACACATAAATGCATAGTCCACATATATGGAAAATAACTGAAAAAGTATATAGCACAAAATACAGAACAAATATAATTACATTTTATAGTCTTTTTTCCAAACATAAAAAACACATAATATTACTGGTTTACTCAGATACAGTTTTATGAAACTCAGAAGACACACTAGAACGTTATTGTCTAATGTGGTAGCAGAAGCTACAGTGGGTATGTGGATCTAAAGTTTAAAATAAAATTACAAAGTCATATCTTCAGTGACATGAGCCAAATTTTAAATTCCCAGTTACCCACTGGGTTATGGAATGTGTTAATTGTTCAGTTGTGTCAAACTCTTTGCAACCCCATGAGCTGTAGCCCACCAGGCTCCTCTGTCCATGGAATGCTCCAGGCAAGAATACTGGAGTGGGTTGCCATGCCCTTCTCCAGGGGATGGTCCAGACCCAGCGTTCAAACAAGGGTCTCCCACATTGCAGGCAAATTCTTTACCATCTGAGCCACCAGGGAAGTCTTATTATATTGTTTCTATTCTCTATATAATTATACATGTACTATATATGTGTGTATATAGATATATATATATATATATCTATATACACACACACTATATGTAGCTACCATATTATATTTATCAGACATACAACATTTCCATCCTCACAGAAAGATCTATTGAGTAGTGTTCTTCCAGAGTATAGATCAAACTCTCAACTGAGAAATCAGGGGATTTGGGGAGTCACTGAAGACAATGAAGACAAAGCTGCTTTCCAGTGTCACCTAAATGTTTCTTTAAAGAACTGTATTCACAGATTATGCAGATTAAATTATTTTTAATAAGCAATCACCACTACTCACATAACTGACAACCCCCATAAATGATTTTAATGTCTTAGATACTTATATAAATTTTGACCTACATCACAATATGTCAGAGCTGGAGGAAAGTTACACAGATCAGACAAGTGTCTAACTAGACTCTTACTGTTACAATGAAACAGACTCAGAAACTTTGCATCCTGGCATGCAGATACTTGAGGCCCTACTGGGTCTCCCCGAATCCATAAGCCCTAAATCCCAGTAGCTCAGCATTTGGAGATAATGGTCTCTAAAGAAGAAAATTTGCTAAAATTAGGTCATGAAAATGAGCTCTAATCTAGTATGACTGATGTCCTTATTCTAAGAGAAAAATACAGACATAGAAATAAATGTACAGAAGGAAGACCACATGAAGATACAGGGAGAAGACAATCCTCCACGAGACAGAGAATGAGGCCTCAGAAGAAGCCACCCTTGGTGACATCTTGATCCCAGATTTCTAGCCTGCAGACCTGGGAGAAAATAAACTTCTGCCATTTAAGCCATGTAATCTGTGGTACTTTGTCACAGCAGTCCTAACAAACTCATGCTCAAACCGGACATCTTTCTGCTACACCCTGCTCTCTCTTACCTCTGCACCAGCAGTGTTTGTGAACATCAATGGAGTGGTCATATTATTTAGGAAAAAAACCTTCAAAATTATAATTTTCAAAACTTGGATTTTCTTTTCAGAATAAAATATTGCAAGGCACTCAGGATTTTCAGAATTCTTCTTATCCTGAATAGAATATAGTGTTCTGCAGTCAAGAAAGCATTCACTCTTTATTAAAGCTTTTTTGTTCAGCTCTCTCAGCTGTGTGCAGAAGAAAGAGGGCACGAGCATGGCACAGACTGGCACAGCATATTGTCAAGTCAACAACAATGGTACAAAATCTCATGGCCAAAGAGCAGCTATCTGTGTTTATCATTAATGGCTAATAATAAAAAGAAAAAGGTATGTTACAACTATATCTTCACTATTTAAAAAATACACCACCATTAAAATATTGGGCTCTCAGATTATATACTTTGAGTTATTTCACACATTGATGAATATATCAGATCTAGAAACTCAGGAGTATGCTGATTAAGCCAAAGGTTATTGCTAACAACACAATAATAACTGTAGTTATATTTGCTTAATAAACAGAAAGTACTTTACCAACTCAATTATCTTTATTTTTTAATTTTTCTAATAATCTTATGAGCTAATACTAACACTATAATCAAGTAGGATTCTATGAGGCCTTCCTGAGATGGATGCCTTCTCTCATGCCCTCTGTCCTCTTGTTTGTTAAGAAGCTGTGTCTCCCAGGCATTCCCTGGTTCAAGAATTAATGATTGAAAGAATGTGAACATGCTGTGATGAAAGTAGCAGTTGGGAAAGGAGAACTGGTAAGAATTTGTAATCAGTCAAAGAACCTTTACTTCCTCTTTGAAGTACCTAGATAACAGTATTGGAGATGCACATTTTCTGAGTTGCTTTACAGATGCTAAAACCCCCACCAAAGGGAAGAAGTGAACTACTTAAGGACTATGTGCCAGCCTGTAGCTCCCAGACCTACTAGCACCGGAGGACTCACCTCTGTGACATCTTGATCCCAGATTTCTAGCCTGCAGACCTGGGAGAAAATAAACTTCTGCCATTTAAGCCATGTAATCTGTGGTACTTTGTCACAGCAGTCCTAACAAACTCATGCTCAAACCGGACATCTTTCTGCTACACCCTGCTCTCTCTTACCTCTGCACCAGCAGTGTTTGTGAACATCAATGGAGTGGTCATATTATTTAGGAAAAAAACCTTCAAAATTATAATTTTCAAAACTTGGATTTTCTTTTCAGAATAAAATATTGCAAGGCACTCAGGATTTTCAGAATTCTTCTTATCCTGAATAGAATATAGTGTTCTGCAGTCAAGAAAGCATTCACTCTTTATTAAAGCTTTTTTGTTCAGCTCTCTCAGCTGTGTGCAGAAGAAAGAGGGCACGAGCATGGCACAGACTGGCACAGCATATTGTCAAGTCAACAACAATGGTACAAAATCTCATGGCCAAAGAGCAGCTATCTGTGTTTATCATTAATGGCTAATAATAAAAAGAAAAAGGTATGTTACAACTATATCTTCACTATTTAAAAAATACACCACCATTAAAATATTGGGCTCTCAGATTATATACTTTGAGTTATTTCACACATTGATGAATATATCAGATCTAGAAACTCAGGAGTATGCTGATTAAGCCAAAGGTTATTGCTAACAACACAATAATAACTGTAGTTATATTTGCTTAATAAACAGAAAGTACTTTACCAACTCAATTATCTTTATTTTTTAATTTTTCTAATAATCTTATGAGCTAATACTAACACTATAATCAAGTAGGATTCTATGAGGCCTTCCTGAGATGGATGCCTTCTCTCATGCCCTCTGTCCTCTTGTTTGTTAAGAAGCTGTGTCTCCCAGGCATTCCCTGGTTCAAGAATTAATGATTGAAAGAATGTGAACATGCTGTGATGAAAGTAGCAGTTGGGAAAGGAGAACTGGTAAGAATTTGTAATCAGTCAAAGAACCTTTACTTCCTCTTTGAAGTACCTAGATAACAGTATTGGAGATGCACATTTTCTGAGTTGCTTTACAGATGCTAAAACCCCCACCAAAGGGAAGAAGTGAACTACTTAAGGACTATGTGCCAGCCTGTAGCTCCCAGACCTACTAGCACCGGAGGACAGATAATGCTAACCTCTGTGACCCTGCCCTCCTATCTCACCATCAACTAATCGCAGAACTGTGCATCAGTTGATCACACACCCTGGGACTCCCCTCCTTCACCTTGTCTTTAAAAATGCTTCCTTGAAACTCACCCAGGAAGTTTTGTTTTGTTTTGTTTTCCTCTGTGTGTGTGTTAGCTGCTCCAGACTCTAGAGCCTTATAGTAAATTCTGTACTTTCTTTCACCAAAACCTAGTGTTAGTAGATAGGGTTCAGTCTGTGGGCAAGCTGACTCAAGATTGGTTTGATGTCATCACTATTCAATTATACAGAGGAATCTGAGGTACAAAGATGCTGACAAACTTTTTCAAGGTTTCTGAACCAGAGTCAGGATTTGAACCCAGGTTCTTCAGTTCCAGAGTTTGTAGGCTTAACCACTCTTCTTTCATTTGTAAGTAGCTCTGCTAAACTGCTACAGTCCATGGGGTTTCAGAAGAGTAGGATGCGACTTGTTGACTACACAATAATTGCTAATACTTGCTTTCAAGCAAAGACTTACTCCTGCATGGGGAAAATGAACTATGGCAAGTTCAATCCACACATGTCCCAGTGAAATCTTTATATAAAGGCAAAATTTAAATCTAGCAAATCTATAGCCATTTGTGCCCAGTGATATATTTACAGGTTGCAATGTTAATGGAACTAATTATTTTTATTTCTAATAATCTTATGAGCTAATACTAACACTATAATCAAGTAGGATTCTATGAGGCCTTCCTGAGATGGACGCCTTCTCTCATGCCCTCTGTCCTCTTGTTTGTTAAGAAGCTGTGTCTCCCAGGCATTCCCTGGTTCAAGAATTAATGATTGAAAGAATGTGAACATGCTGTGATGAAAGTAGCAGTTGGGAAAGGAGAACTGGTAAGAATTTGTAATCAGTCAAAGAACCTTTACTTCCTCTTTGAAGTACCTAGATAACAGTATTGGAGATGCACATTTTCTGAGTTGCTTTACAGATGCTAAAACCCCCACCAAAGGGAAGAAGTGAACTACTTAAGGACTATGTGCCAGCCTGTAGCTCCCAGACCTACTAGCACCGGAGGACAGATAATGCTAACCTCTGTGACCCTGCCCTCCTATCTCACCATCAACTAATCGCAGAACTGTGCATCAGTTGATCACACACCCTGGGACTCCCCTCCTTCACCTTGTCTTTAAAAATGCTTCCTTGAAACTCACCCAGGAAGTTTTGTTTTGTTTTGTTTTCCTCTGTGTGTGTGTTAGCTGCTCCAGACTCTAGAGCCTTATAGTAAATTCTGTACTTTCTTTCACCAAAACCTAGTGTTAGTAGATAGGGTTCAGTCTGTGGGCAAGCTGACTCAAGATTGGTTTGATGTCATCACTATTCAATTATACAGAGGAATCTGAGGTACAAAGATGCTGACAAACTTTTTCAAGGTTTCTGAACCAGAGTCAGGATTTGAACCCAGGTTCTTCAGTTCCAGAGTTTGTAGGCTTAACCACTCTTCTTTCATTTGTAAGTAGCTCTGCTAAACTGCTACAGTCCATGGGGTTTCAGAAGAGTAGGATGCGACTTGTTGACTACACAATAATTGCTAATACTTGCTTTCAAGCAAAGACTTACTCCTGCATGGGGAAAATGAACTATGGCAAGTTCAATCCACACATGTCCCAGTGAAATCTTTATATAAAGGCAAAATTTAAATCTAGCAAATCTATAGCCTTTTGGGATATATTTACAGGTTGCAATGTTATAAAGAAATGAAGAAAAGTGATTACTATACAAATGAAGAAGATGTTTCCTTTGCCAATTGGGAATAACAAGGGAGGGAAGGGCTGTGCTAAGAAAGGAACACCAGAGGTAGAGATTTTTAGATGATGGTTACATGAATTTTACTAGGGGGTGCCATGTAGGCTCAAATGGCAAAGAATCTGCCTGCAATGCAGGAGATCCAGGTTCAATCTCTGGGTCAGGAAGAGTTTGTGGAGAAGGGAATGGCCACCCACTTTAGTATTATTGATGGAGAATTCTAACGACAGAGGAGCCTGTTGGCTACAGTCCATGGTATTGCAGAGTCAGACACAACCGAGTGACTAACACTTTCACATGAATCCTTTCTTTTAAATAGTTCATTCATCCCAATGTACATTTATTTTTATTCACTTTTCTGTTTCTATATTTTACAATAAAATCTTAATATGCATGCATGCTAAGTCTCTTCAGTTGTGTCTGACTCTTTGCAATGCTATGGACTGTAGCCCGCCAGGTTCTTCTCTCCATGGGAATCTCCAGGCAAGAACACTGGAGTGGGTGGCCATGTCGCACTCCAAGGGATCTTCCCAACCCAGGAACTGAGCCTGTGTCTTTAACATACGCTTAGACTGGCAAGCGGGTTTTTTACCACTAGCGCCACCGACATTTTAAACCTTAGTACAGATACATACATATACATATTTTGCATTTGTCAGGAACAGAAGGAAGTTGATTAAAATATTCCTTTTAAAAATTGCCTATATTATTGAAAGTGAAAGTTGCTCGACGGTGTTCAACTCTTTGCAGCCCCATGGACTAGCCATGGAATTCTCCAGGCAAGAATACTGGAGTAGGTAGTCGTTCCCTTCTCCAGGGGACTGTCCCAACCCAAGGTTCAAACCCAGGTCTCCTGCATTGCAGTTCGATTCTAAATCATTTGAGCCTCCAGCGAAAAACAACAGAGTGGAGTGGACAACCTATGTATTCTCCAGGGGATCTTCCTGACCCAGGAATTGAACAGGGGTCTCCTGCATTGCAGGAAGATTCTTTACCAGCTGAGCTACCATAATGACCATAAAGTGACCTATTATCAGAAAGAAATGTTGTGGGAGAAATTTCAACTAGTCATAAATACCATGCAAATATTCATAAGAAATAAAATGTTTTGAAACTAATTTATCATTAGAATTTATTCTTTTGGCAGATGTATACAAACATACACACACACACACACACACACACACACACACATATATAAATCTATATCTTATGTGTACATACCCAGGGTATTATATCAATTCAAGGGATTTATATTAAAAAAAAATCCTGAACAACATTCATATTATCTGAAACCATTCATATTATGTGAAAGCATGTTTAAAAACTCAAGTGGATTTTCCATTTAGGAAATACATTAGCCAACATTTACTGGGTAATCGTTATTGAGCATTTACTAGGTGTCAGATGGTGTGGTAACACATTATGTGTGTTACCTCCCTAAGCCTCAACAATGAAGTAACCATCATTGTCATCCTCCTCTTACAGACTTTAGAGGTTAATAACCTGAACAGGTTCTACTGCCAGTACATGTTGGTTAAGGATCTAGATCAAAGAAGACTTTTCAAGGCATAATAGAAGCAATGGTAAAATTGAACTGCATGCCAGTATGTCAAACACAATGTATTTTAAACCTTAGTACAGATACATACATATACATATTTTGCATTTGTCAGGAACAGAAGGAAGTTGATTAAAATATTCCTTTTAAAAATTGCCTATACTATTGAAAGTGAAAGTTGCTCGGTGTTCAACTCTTTGCAGCCCCATGGACTAGCCATGGAATTCTCCAGGCAAGAATACTGGAGTAGGTAGTCGTTCCCTTCTCCAGGGGACTGTCCCAACCCAAGGTTCAAACCCAGGTCTCCTGCATTGCAGTTCGATTCTAAATCATTTGAGCCTCCAGCGAAAAACAACAGAGTGGAGTGGACAACCTATGTATTCTCCAGGGGATCTTCCTGACCCAGGAATTGAACAGGGGTCTCCTGCATTGCAGGAAGATTCTTTACCAGCTGAGCTACCGTAATGACCATAAAGTGACCTATTATCAGAAAGAAATGTTGTGGGAGAAATTTCAACTAGTCATAAATACCATGCAAATATTCATAAGAAATAAAATGTTTTGAAACTAATTTATCATTAGAATTTATTCTTTTGGCAGATGTATACAAACATACACACACACACACACACACACACACACACACACATATATAAATCTATATCTTATGTGTACATACCCAGGGTATTATATCAATTCAAGGGATTTATATTAAAAAAAAATCCTGAACAACATTCATATTATCTGAAACCATTCATATTATGTGAAAGCATGTTTAAAAACTCAAGTGGATTTTCCATTTAGGAAATACATTAGCCAACATTTACTGGGTAATCGTTATTGAGCATTTACTAGGTGTCAGATGGTGTGGTAACACATTATGTGTGTTACCTCCCTAAGCCTCAACAATGAAGTAACCATCATTGTCATCCTCCTCTTACAGACTTTAGAGGTTAATAACCTGAACAGGTTCTACTGCCAGTACATGTTGGTTAAGGATCTAGATCAAAGAAGACTTTTCAAGGCATAATAGAAGCAATGGTAAAATTGAACTGCATGCCAGTATGTCAAACACAATGTATATTAAGTTATAATGAATTTTAATATTTATGCATTTTGATAAAG
Source organism: Tragulus kanchil (assembly GCA_022376925.1). NCBI lineage: Eukaryota > Metazoa > Chordata > Mammalia > Artiodactyla > Tragulidae > Tragulus > Tragulus kanchil. The sequence continues at coordinate 35,148,371 of JAIOJX010000004.1, forward strand.
TGTAAGTTTATCTAGAACACTTAACTAGTTCCCATATATGTCACACAACGAAATCAATACAACAATGGTGGCCAGAAAAGAAAAAGGCAGAAGACACAAGAATCATGAGAGAGTGGCAACTTTTAGTATATCTTTTCTTTTCCTATGCCACATATTGTATCACAGAGGAAAATAAAGAAAAATGCTATTGTATATATAAATTTTAAAAATAACAGCTCTGTAAGTATGAATATGTAGGTGTATGTGTTTTAATCTGTATATTTAACTACTATGTCACTTGAAGAAAAGATGTTACTCCACTCTAAAGTAATGTTAGATCACATTCATGTTCTAAGAATATGAACCATCAAAGGAAGTCATCTAAAGTAATTCAGACAATGCTATTTATGCATAATGACAAATTTAGTAATTATTACTGAAGCAACAAGAAAGTCTGTCATTATAACACTGGCATATTAAAGCATATCTAACCATAAAGGTTAACTAAATTAAACTGTTAACTTTAAATACTCTTTTGAATAGTCAACAAAGGTTTTACCTGTTAAAGTTGGAGGAAGGCAGAACTATTAACTTTTCCTAGATTTAACATCTAATTTTTCAAAGCCACAGAATTCGTTGCTTCATTTTAAAAACAGCAATAAGAAAAATAATTAAATACATAGTCCTTTAAACGCATTCCTTGTAAAAGACAACTACAAACTTTCCTAAATTACTTATAATATAATAAGTAATAAGGCAAACTGATGTTTACTGCCCTTGTTTATTATACAAAAGCATGGGGCTGAAGTACCCTTCTGTGTTCTTCACTGCTATATGAACACCACTTACTATATTATAATAAAAACATCTTGACTAATCGGGATCGCTCTTCAGCGCAGTGTGGATGGACAGGCTTCCCGTCAGAGATGAATTAACTGGGAATCAGCAACACCAGATAAAACAAACCATCCTCCTCTTACAGACTTTAGAGGTTAATAACCTGAACAGGTTCTACTGCCAGTACATGTTGGTTAAGGATCTAGATCAAAGAAGACTTTTCAAGGCATAATAGAAGCAATGGTAAAATTGAACTGCATGCCAGTATGTCAAACACAATGTATATTAAGTTATAATGAATTTTAATATTTATGCATTTTGATAAAGTGTAAGTTTATCTAGAACACTTAACTAGTTCCCATATATGTCACACGAAATCAATACAACAATGGTGGCCAGAAAAGAAAAAGGCAGAAGACACAAGAATCATGAGAGAGTGGCAACTTTTAGTATATCTTTTCTTTTCCTATGCCACATATTGTATCACAGAGGAAAATAAAGAAAAATGCTATTGTATATATAAATTTTAAAAATAACAGCTCTGTAAGTATGAATATGTAGGTGTATGTGTTTTAATCTGTATATTTAACTACTATGTCACTTGAAGAAAAGATGTTACTCCACTCTAAAGTAATGTTAGATCACATTCATGTTCTAAGAATATGAACCATCAAAGGAAGTCATCTAAAGTAATTCAGACAATGCTATTTATGCATAATGACAAATTTAGTAATTATTACTGAAGCAACAAGAAAGTCTGTCATTATAACACTGGCATATTAAAGCATATCTAACCATAAAGGTTAACTAAATTAAACTGTTAACTTTAAATACTCTTTTGAATAGTCAACAAAGGTTTTACCTGTTAAAGTTGGAGGAAGGCAGAACTATTAACTTTTCCTAGATTTAACATCTAATTTTTCAAAGCCACAGAATTCGTTGCTTCATTTTAAAAACAGCAATAAGAAAAATAATTAAATACATAGTCCTTTAAACGCATTCCTTGTAAAAGACAACTACAAACTTTCCTAAATTACTTATAATATAATAAGTAATAAGGCAAACTGATGTTTACTGCCCTTGTTTATTATACAAAAGCATGGGGCTGAAGTACCCTTCTGTGTTCTTCACTGCTATATGAACACCACTTACTATATTATAATAAAAACATCTTGACTAATCGGGATCGCTCTTCAGCGCAGTGTGGATGGACAGGCTTCCCGTCAGAGATGAATTAACTGGGAATCAGCAACACCAGATAAAAACAAACCATTCAAAGTTAGAATTGTCTCTAGAATGCAGCAGACCATGAGATGGCCGTTCCAAGTGCATTGAAGTAATGAGGGCCGGAACCCGCCCGCCGCGAGGAGCCGCCGGAACCCGCCCGCCGCGAGGAGCCGCCGGAACCCGCCCGCCGCGAGGAGCCGCGGACGCCGCGAGGAGCCGCGGACGCCGCAAGGAGCCGCGGACGCCGCGAGGAGCCGGTAAGTTCAGCCACTCCAACTGGAGGGCTTGCTGAACGGAGAGAGCAAGTCGTCCACGGGTTGCTGATCAGGGACTGGGCACGAGTTGGACGGGAAAGCTCGCGTCCGCCTTTGGTACTTAGACACATAACCGGCAGTGTCGGAGGAGCCCGCGCTCCCCTAGAGCAGCAGTAGCAGCGGAGGAAGCCGGGGAAAGAGCAGGGATTGGAGACGACAGGCGGGCGAGCGGTCGAGCCGGGGCGCCCCCCTCCAACACGGGACTGCGCGCGCCGCGGCCTCCGCCCGACTGACTGGGATCAGCCCACCGTCCCGGCCAGCACCCAGTATGGCAGCAAAGCCCTCATTTTGCTGAACACAAAAACAGAAACCACAGCAACCGGCACTGTAAGGGAAAGACCACGCCATCAAGACACCACCATCAAGAGCAGATTGGTTTCCAACAGGCAGATATGAAGATAAAAACCAAGGACAGTATTTAACTTTTTTTTTTTTTTTTTTTTTCATTTTTTTCTGCTTGTTTGTGGTGGACTATTTTGCTTATTCAATTGATTGGTTTGGGGTTTATTAGTTTCTTTGTTTATTGGGGTTTTTTTTATGTTTGTTTGTTTTTTTTTTTTTGTAGTTTTCATTTGTTTGATTTATTCTATGTGTTTTTTCTTTGTTTTTGGGTCTTCTTAATTTTTTTTTTTTTGCTTTTTTTATTTTTAACCTTCTTTTGAGATTTATTATTTTTTAACTTTAATTTTAATTCTTGAAAACCTCTAATTCTCTTTTCTCTTTCCTCTTTCCCACTGCTTTCTTTCTCTATGTTCTAAATGTAAAACATCTTCCTAGCTATCAATATCCTCTAGACAAATTATTTCCTATCTTTCTGTCTGCACTATTCACTTCCAAATGCACTAAACAGTACACACGCTAATCTTTGCTACCTAATCCTATAAAATACTTCCAAGACAAATCTTTTCCTTTTTATTACTTATAGACTCTCCTCCTTGTCATCCCGAGCACATGTCCTAATTTAAAATTGCTTTCATTGTAATTATCCAAGCCAGGACCTTGTGCTAGATCTATTATTCAGGCACTATTTTAATTAATTCAAAGCTTAACGGGCAAGTATCATCTGTGATTGCATGAGTTGCTAGAAAGATTTCCTGCGCCTTATCTCTGTAAAACTGGTCAGTTGTGGGGATTGCTGTATATGTATGTGTATCTTATGATTATGTTAGAAAACATCTGCATGCTTTTATGACTGTCACCCATCAGGGATGCACCTCTTGTTCCTCAGATGCTAGTGTGTGAACTAGTATCACAGAACACCATAGCAAACCAGACATAGAGCCTACACTCCCTGACCAATCATCAAACCAAGGATCCTCAAGCGGAAGCCCGGATTCCAAGACCCCACACTGATTATCAAAGAACATACAACACTACAGATTATTCACCTGTAAACAAGGTCTATCACCACCCAAGACACAAGCCACTGAACCCATCTACAAGGACAAAACCCACAGGAAGGAGAATTCAACCAAGAAGCCTGGTGGGAATAAGAACTCCATACACACAGACACAAACAAAGAAACAAAATTAACCTAATAATGAAACGTCAGAGAAACACTGTACAAATGAAGGACCAAGCTAGAGAAACACCACTTCAAATGACAGAGGAGGAGATAGACAAGCTATCTGAAAGAGAATTCAGAAAAACTATACTAATGAGGATGCAAAACACCCAAAACAGAATATTAGAGGAAATTAGTGCATTGAGAAAAGACATGCAGGAAATGAAAAATAAGCAAATAGAGACCACCAACTCAATTGCTGAACTCAAAAATACTATAGAAGGTCTCAACAGTAGAGTATCAGAGGCTGAAGAACGGATAAGTGAGCTGGAAGACAGAATGGTGGAAATAAGTGCTGAAGAACAGAACAAAGCCCAAAGAATTAAAAGAACTGAGGATAGCCTCAGAGACCTATGGGACAATATTAAACGCACCAACATTAGAATTATAGGAGTTCCAGAAGAAGAAGAAGAGAAGAAAGACTATGAAAAAATTCTTGAAGAGGTTATAGTTGAAAACTTCCCCAGCATGGGAAAGGAGATAGTCAGCCAAGTCCAGGAAGCACAAAGAGTTCCATACAGGAGAAACCCCAGAAGAAACACACCAAGGCACATACTAATCAAACTAACGCAGACTAAATATAAAGACAGATTACTAATAGCAGCTAGGAGCAAACAACAAATAACATATAAAGGAAACCCCATACGTTTAACTGCGGATCTCTCAACAGAAACCCTACAGGCCAGAAGAGAATGGCAAGATACATTTAAACGGCTAAAAGAGAATAACCTGCAACCACGAATTCTCTACCCAGCAAGAATCTCATTCAAAATCGATGGTGAAGTCAAAAGCTTCACAGACAAGCAAAAAATAAAAGAATTCTGTACCACAAAACCAGCCCTACAACAAGTGTTAAAGGACCTGATATAGCCAATAAATACAAGAGTAGGAGAAGCCTTACAAATCAAACCCCAAATTTCTAAGAAGATGACAATAGGAACATTCGTATCAATAATTACTTTGAACGTAAATGGACTAAATGCTCCAACCAAACGACACAGGCTGGCTGAATGGATCCAGAAGCAAGACCCATATATATGCTGTTTACAAGAGACCCACTTCAGACCTAGAGACACTCATAGACTGGGAACAGAGAAGAGAATTCAAAAGGGGAAACTATCCCCCCTAACTAAAAAGGAAAATGCAAATGACACGAGAAACAAAAAATAGACAAGCTATCTGAAAGAGAATTCAGAAAAGCTATACTAATGAGGATGCAAAACACGAAAAACAGAATATTAGAGGAAATTAGTGCATTGAGAAAAGACATGCAGGAAATGAAAAATAAGCAAATAGAGACCACCAACTCAATTGCTGAACTCAAAAATACTATAGAAGGTCTCAACAGTAGAGTATCAGAGGCTGAAGAACGGATAAGTGAGCTGGAAGACAGAATGGTGGAAATAAGTGCTGAAGAACAGAACAAAGCCCAAAGAATTAAAAGAACTGAGGATAGCCTCAGAGACCTATGGGACAATATTAAACGCACCAACATTAGAATTATAGGAGTTCCAGAAGAAGAAGAAGAGAAGAAAGACTATGAAAAAATTCTTGAAGAGGTTATAGTTGAAAACTTCCCCAGCATGGGAAAGGAGATAGTCAGCCAAGTCCAGGAAGCACAAAGAGTTCCATACAGGAGAAACCCCAGAAGAAACACACCAAGGCACATACTAATCAAACTAACGCAGACTAAATATAAAGACAGATTACTAATAGCAGCTAGGAGCAAACAACAAATAACATATAAAGGAAACCCCATACGTTTAACTGCGGATCTCTCAACAGAAACCCTACAGGCCAGAAGAGAATGGCAAGATACATTTAAACGGCTAAAAGAGAATAACCTGCAACCACGAATTCTCTACCCAGCAAGAATCTCATTCAAAATCGATGGTGAAGTCAAAAGCTTCACAGACAAGCAAAAACTAAAAGAATTCTGTACCACAAAACCAGCCCTACAACAAGTGTTAAAGGACCTGATATAGCCAATAAATACAAGAGTAGGAGAAGCCTTACAAATCAAACCCCAAATTTCTAAGAAGATGACAATAGGAACATTCGTATCAATAATTACTTTGAACGTAAATGGACTAAATGCTCCAACCAAACGACACAGGCTGGCTGAATGGATCCAGAAGCAAGACCCATATATATGCTGTTTACAAGAGACCCACTTCAGACCTAGAGACACTCATAGACTGAAAGTGAAAGGCTGGAAAAAGATATTTCATGCAAATGGAAATCAAAAGAAAGCTGGAGTAGCAATCCTTATATCAGACAAAATAGACTTTAAAGTAAAGAAGATTCTAAGAGACAAGGCAGGTCACTACATCATGATTAAGGGATCTATCCAAGAGGAAGACATAACAGTCATGAATATCTACGCACCCAACACAGGGGCACCTCAATACATAAGACAGGTACTTTCAGACATAAAAGAAGAAATCAACAATAACACAATAATAGTAGGAGACTTTAACACTCCTCTCACACCAATGGACAGATCAACAAAACAGAAAATTAATAAAGAAACACAAGCCTTAAATGCTACACTGGAAAAGATGGACCTCATCGATATCTTTAGGACGTTCCATCCAAAAGCAGAAGAATACACTTTCTTCTCAAGCGCTCACGGAACATTCTCCAGGATAGACCACATCTTGGGCCACAAATCTAACCTCAGTCAGTTCAAGAAAACCGAAATTATATCAACCATCTTCTCGGACCACAATGCAATGAGACTGGAGATCAACTACCAGAAAAAAACCCTAAAAACAGAAACACATGGAGATTAAACAATACATACCTAAAAAACCAACTGATCGTTGAGGAAATCAAAGGAGAAATTAAACAATTCCTAGAAGAAAATGACAATGAACACACGACAGTGCAAAACCTATGGGATACAGCAAAAGCAGTTCTAAGAGGAAATTTATAGCAATACAATCCCACCTCAAGAAACAAAACCGAAGAATAACCTGCAACCACGTTTCCCCAAAAACAAAAGTGTTCAAAAGCTTCACAGACCCTAAAAGAATTCTGTACCACAAAACCAGCCCTACAACAAGTGTTAAAGGACCTGATATAGCCAATAAATACAAGAGTAGGAGAAGCCTTACAAATCAAACCCCAAATTTCTAAGAAGATGACAATAGGAACATTCGTATCAATAATTACTTTGAACGTAAATGGACTAAATGCTCCAACCAAACGACACAGGCTGGCTGAATGGATCCAGAAGCAAGACCCATATATATGCTGTTTACAAGAGACCCACTTCAGACCTAGAGACACTCATAGACTGAAAGTGAAAGGCTGGAAAAAGATATTTCATGCAAATGGAAATCAAAAGAAAGCTGGAGTAGCAATCCTTATATCAGACAAAATAGACTTTAAAGTAAAGAAGATTCTAAGAGACAAGGCAGGTCACTACATCATGATTAAGGGATCTATCCAAGAGGAAGACATAACAGTCATGAATATCTACGCACCCAACACAGGGGCACCTCAATACATAAGACAGGTACTTTCAGACATAAAAGAAGAAATCAACAATAACACAATAATAGTAGGAGACTTTAACACTCCTCTCACACCAATGGACAGATCAACAAAACAGAAAATTAATAAAGAAACACAAGCCTTAAATGCTACACTGGAAAAGATGGACCTCATCGATATCTTTAGGACGTTCCATCCAAAAGCAGAAGAATACACTTTCTTCTCAAGCGCTCACGGAACATTCTCCAGGATAGACCACATCTTGGGCCACAAATCTAACCTCAGTCAGTTCAAGAAAACCGAAATTATATCAACCATCTTCTCGGACCACAATGCAATGAGACTGGAGATCAACTACCAGAAAAAAACCCTAAAAACAGAAACACATGGAGATTAAACAATACATACCTAAAAAACCAACTGATCGTTGAGGAAATCAAAGGAGAAATTAAACAATTCCTAGAAGAAAATGACAATGAACACACGACAGTGCAAAACCTATGGGATACAGCAAAAGCAGTTCTAAGAGGGAAATTTATAGCAATACAATCCCACCTCAAGAAACTAGGAAAATATGAAGCAGATGACCTAACCCTCCGCTTAAAACAGTTGGAGAAAGAAGAACAAAAACATCCCAGAGCCAGCAGAAGAAGAGAAATCATAAAGATCAGAGCAGAAATAAATGAGAAAGAAACAAAAGAAACAATAGTAAAGATAAATAAAACAAAAAGCTGGTTCTTTGAAAAGGTAAACAAAATTGACAAGCCACTGGCCAGACTCATTAAGAAAAAGAGAAGAACCAGATCAACAAAATCAAAAACGAGAGAGGAGAGATTACAACAGATAATGCAGAAATCCAAAGGATTCTAAGAGACTATTATGAGCAACTCTATGGCAACAAACTGGACAACTTGGAAGAAATGGACAGTTTCTTGGACAGGATTAATCTTCCAAGACTGAGCCAGGAAGAAACAGAAACTTTGAACAACCCAATCACAAGCTCAGAAATCAACTTTGTGATTAAAAATCTACCCAAAAATAAAAGCCCAGGACCAGATGGCTTCACAGCCGAATTCTACCAAACATTTAAAGAAGAGCTAATGCCTGTCCTTCTAAAACTCTTTCAAAAAATTGCACAGGAAGGAAAACTCCCAAACACATTCTACGAGGCCACCATCACCCTGATACCCAAACCAGGCAAAGACAACACAAAAAAGGAAAACTATAGGCCCAAAAGGAAAAAGCAAGATCAAGACATTCAAAACCAATACGACATTGGGCCTTAAATGCTACACTGGAAAAGATGGACCTCATCGATATCTTTAGGACGTTCCATCCAAAAGCAGAAGAATACACTTTCTTCTCAAGCGCTCACGGAACATTCTCCAGGATAGACCACATCTTGGGCCACAAATCTAACCTCAGTCAGTTCAAGAAAACCGAAATTATATCAACCATCTTCTCGGACCACAATGCAATGAGACTGGAGATCAACTACCAGAAAAAAACCCTAAAAACAGAAACACATGGAGATTAAACAATACATACCTAAAAAACCAACTGATCGTTGAGGAAATCAAAGGAGAAATTAAACAATTCCTAGAAGAAAATGACAATGAACACACGACAGTGCAAAACCTATGGGATACAGCAAAAGCAGTTCTAAGAGGGAAATTTATAGCAATACAATCCCACCTCAAGAAACTAGGAAAATATGAAGCAGATGACCTAACCCTCCGCTTAAAACAGTTGGAGAAAGAAGAACAAAAACATCCCAGAGCCAGCAGAAGAAGAGAAATCATAAAGATCAGAGCAGAAATAAATGAGAAAGAAACAAAAGAAACAATAGTAAAGATAAATAAAACAAAAAGCTGGTTCTTTGAAAAGGTAAACAAAATTGACAAGCCACTGGCCAGACTCATTAAGAAAAAGAGAGAAGAACCAGATCAACAAAATCAAAAACGAAAAAGGAGAGATTACAACAGATAATGCAGAAATCCAAAGGATTCTAAGAGACTATTATGAGCAACTCTATGGCAACAAACTGGACAACTTGGAAGAAATGGACAGTTTCTTGGACAGGATTAATCTTCCAAGACTGAGCCAGGAAGAAACAGAAACTTTGAACAACCCAATCACAAGCTCAGAAATCAACTTTGTGATTAAAAATCTACCCAAAATAAAAGCCCAGGACCAGATGGCTTCACAGCCGAATTCTACCAAACATTTAAAGAAGAGCTAATGCCTGTCCTTCTAAAACTCTTTCAAAAAATTGCACAGGAAGGAAAACTCCCAAACACATTCTACGAGGCCACCATCACCCTGATACCCAAACCAGGCAAAGACAACACAAAAAAGGAAAACTATAGGCCAATTTCACTGATGAACTTAGATGCCAAGATCCTCAACAAAATCCTAGCAAACAGAATTCAACGACATGTCAAAAAACTCATACATCACGATCAAGTTGGGTTCATCCCAGGCATGCAAGGCTTCTTCAACATCCGCAAATCAATCAACGTGATACACCATATCAACAAGTTGAAAGACAAACTATCACATGATCATCTCAATAGATGCAGAAAAGCCTTCGACAAAGTACAACATCCATTTATGATCAAAACTCTTCAGAAAATGGGCATAGAAGGAACCTATCTCAACATAATAAAAGCCATCTATGAGAAACCTACAGCGAACATTATTGTTAATGGTGAAAAACTGAAAGCATTCCCTCTAAGATCAGGAACAAGACAGGGGTGCCCACTTTCACCACTGCTATTCAACATAGTCCTGGAAGTCCTAGCAACAGCAATAAGAGAAGAGAAAGAAATCAAAGGAATCCAGATTGGAAAGGAAGAAGTCAAGCTCTCTCTTTTTGCAGACGACATGATATTATACATAGAAAATCCCAAAGACACGGTTACAAAGCTACTAGAACTAATCAATGAATTCAGCAAAGTTGCAGGATATAAAGTCAACACACAGAAGTCACTGGCATTCCTATACACAAACAATGAAAAATCAGAAAATGAAATCAAAGAGGCAGTTCCTTCACCATTGCAACCAAAAGAATCAAATATCTAGGAATAAACCTACCCAAAGAAACAAAAGAATTGTACACAGAAAATTACAAGACACTCATGAGAGACATTAAAGAAGACTTAAACAGATGGAGAGATATTCCATGTTCCTGGATTGGAAGAATCAATATTGTGAAAATGACCATACTTCCAAATATCATCTACAGATTCAATGCAATACCTATTCAACTACCACTGACAAGTTTCACAGAACTAGACCAAATAATAACACAGTTCATATGGAAACACAGAAGACCTCGAATAGCCAAATGCAATCCTATCAAAATGACAGTTAGATCAGACCTCACACTTGAGACCCTACCAAAAAATCCCAAACACATTCTACGAGGCCACCATCATACCCAAACCAGGCAAAGACAACACAAAAAGGAAAACTATAGGCCAATTTCACTGATGAACTTAGATGCCAAGATCCTCAACAAAATCCTAGCAAACAGAATTCAACGACATGTCAAAAAACTCATACATCACGATCAAGTTGGGTTCATCCCAGGCATGCAAGGCTTCTTCAACATCCGCAAATCAATCAACGTGATACACCATATCAACAAGTTGAAAGACAAAATCACATGATCACCCCAATAGATGCAAAAAAAGCCTTCGACAAAGTACAACATCCATTTATGATCAAAACTCTTCAGAAAATGGGCATAGAAGGAACCTATCTCAACATAATAAAAGCCATCTATGAGAAACCTACAGCGAACATTATTGTTAATGGTGAAAAACTGAAAGCATTCCCTCTAAGATCAGGAACAAGACAGGGTGCCCACTTTCACCACTGCTATTCAACATAGTCCTGGAAGTCCTAGCAACAGCAATAAGAAGAGAAAGAAATCAAAGGAATCCAGATTGGAAAGGAAGAAGTCAAGCTCTCTCTTTTTGCAGACGACATGATATTATACATAGAAAATCCCAAAGACACGGTTACAAAGCTACTAGAACTAATCAATGAATTCAGCAAAGTTGCAGGATATAAAGTCAACACACAGAAGTCACTGGCATTCCTATACACAAACAATGAAAAATCAGAAAATGAAATCAAAGAGGCAGTTCCCTTCACCATTGCAACCAAAAGAATCAAATATCTAGGAATAAACCTACCCAAAGAAACAAAAGAATTGTACACAGAAAATTACAAGACACTCATGAGAGACATTAAAGAAGACTTAAACAGATGGAGAGATATTCCATGTTCCTGGATTGGAAGAATCAATATTGTGAAAATGACCATACTTCCAAATATCATCTACAGATTCAATGCAATACCTATTCAACTACCACTGACATTTTTCACAGAACTAGACCAAATAATAACACAGTTCATATGGAAACACAGAAGACCTCGAATAGCCAAAGCAATCCTGAGGAAGAAAAATGGAGTTGGAGGGATCAGCCTCCCTAACTTCAGACTCTACTACAAAGCAACAGTTATCAAGACAGTATGGTACTGGCACAAAAACAGAACTATAGATCAATGGAATAAGATTGAGAACCCAGAGATCAACCCACGCACCTATGGGTACCTTATTTTTGATAAAGGAGGAGAAACTATAAAATGGGACAAAGACAGCCTCTTTAACAAGTGGTGCTGGGAGAATTGGACAGCTACATGCAAAAAAATGAAATTGGAACATTCCCTGACGCCATACACTAAGATCAACTCAAAATGGATTAAAGACCTAAATGTAAGACCAGAAACCATCAAACTCTTAGAGGAGAATATAGGCAAAACCCTCAAGGACATCAATCAAAGCAAGATCTTCTCTGACCCACCAACTAAAATAGCAGAACTGAAAAGAAAAATGAACATATGGGACCTCATGAAACTTAAAAGCTTTTGTACAGCAAAAGAAATTACAAAAAAGTTCAACAGACACCCCACAGAGTGGGAGAAAATCATAGCAAATGAAACAACAGACAAAGAATTCATCTCCAAAATCTACAAGCAACTCAGACAACTCAGCACAGGGAAAATGAGCAGCCCAATCAAAAAATGGGGAAAAGATCTAAAGAGACGCCTCTCCAAAGAGGACATACAAATGGTCCAAAAGCACATGAAACGATGCTCAACCTCGCTTATTATTAGAGAAATGCAAATTAAAACCACAATGAGATACCACCTCACACCCGTCAGAATGGCCATCATCAACAAATCGACAGACAACAAATGCTGGAGAGGGTGTGGAGAAAAGGGAACCCTCTTGCATTGCTGGTGGGAATGTAAATTAATACAACCTCTATGGAAGACAATATGGAGATTCCTTAAAAAACTAAAAATAGAAGCACCCTATGACCCAGCAATCCCACTATTAGGCCTATATCCTGATGAAATCAAAACTGAAAGAGGCACCTGTACCCCAATGTTCATTGCAGCTCTCTATACAATAGCCAGAACATGGAAGCAACCTAGATGTCCATCGACAAATGAATGGATCCAGAAGCTCTGGTACATATATACAATGGAATACTACTCAGCTGTTAAAAGGAAACACAGAAGACCTCGAATAGCCAAAGCAATCCTGAGGAAGAAAAATGGAGTTGGAGGGATCAGCCTCCCTAACTTCAGACTCTACTACAAAGCAACAGTTATCAAGACAGTATGGTACTGGCACAAAAACAGAACTATAGATCAATGGAATAAGATTGAGAACCCAGAGATCAACCCACGCACCTATGGGTACCTTATTTTTGATAAAGGAGGAGAAACTATAAAATGGGACAAAGACAGCCTCTTTAACAAGTGGTGCTGGGAGAATTGGACAGCTACATGCAAAAAAATGAAATTGGAACATTCCCTGACGCCATACACTAAGATCAACTCAAAATGGATTAAAGACCTAAATGTAAGACCAGAAACCATCAAACTCTTAGAGGAGAATATAGGCAAAACCCTCAAGGACATCAATCAAAGCAAGATCTTCTCTGACCCACCAACTAAAATAGCAGAACTGAAAAGAAAAATGAACATATGGGACCTCATGAAACTTAAAAGCTTTTGTACAGCAAAAGAAATTACAAAAAAGTTCAACAGACACCCCACAGAGTGGGAGAAAATCATAGCAAATGAAACAACAGACAAAGAATTCATCTCCAAAATCTACAAGCAACTCAGACAACTCAGCACAGGGAAAATGAGCAGCCCAATCAAAAAATGGGGAAAAGATCTAAAGAGACGCCTCTCCAAAGAGGACATACAAATGGTCCAAAAGCACATGAAACGATGCTCAACCTCGCTTATTATTAGAGAAATGCAAATTAAAACCACAATGAGATACCACCTCACACCCGTCAGAATGGCCATCATCAACAAATCGACAGACAACAAATGCTGGAGAGGGTGTGGAGAAAAGGGAACCCTCTTGCATTGCTGGTGGGAATGTCAATTAATACAACCTCTATGGAAGACAATATGGAGATTCCTTAAAAACTAAAAATAGAAGCACCCTATGACCCAGCAATCCCACTATTAGGCCTATATCCTGATGAAATCAAAACTGAAAGAGGCACCTGTACCCCAATGTTCATTGCAGCTCTCTATACAATAGCCAGAACATGGAAGCAACCTAGATGTCCATCGACAAATGAATGGATCCAGAAGCTCTGGTACATATATACAATGGAATACTACTCAGCTGTTAAAAGAAATGCAGAAGACTCAGTCCTAATGAGGTGGCTGGCTTTAGAACCTATCATAAAAAGTGAAGTAAGTCAAAAAGAGAAAGACAAGTATAGTATACTAACTCATATATATGGGATCTAGTAAGATGGTCATGATAACACACACAGTGAACTCATGAAAAAACAGAGAATAGACATAAAGACATTGTGGAGACCGAACAATGGGAGGGAGTAACATGGGAACCTATACTGTCATGTGTAGAAAAGATAGCTATTGTCATTGTGCTAGGGGAATAGGAGTACCTACAACCACTTGGAGCAATGGTCTGGAGGGATGGGGGGGAGGAACCTGGGTGGGGGGAGGGCCGAGGGATATGCATCTGATTGATCTGGGAACATACATGTACAAAAATAAATAAATAAATAAATAAATAAATAAATTAAAAAAATGTAAAAAAAAAAAATATGATACTAGTTCATAACTTTGGCAACTAGATGGACATTGAATGTTAGAAATGCAAATATGTTTATTTTTATAAAAATGTTTAATAAGATTAAGTAAGATTTCAAATATCAAAATTAAAATTCCATCATTATTTAATTTCAAAAAAAAAAAAAAAAAAAAAACATCTTGAATGCCCAGAGACTTTGTCTCCACGAGAATGGTAACTCAGGATTGTCCACAATCATATACGAAAGGAAGTGTCATAGACATTCAGAAGTTAGTGCATCTTTACTTTAAAGTTGGGTTTTATCAAATTTCTACCAGGTCACATTTATAGAAAGTAAGACAGGTTAAGCAGTAGTTTGTAAAATGAAGATAATTTGTTATGAGGATACTGATATTACACAGTTAGCAACAAACTTTGTATGTGACACAGAGTAGGCAGTTTATACCTGTCAGTCACTTTCTTTCCTCCAACTCTAGCAAGCATTAGGTAGAAGTCACAGAAAAGATACAAAACTCCTTCCCCCCTTCCTTTCCCCAGGGCATCCAGCTTCCTTGCTACATTGTTGGAGCTCTAGGCAGTAAAGTTCAGACTAGTTAAGTAGGTATCTTATTACTGGATATCAAAGTTTAGTTAGATATTTTCATGAATTTGATGGATAAAATGTATATTCTAGAATAGGTTTGTTCTGCTCTGTGCTTCCCACAGGACCCAGGAGAGTGACACACACTCAATCAACATCAAACCCACATTCTGAAATGAAAATGAAACTGCATCTGTATCTAAGATGGTCATGATAACACACACAGTGAACTCATGAAAAACAGAGAATAGACATAAAGACATTGTGGAGACCGAACAATGGGAGGGAGTAACATGGGAACCTATACTGTCATGTGTAGAAAAGATAGCTATTGTCATTGTGCTAGGGAATAGGAGTACCTACAACCACTTGGAGCAATGGTCTGGAGGGATGGGGGGGAGGAACCTGGGTGGGGGGAGGGCCGAGGGATATGCATCTGATTGATCTGGGAACATACATGTACAAAAATAAATAAATAAATAAATAAATAAATAAATAAATAAAAATGTAAAAAAAAAAATATGATACTAGTTCATAACTTTGGCAACTAGATGGACATTGAATGTTAGAAATGCAAATATGTTTATTTTTATAAAAATGTTTAATAAGATTAAGTAAGATTTCAAATATCAAAATTAAAATTCCATCATTATTTAATATAAAAAAAAAAAAAAAAAAAAAAACATCTTGAATGCCCAGAGACTTTGTCTCCACGAGAATGGTAACTCAGGATTGTCCACAATCATATACGAAAGGAAGTGTCATAGACATTCAGAAGTTAGTGCATCTTTACTTTAAAGTTGGGTTTTATCAAATTTCTACCAGGTCACATTTATAGAAAGTAAGACAGGTTAAGCAGTAGTTTGTAAAATGAAGATAATTTGTTATGAGGATACTGATATTACACAGTTAGCAACAAACTTTGTATGTGACACAGAGTAGGCAGTTTATACCTGTCAGTCACTTTCTTTCCTCCAACTCTAGCAAGCATTAGGTAGAAGTCACAGAAAAGATACAAAACTCCTTCCCTCCTTCCTTTCCCCAGGGCATCCAGCTTCCTTGCTACATTGTTGGAGCTCTAGGCAGTAAAGTTCAGACTAGTTAAGTAGGTATCTTATTACTGGATATCAAAGTTTAGTTAGATATTTTCATGAATTTGATGGATAAAATG
Organism: Tragulus kanchil; assembly: GCA_022376925.1. Taxonomy (NCBI): domain Eukaryota; kingdom Metazoa; phylum Chordata; class Mammalia; order Artiodactyla; family Tragulidae; genus Tragulus; species Tragulus kanchil. The sequence goes on from JAIOJX010000004.1 coordinate 35,164,719, forward strand.
TATATTCTAGAATAGGTTTGTTCTGCTCTGTGCTTCCCACAGGACCCAGGAGAGTGACACACACTCAATCAACATCAAACCCACATTCTGAAATGAAAATGAAACTGCATCTGTATCTAAGAGCACACGATTTCTTGAGATACTTAATGAGCTTCTAAACTGATAAATCTAATCATACAAGTCAATTTCTATGCCATCTAAATTTAAAACAAAAGTTAAGTTTAGGTGGACGTTTTATTAAATACATTAAGGGATCTAAGGGAAACTTGTCACTGCCATGTGACATGTGCCCTCTTTAATTCAATGCTTTGGAACAACGGGTTATAGGAATCTGAGGAAATTTTCATCAACAAGGTCATATATACCCTTCAAGTTGTGAAAGCAATGGTCACACTCTCATCTTCCGCTCGAACTGAATGGACTAAACCTATCTATCCTTCTTGAAACCACTCTCCTCCCACCTGCCGCCATCTGCTGGCTCTTATCTCCTTTCACTGAATACGGACTCTCAGTCTTCAGGTTGGAGTCCCACTAGGTTCAGCCCTATGGCTGCTTCTTTACCAACTGCCTCATTGTATTTGGAAATCTCATAGCGCCTCAGTACAAGCTGCCTACATGTCACTGTAGCATTGAAATCTGCTGTGAAGAGGGGAGGCATAACCAGCAGATGACATATTTAACCATTGTCTGGAAAACCTACAAGCTTATGTGGAGAAATTAAATACTCAGGACAACTTCGTTCAGAATGTTAAGCTGTAGTGGAGGTAGGGACGATCCATCTTGAGTCTACTAACAGGCAGTGCATAGTAAGACAGGTATAATCCTTATCACTCGTGTTATGATCCCAGTGCCCAAAGTTGTTGGACAGGTGGGAGAAGAAGACATGCCTTTTTTTTAAAAGCACCTAAGCTAACATGAGAAGAAAGAGCTATAAAGCAGGTGGAAGTGGAAATGCCAAGAGCAGCAGAGTAGGACTGAGAGGCAGGCACCTGCTTTATCCTTTTTGAGGACTTCTGGCATTTGATATATTTTTAAAATAGCATACAATATTAATTAAACACATTTCTCATATATACATACATATAAACACATACACATAGTTTTCTCCCTATATATTCCTATAAAAATGTATATATTAAGGCTGATTCAATTAATTCTACCTCCTTAAATTTACTTTTCTCCTACAGCAAAATATATTTCACCTATATTTTGAACCTTCATTTTTTCAATATGTTTAACTATATTCATATGGACTTGCTTCATTTTTATGACTATAATTATTGTTTTCTGCTGTTCTAAGTAGTCTCAATTTATTATATTTATATTCATGGGTAAAGTTCAGTTTCTCTTAAGAGTAGCAAATCTAATTTTCATATGCTTAATGATCTTTGTATGTGATACCTCCATTTCAATTCCATCTCAGAATGGAGAGGGGGTGAATACACATGATAAGTTAATCACCATAAGCCTATATGTTTGTTTATAGAGCAATTATTAACCAAAACATTTGAAATATTCTGCATATCATAACATAATGGAAATTTATGTTACCACACTATGTATCTCTATCTTTTAAAAATCTACCCTTTGGGCTTCCCTGGTGATCCAGTGGGTAAAGAGTCTGCCTTGCAGTGCAAGGGGCACTGGTTTGATACCTGGCCCAGGAAGATCCCATGTGCCATGGAGCGGCTGGACCAGTGTGCCCAATTAGGAGCCAGTATTCTGGAGTGCATGCGCCCAGAGCTGGTGCTCTGCAAAGAGACAGGCCACTGCGATGGGAGGCCCACACATGCCAAAGAATAAAAAGATGGATGAAAATAAAAATATAAATAAAAGGGACATGATGGGAAAAAAAAGGAAAAAAAAATTAAAAATAATCTACCCTTTTGGTCAAAATATATTATTTCTCAGTTTATTAGTTTACTATTCTTGTCAGAAAAAATTGTCACAATCTCACTGGATCCAAACCACACAGATTTGTTACGTTAGAGTTCTGCAGGTTAGAAGTCTGACATTGTTCTCTCTGGACTAAAATCAAAGTGTCAGAAGGATCACATTTACTTCTAGAGGCTAAAGGGAAGAAGCTCTTTGATGCTTTTTTCAGTTTACAAGCACTGTCGAAAAAAATAGCAATACTGAGAGGCAGCACCTCTATATATCCTTATATGAGAAGGCACATAAACATGCATAGTTGTATCTCCTATATATTCCTATAAAATAGCATACAATATTAATTAAACACATTTCTCATATATACATACATATAAACACATACACATAGTTTTCTCCCTATATATTCCTATAAAAATGTATATATTAAGGCTGATTCAATTAATTCTACCTCCTTAAATTTACTTTTCTCCTACAGCAAAATATATTTCACCTATATTTTGAACCTTCATTTTTTCAATATGTTTAACTATATTCATATGGACTTGCTTCATTTTTATGACTATAATTATTGTTTTCTGCTGTTCTAAGTAGTCTCAATTTATTATATTTATATTCATGGGTAAAGTTCAGTTTCTCTTAAGAGTAGCAAATCTAATTTTCATATGCTTAATGATCTTTGTATGTGATACCTCCATTTCAATTCCATCTCAGAATGGAGAGGGGGTGAATACACATGATAAGTTAATCACCATAAGCCTATATGTTTGTTTATAGAGCAATTATTAACCAAAACATTTGAAATATTCTGCATATCATAACATAATGGAAATTTATGTTACCACACTATGTATCTCTATCTTTTAAAAATCTACCCTTTGGGCTTCCCTGGTGATCCAGTGGGTAAAGAGTCTGCCTTGCAGTGCAAGGGGCACTGGTTTGATACCTGGCCCAGGAAGATCCCATGTGCCATGGAGCGGCTGGACCAGTGTGCCCAATTAGGAGCCAGTATTCTGGAGTGCATGCGCCCAGAGCTGGTGCTCTGCAAAGAGACAGGCCACTGCGATGGGAGGCCCACACATGCCAAAGAATAAAAAGATGGATGAAAATAAAAATATAAATAAAAGGGACATGATGGGAAAAAAAAGGAAAAAAAAATTAAAAATAATCTACCCTTTTGGTCAAAATATATTATTTCTCAGTTTATTAGTTTACTATTCTTGTCAGAAAAAATTGTCACAATCTCACTGGATCCAAACCACACAGATTTGTTACGTTAGAGTTCTGCAGGTTAGAAGTCTGACATTGTTCTCTCTGGACTAAAATCAAAGTGTCAGAAGGATCACATTTACTTCTAGAGGCTAAAGGGAAGAAGCTCTTTGATGCTTTTTTCAGTTTTTACAAGCACTGCCTACATATTTTGGTTCCTGGCCCCCTTCATCTAACTTCAAAGTCAGTGACATTGAACCTCTCTGACTTTTCTGTGGTCCCACCTTCCTCTCTTCTGAACTCTGCTAGGAAAGGTTCTTTAAAATGGGCCCGTGTGATTCAGTTGGGCCTGCCTGGATAGTCCAGGATAGTCTCCTCATCGCAAGGTCCTTACCTGAATCACACCTGCAAAGTCCCAAGAAACACAGCCTGTTCACAGATCCCATCTTGCCTCTCACTGCCTTCCATTGCAAGTATGTATTACCTAGGCAATCTTACTAGTAAAAGTTCTTAACAATGGATATGCTGTATGATCTAAGGAATAATTTTATTGAGTGAAAAGTATGTAATTTCAAATTAACTATGCTTATAGAGAAAATAAAACATATATCCTAACAGAAAACATAAAAATCTATCCTTAAGAAATATTTGTTAATTAAGAGCAAATGTAGAATTTGGGGAATATAGTCAGTAAACTCAATAATAATGCAGTATTTTTGTACATTTGCAGACTGTAACAAGACTAATTACGGTGGTCATTTTGTAATGTATGGAGATATCAAGTCACTTATGTTGTATACAAGGAACTAACACAGTGTTGTAATACACCTTAAATAAACAACAAACAAATTCTTAGAAGAAATCAGATTTGTGGCTGCCAGAGGTGGACTCGGATAGAGAAACACAAATACACACACAACATCTCATAAAATACTTTAGAAATTGTACAGAATCATATGGGATCAGAAATTAAAAAAAAAAAAGTCAAATGCAAACACATGAAGTAAGATTAATCCAACACCATGAACTGCAAAAGATAGTTATTATGCCAGGACAAATTTCAGATTTGCCTATCTCAAAATAATCCTGTTAAATCAGCTCATAAGTAATAGAGCACACGCTTATCCTTGTAAGCCTTAATATCTGCTTGCTGTAGTGGGCTAAGCACAGAAACAGATTGGTCAGATCCTTTCCTGCTAAAATATGTCAGGCTCCATCTTGTCATATAAATCACAATGATCATTACTTTAAGAAAAGCCTGTCATATTTGTAGTAAAGAATGAAACTACAGCTATAAATCATCAAGTTGCAGGCCACTGTAACTTATGACTTTGTGAAGCAATCATTAATCAAATAAATTCTACATTTTAAAAAATCAGCAAGACCAAACTCTCTTTTATGATGATCTCTGCTTATCATTTCATGGAGTATCTCTAGTTCTTTGGCACTGATTGGTCCAAAACAGATAAAGAGAATTTGAAACAGAAGATTAGAAAGTAATGGGAATTCTAATTCTTGTTAATTCACCTGGCGCCCCGATGTGTGTCTGTGTATGATTTCTTTTCCTGATTACAGATTCCACAGTTTTCATCAGGTTATCAAAGTATTTTGAGACAAGAAATTAAGATCCACTCTAAGATGAATTTAAGTCGCCACAAACCCAACAATGAACTAGCTATTTTGTAACATTTTCTCTATCAAGAGTATTGATTATGTAGAGAAAATATTTGTATAACCTCTTTTAAAAATCAATCTTTTGGGTTTCCCTTGTCGTCCAGTGGGTAGAGAGTCCACCTTGCAGTGCAAGGGTCACTGGTTCAAGCCCTGGCCCTGGAAGATCCCACGTGCCACAGAGCGCTGAGCAGGTGTGTCCAATTAAGGGTCAGCACTCTGGAGCGTATGTGCCCAGAGCCAGTGCTCTGCAACAAGAGAGGCCACTGTGATGGGAGGACCACACATGCCAAAGAATAAAAAGATGGATGAAAATAAACATAAACATAAAAGAGGCATGATGGGGGTGGGGGGGGGACATTAAAAAAAAAACCTCAGTCTTTTAAGTCTATTATAAATCTGGTAACTTCCTGAGAGCTATAGTATCAATTGTACAGCATGAAGTTTATTCTTTTATCATGTGCAGCTGTCTCCAACATTTGCAACCCCATGGACTACAGCCCACCAGGCTCCTCAGTCCATAGGATTTTCTGGGCAAGAATACTGGTGTGGGTAGTCATTTCATTCTCCAGGGGATCTTCCCAACCCAGGGATGACTATGACAGTGTATTAGAGCTAGTTCTAGCATAGTCTGTGGTGCAAGCCACAGTGTCTCTAAAAGCTGATGGTATTTTTCTGTAAAGGAATTTTCTAATCAAATAATGGAGATCTCTTTCAGACAGTGTGGATCACTGAACAGGCTGTGCACTGCACAGCTCTAGAGGTGCTATATATAAGCATGGGATTGGTGGCAACTGGAATCGTATAATGTAGGGGCCTTGGTGTCTTCAGTCTTGTGACTCTATTATGCAGATTCACTGTCTTTCATGGGGCCCTGCCTGGACTGGTCTGTCATGATCCACACAATCCTGTTCCCTCATAAAGAACTGAATAACAGAACCTGTCATCTAGCACCCATCTTTGAGTCATTGGCTATTAACCTTTGGACAGCCTCAAGGTGAACCTGTGCCCTTTTACTGTAAGTTATCATTTTCTGTTTTCTTTCCAGTAAACACTCGCTGCTCTCTTTCATAGCCCTTTGGCCAGAATCCTCCCCATGCCTATTTCTTTTCATTATATACAATACCTAAGGAATGGTGACAGTGTAGTTGGAAATCCTTTTTGCTACTGTTGTGCTGACTTCACAGTCATCGCATTCCACTAAGAAAACCAGAGAACCAGGAATCCCTTTCAAGCCAAACACACTATTCATCCTTAGCCCTGATCTCCTCACCTGCCTTACAGCTGTCTGCAACTAACATCCATGTGGCCACATAACAGTTAATATTTTCATTACTCTATATATTTTATTGAATATATTTTATTATTAACATTAAAATATACTGTAAATATGCTTTATTATTAGTTTTATTATTATTCCTAAACTTAATAATTAAACATACTTAAATTTTTTATTAGGTATAAACTGGCTTGAATAGTCCCAACTAAATTTTTTAAAGTACAGAAAAGATATGATGGCCATTTCCAATTCATCTACTCTTCCATCTATCAAGTATGACTTCCCTAATGCAATCACTTGAAGGAGTGTGTGTCTGTGTGTATGTGTGCATGTGTATGTCTATTTGAAATAAAGTGGATCGTGCCATATAAGCTGTTTCACAACTAGCTTTTCCATTCAACAATATATCTTGGGCAACTTTTCATGGCAACCTATATAAATCTATCACTTACTTCTTAATGGCTGCAGAGTAATGCAACCATAATTAACATAAAAACCTGACTCTAAAGGCTTAAAATGGTATTTTTCTGTAAAGGAATTTTCTAATCAAATAATGGAGATCTCTTTCAGACAGTGTGGATCACTGAACAGGCTGTGCACTGCACAGCTCTAGAGGTGCTATATATAAGCATGGGATTGGTGGCAACTGGAATCGTATAATGTAGGGGCCTTGGTGTCTTCAGTCTTGTGACTCTATTATGCAGATTCACTGTCTTTCATGGGGCCCTGCCTGGACTGGTCTGTCATGATCCACACAATCCTGTTCCCTCATAAAGAACTGAATAACAGAACCTGTCATCTAGCACCCATCTTTGAGTCATTGGCTATTAACCTTTGGACAGCCTCAAGGTGAACCTGTGCCCTTTTACTGTAAGTTATCATTTTCTGTTTTCTTTCCAGTAAACACTCGCTGCTCTCTTTCATAGCCCTTTGGCCAGAATCCTCCCCATGCCTATTTCTTTTCATTATATACAATACCTAAGGAATGGTGACAGTGTAGTTGGAAATCCTTTTTGCTACTGTTGTGCTGACTTCACAGTCATCGCATTCCACTAAGAAAACCAGAGAACCAGGAATCCCTTTCAAGCCAAACACACTATTCATCCTTAGCCCTGATCTCCTCACCTGCCTTACAGCTGTCTGCAACTAACATCCATGTGGCCACATAACAGTTAATATTTTCATTACTCTATATATTTTATTGAATATATTTTATTATTAACATTAAAATATACTGTAAATATGCTTTATTATTAGTTTTATTATTATTCCTAAACTTAATAATTAAACATACTTAAATTTTTTATTAGGTATAAACTGGCTTGAATAGTCCCAACTAAATTTTTTAAAGTACAGAAAAGATATGATGGCCATTTCCAATTCATCTACTCTTCCATCTATCAAGTATGACTTCCCTAATGCAATCACTTGAAGGAGTGTGTGTCTGTGTGTATGTGTGCATGTGTATGTCTATTTGAAATAAAGTGGATCGTGCCATATAAGCTGTTTCACAACTAGCTTTTCCATTCAACAATATATCTTGGGCAACTTTTCATGGCAACCTATATAAATCTATCACTTACTTCTTAATGGCTGCAGAGTAATGCATTCATTGGTATGTACAAACCATAATTAACATAAAAACCTGACTCTAAAGGCTTTTAGAAAAATCTGCTATCACAGTAAGTGTATGAAGATATGAGGAAGTTGATGGCCCAGTAAACAATAAAACTCCTCTGTAAGGTTTTCACCATTGAGTAACAGGGATGTTTTCTAGGTAAAAACTGAATTGGTAACACAGTATCTGGTTTTAACATAATGCAACATGTCTGACTACATTTCTTGGTATATGTCAATAGACTGACAAGAATGTCAAATTTAGGATTTTCAACTCAGAGTCACCTAGGGTGCACCAAAATTGTGCTAGTTAGAATATGGAGTTTTCTCAACGTGTTACAGAGTATCTAGGACATTTCTGTCATTTAACTGACATGCATGACAGATCGCAAAGTCCTGAGTGCCAGCTCGCATTTTGTAGTTTTGAATAGGCAGACTCTCTTTCACTGTTCCTGCTTTAGTGAAGTTGACACAAGAATACTGCGGAAAACGTTCTTATCTTATGTATCTTAAATGAAAATTTGAAGCCAAACCCTAGAATAAATTGTTATGAAGATCAATTAAGTGTGCAAGATGAAATTATGTCTTGAATATCATTTTGAGGATTTGATGAATGATTCATACTGTCTCGAGACAAGCCTCATTGAAGTCCATTAATCAGTTTTATATCTTAATGACTAAACCTTCAAAAAAGTTACTTCAATATAAGCAAATCTAAGCAGCCAAAGAATACAAGGCAAGGAATCCCAGAGAGGATGGAAACTATGATGTTTAAAAAAAAAAAAAAAACTCCCCTTTTGTATGTGGCAGCACATTTTAGAAATGTTTCAGAAATAGGGATATCACTCACTGAGAACATAAAGAAAAATAGTCTTCAACAATGTAATGCCAGGTACGGGAAAATATTTTTTAAAGTAACTTTACTGTACCTAAAAATAAATCTAAAGCCCTTAGGAGGACAAAACACTGCATTAGATACTGGCTTGGAATATTCTCAATAAACTAACCAAAAAAACTCATGGTATTTAATAAAGTGAATAAAATCAAGCAGTCAGAAAATACATCTAGAACTAACAAATTCAGAGTGTAAGCAGTAACTAAATAATCCTAACTTCATCATTCTTTAAGAATAGAAAAGATACATATAAATGCTATTAACATTTTTCAAATTCTAGTGATTTTCCCAGGGGTACATATGAAAACAATCACATTAAATACCTCCTCCCTCTTGTAAGGTAAAATTGTTTCTTTGGACCACCCTGCAACACTTTCCTGTGTCTATGTTGTACATAATTTGTTCTAGTAAATTTAGCTCTTAACAGTTATTGTGGAATCACTCCCAAAGGCTCATATTAGCTCAGTTGCCCTAGGTCTCAGGAGATTTTTTAGATGGAGGCTGTAATCCACTTGCTAAATGAAGCAAGGTCTCAGCTCAAGCAGTTTGATTTGTGCTATAATGTAGGATTCAAGGTGTGAGTTCTATTACTTGTTACTTAAAAATAACTTCAAGATACACTGTCTATATGTTTACATTTTTATGTCCTGAAGCTCAAACCCTGTTCCTGCTTTAGTGAAGTTGACACAAGAATACTGCGGAAAACGTTCTTATCTTATGTATCTTAAATGAAAATTTGAAGCCAAACCCTAGAATAAATTGTTATGAAGATCAATTAAGTGTGCAAGATGAAATTATGTCTTGAATATCATTTTGAGGATTTGATGAATGATTCATACTGTCTCGAGACAAGCCTCATTGAAGTCCATTAATCAGTTTTATATCTTAATGACTAAACCTTCAAAAATGTTACTTCAATATAAGCAAATCTAAGCAGCCAAAGAATACAAGGCAAGGAATCCCAGAGAGGATGGAAATTATGATGTTTAAAAAAAAAAAAAAAAACTCCCCTTTTGTATGTGGCAGCACATTTTAGAAATGTTTCAGAAATAGGGATATCACTCACTGAGAACATAAAGAAAAATAGTCTTCAACAATGTAATGCCAGGTACGGGAAAATATTTTTTAAAGTAACTTTACTGTACCTAAAAATAAATCTAAAGCCCTTAGGAGGACAAAACACTGCATTAGATACTGGCTTGGAATATTCTCAATAAACAAACCCAAAAAAACTCATGGTATTTAATAAAGTGAATAAAATCAAGCAGTCAGAAAATACATCTAGAACTAACAAATTCAGAGTGTAAGCAGTAACTAAATAATCCTAACTTCATCATTCTTTAAGAATAGAAAAGATACATATAAATGCTATTAACATTTTTCAAATTCTAGTGATTTTCCCAGGGGTACATATGAAAACAATCACATTAAATACCTCCTCCCTCTTGTAAGGTAAAATTGTTTCTTTGGACCACCCTGCAACACTTTCCTGTGTCTATGTTGTACATAATTTGTTCTAGTAAATTTAGCTCTTAACAGTTATTGTGGAATCACTCCCAAAGGCTCATATTAGCTCAGTTGCCCTAGGTCTCAGGAGATTTTTTAGATGGAGGCTGTAATCCACTTGCTAAATGAAGCAAGGTCTCTCGAAAGCTCGAAGCAGTTTGATTTGTGCTATAATGTAGGATTCCAAGGTGTGAGTTCTATTACTTGTTACTTAAAAAATAACTTCAAGATACACTGTCTATATGTTTACATTTTTTTATGTCCTTCAAATTCTCTGATCTGTGAATTTGAGCATAGTCCTCTTCAAATTTATGTAAGCAACAGTTTTCTTCTTTTTTGTACCGAGAATTATTGCTTTCTAACTGTCTACTTTTCTAGACAAAAACATCAAAGCAAGCTTAGGATGTTATCTTAGGAATAGTCAACAGGCACAGTATGCTCCTTTCTTTGTACATTTCTTTCATTGCTGGCACAAAAGTATTAGCAACATGTAAAAAGTAATAGCTGCCATGTAAAAAGGTCATTAGCTTGGGTTCAACATTGACTAGAAACATAGGAGGAAGACCCACCACAACAGTAAACTACCAGATGGTGCATTTGGGATTGTTTCTTAAAGTCAAAGTTTGATTAATATTGGAAACAGTAACATATGAACTAATTTAAGTTCAATTCTCATAATAAACTTCTAAAAGTAGGGTACACTTGATTGAAATCACCACGCTGGTAGACACTATTATAAATAACAATGGTTTTACTCTCCTTTCCTGCCTTCTATAAACTAAATAAATATAGAATATATAGACAAATAAATCTGGAATTATGACAAATGGGTAAAGTATATTCCACAGTCAAATTGGCTACAAGTCTCTCTTTACAAATCCAGATTAGACAGCATTAGAAAAATTTTAGAGCTAAGTGAGAAAGTCAGTCCTCAATTGTGAGTCAGGTGCTAAACACAAATCCATTTCTTTCAGCACTGCTTCCCCACTGCTGCTGTTTTATTATTTTTTATTGCGGTGTCAAAGTTGGTGGCAAAACTTTTAGAGATATAAGAAATACCTCCTCCCTCTTGTAAGGTAAAAAATTTTTGTTTTCTTTGGACCACCCTGCAACACTTTCCTGTGTCTATGTTGTACATAATTTGTTCTAGTAAATTTAGCTCTTAACAGTTATTGTGGAATCACTCCCAAAGGCTCATATTAGCTCAGTTGCCCTAGGTCTCAGGAGATTTTTTAGATGGAGGCTGTAATCCACTTGCTAAATGAAGCAAGGTCTCTCGAAAGCTCGAAGCAGTTTGATTTGTGCTATAATGTAGGATTCCAAGGTGTGAGTTCTATTACTTGTTACTTAAAAAATAACTTCAAGATACACTGTCTATATGTTTACATTTTTTTATGTCCTTCAAATTCTCTGATCTGTGAATTTGAGCATAGTCCTCTTCAAATTTATGTAAGCAACAGTTTTCTTCTTTTTTGTACCGAGAATTATTGCTTTCTAACTGTCTACTTTTCTAGACAAAAACATCAAAGCAAGCTTAGGATGTTATCTTAGGAATAGTCAACAGGCACAGTATGCCCCTTTCTTTGTACATTTCTTTCATTGCTGGCACAAAAGTATTAGCAACATGTAAAAAGTAATAGTTGCCATGTAAAAAGGTCATTAGCTTGGGTTCAACATTGACTAGAAACATAGGAGGAAGACCCACCACAACAGTAAACTACCAGATGGTGCATTTGGGATTGTTTCTTAAAGTCAAGGTTTGATTAATATTGGAAACAGTAACATATGAACTAATTTAAGTTCAATTCTCATAATAAACTTCTAAAAGTAGGGTACACTTGATTGAAATCACCACGCTGGTAGACACTATTATAAATAACAATGGTTTTACTCTCCTTTCCTGCCTTCTATAAACTAAATAAATATAGAATATATAGACAAATAAATCTGGAATTATGACAAATGGGTAAAGTATATTCCACAGTCAAATTGGCTACAAGTCTCTCTTTACAAATCCAGATTAGACAGCATTAGAAAAATTTTAGAGCTAAGTGAGAAAGTCAGTCCTCAATTGTGAGTCAGGTGCTAAACACAAATCCATTTCTTTCAGCACTGCTTCCCCACTGCTGCTGTTTTATTATTTTTTATTGCGGTGTCAAAGTTGGTGGCAAAACTTTTAGAGATATAAGGCATGCCCCCTGAATAAGTAATTTCCTGAGAAGGCTTAATCATCAACACCATGTTATGTTGCTCATTTATATCATGTTTCCCAAAATGAGTTAGTGATTATGTACCAGGCTCCAAATTGCAGCTTCACTACTCACCTGGCATGTGATCTTACACACACCAGTTTACCACTTCGTGCCTGAGTTTCCCTATGTGCAACAGGAGAGTAATGATGGTACCACTTCAGAGGAGGTTTGTGAAAAATAGGTGACTCACATAAAATACTTTATACAATACTTGACACTTAGTAACTACTCTATTAGAGTGGGTTGCCGTGCCCTCCTCCAGGGAATCTTTCCAACTAAGGGAATGAGTGCCAGTCTAACAGTCTCCTGCATTGGCAGGTGGGTTCTTTACCACTAGCACCACTTGGGAAGCCTGTAAATACTAAGACTTAATTATTATTCATATACCCTTCTAGGAAGCATCAATTAAGTATCCATCTCTTGTGTATTAGGTACTAGAGATTAAAAAAAGACATAAATGACATGATCATAACTGATAAACTAATTATAAACTACAGTTATAAAAGAGGCAGACAATCTTTACCCATTTATATACATGAGCAATAAAGAAGATCACTATAGGTTTGTGAAGAGGAAAACCTTGTCCGAAATCATGTTTTAGAAAGGTTATGTCAGCAGCTGTAGGCTGCACACTCTGGATTGGGGAAACACAGGAAGCCGAAGCATAGAAGTGGCAGCTGAAGCTTCAAGAGCAAATGAACTCTCTCTGAGGGAGTTATTAGAGCTAAGAAAAAGTTTTCCCCAAACTAAATAAATATAGAATATATAGACAAATAAATCTGGAATTATGACAAATGGGTAAAGTATATTCCACAGTCAAATTGGCTACAAGTCTCTCTTTACAAATCCAGATTAGACAGCATTAGAAAAATTTTAGAGCTAAGTGAGAAAGTCAGTCCTCAATTGTGAGTCAGGTGCTAAACACAAATCCATTTCTTTCAGCACTGCTTCCCCACTGCTGCTGTTTTATTATTTTTTATTGCGGTGTCAAAGTTGGTGGCAAAACTTTTAGAGATATAAGGCATGCCCCCTGAATAAGTAATTTCCTGAGAAGGCTTAATCATCAACACCATGTTATGTTGCTCATTTATATCATGTTTCCCAAAATGAGTTAGTGATTATGTACCAGGCTCCAAATTGCAGCTTCACTACTCACCTGGCATGTGATCTTACACACACCAGTTTACCACTTCGTGCCTGAGTTTCCCTATGTGCAACAGGAGAGTAATGATGGTACCACTTCAGAGGAGGTTTGTGAAAAATAGGTGACTCACATAAAATACTTTATACAATACTTGACACTTAGTAACTACTCTATTAGAGTGGGTTGCCGTGCCCTCCTCCAGGGAATCTTTCCAACTAAGGGAATGAGTGCCAGTCTAACAGTCTCCTGCATTGGCAGGTGGGTTCTTTACCACTAGCACCACTTGGGAAGCCTGTAAATACTAAGACTTAATTATTATTCATATACCCTTCTAGAAGCATCAATTAAGTATCCATCTCTTGTGTATTAGGTACTAGAGATTAAAAAAAGACATAAATGACATGATCATAACTGATAAACTAATTATAAACTACAGTTATAAAAGAGGCAGACAATCTTTACCCATTTATATACATGAGCAATAAAGAAGATCACTATAGGTTTGTGAAGAGGAAAACCTTGTCCGAAATCATGTTTTAGAAAGGTTATGTCAGCAGCTGTAGGCTGCACACTCTGGATTGGGGAAACACAGGAAGCCGAAGCATAGAAGTGGCAGCTGAAGCTTCAAGAGCAAATGAACTCTCTCTGAGGGAGTTATTAGAGCTAAGAAAAAAAGGCAGAGGGCAAGACTGAACTTGACTTAAGTTCACAATTAGTTAGTGCCTGTACAGGAAAGAGAGATAAAAAATTGAGGAGGAGAGACAAGAAGATACAGTACATAAAAAGTGTAGTCTCTAGTGCACAAAGCAGTGAAGAGATGAAGGAGGGTATGAATTAGGAGAGGGAAAAAAGAGAAAAGAGGGTGTGAAACAAGTGGCTAAGGTAGAAAATGAAAACAGAAAGGTGGGTAGGTGCCAGAATTGTGTAGAATTCTTGCATTATTTTTTCACCCACTAAAAGACTTCCAACAATCATGACTAGATATATATATTTCACAACAGTAACTCTGGACAAGAGTTTAAAGGAAATACTTGAGGGCAGAGGAGGCCAAAGGCAGGGAGACAACTTCTGGAATACTCAAGGTGAGAGGATTGGACACAGGAAGGAAGAAGACAGGAATTTAAGAGACAACTGTGATACTGCATCAGTCTGACCTGGTGGCCTCCTAGCTTTCTGGCCTCTATTACTAATAAATGATCTATCCTGGACAGACAGAGGAAAGATTACAAAGAATTTTAGAAATGCTGAGTGTGATGGGCCTGCAGGATATTCACTAGACAGGTACAAATGTGAATCTGGAATGCAGAAGAGAGAAGCAGAAGCTGTGTACAGGACTCTAAAGCTCAAGGTGATTTGTACACATAAACAGTCCTAATGTCTGTTGCGCTCGCATCCCAAATAAAGTCTATTCTTAACCATCTGTAGAGCAGTCTAAACTAGTGTGCTTTAATTGTAATTGATTTTCATATGATAGGTACATGCCCTCTATTGTATTTTAAGTTGATTAAATTTCACTGAGAATTATTTCTTTGGGCACGTATAAAGATAAATTTAGGAACTGTTTTTTTGCTAGCAAATTTTAGAAATATTAAAAATGATAAAGAGTAAATTCTTAAGTTAGGATTCTGATTTTATAAAATAGAAATATTAGATATTCTATCAAGACAGGAGTCATAATATTGGATGCAAGACTGAAAAAGTGACTTAAAAATAATACTATTTGTATAATGAGATAAATGTATTTTATATATATTTGATACTGATTTTGAAAAATTAAATTGATAATTCATTTTCCAGTAGTGTATTTTTCAAACAAAGATTCTTTGGGAGCTTCAGTACAAACTTTTGATCATGCAAGCGGGCAAAATTCTATCATTAGTCACTCACTTAATTCATCTTAAACCCAGGAAAACAGTCCATATAATTGTTTATGTAGTATGCAGTCTATATAATCATTTATGTAGATTAAGTGGTTTTATCAGACATACAAAAAGAGACAGTATATTTGCATCTTGTCAAATTTCTTCTCAGAGTTTATATAATGACATACAATTTAATATGACATGCTTATATTTCCTTTCATGAGCTATGTACTGGTGATACATATGGAGACCACCATATTTACCTGAGATCAAACAGATACTATTACATTGAAGCCTTTCCCCCATCTACCCTCTCCCATATACTTATATGAAATTTTTACTTTTAAAAAATTGCTGGACTTCCCTGGTTGTCCAGTAGTTAAGTATCTGCCTACCAATGCTGGGGACAGGGGTTCAATCTCTGGTCCAGGAAGATGCCACATGCCTCAGAGCAACTAAGCCCTTGTACCACAACTATCAAACCTGGGCTCTAGAGCCTATGTGCCACAACTACTGAGACCACATGCTGCAACAACTAAAACCCACACACCACAGTGCTCATGCTCTACAATGAGAGAAGCCACCACAACAGGAAGCCCATGCATCACAAGAAAGAGGAGCTCGACTCTGCAACTAGAGAGAAAAAAGGGTGCGTCCAGCAACAAAGACCCAATGTAACCAAAAATATAAATCATTTTAAACATTACTCAGCTTAAACTCATGTCAAAAGTAAAAAAAAAGAAAGAAAGAAAGAAAGAAAATGTTTCTGGACATTCCCTGGCAATGCAATGGTTAGGACTCAGTGATTTCACCACTGTGGCCCCAGGCTGAATACCCGGTCAGGGAACTAAGATTCACAAGCCGTACGGTGGGGCTAGAAAGATAAAAAATACATAAAAATCAAGTAAAATTTAAAATAATTGTTGCTGGTTTGTTTGTCTCTCAAGCAAACACATTGTCACTTATTTGGCAGTGATTCACGGTCTTCCTCAGACCCTTGTGCTTACACTGGCACTCCATGTGTCTTTGCTTCCCCCTCAACTCCAGAGATGTCTTACAAATGTGATATGGAAACATCCATTAAGAGAGAAGGATTTTCAAAGAAAGGAACTGAATTCTGATGCTGAGACCACACAATTTAAAATCATTCTCCAAAATCATTCTTTTGAAAAAGAAATCACTAATCTTTGATAGTTATACATTGTTTCATAAAATACTTTTTTTGCTCTGAGTAGCACTTATGCAAAAGTTACTGTTGTACAGGCTGCTAATTATGATGACCAGGCCATATTAGAAATCTTTAGATTAACAGTGATTGAGTAATTTACCCAAAGTAACTGAGAGAAAACAAATATATTTTTTAATATAGGGGGAGAACACATTACAGCGATATGAAAGTTTAAGCCCTGATAATATTGTTCCAAAAAGAAAAAAACTATGTTGTAAAAATTTTATTGTTGTTTAGTCACTAAATCATGCCGGACTCTTTTGCAATCCCATGGACTATAGCCTGCCAGGCTCCTCTGCCTGTGGTATTTCCCAGGCAAGAATGCCAGAGGGGGTTGCCATTTCCTTCTCCAGGAGATTCTTCTGTCTCCTGTAACGGCAAGAGAAGTCTTATGGACCAAGGAACTCTAGAGCCTATGTGCCACAACTACTGAGACCACATGCTGCAACAACTAAAACCCACACACCACAGTGCTCATGCTCTACAATGAGAGAAGCCACCACAACAGGAAGCCCATGCATCACAAGAAAGAGGAGCTCGACTCTGCAACTAGAGAGAAAAAAGGGTGCGTCCAGCAACAAAGACCCAATGTAACCAAAAATATAAATCATTTTAAACATTACTCAGCTTAAACTCATGTCAAAAGTAAAAAAAAAGAAAGAAAGAAAGAAAATGTTTCTGGACATTCCCTGGCAATGCAATGGTTAGGACTCAGTGATTTCACCACTGTGGCCCCAGGCTGAATACCCGGTCAGGGAACTAAGATTCACAAGCCGTACGGTGGGGCTAGAAAGATAAAAAATACATAAAAATCAAGTAAAATTTAAAATAATTGTTGCTGGTTTGTTTGTCTCTCAAGCAAACACATTGTCACTTATTTGGCAGTGATTCACGGTCTTCCTCAGACCCTTGTGCTTACACTGGCACTCCATGTGTCTTTGCTTCCCCCTCAACTCCAGAGATGTCTTACAAATGTGATATGGAAACATCCATTAAGAGAGAAGGATTTTCAAAGAAAGGAACTGAATTCTGATGCTGAGACCACACAATTTAAAATCATTCTCCAAAATCATTCTTTTGAAAAAGAAATCACTAATCTTTGATAGTTATACATTGTTTCATAAAATACTTTTTTCACTCTGAGTAGCACTTATGCAAAAGTTACTGTTGTACAGGCTGCTAATTATGATGACCAGGCCATATTAGAAATCTTTAGATTAACAGTGATTGAGTAATTTACCCAAAGTAACTGAGAGAAAACAAATATATTTTTTAATATAGGGGGAGAACACATTACAGCGATATGAAAGTTTAAGCCCTGATAATATTGTTCCCAAAAAAGAAAAAACTATGTTGTAAAAATTTTATTGTTGTTTAGTCACTAAATCATGCCGGACTCTTTTGCAATCTCATGGACTATAGCCTGCCAGGCTCCTCTGCCTGTGGTATTTCCCAGGCAAGAATGCCAGAGGGGGTTGCCATTTCCTTCTCCAGGAGATCTTCCCCACCCATGGATCGAACCTCTGTCTCCTGTAACGGCAAGAGAAGTCTTTACTGCTGAGCCACCAAGGAAGCCCACTGTAAGAACAGTATGCTCTATTTCCTTTATATTTAGACTGCAATTTAAAAAATGAGTTGAAGAATTTACATTAAAAAATTAATTCTATTGCATGCCAAAAGATAGGCAAAAGTTGGAAAACAGATCACTTATCTAAGCACTAAGGTGAATGACACAGCCATCTAGAGTGGTAACATTCTAAATCCTCTCAAATCACAATTCATTTTTCTATGTGCTTTTACAAATATGTGTGTCTCAAGGTCTTGTTCACTCAGGCATCCCACCTTTTCAATAAAAATCTTTTTTAAATAATGAATGCACACATGTATATACATATACCTACTGCACTCTGATGGAGTTAAAACTGGCATAAAGTGCAGAACACAGGTGTATTCCTTCACCATCTCCCAGACACAAACACAAAGCATGCTCCACACTACAGCCTGCTTCCCTGTCCTCCCACACAGTCAACAATCATCCCCCAAAGGAACTGCTCCTGGGACCACCACCATCATAGCTTAGTTCTTCCTGCTGCTGGATTTCACATAAATAGAAATTAAGTAGTATTTAATTTCATATAAATAGTACTCTTTTGAATTTGGTTTCCTTCACACAACATTATACCTAAGAGATCCATCCATGTTGTTGCATGAAATAGTTTTTCTTCACTGCCGTATCTCTAGGATGGATAAACCAATTTACTTATCCTTGACACTGTTGGTGGACTTTTGGGGGTTTTCCTTCAGAAGTTACTGACACTGAAATTGATGACCAGGCCATATTAGAAATCTTTAGATTAACAGTGATTGAGTAATTTACCCAAAGTAACTGAGAGAAAACAAATATATTTTTTAATATAGGGGGAGAACACATTACAGCGATATGAAAGTTTAAGCCCTGATAATATTGTTCCAAAAAGAAAAAAACTATGTTGTAAAAATTTTATTGTTGTTTAGTCACTAAATCATGCCGGACTCTTTTGCAATCCCATGGACTATAGCCTGCCAGGCTCCTCTGCCTGTGGTATTTCCCAGGCAAGAATGCCAGAGGGGGTTGCCATTTCCTTCTCCAGGAGATCTTCCCCACCCATGGATCGAACCTCTGTCTCCTGTAACGGCAAGAGAAGTCTTTACTGCTGAGCCACCAAGGAAGCCCACTGTAAGAACAGTATGCTCTATTTCCTTTATATTTAGACTGCAATTTAAAAAATGAGTTGAAGAATTTACATTAAAAAATTAATTCTATTGCATGCCAAAAGATAGGCAAAAGTTGGAAAACAGATCACTTATCTAAGCACTAAGGTGAATGACACAGCCATCTAGAGTGGTAACATTTTAAATCCTCTCAAATCACAATTCATTTTTCTATGTGCTTTTACAAATATGTGTGTCTCAAGGTCTTGTTCACTCAGGCATCCCACCTTTTCAATAAAAATCTTTTTTAAATAATGAATGCACACATGTACATACATATACCTACTGCACTCTGATGGAGTTAAAACTGGCGTAAAGTGCAGAACACAGGTGTATTCCTTCACCATCTCCCAGACACAAACACAAAGCATGCTCCACACTACAGCCTGCTTCCCTGTCCTCCCACACAGTCAACAATCATCCCCCAAAGGAACTGCTCCTGGGACCACCACCATCATAGCTTAGTTCTTCCTGCTGCTGGATTTCACATAAATAGAAATTAAGTAGTATTTAATTTCATATAAATAGTACTCTTTTGAATTTGGTTTCCTTCACACAACATTATACCTAAGAGATCCATCCATGTTGTTGCATGAAATAGTTTTTCTTCACTGCCGTATCTCTAGAATGGATACACCAATTTACTTATCCTTGACACTGTTGGTGGACTTTTGGGGGTTTTCCTTCTTTTAATTCATAGATGATGCCCCCCAAAATGTTCTTTCCAAAACCATATACTTTGACTTGCTTGGTCTTAGGTTATGTTCAGTCAGTTAATTAATATGTATTAGCCTCAGTAGATACAGACAAACGGCTTCCAATAGGAGGTACCTATCTACCCTTCCACCATCCAACATACTTTCAATTGTACATTTTTATATTCTTGGTAGGATTTTTCTGTTATTAGATTACACTTCTCATCAGCAATCAAAAAATAAATAAAGTCGTCTTCTTTTACATTCCCTCAATAAATGCATGATTCAAGTATAAACAGTAATTTGAGCACATAGAATTCAGAAAAGGCTATCCATAATTTAAAGTAGTTATCAAATGGAATGTTGGAATATATTGAATGAATGTATTTAGAAAGAAAAATGTAATTTTAACAAGTCTCAGCAATGTTGTGAGTGGCATTCCATTCCTAATATAAAATTATATGAATTAACTGATAATACAGGCCTGTCATTTATTACAGAACCAACAATATTGAAAATACATGTATATGTTGAAATGCATACATGAAATTAAATTAAAAAATTAGAATTCTTGTCACCAAGTGAAATATAGCAAATATCAAATTTGCTATAAAACTACCTTGACACTGCTGATCAGGTGAAAAGACATAACATACCATATTTTAACTTAACATAATTTAAATTAAATGGACCACTGCAGTTCCACATGAAATAAAAATGAAAGAATAACTAAAAGCATTCTACTATTGTAGATACAGAGAGTTAGTTTTATATATAAGTAAATATTGTTTCTTTACTTTTTATGAAGATGACTGAGTTAACAATTTTGCAATACAGTAACAAAAGAGGTCATGGCTTTGCTAAGAGTCTGAGTCAGTCTACAAAAAATGAAGCCCCTCCTTCCATAAAGGGAAGAAGTCAGTCTGCAGTCATGGAACACATGGATAGAATCCTGTGTCTGTCATATAGGTGGCAGTGACATTAAGCTTAGGCAAGTGAACAGCAGAATATGTTACTGCAAATGACTAATGGAGAAGTTCAGGACAGTTGCTACTCCAGAATATGCCACACTGATATACCGATTATTTTGAGCTGTACTGAAAAACAGCAAATGTAGGGAGAGGCTTTCTCTGAACTTCAGCTGCCTAAAGACGAATCCTCCACTAGGAAAACAACGATCATAAATCCCTCCCAGGGAGTTTCATCAACCAATGGGGACTGACCCTTATCACAGGAGAGGAGACTAGGAGTTGACACCACACTCAGAGAAACTGTCATAAATTATTTTACCTCCTGTTTCTTCTTTTAACCTCTCATTCATCTCTCCTAAAAATCATTTACTATCCCCTAAAAGGTCTCCATCCCCCTCCTCCCAGGGTTTCCCTACCAAGATGGTATTTAAGCATGAATTCTAAAGTCACCTCTTAAAGTCACTTCCCCCACATCCACGCCCCCCTCGCACCCACCAGCCCAGAGTATCTCCCATGTACACATGAGGCATACAAGTTAGTAAATTTCTGTTTTTCTCTTGTTAAACTATCTTTCACTAGAGGGCTCTGAGCTAAGAGCACTGAAAGGTAAAGGGAAAATTATTTCCTGTCCCTATACTACTTGTTTAAATTTTCTGATACTCTATTTCCTTTTGTGTACAATGTATAGACAATATCTACCTAGAAGGGTATTGTGACATAGAGTAGATGGCGATTCCAGAGAGGCAAGCAGACTTTCCAGTACATTTCAGTAGTTCCATTAGTCAAAAGAAAAGCTTTTTAAAACCCCAAAACCTGGGTCACATCTCAGACCAATTAAATCAGAATCTCTAGGGGTAGGATCTAGGTATCATATATATATATATATATATATTTTTAATTAATTTATTTATTTATTTTGGGCGGGGGTCGGGTTGGGGAGGGAGGGGAGTGGGCGGGCCACTTCCATTGGTCTTTCATTTCTGTTTTTCATCCGTCTTTGTTCTTTGGCTCCCGTGGGCCTCCCATCGCGGTGGCGTCTGTCGTCGCAGAGCGCCGGCTCTGGGCGCATGTGCTCCAGAGCTCCGGCTCGGTCATTGGACCCACTGGTCCAGCCGCTCCGCAGCACGTGGGATCCTCCCAGGCCAGGGATCGAACCAGCGCCCCCTGCACTGCAAGGCGGTGTCCTTACCCACTGGACCACCAGGGGAAGCCCCATATATTTTTTTAAGCTCCCAAGTGAGTCCCATGTTGTAACCACACTGCAGATACTTCGGCAAGATCTGTATACTGGAGATACAGAGAACATGGTTTAGTAGACGCACCTGAGGAACAGGCAGATTAAATACCTCTAACCTCTCATTCAGGATTTCCCCTGGGGACTGACCCTTATCACAGGAGAGGAGACTAGGAGTTGACACCACACTCAGAGAAACTGTCATAAATTATTTTACCTCCTGTTTCTTCTTTTAACCTCTCATTCATCTCTCCTAAAAATCATTTACTATCCCTAAAGGTCTCCATCCCCCTCCTCCCAGGGTTTCCCTACCAAGATGGTATTTAAGCATGAATTCTAAAGTCACCTCTTAAAGTCACTTCCCCCACATCCACGCCCCCCTCGCACCCACCAGCCCAGAGTATCTCCCATGTACACATGAGGCATACAAGTTAGTAAATTTCTGTTTTTCTCTTGTTAAACTATCTTTCACTAGAGGGCTCTGAGCTAAGAGCACTGAAAGGTAAAGGGAAAATTATTTCCTGTCCCTATACTACTTGTTTAAATTTTCTGATACTCTATTTCCTTTTGTGTACAATGTATAGACAATATCTACCTAGAAGGGTATTGTGACATAGAGTAGATGGCGATTCCAGAGAGGCAAGCAGACTTTCCAGTACATTTCAGTAGTTCCATTAGTCAAAAGAAAAGCTTTTTAAAACCCCAAAACCTGGGTCACATCTCAGACCAATTAAATCAGAATCTCTAGGGGTAGGATCTAGGTATCATATATATATATATATATTTTTTTTTTAATTTATTTATTTATTTATTTTGGGCGGGGGTCGGGTTGGGGAGGGAGGGGAGTGGGCGGGCCACTTCCATTGGTCTTTCATTTCTGTTTTTCATCCGTCTTTGTTCTTTGGCTCCCGTGGGCCTCCCATCGCGGTGGCGTCTGTCTGTCGTCGCAGAGCGCCGGCTCTGGGCGCATGCGCTCCAGAGCTCCGGCTCGGTCATTGGACCCACTGGTCCAGCCGCTCCGCAGCACGTGGGATCCTCCCAGGCCAGGGATCGAACCGGCGCCCCCTGCACTGCAAGGCGGTGTCCTTACCCACTGGACCACCAGGGGAAGCCCCATATATTTTTTTAAGCTCCCAAGTGAGTCCCATGTTGTAACCACACTGCAGATACTTCGGCAAGATCTGTATACTGGAGGTACAGAGAACATAGAACAGGTACCATTTAGTAGAGACCTGGAGTGGAGAAAGAAAGGACAACCACAGTGGTAACCGAAGGGAATCAGCTTTACAAGGCAGCCATCTGAGATGCACAGACCGTGAGGAAGGGGAAAGGGGAAGGGTA
The DNA here is from genome assembly GCA_022376925.1 of Tragulus kanchil. Classification (NCBI taxonomy): domain Eukaryota; kingdom Metazoa; phylum Chordata; class Mammalia; order Artiodactyla; family Tragulidae; genus Tragulus; species Tragulus kanchil. Next base: position 35,188,264 of record JAIOJX010000004.1, read on the forward strand.
GTGACTCCATTGACTAATCTCTGCCACCATAATGGTGACTTGCTCTACTGGGTCTTTACAGTACCAGAAACATCTGCTTTACCTTCATGCCTAATTTGCTTTATCTTTTTCCTTCTTTATCTAGCATTTGACTTTCATATGATAAATGCATGCAAAGAAAAAGTCTGTTTTAAATTAGAGAGAATCATTTATTAATACAGATGCACAGAAATATAAGTTAAAACATTTTCTTAGATTTCATAAATTTCACCATGCTAAAGTTATGAGGCCAATTTACCTTTGCAGGAAAGAGTATCAATCTTCCTCCAAAAACACTCTGAAGATAAAATGGCACCACTTAATCTTTTCAACTATCTCCTATTCTATAACATGAAATATGCAAAATATATAAAATATAATTTTCTATGATGTCCCAAAAAAGACATTATAGAAAATAAATTTTCAAAAAGTCTTCAAGGCAATAAACTTTAAAAGCCACTCCTAATTTAATGAATATGCATGCTTATTCCTTTTTGTAAATGAGTAAGTCTCAGGAATTGGAGAAGTATCAAGAAAACTATATTGTAACCTCATTATTTCAGGTAGTTCTAACAATTAAAAATAATACTTTGAATTTTTAATTTCCACTCGTTATTAAATGCAATAAAATATTTGTTCTTTGGCTCCGTGGGCCTCCCATCGCGGTGGCGTCTGTCGCGCGGGCGCGGCTCTGGGCGCACGGGCTCCAGAGCTCCGGCTCGGTCATTGGACCCACCGGCCCCGCCGCCCCGTGGCACGTGGGATCTGCCCGGGCCAGGGATCGAACTGGCGCCCGGTGCACTGCAAGGCGGTGTCCTTACCCACTGGACCACCAGGGGAAGCCCCATATATTTTTTTAAGCTCCCAAGTGAGTCCCATGTTGTAACCACACTGCAGATACTTCGGCAAGATCTGTATACTGGAGGTACAGAGAACATAGAACAGGTACCATTTAGTAGAGACCTGGAGTGGAGAAAGAAAGGACAACCACAGTGGTAACCGAAGGGAATCAGCTTTACGAGGCAGCCATCTGAGATGCACAGACCGTGAGGAAGGGGAAAGGGGAAGGATAGTGACTCCATTGACTAATCTCTGCCACCATAATGGTGACTTGCTCTACTGGGTCTTTACAGTACCAGAAACATCTGCTTTACCTTCATGCCTAATTTGCTTTATCTTTTTCCTTCTTTATCTAGCATTTGACTTTCATATGATAAATGCATGCAAAGAAAAAGTCTGTTTTAAATTAGAGAGAATCATTTATTAATACAGATGCACAGAAATATAAGTTAAAACATTTTCTTAGATTTCATAAATTTCACCATGCTAAAGTTATGAGGCCAATTTACCTTTGCAGGAAAGAGTATCAATCTTCCTCCAAAAACACTCTGAAGATAAAATGGCACCACTTAATCTTTTCAACTATCTCCTATTCTATAACATGAAATATGCAAAATATATAAAATATAATTTTCTATGATGTCCCAAAAAAGACATTATAGAAAATAAATTTTCAAAAAGTCTTCAAGGCAATAAACTTTAAAAGCCACTCCTAATTTAATGAATATGCATGCTTATTCCTTTTTGTAAATGAGTAAGTCTCAGGAATTGGAGAAGTATCAAGAAAACTATATTGTAACCTCATTATTTCAGGTAGTTCTAACAATTTAATTTAAAATATAAATATCTTTTGAATTTTGTGCTTTTATGGTATTTGCAGGCACTGGATAATGAGGAATGCTATGTGAGGTTATTAAATGCTCACAATACACAGTTTTTTTTTATTGCAAATTTTGCTTTTATTTACCTTTGACTGAAGAAATTATAAGACAATGACTAGAAAGACAAAAGGCGAACTAATCTATTTCCAGTGAATTTGATGGCCTAATACTAATAATGCAACTGAAAATATTCATTATGTTTCTCAATGATGGAGATAATTTCCCAGATTAAACTCTGTACTTTGCTATTTAGCTGATGCATAAATGATCTGAAATCTCATATGTAAGCTACCTCAAAAAGAGTGTAATTATGAAATTTTTATAACCATGTTAGTTTAGAGTTGGAACAATCCAGAAAAATTATGCAGCTCATTCAACTCCTACTTCTTCAGATTAAGAAACTGAGATTTAGATAATTTAAATCATTTACAGGCAAAAAAACAGATAATTTAAATCATAACCAATTAGTTACAGACTTGAGATTAGCACCTTGGTCTAATGATTACCAAATCCAGAATTTCTCATTTGTTTATTTTCTGCTAAAACACGGTATCTGCTTTCATGCTAGAATTCTTTATAGAAAGATAAAACACTTTGCTGATTTCAGTGTATCTGTGATACGAACTATATCAAGCATCTAATTAAAGCAATGATATGTAACTGATACTTTTGAAAAAGTTGTCTGTAATTGGATCTCTTTTTAAGTTCAGTAAATAAAGTATACTGATTGAAAGAAATATTCTAAGAGCTCTTTAAAATATTACTTTGCTATCTGAAATTAAAAGTGTGGAGCAGCCGCACTGGAATCACTTGTTAGAATTTCTGGCCCCATGCCAAATCCAATTAATCAGTATCTGAATTCTAACCAGAGCCCTAGGAACTTAGAAATCTACTGAAGTTTGCAAAGTATAGCTGCCAGCTCTGGCTGTACCCAGGGAAAGGGAGAGCAAATGCAATCTAGTCAGCAGCAGGAATTTTGAAGAACCAGAAATAGTAGTTGAGACCTACAGATGTTATGGAAATCTTTCATTTATCAAGAAAACTATATTGTAACCTCATTATTTCAGGTAGTTCTAACAATTTAATTTAAAATATAAATATCTTTTGAATTTTGTGCTTTTATGGTATTTGCAGGCACTGGATAATGAGGAATGCTATGTGAGGTTATTAAATGCTCACAATACACAGTTTTTTTTTTATTGCAAATTTTGCTTTTATTTACCTTTGACTGAAGAAATTATAAGACAATGACTAGAAAGACAAAAGGCGAACTAATCTATTTCCAGTGAATTTGATGGCCTAATACTAATAATGCAACTGAAAATATTCATTATGTTTCTCAATGATGGAGATAATTTCCCAGATTAAACTCTGTACTTTGCTATTTAGCTGATGCATAAATGATCTGAAATCTCATATGTAAGCTACCTCAAAAAGAGTGTAATTATGAAATTTTTATAACCATGTTAGTTTAGAGTTGGAACAATCCAGAAAAATTATGCAGCTCATTCAACTCCTACTTCTTCAGATTAAGAAACTGAGATTTAGATAATTTAAATCATTTACAGGCAAAAAAACAGATAATTTAAATCATAACCAATTAGTTACAGACTTGAGATTAGCACCTTGGTCTAATGATTACCAAATCCAGAATTTCTCATTTGTTTATTTTCTGCTAAAACACGGTATCTGCTTTCATGCTAGAATTCTTTATAGAAAGATAAAACACTTTGCTGATTTCAGTGTATCTGTGATACGAACTATATCAAGCATCTAATTAAAGCAATGATATGTAACTGATACTTTTGAAAAAGTTGTCTGTAATTGGATCTCTTTTTAAGTTCAGTAAATAAAGTATACTGATTGAAAGAAATATTCTAAGAGCTCTTTAAAATATTACTTTGCTATCTGAAATTAAAAGTGTGGAGCAGCCGCACTGGAATCACTTGTTAGAATTTCTGGCCCCATGCCAAATCCAATTAATCAGTATCTGAATTCTAACCAGAGCCCTAGGAACTTAGAAATCTACTGAAGTTTGCAAAGTATAGCTGCCAGCTCTGGCTGTACCCAGGGAAAGGGAGAGCAAATGCAATCTAGTCAGCAGCAGGAATTTTGAAGAACCAGAAATAGTAGTTGAGACCTACAGATGTTATGGAAATCTTTCATTTGAGGCTGAATTAGAATTGAGCCTAAGTCTCTTGCTGCACAACATCCAATAAATTCTATGCAATTCTGACCACATCCAGCCAGAGCTAGACTTTCTGACTGTAGAAGCAGGGAGAGCAAATCAAAACCTCAGACTGCTACAAACACTCTTCAGTCTAAGGTATCTCACATCAAATACAGAAGAAAAAACGAAAGATAGAATAAAAGAACTTCCATAAAACGAAAGATAGAATAAAAGAACTTCCATCAAGGTATCTTCCCTACAGGGATGCCAACAAGAAGAAAGTTAACACAATAGTATACAGTTGTCCCTCAGTATTCATAGATTAGTTCCAGGATTCTCGGATGATACCAAAATCCACAAATCCTTCATATAGAATGGCAAAGTGCAGTAGGCAGGCCCACTGTGCCTGCAAGTACACTATTTCTTGAGGGTCTGAGGTTCGATGAAATTTTGGTGTAGAACTCATATCCGGGATGGAATTCCCTTTGATTCTACTTTACTGAAAACTTTTCTCACAAATGATTACTGAATGTTACTAAATTATTTTCTGCATTTATAGATGGCATGTGTGTATGGGATATTATATACATTCTCCATTTGTTGTTGGCAGTGCTCTATGCCTATCCTTAGGTCAAGTATAAGTTATACATATTTTATCTGCTTGTTCTTTCAATTATAAGAATTTGAGGTTTTAAATCTGCCTTGACAATTGATTTATCAATTTATCTTTTCAATTCTGGATTTACATATTTTAAACTATTATTCATTGTCATAACATCAGGACCAAGACATTAGATATTTAACATTTTATCAATATGTAATAATCCATGTAATCTCTAATAATGCTTTTTCAAGTTTACTTTGTCTAATTAAAAAATTGCTTCATTTTGGTATTTGTCCATCGTATATGCCCCATGCCAAATCCAATTAATCAGTATCTGAATTCTAACCAGAGCCCTAGGAACTTAGAAATCTACTGAAGTTTGCAAAGTATAGCTGCCAGCTCTGGCTGTACCCAGGGAAAGGGAGAGCAAATGCAATCTAGTCAGCAGCAGGAATTTTGAAGAACCAGAAATAGTAGTTGAGACCTACAGATGTTATGGAAATCTTTCATTTGAGGCTGAATTAGAATTGAGCCTAAGTCTCTTGCTGCACAACATCCAATAAATTCTATGCAATTCTGACCACATCCAGCCAGAGCTAGACTTTCTGACTGTAGAAGCAGGGAGAGCAAATCAAAACCTCAGACTGCTACAAACACTCTTCAGTCTAAGGTATCTCACATCAAATACAGAAGAAAAAACGAAAGATAGAATAAAAGAACTTCCATAAAACGAAAGATAGAATAAAAGAACTTCCATCAAGGTATCTTCCCTACAGGGATGCCAACAAGAAGAAAGTTAACACAATAGTATACAGTTGTCCCTCAGTATTCATAGATTAGTTCCAGGATTCTCGGATGATACCAAAATCCACAAATCCTTCATATAGAATGGCAAAGTGCAGTAGGCAGGCCCACTGTGCCTGCAAGTACACTATTTCTTGAGGGTCTGAGGTTCGATGAAATTTTTGGTGTAGAACTCATATCCGGGATGGAATTCCCTTTGATTCTACTTTACTGAAAACTTTTCTCACAAATGATTACTGAATGTTACTAAATTATTTTCTGCATTTATAGATGGCATGTGTGTATGGGATATTATATACATTCTCCATTTGTTGTTGGCAGTGCTCTATGCCTATCCTTAGGTCAAGTATAAGTTATACATATTTTATCTGCTTGTTCTTTCAATTATAAGAATTTGAGGTTTTAAATCTGCCTTGACAATTGATTTATCAATTTATCTTTTCAATTCTGGATTTACATATTTTAAACTATTATTCATTGTCATAACATCAGGACCAAGACATTAGATATTTAACATTTTATCAATATGTAATAATCCATGTAATCTCTAATAATGCTTTTTCAAGTTTACTTTGTCTAATTAAAAAATTGCTTCATTTTGGTATTTGTCCAGCGTATATTTTTATTATTTTACTTTCAACATTCTGTATCTTTACATTTTGAGTATATGCCCTATAAATGTTGTGCTTTATTATTTCATTTAGCAACCTTTTCTTTGAACTAGATTCCATTCATTTTGACAGATCACCCATACATTTGGACTAGTTTTACCATTTTACCTTGTGTTTTTAATTTATCCTGTTTTTGCTTAGGTGTATTTTTTTCCTCTCATTTGTACTCACCAAAATTACCCCTACCTTAATTCTCAATCCATTCACTCTCCTAGTGAAAATATAGATTTATATCTTCTTTCCTTGTGGCTATTATTCTTTATTTGTTGCCTTAGTTTGATTTGAAGCTAAATTGAAAATCCATCTTTCCTTTAACATGTTAGGTTAATTTTGGCCTTTTTCAGACTAACACAGTGATCTTTATATCTTTACCTATGATCATCCACTTATAGATTTAAGGGGTATTGCTTGCCAAGGCTTTATTTGTAACTTGACTTTTCTAAACTGAAAGACACTGTATATTTTTGTTATGATTTTATATAATCAACATCTCAGTATGTTTTCCTCCATGCTTATGCTTTTTATTTGCTCACTATTCCTTGGCACAGACTTTCCTACCATGATTATGCCCCCTCCTCTGGAAGTGTGTAATTTACCACTTCTTCTAGGGTCTCACTGTTGCAGTTGAATTTTCTAAATTTCTGTTTTTCTAAAAATACTTTTATTTTGCCTTCATCTTTGAATGGTGAGTTTACAGGATATAATTTTAGCTTGCAAATACTCTTAGGTTTCATAAAATATGGTCCACTATCTTCAGTCTTCAACGAACGCCATTAAAAAGTTATAGCCAATCCAATCTTTTGGTCATCTGTATTTTCTCTGGCTACTCATAAAAGGTGTCTCTAGCATGTTATAGCGTCACTATGCTGTACTTAAATATTCATTTATCAATTATCTTAATTGCTATTCATTATTATGAAAGACCTATTTTTTTTTTCCAGACGTTTATTTACTTTGTCTAATTAAAAATTGCTTCATTTTGGTATTTGTCCAGCGTATATTTTTATTATTTTACTTTCAACATTCTGTATCTTTACATTTTGAGTATATGCCCTATAAATGTTGTGCTTTATTATTTCATTTAGCAACCTTTTCTTTGAACTAGATTCCATTCATTTTGACAGATCACCCATACATTTGGACTAGTTTTACCATTTTACCTTGTGTTTTTAATTTATCCTGTTTTTGCTTAGGTGTATTTTTTTCCTCTCATTTGTACTCACCAAAATTACCCCTACCTTAATTCTCAATCCATTCACTCTCCTAGTGAAAATATAGATTTATATCTTCTTTCCTTGTGGCTATTATTCTTTATTTGTTGCCTTAGTTTGATTTGAAGCTAAATTGAAAATCCATCTTTCCTTTAACATGTTAGGTTAATTTTGGCCTTTTTCAGACTAACACAGTGATCTTTATATCTTTACCTATGATCATCCACTTATAGATTTAAGGGGTATTGCTTGCCAAGGCTTTATTTGTAACTTGACTTTTCTAAACTGAAAGACACTGTATATTTTTGTTATGATTTTATATAATCAACATCTCAGTACGTTTTCCTCCATGCTTATGCTTTTTATTTGCTCACTATTCCTTGGCACAGACTTTCCTACCATGATTATGCCCCCTCCTCTGGAAGTGTGTAATTTACCACTTCTTCTAGGGTCTCACTGTTGCAGTTGAATTTTCTAAATTTCTGTTTTTCTAAAAATACTTTTATTTTGCCTTCATCTTTGAATGGTGAGTTTACAGGATATAATTTTAGCTTGCAAATACTCTTAGGTTTCATAAAATATGGTCCACTATCTTCAGTCTTCAACGAACGCCATTAAAAAGTTATAGCCAATCCAATCTTTTGGTCATCTGTATTTTCTCTGGCTACTCATAAAAGGTGTCTCTAGCATGTTATAGCGTCACTATGCTGTACTTAAATATGGATTTTTCTTTATTATTTGCTTTCATTTCCTGTTCATCCAAAGCCCTTCATAACTTCTAGAAAGTAATTCAGCTACATTTATATTCAATGTTGTTTTTCCACCATTTTCTAAATTTTCTCCTTCAGAAAGTTCAATTAGACATATGCTGCAACATGTCCTTCATTCTTTCCTTATTTATTTATTTTTGGCTATTTTGGGTTTTCACTGCTGCCACAGGCTCTTCTCTAGTTGCAAGGAGTGGGGGCTACTCTCTAGTTGAGGTGAGCAGGCTTCTTGTTGCCATGACTTCTCTTGTGGAACTCAGGCTCTAGGGCACAGAGGCTTCAGTAGTTGTGGCACATGGGCTCAATAGTTGTGGCTCCAAGGCTCTAGAGCCACAGGCTCAATAGTTATGGCTCATGGGCTTAGTTGGCCCACAGCATGTGGGATCTTCTCGGATCAGGAGTCGAACCCGTGTCTCCTAGATTGGTAGGCGAACTCTTCACCACTGAGTCACAAGGGAAGCCCATGTCCTTCGTTCTTAACTTCTAATGTTTATCTCATTTTCTCTTTGTTCTACAATCTAGATAATTTCTTTAGATATATTGCCCTGTATCCTGAATGTCTTTTGTGTCTACTCTTTGGTTTTTCAGGTTAATGAATCCACTTCTTTAAATTAAGTTCAATTATTATGTTTTTAAATTTCTTAAGTTCAATTTATTTCTGTTTCAAATATAGCTGGCCAATTTTGAAAGTCATTTGTGTCTTTGTCACAGTTTCAAGTCCATTTTGTCTTTTGTTTAAAGAGTTTAAAGTATTTATATTCTACATAATAAAATTATACAATTACATTTTAATTTTTTTTTCATAGCAGCTTATTTATCTGTATATTTGATGTTACTTTGTTTTTAAATTCATATTCCTTGAAGCATTTTTCTATGAGAACATTTGCTAAGCTGGGTCCAGCTCTTTTGTGACCCTGTGGACTATGAATGCTAAGTTCCTCTGTGCATGGTATTTTCCAGGCAAGAATATTGGAAGTGGATTGCCATTTCCTTCTGCAGGGGATCTTTCTGATCCAGCGAGTGAACCTACCTGTGTCTCCTGCATTGGCAGGTAGATTCCTTACCACTGATTCAGCAAGGAAGACCATAAGAATACTGAAGAGTTGTGTATTTCATATTTTTGACCTACAGAGGAGCTCTGCATTTACTTCAGTCACATACTTTGGACAACAACTTCTCAAGACTACTTAAATTTAAATTTTAGGGTTGTAGTTTTCAGAACCACACAGTTAGTATGAATGAAGACCCCGTGCCTAATGAAGGGGGTCCTATTATTAAGAATTCTTGGGGAGACACTTTATTTTTTATTACTTTAACATTTTCAATTAAGTGGAAAGATTAAGAAAGCTGGCTTTCTACTTCTCCCATTGAGGATGTAACCCAAATTCATCTCAGTTTTGTATGAGGATAGTGTGTGGAGATCTTCTCAGCACACAGGACACTCCAAAAATGCTAGGAGGTCATTTGTATATATTTATTAAATGAATAAATATATGTTGCTTAAAGAAAATTTACATCTAATATTAAATTCACCATTTCAATAGCAGTAATAGAACTAATAATGTTCTCTAGAGGTACTATTTCCTTGGCTTCATTAATGTGGAATAGGAGCCAATAATTAATTTTTTTTAATTTTAATTTTTTTTAATTTGCCACTTCTATTGGTCTTCCATTTATCTATTTTCATCCATCTTTGTTCTTTGGCCCATGTGGGCCTCGCATTGCAGTGGCCTCTGTTATCGCAGAGCACTGGCTCTGGACGCATGCACTCCAGAGCTCCGGCTCAGTAGTTGGACACACCAGTCCAGCCACTCCACAGCACATGGGATCTTCCCAGGCCAGGGATCGAACTGGTGCCCCTTGCACTGCAAGGCAGTGTCCTTACCCACTGGACCACCAGGGAAGCCCGTGAATATTTTTTTTTTAAAGGTACCTAATAGAAAATTTTCTGACACATAACTGGAGAAGTACGTCATGTGCAATTAAATATTTCAGTCTTCCTCAGTATTCTTCTCATACAGAACTAGAAGTTTTATATACAGAACATGTTTCTTATAGCTGTGTCTTAAAGCAAAATCAATCCAAGCATGTAAGACTTTGTGAACATTTACGGCATGGCGATATAGTCTGTACAGAATAGCCTCCCCACCACTGCTGCCTGCCTCTCCTCCATTTCTGTGCTCTGACACTTTCGAAAGATGTGGTTACTGCCCTAAGAGAACTAGCTGGAATACCCTCAAGGGAATAAAGCATTGTATATCCTCATGGAGAGGTGCAATTCATCTAATAACAAATGTTTCCAATAACGTTTGATTTCTGAAACTTGAATCAAATATTTCTGAAATGGATACATGATCCCTATATGCCTTGGGTTTCTTCATGTAGATTACAAATGACTCTACAGAAATACAAAGTTCACCTCACTATCTCCTTACCATGCCTCTGCTTCAGTGAGAAAATGGCAAATTTCTCCAGCTCAGAGAACACCAGAATTCAGCTGAGATAAAATGCCTCATATCATCCCATCAGTAAAAGAAATGCAGTACCCTGAATGAAGTAAAATTTGAGTAACTGTCGGTGGTTCATTTTATCTCTCACTGCATCTGGAAGATTAGTTCAGTTGGGAAAAGGAGAAGAGGCAGATACTTGTAAAGTTTCTCAAAAACACTTGAAATTGTCCTCAGGGAACTCTCAACTTCGCTGTCTGTTTGACCCTTCAGAGAGAGATCATCCTCTAAAAGAACTGGTTCTTAGCCACGGCCATTCCAGTGCTGGAAAGCAGGCAACACTGAACCTCTCTCATTACTTGTGAAATTCACTTTCTGCATACTAAATGATTCTATGCTAAGTATCCCTATGCTGCACATTTCCTCCTTATAATAAATGCAGAAGTGTATCTTCTTTGAGAACAGGAAATCTGCTATTCGGTTTCTTCTCCCTCCCCCACCCTCTGCCCCTGCCCCAATAACAAGAGAGACAAAGTCATGAAAAGGATAATAACCATGGGTTTTCTCTTCGATGGCAACTCCTTTGCTGAACAACCTAAGGCCCTATCTGCTGCCTGAAAGTTGTTAACATCCTGTACTACAAAGAAGACAGGAAAACTGAAGTAAAAAGGAGAATTTCCATTAATCGTGTACTGACGTTATTTTCTATAATACTAATATTTATCTTGAATATTCAAGATAAATAATTCAGCTCTATTTTTTAATGCTGTAAATGCATGGAATACACGCTTTAGATGCCTTACTATGAATATATCTGTGCCTATTACACAGTGATCACCATGAAAGGCTCCCAGAGCTGCATAGCTCCTGTGACTGAATTCCACAACACCATGCCATGTCTGAATTTATGCAATTTGATAATTTATGTAATTTTCTTGAAAGTTAGCATATGGATTATACTTCCTATTGTCTATAATGCCAGTCTCTATCTCTCCACTTGATACTTTATATTCTGTTGCTACCTCAAATTAATAAGCTATTATTGGTATTATTTTGTTTCTTCATTTTACTATATAAATTTATCACCATTTATATTAATGCTAAAGAAAGTTTTATAATAAATACAGTAATAGCACTTCTCAAAACATTTTCACATATACTATTCAAGACAATACTGACAAATAAGAAATATTATTTCCTTTGCACACAAGGAAAGAGAATCTAAATGCTTAGATATCTAATTACTTGGCATCAGAAAGAACATAATTTTTAATTTTCCAAAGGCATATAGATGATTATTAAGTTCTAATATTAACCTGTAAATAACTAATTCATTCCAAATAAATGTAAAATACAAATGTTACAAATGGAGAAATGAAATTTTTCAGGAAACTACCATTTTCTCCTAGAGTAAGTAACTAGTTGCTCTGCTTTTTCAATGCAGAGAGAAAAGTCAAAGTGAAAGTTGCTCAGTTGTGTCCAACTCTGTGACCCCATGACTGGATCCTCTGTCCATCGAATTCTCCAGGCAAGAATACTGAAAAAAGGTTCCTTGAAAAGGAAATCGCTATTCGGTTTCTTCTCCTCCCCACCCTCTGCCCCTGCCCCAATAACAAGAGAGACCAAGTCATGAACACGATCATAACCATAGGTTTTCCCTTCGATTGCAACTCCTTTGCTGAACAACCTAAGGCCCTATCTGCTGCCTGAAAGTTGTTAACATCCTGTACTACAAAGAAGACAGGAAAACTGAAGTAAAAAGGAGAATTTCCATTAATCGTGTACTGACGTTATTTTCTATAATACTAATATTTATCTTGAATATTCAAGATAAATAATTCAGCTCTATTTTTTAATGCTGTAAATGCATGGAATACACGCTTTAGATGCCTTACTATGAATATATCTGTGCCTATTACACAGTGATCACCATGAAAGGCTCCCAGAGCTGCATAGCTCCTGTGACTGAATTCCACAACACCATGCCATGTCTGAATTTATGCAATTTGATAATTTATGTAATTTTCTTGAAAGTTAGCATATGGATTATACTTCCTATTGTCTATAATGCCAGTCTCTATCTCTCCACTTGATACTTTATATTCTGTTGCTACCTCAAATTAATAAGCTATTATTGGTATTATTTTGTTTCTTCATTTTACTATATAAATTTATCACCATTTATATTAATGCTAAAGAAAGTTTTATAATAAATACAGTAATAGCACTTCTCAAAACATTTTCACATATACTATTCAAGACAATACTGACAAATAAGAAATATTATTTCCTTTGCACACAAGGAAAGAGAATCTAAATGCTTAGATATCTAATTACTTGGCATCAGAAAGAACATAATTTTTAATTTTCCAAAGGCATATAGATGATTATTAAGTTCTAATATTAACCTGTAAATAACTAATTCATTCCAAATAAATGTAAAATACAAATGTTACAAATGGAGAAATGAAATTTTTCAGGAAACTACCATTTTCTCCTAGAGTAAGTAACTAGTTGCTCTGCTTTTTCAATGCAGAGAGAAAAGTCAAAGTGAAAGTTGCTCAGTTGTGTCCAACTCTGTGACCCCATGACTGGATCCTCTGTCCATAGAATTCTCCAGGCAAGAATACTGGAGTGAGTAGCTGTTTTCTTCTTCAGAGGATCTTGCTGACCCAGGAATGGAACTGGGGTCTCCTGCACTGCATGCGGATTCTTTACTAGCTGAGGTACCAGTGAAGCCCAAGAGAAAAGTTTTAGTGCTAAAACTGAGCGTATAATGCTTGAAACTCAGAAACGTAGCACTATACATCTTGCTTTCATTCAGATGACAATAAATAAGCATGAGACAGACTGATATAAGCAGGCTGCAGCACATACTATACTGAGTTGCCAAAACACTTCCGGAGGGGCACAACTTGTCACATTAATGTTTATGTGTGTTACTCCCTCAATTGTGTTCGACTCTTTGTAACTCCACGAACTGTAGCCGGCCAGGCTCCTCTGTCCAGGGAATTCTCCAGGCAAGAAAACTGGAGTGGGTTGCCATGCCCTCCTCCAGGGCATCTTCCTGATCCAGGGATCGAACCCTGGTCTCCAGCATTGCAGGCAGATTCTTTACCATCTGAGCCATCATGAAAGCCCACATTAATGTTTAAATACTCAAACAATTTACACAACAAAGTCTCAGGATAGGTGATTTCAGCATTTAAACTAGTGCACTCCATATTTTCTATGCATGTACATTCTGTTCTCCTTAAAGTCAGAAAACTCATTTTATGAAAATAAGACAGAATTTGTAGTCTATGTAGCTTTAGGATAGAATTAGTGTGAGTATAGCTGGCTTCTAAATTCATACTTGACATCTATTTTAAAATACATTAAGGAGGGACTTCCCTGGTGGTCCAGTGGGTAAGACTCTGCCATAGGTGTCATAGTTCACTTTATACTATTCAAGACAATACTGACAAATAAGAAATATTATTTCCTTTGCACACAAGGAAAGAGAATCTAAATGCTTAGATATCTAATTACTTGGCATCAGAAAGAACATAATTTTTAATTTTCCAAAGGCATATAGATGATTATTAAGTTCTAATATTAACCTGTAAATAACTAATTCATTCCAAATAAATGTAAAATACAAATGTTACAAATGGAGAAATGAAATTTTTCAGGAAACTACCATTTTCTCCTAGAGTAAGTAACTAGTTGCTCTGCTTTTTCAATGCAGAGAGAAAAGTCAAAGTGAAAGTTGCTCAGTTGTGTCCAACTCTGTGACCCCATGACTGGATCCTCTGTCCATAGAATTCTCCAGGCAAGAATACTGGAGTGAGTAGCTGTTTTCTTCTTCAGAGGATCTTGCTGACCCAGGAATGGAACTGGGGTCTCCTGCACTGCATGCGGATTCTTTACTAGCTGAGGTACCAGTGAAGCCCAAGAGAAAAGTTTTAGTGCTAAAACTGAGCGTATAATGCTTGAAACTCAGAAACGTAGCACTATACATCTTGCTTTCATTCAGATGACAATAAATAAGCATGAGACAGACTGATATAAGCAGGCTGCAGCACATACTATACTGAGTTGCCAAAACACTTCCGGAGGGGCACAACTTGTCACATTAATGTTTATGTGTGTTACTCCCTCAATTGTGTTCGACTCTTTGTAACTCCACAAACTGTAGCCAGCCAGGCTCCTCTGTCCAGGGAATTCTCCAGGCAAGAAAACTGGAGTGGGTTGCCATGCCCTCCTCCAGGGCATCTTCCTGATCCAGGGATCGAACCCTGGTCTCCAGCATTGCAGGCAGATTCTTTACCATCTGAGCCATCATGAAAGCCCACATTAATGTTTAAATACTCAAACAATTTACACAACAAAGTCTCAGGATAGGTGATTTCAGCATTTAAACTAGTGCACTCCATATTTTCTATGCATGTACATTCTGTTCTCCTTAAAGTCAGAAAACTCATTTTATGAAAATAAGACAGAATTTGTAGTCTATGTAGCTTTAGGATAGAATTAGTGTGAGTATAGCTGGCTTCTAAATTCATACTTGACATCTATTTTAAAATACATTAAGGAGGGACTTCCCTGGTGGTCCAGTGGGTAAGACTCTGTGCTTCTAATGCAGAGGGCCCAGGTTCGATCCCTGGTCAGGGAACTGGATCCCACATGCCACAACTGAGACTTGGTGCAGCCAAATAAAGATAAATAAAGCAATAATTTAAAAAAAAAAACATTAAGGATATGCAGTTTACATATAGCCATATCTATTCTCATCAGAACAAACTGAAAAGAACAGAATTTTTAAAAATATTATTCTTATTAACAGAATGGTTTCTCACATTCAATTGTCATACTTTTCAGTCTCTAATGAACAAAATCAATAAAAATATCACCTAAATGAAGGTACAGACATAAAAAATGGTTGAAATTTACAACAGAGGTCAATTATCAATAAAATTCCCTAGTTCCTTTGCTTTATTTATAATCCAGATTCTCAGTTCTACTTATCTTTTAAGTAGAGACTCCCACTAAGATGGCTCGTGGGGGGCTGCCTGCATGCCAGTGGCCAAGCTCATCTGCCCTGAGTCATGCAGCTGCCTTTGGCTAAGAGCAATAAAGAACCAAGCTGACTCCATGCTTCCAGAATATTGTGAGGCAATAGGAAATGGATCAGAAAGGGGTTGGTATCCCAGTCGATACAGCAACTTCTCTGTTACTTTACTTCACTGTGTTTCCTCACGGATATTTATCTCCCAAAGATGTTTTTTATCAGAACAGTTATATAAATGTTCCTGTGTATACTATTTTTTCTTTAACAATAGCATCCCAGTCCCCCCACTGGGTACAGGAACTATTCATTTTTTTAAACTCATAAACATACTCAGAACTGGAACAATGGATTCTCAATACTTGATAAAAAGAGAAGTATTATATGAACTCCTCAAATTACTGAATTATTCACCTATAGAGTTAAGGGCTATGTTGTGCTCGTGTGTGTCTGACTCTTTGAACCCTATGGAGTGTACCCCACCAGGCTCCTCTGGCCACAGGACTTCCCAGGCAAGAATATTGGAATGGGTTTTCATTTTCTACTTCAAGTAGACACCCAGGGGTCAAACTGGTGTCTCTCGTCTCCTGCACTGGCAGGTGGCTTCTTTACCACTGCACCACCTGCATAGTCCTAGAGTTAGGAGCAAACTGGCCAATATATTATGAAGCTAAATATACCTGGCCTTAGGAAACTCACTGAAAGTCTTTCCAGTCAAACCAATGAAGGGACACTGTCCGACTGATAAAAGAGAAAATCTAATATCAGGTTCCTCTAAGAAAATAAAGTGTATGTAGCATTGCAACAGTTGATTCCTTAAATCAGGTTAAAGCTGAAAGGCACTACGGAGATTCTCAAGATAATGGTCTGATTATGGAGTTTTAACTTTCAGTGTAAGATTTCATGAGTTGAAGTGGCTGTTTACCTTACTACACTTAACAGGACACCTCTCTCTGTAGGCACACAGAAGACATGCAAGGCTCTCAGTTGGGAGAGACACAGTCCTGAGAAAAGGAGGGCCCAGGGTGGTGTTGCTGCACTATTATTGGTGTTAGTCATTGATTCAATCAAATGTAATGGCCCAGGTACAGCTTCAATAAGGATCTTCACAGTTCCTCGAAAGACTGTGATGAACACAAATAACTTCTTATGCTAAAAATCACCTTGAAAATCCCATCAGCCTATTGCAGAATGTGGGTGAAACCTGACAGTCTACATCCTTCATATTGCATTGAGGACAAGGATAATCAGTGTATATTAAATGTACATCTATGCATTCATAGACAGATGATATAGGTAAGTAGGCAGATAAGGGAGGTAGGTAGCAGTAAGGGGAGAGCAGAAAAAGAGAGAGAGGGATATGAATGAAAATGAGGAGAATTGAAAAGTGTGGCGGGAGAGCAGAAAAGGAGGATGGTCAGTAAAAAAATGCTGGAAATATGATAAAATTAAATAATAATATTTGCAAAAGGCAGATAGAGATTTACACTGAAGTTGAAGGATGATGTCCTGCTGACATATGATTATGTAGTTTGGTGTTTCTCCTTACTTTAGATTATGAATTATTATATTTTTAAAAATTAGTTTCTTGTATTTAAATTGCAGCTAATACAGTTGATGACCAAGAGGTGAGGCTGTGATAAGAATGTAGCAACTAAAGCTACTGTTTTATGTCTACTTTCACTTTTTCTATTCAACATAGTGCTGGCAGTCCTAGCAGCAGCAATCAGACAAGAAAAAGAAATAAAAAGTATTCAAATTGGAAAATAAGAGGTAAAATTGTCACTATATGCAAATAATTTGATACTTTATATAGAAAATCCTAAAGACTGCAACAAAAACTACAACTGATACATTCATAAAGATGGTAGGATACAAAATTAACATATAGAAACTAGCTTTGTTTGTTTATCCAACAATAAATATCAGAAAAGGAATGTCAAAAATAAACACATTTTTTAAATTTGCAAACCTCAAAATGTAGTACTTAGGAATAAACTTCACCAAGCTGGTAAATGACTTATACACTGAGAACTACAGAATGTTAATAAAGCAAAATGAAGATGGTTCAAATAAATGGAAAGATACCCCATGCTCTTGGATTGGAAAAATATTTTCAAAATGGCTATACTACACAAAGCAATCTACAGATTTAATGTGCTCCCTATCAAATTACCCATGACATTTTTCACAGAACTAGAACAAATAATACATAAAACTCATATGAAGCCATTAAAGACCCAGAATTGCTAAAGCAATCACCTTGAAAATCCCATCAGCCTATTGCAGAATGTGGGTGAAACCTGACAGTCTACATCCTTCATATTGCATTGAGGACAAGGATAATCAGTGTATATTAAATGTACATCTATGCATTCATAGACAGATGATATAGGTAAGTAGGCAGATAAGGGAGGTAGGTAGCAGTAAGGGGAGAGCAGAAAGAGAGGGATATGAATGAAAATGAGGAGAATTGAAAAGTGTGGCGGGAGAGCAGAAAAGGAGGATGGTCAGTAAAAAAATGCTGGAAATATGATAAAATTAAATAATAATATTTGCAAAAGGCAGATAGAGATTTACACTGAAGTTGAAGGATGATGTCCTGCTGACATATGATTATGTAGTTTGGTGTTTCTCCTTACTTTAGATTATGAATTATTATATTTTTAAAAATTAGTTTCTTGTATTTAAATTGCAGCTAATACAGTTGATGACCAAGAGGTGAGGCTGTGATAAGAATGTAGCAACTAAAGCTACTGTTTTATGTCTACTTTCACTTTTTCTATTCAACATAGTGCTGGCAGTCCTAGCAGCAGCAATCAGACAAGAAAAAGAAATAAAAAATATTCAAATTGGAAAATAAGAGGTAAAATTGTCACTATATGCAAATAATTTGATACTTTATATAGAAAATCCTAAAGACTGCAACAAAAACTACAACTGATACATTCATAAAGATGGTAGGATACAAAATTAACATATAGAAACTAGCTTTGTTTGTTTATCCAACAATAAATATCAGAAAAGGAATGTCAAAAATAAACACATTTTTTAAATTTGCAAACCTCAAAATGTAGTACTTAGGAATAAACTTCACCAAGCTGGTAAATGACTTATACACTGAGAACTACAGAATGTTAATAAAGCAAAATGAAGATGGTTCAAATAAATGGAAAGATACCCCATGCTCTTGGATTGGAAAAATATTTTCAAAATGGCTATACTACACAAAGCAATCTACAGATTTAATGTGCTCCCTATCAAATTACCCATGACATTTTTCACAGAACTAGAACAAATAATACATAAAACTCATATGAAGCCATTAAAGACCCAGAATTGCTAAAGCAATTCTAAAGAAAAAGAACTAGGCAGGAGGCATAACTCTCCCAGACTTCAGACAATACTACAAAACTATAGTAATAAAAACAGCAAGGTATTGACATGAAAACAGACATATGAATCAATAGAACAGAACAGACAGACATAAATAGAGCCACATACTTACAGTCAATTAATCTTTAACAAAGCAGGCACAATTATATAATGGTAAAAATGTAGTCTTTCGGAAGTGGCGTTGGGAAAGTTGGACAGCCTCATTTAAGTCAGTGAAGTTAGAGCAGACCCTCTTACCAAAGAAATAAACTGAAAGTGTTAAAAGACTTAAACATAAGACATTACACCATAAAACTCCTAGAAAAGTACTTACGCAAAACATTCTCTGACATTAATCATACTAAAGTTTTCTTAGGTAAGTCTCCTAAGGCAATAAAAATAAAAACAGAATAAACAAGTGGGATCTGATCAAACTTACTAGCTTTTGCACAGCAAAGGAAACCATAAACAAAATGAAAAGACAACCTACAGAATGAAAAAATACTTGTATATGACGTGAGAAAGGAGTTAATCTCCAAAATATACAAATGACTCAATATGAGTAACAAAACCAAAACAACCAAATCCAAAAATGGGCAGAAGACCTAAACAGACATTTTCCAAAGACATACAGATGGCCATTAAGCACATAAAAAAGATACTCAAAGTCACTAATTGTTAGAAAAATGCAAATCAAAATGGCCACAATAGTCAAAATGGCCATGACTAAAATGCCTAAAATTAAAAAATGCTGGAGAACATATGGAGAAAAGGGAAACCATTACCCCCCTGTTGATAGGAATGTAAATTGGCGTGGCCACTGTGGAAAACAGTATGGCGTTTCCTCGGAAGCCTAAAAAAGAAGTACCATGTGGGCCAGGAAACCCACTTCTGGGCATATACTGAGACAAAACCATAATTCGAAAAGATACACGCACACCTAAATCTGTGGCAGGAATATTCATAATGGTGAAGATATGGAAACAGTAAAAATTTCCATCAAAAGATGAGTGGATAAAGAAGATGTGATACATATACACAATGGAATACTACTCAGCCATAAAAAGGAACAAAATAATAACATTTACAGCAATATGGATGTAACTAGAGAGTATCATACTAAGTGAAAGAAGTCAGAAAGAGAAAGACAAACAGCATATGATACCTGTTATATGTGGAATCTCAAGTACAACACAAATGAATCTATTTATGAAACAGAAACAGACTCATGGACAAACAGAACAGACTGGCTACCAAGGTAAGGGACAGAGTGGGAGGTCTGGGTTAGCCAGATGTAAGTTTTTACACATAGAATGGATAAACAGCAAGGTCCTACTATATAGCACAGAGAACTATATTTAATATACTAAGGCAAACCTTGATGAAAAATGATATTTTAAAAGAGAATATATATGTGTGTATGTGTGTGTGTGTGTGTGTGTGTGTCTGTGTGTAATTGAATCACTTTGCTATACAGCAGAAAATAACACAATATTATGAATCAACTATACATCAATAAAAATATATATATCACTTGTTTAAATACCATAATTTATTCTAACTTGACAATTAACATAAATTGCTTTTTTGAAATTGAGGCTGAAAAGAATTCAGTTTTTGATAGAGGCTTAAAATTAAAAATAAAGTGTGAGTTAAGTGAAATATTAATCAAGATTTCAAATAACAAATATGTGCATTAACACATTCTATTTGTTCAATTTTAAAGGAACAAACTAATAATGAGCCAGATAAATATAATGAAAGAAAATCTGCACAATGCTCTTAAATCATCCTTTTAGAAAGGAGTAAGATATACCTTTATAAATATAAATAAATACTATTTCTATAGGGAATTTTAAAGATAAATTATTATATGCATTCAGAAACCATTAAAATTCAATAGTGAAATAGTTATAAGCACTAGAATATCACTAAATAATAGATTACTTATATATGCAAATTAAAATTTATGTATGATAAATAAGATGATAAAAAAATGGACAGCTTCCTGGAGGGAATAAAATGAAATATTTTCTCCCATTTTATACCATGAGAATAAAATTAACATTTCCTTGAGAAATATTTTAGACAAATTTTTCTAAGAAATGGAGATATGGGTAATTACGTATGATTTCTTGAACAACAAACTAACACAAAAATCAAAAGTAGAAACAATGGAAGAGTTACTTCACACTAATGATAAATTCTGTTTCAAAAAGTAAATAAAAATTGATTTTTTAGGGCATTCTCTAACGGTAAAATTTTGCATCACATTCTTTGTTTTTTAATCTTTGAACCTTGTATTCTGCAATAGTCAATACGATCAGAAGCCTTAAATTGAATTAATAATAAAGTATAATACTAAAATCCATAAATATTATATCAATATATTCTACTTCCTATAACATACACTACAAGAAAAAGATATTGACACAAAATTCTCTCTCAAACATTGATTAAGGAAAATCAGTAATTACTTAAACTTGAAGTTCTCACTTGGAAGAATTTCCTAATGCTGCCTGATGGAAGACAAGGAAACCAAAGATACCTGGCATATAATATATAGGTGTTCAGGGAAATGGAGCAACCACCATGACTTGTACAGTGTGTTTCTTCCTGCCCAGAAGAACAGATGTAGGTATCAGCAGACATTCAATTTCTTTCATCTTTTCATGTAAGGGCAATGCCCTCATACAGTGGCCATATGGAATGAATGAAATATTTTATCCTTTAAACAGTGCAACTAAAAAAGGAAGAAGATTCTTTTTTCTACAAAAATACAATTTTACTGCCTTCTTCATTGTAAACCTAATTCAAACATCCCCATTCAGAATTTGTTGACAACGTGCCCAGTTTACTCTGCCTTTTCAATCTTTGGCTTACAGTTTCCTCTCTGCTCTTTCAGAGTTATATACTTATGAATTTGACAGATATTTACTGAATGTGTGTTTTATGTGCTAGGCACAAATTGCTGGTTCCTGCATTCACTGAATTTTAAGGCTCCTTATAATGAATGTGAATCTTTTTGAATGAGACTCTTACAAGTTCTTAAAATATAGATTTATTTCTTTATATTTTGCCTCAAGTAGCATCATCTATATGTTTCCTAAAATGACTCTTTCTTCTAAAAACTTTTAGTAATTAATAACATTTATGAGGTAAAACTTATAACATTTAATTTTACTATCACACTCTAATTTGACTTCTGTAGTAATTACGTATGATTTCTTGAACAACAAACTAACACAAAAACCAAAAGTAGAAACAATGGAAGAGTTACTTCACACTAATGATAAATTCTGTTTCAAAAGTAAATAAAAATTGATTTTTTAGGGCATTCTCTAACGGTAAAATTTTGCATCACATTCTTTGTTTTTTAATCTTTGAACCTTGTATTCTGCAATAGTCAATACGATCAGAAGCCTTAAATTGAATTAATAATAAAGTATAATACTAAAATCCATAAATATTATATCAATATATTCTACTTCCTATAACATACACTACAAGAAAAAGATATTGACACAAAATTCTCTCTCAAACATTGATTAAGGAAAATCAGTAATTACTTAAACTTGAAGTTCTCACTTGGAAGAATTTCCTAATGCTGCCTGATGGAAGACAAGGAAACCAAAGATACCTGGCATATAATATATAGGTGTTCAGGGAAATGGAGCCATGACTTGTACAGTGTGTTTCTTCCTGCCCAGAAGAACAGATGTAGGTATCAGCAGACATTCAATTTCTTTCATCTTTTCATGTAAGGGCAATGCCCTCATACAGTGGCCATATGGAATGAATGAAATATTTTATCCTTTAAACAGTGCAACTAAAAAAGGAAGAAGATTCTTTTTTCTACAAAAATACAATTTTACTGCCTTCTTCATTGTAAACCTAATTCAAACATCCCCATTCAGAATTTGTTGACAACGTGCCCAGTTTACTCTGCCTTTTCAATCTTTGGCTTACAGTTTCCTCTCTGCTCTTTCAGAGTTATATACTTATGAATTTGACAGATATTTACTGAATGTGTGTTTTATGTGCTAGGCACAAATTGCTGGTTCCTGCATTCACTGAATTTTAAGGCTCCTTATAATGAATGTGAATCTTTTTGAATGAGACTCTTACAAGTTCTTAAAATATAGATTTATTTCTTTATATTTTGCCTCAAGTAGCATCATCTATATGTCTTCCTAAAATGACCTCTTTCACTTATTAATAACATTTTATTGAGGTAAAACTGGTTTATAACATTATGTAAGTTTTACATATACAACACTCTAATTTGACTTCTGTAGTATGCACTATACAGTGTGCTCCCCACCAAAAGTCTAGGTTCCGTTCATCATGATACAATTGATCCCTTTTACCCATTTCCTCTCTCCATTTTACTTCTCCCATTCCCCTCCAGGAATCACCAATCTGTCTCTTATGCCTATGTGTCTGTCTGTGATTGTTCATTTATTTTTCATTCCCCATTGGAGTGAAAATACACAGCATTTGTCTTTGACTTCTTTCACTTTGCATAATATCCTTAAGGTTCACCCATACTGTCACAAGTGGCAAGACTTAATCATTTTTATGGCTAAGCAGGACTGCATTGTACATTTGTACAGTAAGACGCCTTCATACAAAGAAGTTCTGTTCCGGGAGCGCATTTGTAAGTCCACTTTGTTCACAAGTCCAACAAAATCAGGCACCCAGTTAATACAATCGGCTATGCAGTATTGCACTACATAGGTTTATAATAGTTATAAACATAGGTTTATAATAGTTTTCACATAAATGTATAAACAACAAACAAAATTAAATATAAACATTTTCAATTTTACAGTGCAGCATTATGAGAAGCACAGTAGCACCAGCTATCTCACCGCTGTTTTTTACACTTGCTTCTAAACATCCTGGGCTTATAATAAAGATACTGCACTACTGTGCTCTACAGTACTGCAAGGAAAGCACACCAAAGCACAACCACTTGTACTGGATGCACACAGACTATGGATGCTAGAGGTGACAGTGTATGTGAGACACACGAATTAACTTCTGCAACTGCTTGTATGAACACACGTTTGACTCTTTAAGGTTTGTATGTAAAGGACTTGCTGTAATATACATACCGGTGATTATAAGCAATGCTGCAATGAACACAGGGTGGGAGGTAAATGTCTTTTCAAATTATTGTTTTCATATTCTTTGGATAAATACTCAGGTGGAAAAGCTTGGTTTTTAAAATTCCCCACTGAATTTTAAGGCTCCTTATAATGAATGTGAATCTTTTTGAATGAGACTCTTACAAGTTCTTAAAATATAGATTTATTTCTTTATATTTTGCCTCAAGTAGCATCATCTATATGTCTTCCTAAAATGACCTCTTTCACTTATTAATAACATTTTATTGAGGTAAAACTGGTTTATAACATTATGTAAGTTTTACATATACAACACTCTAATTTGACTTCTGTAGTATGCACTATACAGTGTGCTCCCCACCAAAAGTCTAGGTTCCGTTCATCATGATACAATTGATCCCTTTTACCCATTTCCTCTCTCCATTTTACCTCTCCCATTCCCCTCCAGGAATCACCAATCTGTCTCTTATGCCTATGTGTCTGTCTGTGATTGTTCATTTATTTTTCATTCCCCATTGGAGTGAAAATACACAGCATTTGTCTTTGACTTCTTTCACTTTGCATAATATCCTTAAGGTTCACCCATACTGTCACAAGTGGCAAGACTTAATCATTTTTATGGCTAAGCAGGACTGCATTGTACATTTGTACAGTAAGACGCCTTCATACAAAGAAGTTCTGTTCCGGGAGCGCATTTGTAAGTCCACTTTGTTCACAAGTCCAACAAAATCAGGCACCCAGTTAATACAATCGGCTATGCAGTATTGCACTACATAGGTTTATAATAGTTATAAACATAGGTTTATAATAGTTTTCACATAAATGTATAAACAACAAGCAAAATTAAATATAAACATTTTCAATTTTACAGTGCAGCATTATGAGAAGCACAGTAGCACCAGCTATCTCACCGCTGTTTTTTACACTTGCTTCTAAACATCCTGGGCTTATAATAAAGATACTGCACTACTGTGCTCTACAGTACTGCAAGGAAAGCACACCAAAGCACAACCACTTGTACTGGATGCACACAGACTATGGATGCTAGAGGTGACAGTGTATGTGAGACACACGAATTAACTTCTGCAACTGCTTGTATGAACACACGTTTGACTCTTTAAGGTTTGTATGTAAAGGACTTGCTGTAATATACATACCGGTGATTATAAGCAATGCTGCAATGAACACAGGGTGGGAGGTAAATGTCTTTTCAAATTATTGTTTTCATATTCTTTGGATAAATACTCAGGTGGAAAAGCTGAATCATATGGTAGTTCTATTCCTAATCTGAGGAATCGCCATATTGTTTCCAGCACCAATGTACATTCTCACCAACATTCTCTATAGCACTAGGTATTTCTTATCCTTTGGATAATGGTCATTCTGACAGGTGTGAGGTGTTAGGTCACTGTGGTTTTAATTTGCATTTCCCTGGTGACTAATAGTGTTGAACATGTTTTCATGTCCTGTTGCCCATCTGTATGTCTTCTTTGGAAAAAACTCTATTCAGACTCTCTGCCTATTATTTAATAGCGTTGTTTTTGTTAAGTCCTATACATATTTCAGATATTAAATCCTTATGAGATAGAAGATTTGAAAATATCGATTCTTTCTGTCGTCTTTTGTTGATGATATCCTTTGTTGTGCAAAGGTTTCTCTTTGTTTGATCTAGTCTCATTTGTCTATTTTTCTTTTTGTTTCCCTTGCCTGAGGAAACATACCCAAAAAGACATTGCTAAAATCAACGTCAAAGACAGCATTATCTTTTCTTCTAGGAGTTTCATAGTTTTAGAAATTATATTCCTGTCTTTAATTCATTTTAAGCTAATTTTTTATATGGTATAAAAGAGTGGACTTGCTTCATTCTTTTGTATGTGGTTGTCCAGTTTCCTTAATATTATTTACTGAAGAGACATTTCTCCATTGTATTTTCTTGATTCTTTTGTTGTGAATTAGTTGTCTATATATGTTTGGGTTTATTTTGGGGATCTCAATTCTGTTTCATAATCTGTATGTCTGTTTTTCTGTCAATTCAGTCAATCTCTTCTTTTTAATTTTCCCTCAATAGATGCTGGCTGTTTGTTTCTTAATATTCTAACTAACCACTGATTAATATTTGATTCACATGCCTTTTTGTGCAATAAAAATTTGAACTAAATTGGAGTGAAAGAACTCAAATTTTTTCCGATGCTACTCTCCATGTCAAAAATAAAATAGAATAACTGGGAGATAAAAGAAATATACATTTTATATAAACGAATTCTTCTTACTTTTCATTGTAATACTCATTCTTGAGTCTCTCAGTTATACCAATATTAAGGAGGGGTCTTATACTTTTCTGGTAAATGGATTTCTCAGGTGGAATTTCCTAAGTGAAATACTGGCAGTCTATCAGCTCTATGAGGTGTTTGGAATGGAGAGTTATGACTAAGAGAGACCCTGGAGGTGGAGAGTATCCGAAGAAAAGTCATTTTGTAATCATAGGCTGGTCCTTGACAGTTATTGACTCTATAAGCACAAAGTCATCCACATTCATAACCTCAATGGAAAAAGAGTTTTCTGCCCAGTAATAATCTTCCATCTTAAAACAAAGTCAAGTAATCATTAATTCACAGCATGTCAGTTAAGAGTTGGGCTCACTATGGAGATTTGAATATTGCTTCTCCTCTCACTGAATGGTTGGGAACAAAATGGTTTTGTCTCCTCTAGACTTCAGCTTTTTCTGCAGAAAAATGAAAATAATGATGCTACCTACCTTGGAAAGAGCTTTAATATTAACGAGAAGATGTATGTAAAATGCAGCTTCTAACTCGAAAGTAAGCCCCTGGTAACTGAAACACTTACCATTGTAACATGATACCTTTCCAGTGATAATAGTGGAAGCTCATTTGTTTGTCAACATTTTACCTCCAGAGTCTGTCAAATTGGACATTTTTAGATATATTTTGCAGTACAAAACTATCTAGCATGTAAAAAATTACTTCACTATAAAAACAATAATAGTGACTGGCACTTAGATGTTGAACCACCAGCCAGTCATAACTAGCTGATCCTCAGTAAGGCTTTATACTTAAACTAAATGATGTCATGTATAGTGATTAACAGTTTAAAAGAATGAGTCTTTAAATCTCGATTCTGTTTCATAATCTGTATGTCTGTTTTTCTGTCAATTCAGTCAATCTCTTCTTTTTAATTTTCCCTCAATAGATGCTGGCTGTTTGTTTCTTAATATTCTAACTAACCACTGATTAATATTTGATTCACATGCCTTTTTGTGCAATAAAAATTTGAACTAAATTGGAGTGAAAGAACTCAAATTTTTTCCGATGCTACTCTCCATGTCAAAAATAAAATAGAATAACTGGGAGATAAAAGAAATATACATTTTATATAAACGAATTCTTCTTACTTTTCATTGTAATACTCATTCTTGAGTCTCTCAGTTATACCAATATTAAGGAGGGGTCTTATACTTTTCTGGTAAATGGATTTCTCAGGTGGAATTTCCTAAGTGAAATACTGGCAGTCTATCAGCTCTATGAGGTGTTTGGAATGGAGAGTTATGACTAAGAGAGACCCTGGAGGTGGAGAGTATCCGAAGAAAAGTCATTTTGTAATCATAGGCTGGTCCTTGACAGTTATTGACTCTATAAGCACAAAGTCATCCACATTCATAACCTCAATGGAAAAAGAGTTTTCTGCCCAGTAATAATCTTCGATCTTAAAACAAAGTCAAGTAATCATTAATTCACAGCATGTCAGTTAAGAGTTGGGCTCACTATGGAGATTTGAATATTGCTTCTCCTCTCACTGAATGGTTGGGAACAAAATGGTTTTGTCTCCTCTAGACTTCAGCTTTTTCTGCAGAAAAATGAAAATAATGATGCTACCTACCTTGGAAAGAGCTTTAATATTAACGAGAAGATGTATGTAAAATGCAGCTTCTAACTCGAAAGTAAGCCCCTGGTAACTGAAGCACTTACCATTGTAACATGATACCTTTCCAGTGATAATAGTGGAAGCTCATTTGTTTGTCAACATTTTACCTCCAGAGTCTGTCAAATTGGACATTTTTAGATATATTTTGCAGTACAAAACTATCTAGCATGTAAAAAATTACTTCACTATAAAAACAATAATAGTGACTGGCACTTAGATGTTGAACCACCAGCCAGTCATAACTAGCTGATCCTCAGTAAGGCTTTATACTTAAACTAAATGATGTCATGTATAGTGATTAACATGGATCAATTTAAAACATGAACTGTCTCGAGTCTTTTAGAAAGTTGAACCCACTTCCTGAGTGGGAGAAAATAGGATATGGGTGGGAGAAGAAATCGAGTTAGGTCATGTAACAAATCTTAACAGATAAATGTGGGGAAATAATCCTAATTTTACCTGACTTATAAGACCTAAAGTTACGACTGAGTGAACCATCCAGTCAAGCCCAGCCACTGGGGCCATGGAGCTCCTCCTACTTGAGATGGGTCCTAGGATGAAGCTTAGCCCTGGGTTCAGGGATGCAGCTACTCTCATAGATGCTGACTGGCTTATGTCTTCCCTGCTCTGAAGTATCAACTAAGCAAGGCATCCTTAAAGTGATTCTACAGTAAAGGACAACCTAATAGTGATGGTTCCTTGCACCAGTTTACCTTAAACATATTCTCTTTCTTATGATTTTCTTTCATGTTATATTCATACACAAGACTCCTGAACTTGACCTTTTGTCCCCCTTTCTAATAGGAATAGTGTATTTGAATGCAAACCAAGAGTACAATCTACAGTTTTTTAATTCCATTTTTCTAGTAATTATGCATTTCTAACAAAAACTAGGTGTTACTTTAAAAAAGGAATCCCATTTTCTTTATGATTCCAAATTTAGTAAAACTTTTTTATGAAACTCTTCATAGCAATTGTTTACTCTATTAGTTTATATATTGATCATTTCTATTACTCTCTATCACTTCTTGGTGCTCCATAGTCACTTCAGTCATGTGTTGGACTCTATATGACCCCAAGGCCTGCAGCCCATCAGGTGCCTTCATCCATGGAATTTTCCAGGAGAATACTGGAGTAGGTTGCTATTTCCTTCTCCTCTATCACTTCTTAAGTCACTTTAAGTTTTATACCCTTGTTTTTTAAATTTTTTTCTATACCTTCTTTTGGCAGAGCCACAATATACTCAAAATGTTTAGTCTGAATCTTCTTGTCCATTCTACACAGTCCATTCTAGACAATCTCTTTATCAATACTAAAATATTTTTCAAATGTTACAAGTGCTCACCTTTCCTTTCTCTGGTAATGGGTTTGCAGTTTAATTTGTCCCTGCTTTCTAGACCTGCTCCTTATTCCTCTTTCTGACTCACTGTCACTAGAATCTCCTTTCTTCCTTTCATTTTCATTTTACTAGCTTTATTACATCCCCCAATTGACCTCAGTTTATTTCTCCTTCAATGCTATGCTATCTATTTGTACTAGAAGGGAAGTCTGAACCCTGACACAGGATGTGTTAAATAGTGGCATTCATTAGAAAGCATGTGCAGAACAGCTACTTTGAGTCATTCCTTAACTACTAATCTAAGGATATTAAAAAAAAAAAAAAGGTCTTGGCTTCTAACTCAACGCATACACTATCAAAGGGAGACCACAACTTGTAAACAAATAATAATTCAAGTGGTATTGTTACAAACAAGAAAGGGGTGGGTGCCTTGGGAAGAAAGTAGAGGAAAGGGATAGGGAATATTTAAACTGACTTTGATATACAAATAAAATCCTTAATGAAGATGAGGACTGGATTCCAGCCTACATTCCACTGGCTCAGTCCTGTGCACTGACTCAAGCCTGCATATAACTTTAAAGAGGTGCCCTTTCCTAATTCATAGAGAAGTCCTCTGATAACCAAGCTGTGCATCCTGAGAACTCTGTCTTTCTTGGAGGGGTGAATTGTTTCAACTTGCACAAAAGCCACCTTTGGTCCTTGAGGCTTCTATTAATCCAGTGTATTTTAAGAATTTTTTCTATCTAGGAACAAACTGATCTGCTTTGGCAAACGATACAGACAGACTATCCCAAAACTGGAAGGAAGAAAGGAGGGGGATGGGATTTGTCCGGAATTTATACATAAGAAACTATGGGATTGGAAACTTCCTGTGTTTGGCTCTAAGTGATAGCTACATCTCCATATTAGAGAAAAAGGGAAACTAATAATAAATTGCTGTTTTTGTATCATGACTACAATTAATTACCTCATATGTATATAAAGGGTAGGCGTGTGTGTGTATGCATGTGTGTGTGTACATACACTAGTGGAAAAAGTACTGAGATACCCCAATGTTCATTGCAGCTCTCTATACAATAGCCAGAACTTGGAAGCAACCTAGATGCCCCAAAACGAGCTGCATACAAGTGCTCACCTTTCCTTTCTCTGGTAATGGGTTTGCAGTTTAATTTGTCCCTGCTTTCTAGACCTGCTCCTTATTCCTCTTTCTGACTCACTGTCACTAGAATCTCCTTTCTTCCTTTCATTTTCATTTTACTAGCTTTATTACATCCCCCAATTGACCTCAGTTTATTTCTCCTTCAATGCTATGCTATCTATTTGTACTAGAAGGGAAGTCTGAACCCTGACACAGGATGTGTTAAATAGTGGCATTCATTAGAAAGCATGTGCAGAACAGCTACTTTGAGTCATTCCTTAACTACTAATCTAAGGATATTAAAAAAAAAAAAAAGGTCTTGGCTTCTAACTCAACGCATACACTATCAAAGGGAGACCACAACTTGTAAACAAATAATAATTCAAGTGGTATTGTTACAAACAAGAAAGGGGTGGGTGCCTTGGGAAGAAAGTAGAGGAAAGGGATAGGGAATATTTAAACTGACTTTGATATACAAATAAAATCCTTAATGAAGATGAGGACTGGATTCCAGCCTACATTCCACTGGCTCAGTCCTGTGCACTGACTCAAGCCTGCATATAACTTTAAAGAGGTGCCCTTTCCTAATTCATAGAGAAGTCCTCTGATAACCAAGCTGTGCATCCTGAGAACTCTGTCTTTCTTGGAGGGGTGAATTGTTTCAACTTGCACAAAAGCCACCTTTGGTCCTTGAGGCTTCTATTAATCCAGTGTATTTTAAGAATTTTTCTATCTAGGAACAAACTGATCTGCTTTGGCAAACGATACAGACAGACTATCCCAAAACTGGAAGGAAGAAAGGAGGGGGATGGGATTTGTCCGGAATTTATACATAAGAAACTATGGGATTGGAAACTTCCTGTGTTTGGCTCTAAGTGATAGCTACATCTCCATATTAGAGAAAAAGGGAAACTAATAATAAATTGCTGTTTTTGTATCATGACTACAATTAATTACCTCATATGTATATAAAGGGTAGGCGTGTGTGTGTATGCATGTGTACATACACTAGTGGAAAAAGTACTGAGATACCCCAATGTTCATTGCAGCTCTCTATACAATAGCCAGAACTTGGAAGCAACCTAGATGCCCATCGACGAATGAATGGATACAGAAGCCCTGGTACATATATACAATGGAATACTACTCAGCTGTTAAAAGAAATGCAGAAGACTCAGTTCTAATGAAGTGGCTGGCTCTAGAACCTATCATCAAAAGTGAAGTAAGTCAAAAAGAGAAAGACAAATACAGTATACTAACACACATATATGGAATCTAGTAGGACGGTCTTGATAACACACGCAGGGAACTCATGGAAAAACAGACAGAGCATAGACATAGGGACATTGTGGGGAAGAAATAGGGAGGGGGAGGCATGGAGGGAGTAACATGGAAACCTATACTGTTATGTGTGGAAAAGATAGCTAGTGTCATAGTGCTAAGGGAATAGGAGTGCTCACAATGGCATGGGGCGATGGTCCGGAGGGGTGAGATGGGGGAACTGGGGGGTCTGGGGACCAGGGATATGCATATGACTGATCTGGGAACATACATGTCTGTGAACAACAAAACTCTATAAAACTTTTAAAATAAAAAAATTCAAAGAAAAAAAAAAGTACTGAGAAAAATACACTACACTGAGGGTTGGCCTCTAAAGCACATACATACAGAATATGATTCAAAAAATAAAACCCTCTTTAGTTGCACTAGATTTTGTTTTATATTACCTACAAATTTATGACTCAATGATTATATTCAGGCTGACCTTCAATATTTTTCATAACTATTTTTGGTCACGGTAAATGGTGAATCATAATCAGAAAAGTGATTTCTATAATGATGCAAATATTTCATTTTTACTATAGAACTATAATATTCAATTCCACACTGAATTAGAAATCATAATGATATGCAACACTACACAAAGGTTATGAGGTTTTCCTTTTTTGTACCATAATAAAATATGAAGCTATTAGTCATCAACTTGAAAAGAGTGTATATTTTCCTTTCTGTTTCCATCAAGCATCTATGCTTCTCTGAGGTTTCATAACTATTGAGTACTAATCTACATCCTGAAATGTATACATATAATGGTCAAATAACTGGATACAGAAGCATATTTATAAAGCTAACTCTAGATTTATGTTAATAATATTCTCTTTTTTTCCCCAGTAATATTGGGTTGGAGAAAAAGCTCACCTAGGTTTTCTGTGAGATCTTATTATCCAGGCAAGAATCTCCGAAACCAACTACTACTTGGAGTTATGCACTAACTCTTGGAAGGATGAGGACTAAGGCAATCATCCCTTAAGAAGCCCATTTCTGACTGAACATAGTTGGTCCTGTAACTTTCTTTGGCTAACAGAATGCAAACAGGTGTGATAAAACCAGAAGTGTTAAAATGTGCACTTGCAGTTTGGTTAACTTCTCACACTCCTTTCACTTGTCAGGAGAAGATGGTTCCATGAAAAATATGAACATATGAAGTATACATGAATTCAGGTTGGAATCTGTGGTCAAGCCAAGACAATGCAAGGCAGGAAAAAGAGTTGCCTGGGCTTCGTCTAGATCTGAGCAACAACTGATCCGCAGAAATGTAAATGTAAACTAATCAGGGTCTGTGGCACAAAGAATAGTGCATTGGACTGCCAGCATAAGAGAAATGTAAGCATACGAGAAATGTAAAGTAATGTTTTTGGATATGTGAGCCAAAAAATAATGTTTTAAGTTCCTAAGTTTATCAGTGTTTGTTATATAGCAGAAATCTGGTAATAGCTGACTGATACAGCAGTCATATAATATTCAACAACGTATTTAGTTTTTCTGGATCTTACCTTACTCATTTATAAGTGGCTGGCATATAATGATAATACCTGAGGTCAGTGGTTTTGTAAAACAAAATGAAATAAAATAAATGAAATCTCTAGCACAGTCCCTTAACTACCTTATTTCACATAAATACTCTAACAGACAAACTGGTCCTGGTTCTGTTCTAGGTTGACACTACTGAAGAATTGATTTTAGTCCTTTGCCTAAATAAATCTCATGAAAAAAAAACAGAAAATCAATGGGGTGAAAAAGTAAAAACTTCTCTCAGTTTCATGCATTGTCAGTTCACAATACAAGAGTGAAGAAATAAGAATAATAATCCAACCCACCAAAACACTTCCCTAGAAAAAGAAATTGTTATATCTCTTTTCTAAGCATAAGCCAGCTCTGCAGGTCTGGCTATATGGGCATGTGACCTATGAAGTCATATAGGCCCCTACACTCTCAAGTGTCCACTACTTGGTAATGCTCTTCTATTGCTGCTTTTAAAGTCTACATTATTTATGAGCAAGAAGTCCTATATTTTCATTTTGTACTGGAATATGGAAATTAATCATCTGGATGGGAAATTCTGTATTTCTGTCTTCCTATCACTATTCTTCCTTTTTTTCTTTGTGCTGGGTCTGACTTCTAATTGTTACATAAATATATAAACCCAATCTTACCATTATTTTATTCCACATAGTATTTGGAATCCCAGCCACAGCAATCAGACAAGGAAAAGATATAAAAGGAACCCACACTGGAATAGGAGTAAAACTCATATTTGTAGATGGCATGTAGTAAATATATATAATCTTAAGAACAGGACCAAATCCCACCTAGAATTCAGCAATAAATTTTGTAAAGATTTAAGATACAAAATTTATATTCAATGATACGTGACATTTCTATACACTGACAACAAACTACTAGTAAAAGAAACTGAGAGAACAATCTCATTTACAATCACATCAAAAAATATAAAACACCTAGGAATAAATCTAACTATGGAGGTAAAAAATCTATACTCAGTAAACTATAAAACAGATGAAAGAAAATTGATGACAGAAACAAATGGAAAGATATGCCATGTCTACGGATTGAAACTAATACTGTTAAAATGATCATACTACCCAAGGAAATCTACATATTTTTTATTTTAGGGGGGGGTTGGGTTGGGGAGGGGGCACACCACTTCTATTGGTCTTTCATTTATCCATTGTCATCCATCTTTGTTCTTTGGTCCATGTGGGCCTCCCATCACGTGGCCTCTGTTGTCGCAGAGCACCGGCTTTGGGCGCATGCGCTCCAGAGCTCTGGCTCCATAACTGGACACATCGGTCCAGCCACTCCACGGCATGTGGGATCTTCCCAGGCCACTGATCCAACCGGCGCCCCTTGCACTGCAAGGCAGTGTCCTTACCCACTGCACCACCAGAGAAACCTGAAATCTACAGATTTAATGTAATACCTAAAAAAAAGTCAGTGACATTTTTTTACACAACCAGAATAATTTTAAAATTTGTATGGAAACACAGAAGACATCGAAGAGCCAAAACAATCTTAAGAAGAATGGAGCTAGAGGAATCAAGCTCACTGACATCAGATTTTACTACAAAGAAACAGTAATCAAAATGTTGATAGTAGTATTTTCTGTGGTAGTGTCACCAAAAAAAAAAAAAAAAAAAACACACACACACACACACACACATAGATTAAAAGTCCAAAATAAAGAGCCCAGTAAGTAACTCACACTTATAGAAACAATCTATGACAAAGGAGGCAAGAATATACAATGGGGATAAGACAGACTCTCAACAAATGGCGATGGAAAAACTGGACAGCTACATGAAAAAGAATCAAACTGAAACACTTTGCTATACCATCTATAAAAATAAACTCAAAACATATTAAAGACCTAAAGATCAAAAATTTAAAGGAAAAACCTGAAACCATAAAATTTCTAAAAGAAAATACAGGTAGGATTATCTTCAACATAGGTATTAGTAATTTTTTTTTTTCATACGTCTCCTCAGGCAAGGGAAATAAAAGCCAAATAAAATAAATGAGACTCTCTCAAACTAAAAAGTTATCATTAAAACAAAAAATCCACCTACAGACTCAGAGAAGATATTTACAAAGTATATATCTAATAAGGGGTCAAAACCAAAATATTAAGTAAAATAAGCAATGTGATTAAAATGGGCAGAGGGCCTTAAAACATTATTCAACATCACGGATTGAAACTAATACTGTTAAAATGATCATACTACCCAAGGAAATCTACATATTTTTATTTTAGGGGGGGGGTGGGTTGGGGAGGGGGCACACCACTTCTATTGGTCTTTCATTTATCCATTTTCATCCATCTTTGTTCTTTGGTCCATGTGGGCCTCCCATCACGTGGCCTCTGTTGTCGCAGAGCACCGGCTTTGGGCGCATGCGCTCCAGAGCTCTGGCTCCATAACTGGACACATCGGTCCAGCCACTCCACGGCATGTGGGA
Organism: Tragulus kanchil; assembly: GCA_022376925.1. NCBI lineage: Eukaryota > Metazoa > Chordata > Mammalia > Artiodactyla > Tragulidae > Tragulus > Tragulus kanchil. The sequence continues at coordinate 35,223,966 of JAIOJX010000004.1, forward strand.
TCTTCCCAGGCCACTGATCCAACCGCGCCTTGCACTGCAAGGCAGTGTCCTTACCCACTGCACCACCAGGGAAACCTGAAATCTACAGATTTAATGTAATACCTAAAAAAAAGTCAGTGACATTTTTTTACACAACCAGAATAATTTTAAAATTTGTATGGAAACACAGAAGACATCGAAGAGCCAAAACAATCTTAAGAAGAATGGAGCTAGAGGAATCAAGCTCACTGACATCAGATTTTACTACAAAGAAACAGTAATCAAAATGTTGATAGTATTTTCTGTGGTAGTGTCACCAAAAAAAAAAAAAACACACACACACACACACACATAGATTAAAAGTCCAAAATAAAGAGCCCAGTAAGTAACTCACACTTATAGAAACAATCTATGACAAAGGAGGCAAGAATATACAATGGGGATAAGACAGACTCTCAACAAATGGCGATGGAAAAACTGGACAGCTACATGAAAAAGAATCAAACTGAAACACTTTGCTATACCATCTATAAAAATAAACTCAAAACATATTAAAGACCTAAAGATCAAAAATTTAAAGGAAAAACCTGAAACCATAAAATTTCTAAAAGAAAATACAGGTAGGATTATCTTCAACATAGGTATTAGTAATTTTTTTTTTTCATACGTCTCCTCAGGCAAGGGAAATAAAAGCCAAATAAAATAAATGAGACTCTCTCAAACTAAAAAGTTATCATTAAAACAAAAAATCCACCTACAGACTCAGAGAAGATATTTACAAAGTATATATCTAATAAGGGGTCAAAACCAAAATATTAAGTAAAATAAGCAATGTGATTAAAAATGGGCAGAGGGCCTTAAAAAAAAAAGACAGCTGGCCAAGAAGTCATGAAAAGATATTCAACATCACCAACCATCAGGGAAATGAAAATCAAAACCACGGTGACCTATGACCTCACACTGTCAGAAATGACTATTATCAACAAAACAATAAGTAACAAGTGTTGGTGAGGCTGTGGGAAAAAAGGAATCCCAATGATTGTGGATGGGAATGAAAATTTGTACAATCACTATGGAAAACATGTTATAGTTTCCTCAAAAAATTAATAATAGAACTATTAAGATCAGCCATCCCAAACCTGGATATTTATCTGAAGAAAAGCAATACACTACTTTGAAAAGATAATACACACTATTATGCTCACTGCAGCATATTTACAATAGTCAAGATATGGAAGCAAATTAAGTGTCCATCAACAGATGAATGAATAAAGAAGATACATGTTTATGTATATAGATATATACGCAGTACAATGCAATATTATTGTCATAAAAAAGGAATAAAATTCTTGACATTTGTGAAGTAGATGAACCTAGATGAAGTTATACTAAATATTAAATTTGTCTTTTTTTGGTGGGGGGGGGCAAATACTTTCTATGGTTTCACATATGTGTGGAATCTAAAAACAAATCAACAAATATAATAAAAGAGAAATAAATTCATAGATATAGAGAAGAAACAAGTGGTTCTCAGAGAGGCTGAGGGTTGGAGGATGACTGAAGTAGGTGAGAGACATTAAGATGTACAATCTCCAGTTATAAAATAAATGAGTCACAAGTACTAAATGTACAGTGTGAGGAATATAGCTAATTAAAAAACTATACAAAGATTAAAAAAAAACCCACTTTTTAGTCTTTCATTGCCATTAAGATTGAGATCAAACAGCCTAGAGGAGATGATGTGGCCCTTGCTCTATATTCCATCAACTTTTATAGCTCTTCTTACTATTTAAGTCTGTTCCTCAATTTCACACATTTTCTTTGACTTTCTCTAAGGCATATTTCCTTCTGTCATAGGGCTTTGCCTGATGTTCTCCTCAACTGCCCATCTCAAGCCTTCCCCCGCCACTGCTGCATCACCTCTATGATGTTAACTCCTCCAATCTTCATAGCTCAGCTCAAAAGTCAATTCAGTGAAGTCTTATGCAAAAGAGGTTTTCATTCCTGCTCCCATATAGGATCTGGTTCTCAAACATGAAGGCAAACATCACCTGCAACCTTAAAATAAGCCTTTCTGACATGAAAATGATATTGGGTTGATTATTTTTGAAAAGCTGCATACACATGAGAAGCTCTGAAAACCAAATATAAATGACACTTTTTTGAGAGAAATGAACATATATAAGTGAAACCTACATATTTAAGGACATCACTTTTTCTGTTCTCTTGGGAAGAGGAGGACTAAATCTCTAGAAACTTTATCAGTGATGAAAGTGGTGACTTACATCTGCATGGCAATCATACCCTTGTTTTTCCTGCTAACTTCCCATTGCTGACCTTCACCTCCCCAACATCATCTTAGCTGAGGATGGTATACAGCATGGTGACTTGGGCCATTTGCAGACTCATTCAGTTTTCCTGGGTATCTCCCATGTATATAGGAGATTAAAATGTTATTAAACTTCTGTTTGTTTTCTTAACCTGTCTCCTGTATATGTCATAAAAAAGGAATAAAATTCTTGACATTTGTGAAGTAGATGAACCTAGATGAAGTTATACTAAATATTAAATTTGTCTTTTTTTGGTGGGGGGGGCAAATACTTTCTATGGTTTCACATATGTGTGGAATCTAAAAAAAAATCAACAAATATAATAAAAGAGAAATAAATTCATAGATATAGAGAAGAAACAAGTGGTTCTCAGAGAGGCTGAGGGTTGGAGGATGACTGAAGTAGGTGAGAGACATTAAGATGTACAATCTCCAGTTATAAAATAAATGAGTCACAAGTACTAAATGTACAGTGTGAGGAATATAGCTAATTAAAAAACTATACAAAGATTAAAAAAAAACCCACTTTTTAGTCTTTCATTGCCATTAAGATTGAGATCAAACAGCCTAGAGGAGATGATGTGGCCCTTGCTCTATATTCCATCAACTTTTATAGCTCTTCTTACTATTTAAGTCTGTTCCTCAATTTCACACATTTTCTTTGACTTTCTCTAAGGCATATTTCCTTCTGTCATAGGGCTTTGCCTGATGTTCTCCTCAACTGCCCATCTCAAGCCTTCCCCCGCCACTGCTGCATCACCTCTATGATGTTAACTCCTCCAATCTTCATAGCTCAGCTCAAAAGTCAATTCAGTGAAGTCTTATGCAAAAGAGGTTTTCATTCCTGCTCCCATATAGGATCTGGTTCTCAAACATGAAGGCAAACATCACCTGCAACCTTAAAATAAGCCTTTCTGACATGAAAATGATATTGGGTTGATTATTTTTGAAAAGCTGCATACACATGAGAAGCTCTGAAAACCAAATATAAATGACACTTTTTTGAGAGAAATGAACATATATAAGTGAAACCTACATATTTAAGGACATCACTTTTTCTGTTCTCGTGGGAAGAGGAGGACTAAATCTCTAGAAACTTTATCAGTGATGAAAGTGGTGACTTACATCTGCATGGCAATCATACCCTTGTTTATCCTGCTAACTTCCCATTGCTGACCTTCACCTCCCCAACATCATCTTAGCTGAGGATGGTATACAGCATGGTGACTTGGGCCATTTTGCAGACTCATTCAGTTTTCCTGGGTATCTCCCATGTATATAGGAGATTAAAATGTTATTAAACTTCTGTTTGTTTTTCTTCTATTAACCTGTCTCCTATTATAGGGAAAGTGAAAGTGTTAATTGCTCAGTCATGTCTGACTCTTTGCAACCACATGGACTAAAGCTCTTCAGGCTCCTCAGTCCATGGGATTTTTGAGGCAAGAATGCTGGAGGGGGTATACATTTCCTTCTCTAGGGGATCTTCCCAATCCAGGGATTGAACCCAAGTCTCCAGCATTGCAAGCGGATTCTTTACCGTCTGACCACCAAAGAAGCCAATTAATAGGAGTCTCCACCAAGAACAAAAGGAATAGAGGGAAAATCATTTTCCCTGCTCTATAGCATGCATTGTGTTTCTTTTTCAAGGTATATTCCTTGCCTGATGTTTAAGTTTCCTGACAGATCCATCAGATTTGGTACCAGAACATATCTTTGTGCTAAAAGAGGTTTTCAAAAATGTTTAGGAATGTATACACATTTATCTTTTCTTTTTTACAAAGCTCAATATTTTACACATAGCATACACTACATGTTTCAGCAAACACTGAATGAGCTCCTGCTATGTTATAATATTCTAGACTGGAGATAGAGCAGTCAGCAAATACACAAAAATCCTTGTGTTGATGGGCTTTATATTCTAGTTGAATGAGCAGCTGTTTGACAACTGTGTCTGCCTATTAAAAAAAAAAAAAAGAATTTACAATAAACAAAACAGAGCTGAGCCACAAATCAAGAATTGGTAAAAAGAAAAGAAAAGAAAAGAAAATCATTTCAGGTTAGCAAGAAAAGACAAGTGTTTCAAACATTTTCATAAGGTTTGTTAAGTATTTCCTTAAGCTTTTTGAGGTAACTTTAAACAGCATCTAATGTCATTTATTGTACGTATCAGAGATCTCACACCAATACCTCAAATCCTTCTGTGACTAGATGCTAAGAAAACAAAATTCAATAACCAGAGCAAACTAATATGAGCTGATATAGAGTAGGAAAGAAAATTCCATTTCAGCTAATTACTTTTTTAAACCCTTTTAACTTTCTAGTGGATGAAGAACTTAGGAAAGTGTCTTTTTGCCAATGGGCCGCAGGCATATTTCATATATAAAATCCAACAGAGCATTTAAATATAATATCCCCCTTCTATGTATTCAAATGCCCTTGTCATAACAAAGGAATTTAATGCTAATAATATAGCTTATTTTTTTTTTGATACAGTTTCTTTCTCCCTAGAAGCTCAGCATGCATTAACTCTATTATCAATGCATGCTTTTTCTTTATACCATCCTTACAGATTTAATAAAAATAACAGTCTTTTTCTAATTTTTAGATGAAGAAGGTTTACACTCACCATGTGCTCTCTTTTGGCCCTGAGGGGTAAATTGATTTCTTTCCTTTGAAAGAAATTTACCAGTATAATTTATGAACCACCATTACTCAGTTTCCTAGAAATAAGACTTTCTTTCTTCTCTTCTTTGAACAGAGAACAGCAAATAAATCTTTGTATGATGACTTATCTATCCTTCATGATTTTTGGTATTACATTTCAGTTTTAAGTTTAAATACTGACTTAGAATCAAGATGTCTGGCAAAATGTTATTCCTCATTTTTCATGGTTCCTCCTCATTTCGGAAATTTTCAAACTTCAAGAGCTGAAGAGAAGCTCAGATTGCTGGGAGAAATATCAATAACCTCAGGTATGCAGATGACACCACCCTTATAGCAGAAAGCCAAGAGGAACTAAAGAGCCTCTTATTGAAGGTGAAAGAGGAGACGGAAAAAGCTGGCCTAAAATTCAACATTTAAAATGCTAGGATCACGGCATCTGGTCTCATCACTTCATGGCAAACCGATGGGCAAACAATAGAAACAGTGAAAAAGTTTATTTTTCCAAGATCTCTGTGGATGGTGACTGCAGCCAAGAAATTAAAAGACACTTGATCCTTGGATGAAAATCTATGACAAATCTAGACAGCATATTAAAACCCGAGCAAACTAATATGAGCTGATATAGAGTAGGAAAGAAAATTCCATTTCAGCTAATTACTTTTTTAAACCCTTTTAACTTTCTAGTGGATGAAGAACTTAGGAAAGTGTCTTTTTGCCAATGGGCCGCAGGCATATTTCATATATAAAATCCAACAGAGCATTTAAATATAATATCCCCCTTCTATGTATTCAAATGCCCTTGTCATAACAAAGGAATTTAATGCAAATAATATAGCTTTTTTTTTTTTGATACAGTTTCTTTCTCCCTAGAAGCTCAGCATGCATTAACTCTATTATCAATGCATGCTTTTTCTTTATACCATCCTTACAGATTTAATAAAAATAAGTCTTTTTCTAATTTTTAGATGAAGAAGGTTTATACTCACCATGTGCTCTCTTTTGGCCCTGAGGGGTAAATTGATTTCTTTCCTTTGAAAGAAATTTTACCAGTATAATTTATGAACCACCATTACTCAGTTTCCTAGAAATAAGACTTTCTTTCTTCTCTTCTTTGAACAGAGAACAGCAAATAAATTTTTGTATGATGACTTATCTATCCTTCATGATTTTTGGTATTACATTTCAGTTTTAAGTTTAAATACTGACTTAGAATCAAGATGTCTGGCAAAATGTTATTCCTCATTTTTCATGGTTCCTCCTCATTTCGGAAATTTTCAAACTTCAAGAGCTGAAGAGAAGCTCAGATTGCTGGGAGAAATATCAATAACCTCAGGTATGCAGATGACACCACCATATAGCAGAAAGCCAAGAGGAACTAAAGAGCCTCTTATTGAAGGTGAAAGAGGAGACGGAAAAAGCTAGTCTAAAATTCAACATTTAAAATGCTAGGATCATGGCATCTGGTCCCATCACTTCATGGCAAACCGATGGGCAAACAATAGAAACAGTGAAAAACTTTATTTTTCCAAGATCTCTGTGGATGGTGACTGCAGCCAAGAAATTAAAAGACACTTGATCCTTGGATGAAAACCTATGACAAATCTAGACAGCATATTAAAAAGCAGAGACACTACTTGGCTGACAAAAGTCCATATAGTCAAAGCTGTGACTTTCCCAGTAGTCATGTTTGGATGTGAGAGTTGGACCATAAAGAAGACTGAGCACTGAGGAATTGGTGCTTTTGAACTGTGGTGTTGGAGAAGACTCTTGAGAGTCCCACTGGTAGCAAAGAGATCAAACCAGCCTAAAGGAAATCAACCCTGAATATCCATTGAAAAGACTGACACTGAAGTTCCAATACTTCAGCCAACTGATGTGAAGAGACAACTCATTGGAAAAGACCCTGATGCTGGGAAAAATAGAAAGCAGAAGGAGAATGGGATGACAGAGGACCAGATAGTTGGCTGGCATCACTGAGGCAATGGATTTTTTTTTGAGCAAGCTTCGGTAGATGGTGGTGGTCAGGGTAGCCTGGTATGCCGTTATCCATGGAGTCGCAAATAGCCACAACTGAGTGACTGAACTGAATTAAAATGATCCACATATTTATAATCAAGTTCCGTTTCAAATTTTGATAGTAATTTTTAGACTGAAAGAGCATTTTCACTGAACTTCTTGGATGTTAAGTAGCCATGAGTTCTATTTACATAACTCCCCTATTAAAAGAATCTTATTATTCTTAAGCAAAGTGTTGATAGTAAAGTTAGGAATATAATCCCTTCACTTATTCTCTGCCCATGTTCCTTTCTACTTTCTCATGAGTTGCTTTAAATTTTCATGATTCCAAATCATAATTTTCTACATTTTCAAAAGTCAGGCTCTAGTAAATATGTATCCTGAAATTTTTAACAACGAAAATGCAAGGAATGATCAAATATTTACCTGGTTTTCATTTCCTTTAGAGAGAAACATAAAGAGATATTTAGAAATCATTTAAATTTGACCCATTTAAATTTGAGATGTGCACTGTCTTGGCCTACTAATACAAGTTCGGAAACTTTCATCTGATATGATTCAGCACTTGAAATTACTTGTTTTTCTTTTAACTCTATCTGAGTTCTCAGACATTTAAAATTTAAAAAAAAAAAAAAAATACTTGGCATAACTTCTATTCTTGGCTATGTTCCTGAACTGCTGTAACAATGGGTCAAGTCTTTAAGTACTTTTAACCTGAAGCATAAATAGTTTCCTGACATTCATGCTATGTTTTTAAATAACTGTTTTGTTTTCTTCTTTTCCTTTATGGAGGAGAAACAAAATTGTCTAGTTTTATCTATTTTAAGATGGGCCAGCTCATCTATACTGGAGCAGGAAGTACACTTGAATTTACTTTAATTTTTAGAACGTTATGAGAATGAGTAAGTGACATAATATTTCCACAAAAACTTTTTACTACCGTAGAACTTCAGAAAAATAACCAGAACCAATAATTAAGGCATATTCCATGCAGATCACATGAGCAGCTCTAAATTTACTCAGGAGATAAAGAGTCAAAAATCAATCTCTGTAGACTCTGGTCTCTAGCAGTTTACTTTGGCTTGGAACAGAACCTCGGAAAGAAATAGAGGTATCTTCTCTCCTGTGGGAAATGCTCTCAAGTTGATCATAAAGGCCTGAATCCTCCAGCTTCCATTATCTTAGAGTCATTCTGCAGACAAAGCTCAGGAAGAGTTTCAGTTGTGGTCTCACCAGGACTCTCACATGAAACTTCAGTATTTGGGAAACTAGAACAATATTTATTAGAGAAATGCTACTCAGTAAAACAATTCTAGTTAAAGAAATGTAGCCCATCTATCTTTGAAAGCTGATTCCTGTGGTATACAGGTTCCTCAACTGTGGAAGAGGAGTCAGCATATGGAATTAGAATAGAAAAGGGGGTACATTCAAAATGTCCACATAGTTTGTGCCAATTTTTAGTGTGAAAATTCATGTTAATATAGTTCATTATAATTGACACAATGTAAATATTCCTATTTGTAATTTTGCTTTATAAGGAAATAAATCACAAGTATATGAAAATTTTGACCTATTTGACTAAGTAACGCGCTATGCCTGCACTTCCCAGTGGCATCCACCTTTGTCATTTGACAAATGAGCACATGAAATGTGGCTAGTGTGACTAAAGAACTACATTTTCACCTTTTCGCTAAACTTAGCAACCTGGATATGTGATTCTCCTCTTTCAAAGAGAATTTTATAAAATTTAAATACATACAGATAAAATCTTTTTGATAAAATTTTAGCATCTAGATTGAGATGTACTGTTACTATATACTCCAGATTATACTTAGAATAAAGCATAGAACATAATATATATCATTAGTCATTTGATACTGTTAAGTTTTTAACTGAGAATATTTTTGACATATTGAGTTAATTATTGTGGTATAATTCAAAGTTGTAAAATCTTTAAAGTGCACAATGTGGTGAAATGTCTGAAAAGATTCTCACCCTGTCCTGCCCCCAAACTGAGTTAATCAACACATCTGCCACCACACATATTTACTTTTTGTTTTTTTCCGATGAGGATATTTCAGTGCTGTTTTAAGAAATTTCAATATTACAATGCAGTGTGGTCAACTACAGTCGCCATTAAACTATGGAACTAAAATTAACATTTCTTTTTGTGTTTAATGTAGCTACTAAAATTGTTAAATTACACGCATGCGGTTCAGATTACATTTATATTAAAAAGAACTTCCTTAGACAATCATAACTCATTACAGTGTCAAATGCTGGAGATGTTGATTTAAAGATTTTATTTTGCTTCAGAATTATAATATCATTTTCAAGCAATCAGTCATATCACATACACTTAAAGTAAACTTGTGGTCCCATTTTAAAAACTCTTGGATTGCTTATGAAGCATTTTAAAAGGATTATGTATTTTTACATAAGTATTTGAATGACCAAGTTGTTATTCTCTCATCTTTTCCTGTGGCTCATTTTCTTGACCCACACAGATAATATTCTGCAGGCTCTAAATTTATTCTGTAATAGTTCCTATTTGTAATTTTGCTTTATAAGGAAATAAATCACAAGTATATGAAAATTTTGACCTATTTGACTAAGTAACGCGCTATGCCTGCACTTCCCAGTGGCATCCACCTTTGTCATTTGACAAATGAGCACATGAAATGTGGCTAGTGTGACTAAAGAACTACATTTTCACCTTTTCGCTAAACTTAGCAACCTGGATATGTGATTCTCCTCTTTCAAAGAGAATTTTATAAAATTTAAATACATACAGATAAAATCTTTTTGATAAAATTTTAGCATCTAGATTGAGATGTACTGTTACTATATACTCCAGATTATACTTAGAATAAAGCATAGAACATAATATATATCATTAGTCATTTGATACTGTTAAGTTTTTAACTGAGAATATTTTTGACATATTGAGTTAATTATTGTGGTATAATTCAAAGTTGTAAAATCTTTAAAGTGCACAATGTGGTGAAATGTCTGAAAAGATTCTCACCCTGTCCTGCCCCCAAACTGAGTTAATCAACACATCTGCCACCACACATATTTACTTTTTGTTTTTTTCTGATGAGGATATTTCAGTGCTGTTTTAAGAAATTTCAATATTACAATGCAGTGTGGTCAACTACAGTCGCCATTAAACTATGGAACTAAAATTAACATTTCTTTTTGTGTTTAATGTAGCTACTAAAATTGTTAAATTACACGCATGCGGTTCAGATTACATTTATATTAAAAAGAACTTCCTTAGACAATCATAACTCATTACAGTGTCAAATGCTGGAGATGTTGATTTAAAGATTTTATTTTGCTTCAGAATTATAATATCATTTTCAAGCAGTCAGTCATATCACATACACTTAAAGTAAACTTGTGGTCCCGTTTTAAAAACTCTTGGATTGCTTATGAAGCATTTTAAAAGGATTATGTATTTTTACATAAGTATTTGAATGACCAAGTTGTTATTCTCTCATCTTTTCCTGTGGCTCATTTTCTTGACCCACACAGATAATATTCTGCAGGCTCTACAGTATGAGTCTATTCTGTAATAGTTCCCATTTCACTTCAGAGGAAATACCTAACCACTGAATTCTTCCTGTAATTATGTTATTGGTAACACATGCCAGTAATTTTCTTGCCATAGAAAGATAGGCACTTTCTAAGGCACTAAATAGAGACATCTGAAACACATACTCTGCCAAAGAAATGTCATATGAGTTCGCCTACTTGCAAAAAGAAAGGAAGAATTATTCAAATATCCTTTGCCAAGTATCTATTATTCTTGGGATAATTTTTAATGAGAAAAATAAACAGAAATAATTAAAAAAATAGGATACCAGAAAAGTCAAATACTCTCTAAATTTAAAAGCTATCACTTCAGTTTAATAGTTAAAGTTGAGCTATGGCTCTCTGATTATAATGTTGCCAGAAGCTGACTTTGAGCTATCATGTAAGAAAATGTCTATAAGTTGAAAATCCCCCACAGATGGTCTACTTTAAATATATCACAGCATCGTTGTGTTTAGTTGCTCAGTTGTGTCCAAGTCTTTGTAATCCCATGGATTATATATAACCCACCAGGCTCCCCTGTCCATGGGATTCTCCAGACAAGAATACTAGAGTAGATTATCATTCCCTTCTCCAACAACATTATTAATTGATCCATAATTAGATGAGACTCAGGGTGGTACAGGAGCTTCCCAGGTGACTCAGTGGAAAAGAACCCTCCTGTCACTGCAGGATACTTATGAGATGTGGGTTCAATCCCTGGATCGGGAAGATTCCCAGGAAAAGGAAAGACAATCCACTCCAGTATTCTTGCCTGGAAAATACCATGGACAGAGAGCTACTCTCTACTGAGGTTGCAAAGAGTAGTTCATAACTTAGTGACTAAGCACACACATACGCAGCATGGTACAGAAAGAGATAATATGTTTAAGTTTTATTTTTAATCTACATGGATATATGGATACATGAATAAGGGCCAGAGGAAAAAAATCATAGGCACTAAAATACACACACATACACACACAAAATTAACCAAGTATTTTGCAAAGCTTTCCAAAAAAGAAATCTAGTCATATGCAAGTCCAAAAAAAAAAAAAAAAATCCAAGATACTAAAGCCTGGTTCAAAACCTCTAAAAATAGGTACAGATTGAAGAATCTCACTCAGCAGATTCCTATGCAACCACAGCAATGTTTCCTAAATTACTGAAGCAGATGATTTAAGAAAACTGCCTACTTGAAAAGGTTCAAAAAACAAAATGCCCATTTTAAACACTGACGCTTGTACCAATTTTATGTTCTCTGTTAAATGCACCAATTTAATTCTATCATTTTTCTCGTAAATCTTGATTTCAAGGCCATCAATTTTTTTTCTTAAAAAAAAAAAAAAAACAGGATAATGAATATTTTAGGTTTGGGAGTCATACTGTCTCTGTTGATAATACTCAAATCTGGTGATGTAGTGCAAAAACATACAAAAACCATTCGGTTGGCTGTGTTCCTATAAAACTTTATTTACAAAAGCAGTCTGTGGGGGCTGGTGCAACCCGAGAGCTGTCCTTGACTGATTTCTGTATCTTTGAACTATTGATCTTGAGTGCTGAGTCACTTGAGCTGTGTCTTTGGGACCTTATGGACTATATCCTGCCAGGCTCCTCTGTCCATAGGATTCTCCAGGCAAGAATACTGAAGTGGGTTGCTATGTCCTTCTCGAGGGGATCTTCCTGAGCCAGGAACGTCAATTAAATCTCCTGCATGGGCCAGCAGGATTTTTTTTTTACCCACTAGCACCATCTGGGAAGCTGATCTTGGCCAATTTAATTTTGCTTATCTTGGTATTTTCATAAGTAATCTCCTTAAGTAGATGAATATAATGGATATGTTTGTTTTCCCTGCTTGACTTCTATTCCTTGTTTTCTGTTAAAATCCCCTTGATGTTCTCTTGGGAAATTTATTCTCCACTATTCCACGATTTAAGTTGTTGATGGAGTAACTTAGGGAGGATGAAGTAAAACAAGAATATCAAAGCCAGGGATATTTACTGAGGGACTTCTGTGAAACTTACCAGAGACAGGGCTCATCCCTTTCCTACTAGGGTTGAAACTAATAAGCTGCCATGTTTAGAGACACTGATAATCATCTTGCTTCTGTATGGGGAGCGTCTGAGAATGACACCAACACAGAAGCAAAGGATGTCCTGAGGGCATTATTTAAATCCCTGGATCCAACTGTGAGTGGAGCTATGGAGCTGGAATGTTTCAATTACAAGAGTGCACTCTTTTTTGTTTTGGGCCTGAACCGGTTTAAGTTCATTTTCTGGCTTTGGAATGCAGGACAGTACTAACAAAATACATTGAGAAACTGTAGCATCTGAGGGCTTCTTAGTCTAGCTCTGGACCTTAAGCTATACAGGTGAGTCTTGTCCTCTTTGATGACCTCAAGAAGTCACAGATTGTAACCTAATGTCCCTTTGTCCACAGCTCTGCCCTAGGCAACATTAAATATGTATGAATGGAAGGAAAACAGTAAAAAAAAATGCAAATGTACCCAGATCCTATCAACAAAAGCTCTATTTTGATCTGTTCTCTTACCAGAGAACACCTCATATTTGTCTCAACATACAGATCTTGTATCATGAGGCAGAGGACAAAAACTGAACATACATAAGAGAAAAGAAATGTTATACTCCATTTGGGAATGGCAAATTGACATTTCCAGCAATATTTACCTTTATATGTATTATAATGCACTGTGCTGACATCAATAATACAAACAATAAAACCAAATGTTGGTGACTCTGGGCTTTTTCCCTATCATTTCAGATACAATCTATTAGCTTCTAAAGGCACAGAGTTGGATTAAGATTAATCTAGGAGAGACATTTTAGTAAACATTAAGATCCAATACCTAGTGGGAATAATTATTTAATTTGAATTAACATATTGTACTTGTCTATCTTACAGTCATCTTCATATTCACTGTCTCTCTATATTAAACTGCTCACTCGTTTAGCCTTTGCATGGCTGCTGTAGTTTCCTCTGGGTTGAAAGGAGTCAGTATCTACTCAGTTGAATTACTTTTCTCTATAAAATACATTTAAAATGTTTGTTAATATGTATATTTTAAAGGCGTGCAATGCTAACATTACTATTTTGCACAAATGATATATAAGACTTTTCCTGGTACCTGTCAGTATGCTGTTATCACATTCAGGTTCTCCAGAGATAACCCCTGACACTAGGCTAAAGCCCAGGAAACAATAGTGAGGGAGTGAAATGATTCATGCAAGGAAAGACAGTCAGGCAAGAGTGCTTACTAATCTGCTGCAGAGGGTGACCTGGCCTAAATTCTACGACAGAAAACTCTGGAAAAGGGGCAAAAGGTTGTGAAGTTCATGTTTCAATTACAAGAGGACTTTTGGGAATTGCAGGGACGGGTACTAACAAAATACATTGAGAAACTGTAGCACCTGAGGGCTTCTTAGTCTAGCTCTGGACCTTAAGCTATACAGGTGAGTCTTGCCCTCTTTGATGACCTCAAGAAGTCACAGATTGTAACCTAATGTCCCTTTGTCCACAGCTCTGCCCTAGGCAACATTAAATATGTATGAATGGAAGGAAAACAGTAAAAAAAATGCAAATGTACCCAGATCCTATCAACAAAAGCTCTATTTTGATCTGTTCTCTTACCAGAGAACACCTCATATTTGTCTCAACATACAGATCTTGTATCATGAGGCAGAGGACAAAAACTGAACATACATAAGAGAAAAGAAATGTTATACTCCATTTGGGAATGGCTAATTGACATTTCCAGCAATATTTACCTTTATATGTATTATAATGCACTGTGCTGACATCAATAATACAAACAATAAAACCAAATGTTGGTGACTTTGGGCTTTTTCCCTATCATTTCAGATACAATCTATTAGCTTCTAAAGGCACAGAGTTGGATTAAGATTAATCTAGGAGAGACATTTTAGTAAACATTAAGATCCAATACCTAGTGGGAATAATTATTTAATTTGAATTAACATATTGTACTTATCTTACAGTCATCTTCATATTCACTGTCTCTCTATATTAAACTGCTCACTCGTTTAGCCTTTGCATGGCTGCTGTAGTTTCCTCTGGGTTGAAAGGAGTCAGTATCTACTCAGTTGAATTACTTTTCTCTATAAAATACATTTAAAATGTTTGTTCACATGTATATTTTAAAGGCGTGCAATGCTAACATTACTATTTTGCACAAATGATATATAAGACTTTTCCTGGTACCTGTCAGTATGCTGTTATCACATTCAGATTCTCCAGAGATAACCCCTGACACTAGGCTAAAGCCCAGGAAACAATAGTGAGGGAGTGAAATGATTCATGCAAGGAAAGACAGTCAGGCAAGAGTGCTTACTAATCTGCTGCAGAGGGTGACCTGGCCTAAATTCTACGACAGAAAACTCTGGAAAAGGGGGAAAATGCACTACAGAGAATCATAACATGTGGAGAAGAGAGTAAAGCTACTTATACATAACTCCCTGCAATTACTGCGTAAAGACTAATCCATGAGGATGTTCATTTCCCATCAT
The DNA here is from genome assembly GCA_022376925.1 of Tragulus kanchil. Lineage (NCBI taxonomy): Eukaryota > Metazoa > Chordata > Mammalia > Artiodactyla > Tragulidae > Tragulus > Tragulus kanchil. Next base: position 35,239,077 of record JAIOJX010000004.1, read on the forward strand.
TTCCACTCTACCTCTTCCAGAAAAAGCTTTTAGGGGCTTCCCCAGGTGGTCCAGTGGATAAGAACACCGCCTTGCAGTGCAAGGGGCGCCGGTTCGATCCCTGGCCTGGGAAGATCCCACGTGCCGCGGAGCGGCTGGACCGATGTGTCCAATTACCGAGCCAGAGCTCTAGAGCGCATGCGCCCAGAGCCGGCACTCTGCGACGACAGACGCCGCCGCGATGGGAGGCCCACAGGAGCCAAAGAACAAAGCCGGATGAAAATAGAGAAATGAAAGACCAATAGAAGTGGCCCGCCCACTGGCCTCCCTCCCCAACCCTACTCCCGCCCAAAATAAATAAATAAATAAATAAATAAATAAAAGAAAAAGCTTTTAGGCATGGAAACAATGTGGCAACTGGACATCATCCTGTGCACCTCAAAAGGCAGGGCCTTAAGTATTTAGGTGGGGCACTAACAACATCTGTGCTACCCATCTTGTCTTTCTCCCTTTCCAATTTTCCTGAGAAATATTTTTTTAAATATCCATTTTAACAAACTTCTTTATTCAAAAAGCTTCAGTGATTCTTTGCTTTTATTGAAACCTAAAATCTCTCACCTGATTTTCCTTTTTTTTTCCTTTTTTCTTTTTTCCCTCTTTGTGTTCTTCCCTGGCAAAACCAATCCAAAATAAACCTAATAAAAACTATCCACAAGGGCTTCCCTGGTAGCTCAGTGGTGAAGAGTTTGTCTGACAATGCAGGAAACACGGATTCAATCCCTGATCCGGGAGGATCTCACATGCTGTAGAGCAGCTAAACCCGTATGCCTGTGCTTTAGAGCCTTGGAGCTGCAACTAGTGAGCCCATGTGCTGCAACTACTGAAGCCCATGTGCCCTAGAGCCTGAGTTCCACAAGAGAAGTCACCACAACAAGAAGCCTGCTCACCTCAACTAGAGAGTAGCTTCCACTCCCTACAACTAGAGAAGAGCCTGTGGCAGCAGTGAAAAACCAGAAGAGCCAAAAATAAATAAATTAATAATAAAAAAACTATCCATAAAAAAAAAAAAAAATTGTCCATAGGAATGCTCATGGCTAGATGAATTAAAGATGCATACACTGAACTATATTTGCAGTTTCCAAATGCGCTAAGTTTATTTCTCTCACTCTGGTTCCCAGAAAACTCACCAACACACAGAAGAATATCAATGTCAATTGAAGATACAAGTATCCTAATATTTTCAAAATATTTAAAGTACCACCTCAGCTCCTAAAAAAATTCAATTTCTAGCTAGCATTTGTTAGCAATGCTGCATTTAATACATCTTTTATGTTTCATCAAATAAAAAATTGTATTTCTCTATCTCAAATTATGGACATTCAATCATTTTAACAAAAATAATTCAGTTTCTACTTATGATATGTCCTAGTCCTAATCCATAATCTTAATAACTCTTGCATATTACAGCTCAAAATTTCATCTAAAATATAGCTCCTGTATCTCTTCTCTTTACTATGTAAGATAGCAGTCTTTTTTTTTTTTAATTTCCATCCATCTTCACTCCTCGGCTTGTGTGGGCCTCCCATCACAGTGACCCCTCTTGTCGCAGAGCACCGGCTCTAGGAGCTTGCCCTCCAGAGCACTGGCTTGTAATTGCACACACCAGTCCATCCATTCCACAGCATGTGGAACGTTCCCAGGCCAGGGACTGAACCAGTGCGCCTTGCACTGCAAGGCATACTCTTTACACACTAGACCACCAGGAAAGCCCAGATAGCAGTCTTTTTAAGAGATAAATAATATTCTTGTTAACTTTTCATTGCCATATTTAGAAATATTCTACTACTATTATTTATAAATAACAGCTTGCTTTTCTAAGCATGGGTCTTGAGGCAACAGTGCACTAGACATCTCTGAAGGCTGTGTTGTGGAAAATTCATAGTCCAGAGCAGTTTCATTAGTGAAAACACTTTCCCCTGGGTTCCCCAGTCCTGATGGATCTGAAATACTTTGTTTCTTTTTCCTATAGCTGCAGGTTAGGGTAGTCTAGTTAGTAGATCAAGAACTAACTCTCATATCCTAAAAGGTAACCAAGAGTAGTAATGTATTTAAACCACTTGTTGACAGAAAAAGTACAAAATTCATCACTGAAGAAAATAACTACTGATTTGTAACTTCTATTTTAAAATAAATTTAAATATTTAAGTATTTAAATATCTTAAATACAATTTTAATATAACTTTAAATAAAATTTGAATTTAATAATTCAGGTTTGTTTCAAAAACTAAACACAAGTCCATTTTGATAAAGCAAAATTGCATTTTCAAAGAATTATGTTCACATCATCAGTCATTTTTCTATGAATAGATGCAAAATAGAATACTATTACATATTATGTTGTTAAGTGAATAGCAATGACACTCTTCCATGTCAATACAGCTCATAACATTTTAATAACTGCATATTATTTATAGCATGGATAAACCATTCATTTAAAATTCTTGCTTTCAATTTTTGTGGTATATGTAATATCAAAGCCTTTTATATTCATATATCTTAGAAAATATTTTAATGAACTTAAAAATATATATGTAATCTACCTGTGTACCAGGCATTGTTCCCAACACCTTAGCAATGTTAACTTATCTAATCTTCAAAACAGTTCTATGAGGTAGCTATTATTCTTGCTTCAAATAAACAGATGAGGAAACTGAGGCGCAGTAGAAGTGGAAAAGTTTGGTGGAAGATTCTGGTGTCTAACTCAGGCAACCTAGCTCTAGGATTTGTGTTCTTACCCATTACTGTAACGTATCTTTGTGCATTTATCTCTCAATATTATGTAATTAGTGATTATCTCTCTCAATATTATGCCTCATTTTTAGGTACTATATTAAATTCCTTAAACTCTTACGTCTACTGTCAATTTGCATACCAGAAAATTTAAACCAATTTTCACACTCTCTAGCAATCCATGACCAGAATAATATTAGCTATCAACAAGTTTTTAATTTTTGCCTTACTGACAGGAGCAAAGGCTATCGTATACTATTTTAATTTGTACTTATTTGCTTACTGGTAAAGCTGAGTATTCTCTGATTCATCCAGTAATCATTTTAGATGGATGCTATATTAAATAAGTACCTAAATGAGTTTGGTTGTGTATTCACTTAAAAAAATTAGGGCACTCTTGTATATACTTAAATGTCTCTGTAGGTATTAAAACCCATAGGCCAACTATTAATTTGACAATACACAAGAGAATAATACAACTTAGTCTTGAAATAACAAAAATAATATTACTGAACAGTATGCTATTATCTAGCTTTTTAAAAAACAGTAAGCCAGAACTGTCTTTAAAGGACTGCTATACTATGTGTCACTCAAATTTACAAACAAAAGTACTCCATGGGCAGATGTCCTACTTCTGATTGGATTATTCACTATTATCTCCTATTCTAGCTCAGTTTTGTTTAAGAGAAATACAAAGCAAGGTCCATATTCAATTTTAACTTCTGGGAGCCACTTTAAACAGGAGAAGGGCACATGAAAGCTAATGTTAATAAAACTATCAGTTGAATATATAATAAATATAAAAATTAAATGAGATATTTTACTTTTTTGTGTGTTTTAACTCTGAAATTTAGTGTGTGTTTGACATTCACTATACATATTGATTCAGACTAGCCCCATTTCCAGTAATCAAGAGCCATCTGTGACCCAACACTACCATATGGAACAGCACAGTAATGGCCATTTTCAGCTGGAGCACCCACTACCCCTTTCAACCCTTTAAACTAGCTCTTTGGGATACTAAAAAGATGTTCACAGGTCAGCAAAGACAGGTGTTACTGGGAAACTATGATTTCTTTAGTGTTATTTGCATATTTTTATCTATTTTGATGCTTCTCAGGACTATTGAGATAATTCCCAGCATTCTTGATAATTCTTTATAATACTAATACTGTAAAACAATAGTATTATTTGCATCAAAATCTATCTACAGTCTTTAGCATTATTTTAAGACTTTTTGTTGACAAACAATGTGTGCTGACCCTAGTCATGTTCCTAATCAGGTGTGTGAACTCTCTAGCAATCCATGACCAGAATAATATTAGCTATCAACAAGTTTTTAATTTTTGCCTTACTGACAGGAGCAAAGGCTATCGTATACTATTTTAATTTGTACTTATTTGCTTGCTGGTAAAGCTGAGTATTCTCTGATTCATCCAGTAATCATTTTAGATGGATGCTATATTAAATAAGTACCTAAATGAGTTTGGTTGTGTATTCACTTAAAAAAATTAGGGCACTCTTGTATATGCTTAAATGTCTCTGTAGGTATTAAAACCCATAGGCCAACTATTAATTTGACAATACACAAGAGACTAATACAACTTAGTCTTGAAATAACAAAAATAATATTACTGAACAGTATGCTATTATCTAGCTTTTTAAAAAACAGTAAGCCAGAACTGTCTTTAAAGGACTGCTATACTATGTGTCATTCAAATTTACAAACAAAAGTACTCCATGGGCAGATGTCCTACTTCTGATTGGATTATTCACTATTATCTCCTATTCTAGCTCAGTTTTGTTTAAGAGAAATACAAAGCAAGCTCCATATCCAATTTTAACTTCTGGGATCCACTTTAAACAGGAGAAGGGCACATGAAAGCTAATATTAATAAAACTATCAGTTGAATATATAATAAATATAAAAATTAAATGAGATATTTTACTTTTTTGTGTGTTTTAACTCTGAAATTTAGTGTGTGTTTGACATTCACTATACATATTGATTCAGACTAGCCCCATTTCCAGTAATCAACAGCCATCTGTGACCCAACACTACCATATGGAACAGCACAGCAATGGCCATTTTCAGCTGGAGCACCCACTACCCCTTTCAATCCTTTAAACTAGCTCTTTGGGATACTAAAAAGATGTTCACAGGTCAGCAAAGACAGGTGGTACTGGGAAACTACGATTTCTTTAGTGTTATTTGCATATTTTTACCTATTTTGATGCTTCTCAGGACTATTGAAATAATTCCCAGCATTCTTGATAATTCTTTATACTATAAAACAATAGTATTATTTGCGTCAAAATCTATCTACAGTCTTTAGCATTATTTTAAGACTTTTTGTTGACAAACAATGTGTGCTGACCCTAGTCTTGTTCCTAATCAGGTGTGTGAACCTGAGGAGCACTCTAAACTGCTGTTTCTGCAGGCAATGGATAGTGCAGGCAACCAATACAATAGACTTTCAGTCCTACTGCTCTGCCAGGGCTCAGGTCTTGTCTTGCTGATGAGGAGCTGCGTGATGGTGGGGAGTCAATGAAGCTCTCATTTTCCCCGTCTGTCAAATGAAAATAATACTTACTTAACAGAGACACTGTTCAGGGTAAAGTATATGCTGTTTATTCTGTACTGAACTTGAGTTACATTTAACAATTTTTAAATGAAAATTCTCTCATCTACCAAATGAGGATTGGAGTTGAAACTGAATGTTCGCCAGGATTCCTTCCAATTAAAATACTCAATAATCCAGTGAAAGGTATTAAACCTTGGCATGTGGCTAACAGAAGTAAATCTAAGAGAACACACCCCCCTCACCTTCCACTCCAGGGGAGGGTAAGCTAGCTTTGTTTCCCTAATGGCTGTTGAAAGACAGCCTAGGGATACGGCAGGACCAGGAGACCCTGTAGCAGGCCTAATTGGGAAGAGTGTTTCTTAGAAGCAGTAAAGTCAGGGGTGATGCTCAACATATTTAACAACTGGTGAAACATGAACACCAACCAATCAGAAAAGCTATTGCAGCTAATCAGCTATTGCTGTTTGAGCTCTGAGGACTTAAGGTGTGGTCTTGGGTAAATAATCTGAACTCGTTAAGCTGCAGTTTCTTCATCTGTAAAATGAGGTGTGTTTATAAAAGAGGTCTCCCATTGAAGGATAATTAATTCCAAGGCAAAGGGATTTTAAGTGAATACACTTAATAGTACCACAAATATATTAATATTATAGTAAAAATAGTTTTGATTGGGACTTGTGCTGTGCTCAGTCCCTTCTGTCATGTCTAACTTTTTGCAACCCTATGAACTGTAGTCTATCAGTTCCTCTGTCCATGGCATTCTCCAGGCAAGAATACTGCAGTGGGTTGCCATTTTCTCCTCCAGAGGATCTCCCCAACCCAGTAATCAAACCCTGGCCTCCTGTGTGACTCCTCCATTGCAGATGGATTCTTTACTCACGAGCCACCAAGGGAATACTGAAATATCTTGAGTTAAAAACTATGAAACTAAGTTTATTTTATTTTATATATATAGGAAATTTAAGTTATAATTGTTCTAGTGCTCAAAATAAAAGATTAAGAACTGATGGGGTCTGGCTTACATTTTCCTCTGAATTGTGAGAATATGGTCATATATTTTGTACTTCAGTGATAATTCTGTGAATGTAAACATAACAATTTTGTAAGTTATTCCAAAGATTTCTCTTAATTCTATTTGTATTGTTTTTATTTGAAGCGTTGTTACTGTGGGTTAGCATTATATCTATTTTATATGATTCAATATTTTGTATATCTGATAACTGATTAGTAAATGACAATATTTAGATTCAGGCTGCTGTGCTGATCAGAGTGATGTTAAAATGAATACTAATTTTATTAGTCATCTTATCACCTGTTGCTATTTTCTTGTCTTAAAATCATTTGTTTTCCTGCAAAACTTTACAACTCCGGGCTTGTGCAGAGTAAACACTTGTATAATCAGGCCCTTGTAGATGAATCCCTTGTGACTCTACTGAAAGCCAAATGAAAGAATGTCAACTAAAATTCAGTAGGAGCATGACAAAAGCCAAAGCCTAATACAGCTTCCATTTGACTTCAGTGAGAGTGAATGTCAGATACCAAAAGTTAGATACCAACCTTGGAGTAGGACACTGGGAAACGAACCATGCTGAGGCCTCTTCCCTTGACCATTCTACGGTGTCAATGTGTGGAGATTAAGAAAGGAAGTATGCTTCTTTCAGTGACCCCACTAAAAATCATTTTTACATATCCAGTTAATCAATGATAATTAATCATCATATAAACAGGCATTTAAAATAATTTGACTTTTTTAGACTTCCATGTATCACAATTCCCCAAATATGTATAACTGAAATATATCCAAGACATAATTTGGTACAGAACCATATCTTGCATCTTATATATCTTTGTATCTTCACAATTGTCTTCATTTCCTTATAAGAATTTTCTTAACAGTCTACTACCCCTAGATTCATAGTAGCCTCATATTTTTTTAAGCACCTTATTAAAAACACCTATCACATTCTGTTAAAATGATACCCTGGATATATAGATCTCTGTATGAAAAGAAAAATGCCCTCAAATCTCAGCAGATGGCCCATTTATCTCAGGCAATATTAAACCTAACTGCATTTTAGTACTGTGAAATTATATAGACAGCTTTTATGGATAATTTTTTTAACAAAGATATAGAAGTATTAGAAAGTATAATGTCTCCTCAAAATTAGGAAAAAGAAACACACACTTGGGAGAAAATTGTATTCCATCTCATCACCACCATTAAGTTTTTTAAATGAATTGGTAGGCATAATTTTAAACACATTGTCTTCTAAATTAGTTTCTAATCCAGACAATTCACTCTTGGAATGTTTTAAAAGTCTTAACTAATCACATAAAATTCATGTGAAAACATATTGTTCTCAGGATTCAGGATGCCCATAGAAGAATGGTGACAAGAAAGGAACAACCAAGACTCTATAAGTGGGAGAGATGCTCTTGCATCAGTGTATTAATTTCCTTTTGTTGCTGTGACCAATTACCACGAAGTTAATCACTTAAAACAAACTAAATTTATCCTACCTACCAACAGAAAGACAGAAATACAAATGGGCTTCACTGGACTAAAATCCAGATGTTAGCAGGGTTGCATTCCTTTCTGGAAGTTCTAGGGGAGAATTTGTTATCCTGGCTTACCCAGCTGCTGGAAGCTACTGATATTCCTTGACCCATGTGGCCTCTTCCATCTTCAAAGTCAGCAGTGGGCAGTCAGTTCTTTTTTACAATCATCACTTCAACTCTGTGGCAATCAACACAGCTCATTCTCTGAATTTCTTGCCTCCCTCTTTTCCTTTAAGGACCCCTCATGACTTCCCCAAATATGTATAACTGAAATATATCCAAGACATAATTTGGTACAGAACCATATCTTGCATCTTATATATCTTTGTATCTTCACAACTGTCTTCATTTCCTTATAAGAATTTTCTTAACAGTCTACTACCCCTAGATTCATAGTAGCCTCATATTTTTTTAAGTACCTCATTAAAAACACCTATCACATTCTGTTAAAATGATACCCTGGATATATAGATCTCTGTATGAAAAGAAAAATGCCCTCAAATCTCAGCAGATGGCCCATTTATCTCAGGCAATATTAAACCTAACTGCATTTCAGTACTGTGAAATTATATAGACAGCTTTTATGGATAATTTTTTTAACAAAGATATAGAAGTATTAGAAAGTATAATGTCTCCTCAAAATTAGGAAAAAGAAACACACACTTGGGAGAAAATTGTATTCCATCTCATCACCACCATTAAGTTTTTTAAATGAATTGATAGGCATAATTTTAAACACATTGTCTTCTAAATTAGTTTCTAATCCAGACAATTCACTCTTGGAATGTTTTAAAAGTCTTAACTAATCACATAAAATTCATGTGAAAACATATTGTTCTCAGGATTCAGGATGCCCATAGAAGAATGGTGACAAGAAAGGAACAACCAAGACTCTATAAGTAGGAGAGATGCTCTTGCATCAGTGTATTAATTTCCTTTTGTTGCTGTGACCAATTACCACAAAGTTAATCACTTAAAACAAACTAAATTTATCCTACCTACCAACAGAAAGACAGAAATACAAATAGGCTTCACTGGACTAAAATCCAGATGTTAGCAGGGTTACATTCCTTTCTGGAAGTTCTAGGGGAGAATTTGTTATCCTGGTTTACCCAGCTGCTGGAAACTACTGATATTCCTTGACCCATGTGGCCTCTTCCATCTTCAAAGTCAGCAGTGGGCAGTCAGTTCTTTTTTACAATCATCACTTCAACTCTGTGGCAATCAACACAGCTCATTCTCTGAATTTCTTGCCTCCCTCTTTTCCTTTAAGGACCCCCTCATGACTATCCTGCACCCAACAAATAATCCAGGATAATGTCCCAATCTCAAGACCCTTAATTTATTCATATCTGCAAAATTTCTTTCTCACAGTTTCAAGAAATTAGGATGTAGACATCTTTGCGGGGGGCATTATTCTGCTACCACATCAGACACAGTCCTATTACTTCCTCTCCCCTATAATCTTAGACCTAACTGGTCACACTTATGTTCTTCTAAGTAATCCTTGTCATCAATGATTCAGGAACTGACTCTCCAATTATCATGTATGTGTTTTTTTTTGACCTTGAAAAAACAATTTTTCTGATGCCAGTTTCCACTTTTAATGGCAGCCTGACTCCCACCCCTATCTCCTGCCCCAAGACTTCCATCAGGTTCTTCTGTTTTTGTGAGAAAAAATGGAAGTATGGGAACAGTGGGCAGGTATTCACCTATTTCTTCCTCTCCAGGGCTGTTGAATCAGTCATGGAGCCACAAGGAATCAGAATTCTCATAAAAACCCAAGCTAACCACAACAACCCTCCATGCAACCATAGAACATTCTGTACAAGCAATAATTAACTTTGGTATACCCTGGAACCTCACAATTTTGGGGTTTACAGGCCAGTTCCAGAGACTGTACAGGCCAAATAGAGATTGTATTCTGGAAATACATCTAGCCTTCTCTAATTATTTAACGCATCTTCTCTCCTCCTTAGACCCTAAGTGACGCAGTTTCTTCTAATCATATGTAATCATAAGGCCACAGAAAAGTATTGCTGATAATCACAAATATCTATAACACTGTTATATGAGCAAGGGCTCAGAAAGAGTCTAGAAGTTCCCTTCTGAAATTGCTTCCATGCATTATGATATAATATATTTAAGAACCTAAACAATGATAGTTTTGGGATCATTTACAGTGATCCCCAAATTTATATACAATTTCTAGAAGTAAAACACTTTCAATATCAAACCTAGTAAACTAGTTAAATTTCTGGAAGTTCTAGGGGAGAATTTGTTATCCTGGCTTACCCAGCTGCTGGAAGCTACTGATATTCCTTGACCCATGTGGCCTCTTCCATCTTCAAAGTCAGCAGTGGGCAGTCAGTTCTTTTTTACAATCATCACTTCAACTCTGTGGCAATCAACACAGCTCATTCTCTGAATTTCTTGCCTCCCTCTTTTCCTTTAAGGACCCCCTCATGACTATCCTGCACCCAACAAATAATCCAGGATAATGTCCCAATCTCAAGACCCTTAATTTATTCATATCTGCAAAATTTCTTTCTCACAGTTTCAAGAAATTAGGATGTAGACATCTTTGCGGGGGGCATTATTCTGCTACCACATCAGACACAGTCCTATTACTTCCTCTCCCCTATAATCTTAGACCTAACTGGTCACACTTATGTTCTTCTAAGTAATCCTTGTCATCAATGATTCAGGAACTGACTCTCCAATTATCATGTATGTGTTTTTTTTTGACCTTGAAAAAACAATTTTTCTGATGCCAGTTTCCACTTTTAATGGCAGCCTGACTCCCACTCCTATCTCCTGCCCCAAGAATTCCATCAGGTTCTTCTGTTTCTGTGAGAAAAATGAAAGTATGGGAACAGTGGGCAGGTATTCACCTATTTCTTCCTCTCCAGGGCTGTTGAATCAGTCATGGAGCCACACGGAATCAGAATTCTCATAAAAACCCAAGCTAACCACAAGAACCCTCCATGCAACCATAGAACATTCTGTACAAGCAATAATTAACTTTGGTATACCCTGGAACCTCACAATTTTGGGGTTTACAGGCCAGTTCCAGAGACTGTACAGGCCAAATAGAGATTGTATCCTGGAAATACATCTAGCCTTCTCTAATTATTTAATGCATCTTCTCTCCTCCTTAGACCCTAAGTGACACAGTTTCTTCTAATCATGTGTAATCATAAGGCCACAGAAAAGTATTGCTGATAATCACAAATATCTATAACACTGTTATATGAGCAAGGGCTCAGGAAGAGTCTAGAAGTTCCCTTCTGAAATTGTTTCCATGCACTATGCTATAATATATTTAAGAACCTAAACAATGATAGTTTTGGGATCATTTACAGTGATCCCCAAATTTATATACAATTTCTAGAAGTAAAACACTTTCAATATCAAACCTAGTAAACTAGTTAAAGTTGAGTTTGGGGACAGAAGCAATTTATTGCTTGAAACAAGATGGGCCTCATTTCATCCTATGGCTTAAAAGGCAATTTCAAAAGGAGTTTATGATTTCATTTGAATAACTGTGGAACCATTTGGAAAAAAAAGAATAAACATCTCGGGGTGATTACCTTGAAGAGAGCACTCATTTAGGTATGAGAATTTGGATTTATTAAGAAATACTATTTTAAGGTTTCTGCTGCTCTGCCCTGTACAAATTAACATTTTACATTTTTTTAGCTTGTGATTTCAGTCTGAGATGACTCAAATATGAAGAATAAAATTTTTATCAAGCATTTGATTGATTAAGATATTACCAGGCATGCCTGCCTTTATAGCATTATCATAAAATGTGCAAAGCGGCTATATTCAACAGGAGAATTTGGATAGATGTCCTGTCTAGTGCCCAACTTTTTCCAGAATTTGATCATATAAAAATTTAATTAGATACATGTTATCACACAATGCTAATCATTTAACTTAAAAGCACAAATAGCATTTCTAGAATATGGAATTTTCTTTCTGAAATAAATAATAAACCTGAGATTTTATGCTGGGAGAGACTGAAGGCAAAAGTAGAAGAGGGTGGCAGAGGATGAGATGGTTAGATAACAACACCGACTATATGATTATATTACAAAATCCTACAGATAGAAAGGGACTCCCATGGTGGCTCAGATGGTAAAGAATCTGCCTCCAATACTGGAAATTCAGGGTTCAATCCCTGGATCAGGAAGATCCCTTGGAGAAGGGAGTAGCAACCCACTCCAGTATTCTTGGCTGGGGAATCCCATTGACAGAGGAGCCTAGTGAACTATTGTCCATGAGGTCACTGAGTCAGACACAACTGAGTGACTAACACTTACACTTTCACTTTCAACAGACAGAAAAGAATGACTTTCTAGGACAGCAACAGTTGACATGAAGTACAGGGATGTATAATGATATCCAAAGAAAGAATGCCAGTCAGAGTGTTTTGGTAGATGAACAGGACTGGGGGAAACAGGTTTTTCAGCAGTTAGAGCACACAGACCTGAGAGGTAGAGGCTAAACCTGGCATTGTCCATTCAAGCACTGACCAGGAGAATGCAACACAGACTGTCCAACAGGCATGTCTGTGCTGTGGTCAGATTATCTTAGCTTCAGATCATTAAACAGTCAAGTTGTTCAATAAATCCCTCTTTTCTTTATCGGTAAAAAATAAGGCCACAAGTCTCCATTATGTTTTTGTATCTTCAGTGAGTATAATTACCATTATGGATTTAAAAATATATATCCTGATGGAACAGTTTTAGAAATTATATGTACATGTATGAAATGAACCTATTCTCAGTGCACTGACCAAACCATGTTTCTAGGACTGAAACACAACAACTACTACGTAAGCCTAAACAGACACCAAGTGAAAACAGCTCAAGACCTGGGGGAATGAAGATTCACACGTCATGTAAGGGACAAAATGATATAAACTCTATTGAAAAGCAAGGGAAGGCAAGAGGAGGGTTAACAGAAGGAAAAGGACAGATTTTACAAGGTCAAAGAACAGGAATAATAGGTGTAACTGGGTAACTCAGACTCTAATTGCTTTCCAATCGTTGGACCCTACAGAAATGTGTGAGGAACTATAGGACCAACTATTTGTACAACCTTCTCTGAATTCAATTAGTTCAGTAGGAAGCCAGCTAATTCACTTAAAGGCTCAAGCTTGGTAAATTAAAACCAAGGTGTTTGAAGCCTGGGAATAAATTCACTGCCCTCAAAAACATCTCTTAATGTGAAGTGAGTAGATAAATCAAATGACCTTTATCAGTCATTTCGTATTAAACTAGTAAAGAAGGAATAAGCAATGTCATCACTTGTGTAGGTTATAACCCCAGAATGGCAATTATCTAAATGAGAACCTCAGTAAACACTGAACGGAACAAAGGCCTTAGCCAATTTCAAAGCAGGGCTTGGTAAAGATCTGAGAAATCTTAGCACAGATCCACAAGGCAAAAAGTAGTCTTTTAGAAAAATTTTATTTCATTTCACTGTAATCATATATGGTATATTTAAATCATGGGAGGAGACTAGATATAACCCCCTGCTAAGAACAGCCTCTCAAGCAAGAAGAATGCAATTCCTTTTCCTATAACTCAGTCTAGCATTTAATTATCATATAAAGCAACAAAAATAATTTACTTGGGGAGTGGCTTACAGTTATATAAATTTTGCCCAATGTTCTAGGCCCCATATTAACATACTAAAGCACTAACCAGGAGAATGCAACACAGACTGTCCGACAGGCATGTCTGTGCTGTGGTCAGATTATCTTAGCTTCAGATCATTAAACAGTCAAGTTGTTCAATAAATCCCTCTTTTCTTTATCGGTAAAAAATAAGGCCACAAGTCTCCATTATGTTTTTGTATCTTCAGTGAGTATAATTACCATTATGGATTTAAAAATATATATCCTGATGTAACAGTTTTAGAAATTATATGTACATGTATGAAATGAACCTATTCTCAGTGCACTGACCAAACCATGTTTCTAGGACTGAAACACAACAACTACTACGTAAGCCTAAACAGACACCAAGTGAAAACAGCTCAAGACCTGGGGGAATGAAGATTCACATGTCATGTAAGGGACAAAATGATATAAACTCTATTGAAAAGCAAGGGAAGGCAAGAGGAGGGTTAACAGAAGAAAAAAGACAGATTTTACAAGGTCAAAGAACAGGAATAATAGGCGTAACTGGGTAACTCAGACTCTAATTGCTTTCCAATCATTGGACCCTACAGAAATGTGTGAGGAACTATAGGACCAACTATTTGTACAACCTTCTCTGAATTCAATTAGTTCAGTAGGAAGCCAGCTAATTCACTTAAAGGCTCAAGTTTGGTAAATTAAAACCAAGGTGTTTGAAGCCTGGGAATAAATTCACTGCCCTCAAAAACATCTCTTAATGTGAAGTGAGTAGATAAATCAAATGACCTTTATCAGTCATTTTGTATTAAACTAGTAAAGAAGGAATAAGCAATGTCATCACTTGTGTAGGTTATAACCCCAGAATGGCAATTATCTAAATGAGAACCTCAGTAAACACTGAACGGAACAAAGACCTTAGCCAATTTCAAAGCAGGGCTTGGTAAAGATCTGAGAAATCTTAGCACAGATCCACAAGGCAAAAAGTAGTCTTTTAGAAAAATTTTATTTCATTTCACTGTAATCATATATGGTATATTTAAATCATGGGAGGAGACTAGATATAACCCCCTGCTAAGAACAGCCTCTCAAGCAAGAAGAATGCAATTCCTTTTCCTATAACTCAGTCTAGCATTTAATTATCATATAAAGCAACAAAAATAATTTACTTGGGGAGTGGCTTACAGTTATATATAGCAAGATTCTTCTAGGAATATATTTTCATCAAATGTTCTAGGCCCCATATTAACATACTAGACATTTCGAATCTGATGGAAAAGTGACAACAGTGAGGGGCTGAAAAGCATGTGTCTTGCCTTTCAGTATAGCTTCGGTCCACTTTCCTAAGGCAATTCTGCAAAACACGTGGTGATAGAAAAGACAGACAAGTGATGTATTTTGCTTAACTTCTTTCAAAGAAAATTAGTTTGAACTTGGTTCAAAAGATTCAGTCAAAGGAAAAGCTTTCTGGTGATAACACTCTTCTGGGACAAGGTGAACAACACCCCCCCCACACACACACTCCAGTCCAGACACACACACGCACAATCTTTAAGTTTCTAAACCAGATGAAGCATCTGTTCAGTGTCTTCCTGCTTTAGGAGCCTGACTGTTCTGTAAAAAGCCAGAAATAACGAAAACTACCATTATCTTTATAAATAGAAGAAGCACTTACCTATCCAAGGAGGCGAAAGTGCAATCTTTACTTCTAGGAGACTAAAATTATCACAGGTATTCTTAGCTTCTCTGATTCTATGAACTACTCAGGGTTTTAAAAGTTCTGTTATTTCAGCTTTTAACAGGTCTAATGATATGAATCTCAGTTCACTTTTCTGGAAACTTGCATACTTATATATTTTAGTTTTTAAAAACATCTTCATCGTTAGAAATGCTGGTTTTACTCCAAACAGCATAGTCATGTTACACAAGTACTAACAAAATGGTTTTCAATTTGTCTATTGAGTATATCCTATGTACAAAGTGCTTTTGCAAGCACTGTGAAGCATACAATGGTGCTCAATGAGCTCCAATTTTAATACTTAATTCCTATTTTAAAACAAGATGAAGTATGACTCATAAATGTAAAAATGCTTTATATTTTATAAAACTCTACAAAAATAAAAGGACTTAGTTCTTATGTTAAAGTAGGGATCCATACAGATATATAAATTAAAAAATATAATATTTTAATTGGTTGGAACATAGAATATTGTTAATATGACCATTCTTGTCAAGGTCATCTACAAATTTAATGTAATTTTAATCAAAATCCCAGCAGGCTTTTTTTTGAAGATACTGACAATCCTAGAATTTAGATAAAAGTAAAAAAAAAAAAAAGATAAAAATAAATTTAGAAGAATTACATAAATTGAAGCCCTACTATATAGCTAAAGTAATCAAGGCAACCTGGTACTGGTGTAAAGATAAAGAGATTAAAGACACAGAATAGACACAACCAATGCACTAAGTCAATTCAATGGTGAAAGAAGTTTTTCCAACAAATGATGCTGAAATAATTGAATCTCTACAGAAAAATAAACCTCAACCTATACCTCATGATACGTACAAAAATTAGCTTAAGAAGGATCATAACCTTGTAGAAAACAGAAATATGAGATTTCTAGAGGAAAAATAAGACTATTTGAGACACTGGACTAGGTAAAGACCTTTCAGAACAGTAGAAACATGTACTCTAAAGGAAAAATACTGATAAAATGCACTTCATCAAAACCAGTAACTTCTATAATCAAAGGTTACCATTAAGAAATGAGTATCAAGTCACAGGCTAGGAAAAATACTTTCAATATATATCTGGCAACATACTCATATCCAGGATATATACAGAGTACAGAGGGACAAATCAATTTTAAAATACCAAAACAACAAAAAGTTAATATTTGCAAAATACTGTCCAGTTTACAAAATATATATGAATTATCAAGAACCTTAGTCATTAAGAAACACAAAAATGTAAAAAGATATCATTTGATATCAACTAGAACAGCTACAATCAAAAGAATAATACAGTTGACCCTTTAACAACTGGCCTTTAACTGTGAGGGTCACTTTTAGGTGGAAGGTTAATGACCCTAAATCCTTCATTGCAAGTCAACTGTAGAACAAATTCTGGTGAGGATATGGGACTAACCGGACCTTCACACACAGCTACTGGGAGAGCAAAGTGATACAAGTACTCTAGAGCTCTGTCAAATCAGTTTTCATCAAGCTAACACATATCAACCTATGACTCAGCAATTTTATTTCTAGCTATTCTTCCAAGAAACGTGAAATCATCTCCGTGAAAAAAATTCTGTAATATTTTTCAGATTTCCCTTAGCTAAAACAGGAAACAAGCCAATTGTCCACATCAAGCAGAGAGCAAATTGTGCTATAAATGTATGAAATAATATTCAAGAATAAAAAAGGACTGTACTCATGATACGTGCAGTAACAAGGGTAAATACCAAATTCAACATGTTAAGTGAATGATGCTGGACTAAAATATCAGTACTTCCTGTCTCTCTTAGACTCTCTCTTTTCCCATCCTAACGATGGTATAAAATCCAAAATCAGACAAAATTAATCTATGGTGACAGAAAAGAAAAAAGAGTGTTGAATAGAGGTGGGGTAAGGATGGAATTTGGCTAGACATACACCACAGGAAAATTTTCTAGAAAGACTTACTATGGAAAGAGCCTATATCATGTCAGTGATTATATGGGCACATACAATTTTGTAAATGCATTGAACTAGACACTTCAGGTTGTTACACTTTTTTGCTTATCAACATGCCTTTAAAATTTATAATACCTTCCTGGTGGATTAGGTGGTAAAGAACCTGCCTGCAATGTGAGAGACCTGGGTTGGGAAGATCTCCTGCAGAAGGAAATAACCCACTGTAGTCTTTCTTTCCTGGAGAATCCCATGGGAAGAGGATCCTGGAGGGCCACCATTCATAGGGCCACAAAGAGTCGGTCACAACTGAGCAACTAACACTTCAATACTTTGTTACTGCAAATATATCAGCAGTTTTCATAAACCCAAAGAACAACACTGACCATCTTAAGTATAATAACCTAAATTGGAGCCCCACCATATAGAATTAATGACTATCCTTCATTGCAAGTCAACTGTAAAAAGAATAATACAGTTGACCCTTTAACAACTGGCCTTTAACTGTGAGGGTCACTTTTAGGTGGAAGGTTAATGACCCTAAATCCTTCATTGCAAGTCAACTGTAGAACAAATTCTGGTGAGGATATGGGACTAACCGGACCTTCACACACAGCTACTGGGAGAGCAAAGTGATACAAGTACTCTAGAGCTCTGTCAAATCAGTTTTCATCAAGCTAACACATATCAACCTATGACTCAGCAATTTTATTTCTAGCTATTCTTCCAAGAAACGTGAAATCATCTCCGTGAAAAAAATTCTGTAATATTTTTCAGATTTCCCTTAGCTAAAACAGGAAACAAGCCAATTGTCCACATCAAGCAGAGAGCAAATTGTGCTATAAATGTATGAAATAATATTCAAGAATAAAAAAGGACTGTACTCATGATACGTGCAGTAACAAGGGTAAATACCAAATTCAATATGTTAAGTGAATGATGCTGGACTAAAATATCAGTACTTCCTGTTTCTCTTAGACTCTCTCTTTTCCCATCTTAACGATGGTATAAAATCCAAAATCAGACAAAATTAATCTATGGTGACAGAAAAGAAAAAAGAGTGTTGAATAGAGGTGGGGTAAGGATGGAATTTGGCTAGACATACACCACAGGAAAATTTTCTAGAAAGACTTACTATGGAAAGAGCCTATATCATGTCAGTGATTATATGGGCACATACAATTTTGTAAATGCATTGAACTAGACACTTCAGGTTGTTACACTTTTTTGCTTATCAACATGCCTTTAAAATTTATAATACCTTCCTGGTGGATTAGGTGGTAAAGAACCTGCCTGCAATGTGAGAGACCTGGGTTGGGAAGATCTCCTGCAGAAGGAAATAACCCACTGTAGTCTTTCTTTCCTGGAGAATCCCATGGGAAGAGGATCCTGGAGGGCCACCATTCATAGGGCCACAAAGAGTCGGTCACAACTG
Organism: Tragulus kanchil; assembly: GCA_022376925.1. Lineage (NCBI taxonomy): Eukaryota > Metazoa > Chordata > Mammalia > Artiodactyla > Tragulidae > Tragulus > Tragulus kanchil. The sequence goes on from JAIOJX010000004.1 coordinate 35,257,744, forward strand.
AGCAACTAACACTTCAATACTTTGTTACTGCAAATATATCAGCAGTTTTCATAAACCCAAAGAACAACACTGACCATCTTAAGTATAATAACCTAAATTGGAAGTCACAAATACTCCCAACTACTCAACAGCGTTTTGTATGTTGTTCCATAGAGTAACAGCACTGTACAATAACAAGCCTATGCAGGTACATAACAAAATTAAATTAAAGTAGGATATATATGTAAGCCAACTTCTCAAAGGAGGAGTAATCCCCAAAGAACTAAGTATTAACTATAAACATGTATTAGTAGGTTTCCTGGAGGCTTTCATTTAATTTCTGGATTATCAGCTTTAACAGCACATATCAGTAATACCTTTTGCTTTACTACATACCTTGATTATTACTCCAACAAAAGAAACAACTGTTTAAATTCATGGAGAGCAATCGAATATTCATCAATTCATTTTGCTTTAATTTCCTTTTGTATGAGTCAGGGAATCAGCAAATCATCTGAATAGGCTCTAAATTGTTAAATTATAATTTCCTCAGAATCAGCGTTTTCCTAAGACTTCTGAAAAAAAGAAGGGTTGATCCAAGCTACACCATGTATTATTTTGTCCTAATAAATGTTACAGAGTGACAGTGAATATTCCTCATATTGCCAAAAGACATAAATATTAAGTTTCCTATAATACAGTTACATATTAAAATGCATACTTTCAGACTGATATACCAACATAAATGAGCCCAAAAAGTCACCGTCAAACTTTACATGCTCCAGTTGTGTGGACAAGGCTTTGCACCTAACAACTGCTTTCACAAACAATTGATCATGGAAGAGTTCCTCATGCCTCTTACTACCCCACAGTTAATTGACTTAATTTATACTATATTTGCAATTAAACTTAAATCATCAATCTGAAACCTCCAGCCTTAGACTGGTTTGCTATGCAGCTGCTATCAGCAATAACATTTAATATTTCAAGGTATTTTTGAATTATGAGGAACACAAAACTAAATAAATAATCTATTAAAAATAATCAAGAAGTGTTACTTCAAATTGATCCATACTACTTTCCAAAGAATATAGAGAAATTATTTACAGAAACAATTTTGCTTAGTTTTGTTTTTCTATTTGTAAAGTTGACTTCTGAATGTATTTCATTTTTAAAATAATCACCATGTGAACTCTGTTACTAACTAAAGAGGTAAATCATTAGGAGTTTCATTCTTCTAATTTATTTAATACTTTCCTTTATAATATAAACTATTAAACTTTACATATATATAAAATAAGCATTGACAGTTACTAAATAATGTGATCGCATTTTGGTATCAGAAGCTAAGCAAATTCTTAAATTGAAAAGTAAAATCAATAAAGCACTAATTCAAAAATAAGCTATGGCTTATGATCCATATATAATTTTGAAATTCAGCTTCTTAAAAGCAAAATAAAGCATGTTTCTCTAAAATAATTTTTATAACATTAGCTGAAATATTTTAAATAGTGTCACTACCACTATTTTAAGGACACTTATTAAGCTGTTTCTCTGGACTGGCATTGGAACCAGGAGAAGTTCAAGTTTTCGGTAGCAGGGGTGTAGCAGGAGAAAAGATGACCCCAGTTCCTTTGGAGGTGGCAACTTTGTCAAGAAGGCAAAAGAATGATTTAAGTTTTTAATTCCCTGTATTTGCATAAAAAACAGAATTTTCACAAACATTTTAATGCTATATATGTGAATAAATTAGAAAATATTATACCCAACAAACAAAACAGAGTTTGTGAGTAACTCAGTATGTGAGTTATTTCAAAACTTCAAGAAACAGAAAATTCCTATAGTTTTTAAAGTGTTCCATGAAAGAGAAGGTTCTGTATTATTTCTGCAAATCTAGTAGCCCCCCCAAACCAAGCTTGATAATTATAGCTCAAACTATAACTTATAAAAATTGATGTAAACATCCTAAAATATCAGCAGAGCATAATCAGATATACTTCTAAATACTTATACCCAGTGGCACAAACATATTACAAAGTTACAATAATTAAAACCATGTGCCACTTTCACATTAATGGAGAAGCATTCCAGTAAGTACATCTTTAAGCTGATGCAAATATATACTAGCATTTAGTATATGATACATGCTTGATTTTCCACCCACTCTTTTAAGTTACATTTGGACACATAGATAACCATTGTTGGGAAAAACAAAGAGCAATTCTTACACACTTAAATATGATATCCAAAACAGAATTCATAAAGAAAAATAAAGATGTATTTTACACAATACATTTAACTTTTGCATAATAAACATAATAAATATAAAGACAAACAAAACTTAAGACAATATACTTGTAACATGTAAGTCACTTCCTTCATGTTTTTGAAGTCAGGCTTGACATAAATACCGTACATAAAAATGAAATCCATTCCTGAAATATCTATGGCCTCCTTTTAGCCTACAAGGCATTAGCTTATGCTCTGTTCCCCTTCATTATAACGTGAGCTCTGTGTGAACAGGAATTAGCTTCGTTCACTGTCTGTAATTCCAACATCCAGAATAGTTCTTGGCATCTACTTCTACTCAATAAAGGTATTGAATAGATCATAAAACTAGTGGTTTGATATTTATTTCTGAAAAAAAATCTCTAAATCTAGACACCAAAGTGACACCATTATAACTTTTTTAAGTGATGCATACTTACATATTCAAAAATTATTAAAAGTTCAAAACAAAGATAAGCAGTTAACTGCCCCACATACAAAAAAGTCAGAGTTTCTTTCTTATCACATAAGAAGAAGCCAAGCAATAGGTTTTACAAATAATTTTTCCACATAATCTTTTGCCATTGTATATCTCTTTTAGAAAGATGTATCTTTCAGAGCTTTTAGACTAGGAGTGGGAAGCACACAATTACTGGGTCACAAGCATACAAACTGTTTGAGAACCATTGAGGCACTTGCAAGAGAGGTAGAACTATAGTGGCCCAAAGGTGGTAAAGTTTGTGGTGACATAAAGATTGTCATGGCACCACCAACTCTAAACAGCTGATGCAGAGGCTCTAGGCTCCTGGGCAGACACAGCACCCAGGCTGTCTTTTCCACTCTGCCAAGTACATCTGGGTTCAGAGGTGTGACTGCCTGGTGGGAGGAGGTAAAGTAGAAACGCTGAAGAAAAGTTATTGGTGGTAGAGCTCAAGGGACTGATCCCCACAGCACTAGGGCAATTAGCCTATGAAGGGGCTCCCTGCAGCTCCTCTGCCCAACAAGGAAAGAACACCAAGTGCTCTGATTTTGTTGCACATACTTTCCTTGTCAATTTTGATAATAAAATGACCGTCTAAAGCTCTCCTCCATACTCAATTAGTATTTGATGGCAATTTGATAATTTCAGGTAAAAACCCAAATCCTGATTTTAAAGCATTTATACATAAGACAACTATGGAAACAAGCAGGTAATTTATTTAGTCAGTTCTCAGAGTCTGCCACTACCTATGTATTTATTGCTTTCAAAAAGTGTATCACTTGTGTTATAAATCACATGTCACTGCCTCAGTGTGTCAAGAAGATAAGAATTTATTAAATGAGTTAATGGGTTTATCAAAGGAACATGTTTTTGTAAAACCAGAGAAAGATTTATACACCACCAGCATTGCTTTTCATTCATATTTTTCACTCATTCATGTTTGCCTCAACTCAGACAACAAATATCAGCTGCCTACTGTATACAAAGTACCATGTTTTCTGGGTGGATATACACATTAATTTCTTCCTGCCCCCCATGGAGTTTGCAAGAATACATTACTAACAAGAGTGAAAAAGAAATAAGCTAATAAATAAGCGATTGCATAACTGTGATTTTTGAAAACTGCTGTAATTTCAAAAAAGGACAAATAATAGAAACTAATGACAGAAGTATATTGAGAGAGAGAGGGGGAGAGAGAGAGAGGGAGAGTGTGTGTGTGTTAGCTTCAGTTACTTGGAGAAGGTGATCAGAAACAGTCTCAGGTTGTGCAGTTTAAGCTGAGGAATGATCTGGGGACAGAAAATGACAGCATGTAGAAGGAGACAGCTAGAAATAAATAAATGGGAAAAAGGTAGAAATAGATATAGATGGTGGTTTCAAGAAGAAAATGAATACTTCACAGACCCCAATATAAACAAACATGCAAAAACAGCCAAAGATGGGAATTTGTACATTGCATTATTATTTAGCTCATATGTACATGACATTAAAATAGCAATGGATAGGAGAATAATTATAATTTGCAGAGAAGAAATCCGGTTATTCTGAGATTCTGTGGGCAGAGAATGCATCATGTAGTAGTAATGATCATTATGGTGAATACAGAATGAAGAAAAATATAAAGCAAAACTCCAGTGAAGGCTAATGAAAAACACAATTACGAAATAAAAAATGACATAGATAAGTGTTACTTGGAAAACGATGCTCTGATAGAAAAACTTAACCAGCCAAACAACCGTATTTGCACAATTAAAAAGTACAGACTAATGTAGGTGGTATTATTTTAGGAAGCACATCCCTAGAATTGTCTTTTGAGACTTTGGCAAGTCTGTTGCATAAATATGTAGGCTATTTGGACAGATTTCAAATGAAACAACTAAAATGATGAAAGGAACGGCTTACAATAAGGACAGATTAAAGAAAAAAAATAGGTATGACTTTAGCATTTCAGAAACTAGAGACGAAACATTATGCTTGACAAATATTTGAAACATGTAAATCTGAGGGAAAAGAATTCTTTGGGTACAAGATTGCACAATTACGAGCATGCTAAAAAGAAAACAAAAAACAAACCTTCCTCCTAGTCATACTGTTGTTTTCCAGTAAGAACCATCCGAACCAATAACCCGAGATGGGCAAGGATTAACGCACCATGCAGACACAGACATTGTTCCCAGTAGCCTAACCCCTGCAGACCTCAAAATATGTAGAGGTCTGTCTGAATATGACAAAGTAGGTCAGGGCACAACTGAAGACATTTTCCTATTACCCAGCCGTGCTTTAAATTTAGAAGGGATCCTTCCTTGGATTTAAGGCTTTTCTCTGTAATTTTGCTAAAGTGACAAGAGTCCTGGACATGGGTCTACAAAACCTACTGCTGAGTGCTTATCATTGGGAATAGAATTACTCAGTCTCTATCCTTATCTGTCAATGGGGATAATAATAATCCCCTAGATTTTTGTGAGGTTTACAGGAGCTGTTGCACTTGAAAACATACTTTATGTGCTTCAAAACATAGCTCTTAGTGAACATATCAATTATTTTAATGAGCTCAGTGTTGAAAAAGCATAGGATAAAGACAAGAGCATGCGATGCCTAGGATGAGGCTCTTGCATCTGTCTTCCTGTTCAAAAGGAAATCATCTCTCTTCTGTGTCATTGTTTACCCTGCAGCCCTCTTACCTGGTTGTATTTCTTTCTCCCGTGGCTTCTAGACATGAGAATGAAACTTTCTGAACATTCTCTCTTTCCTCTCAAACAGCAGCAATAAGAAACTACCAAGTTTTAATTTCATGCCAAAGACCTCTATTCTCTAATACTACTCCCCCAAGAAAGAAATCTCCTGATCCTTGTACCATAGCCTTTCAGTCATTACAGATTTGTGTTCCTGGTTCACTCTCATTCCCTCCAATATTTCTCCTGATTTAATTTTTTGGCATTTCACGCTCTACATAGATTTTTCCAAATGCTTTGACTTGTTTCCTTCAAAGATCTTATCTTCTATGCTCCTTCAACCATAACTCCTATGGTCATGTTTCCAAATCTACATTAATACTTATCAATACTACAGTAGAATTACTGAAATGACCCCAATCATCTCACTCCTAATACCCTTACTTTCTTTCTTGTTCATTCCATTTGTACCCAAATCTCAGTCTTTCAAATCTGCCAGGATTTCCAGCAGATATTATCACCTCTTGACAGAACTCCATTTTTCTCATGGCCAGTGAGGAGAAAGGGACTTTGGAAATTACCTTAGTTTGAGGTTTCTTGACGCAAAATGATGAAGCCATTTGGGTTGAAAAATTCACAAATGGTTGAATATTTCTTGAAATGGATAACCACAAAGGCCAGGTTGGAAAAGAAGAGTGATCAGAAGGCCTGAAAATTAGAGCAATGATAAGAATGGATTTGGTGGGAATGAGGACAAGGAGAGCTAGAAAGACAGAAAATTCTGGTAAGAAATGGAAAGTCTGAGAAATTTAAAGTGCTCAGAAATGAGCCAATCACATGAAGAGAAAGTCTAATGAACAGCATTGCCAGCAGATACTTAAAAATGGAGATGGAATTATTAGTGTTAAACTTCCCAGACGTTTAACATCAAAATATTAAATGGGTCACAAGTTTACAGGGAGATAAAGCATACAGAAAAAGTCACTGAGAAAGTTCAGGATGTTGTCATGGTTAGTCACTGGCACCAAAAAGAAAAGGAAGTGCTAGATACTGATCGAAGGTAAGTGTTAATGTTGTTCTGAGAGGCAGAAAATAGTTTCCTAAAAAACAAATACTAAACCAGCTCCTCCTTCTCATCTTGTGCATCAAAGAACCGAGGAAAAAAGCACCAACTATAACTATCTCAAGCAAAATGATATAGCAGAAATGAGCAAAAATAAGTGGAATCAGAGCACATAGAATCCAGTTCAAACTCTATTATTGGTGGCTTGAATTATGGGACATGTTGAATTTAAGTGATGTGATTTTTTCAAACATCAGGTTCCCTATCTGTTGAATGAAATTAAGAATGCCTTTTCTGAATATGGCCCATAGAACAGACACAGAAAATGCTTATGAAACTTAAACTACTGTATTATTATTATTATTATTATTATTAGGAAACAAATATAACAAAGCATCAGAAGCCCATTTCAGCTATAAAATACTGTACCTATGTACAGAAGACAATATTACCAAGATGATGTATATTAGATGATATAATTTTCATCATTTTGCAAAACAATTGAAGCAAATTCAATTTTAGTTTTAAAAAATAAATCATATTTTGGTTAAATAACTCTTAAAAGAAATCAGAAAGTGTAATTTTCTAGCTGATACAGTTTGAGACAATTTGTGCTTTTGTTTGGCTAAAATTTAAATGAGAATTGAGTATAAGGAAAATAAAATACCTGCTTCAAATTAGCAGAAATGAAAACCTAGTTAACCTTTAAAATCACCATGTCCTACATTGTGTATCCGTTAGTCTTTAAAATCATTTGTCTTGCATAACATATTTGGAAATCAGAGAAAGCATGCTCTTACAAATCAAACTGAATAACAATGGGGCAATCAAATCCTAGAAAACCAAAGTAAATTATAAAAAGCAAGTTGAAGTTAAAATTGAACAGAAAATTTTTGAAGAAAATACATTTGAATCATTTCCCAAGTACATTTCCCCTGTCTTCTCTGTTCATAGGAGCAACACATTTTTCTGAAAAACACATTATTTCTTTCTTACCAAGTAGAGTATGCTCCAAACTTTAGTCCTGAAGGTGAAAAAAGGTACTGACATTTCACTAAATTAAATTTGAAAATTAAAACAATACTAGGATTCACTGGCACCAAAAGAAAAGGAAGTGCTAGATACTGATCGAAGGTAAGTGTTAATGTTGTTCTGAGAGGCAGAAAATAGTTTCCTAAAAAACAAATACTAAACCAGCTCCTCCTTCTCATCTTGTGCATCAAAGAACCGAGGAAAAAAGCACCAACTATAACTATCTCAAGCAAAATGATATAGCAGAAATGAGCAAAAATAAGTGGAATCAGAGCACATAGAATCCAGTTCAAACTCTATTATTGGTGGCTTGAATTATGGGACATGTTGAATTTAAGTGATGTGATTTTTTCAAACATCAGGTTCCCTATCTGTTGAATGAAATTAAGAATGCCTTTTCTGAATATGGCCCATAGAACAGACACAGAAAATGCTTATGAAACTTAAACTACTGTATTATTATTATTATTATTAGGAAACAAATATAACAAAGCATCAGAAGCCCATTTCAGCTATAAAATACTGTACCTATGTACAGAAGACAATATTACCAAGATGATGTATATTAGATGATATAATTTTCATCATTTTGCAAAACAATTGAAGCAAATTCAATTTTAGTTTTAAAAAATAAATCATATTTTGGTTAAATAACTCTTAAAAGAAATCAGAAAGTGTAATTTTCTAGCTGATACAGTTTGAGACAATTTGTGCTTTTGTTTGGCTAAAATTTAAATGAGAATTGAGTATAAGGAAAATAAAATACTTGCTTCAAATTAGCAGAAATGAAAACCTAGTTAACCTTTAAAATCACCATGTCCTACATTGTGTATCCGTTAGTCTTTAAAATCATTTGTCTTGCATAACATATTTGGAAATCAGAGAAAGCATGCTCTTACAAATCAAACTGAATAACAATGGGGCAATCAAATCCTAGAAAACCAAAGTAAATTATAAAAAGCAAGTTGAAGTTAAAATTGAACAGAAAAATTTTGAAGAAAATACATTTGAATCATTTCCCAAGTACATTTCCCCTGTCTTCTCTGTTCATAGGAGCAACACATTTTTCTGAAAAACACATTATTTCTTTCTTACCAAGTAGAGTATGCTCCAAACTTTAGTCCTGAAGGTGAAAAAAGGTACTGACATTTCACTAAATTAAATTTGAAAATTAAAACAATACTATCGTAAAAGAGTAAATATAATTTACCTCCTCCAAAATATCCACCAGTTAAACAGATTGGACATGATGTCCATGTTTTATAAATAAGACAATCATTTAACAAAATATCTCCATGACATATAGAACGCATGACTTACTGAAATACATCATAGCTATAGTTAAGATAGCAGGCTCTAGATTTAAATTAGTATTATTACTAATGAAGTACTTAGTAGATTGTTTATTTGGGAGATCATTTAACCTCTCTGCATCTGCTTTCTCACTCATATGTAAATAATAAGACAATTTGCTTCACAGAATCCTTGCGAGAATCAAAGATGGTACTTATAACAGGGGAACGCACAACATGCACTAAATACATGTCAAACTTACTAACTCTACCTAAGACAGACATCAAGATGAATGTCCCTTGCTAACTTATCTAGCAAGATGCTTAACAGAAATGAGGGCAGTCCCCAAGTAAAGAAAGAAAAAAAAAACTGATGTCTGAAAAATTACTGATTGTTAGTTTAGCTAGAAATATGAGAACCCTGTATCTAACAAATAAATCTATGACTCAGAGGCAGTCTTTCCTTTAAATGAAAATACACACCAAACACAACTCTTACTTACTGTGCTAACACGCTAATATTACATGTTTAACAATGCTCTTGCAGGCATATTGAGAAACATTTTCAAAGTAATTCACTCTACAGCACAGATGCTACAAAAAAAAAAGGAAAGAAGTAAAAATGTTTATGTAAGTAATTAAGAAAACTTTTAAAAGTTCCTGGATTACTCTGGACTTTGCATCTTTTATAACATACTGCTGTTTAAAATATGTCAGTATTTCTTAGGAAACACTGATGGGGGCATGTGGATAGCTCCATTCATTTTGAGAAATACTGAATGTTTTAGTTTTGTTGTTGCTCTTGTTTAGTTGTGTTGCTTTTTGGCCTAGCACTGTTCTAAGCCCTGTATAAAGTACAATATGTACAACAAGATTTTATAAATAAATTTTAAAGCATTTTTAATAGTAATTTGCATTTTTTGACTATGGGCAACATTTCAAACTAGTGTTGACAATACAAAAGTTAAATATAGAAAGAAAAAAATGAATAAACACATAGGAAAAACTGTGGATAAAGTTAAGAGTTCAGCTGGTATATAGAGCCAAAAATGTGAATAGAAGAGGGTATCAGAGATGTGAGCATGGATAAGACTTGCCTACAATTAGAAGACTGCTTTATATTACTGGGAGGGGTTTGTGAAATAATTTCCAATAAAAATATTCTTCAGTGTTTCCACTTGACTGTTCCAGTCTTTTCTGCTCAAGAGTCATCAGCCAATTTGCCCTGAATAGTCTTTATATAATCTCCAGTGGCAGTAAAATGTAAATGGTCATCCTGACCTCAGTACAAGAAGAGACTAAAGAGGATTACTGTGCAACCCCCCAAATAAATGTCTTTATCAAATCAATCATAAACCTAAAAGAATGCATGGTATCCTAACCCATTTAGAGACTGCCTTCAATCATGCACAAAATCATTTAATGAGAGATTAAAACTTTGGCCTTTCCATCTGTGGACTGTTACACTATAATAAATTATTTTTAAAGAGACTGATCAGTTGGATACAGATTTGTTTTAGAAAATGGAAAAGTAAAGCTTAGCTCCAGAGTCAATTTTCTTTCTCCATAGTAACAATCACATTCCAAAAGTGCTTTAGTACTTTAAAAGCCTTTGCTTAAATTCTTGAATTTAAATCCTCCATTCTACTTCATGCACTATTAAATCTTCTGTTGAACAAATCCTAGACAGCTACTATCATAACTTATGTGTTAAAACAAAGTAGCAGTACATTTTCTTCTAAAGTGTAACCAAATAATTATAGGACATCTTATCTGTATAAGGACATCTTATCTTAACAGTAGAAGATATATCTACTTCTTTCTACATAATTGAGTCCTGTGTTTTATAATTTGTATCTTCACTCATTACTTTAGGAGAAAAATCAAGAAATATATATATATAAACATAGTCTCCGAAATTATGGGAAAATAAAGTTTCAAACCAGCATATTCTTCAGATATGTCTCTTTCACCTTTAATTTCAAGCTGAAACATTTTGAGCAAAATCTCTTCAACACTGCACATATCTCACAGCCTTTGTACCCCACAAATGTTGAGCATATGGCAGTGAGTCTCTGCCTAGGATACAAGATCAATATTGGCATCAATTAGGGGCATATCCTCTCAGGGTAAAGTCTCTTGGCCTTTAAACTTAGCCCTTTCTCCATCCAAAGTAAATGTCCTAGTTTTTTACAACATAAGGTAGCTCTGCTTTTACATATACTTTTTTCAATCTCCTCTTTGTCTAGTAGCTGCCATGTTTTATTGCTCTGATTAAGCCTGACTTATTACTTCATATGCCTTTAATTTTTTTGGATCTAGTTTACAGTGAACCCAGGAACCAAGATAAATAGACTTTTCTGTATGATTTAAGGCAGAAATGCAATATCTGTTTTAAGTGGTTAGGAGTGTTTGATGTTTCCTCCTAGGTTCTTAGCTCTGTGCTACAGGCAAAGCAAGAGATTTCTCTACAAGTAGGGTGGACAGAAACTATTAACCAATTGATAGTTTTAGGAAGCACACTCAGATCAAATCGAGGGGTAAAATTCTGAATTGCTCCATAATTCAGACCCTACTTTATTTCCGTTTATGTTTTAAACCTCAGGGTTTAGTAGGCTTTCATTATCATTTTCATTTTTGCTTTTTTTTTTTTATTCCTCACAAGAAAGCAAATGCCAAATGCCACAATGTTTTGGAGATTTGCAACCTTTCAAAAATGACAAAATTTTATAGTGGATGCTGTGCCTTAGTGCTAATCAGCAAGGAAATGTGGTGCGTGCATGCTAAGTCACTTTAGTTGGGTCCCACTCTTTGTGACCCTATGGAAGGTATTAGGCTCCTCTGTCCATGGAATTCTCTAGGCAAGAATAGTGGAGTGGGTTGCCATGCCATCCTCTAAGGGATGTTCCAGACACAGGGATAGAACCTGTGTCTCCTGCATTACTGTGGATTCTTTACCAATATTGGGAAAGGGGTTATTTAAGGAGGACTCAGTCAAAGAAAGGATATACCACTGGAGACAGACGTGGCACAATATCAGAGACTTAATAGAAATCTGAGAGAACCTGTATAATAGAAATGATGCAATGGTTAATCTGTGACACTATTTTAAAGGTTATATCAGCAGATGCTAGAACTAACCTTTGAGGAAAGGTTTATTAATTAAGGATTAATTACCAAACAAATAATGTTAAGTCACTGACAGATACTCAAATGCAATAGATACATATATATAAAGATTAATAACTATCTGAAACATGTAATGATAAAACATTATCATGTCATTTAGTCTCTTTTGGCCACATGACTTATTTTGAACTTGCAAGTTCCAGGAAACATACACTTTACCACTGTGACTAAAAAAAAAAAAGTGGTAATCTCTTCCAGTACTATAGATCTGTATATATAAATAGTTGAAAATATATCCACATAAATATAATAGTATTTCTATGAATGAAATTTACAGTTTATATGGAGAGTACATTTAAAAGTATGCCAAACAATCAGTAATGTTAAAATTTTACCTCCTAGGTTCTTAGCTCTGTGCTACAGGCAAAGCAAGAGATTTCTCTACAAGTAGGGTGGACAGAAACTATTAACCAATTGATAGTTTTAGGAAGCACACTCAGATCAAATCGAGGGGTAAAATTCTGAATTGCTCCATAATTCAGACCCTACTTTATTTCCGTTTATGTTTTAAACCTCAGGGTTTAGTAGGCTTTCATTATCATTTTCATTTTTGCTTTTTTTTTTTTTTTTTTTTTTCCTCACAAGAAAGCAAATGCCAAATGCCACAATGTTTTGGAGATTTGCAACCTTTCAAAAATGACAAAATTTTATAGTGGATGCTGTGCCTTAGTGCTAATCAGCAAGGAAATGTGGTGCGTGCATGCTAAGTCACTTTAGTTGGGTCCCACTCTTTGTGACCCTATGGAAGGTATTAGGCTCCTCTGTCCATGGAATTCTCTAGGCAAGAATAGTGGAGTGGGTTGCCATGCCATCCTCTAAGGGATGTTCCAGACACAGGGATAGAACCTGTGTCTCCTGCATTACTGTGGATTCTTTACCAATATTGGGAAAGGGGTTATTTAAGGAGGACTCAGTCAAAGAAAGGATATACCACTGGAGACAGACGTGGCACAATATCAGAGACTTAATAGAAATCTGAGAGAACCTGTATAATAGAAATGATGCAATGGTTAATCTGTGACACTATTTTAAAGGTTATATCAGCAGATGCTAGAACTAACCTTTGAGGAAAGGTTTATTAATTAAGGATTAATTACCAAACAAATAATGTTAAGTCACTGACAGATACTCAAATGCAATAGATACATATATATAAAGATTAATAACTATCTGAAACATGTAATGATAAAACATTATCATGTCATTTAGTCTCTTTTGGCCACATGACTTATTTTGAACTTGCAAGTTCCAGGAAACATACACTTTACCACTGTGACTAAAAAAAAAAAAGTGGTAATCTCTTCCAGTACTATAGATCTGTATATATAAATAGTTGAAAATATATCCACATAAATATAATAGTATTTCTATGAATGAAATTTACAGTTTATATGGAGAGTACATTTAAAAGTATGCCAAACAATCAGTAATAATTGTTTCACCACAATCACCTCATAGCTCTATAGGCATTTCCTTGTAAATTACTCAGGAAACCCCTGAAAAATAAAGGTTCAACCTACCTAACGTATACTTATTTGTGTGAGGTAGTTAGAGCAAGTCTGCTTCCAAGTTAAAATCCCATGGTATAAACAGTTAGGTCTTTCCAACTCACTTTCCCTCTTTTTCTCAGGGGAGCACTGAAAACTTAACTAACATCATCAGTTTCACAGAGAGTAAAAAGTCACTCTATGTGGATTTGCAGAGTAGCATTTATTGTGCTATTTCCCCAGCCCCCTGCCCCAATCTTTCCTTTAAAAGATCTCCATTGATTATTCTGACACCTGCTGGCAAGGTCACAGTTGATTCCAGTCTACTTTTCCCTTCAACAATTCCGGCAAAGTAAAGACCGTTTAGAGGTATTTTCAGTAACCATTAAGTGGTAATCATTCAGTGTAAGTATTTATAGTACTTAATTTCTGGCATTATGATGCAACCATGAGAAAATTTTCAATAATCCAGTCCATACAGTCAACTACTTATGTCTTCATATATAAACACATGTTTGTATTTCATTAACCAAAAGATGGTAATCATTACATGGGCTGTGATTTAAAGCACAAAAACAGGCTAGACATCTTCCTTAAAACACAGATAAGAATTGAATAACAGGAATGGCTTAGCTTTGGTTTTCTATGATTTTTTAAAACATAATAAAATCAGTTTGCAAACTATTTGGGAAATAAACTCAAACTCATACAAACTCATAGGGGCAGAAAATATAGATACATATATATAAAGATTAATAAACTATTTTTGAAAACTTTTGTAATGATAAAACATTATCACGTCATTTAGTCTCTTTTGGCCACATGACTTATTTTGAACTTGCAAGTTCCAGGAAACATACACTTTACCACTGTGACTAAAAAAAAAAAAAAAAAAAAGTGGTAATCTCTTCCAGTACTATAGATCTGTATATATAAATAGTTGAAAATATATCCACATAAATATAATAGTATTTCTATGAATGAAATTTACAGTTTATATGGAGAGTACATTTAAAAGTATGCCAAACAATCAGTAATAATTGTTTCACCACAATCACCTCATAGCTCTATAGGCATTTCCTTGTAAATTACTCAGGAAACCCCTGAAAAATAAAGGTTCAACCTACCTAACGTATACTTATTTGTGTGAGGTAGTTAGAGCAAGTCTGCTTCCAAGTTAAAATCCCATGGTATAAACAGTTAGGTCTTTCCAACTCACTTTCCCTCTTTTTCTCAGGGGAGCACTGAAAACTTAACTAACATCATCAGTTTCACAGAGAGTAAAAAGTCACTCTATGTGGATTTGCAGAGTAGCATTTATTGTGCTATTTCCCCAGCCCCCTGCCCCAATCTTTCCTTTAAAAGATCTCCATTGATTATTCTGACACCTGCTGGCAAGGTCACAGTTGATTCCAGTCTACTTTTCCCTTCAACAATTCCGGCAAAGTAAAGACCGTTTAGAGGTATTTTCAGTAACCATTAAGTGGTAATCATTCAGTGTAAGTATTTATAGTACTTAATTTCTGGCATTATGATGCAACCATGAGAAAATTTTCAATAATCCAGTCCATACAGTCAACTACTTATGTCTTCATATATAAACACATGTTTGTATTTCATTAACCAAAAGATGGTAATCATTACATGGGCTGTGATTTAAAGCACAAAAACAGGCTAGACATCTTCCTTAAAACACAGATAAGAATTGAATAACAGGAATGGCTTAGCTTTGGTTTTCTATGATTTTTTAAAACATAATAAAATCAGTTTGCAAACTATTTGGGAAATAAACTCAAACTCATACAAACTCATAGGGGCAGACTAATCAGCTATGAGAGAATCCATACCATCAAATACATATTTCAAAATTTGCTGTCTGTTTCTCATTAAGGATTCTAATTTACTCCAGTCTGAACTGAGTTCTGCAATGCACACTGTTTTTCATGGGTTTCTTTACTTGCTAAGGAATACAATGAACCTACTACATAATAAATGATACTCAAAGATATTGGCACCTCAGGTTATGTTCCACGAACAATAGATAACAGAATTAACTTTCTTAGGCGCTAGGAAACTCTCAGATCAGGCAGGATTTCAAAAGTGTATACAACATAACATATGCATTCCATCTCATTATTCAAAACCCTTCAAAAGACGTTTTAAAAAATAAATTAAAATTTTTATATTTAATATCAGAGTTTAAATAAGAGTTGGGACTACTAATTTAGAATCTAAAAACTGTCAAATTCTTACTTTGTCATGGCTTTGAATAACCAAGCTTTTCTAGTTTAATCATGCATATTTTAATCCCTTTTCATTTTGTGAGAGGGGAAAGTCACACATATCTAGCATTAAAGGCAAGCTTTATTAAAATATTTACCAAAAGTACCCTACATCCTGAATATACATTTTGTATAAACACTTACTTTAAAATAACTGAGAAAAATAGAAGAGCTTTAATTTAGAAAAGAGTTCAGCAGTAAAGGACAGTTGCCTAATTTTGAAGATCTTGGTGAAACCCAAAACCTCAGAGGGGAGAATGGACCATTTCATTTTTTGTAAACCTTAATTTGTATTATTACAAGTGTTTTCCCCAAACTGTAAATTTAAAACAAAACACATTTCAACTGTAAGAAAATATGTCAGAAATAATCAGAAACAAAAACTATTCAGGACAAGAGGATGAAAAAAGTATTTGTACCCTAACAGAGGCTTTGCATTCGTGTCAAAGTGTCACAGCAGGATACTTTACCTTCACTTACTTATTATGTTTAATTTAGTATTTCAAAATTATTTAAAATGTTTCACCTAGAATCTGAAGTTAGCATTCATTTTTGAAGTATAAAATTAATGACTATGTGAACCAGGTAATAGGACACGAATGTGTGATAATTTCTAAAAGTACAGAAATCTGTTACTTCAGCCAAGACACTGTTATAGTAACTATACAAGCATGGGTGTTTTTACCTCCTGTGACACTGTTCACGTACTAATTGATTCCCATGCAGAATTAAATAAAAATTGCCATTGATTAAAAAAAGGAAATGCAAATGGCAATGATTCATAGTATTTAGGACATGTCTAGACATTTTTAGACCGTGCTATTTGCTTAAAGACTTCAGACACAAACTGCAAGCACAGGGACAGATTGCATAAGATGTCACGTGCTTGCTGCAACTGTATGCATGTTACTGGATTTTTTAGAGCAACTCATAAGGATGAATAATTTAAGAGCTAATAAAATATTCACTCTGACTGATCCATTGGTTTAATTTTAAAATAGAAAACGACTAATAAAAAGTACATGTCCTTATCAAATCTTAGTCAAGAATGCACGTAAGTTGCAACCCACACAAGGAAAAGCCAAGTTATAAAAGGTATACAATAGACAAAAGCTGTCTGGGGAGGTGGGGTGGGGTGGGGTGGGGGCGGTGCAAGGTAAATTCTCAGGGTTAACACTGGCTTCAGTAAGTTTGCTCAAAGTTTAATCTTTGGGAGTTGTAAGGCAAGCTGCACTCTGCCTTTTTGAAGGGCTAAGGGAGAATAAATTAGGGCGATGCAAGTTTAACAAAAAGAGCTCATGGAAAATGGTTCATTTCATTCTTAAAACCCTCTATCCCTTTCCCCACAGGCTGTTGGGGAAAAAAAAAATCTTCTGAAGAATGTGGAGTACACCGTGCCTGAGCATTGACTAGGAGCGAGAAAGAGAGCCTAGGCAAGTACTAAGGCTGGACCGCCTGGCAGAGAAGCTCCCTAGGCGCGGGTATCTTTAGGCGCAGAGCTGGGGCTACACAAGACAGGACTCATCCTGCCCCCGGGCTCCTGCAAGCAGACAGACCTAGGCAGGCCAGCCTGGCCACACAGGCTAGATGCGCTTTCTCCACCGCCCGCTCAGCTCTCCACCTCGGTGCTGGTGCCGGACTGATGTGGAGGCGACCTTGGCATGGAGTAGATGCCCCCGTGAGTGGGTGAGTCTGTGTTTTCGGTTTGGGGATGGGAACGGAGGCAGCGAAGGGAGGAGGAGATGGGAGTGCCTGCTGTTTCCCCTTCCATTCCTGGGGAGGAATCAAAGCGCAGACCCTTCCACACGGGAAATGAAAGAAAGGAGAAATATGTAGCGGGAGCTGGAGCACTGCCTTCCGCCTGTCCACGAGAGGCTCCGCAGCACAACTACAGAGCCATCACCATTCCTTAACCTTCTTCATTGGAGTGGCTGCCTCTGCCGGATAACTGGAAGGGCACACTGTAAAACGCCAGCGAGGCATACACCTACACACACGCCTACAGACTGGGGGAAATTGCCACCTTCTAGGGGCAGGCGGGAGGGAAGGAGAAAGGGAGGGAAGGGGAAGGGGATGAGCCGAGGGGAACCCCTCCCCATCACCCCGACCCACCACCTCCCCAGCCCCTGGAAAAGCAGGACCTGGATAGCTGCTAGCTGGGCACCAAAGGCATCTGGCCAGAAGCACCCGGCTTCTTGAGCACATAGTAGCCCAAGAGTTCACAGTTCTCCTCTGAAAGAGACAGTTGGGCACAGGGAGAGATGGTGGAGGATATTCAAGCAGTGTTTAATCTCAAATGGATCTGAGTCAAGGCGTTCTTCTAATCCAGCTACCTTTTTTGAGAAGCACAGCATTTTAAACCCTGTAGTGCACTCGGCTCTCCACATGAAGCAGCCTGCGGAGCGTTTCATTAGCCACAGATTTCTTAGAGGGGGCCTCCCGCATATGTGGGTGCAGAAGGGGCTCAGGTCTGCCTCATGCAACCTACTCAGAGTCCCCGATGCCCCCGCCCCTGCCCTTTCCAGGTGGGCATCTTCAACCCCAACACTAGCAGAGATAGAAGGAGGAAGACTTGCATCGACAGGCCATCCTTCCCAGGAAAGCCAGAAAAGCACCGGAAAGCCAGGTGCACAGCTGAGCAGGAGACTCCTCAAAGTCCTGAATTTTCTTTTCTTTCTTTTTTTTTTTTTTTTTCTAATAGATTGGTTAATTTCAGGCAAGTCGTGCAAACCACCACTAGACCAGCTCTTACAACTTTTCTGCTCTTGAGCGGAGCTGTCTTGCCATGCACAATTCCTTATTGCCAAGAGTTATGCTCATACCGGGAGGGGCTGCTGAGCAAAGCTCGAGACCCTTGGGATTACAGGAGAGGCGGGTTCCTGGGGTTTTTCTGTTATTGGTGCTGCACTCCCGGGAGGGATGAGGAGGCAGGAGAATGCCAAACGAACTTGTCAGACCCATCTCCACCACCGCACCCACGTCCCAAACCTCCAGCATCGTCGGGTTCGGATTTGCAAACTGCTCAGCGTGGGCCTGGCATCAGAGCACCACACCCCGGAGGCGGGCAGCCCTGTGGTTCCCCAGCCTCTTCCCCATTCAGCTACCCTAAGCCTGGGGCAGGCTTGATTCCCTTGCTCCCTAGTGAGCTTCGCCAGGCGCCAGTAGCCGGCAGCACCCACACTGCCCAGAGAGGGTTCCTTGGCAACCTGGTGGCCCAATAAACCATGCACAATCTGGTTTCCCTCCCACCTCCCCAGCATACTCATCTTTCCTCGATTGTATCTGGGTACCTTACACCCTTTTCCCAGCTCAGTCCCGCACACTCCGCTCTCACTTTGCAATCACTTTCCCTGAGCCCAGGCTAGGACCGGCAGCCTCCTCCGGGGGACGCCCACAGTGCTCGCCACTTCTGGGGCGCCCCCCGGGACCACCTCCAGCCCCCTTCTCTGTGTTTTCCTGGGGACTCTCCGCCTGTCCCGCAACCGGCGCGCCCGGCCCTTCGCCTCACCTTTGCAGAATTGAGGGACACTGAGGCTGAGCCCAACCAGGAGCCAAGCAGCCACCGAGCGCTTCATGATCCCGTCTCTCAGACGTGACCCCGATGGTCAGGGGTCTTTGCGGAGGGTAGTGTCGCCCGAGGTAGCACCTCTGGGCAGCGGCAGATCCCACCCCGATAGAAGATTCAAGAAGATGTCTTCTTCCCGCAGCGTTTCCTTAAAACAAATTGTTGGAGAGGGCGAGAAAGAGTGGTGACCAAAGAGAGGAATCTTTCTTCCTCTTTTGCCTGCGCTCCAGTGGCGCGGGGAGGTAGGCGAGCTCCGAGGAGTCACCAGCGGGCTCAGCCTCCGCTGCGGGTGGGTCCCAGCCTAGGCGCGGCGGGTGGGGCGGGGCGCCGGCTCCAGCGGAGGCAGGCTCGGGAGGCTCCGGGTCACCCGCGCCTGCGGACCCCGCAGACTGTGCGCTCGGCTCTTGCTGCTGAGGCAGGCTGCGGGGCTTCTGACTTGCAGAACAATGAAGCGTGAGCAATCGGGGAGCGAGGGAGCGAGCTGGCGGTCGGGAGCGCACTGTGTACAAACAGAGGCGGCGTGCGTGTGAGCCCGAGCCTCGCAGGCGCCCGCCCGCCCAACGCGCCCCCCTCCTTCCTACTCCCTCCACCAGCCTCCCCCTCTTCGCCCCACTCCTCTTTCTCTGTCTCAGAGGTGGCTCCTTCTGCTGGAAGAGAAAAGGGAGACAACTGCAGCCACACCCTGGCACCTGCCACCACCTCTGAAGTTCCTACAGTGCCAGTACCTTCTGCACACACGCCAGGGACTCCGGGGTTAAGAGATACACAGTTGCTGTCTGAAGTTCTTCTGGTTTCCAGCACTGACTTTATAATTAATAACCTTAAGGAATCCCCTGAAGTCCCGTCCTCAGTACAGCCAGGAAAAGAAGTTAAGAGATTCTGAAAAGCTGCTCTTGGGGCACAGAGCTGCTGGAGACACAGAACACGGCAAAGTGAATTGTCCTGGATTCTCAGGACATGCAACCTAGTCAGCAGGCAAACTCTAATCAGGTAGGACAGGGATGGTCTGCTGCTGATCTGGCTCCACTTCAGTTGGCTCTAGGGTTGGGGGGAAGGCTTGTGGGCTCCTCTGTTTACCAGACCAAAAAGGGGAAGGCACAGGCCAGCGAGTGGGAGATGCACCTCCTTAGACAGGACATCTGTTTCAGATGAGAAACAGTAGGAAGAGTTTGGGGACCCTGTAAGAAAATAAAAGGCAAGGACATGTTCTTGAAGCATCACTATGGGAGATCACATTTCATTGCTACCCACCAAAACCAATAGAAATCGACTGGTTTTTGCAATCAATGCAGTGAAACCAAAATACAGCCCGTGCCTTACAATAGTGTTTCTGCCTCTGTTTTCCACTCAAAATATTTGCTAAGGGTACATGGATTCAGCTCCAGGAGCTGAATTGCTTTTACACGAACAAAAACGAGAAATAGTCTCAGATACTTTTTTTTTTTGTTTTCCTTTCTAGAGAGGGAGGTAGGGAGACAGAGAGAAAACACATGTAGAAAAATTTTAAAAAAAGAAAAATTCTTAAATGAAGGATTTGAAAGAATGTACTAAGAAAACAATAGCAGAAGACAACTGGTCATGTGCTTTCATCTCCTTTTGCCTCCTCAAGGCCTTCAAACTTCAGTACCTATCTTTCTTTGGAATCGGAAGTGAGATCGAGGATGCAAGATTTATGAAAAAGTACAGCTACCAAAAAGTTAAGATATTATACCACTGGAAAACAAACAAAAAACGAGGGTTAACAACAAAAATTATTTGAAAACATGGCTGTTCAGATCTCATGTTTGGGGTGGGGTACAAGAACATTTTCTTAAAGATGACTTTGCTGAAGGAAAGAGGGAGAATCATTTATTTACAGTCTGTTTTCTTGCTTAAAGCCACAAATATGAGAGTAGGGTGCCAATATCCAGAGTTGCCGCAAAGTAGCTTTAAACAATCAAATGCCAGCTTTCTTGCTCTTCACTATCACTTAATTTTGAAAGTATGCTATCAGTCATGTGGTGGTATGTCCATCATAAAGTATCTCTTTAATTTTTTGAAATGAGATGCTGCATATTCATTTTAAGGTGTTTTTCCTTAAGAGGAGAATTTAGTTACTCAGTTGTATACAACTCTTGCGATCTCATGGATTGTAGCCCACCAGGCTCCTCTGCCCATGGAATTTTCCAGGCAATAAGGTGTTTTTCCTTAGATTTAGGGAGAATTTAGATCTTTATACGAACCTGTTTCCAGACCAAAAAGGGGAAGGCACAGGCCAGCGAGTGGGAGATGCACCTCCTTAGACAGGACATCTGTTTCAGATGAGAAACAGTAGGAAGAGTTTGGGGACCCTGTAAGAAAATAAAAGGCAAGGACATGTTCTTGAAGCATCACTATGGGAGATCACATTTCATTGCTACCCACCAAAACCAATAGAAATCGACTGGTTTTTGCAATCAATGCAGTGAAACCAAAATACAGCCCGTGCCTTACAATAGTGTTTCTGCCTCTGTTTTCCACTCAAAATATTTGCTAAGGGTACATGGATTCAGCTCCAGGAGCTGAATTGCTTTTACACGAACAAAAACGAGAAATAGTCTCAGATACTTTTTTTTTTTGTTTTCCTTTCTAGAGAGGGAGGTAGGGAGACAGAGAGAAAACACATGCAGAAAAATTTTAAAAAAAGAAAAATTCTTAAATGAAGGATTTGAAAGAATGTACTAAGAAAACAATAGCAGAAGACAACTGGTCATGTGCTTTCATCTCCTTTTGCCTCCTCAAGGCCTTCAAACTTCAGTACCTATCTTTCTTTGGAATCGGAAGTGAGATCGAGGATGCAAGATTTATGAAAAAGTACAGCTACCAAAAAGTTAAGATATTATACCACTGGAAAACAAACAAAAAACGAGGGTTAACAACAAAAATTATTTGAAAACATGGCTGTTCAGATCTCATGTTTGGGGTGGGGTACAAGAACATTTTCTTAAAGATGACTTTGCTGAAGGAAAGAGGGAGAATCATTTATTTACAGTCTGTTTTCTTGCTTAAAGCCACAAATATGAGAGTAGGGTGCCAATATCCAGAGTTGCCGCAAAGTAGCTTTAAACAATCAAATGCCAGCTTTCTTGCTCTTCACTATCACTTAATTTTGAAAGTATGCTATCAGTCATGTGGTGGTATGTCCATCATAAAGTATCTCTTTAATTTTTTGAAATGAGATGCTTCATATTCATTTTAAGGTGTTTTTTCCTTAAGAGGGAGAATTTAGTTACTCAGTTGTATACAACTCTTGCGATCTCATGGATTGTAGCCCACCAGGCTCCTCTGCCCATGGAATTTTCCAGGCAATAATAGTGGAATGGATGCTATTTCCTTCTCTAGGGCATCTCCCTGACCCAGGGATTGGACCCAAGTCTCACGTCTCTTGCATTGCAGGTGGATTCTTTACTGACTGAACCACAAGGGAATTCCTAAAACATTGTGCTAAATCTCTGTCTCTATATCTGTGATAGATATAGAGCAAGGATTTACTATAGAAACTTGATTCAATATTCTGTGACAACATATATGAGAGAACAGAATCTACAAAGGAATGTATATAGGTATAACTGAATCACTCTGCTCTACACCTGAAACTAACATTATATATCACTTCTACTCCAATGAAATTAAAATAAATGAATAGTAAAATAAAATTAGAAACCAGTGACTCTGTGATATTAAAGGAAAAAAAAAGTGTGCCAAGGGTTTTGTTTATTTCCCTGCTCACTCCTTGTTTATTTCCAATTTTCTGATAACAAATGACCTCAATAGTTACATTAGGAAATTAAATACGCTTTTGCCAACAGTATATGTTACTGAACCTTTATCTTTCTTTAGTTTTAGTTCTCCTAAAAAGAATTCCAAGAGAACATAAAACTACATTAAAATTCATATTCTGCAATCAAATGCCTGGAATCGTGACTATATATGCCATTCTGTATTACCTGGTACTTGACTTGTAAAATACGTTACCAGTTTAATATCTCTACTTTCTTAAGTCCCATTTCCAATCTAAATTTAATATATATAGTCCTAAATTCATATCCCATTTTTTCCCACTTGCTGATAAGCCTTGTACTAATAAGCCTTTTATTTACAGTCTGTTTTCTTGCTTAAAGCCACAAATATGAGAGTAGGGTGCCAATATCCAGAGTTGCCGCAAAGTAGCTTTAAACAATCAAATGCCAGCTTTCTTGCTCTTCACTATCACTTAATTTTGAAAGTATGCTATCCGTCATGTGGTGGTATGTCCATCATAAAGTATCTCTTTAATTTTTTGAAATGAGATGCTTCATATTCATTTTAAGGTGTTTTTTCCTTAAGAGGGAGAATTTAGTTACTCAGTTGTATACAACTCTTGCGATCTCATGGATTGTAGCCCACCAGGCTCCTCTGCCCATGGAATTTTCCAGGCAATAATAGTGGAATGGATGCTATTTCCTTTTTAGGGCATCTCCCTGACCCAGGGATTGGACCCAAGTCTCACGTCTCTTGCATTGCAGGTGGATTCTTTACTGACTGAACCACAAGGGAATTCCTAAAACATTGTGCTAAATCTCTGTCTCTATATCTGTGATAGATATAGAGCAAGGATTTACTATAGAAACTTGATTCAATATTCTGTGACAACATATATGAGAGAACAGAATCTACAAAGGAATGTATATAGGTATAACTGAATCACTCTGCTCTACACCTGAAACTAACATTATATATCACTTCTACTCCAATGAAATTAAAATAAATGAATAGTAAAATAAAATTAGAAACCAGTGACTCTGTGATATTAAAGGAAAAAAAAAGTGTGCCAAGGGTTTTGTTTATTTCCCTGCTCACTCCTTGTTTATTTCCAATTTTCTGATAACAAATGACCTCAATAGTTACATTAGGAAATTAAATACGCTTTTGCCAACAGTATATGTTACTGAACCTTTATCTTTCTTTAGTTTTAGTTCTCCTAAAAAGAATTCCAAGAGAACATAAAACTACATTAAAATTCATATTCTGCAATCAAATGCCTGGAATCGTGACTATATATGCCATTCTGTATTACCTGGTACTTGACTTGTAAAATACGTTACCAGTTTAATATCTCTACTTTCTTAAGTCCCATTTCCAATCTAAATTTAATATATATAGTCCTAAATTCATACCTCCCCGTGCATGTTACCCCTTCTTTTGCCCACTTGCTGATAAGCCTTGTACTAATAAGCCTTTTATTTAGAAAATTCCAAACACTTTACCTAATTTGCATTTATAGAACTCATTTCACTCTTACTAGACTTATATACAGCCTCTTCAGAAGTAGAGTATCAGATACATTAAAGGATCACAAGAAATAGACATTTTATAAAAGGAAAAGAAAAAGAAAAAGGGCAAAATTGTTATGAATTTTTACCTTACATAAAGTGCTAAGGGACCTTTACTAATCACATACCGTCTAACCTACAGCTTTATAGCTTCTCCAAATATATGCCTAGAGCACCAAAAATGAATCTATATATCACCTGAAGACAGCAGGTCCCAAAGCATTTTCTGCAGGCTTACTTTCCCCAAGATGCTAATGGCGGGGGGTGGGGGTGCGGAATTCACAGTCAAATAATTTTGGGAAACATCACCTATCAATGCAGCTTCTTAAAGATTCATGGCGAAATGTTAGCATATTAAAAACTGAAAAGTCCTGTGATTAAGAAACTTTTCAAAAGTCTTAATCCACCATTTTGTAAGCTTATTTTTTTTTTTTTTACGAAGGCACCCTTTTTCCCTGAACACCTGGTAACGTATTTTATTTAATGCTACAAGGAAAACAACTTAGGAAATGTCTGAAAATAAAGCAGAATAGCGTATCCGCAAAACAAACAAAAAAGGAACTGTGGAAAGTTTGCTTGTTTTCAAGAACTATTCTTATTGGCTCTGTGCTCATATTCTGGAGAACATATTTGAGCTGGAATACTGTCTCTACCTCTTTAACTCTCTTAGCATAGGTAAGTCAGTTATTCACCAAGTCCCAAAAGTCTCATCTTTAGAATGGAGTCTGTAAGAGTATCAAACTCAGAGTGCTGAATTGTTCTGATTGCAAAAGGGCCAAGGCCAATAGTAGATGCATAGAGGCAATGCTGATGAAGGAGACAATAATCACATACAAAATCCTCCACCCCCAAATTTCTTCAATAGCTCACTATCTCAATTTTCCTTTTCCCACCCCCATTAAATTATCTGGAAAATTTTTACCTCATCTTTTATTTTTATTAAGCAGCAAATAACATAAAGGTAGAATTCTATATTCCTGTAATTATTGAAGGATAAATTTTATAAATAAACCAGATATAGAAGAGTCACATTACTTGACCAAATTACACTCAGTACTATTAATTTTTAAGATAATTTTGTACTTAAACACTTCTGCATTTCAAAAACCTCTATTTTCTTTCATATCCAAATGCCTCTGGGTTGAAATCTCAGCATTTTGGCATCCAAAGCAGAAACTCTAGTCAAGTCCACCTGGGCCTCTGACTTATAGAACTGTGAGCTAATGAAGTGATGTTTTAAAACTGCTAAATTTGTGATAACTTTTAAGCAGAAAGAGAGAACTAATACAGTAAGTCTCTGTTATCATCCGTTTTTAGAGACACGGAATATACAGGAATACAGGTCAGTTAGGTAAATTGCCTATGGTCTCAAATTAGTGTCAGTCTGAATGGAGAAACCACTTTACTGGAAGCAATAATCAAGGGTCAGCCGTATGCCAAGCACTAATGCATCTTTAACCATGTTGCTTCACTAAGTCATTCCAACAGCACCTATGGAGTAAATATTGCTATTTCTATTTAACAGCTGAGGAAACCAAGGATCAAAATATCTAAGCAATTTGCCCAAGATTAAGGCAGCAATGAGGGATGGAGTCAGAAGCCGTGATCTGAGCCCTGGTTTGACTCCAAGAGCAATTTCAAAACCATTATGTTGTAGCGTCTATTTAGTCAGTGTTCTAACTTATTTCATTCATTTATATTTTCAGTTTAAGTGGCTATAATGGTGATCGTCATTTTTTAGTATAGTCGGCAACCTCTTTGACCTAGACTAATCATTTTAGAGTATACTTTGGGTGTAGTATTACAAGTACATTTTTAAATTCTCTAAAATACTGCCATAACTCGTAACACTTTTTTCATTGCTCTCCATAAACATCATGCTAATTCTTCCCTCTAACCCTCTGCTCCTGCTGTTGTCTCCATTTGAAAGGACTTCTTACAAATTCTGCTAGCTGAATTCCTGTCTGCCTGTCAGACCTCCCAAATTATTCAAGCACCACAGAACCATAATTTCTTCAATAGCTCACTATCTCAATTTTCCTTTTCCCACCCCCATTAAATTATCTGGAAAATTTTTACCTCATCTTTTATTTTTATTAAGCAGCAAATAACATAAAGGTAGAATTCTATATTCCTGTAATTATTGAAGGATAAATTTTATAAATAAACCAGATATAGAAGAGTCACATTACTTGACCAAATTACACTCAGTACTATTAATTTTTAAGATAATTTTGTACTTAAACACTTTTGCATTTCAAAACCTCTATTTTCTTTCATATCCAAATGCCTCTGGGTTGAAATCTCAGCATTTTGGCATCCAAAGCAGAAACTCTAGTCAAGTCCACCTGGGCCTCTGACTTATAGAACTGTGAGCTAATGAAGTGATGTTTTAAAACTGCTAAATTTGTGATAACTTTTAAGCAGAAAGAGAGAACTAATACAGTAAGTCTCTGTTATCATCCGTTTTTAGAGACACGGAATATACAGGAATACAGGTCAGTTAGGTAAATTGCCTATGGTCTCAAATTAGTGTCAGTCTGAATGGAGAAACCACTTTACTGGAAGCAATAATCAAGGGTCAGCCGTATGCCAAGCACTAATGCATCTTTAACCATGTTGCTTCACTAAGTCATTCCAACAGCACCTATGGAGTAAATATTGCTATTTCTATTTAACAGCTGAGGAAACCAAGGATCAAAATATCTAAGCAATTTGCCCAAGATTAAGGCAGCAATGAGGGATGGAGTCAGAAGCAGTGATCTGAGCCCTGGTTTGACTCCAAGAGCAATTTTCAAAACCATTATGTTGTAGCGTCTATTTAGTCAGTGTTCTAACTTATTTCATTCATTTATATTTTCAGTTTAAGTGGCTATAATGGTGATCGTCATTTTTTAGTATAGTCGGCAACCTCTTTGACCTAGACTAATCATTTTAGAGTATACTTTGGGTGTAGTATTACAAGTACATTTTTAAATTCTCTAAAATACTTCCATAACTCGTAACACTTTTTTCATTGCTCTCCATAAACATCATGCTAATTCTTCCCTCTAACCCTCTGCTCCTGCTGTTGTCTCCATTTGAAAGGACTTCTTACAAATTCTGCTAGCTGAATTCCTGTCTGCCTGTCAGACCTCCCAAATTATTCAAGCACCACAGAACCATAATTTTTTTTTAGAGTTAACACTTCATATTTTTCCCCAATTGTTTCATTGGTATTAGCCTCATCTTTCCCAATAATTACAAAAGGATTTTGCCTTAAAGATAATTGTATTCCTTGGACATACCTGAATGTTATGTTTTAAACTTCTTCAGTCTCTCTACTATGAACACTCAAAAAACCTCATTTTTAAAACTACACATTTTAGGCCAAATTCAGAATTTGCAGTATTCCCCTGCTTGATTCCCTGATGGACGCTGTTTCCAAAACATATGCAAGGTCATGACACAGGAGTGAGCCTTTGCCTTCAGGGTCTGACCCTGGTAAGGGGAATTTCTGGTGCCTCTAATTCCTACCCTCCGGGTTCTTGTTCAACCCACTGAGAGACTTAGTTTTTAGCTCCTTAAAATATTTTTTAATAGTTGACACCTGCACATGCATGTAGTCAATACATGCATTCCCTTGGATTGCAAAGGAGATCAAACCAGTCAATCCTAAAGGAAATCAACCCTGAATATTCCTTGGAAGGACTGTTGCTGAAGCTAAAGCTCCAGTACTTTGGCCACTTGACGCAAAGAGCTGATTCCGCGGAAAAGCCCCTGATCCTGGGAAAGACTGAAGGCAAAAGGAGAAGGGGGTGGCAGAGGAAGAGGTGGTTAGATATCATCACCAAATCAATAGATAGGAGCTTGAACAAACTCCAGGAGATAGTAGAGGACAGGGAAGCCTGGTGTGGTACAGTCTGTGGGGTCACAGAGAGTCAGATACAACTTAGTGAATGAACAAATAGCAACATGTATACAATAAAAGCTCAAAGGTACAAGTGGGTGTATAGGGACATAAAGGTTTGCTTCTTAATGACATTCCCTCCTCACACACGATGTTTCCTCAGGGCCAGCAGCTGGTAGCCAGTAGGTATTGCTGTGTACCCGTCAAAAGATATGCATCGATACACACACACACACACACACACACACACACACACACACGCACACACAAACACATGCACACATATACACTCAAACACACCTGTGCACATGTGTGTATATAGGGTATATGTATACATATTTTTCATAAAAATTTCTAAATTATACAAACATTATGCATCTTGCTTCTTTTTTTTTTACTAAAAATTATATATTTCTGAAATTTCATCAAGGACTGGCATAGCATTTGTGTAACAGAAAACCCTTTACACAGACGTTTGTTTCCAATCTTTTATGAATGCAAGCAATGCTGTAGTGAACGCACATTTTTCACACATGCGCAAGATAAACTCATTAGAATAGACTGCTTGAAGTGCCATTGCTGGTTGAGGGTGCATGCATTTAAATTGTGGTAGATATTGCCATACTGTCCTTCATAAAAGATGTATGAATCCATCCTTCTACCTATAATGCATCAGAAAGCCTGTCTTCTTCCATATTGACTGATACAATATGTTTGCAATTTGTGGTCTTGTCAATATTGCAGATAAAAAATGGTGTCTCATGATAGATACCTCTTGTTAAGAATGGCTTTAGCAACTTTTCATATATTTAAAAATAATTTATATTTTCCCTAGGTTACCTACAGTTCATGTATTTTGCCCTTTATTCCCCTACTGGGTGGTTGATCTTTTCTTGATATGTAGGAGCCCTGCATTTAATAAAGAAGTTAGTCTACTGTGTGTCATTTAGTCAAAAAGGACTGTTGCTGAAGCTAAAGCTCCAGTACTTTGGCCACTTGACGCAAAGAGCTGATTCCGGAAAAGCCCTGATCCTGGGAAAGACTGAAGGCAAAAGGAGAAGGGGGTGGCAGAGGAAGAGGTGGTTAGATATCATCACCAAATCAATAGATAGGAGCTTGAACAAACTCCAGGAGATAGTAGAGGACAGGGAAGCCTGGTGTGGTACAGTCTGTGGGGTCACAGAGAGTCAGATACAACTTAGTGAATGAACAAATAGCAACATGTATACAATAAAAGCTCAAAGGTACAAGTGGGTGTATAGGGACATAAAGGTTTGCTTCTTAATGACATTCCCTCCTCACACACGATGTTTCCTCAGGGCCAGCAGCTGGTAGCCAGTAGGTATTGCTGTGTACCCGTCAAAAGATATGCATCGATACACACACACACACACACACACACACACACACACACACACATATAGGCACACACAAACACATGCACACATATACACTCAAACACACCTGTGCACATGTGTGTATATAGGGTATATGTATACATATTTTTCATAAAAATTTCTAAATTATACAAACATTATGCATCTTGCTTCTTTTTTTTTTACTAAAAATTATATATTTCTGAAATTTCATCAAGGACTGGCATAGCATTTGTGTAACAGAAAACCCTTTACACAGACGTTTGTTTCCAATCTTTTATGAATGCAAGCAATGCTGTAGTGAACGCACATTTTTCACACATGCGCAAGATAAACTCATTAGAATAGACTGCTTGAAGTGCCATTGCTGGTTGAGGGTGCATGCATTTAAATTGTGGTAGATATTGCCATACTGTCCTTCATAAAAGATGTATGAATCCATCCTTCTACCTATAATGCATCAGAAAGCCTGTCTTCTTCCATATTGACTGATACAATATGTTTGCAATTTGTGGTCTTGTCAATATTGCAGATAAAAAATGGTGTCTCATGATAGATACCTCTTGTTAAGAATGGCTTTAGCAACTTTTCATATATTTAAAAATAATTTATATTTTCCCTAGGTTACCTACAGTTCATGTATTTTGCCCTTTATTCCCCTACTGGGTGGTTGATCTTTTCTTGATATGTAGGAGCCCTGCATTTAATAAAGAAGTTAGTCTACTGTGTGTCATATTTATGTCAAACAATATATCCACCTCATTTACAGTTGTTTTAATTTTGCTGTGCTAAAATGCTTTATATTTGTAGTCATTACACTTCACCATGTTTACCTTCTGATTTCTAGGTTTGATATTTTGCTATGACTCTCACTATTTTGAGTTTATACACATATTCTCATGTATTTTCTCATAATACTTTTAAGTATATTTTCATGTGTGTGCCTATAAGTCTTTCCAAACTGAAATTTATCTTTGTGTAAAGGGGTAGTGTAGAGCTTACTTATTTTATAGAAATCTGCTAGCTATATAAAAACCATTTATTGAATATATTCATGTCCTCTTTACTGATATGAGATGCCAATTCAAATGGTTCTACTGACTGCTTTTACAGATGGTTCCATTGAACTGTCTATCCATGTGCCAGTATCACATGCTTAATTATGTTAGTTAAAATGTTTTTAATAACTGCTACGGTGAAATAACTTCATCTACTTCATTTTAAAAAAATTCCTTCACTAATTCTAGATACACTTATTTCTCTGCATAAGAGCTTTGGAATGAGCTTGTCTAGTTAAAATGAAAGAATACACATATTTGTAATATTATTATTGTTACCTATATATCCAAGTTTTCTTTTAATTTCCTCTTATTATGTTCTATGTATGTGTTTTATCTTTGTATGTACCTATTTGAACAGAGGATATTTTCAGTTCTGTTTTGTAACTAGCTATTTATAAGAAGGTTAGTGTGAGAAAAGAGAAAAAGAAAAAAGAAAAAAAACGATTAGTTTGTGTACTTATATTCAGTCACTTTATCAAAATCTTTTACTGCTTTTTTAGTTCATTCTTTGGGTTTTTAAGATACACTTTGGGTTTACAGATATATTTGAAAATAGTATCAGGTTTACCCCCTCTTACCAGGCTTTCATACTTCTTTTTCTCCATGAAACTCTCATAAAGGCTGCCAAATAAATGCTAAATAAGTGGACACATTTGCACTGCTCCTGATTCTAACGTGACCATTCTAGTGACCTTGTGTGGCAGAACATATGGCCTCTGGTCTCCTGGGTCCAGGGCAAGCTTCATAGTCATTTCCAATATACCAGCATTTGCTCAAGAATTATCCTTAAGGAGTGAAGACATTACTGTCAGTGTAGAAAGGCCACTGGCAATTTTTTTCTTCAATGTAAAAGACAGGGTAAAAAATAAGAAAGACTTCTTCTTTAGCAAGAAAGAGAGACTTGTGAAGATTTGGAGGGATTGGATACTCCAAGTTTTGAGTCAGCATTTGATGAGATCCTAGAACACAATGTCTTCTGATGTGAATCAAAATGGTAAAAGCTTCTTTCATGCCCACCATACACATAGCTATTTAAATATATGATAACGTATGGGTACATGATATTATTACAGTCTAAAGGACAATTTTGGATTATTTCCACTTTTATTTAGTTTTCACTGGCTTTCTCTTTTTCTCCAGATGAGTATTTGCTAAAATTACGAAAGACTTCTAGTTTGATACATCAAGCATAGTAATTAAATCAAAGCTATATGAAACTTAGAAAAAAATATTTGTGTCCATAAACAAATGAGTATATAAGATCTTTGATTTTCCTGGTCCTAAAAGACTATGACTTTAGGAGAAAAGTCTCCAATAATCACTCTTTCATAAGAAAAATATAAAATTCAATGGAATACATTTTAATATATGGTTTTTTGGCAAATGCAATTTGAAATGTGGTTTGTTTCTTCAGCCATGGGAGGATAACACTTAATTTCACATGTTTAATATTGACATTGATTCTGTTTCTTCTATATGAAGATAAAATGCTCCTAACACATTCTCTTACATAGTAATTTTAAATAATTTACTAAAGTAAATAAAATATTATGTATGCTTCATATGACAGTTTTAATTTCTTAAATTATTAAGGTGTTAACATAATATGAAATATTTGATTAAATGTTTTCAACCCATACTTCTCAAACTTAAACAAAACCCTAAAGCCTATATTAAAACTGGAAGATGGAAGGAAATATGGCCCTCACTGTGAAGAATATTGTAACACCATGACCTTATGCCTTAGAGAGTGAGTGGAATAAAATAGCAATTAAAACCAAGAGATTTTTTAAAGTAAGGTTTTGAACACACAATGACAGCATGCCTATTCTGTTGTACTTGATGATCTTTGGGACTTTAATACATAGAGGAGCTCTCATTTCTCTAGAACAAAGCCATAAAGCTTATATAAAAACCATGAAGCAAAATTTCACCACTGTCTCACTAAATCCTTAGAGAATTCAGAGGTTTATACTCCAATTCTAATCATTATGTTATTCTTAAGTATATAAATGTATTTATATCACATATAA
Source organism: Tragulus kanchil (assembly GCA_022376925.1). Taxonomy (NCBI): domain Eukaryota; kingdom Metazoa; phylum Chordata; class Mammalia; order Artiodactyla; family Tragulidae; genus Tragulus; species Tragulus kanchil. The sequence goes on from JAIOJX010000004.1 coordinate 35,290,743, forward strand.
ATTGATTTGTAATACAATTTATGATCTAAAATATGAAGTGGATATTTTGAACTGAGAAATTGAAGCTGATTGAGGTAAAAGCTTCTTTCACCATACACATAGCTATTTAAATATATGATAACGTATGGGTACATGATATTATTACAGTCTAAAGGACAATTTTGGATTATTTCCACTTTTATTTAGTTTTCACTGGCTTTCTTTTTCTCCAGATGAGTATTTGCTAAAATTACGAAAGACTTCTAGTTTGATACATCAAGCATAGTAATTAAATCAAAGCTATATGAAACTTAGAAAAAAATATTTGTGTCCATAAACAAATGAGTATATAAGATCTTTGATTTTCCTGGTCCTAAAAGACTATGACTTTAGGAGAAAAGTCTCCAATAATCACTCTTTCATAAGAAAAATATAAAATTCAATGGAATACATTTTAATATATGGTTTTTTGGCAAATGCAATTTGAAATGTGGTTTGTTTCTTCAGCCATGGGAGGATAACACTTAATTTCACATGTTTAATATTGACATTGATTCTGTTTCTTCTATATGAAGATAAAATGCTCCTAACACATTCTCTTACATAGTAATTTTAAATAATTTACTAAAGTAAATAAAATATTATGTATGCTTCATATGACAGTTTTAATTTCTTAAATTATTAAGGTGTTAACATAATATGAAATATTTGATTAAATGTTTTCAACCCATACTTCTCAAACTTAAACAAAACCCTAAAGCCTATATTAAAACTGGAAGATGGAAGGAAATATGGCCCTCACTGTGAAGAATATTGTAACACCATGACCTTATGCCTTAGAGAGTGAGTGGAATAAAATAGCAATTAAAACCAAGAGATTTTTTAAAGTAAGGTTTTGAACACACAATGACAGCATGCCTATTCTGTTGTACTTGATGATCTTTGGGACTTTAATACATAGAGGAGCTCTCATTTCTCTAGAACAAAGCCATAAAGCTTATATAAAAACCATGAAGCAAAATTTCACCACTGTCTCACTAAATCCTTAGAGAATTCAGAGGTTTATACTCCAATTCTAATCATTATGTTATTCTTAAGTATATAAATGTATTTATATCACATATAAATTGATTTGTAATACAATTTATGATCTAAAATATGAAGTGGATATTTTGAACTGAGAAATTGAAGCTGATACAATAAAAACCCATTGCAATGTGGGCCTTCACTTATCTAGTCATCAATAAAAATTAAAAAATAATTTTCTATTCAGATGAATTATTATGTATGATTTTATTATAGGGAATATATCCCTGAATGTTTCCTATAAATTAATGTAATAATAAATTAACATGAATTTGAAAGTAGAGATTATAAACCAATCTAAAAATCAGGACTTTTTGTTTCCTTTTTTGAATATTTTTATTTTTTAATTTTTACAGAGTTTTTTTATTTACAGATATGATGCGTTAAATGTTGTGTTTAGAGGATACTTTAGATTGTCAAACTGGAGATGAGCAAGTTAAACATGCATTCAAAGGAAAGGAAGGAAGGTACTCTTGCCAAAATGTTTTAAAATTTCAACTGTCTACTCTCAAAAATAAAGTTAACAGGAAACTGAAGTGTACATTAGTTTTTGGTCTTCTTATTCATGAGTAGGAAACATCAGAATAGTGTGTATAGGGAGGGGTACAAATGTTTCTAGGATTGCCTATGATGATGTGACTCAGCATCAGCTGAAAATACCCTTGTATTATCTTAACATTTTCCTTTCCTGTATTAAATAATGTGTCACTCTGGGCCATGGCTCAAGCTGGTGACTCAGTTCTGCCTGAGAACCTTAAGTGATGGCTGAAAATGCCCAGAAAATTTCCCTTGAAAGTCTTTGTTCTGACTACCTAAGTACCTATACTATTGATCCACACCTTTCAGCCAGTTGACTCAAAGGAAATTGTTAAGTCTTCTAATAGTTTTTAACCATAGCAAAATCTTTTTCATGTTTTATCTGCTTTATATTCCACTTATGTTTGAATTATTTTTTATCTTTTTTATATTTTATTTTTTAAAATGCAAAAGAATAATTTTATGAATTCGGTGAATAGCTCATGTCACTAACAAGGGAGGTGGCTAGTCCTTTTGCCTCCAGTCAGGTCTGTAAAACCCTTTTTAATGCTATAAATCAGTTCTCCTTTTTCAGTCCCAGATGGCACCTTTGCCCTAAAAGGCAGCCTCATTAAGGAGGTGGGTCTCATGGAGCTTATATCACTGCTTTTTGTTGCAGATGAGGATCCCTTGCCCTGAGAGTAATAATCACCAACTCAGAGACAGCCCAGAATAATGACTAGATTGTTGCTGCTTTCTAATATCTAAGATCATTCAATCCTTAATAAAGAAATCTATAAATCAAAGATAACTTCCTGGCAATGACCAAGACTTACATTCAGCCCAGAATATGAGGCGATAGGAAATTGGAAATCTTCATGTACCCTTTTATGTTATTTACTTCATCTAGTACTTCCAAACACATCTAAATAGCTCTCAGTGGTATGAATTTCCAGTGGCATTCTAGCCTGACTACAGTGCCAGATGTGTGCAAATGTGAGCCAGGGATACAAGTACTTCCTATGCTAGCTAGTCTCTGTGCCTCATAGGAATTCCCTAAGCACGTGAAGCTGAGAAGGAAGATAAATCATCTCTCTTTGTATAAGCCTTTAAAAGGAATAGTGATTCTGTCCCTAAGTCCATTTAAACAATTTTGTGGTTAAGTGGTCTAACAAAGGAAGTTAATTTCTAGGTTGATTTTGGCCTCTTCTTTGAAGACAAAGTAGAAAAGGGGTGGGGGGAAGAGGCAGTGAGGGAAGCAAACGCATCAGTGTCTTCCAAGGAAGAACAGTGCGCAGTGCTCCTCTCTAATGTTAAAGATATCCTCACGGAGAACTCATATCTGGATAAATGGAGCTCAAAGTACTTATTGGAATGTGCTAGGTTAGTGATGGGGTGAAGTGGGGGTGCTTGAGAGATGAGAGAAGAATGGTTCCAGAAGGGTCTGAAGCAGAACCATCAAGAGAAGTTAGGAAGCGAAACACCTGGATAGCACGGTACAGGAAGCAGAGACCTCAGAAGCCATGAGAGAATAAAATTGAAAAAAAATAAGGAGTAGCCATTAGTCTGCTTTTCACTTGCCTCCTAAAAATATAAGATTTTATTCATTATTTTCTGCTTATTAAATTTCATTCTAAATGAAGAATTTTAATGCTATAAATCAGTTCTCCTTTTCAGTCCCAGATGGCACCTTTGCCCTAAAAGGCAGCCTCATTAAGGAGGTGGGTCTCATGGAGCTTATATCACTGCTTTTTGTTGCAGATGAGGATCCCTTGCCCTGAGAGTAATAATCACCAACTCAGAGACAGCCCAGAATAATGACTAGATTGTTGCTGCTTTCTAATATCTAAGATCATTCAATCCTTAATAAAGAAATCTATAAATCAAAGATAACTTCCTGGCAATGACCAAGACTTACATTCAGCCCAGAATATGAGGCGATAGGAAATTGGAAATCTTCATGTACCCTTTTATGTTATTTACTTCATCTAGTACTTCCAAACACATCTAAATAGCTCTCAGTGGTATGAATTTCCAGTGGCATTCTAGCCTGACTACAGTGCCAGATGTGTGCAAATGTGAGCCAGGGATACAAGTACTTCCTATGCTAGCTAGTCTCTGTGCCTCATAGGAATTCCCTAAGCACGTGAAGCTGAGAAGGAAGATAAATCATCTCTCTTTGTATAAGCCTTTAAAAGGAATAGTGATTCTGTCCCTAAGTCCATTTAAACAATTTTGTGGTTAAGTGGTCTAACAAAGGAAGTTAATTTCTAGGTTGATTTTGGCCTCTTCTTTGAAGACAAAGTAGAAAAGGGGTGGGGGGAAGAGGCAGTGAGGGAAGCAAACGCATCAGTGTCTTCCAAGGAAGAACAGTGCGCAGTGCTCCTCTCTAATGTTAAAGATATCCTCACGGAGAACTCCTCATATCTGGATAAATGGAGCTCAAAGTACTCATTGGAATGTGCTAGGTTAGTGATGGGGTGAAGTGGGGGTGCTTGAGAGATGAGAGAAGAATGGTTCCAGAAGGGTCTGAAGCAGAACCATCAAGAGAAGTTAGGAAGCGAAACACCTGGATAGCACGGTACAGGAAGCAGAGACCTCAGAAGCCATGAGAGAATAAAATTGAAAAAAAATAAGGAGTAGCCATTAGTCTGCTTTTCACTTGCCTCCTAAAAATATAAGATTTTATTCATTATTTTCTGCTTATTAAATTTCATTCTACAGAAGAATTCTTGCAAGCAGGAATGTTGGTTGTATAGAATAATTTGTTTTCCTCAGTTTTCTTTCATCATTGACAGGTCAAGTTTGATTCTCTTGGGGGAAAAAAAGCAAAATGTATTATGTACTATGTACCATGTATATCTGTCTTCAGATGAACAAGGAGCTATTTTTACACTGAACAGTTACTTCATAAAATTAGACCAACATATGGAGTCTAAACAATATACCTTATTTTAATTTGAAATATCATCTAATAACATTTTTAATAATTAAGTTTTCTGATCAATCTGTTTCATTGATCAATCAGCAGAGGTAAACACATGACAGATATTACCATCCCCTCTGTCACTTCGTACTTTTTTTCTCTTCTATTTACTCTGAGCTCTAAATTGTTTGGGGAGTTTCAGTGGTCTCTCATTCACCCTCACTTAATATCCCTTGCATCAACAATGAAATCTATTTGTAGAATGTTCCATCATTCATTTACTCTTTCATACACTCTAAAAAACATTATCACATAGTATGTCTTAGACATACTATGCGTACTATGCAATTCCTTTTAAATCATTAAATTTAAGGCCTGTGAAATGCTAAGACAGTCTTCTGTTGACCGGTGTTATTGTACAGCCCAAATATTCCACTAATCAATAGGTCTTAATTAAATTTATGAGAATACACCCCATATTCCATGTACTCAACCCTACCACTGGTTAGCCACATAGTCACTTTTTGGGGGGGGTGTTGGGGAGGGAGGGAGGCGGGAGGGCCACTTCTATTGGTCTTTCATTTATCCATTTTCAACTTTCTTTTTTCTTTGGCCCATGTGGGCCTCCCATCGCAGTGGCCTCTGCTGTCTCAGAGCACCGGCTCTGAGCGCACGCACTCCAGAGCTCCGGCTCGGTAACTGGACACATCGGTCCAGCCGCTCTGGGGCACGTGGGATCTTCCCAGGCCAGGGCTCAAGCCGGCGCCCCCTGCACTGCAAGGCGGTGTCCTTACCCACTGGACCATCAGGGATGCCCCACATAGTCACTTTTACTCAACAGAACTGCAATCTTTTCTTCTCCAAACACCAATGAGAGGACCCAGTTTTATAAGGAAAACAAAGCCCAGATGAACTCTAATGTCTTTTCTGTGAGCATCCATCTAATCTATGCCTTAAAATAAAAATTCACACTAAATGAAGCAGGCACACACAAGAGTGAAAACAGATCTAACAGAACACAGTAATGAGTGATGGCAAATGGGGAAATGTATGCATAATCCAAAGGAAGTTTCAGCTTACCCACTACAGTCAATTGGTGCCTTGGGAATTATGGGCTCAGAATAGCCAGAATCCAGATTTTTAAAGTGAAAGTCACTCAGTTGTGTCTGAATTTTTGCGACCCATGGACAAGCCATAGAATACTGGAGTGGGTATCCTCTCCAGAGGATCTCTCTAACCCAGGAATCAAACCCACGTCTCACACATTGCAGGTGGATTCTTCACCATCTGAGCCACCAGGGAAGCCCAAGTTTTAAAAGCTGTATGTTTAATATGAAATGTCCCAATTTTTAATATGCAGTATTTCTGCAAATCAAATACAGTCAGCATACTCCTAACAATTTAATATTCTTGAAAACAATTTAAAAATTGATTCACTTGCTAGTTTTTCTATCAAAATATACAAATTTGTCAATATTTTAATTTTCAAATAAGTTTAAAAATGAAAATATGAAAGAAGTTAGTGGTAAATTTCCTCGTCCACACAAGCATGAAAACAAAAACTTCTGCACAAGAAAACATCATAAATATAATTAAAGGTAAATATCAAAGCATAAAGAATACTGTGATGGGTGACCAAAATAAACCACCAGTGGGAATGCTAATTCTTTCTGACTTCTAAAGAGCAACTGGACAGTATAGATGAGCGGTTTAAAATATAAGTTTTGTCTCAGTAAAATAAGAATTCTAAAGATTTATCCTAAGGAATTAATTCAGTATAATTTTATATATGGCTATAGTTCAAAGAGAGTTATTACTGAATGTTTATTGGATACAGTGTTATATATATATATATATATATATATATATCACATTATTTAATCAAGTTAAAATGTCCAACATTAGCTAAAGTTGATGTACTTTTAATCAGTTCAATAAAAATAGTCTTATACATTCATAGCACAGTGATTATTAATTTTTAAGGCATTTAGGTCAATCTTTGTTTTAAATCTAGATTTTTTTAATGTTATAAAAACTTCACCCATAAATCACCTTTGCTTCTTAATGATGGCTAACATTTTAGAATATATCTTTACAGAATGCATCCTAAATGTTTATGAACAGAGTATATGCATATGTATACATTACATCTCTTTTTTCCTTTTCTATCTTGGTTTTCTTATTTCATTAGGTCTTAATGTATCATAAACATTGTTAATAACATATTTAAATGTTTAATCTAAAATGTTTATATAAGTATATTTTCATTTAGAAAAATCAAGACTGTTTTTTAAATTTTAAAACTTGAGACAAAACATAAAGTTTCAAAAATCACAAAATATTTTATAAACACAGCCCAACACGTTTTATATTCTATCACTTTTTTGGGATGCATATTTTTTGATCATTTTTAAAATTTAAAACCATTTTTATGGACTTCCCTGGTGGTTCAGTGGGTAAAGAGTCTGCCTAGCAGTGCAAGGGGCACTGGCTGGATCCCTGGCCCAGGAAGATCCCACGTGCCATGGAGTGGTTGGACCCGTGTGTCCAATTGCGAGCCAGCGCTCTGGAGCGCATGTGCCCAAAGCTGGTGCTCTGCAGTGAGAGAGAGGTCACTGTGATGGGAGGCCCACACAGGCCAAAGAATAAAGGTGGATGAAAATAAATAATAAAAGAGGCCAAAATTAAAAATATAATAATAAACACGTTTTTAAAAAACAGTTTTAAAATATAAGTTTCTATGGAGAGAATGAAAAACATCCATTTGTTTCTCTAGCCTGATGAATCAAAAACAATTAAATGAATAGGATTCTTTATATGTCACAACTCTTATTCATTAACATCAAAACTTCTAGAATTATATTAAATTTCATGAAACTCTTTCAACTTTCTTTCATAAACCAGCAATGTCAAGGAATATTCCACAGACCGGATCTCTGATTCTGTATTTGTCAAGCTGTGTTTTTCTTTCAATATTCACACACACCTAGTGCTGGTAACTTCTATGGGTTTTAGCCCTGCTGCCTGCTTGTCACGGCCTGGGTTAGTCAGGTCAGGAAGTTGTGGTAATAGTCACGGAGTTATTGTTATAAAACAACAGTGAGAGTTCCTTACTTCAAGTAAAAGTGATTGCAACCCAAATAAGCATGTGCCATTAAACTCCAAATAAACGCATCCTATACTTGACGTTTTCATAATCTCCCATTCCAATGGCTCCTCTGAAGCCACACCCCCTCCCCATAAATGAAAGTGCTGACAAAGGGAACATTGGACTAGAAATAGAAACAGTTAACTATTTTTCTTTCTCAAAATTTTCAAAGGCATATGACCATATGAACACACTGCTGGCTCCCTCCTGGGGCCCTGGAAGGAGCTGGTACAAATGTAAATCCCTAGAACTTAAGTCTCCCTGGCATCAAGGTTAACTCTGCCTCGAGTGAGAACTGTGAACAATCTGTTCTTCCCCAGAATAAATTAGTCAGTTACTCAATACTCTGTGGAGTAACTTGTGTTTTCTGTTACTAACTTGGAAAGGAAAGGTAGAGTAAGTGCCAAGGAGAAAACTGGGTTCATGATGGGCATCATATAAAAAAACCAAACTGCTTGTGAGAGGTGACCATGTCTTATTCAAGAAAGGGGAAGATTTTATCCTTTTATTCATCAGAGCTATGTTTCTAAAAGTTAATGTTAACGCTAACAGGCTAATTAAATGTAAACATTTGACTGATTAATTAAATAATGGTACTCCCAGCAATGGGACATATGCAATTCTTAATATTGTATCATAGAAAAATATTCACTAATACAGAAAAAATAATCATAAATCAGTGATCAAAAAATCCATTTTCAAAACTGTGTACAATATGACATAATTTTTATAAAAAATATGTTTGCAATTATTAATACATGGGAAACATTTTGGAAAGTATTCTTTAAAGTATTAGTAAAAGTTATCTCTTAACATCAAAACTTCTAGAATTATATTAAATTTCATGAAACTCTTTCAACTTTCTTTCATAAACCAGCAATGTCAAGGAATATTCCACAGACCGGATCTCTGATTCTGTATTTGTCAAGCTGTGTTTTTCTTTCAATATTCACACACACCTAGTGCTGGTAACTTCTATGGGTTTTAGCCCTGCTGCCTGCTTGTCACGGCCTGGGTTAGTCAGGTCAGGAAGTTGTGGTAATAGTCACGGAGTTATTGTTATAAAACAACAGTGAGAGTTCCTTACTTCAAGTAAAAGTGATTGCAACCCAAATAAGCATGTGCCATTAAACTCCAAATAAACGCATCCTATACTCGACGTTTTCATAATCTCCCATTCCAATGGCTCCTCTGAAGCCACACCCCCTCCCCATAAATGAAAGTGCTGACAAAGGGAACATTGGACTAGAAATAGAAACAGTTAACTATTTTTCTTTCTCAAAATTTTCAAAGGCATATGACCATATGAACACACTGCTGGCTCCCTCCTGGGGCCCTGGAAGGAGCTGGTACAAATGTAAATCCCTAGAACTTAAGTCTCCCTGGCATCAAGGTTAACTCTGCCTCGAGTGAGAACTGTGAACAATCTGTTCTTCCCCAGAATAAATTAGTCAGTTACTCAATACTCTGTGGAGTAACTTGTGTTTTCTGTTACTAACTTGGAAAGGAAAGGTAGAGTAAGTGCCAAGGAGAAAACTGGGTTCATGATGGGCATCATATAAAAAAACCAAACTGCTTGTGAGAGGTGACCATGTCTTATTCAAGAAAGGGGAAGATTTTATCCTTTTATTCATCAGAGCTATGTTTCTAAAAGTTAATGTTAACGCTAACAGGCTAATTAAATGTAAACATTTGACTGATTAATTAAATAATGGTACTCCCAGCAATGGGACATATGCAATTCTTAATATTGTATCATAGAAAAATATTCACTAATACAGAAAAAATAATCATAAATCAGTGATCAAAAAATCCATTTTCAAAACTGTGTACAATATGACATAATTTTTATAAAAAATATGTTTGCAATTATTAATACATGGGAAACATTTTGGAAAGTATTCTTTAAAGTATTAGTAAAAGTTATCTCTAAACATATCATTACAGATATTTTAAAATTTAATTAAAAAATTTAAATGTTACATACATTGCAGTTTGAAAGAGAGTTATAAAACCATTTTTATTTAAAAAGAAATAAAATGCACGATTCTTAGAATGTAAGCCATACAATAATATGTAGGTTTAAAGTAATAGAAAAGCATTTTGGTTCACATAAATCTCCTTTTATTCAGGGCTTACTCTTATATCAGTTATTTGACTCCAGCATTAGTCATACAGCGTTTCTATGCTGCTTGACAAGCCCATGGGTTTTCTACTTTTTTTGAACTAAATCTTGATGAAGCAGTGATAATCTGAGACTTGCCTGCTATATTATGAAATCCTTCCATGTTTTTAATAAAGGTGTCATCTCTACCTAAAGTATGTGTCAAGAGTGGATAAATAATATTATTTTTAAACACAGAATAACACATTTATTAACTAATTACTTATGAAAGTCACTAATTATTTATATAACTATAAATGTATCTTTGTGATAACATATTAAGTATGTCTCTGAATCACTTATTTTAATGTCAATAATATAACAAGGATTCCAGTAAAATTTATCTTCTCTATTCTGAAAGATAAGGAAAAGCAATAAACTTTGAAATTAAAAGTCAAGAGAATAGTATAAATAAAATCGAGCTAGTGTAATTCTCTGATTATATATTTTACAGTCTATGTTGTGTTTCGGAACACAATGTTACTAATATTTGAGATATTGTAGCCAGTGTGGCCTGCAGAGTTTAGCAGTTCAATTTATCTTATCTTTAATATGGATTTGTGGGTTCTTAGGGCTATCAGCTATCCTATGAAAAGGTCCTCCTTTGCTACTTCTATTTGTCATTAAATTCTTGTTTTCAATCCATCAGCACACTTTTCACTGAATCCTTATTTTGTTAAAGCAAGGCTCTGAGGAAAAGAGAAAGAAATGTAAGAATCCCAACCTGCCCTTTAAAAGCTCACAGTCTTTGTGTAGGTGGAGGAGCTGTGACATTTGAATAAACAGAATTTACAAACGCTGGTTCAACAATAAATACTGAGGACATTTTGTTGTTGTTGTCATCATTCTGGTGCTTGTTTATATGTTTTTGCCAAGAGTAAAATATGTTTAAGTGTCCACAGATGAGAGAGGAGATAAGGCAGTGAGTAGTATACCGTGTGTGTCTATAAGATGATTGTTGGCAGACACTACACATAGAAAGAAACAAGAATGAAACACCAAGTTCTTACAGACTTGGAAACGAGTCTTTTACTGAAAATGTTTCATGATGACTGATCTCCTGAAACCTCGAATCTTTATTTGAACATGCATCAGCATCAGTGTCTCTAACTTGCAGGAAACCAAAAATTAAATGCACATTGCAGCTTCTTGTTCATGTCATTAAAATTTAGGGATCTTTCACAACCCAAGTATGGCTGGATTCAGGGATCAATGATTGTTACAAGCACTGGCTTCCCCCCACTTCTTGGTTCTGCCAGTCACTGGGTCGGCTCCAGTCAGACACAGGGAGAGATAGCTACAGAAGCTTCAACCTAGAACCAGCCCAAGGTGTAGTACACACAAATAAACATCTCTTAAGAGCATTGGTGAATGCTCTAAATAAAGGAACATGCCTATCCTGAAACCCACCTCTCTTGTAAAGAAAATGAAATGTACTGCATGGCTGTGGCCTAGACACATACATACCCCTCAAAGAGGGGATGGACCAGCTCCACCAAGGCACATGGACTGAAAATGGTGGCAAGCTGGTGCCCCAAAGGAAGTTCAAAAAAAGTGAAATATTTTTCTTAACTTTCAAAAACCAGTAGGTTTCTATTTCATGGGGCATCATGGGATGTTGTCTTTAATACTTTTATAATTCATATAGCTGAGTGCTTTGTATAAACATATGGGAAAATGTATCTTTAATATGGATTTGGGGCTTAGGGCTATCAGCTATCCTATGAAAAGGTCCTCCTTTGCTACTTCTATTTGTCATTAAATTCTTGTTTTCAATCCATCAGCACACTTTTCACTGAATCCTTATTTTGTTAAAGCAAGGCTCTGAGGAAAAGAGAAAGAAATGTAAGAATCCCAACCTGCCCTTTAAAAGCTCACAGTCTTTGTGTAGGTGGAGGAGCTGTGACATTTGAATAAACAGAATTTACAAACGCTGGTTCAACAATAAATACTGAGGACATTTTGTTGTTGTTGTCATCATTCTGGTGCTTGTTTATATGTTTTTGCCAAGAGTAAAATATGTTTAAGTGTCCACAGATGAGAGAGGAGATAAGGCAGTGAGTAGTATACCGTGTGTGTCTATAAGATGATTGTTGGCAGACACTACACATAGAAAGAAACAAGAATGAAACACCAAGTTCTTACAGACTTGGAAACGAGTCTTTTACTGAAAATGTTTCATGATGACTGATCTCCTGAAACCTCGAATCTTTATTTGAACATGCATCAGCATCAGTGTCTCTAACTTGCAGGAAACCAAAAATTAAATGCACATTGCAGCTTCTTGTTCATGTCATTAAAATTTAGGGATCTTTCACAACCCAAGTATGGCTGGATTCAGGGATCAATGATTGTTACAAGCACTGGCTTCCCCCCACTTCTTGGTTCTGCCAGTCACTGGGTCGGCTCCAGTCAGACACAGGGAGAGATAGCTACAGAAGCTTCAACCTAGAACCAGCCCAAGGTGTAGTACACACAAATAAACATCTCTTAAGAGCATTGGTGAATGCTCTAAATAAAGGAACATGCCTATCCTGAAACCCACCTCTCTTGTAAAGAAAATGAAATGTACTGCATGGCTGTGGCCTAGACACATACATACCCCTCAAAGAGGGGATGGACCAGCTCCACCAAGGCACATGGACTGAAAATGGTGGCAAGCTGGTGCCCCAAAGGAAGTTCAAAAAAAGTGAAATATTTTTCTTAACTTTCAAAAACCAGTAGGTTTCTATTTCATGGGGCATCATGGGATGTTGTCTTTAATACTTTTATAATTCATATAGCTGAGTGCTTTGTATAAACATATGGGAAAATGTTAGCATGGTGGCCAAAGTATGTAAATGTTATTTAAGAAGACTTTAGAACTGCCCTGGTGGTGCACTGAATAGGAATTTGCCTGCCAGAGAAGGGGACGTGGATTTGATCCCTGGTCCAGGAAGATCTCGGACACTATGGAGAACTAAGGCCATGCACCACAGCTACTGAGCCTGCATGCTAGAGGCCTTCAGCCACAGCTACTCAGCCAACATGCCCTAACTACTGAAGCCCTTGCATCTAGAGCCTGAGCTCCACAAGGAGAGAAGCCATCACAATGAGAAGCCCACAACAAAGAGTGGCCCCTGCTCTCTGCAACTAAGAAAGCAAAGACCCAGTTCAGCCAAAAAACAAAAACAAAAACAAACAAGAGGACTTCAGTGTTTGGAGGATTGTTAGAACGAAGTTCAAATGTAAAAAGCATCTTTAAAAAAGCTGTAGGGAAATCGTAAATATCAGAACTTTTAAAATTGCTTCACCATTTTGCCTGATACAGTCATATCTTGAAATTCACCCTAAGGTAAAAAGTACTCAAGCACAGATGGGTATATACATATTTATTATACAATGCTAATACAAAAAATCAATTAATGAAAATAATAAATTTTCTCATACCAATACAGTTAAATAGTCCGGACTCATTAACCATTATAATTTGTAATTTTTATATGAAATATTACCTGAAATAAATCAGGTTAAAAAGAGTATATGTACTGTGATTATATATATATATATATATATATATATATATATATATATATATAGACACACACACACACAAATATTTAGAGGATAAATACCAAAGATCAAAAAAATAATTTTATCTATATTATAGGATTGAAGGCAATTTTTCCTTTGATTTAGTTTTATTTTAATGTTGTAAAAAATATACATATATATGTATATAATGTAAAAATAATCATAGGAAAAGTGATGGGAAATTTTCCTCATTTCTTATTTATAAAGTAAAATAAAACTTTAACGACATAAAAGTTTTCTTTTATCTTAAAATATATGAGAATATGATATATATAGTCTCAAAATAAAAATGATTTGTTCTGGGCTTCCCTAGTAGTCCAGTGGGTGAGGACACCACCTTGCAGTGCAAGGGGCACCTATTCAATCCCTGGCCTGGGAAGATCCCACGTGCCGCAGAGCAGCTGGACTGATGTGTCCAAGTACTGAGCCAGTGCTCTGGGGCGCATGCGCTCAGAGCCAGTGCTTTGCAGTGAGAGGCCACTGGGAGGCCCACACAGGCCAAAGAACAAAGACGGATGAAAATAAGTAGATGAGAGACCAACAGAAGTGGCCCCCCCCTAAAAAAAATTTGTTCTATGTGTGAATACTTGTTTAAATGTGTGTATATGAAGAATATCTCGTATAACCCTCCATTTAAAAAAACAAATTTAGATTTTGTTACATTGTTAGTCTTATCAATACACAAAAAAAAAACCCAATAAGCTTATACAAGTGTTTTCTTCCCTGACCAAATCATTGAATTACCTAAGTAGTATATGCAATAAAACACTTCCATTGTGCTTTAGAAATTTAACTGTATACATAAGCCAAAAGATGTTGTAATTTCCAGGTAAGAAGAGAATTACTAGTATCAAAAGACTTTCAGTCACACATTGGTTATTTTGAAATCCAACAGTTCATATCAGCATAAGACAATTCTGAAAGGTTTATCACAGAATAGTGCCAATATCTTGCAGAGAAAAGCACATCACGTTTCCAAATATTTATAATAACTGACATGAAATATAAATACAGCTATCTAATCCAGATAACCTTTGTTTTAAAAGGAAAATATAATTTAGAACGGTGTTTGAGAGAGTCACTGAATTTCAAATCTGAAGCAAGGGAAGTCTTAGAGAACATCTAGTTTGGGGTCTGTGTTTTATAAATATGACAAACTAGATACTATGACACAAGATGACTCATCTAAAGTTCTATAGCTCAGTGAGGGAAAATCCACGACTCACAACGCCTTGATCTTGCTGCCTTGCTACTGTCCCAAAGCAACGGAGAAATGAGCCTAGCATTCATCAGATTTTCCTCAGTGCAGGTCTGAAAACACAATGACTAGTCTTGTGGTGTCAAGGAAAGGATGAGAATTTGAGTCAAACAAACTGATCTTCCTCACATTTATTAACTATATAAACTTGAGCATGTTAGTTAACCTCTTTCAGCCTTACTCTTTTATCTCTTAAATGGGATAAATAATATTTGCATGTTATGTTTGTGAGGCTTTAATGTTTGAGAGGTAATATTTATGAAGAGCCTAGAATCTACCAGGTTTGGATCAGACTGTCCTATTGATACTCTTTTAATCTTGTTATGCTTTCTTGCTCAGGATTAAAACTGATCAATCTCTCATGGTTTTAGCAATACTGATAAGGTAGTTACCTTCAGTATTCTACTTTAGATGACTCTCACAGAAAATATTGTCCAGGACACAAGATGCTAATTCTCAATTCTCTATTTGTTATATTTAATCATCTTCTTTACTTTATTCAAGAGAATCTGCTTTTTTATTATGATGAGAAGAAAAAGATTTGCCAATCAACATAAGAAATGGGATGATAAAGGAATCGTCTCGACCATGTTTTCATCTGCATTTTCAGAATATATATCTGTTTTCATTCTAGAAGGTGTGCTTATCTGAGTATTTCTTTCATCAGGTCTCATAATGGTTTAAATAAGCTTAATTTTACATTTATATTTAATTCAGTTTATCTAAGACGTATATTTCACTGTCATTTAAATAATATGCATAAAATAGTCTTTTTCCTTCAGAGGGGATTTTTTCTAATTAATTAACAGCTCTGATTACCTAGTGATAAACTATTTCTCAAAAAAAAGCTATTCTAAGATATCTTCTTGAGCAAAGGTTAGCATGTAACTGTGATAATCTCAGACCCTAACTGTCACCTCAGGGGTGTATATATTCCATTACAATCAAGGGAATAAGCCCAAATCTCAAAGAGACCTAACAAATATGATACCCAAACCACAAGGCATCTCCAGCATCTCCAGCAGTCCAGGGAATCATGAAAAGCTTCCATGATTATCAAGGTTTCCAAAAAACCATCTGGCACTAAAACATACTTCCTACATAGAAGAGGAAGAAGTGCTTGATAGGATGAAGATGGCTCTGGGTTCCACTGTAGACAGATCATTACAGAAAGGGCTTAAGTGAGAAATACAAATCACCAGGAAATGTATTTCAGCCATGTACAAGGAAGATTTACATTCAGACGTGCAAAGCTGCAAAGGAAGAAAGTTTTTTGAGCATGTTAGTTAACCTCTTTCAGCCTTACTCTTTTATCTCTTAAATGGGATAAATAATATTTGCATGTTATGTTTGTGAGGCTTTAATGTTTGAGAGGTAATATTTATGAAGAGCCTAGAATCTACCAGGTTTGGATCAGACTGTCCTATTGATACTCTTTTAATCTTGTTATGCTTTCTTGCTCAGGATTAAAACTGATCAATCTCTCATGGTTTTAGCAATACTGATAAGGTAGTTACCTTCAGTATTCTACTTTAGATGACTCTCACAGAAAATATTGTCCAGGACACAAGATGCTAATTCTCAATTCTCTATTTGTTATATTTAATCATCTTCTTTACTTTATTCAAGAGAATCTGCTTTTTTATTATGATGAGAAGAAAAAGATTTGCCAATCAACATAAGAAATGGGATGATAAAGGAATCGTCTCGACCATGTTTTCATCTGCATTTTCAGAATATATATCTGTTTTCATTCTAGAAGGTGTGCTTATCTGAGTATTTCTTTCATCAGGTCTCATAATGGTTTAAATAAGCTTAATTTTACATTTATATTTAATTCAGTTTATCTAAGACGTATATTTCACTGTCATTTAAATAATATGCATAAAATAGTCTTTTTCCTTCAGAGGGGATTTTTTCTAATTAATTAACAGCTCTGATTACCTAGTGATAAACTATTTCTCAAAAAAGCTATTCTAAGATATCTTCTTGAGCAAAGGTTAGCATGTAACTGTGATAATCTCAGACCCTAACTGTCACCTCAGGGGTGTATATATTCCATTACAATCAAGGGAATAAGCCCAAATCTCAAAGAGACCTAACAAATATGATACCCAAACCACAAGGCATCTCCAGCATCTCCAGCAGTCCAGGGAATCATGAAAAGCTTCCATGATTATCAAGGTTTCCAAAAAACCATCTGGCACTAAAACATACTTCCTACATAGAAGAGGAAGAAGTGCTTGATAGGATGAAGATGGCTCTGGGTTCCACTGTAGACAGATCATTACAGAAAGGGCTTAAGTGAGAAATACAAATCACCAGGAAATGTATTTCAGCCATGTACAAGGAAGATTTTTACATTCAGACCCGTGCAAAGCTGCAAAGGAGACAGACTTCTTTCTCACACAGTTCTTCATGAAAGAACTGATACATTTAAATGTGCCCCATTACCTCCTTAAAATATGAAAATCTCCTTATCCATATTACTGCAAAGCAAACATGACATAGTTTTTAACAATGATATTTTGATAAGTTCAAAATCTTCTTTATTATGGGATTACAACTAATTTCTGATATTAAAATATAATGCTGTTTAACTTGCATTTTAAAAATCAACTATTGATTCAGGATTTAAAAGCAAATAGCTTTATGTTTACCTGTTCAACGGTCTTTAAAATTATGATCCTTACAGATGTTTCTCCTCACACAGTCTCAAATTAAAATAATGTTATATCCTACTACTGAATTAACTAAAACAACTATACACTTTTAATTTCTTTTATCGTTCTTCTGCAGTAACATCACTAATATTAAATCAAATGCATGTTGTTATGTATCTGTGTCTCACATAAAGCATATATTGTACATCAACTATATTTCAATAAAACTAAATAAAACTAAACCAGATATTTCAAAGCTTCCTCAAATAAGGAGACAGAAGAGACAGAATAAGTCAAGATTCCATCCATCACATATTGCATTAATTCTCTGACTCTGAAAACTGAAATATGATTCCTTATGTTAAGGCAGAAAATTCTATTTTGATAGAATCTGCAACCTTCTTTTGTGGGAATATAGGTTCTTTGTGATTTAATCCAGCAAAGACTGATTCCTACAAGTATGTTTCCAGCGCATCATAGAAACCTATTAATATTTAACTGATGTTTTCTGGGAACACTGACTCTCACAATTCTTTCTAAAGTGAATGCTCTCTTCTCATGGATATTAACAGAACATGATAGAATGACTTTCACTTTCAATTTTCCAAACATTTTGAAGACTGCTCCATGGAGGCACCATCGAGACTGCATCTCTGAGGCCTAGGTGCAGTCTCATTTATCATTGAGTTCCTGGGGCTAACATTTTGCAGTTCTGTGGCAGAAGGAGATTATTCATTTGATGTTAGCCTGCTCAATGAATGATCAGAGGATAATGGCTAAATCTAAATATTTATAATCTAGATTCCAGGTAGCTGTGTGATTCTGAGTTGAAATGATCTGTCCCCTCTTTATGTCTTTGCCAAAACTTAATGAGAAAAATACTCACACGCTCAGTGTGTCCAAGCAAAGTGAAATATGTTACATGATTGCCTTTGAATAAAAACCAGTAAGGGAAAAATTACTTTTTAAAACATATATACTGATTTTGTTTATCAAAATTGTGACATAGGAATATGTTATTGTAGGAGTCAGAGTGGAAAATAGGAGAGAAATACTTCTAAGCCATAACACTTACATCAGAGTGTAAAAATCTCTGCTAAAAGTCTGAAATGAATTAAAAGAAAATTCAGTATTATTCCAGCACTGTAGTAGTTTCCATGGTCATGCTTTCTGCCTGAGGATTTCTGCCCTCTTACTCCTCCACTGCTTGGGGCATAAACCTGACTGCTTTGTCTCTAGGAGGGGAGAACACAGGGTATCCTGGATGGAAAGAAAGAGGAACTTTTCAGTGCCCATTATCTTCTACTGCCCTTCGGCTTCAAAAATGATTTCCCTCTGGATGAGTTAAAAAAAAGTTTTTTTTTCAGAACATATTGATTTGAAAAAGCACTTTGTGGTTTACTTGTGGAAAATGCACTTAGTACTAATAGCATGCTTGTTCCTTGCCACTGATGTTACAGAAACAGGTCATTCTTTTTCTTCCAGAAATAAAGACAGAGATATTTTTATTTTGGAATAGACTATATTTCCCCCATGTATTCATATTTGGCATGAGGCCTATCATCTTTATATTAGCCTTTAAAATACCCTTCAAAATTAAAAAAAACTAAAATCGAAAACAGCAACAGTAATTCTAATGAACATGACTAAGTGTAATTCACAATTGTAACAAAATATACGAAAACTATCTTCAGATGCTGGAACATAAGCTAATTGAAATATATTTTCAAAATGTCTTCAGTGTTGCATAAAGTTTATCAATTTAGACTACTGCCAAATATAATAATATAAAACTATATAGCGGGCAAACATTAGATATGAAATTGTGCTGTTATGTGATTAATCTTGCTGTTTGTGAGACTTTTATAGAAGAAATCCAAGTTGGGTATTCAAATACATAAAGTAAACCAAAGGCATTCTGAACTGCCATTTTCTGGAATAATATTTTCCAAGGTTTTTCAGTATGATGTTATAAATGATGAACCATATGCACTCCTTAACTAAAATGACTGAGGAAGAAATCCAGTACTCAATTTAATTACAGCTGTCCCTTTCCCTTCCTTCCTGGGATTATTCCATTTTAAAGTCATTAGGTGGGCCAAGTTGGCTTTCATATGGAGGAGAAGGGCTGGCACAGCGAGTCAGCCCAACCCAGGTACAAAAGGGTTGCCCTACTGGGGGCAGCCTGCGCACTGAAATGTTCCAGTAAGAGGGAAAGTTTTTTTGTACTGAATCATACTTGCAAATCTCCTGTAAGTTGGAGATATTTTTTTATAATTATGCAAAGAGTATAATTATAGCAGTGTGTGTTTGCTTAACAGAGATGAAAATCAATCAGATTGAAAAGTTGCAAATAATTATCTAAATGTAGACTGGATATGTCTAATAAAACTTCTCATTAAACTATTTTCTTTTTGTTTTTCCCAAAGAAATCTATATTCTCAAATACATTTTTAGATTCTGTGATAATGATAGAAACCATTATTTATCCTGGATTTTTATGTATCACTGAGCAATAGGTAAATAACTCAATGAATATTGGCTGAAAATTATAAACTAGTAACTTAGAGTATGCAATGCAATCAAGGAACACTACTCAAAAATGCAGTTACAGCACAATCTTATGGAAAAAAATATAATCACAACCTTAAACTTAGAAATCATGCCTTTTAGACAATCATCTCTGTCACTGTGCATTCTGTATGCAGAAACAAAACTGTTAGAACAATTAGGAACTTAAGAAATTGTTTAAGTAAGATCACTGCAGTATAAGTTCATGGTCTTTGATGAAATGAACTACAGAAAAAAGCATTTAGTGTAGATAATCTTCCTATTATAGAGACAGCAGCATCAATTAGACTACTGCCAAATATAATAATATAAAACTATATAGCGGGCAAACATTAGATATGAAATTGTGCTGTTATGTGATTAATCTTGCTGTTTGTGAGACTTTTATAGAAGAAATCCAAGTTGGGTATTCAAATACATAAAGTAAACCAAAGGCATTCTGAACTGCCATTTTCTGGAATAATATTTTCCAAGGTTTTTCAGTATGATGTTATAAATGATGAACCATATGCACTCCTTAACTAAAATGACTGAGGAAGAAATCCAGTACTCAATTTAATTACAGCTGTCCCTTTCCCTTCCTTCCTGGGATTATTCCATTTTAAAGTCATTAGGTGGGCCAAGTTGGCTTTCATATGGAGGAGAAGGGCTGGCACAGCGAGTCAGCCCAACCCAGGTACAAAAGGGTTGCCCTACTGGGGGCAGCCTGCGCACTGAAATGTTCCAGTAAGAGGGAAAGTTTTTTTGTACTGAATCATACTTGCAAATCTCCTGTAAGTTGGAGATATTTTTTTATAATTATGCAAAGAGTATAATTATAGCAGTGTGTGTTTGCTTAACAGAGATGAAAATCAATCAGATTGAAAAGTTGCAAATAATTATCTAAATGTAGACTGGATATGTCTAATAAAACTTCTCATTAAACTATTTTCTTTTTGTTTTTCCCAAAGAAATCTATATTCTCAAATACATTTTTAGATTCTGTGATAATGATAGAAACCATTATTTATCCTGGATTTTTATGTATCACTGAGCAATAGGTAAATAACTCAATGAATATTGGCTGAAAATTATAAACTAGTAACTTAGAGTATGCAATGCAATCAAGGAACACTACTCAAAAATGCAGTTACAGCACAATCTTATGGAAAAAAATATAATCACAACCTTAAACTTAGAAATCATGCCTTTTAGACAATCATCTCTGTCACTGTGCATTCTGTATGCAGAAACAAAACTGTTAGAACAATTAGGAACTTAAGAAATTGTTTAAGTAAGATCACTGCAGTATAAGTTCATGGTCTTTGATGAAATGAACTACAGAAAAAAGCATTTAGTGTAGATAATCTTCCCTATTATAGAGACACAGCATCATTTATCTCAGCATTTGCTTGAGTAAATACAGCTCTACAATCTTTCTAAAAATAATGTATCAATGTATCATGAGTCTACTTATCCAATCATTTGTTAAGGACCTATTTGTGCATCTTACATTTTTCTGAGAGTTAAAGTAGATTTTTTGTATGTAATGACCAGTAAGACGCTTAATAAACTCATTTTAAAAAATTAATTTAGCTTTATCATTCTTTTAAAGTTTTTTTAACTGTAGAGTAAAAACAGGCAAATTAAACTCTTTATTAAGCATGTAGCAACACACTATAGACTTAATACCATCTACGTAGAGTATGGTGAATGGGGAGATTTAAGTTTTTTTCCATTTTCTGTAAATGCTCACTTAGTAAGTGTGGTAGATTGTTTTTTTAGCTAATATTCAATGCCTGTTCCTCACATTGTCATAACAGAGCATTTTTTTCTAAACCAAAGATGTTGGTTTGGTTTTAACGACTATCTTTGGTTTGTGGGATGTTGGCAGATGTGATGCAAGTAAAGGTGTTTTGAGGTTGATTTCTTGGCTTCTGCCTTCTGCAGTGAGAACATGCCTCAGAGAGTTGGTGGCCCAAGAAAGATGAGTCTTGTGAAGCAGATAGGAATACACATGTCCTATCTGTATAGGTGGTGATAACATTAAAATAGACTTCTTTATCAAGCAAGCACAACTGTGTACAAGTATCGCAGGGAGAAAGAGAAAAATCAACAATGGCTAAGAGAGTAAAGGTATATTAACGAGTAAAGATCAGAGAAAAATATGAATTTGTGTTTAAGTGTATCTATGACTCAAAATACTCCCATAGGTCAAGTCTTACTGAGGGATAATAAGAATCTAATGAGACTGTGGTTTAAGATAATCACTGCAACAAATTAAGATTTTATGTGCCTATATAGGCCCATAAGTGCTGATTAAAAAGTAAGAATGTGGGCTTCCCTGGTAGTCCACTGGGTAAACAGTCTGCCTTGCAGTGTAAGGGGTGCCGGTTCAATCCCTGGCCCAGGAAGATCCCACGTGCCATGGAGCAGCTGGGCCGGTGTGTCTGGTTAGCATACGCCCAGAGCTGGTGCTCTGCGGGGAGAGAGGCCACTGCAATGGGAGGCCCACACAGGTCAAAGAATAAAGATGGATGAAAATGAATAAACAACCAAAAAAAGAGGACAAAATTTGAAAAAAAAATCTGCAGATAAATACAAAACAGCATCTTCCCTGATGATCCAGTGGTTAAGAATCCACCTTCCAACACAGGGGGCACAGGTTCAGTCCCTGGTTGGGGAAGGAAGATCCCACGTGTTGCAGGGCAGCTAAGTCTGTGCACAACAATTACAGAAGCCCATGTGCCACAACTACTGAATCCACGTGCGAGATGGCTTGCTCTGCAACAAGAAGCCACCGCAAGAAGCCCACATACTCCTCCAGAAAGATTCAATGCAGCCAAAACATGCAAATAAACAAAACCAATATATACTATGCCTTAATTTAACAAGCTGCTGACAATAGACTTGAACATTTTACACACTTTTAATAAAAGTGAAAACCTCATTAAAATTTTATTTTAAGTTTTCATAGTTTATGAAAGTTGTAACTATTTTTAAGAACTCAACTGGTAAATAATTAAGCTTTCATCTGTGTAGAGATGCTAAGTTGTTGTTGAGGAGAGGACATGTGTTTGGGGCATCTCATCCAGCCACCTTGCTGATTGCACTACACTAAAAGCTTTTTACAGCTTGATATTATGACCTCAGAAAAGTTCATCTAGATATATCAGATATTATAATGTCATCTAATAAGCAGTTTTATGCTGAGTAGTTCCAGAAAAATGCTACTACATCATCCAGTGTAACATTATATATTCTAGCCTGTGCGTGCTCAGTCACTCAGTTGTGTCTGATTCTTTGCAGTCCGCTGTACTGTAGCCCACCAGGCTCCTCTGTTCATGGGATTTTTCAAGCAAAAATATTGGAATGGGTTGCCATTTCTTCCTCCAGGGGAATCTTTCTGACCCAGGGAATGAACCCACATCTCTTGCCATCTCCTACACTAGCTGGTAGATTCTTTACCACTAGCCACCTGCAGAGCTCCACATTCTAATGTAAAAAAGTATAAAACACTATATTGAAATGCATGTCCCTTCACTCCTTTATACATGTAACAGTATTAATAATGTTGATGCTGATTTAGTTGTTTACATTATCCATATAATTATTCTAACTCTCCATTTCAATTTTCTATTAGAAATCTAATTAAACTGCAAATGAAAGGGGATGCATGCTGACACTAAACAGTAAAAATCTGCTTTGAAAACTTGGTTTTGATGTCATTCACAAAAGCTAAAATAATTATGTATGATATTCAAATTTAATATAAATATTGTATTATTATATTATCAAATTTCCAGTTAACTGAGTGTGGACTGAATTTATCAAGGTAGTACAGGATTACTTTGCGAATTTTCTTTTTTTTGCGAATTTTTATTTCCAACAATTATTGAGTAATTACTATTATTACTTACATTTCAATAAGTAAAATGTTTATAATGTAGTATAGTTCTCAAGTTTTCATGTCTTCCTGCAGTTTGCAGGCTTTTCTTCAACTTTTAAAGATTTTTCTCTATATCATTTACTTTGCTTTTTTGGTAAATTTTTAAGTATTATAAGGTTCTTGCCATAGAACACCGATAAAGATTGACAAATGAAAATTATTAATTATGTTAAATTCACAAATATTTTAATTTTTCATTGATTTTGTGATGGCTTTACATTGAATTTGCTCATTCATTTGTTTAATCGTTATTGTCTTTTATGCATTAAAGGAAATCATATTAGCTAGTAGAATCTTCAGCAAAAGTTTTCATGATATTATGACCTCAGAAAAGTTCATCTAGATATATCAGATATTATAATGTCATCTAATAAGCAGTTTTATGCTGAGTAGTTCCAGAAAAATGCTACTACATCATCCAGTGTAACATTATATATTCTAGCCTGTGCGTGCTCAGTCACTCAGTTGTGTCTGATTCTTTGCAGTCCGCTGTACTGTAGCCCACCAGGCTCCTCTGTTCATGGGATTTTTCAAGCAAAAATATTGGAATGGGTTGCCATTTCTTCCTCCAGGGGAATCTTTCTGACCCAGGGAATGAACCCACATCTCTTGCCATCTCCTACACTAGCTGGTAGATTCTTTACCACTAGCCACCTGCAGAGCTCCACATTCTAATGTAAAAAAGTATAAAACACTATATTGAAATGCATGTCCCTTCACTCCTTTATACATGTAACAGTATTAATAATGTTGATGCTGATTTAGTTGTTTACATTATCCATATAATTATTCTAACTCTCCATTTCAATTTTCTATTAGAAATCTAATTAAACTGCAAATGAAAGGGGATGCATGCTGACACTAAACAGTAAAAATCTGCTTTGAAAACTTGGTTTTGATGTCATTCACAAAAGCTAAAATAATTATGTATGATATTCAAATTTAATATAAATATTGTATTATTATATTATCAAATTTCCAGTTAACTGAGTGTGGACTGAATTTATCAAGGTAGTACAGGATTACTTTGCGAATTTTCTTTTTTTTGCGAATTTTTATTTCCAACAATTATTGAGTAATTACTATTATTACTTACATTTCAATAAGTAAAATGTTTATAATGTAGTATAGTTCTCAAGTTTTCATGTCTTCCTGCAGTTTGCAGGCTTTTCTTCAACTTTTAAAGATTTTTCTCTATATCATTTACTTTGCTTTTTTGGTAAATTTTTAAGTATTATAAGGTTCTTGCCATAGAACACCGATAAAGATTGACAAATAAAAATTATTAATTATGTTAAATTCACAAATATTTTAATTTTTCATTGATTTTGTGATGGCTTTACATTGAATTTGCTCATTCATTTGTTTAATCGTTATTGTCTTTTATGCATTAGGAATCATATTAGCCAGTAGAACAGAGTGCTGAGCAAAAATGTGCAATATTTTACTTTCATGGAACTTAAAATCAAGGCCAGAATAAGAATTTTAATAATAATAATTCAGACAGTAATTTGAAGTAGAAAATTTATGTGGTAAAACAGAACTATGTTCATCAACATAGAACTGCACATTATTTTTCATACACAGTTAAAAGCACACTGTATTTTCTTCCTGACCACTTGCCCAGTGCCCATCTCTTAGAAAGAGACAAGCTTCATTTAAAGTATTTAATCTGATTGATGATTGTCATTAATAACTTTATTGTTACTTCTGTCTTGGGTATTCCATTGGAAATGATTCATTATACATTCTAATGTATTATCTATAGATAATAAGATAATGTCAAACATGTATCTGCTGATGCTTTTTAAGTTGACTCATCTTAATGCTTCTTAGCAGTAGTCTTCTCTGATGGCTCATTTGGTAAAGAATCTGCCTGCAGTGCCGGAGACCCATGTTTGATTTGAGTCGGGAAGACCCCCTGGAGAAGGAAATGGCAATCCATTCCAGCATTCTTGCCTGAAGAATTTCATGGACAGAGGAGCATGGCAGACTATAGTCCATAGTGTTGCAAAAGAGTCAGACAGGACTGAGCAACTACCACTCCCTCATGCACAGACAGATAACCTAAAAATTACACAAATGAATGAAAAATTGTACATTGTCATGATTGCCACAAAAGAAAAACACATGGTAAAGTATGAACCCTTTGACTTAGGGAAGTTACAAAAATCTTTCGTGAAGTGATGGGTCAGATGAAGCTTAAAGAAAAACCAGATTTCAGCAAGTCTCAAGAGAAGAAGATGTAGTACAAGCATAAGAGATCATAAATAAGGTGGTCCTAGCAGAAGAAATTTTGAGGATACTTGTCATGGAAGGGATGGTGTAGCTACTACTTTCATACATATTCAATGAGAAAAAAAAACAATATTTTAATTTTTCATTGATTTTGTGATGGCTTTACATTGAATTTGCTCATTCATTTGTTTAATCGTTATTGTCTTTTATGCATTAGGAATCATATTAGCCAGTAGAACAGAGTGCTGAGCAAAAATGTGCAATATTTTACTTTCATGGAACTTAAAATCAAGGCCAGAATAAGAATTTTAATAATAATAATTCAGACAGTAATTTGAAGTAGAAAATTTATGTGGTAAAACAGAACTATGTTCATCAACATAGAACTGCACATTATTTTTCATACACAGTTAAAAGCACACTGTATTTTCTTCCTGACCACTTGCCCAGTGCCCATCTCTTAGAAAGAGACAAGCTTCATTTAAAGTATTTAATCTGATTGATGATTGTCATTAATAACTTTATTGTTACTTCTGTCTTGGGTATTCCATTGGAAATGATTCATTATACATTCTAATGTATTATCTATAGATAATAAGATAATGTCAAACATGTATCTGCTGATGCTTTTTAAGTTGACTCATCTTAATGCTTCTTAGCAGTAGTCTTCTCTGATGGCTCATTTGGTAAAGAATCTGCCTGCAGTGCCGGAGACCCATGTTTGATTTGAGTCGGGAAGACCCCCTGGAGAAGGAAATGGCAATCCATTCCAGCATTCTTGCCTGAAGAATTTCATGGACAGAGGAGCATGGCAGACTATAGTCCATAGTGTTGCAAAAGAGTCAGACAGGACTGAGCAACTACCACTCCCTCATGCACAGACAGATAACCTAAAAATTACACAAATGAATGAAAAATTGTACATTGTCATGATTGCCACAAAAGAAAAACACATGGTAAAGTATGAACCCTTTGACTTAGGGAAGTTACAAAAATCTTTCGTGAAGTGATGGGTCAGATGAAGCTTAAAGAAAAACCAGATTTCAGCAAGTCTCAAGAGAAGAAGATGTAGTACAAGCATAAGAGATCATAAATAAGGTGGTCCTAGCAGAAGAAATTTTGAGGATACTTGTCATGGAAGGGATGGTGTAGCTACTACTTTCATACATATTCAATGAGGATATTTTCAACCATAAAACTAATAAAAAAGGCAAATAGTTTGTTGATAATTTCAGGGTATCATTCGGTGTTATGCTAGGGGGGAGGTCAATAGCTGGTATCTTCTATAATGTCAGAAATACACAGCATGGGAATTACCCCAAGCAGAAGCTTCATTTCTCTGAGGCATTCCTCTGATTTTGGCTGTATATGGCAGACACAACCTTTGAAGTATATAATTGTGTATCAGTTGTTTATTGCATAGCAAATTGCCCCCCCCTCCGGCATTCTGCGACTTAAAATAGTTACAAAATCAGCTCACAAATACACCAAGAGAACATTTCATGCAAAGAAAGGTACAATAAAGGACAGAAATGATACGGACCTAAAAGAAGCAGAAGATATTAAGGTGGAAAGAATACACAGAAGAACTATACAAAAAAGATCTTAATGAGCCAGATGACCATAGTGGTATGATCACTCACCCAGAGCCAGATATCCTGGAATGTGAAGTGAAGTGGAGCCTAGGAAGCATTACTACAAATAAAGCTAGTTGAGGTGATATAGTTCCAGATGACGTATTTCAAATCCTAAAAGATGATGCTGCTAAAGTGCTGCACTCAATATGCCAGCAAATTTTGAGAACTCATCAGTGGACACAGGACTAGAAATGCATTTTCATTACAATCCCTAAGAAAGGTAATGCCAAAGAATGCTCCAACTACTGCACCACAGCATTCATTTTACACGCTAGCAAAGTAATGCTCAAAATTCTCCAAACTAGGCTTCAACAGTGTGTGAAACCACAATTTCCAGATGTACAAGCTGGATTTATAAAAGGCAAAGGAACCAGAGACCAAACTGCCAACATCTGATAGATCAGAGAAACAGCAAGAGAGCTCCAGATAAAAACCTCTACTTCTGCTTCATTGATTACACTAAAGCCTTTGACTGTGTGGATCACAGCAAAATGGAAAATTCTGAAAGAGATGGAAATACTGGACCACAGTACCTGCCTTCTGAGAAACCTGAATCCAAGACAAGAAGCAACAGTTAGAACCAAACATTGAACAACAGATTGGTTCCAAATTGGGAAAGGAGCACATCGAGGTTGTATAATGTCAGCCTGCTTATTTAACTTATATGTAGAGTACATATTCTCTATATTACTACATCTGTATTATGGTTTTCAGAAAGAATAGAACACCTACACATTCAGAAATACACAGCATGGGAATTACCCCAAGCAGAAGCTTCATTTCTCTGAGGCATTCCTCTGATTTTGGCTGTATATGGCAGACACAACCTTTGAAGTATATAATTGTGTATCAGTTGTTTATTGCATAGCAAATTGCCCCCCCCTCCGGCATTCTGCGACTTAAAATAGTTACAAAATCAGCTCACAAATACACCAAGAGAACATTTCATGCAAAGAAAGGTACAATAAAGGACAGAAATGATACGGACCTAAAAGAAGCAGAAGATATTAAGGTGGAAAGAATACACAGAAGAACTATACAAAAAAGATCTTAATGAGCCAGATGACCATAGTGGTATGATCACTCACCCAGAGCCAGATATCCTGGAATGTGAAGTGAAGTGGAGCCTAGGAAGCATTACTACAAATAAAGCTAGTTGAGGTGATATAGTTCCAGATGACGTATTTCAAATCCTAAAAGATGATGCTGCTAAAGTGCTGCACTCAATATGCCAGCAAATTTTGAGAACTCATCAGTGGACACAGGACTAGAAATGCATTTTCATTACAATCCCTAAGAAAGGTAATGCCAAAGAATGCTCCAACTACTGCACCACAGCATTCATTTTACACGCTAGCAAAGTAATGCTCAAAATTCTCCAAACTAGGCTTCAACAGTGTGTGAAACCACAATTTCCAGATGTACAAGCTGGATTTATAAAAGGCAAAGGAACCAGAGACCAAACTGCCAACATCTGATAGATCAGAGAAACAGCAAGAGAGCTCCAGATAAAAACCTCTACTTCTGCTTCATTGATTACACTAAAGCCTTTGACTGTGTGGATCACAGCAAAATGGAAAATTCTGAAAGAGATGGAAATACTGGACCACAGTACCTGCCTTCTGAGAAACCTGAATCCAAGACAAGAAGCAACAGTTAGAACCAAACATTGAACAACAGATTGGTTCCAAATTGGGAAAGGAGCACATCGAGGTTGTATAATGTCAGCCTGCTTATTTAACTTATATGTAGAGTACATATTCTCTATATTACTACATCTGTATTATGGTTTTCAGAAAGAATAGAACACCTACACATTCATACACACACAGACACACATGAAGAAGGAGAGAGAAAAAATTATCAATTAGGAATAACAATTGCAGTTGTTTTCCTTAAAAATCAACTAGCTCATGAAACTCTGTAAAGTTCATTAATTTTACTGATTAAACTTTTCCAGACTTCAATGTCTGAATTTCAGGTGATACCTATTTTTAGCACAAAGGAAATTAATCCATGACCCAAAGAATTTGTAGTATTTTTTGAAATCTCTTTATCCTGTATTACATGACTTATCTACAAGGAAGGAGACCTGATATAAGGATACTTCTAAGATCACCTGTTCACATTTCCGCATGCCTTCTAATCTTGGTACTCTTTTAAGGAACAATGGCAGTATAGAGCAATCACAGAGCATTTGCTTCTTTGTCCTGTTATTCTCAGCCAATTCCACATCCCCTAATGAAACCATTCCATTATTTCCCAAGAAATATCTTCCTTTTCATTCAGACAGACAGTTTGTACATCCATCTTTGTTTCCCCAACATTATCTCAGGCTATCTCTTATTAAAGAAAACAAATCCTACTCATTTTTTAAGCAAGTGATCTGCTTTTCTTTCAAACTTTACACAAAACTCATTCTACATGTTACTATTTTTTTTCAACTCATAATCAAAGAGAAATTGGTATTTTTGATACAAAATTTTTAAAACAATAAAACAGAAATTAGTGACCTTTGGGTTAAATTATAATAAATAGAAATGTTGATTAACGCAAGGGCATTTCATGGGGAACCTTAGTAGTTTAGTTCAATTAAAATTAAGTCCTGATCACAACTATTTCATAAGCACTTGAAAGAATAAAAGGTAAATAACATATGATCGCTAAGCTTACTTTAATCTAGATGATACAGGTATGAACTAATATAAAGCATATTAATAGTTATAGACAAATAGATATAATCAAATCAGAAAATAAATAATAATCCTGATAATTTTGGTAGCCAATATTTTTACATCAATTGTACAGAACTGCTGGTAAAATTGTTAGTAATTCTGTGTTAGCCAAATAGATGACCTCACTATTTTCTTATCTATGGCTCTCTTGTGAGGACTCTACAGTCATAATCCTTTTTTCAGCTTTTAGGAGGAAATTAACATATCCATGTTAATTTCTTATCCATGAGCTTGTTTTCCAAATTTCTAAAAATATCAAACATTTAGTCATGTTTTTGTAGAAATTACGACAGATTTTCCAGACTTCAATGTCTGAATTTCAGGTGATACCTATTTTTAGCACAAAGGAAATTAATCCATGACCCAAAGAATTTGTAGTATTTTTTGAAATCTCTTTATCCTGTATTACATGACTTATCTACAAGGAAGGAGACCTGATATAAGGATACTTCTAAGATCACCTGTTCACATTTCCGCATGCCTTCTAATCTTGGTACTCTTTTAAGGAACAATGGCAGTATAGAGCAATCACAGAGCATTTGCTTCTTTGTCCTGTTATTCTCAGCCAATTCCACATCCCCTAATGAAACCATTCCATTATTTCCCAAGAAATATCTTCCTTTTCATTCAGACAGACAGTTTGTACATCCATCTTTGTTTCCCCAACATTATCTCAGGCTATCTCTTATTAAAGAAAACAAATCCTACTCATTTTTTAAGCAAGTGATCTGCTTTTCTTTCAAACTTTACACAAAACTCATTCTACATGTTACTATTTTTTTTCAACTCATAATCAAAGAGAAATTGGTATTTTTGATACAAAATTTTTAAAACAATAAAACAGAAATTAGTGACCTTTGGGTTAAATTATAATAAATAGAAATGTTGATTAACGCAAGGGCATTTCATGGGGAACCTTAGTAGTTTAGTTCAATTAAAATTAAGTCCTGATCACAACTATTTCATAAGCACTTGAAAGAATAAAAGGTAAATAACATATGATCGCTAAGCTTACTTTAATCTAGATGATACAGGTATGAACTAATATAAAGCATATTAATAGTTATAGACAAATAGATATAATCAAATCAGAAAATAAATAATAATCCTGATAATTTTGGTAGCCAATATTTTTACATCAATTGTACAGAACTGCTGGTAAAATTGTTAGTAATTCTGTGTTAGCCAAATAGATGACCTCACTATTTTCTTATCTATGGCTCTCTTGTGAGGACTCTACAGTCATAATCCTTTTTTCAGCTTTTAGGAGGAAATTAACATATCCATGTTAATTTCTTATCCATGAGCTTGTTTTCCAAATTTCTAAAAATATCAAACATTTAGTCATGTTTTTGTAGAAATTAGAAATTAACTTTGAGCAGCTGCATTTTCCCCCACATCTTTCAAATTTGTGTTCAATACTTCAAAATTAACAGATACTTTATGTCTCAGCATCTCAACAAAGGAAAAGAGAATAAATCCAAGTTTTGTAGTAGACATTTCTCTTTAACTATTATAAGACCATGGGAGGAGATACTTAAAACCACCTCAATTTCAGATTTTTTATAGTCTTTATTCATATACACTGACTTTCCTTTAGTTTTAAGAGGGTGAATAAAATCTCATTTTTACAGAAAATAAGGATGTCATAAAAGACAGGGTTGCAGTTGAGTCTTTCCTTTGGCTGTAGGTGGAAACCATGCAGATGGATCTACATAAGCAAGAAAGGACTGATGGGGAATCAAAATCTAGAATATTCAAGGCAATTATTGCAGACATGTTATGGGGCTCTGAATTGAAAGAGGACCGTTGCAAGCATAAAGAAGCTTAAGCACATTGTTTCAGCTTGGAGCTAAGATGGCGCCTACAGGAAGGGGTGTGGGAGTGAAAAGAAGCTTAAGCACATTGTTTCAGCTTGGAGCTAAAATGGCGCCTACAGGAAGGGATGTGGGAATGAAGGGAAGCTTAAGAGCATTGTTTGAAGAAGCTTAAGCACATGCTTGCAGCTAAGATGGCGCCTACTGGAAGAGATAAGGTGTAATCTAAATTGTTAATTGATGGTAAAAATTTCTGATTGGTTCCCTTGGTTTCCGCGCTCGTGAATGATTGTTTGGCCTTTAGCTTGATTGGTGTAATCTATAGGAAGTCCCGTGCAAACCCCCCTTCACTTGCCTATAAAAGCTGTGGATCTTCTTCAATAAAGCGGAACTACTTCGATGGAACCCCTGTCGCGTCTGATTGTCCCCTACCTGAGCCAGGGGCTGCGGGGTGGGCAGTCAAGATTTGCCTTTCTCCAAGATCTCCCGGTTCAGCCAGGGGCAATCCCGCTGCCTTCCCTTTCTGCGGAAGGTCCCCACAACATGTTAATTCATTTAATATAGACTTTGATTCTTCCAAACTGGTAGAATAATGACTAATTTTTAGCTCACACTCACATCCTGAACCAGGAGGCAGCCTTTTATCCATCAAGGCCTGATTTTAGTTTTGTCAGACATTGGGAAGTTTCCATTTTCTTTCATTGCATAGGTCTTCATCTTCTACGTTATCAAAGACTAAGTGTTCTTAGCTGTTTCTTAGTAGTTCCTGCCCTGGTGATGACTAAAATATAGGTCGAATTATTTTCCTATTCAGCATCTCAACAAAGGAAAAGAGAAAAATAATTTTAAATCCAAGTTTTAGTACTTTTTACTATTATAAGACCATGGGAGGAGATACTTAAAACCACCTCAATTTCAGATTTTTTATAGTCTTTATTCATATACATTGACTTTCCTTTAGTTTTAAGAGGGTGAATAAAATCTCATTTTTACAGAAAATAAGGATGTCATAAAAGACAGGGTTGCAGTTGAGTCTTTCCTTTGGCTGTAGGTGGAAACCATGCAGATGGATCTACATAAGCAAGAAAGGACTGATGGGGAATCAAAATCTAGAATATTCAAGGCAATTATTGCAGACATGTTATGGGGCTCTGAATTGAAAGAGGACCGTTGCAAGCATAAAGAAGCTTAAGCACATTGTTTCAGCTTGGAGCTAAGATGGCGCCTACAGGAAGGGGTGTGGGAGTGAAAAGAAGCTTAAGCACATTGTTTCAGCTTGGAGCTAAAATGGCGCCTACAGGAAGGGATGTGGGAATGAAGGGAAGCTTAAGAGCATTGTTTGAAGAAGCTTAAGCACATGCTTGCAGCTAAGATGGCGCCTACTGGAAGAGATAAAGTGTAATCTAAATTGTTAATTGATGGTAAAAATTTCTGATTGGTTCCCTTGGTTTCCGCGCTCGTGAATGATTGTTTGGCCTTTAGCTTGATTGGTGTAATCTATAGGAAGTCCCGTGCAAACCCCCCTTCACTTGCCTATAAAAGCTGTGGATCTTCTTCAATAAAGCGGAACTACTTCGATGGAACCCCTGTCGCGTCTGATTGTCCCCTACCTGAGCCAGGGGCTGCGGGGTGGGCAGTCAAGATTTGCCTTTCTCCAAGATCTCCCGGTTCAGCCAGGGGCAATCCCGCTGCCTTCCCTTTCTGCGGAAGGTCCCCACAACATGTTAATTCATTTAATATAGACTTTGATTCTTCCAAACTGGTAGAATAATGACTAATTTTTAGCTCACACTCACATCCTGAACCAGGAGGCAGCCTTTTATCCATCAAGGCCTGATTTTAGTTTTGTCAGACATTGGGAAGTTTCCATTTTCTTTCATTGCATAGGTCTTCATCTTCTACGTTATCAAAGACTAAGTGTTCTTAGCTGTTTCTTAGTAGTTCCTGCCCTGGTGATGACTAAAATATAGGTCGAATTATTTTCCTATTACCCTAACAGTTGCCTCAGATTGTACCTTGTGGTGGTATCAAAGCCAATGCCAATACCAGTACAACACCAGCATCATTAAGAACAGGGACATCACTATAAACAAATACTAACAGTATCAGTACAGTCATTATATCAGTGCCTCTAATTTATTTCATGTCAATGACAATGCTAGTACATTCTATCTGTATCAAATTTTCACAATAAATATATATTGCAATTATTAGTCATATTCTTATTTTAAGATGGGCAAACTGGACCTCAGAGAAATCAAGTAATACACTCAGTGTCTTAGAATTAGCAAAATAAAAGAGGCAGAATTGTTTCACAAGTCTGTCATTCCAGCAAATACAATACATTAAGACTTTTCCATCCTAGTTCTGTATGCTTCATATAAACAGTGTATTCTCCATTTCTCCCCAGCCATGCAGGCTTGCTTCTTAAAATTATACAAATGTATGCTTTCTTTCAGATTTCAGAAAGAAATGAACATATTCATTAATTTTAATTTTCCAATCAGATTGCAGAGATATTCATGACTGATTGATCTTTTAACAATATATGAAATCTGCTCATCTATTCCCTTCATAAAGTTTCATTGGGTAGTGTTCCTGTGGTTAAGAATCCATCTGCCAAATCAGGGAACACAAGTCTCTGATCCAGGAAGATCCCACATGCTGTGGACTGACTACTGAACCCACGGGCAACAGCTACTAAAACCTGCACATCCTAAAGTCCAAGCTCTGCAACGAGAAGCCATGGAATGAGAAGCCTATGCACTGCAACTGGAGAGCAGCCAGAGAAACTCCACATGCATAAACTAGGTTTTTACTTTACTAGCCATGTAAAACCGCTGCCTTCCCTTTCTGCGGAAGGTCCCACAACATGTTAATTCATTTAATATAGACTTTGATTCTTCCAAACTGGTAGAATAATGACTAATTTTTAGCTCACACTCACATCCTGAACCAGGAGGCAGCCTTTTATCCATCAAGGCCTGATTTTAGTTTTGTCAGACATTGGGAAGTTTCCATTTTCTTTCATTGCATAGGTCTTCATCTTCTACGTTATCAAAGACTAAGTGTTCTTAGCTGTTTCTTAGTAGTTCCTGCCCTGGTGATGACTAAAATATAGGTCGAATTATTTTCCTATTACCCTAACAGTTGCCTCAGATTGTACCTTGTGGTGGTATCAAAGCCAATGCCAATACCAGTACAACACCAGCATCATTAAGAACAGGGACATCACTATAAACAAATACTAACAGTATCAGTACAGTCATTATATCAGTGCCTCTAATTTATTTCATGTCAATGACAATGCTAGTACATTCTATCTGTATCAAATTTTCACAATAAATATATATTGCAATTATTAGTCATATTCTTATTTTAAGATGGGCAAACTGGACCTCAGAGAAATCAAGTAATACACTCAGTGTCTTAGAATTAGCAAAATAAAAGAGGCAGAATTGTTTCACAAGTCTGTCATTCCAGCAAATACAATACATTAAGACTTTTCCATCCTAGTTCTGTATGCTTCATATAAACAGTGTATTCTCCATTTCTCCCCAGCCATGCAGGCTTGCTTCTTAAAATTATACAAATGTATGCTTTCTTTCAGATTTCAGAAAGAAATGAACATATTCATTAATTTTAATTTTCCAATCAGATTGCAGAGATATTCATGACTGATTGATCTTTTAACAATATATGAAATCTGCTCATCTATTCCCTTCATAAAGTTTCATTGGGTAGTGTTCCTGTGGTTAAGAATCCATCTGCCAAATCAGGGAACACAAGTCTCTGATCCAGGAAGATCCCACATGCTGTGGACTGACTACTGAACCCACGGGCAACAGCTACTAAAACCTGCACATCCTAAAGTCCAAGCTCTGCAACGAGAAGCCATGGAATGAGAAGCCTATGCACTGCAACTGGAGAGCAGCAGCCAGAGAAAACTCACACATAGCAGTAAAGACCTAGTGTATCCAAAAATAAATAAATCTTTCCAAAAAATTTTTCTTTGCATTGGGCCTCAGTTTTTCAGCCATAGTTAAATTTATTCAAATATTTTTGAAAAACACTTTTATCCTTAGATTGCTAGCATTGGGACTTAGGGTCATAAGTGCATTTTGGCAATATGACAACACATCCAGCTGGGAACCCTCCCATTTGTCACAATTCCCAATCACCAGAGTGGTGCAGGCAACATCACTCTAGGCAAAGCTTTGTTCACATTGTTCAGCATAGTCAATGGATTTGGTTTTGCCTCCCAATTCATTTCCCACTTTTCTAGGCTTTTAAGTGTTCAAAATCTCCTATTGGGAAAAAAATCAGGTGTCCTTGTAGTGCACCATTACTTTTAACAAGTTTTCTGCAAGCAACAGAGAATATCAATGGTATACAGATTCATTTCCTTTACTTTCCTTATATTAACTTTTCATAACATAACAAGGGGAAAAAAAATAAAGGATTTACAGGTGCATGGACAAGTAAACACTGAGAAGATCAAATCAAGGTGTGAATCTCATGCTTTGCTTATCTAGTAGCCATCTGCTCTAGTAGGGTCAGATCTTATTACTGTCTCTGCTCCCATTGTCTAACTAATTATCATACTGTCCTGTCTCGAATTACAACTGACAACTGGAAGTAGTCTGTCTTTTCAGTTATTCCCCAACTTAACTAGGTAACAACTGATATGTTCTTTCTGCGTTTTCTCTCCTTTCTGTTTAGCAGCCCATTTCTCTTTGTTTTTACAGTCCAACTTCTTGAAAGAGTGGTTTATTCTACTCCTACAGTTTAAATAACTACCATTCAGTGCTCAAAGTTCTCAACCAGGATATGGCTTCACATTGCCCATACCCTACTCTTTTTACCCCCTCTGGTAATATTTCTCATTCATAATTTACTAGATAATCTACTTATTTTAATATTTAATGGTAAAAAACATTTCTCTCTCATTAGATATGTTTGACACAGAGATATTCTTCCCCTCCAACAGATATTTCAATACAAGTATCCAGAAGAATGACTGGTACGAATTATCATCTAATTAATATTTGACAAGTATCTAAAGAAACGGGATCTCAACTATTTCCTCCTATTCATGAAAATTTCAAAAACCATACCTGTGACTATGTCATTATTTAATCTATGAAGTATTAATAATAATCAATAATGAATAAAATATTAAATTCTGTGGTGGTAATTACAAGAAAAACATTGAATCCCAGATGGAAGAGTTGGTGCAGAGTGTGATAGTTAATAAAGATTGTCACACAGCAGTAGAAACTGTGGTTGGACAGAATAGGATTTGATGAATGGGTTCTGTAGATGGAAAGCATCTCAGGTATCAGAAACAGCAATGAGTAGATGTAGAGCAGTATAAATGAAGGTGGCATTCATGACAGCAATGGGAAGACAGGATTGGAGAGCAAATGTTATACAGAGTAGAGATAATGCTGGATAACTAGGGAGAAGCAGAATGTGAAGAACTTTGGGGTCTGACCATACACTTAGACTTTAGGACCAAAATAAATGAGCAAATAAGCTCTTAATTATGGAAGTGGAAAGTCACAAGATGTGTTTTAGAAAAATTAAGCACTGCCATTACAACTAAGGGGTGTGTGGGTTACTAATAGGAAGTGCAATTAATACAGAATTTTTAGTAACTACTATTTCATGCCAGGTTCTGTCCTGTTTGCGTTACCTATTTTTTGGGAGGGGGGTGGTTTATTTTATTTTATTATTTTTTTAAACTTTTACTTTACTTTTAACTTTTTTTTTTTAAATTATGGTTAAGTGAAACATTATCTCTCTATATAAGAAGAATGGAGAATTCAAAATAATCTCCAGGTGGTTTGTTTGTTTTTTTAACTTTTATTTTACTTTTAACTTTTACAGAGTTTTGTTGCTTACAGATATGTATGCTCTCAGATTAGTCATATGTATATCCCTCCATCCCACCCCTCCAGACCATCATACAGCACCCCTGAAGGATCTGTTTTTCTCACAGAGCAATGACTACAGCTATTTTCTTCACATACCTATTTTTTTAACAGAAAAGTTTAATGTAATAGGATGATATTATTTTGTAAAGTACATTAGCCTCCTCTCTGTACAAGTAAAATTAGTTCTCATTTCACAATATAATACATTTGCAAGTATTTGCAAATGTCTCTTTATTTTTCAGGCTTATTTCAATGTTTTCTGAAATTACTCTGAACATGCTGATAACTGTACTTAATTACACCTGTGTTTTCTTTATGTCAATCAGAATAGCTGTCAAAGTGCTCTAAATTTTAAGCACTTAATATGTTCTGTATAAATAATTTAGTTTACATTATACATACATATATTTATATGAATATACATAAAAACAATGAAAAAGCATATCTATTTCAGTACACTATATTTATAAAAAAGTGTCAATAATAAAGTTGTAAGACTGAGTAAAGACCAGCCAAGTTTTTATGTAATATTCCACATATCCATTTTGGACAGTTGAGAGGTGCTTAATTGGATGATGTTACTATGCAAAGTACTTCTGCATAGGAGGCAATGGCGGCAATGACAGAAGAGAGCATGACACTGTATCAATCAATCATTTACTTCTGTCTTCTTCCAGTCATTTTCAATATACCTTTACAATATTCGGGAGGAATGATTTTCTTAGTCACATCATACCTGTTACATTAGTTAGGATTTCTCATTAAAAAAAAAACTAAAGGGGTGTGGGTTACTAATAGGAAGTGCAATTAATACAGAATTTTTAGTAACTACTATTTCATGCCAGGTTCTGTCCTGTTTGCGTTACCTATTTTTTGGGAGGGGGGTGGTTTATTTTATTTTATTATTTTTTTAAACTTTTACTTTACTTTTAACTTTTTTTTTTTAAATTATGGTTAAGTGAAACATTATCTCTCTATATAAGAAGAATGGAGAATTCAAAATAATCTCCAGGTGGTTTGTTTGTTTTTTTAACTTTTATTTTACTTTTAACTTTTACAGAGTTTTGTTGCTTACAGATATGTATGCTCTCAGATTAGTCATATGTATATCCCTCCATCCCACCCCTCCAGACCATCATACAGCACCCCTGAAGGATCTGTTTTTCTCACAGAGCAATGACTACAGCTATTTTCTTCACATACCTATTTTTTTTAACAGAAAAGTTTAATGTAATAGGATGATATTATTTTGTAAAGTACATTAGCCTCCTCTCTGTACAAGTAAAATTAGTTCTCATTTCACAATATAATACATTTGCAAGTATTTGCAAATGTCTCTTTATTTTTCAGGCTTATTTCAATGTTTTCTGAAATTACTCTGAACATGCTGATAACTGTACTTAATTACACCTGTGTTTTCTTTATGTCAATCAGAATAGCTGTCAAAGTGCTCTAAATTTTAAGCACTTAATATGTTCTGTATAAATAATTTAGTTTACATTATACATACATATATTTATATGAATATACATAAAAACAATGAAAAAGCATATCTATTTCAGTACACTATATTTATAAAAAAGTGTCAATAATAAAGTTGTAAGACTGAGTAAAGACCAGCCAAGTTTTTATGTAATATTCCACATATCCATTTTGGACAGTTGAGAGGTGCTTAATTGGATGATGTTACTATGCAAAGTACTTCTGCATAGGAGGCAATGGCGGCAATGACAGAAGAGAGAGCATGACACTGTATCAATCAATCATTTACTTCTGTCTTCTTCCAGTCATTTTCAATATACCTTTACAATATTCGGGAGGAATGATTTTCTTAGTCACATCACTGTAATTCTTGGCTGTTTTTCTAAGAAATATAACAATTGCCCTAGTTAGGATTTTGACTCAGAAAATAGGTATATATAATACTTTTCTCTACATCCTCAAAAACAGTTCAGGAGATGAGAGATAGACATAAGGAAAATGTTCCTAAGAGTGTGAGCTGTTAAACTTTGTAATAAGTTATAACAAAGATTCCTAAGAATGAGGTGAACCACCATCTTAATATCATAGCATAAAAGCACGTAAAAAATGTCATTCAAGTTCAGACCAGTGTCTATCCAGCTACCACATAAATACCTGAAATGTAGTAGTTTACTTTCCTAATATGCATCTTTAAGGAATATAACTTAAGAATTATTTCACTATAAGTTTCACTTCATGTAGTTCTTGAGGAATGAATTTAATCCACCTTCTTCATCTCTTTATCCAGCAACATCTCTCTTAAGATATCTGGACAATTTTCCATATTCTGTTTTCTTTCTATGCCATTCAGGTTGTGTGGGAGGGCTCACCATTAACTAGTATTTTTGTTTTATTAGTTGTTTATTTACTGAAAGGGTATTTCTCAGCCCAGAGCCATAGTTTCATAATTCAGGAACACAGGTAAATGACAAACTTCCGTGGAATTCAACCCAAAGAAATTCTTTATATTCCATATCACTTTGCATCTGAAAGATATCAGCCTTCCTCCTCTCCTCAAAATCTTTCAAGGAATCATAATTTCTGTAGAAATCTGTGTGTGCCTTCTTTCTTGGTTCCACCACAGCGAATTTATAGAAAGCTGCAACTCCCAAGGAGACAATGAAGGCTCCAACAATATGAAATCACAGGTGTTGGCCAGAAGGCCACGCACCTGAGGTTTT
This sequence comes from Tragulus kanchil, assembly GCA_022376925.1. Taxonomy (NCBI): domain Eukaryota; kingdom Metazoa; phylum Chordata; class Mammalia; order Artiodactyla; family Tragulidae; genus Tragulus; species Tragulus kanchil. Next base: position 35,331,623 of record JAIOJX010000004.1, read on the forward strand.
TCCAAAGAAGTGGACGTGGTAATTTTGTCTTCTCGACCACTCAACAGTAACATCCTTTCTGATGAAAAGAGAAATGGTTGTGTGGGAGGGTTCACCATTAACTAGTATTAATGAATAAGTTGATTCCACTTAGCCTTCTGTAGGATATACCTAGTGTCTCACAGTCATAAGAAAGTAGCTAAAGCTCCACCTTTCATGTTTGCATTCTAGGAAGCCAGAAGAAAAAAGGCAAAGGACAAAGACCACCCAAAGAATGGGAATAAATATTTGGAAACAATGATATTGACAAGAGATTAAACTCCAAAGATTAAAAACAGCTCATGAGACTCATTATAAAACAAATAAACAGTCCAATTACAAAATGGGGAGAAAACCTAAGTAGTGACTTCTTTTAGGAAGACAAACAGATGGACAAGAGGCACATGAAAAGATGCTCAACATCACTGATTATTAGAGAAATTCAAATCAAAACTACAATGAGATACCACCTCATATCTATCAGAACTGGCTATCATCAAAATGTCTATAAATAATGAATGTTATAGAGAGTGAGGAGAAAAGGAAAGGGGAGGGAAAAAATATGCAAATTTGAATTAGTAGTTTACTTTCCTAATATGCATCTTTAAGGAATATAACTTAAGAATTATTTCACTATAAGTTTCACTTCATGTAGTTCTTGAGGAATGAATTTAATCCACCTTCTTCATCTCTTTATCCAGCAACATCTCTCTTAAGATATCTGGACAATTTTCCATATTCTGTTTTCTTTCTATGCCATTCAGGTTGTGTGGGAGGGCTCACCATTAACTAGTATTTTTGTTTTATTAGTTGTTTATTTACTGAAAGGGTATTTCTCAGCCCAGAGCCATAGTTTCATAATTCAGGAACACAGGTAAATGACAAACTTCCGTGGAATTCAACCCAAAGAAATTCTTTATATTCCATATCACTTTGCATCTGAAAGATATCAGCCTTCCTCCTCTCCTCAAAATCTTTCAAGGAATCATAATTTCTGTAGAAATCTGTGTGTGCCTTCTTTCTTGGTTCCACCACAGCGAATTTATAGAAAGCTGCAACTCCCAAGGAGACAATGAAGGCTCCAACAATATGAAATCACAGGTGTTGGCCAGAAGGCCACGCACCTGAGGTTTTTCCAAAGAAGTGGACGTGGTAATTTTGTCTTCTCGACCACTCAACAGTAACATCCTTTCTGATGAAAAGAGAAATGGTTGTGTGGGAGGGTTCACCATTAACTAGTATTAATGAATAAGTTGATTCCACTTAGCCTTCTGTAGGATATACCTAGTGTCTCACAGTCATAAGAAAGTAGCTAAAGCTCCACCTTTCATGTTTGCATTCTAGGAAGCCAGAAGAAAAAAGGCAAAGGACAAAGACCACCCAAAGAATGGGAATAAATATTTGGAAACAATGATATTGACAAGAGATTAAACTCCAAAGATTAAAAACAGCTCATGAGACTCATTATAAAACAAATAAACAGTCCAATTACAAAATGGGGAGAAAACCTAAGTAGTGACTTCTTTTAGGAAGACAAACAGATGGACAAGAGGCACATGAAAAGATGCTCAACATCACTGATTATTAGAGAAATTCAAATCAAAACTACAATGAGATACCACCTCATATCTATCAGAACTGGCTATCATCAAAATGTCTATAAATAATGAATGTTATAGAGAGTGAGGAGGAAAGGGAACTCTCTTACACTGTTGGTGGGAGTGCAAATTGTACAATCACTATGGAAAACGGTATGCAAGTTTCTTGAAAAAAAAAAAAAAACAACAACTAAAGATTGAGCTATCAGATAATTCAGCAATTCCACTCCTGGGAATATATCTGGAAATAAACGTGGTTTGAAAAGATAAATGCACCTCAATGCTCATTACAGCACTGTCTACAATAGCCAAGACATGAAGAAACCTAAATGTCCACTGACAGATGAATGGATGATAAGATGTGGTACATTCATACAGTGGAATACTATGCAGCTGTTGAAAAAAATGAAATATGCTACTTGTAGCAATATGGATGAACCTGGAGATTATCATACTAAGTGAAGTCAGACAGAGAGACAAAAAAATCATATGATATCACTTATATGTGGAATCTAAAAAATGATACCAATAAACTTATTTGCAAATACCTGTAAGTTGACATAGTTATTCAATGTATTCACTGAATTAAGCAAACAGATCTCAATTTAAATATTATACTCATAGAGATAAGCTATTTTCATAAACATCATAGCAAGAGAAAGAAATTGGGAATGGCTTGACAAAGGGGTTAGTGTATTTATATAAACTGTACTGGGGATTATCTCTGAGTTGTGCAAAAGGTTTAAACTAAATACATATATTCCCAATTGCCTTGACCCTTTTGGACTTAATGCTTGTCACTGATCATGATGTGGCAGTTCTTCAACTATACTCTTCATCCACATTTTCTTCAATCTGCTTCAATTTATGACATCCCTTTTGTTCATAAATATGTACCATTCATCCTGCTTCAATTTATAAGAATGGGAATAAATATTTGGAAACAATGATATTGACAAGAGATTAAACTCCAAAGATTAAAAACAGCTCATGAGACTCATTATAAAACAAATAAACAGTCCAATTACAAAATGGGGAGAAAACCTAAGTAGTGACTTCTTTTAGGAAGACAAACAGATGGACAAGAGGCACATGAAAAGATGCTCAACATCACTGATTATTAGAGAAATTCAAATCAAAACTACAATGAGATACCACCTCATATCTATCAGAACTGGCTATCATCAAAATGTCTATAAATAATGAATGTTATAGAGAGTGAGGAGAAAAGGGAACTCTCTTACACTGTTGGTGGGAGTGCAAATTGTACAATCACTATGGAAAACGGTATGCAAGTTTCTTGAAAAAAAAAAAAAACAACAACTAAAGATTGAGCTATCAGATAATTCAGCAATTCCACTCCTGGGAATATATCTGGAAATAAACGTGGTTTGAAAAGATAAATGCACCTCAATGCTCATTACAGCACTGTCTACAATAGCCAAGACATGAAGAAACCTAAATGTCCACTGACAGATGAATGGATGATAAGATGTGGTACATTCATACAGTGGAATACTATGCAGCTGTTGAAAAAAATGAAATATGCTATTTGTAGCAATATGGATGAACCTGGAGATTATCATACTAAGTGAAGTCAGACAGAGAGACAAAAAAATCATATGATATCACTTATATGTGGAATCTAAAAAATGATACCAATAAACTTATTTGCAAATACCTGTAAGTTGACATAGTTATTCAATGTATTCACTGAATTAAGCAAACAGATCTCAATTTAAATATTATACTCATAGAGATAAGCTATTTTCATAAACATCATAGCAAGAGAAAGAAATTGGGAATGGCTTGACAAAGGGGTTAGTGTATTTATATAAACTGTACTGGGGATTATCTCTGAGTTGTGCAAAAGGTTTAAACTAAATACATATATTCCCAATTGCCTTGACCCTTTTGGACTTAATGCTTGTCACTGATCATGATGTGGCAGTTCTTCAACTATACTCTTCATCCACATTTTCTTCAATCTGCTTCAATTTATGACATCCCTTTTGTTCATAAATATGTACCATTCACTCCCAGTGAAACCAGAAACCTTTTTTTTTTCTTGATTTTAATTTGCTCTTTACCTACAAGCATTTTTAAATCTTAAATTTACTAACTCCTCTGGTTATTTCCTGTTTGCCTTTCAGATATAGTCTTCATCCTCCACTACTGAATGTATTACATCAATGAGTTCCCAAGGGTTCAGGTATCCCTTAGATCTGGCAAAGAGGAAATTGGAGGAAAAGGGATAATAAAAGTGAAGTATTCATTCTTCCTTCTAAACTAACCTGGGAGATTATGACTAAAAGTCATACCTCCTGTCAAGACATCTGGATGCCTGTAACTGATCTATTCTCCTATTCTTAAAGGCTTAGGAGTGGTGATAGTTTAGCTGTGGTTCCACTCAACCCTGCTCCCACCATTGTAATCATTCCCTTTATAAACTGTGACATGGAATGCTTCCTGCCATATCAGCAAACAAATATTATCAGTCTTCAGTGATTTCAGTTCCCATCAAGAATGAGCCAGTGAACCCTGAGGGAACTCAGGAAGAAAGGAACACCTGCCAGCTAGCAGCCATCAAACTCAGCCACTCCCTATACAGAGCCCCGAGGAAGCCCCGCTATTGGCTCCTGAAAGATGAGGAGCACAACAAAGGAAAAATTTCAGTGAGTCAGGTTCTTGCGTCTTTCCAAACACAGACCAGTGTCAAATTCCTTAACCTGAAATACATGACTTTCTTTAAATTAAAATAACTGTGTACTACCCATCACTTAGAAACAACCATACTATGTGTGTATTGCAGTTTTTAACAAGTATATACAGATTTTGATGCTAATAGGGCTAATCATTAAAACTAAAAATTACTCATGATTAAAAGTACAATTCTAATGAAAAACACTGAACTTAGAACTAACTAAAATGAATAAAAGTATGGCCCTTTTAAAATTTACATTTTTACAAAAAATATTGTATTTATACTGTCAACATTTTAGAGAAGATTGACATTTTTAAACTAAATACATATATTCCCAATTGCCTTGACCCTTTTGGACTTAATGCTTGTCACTGATCATGATGTGGCAGTTCTTCAACTATACTCTTCATCCACATTTTCTTCAATCTGCTTCAATTTATGACATCCCTTTTGTTCATAAATATGTACCATTCACTCCCAGTTAAACCAGAAACCTTTTTTTTCTTTATTTTAATTTGCTCTTTACCTACAATCATTTTTAAATCTTAAATTTACTAACTCCTCTGGTTATTTCCTGTTTGCCTTTCAGATATAGTCTTCATCCTCCACTACTGAATGTATTACATCAATGAGTTCCCAAGGGTTCAGGTATCCCTTAGATCTGGCAAAGAGGAAATTGGAGGAAAAGGGATAATAAAAGTGAAGTATTCATTCTTCCTTCTAAACTAACCTGGGAGATTATGACTAAAAGTCATACCTCCTGTCAAGACATCTGGATGCCTGTAACTGATCTATTCTCCTATTCTTAAAGGCTTAGGAGTGGTGATAGTTTAGCTGTGGTTCCACTCAACCCTGCTCCCACCATTGTAATCATTCCCTTTATAAACTGTGACATGGAATGCTTCCTGCCATATCAGCAAACAAATATTATCAGTCTTCAGTGATTTCAGTTCCCATCAAGAATGAGCCAGTGAACCCTGAGGGAACTCAGGAAGAAAGGAACACCTGCCAGCTAGCAGCCATCAAACTCAGCCACTCCCTATACAGAGCCCCGAGGAAGCCCCGCTATTGGCTCCTGAAAGATGAGGAGCACAACAAAGGAAAAATTTCAGTGAGTCAGGTTCTTGCGTCTTTCCAAACACAGACCAGTGTCAAATTCCTTAACCTGAAATACATGACTTTCTTTAAATTAAAATAACTGTGTACTACCCATCACTTAGAAACAACCATACTATGTGTGTATTGCAGTTTTTAACAAGTATATACAGATTTTGATGCTAATAGGGCTAATCATTAAAACTAAAAATTACTCATGATTAAAAGTACAATTCTAATGAAAAACACTGAACTTAGAACTAACTAAAATGAATAAAAGTATGGCCCTTAATTGCAGATGAAATTGACATTTTTTTACAAAAAATATTGTATTTATACTGTCAACATTTTAGAGAAGATGGTAGAGCTGAAGAATTTCTTTCATCCTTTTGTGGTCATGGTCCCATATCTTTGAAACAGACACCTAGATAGACACCTTTTTACTTAAGGAATATTTAATATTTTTCCTCTTATTGCCACTGACAAGTTGAAAATGCCTGCCATATCTTTAAATATGTTTGCTGTACTCTTTCCACTGAAAATAATGAGCATTTATATTTCTGGAAGGTAAAGATTACTATGTGTAAGGTATTTCTTCAATGCTTTGAGTATACAATTAATAAACCACTACTGAGTGACATAAAATAATAATCATTTGATGTTCAGACTACCTGCCCTTTGATGCAAAGCTTCTGTATATCCTGGCTCTCCCCTTGCCTCCTCAGAGCAGCTGTTTCAGGGTTACTTGAGATGCTATCTCTCAGGATTGAAATCTTAAAAATTCTCGCTGAATAAATTATAAATCTCAACTTTTTGGTTGTGAATACTTGACAAAACAAACTCTTCTAAACCTTTCTGGGAACCAACTCTACCCATTTTTGCACCATAAATTCCTACCTGTGAAGCTGTACAATCTGGATTACTTCTTTTCTCTTCTGTTTAGGAAAATCATTTATTGACAGTCAAGATAGAACTCTGAAGATTCATTCTAAGGCAAGCCCTCTTTCCTTTAGAGAAACAGTGCTCATTAGAAGGTCTTTGAGAGAGGAGATGGATGAAAACCTTGGATAAAATCTTAAGTTTTTGCCATAAGATAAGTGGAAGATTAAGCCTATTATTCATCAGATGCGAGCACTGCAACATGGTCATGACGTAAAACAATTTAAAGCTTTTACACTAATATATTAGAATTAGATGCAAGCATTTTCATATGTTTGCTTACTGAAAAAAAAAAAAAAAGCACAACATGAGAGGTGTGAGTTAAGTTTTGGGTGGAGCAAAATGAGAACTATAGCCCAGGAGACATTTCAGATAGCTCTAAAAAACTGCTCCAGAAAGATGGGGGTTGGGGGGCGCCGGTATTAATATATATGTGATTTTGGTGAAGGGAGAGTACCATGCAATTAAGCATGTATTTTGCGTAAGGTTATTGCTAGTTGTGAGGAGCAGACATAATCATGAAGGATTTTAGTGCTTTTCTAGATATGAGGAGATGCAAGGCAGTCTTATAAAATTATCTCCTGAAAATATCCATTAATAACTACCTAAAGACATGTTCTGCCATTTTTTTCCAGAGCACATAATGCCTCATTTCTGATCTTCAGCCTGAACTCCTTTCAGAAGGAGCTGAAGGTCAGCAGCTAAAGTGCCTCACAGTTTAATCCCTGTAGAGGTAGACAGCAAGTGCCAATGTGTAGGTGACATATTCTATAAGAGCATGTTCTTCAAAAATAGAGCTTGGATACACCATGTATTAACCAGATAGGTCACTGGAGAAAATATGTATCACTTGATCTTATTAACTATGAAGTAATATTTGCCCTAGGGCTCTGAAAAGATTTAAAATTGTAGGTAAATTATATATACTACCTACAAAATTTAAGAGTTAATTACTTTAGATAATACTATATGTTTCATTAGCTTTAATTCTAATGAATTTTTAAATTCTACTGAATTTCTAACTTAAATAATGTAATAATCTAATCACCAAAATGAAAAATATAAAACATTAACTTGTTATTAATTTTATGACATATTATTTGATGGTATTGGACGTTGTAACTAAATTAAGATAACTTTAAAGACATTTAGCCAAATTATTCTATATCTGTAACTGGACTTTTGGAATAACACTAAGACTAATACAAAAGTAAACTCAGATGCTGAACTGTTTTTGTTTGTACTAAATATATATGGTCAATGGAAAACATTGGTAGGAGAAAAAAAAAAACAAACAAAGACTAAATTTTTAAAATGTTTTTTTCATGTGTATTACCAAAATAATAGTTTCAGACAAACTGTCAACAGTTTGCCTTTAACTATTGGTTTTATTGACCTTGTCCCTCATTTATCTTATTCTTTCTTTTAAAAACCACAAGAGGAATGTGCCTTTGGAATAACACCTAAAATAATGATACTTGTAGTTACCCTTGAGTGGTAAGTTTTCAGATGGCTTTAGTATTTTCCTTTTTGTTCATTTGTATTTCTAATTATATCTACAAAGAATATATGCTCCAAGAAAAATTTAAAAAGAAAAATATCCAAGTCTCTAATATGCTGATTATTAAAATATCTTATATTATATATATCATATATATGCAAATAAGTCAGAACTAGACGAAACCTGAGGTGTTTCTTCCTATTAAAGTCAACGTTTCAGTTTCACTGATTTTAGAACACACTTGAATTTAACTTGATTCAATTTAGAATACACTGCTGAGTACCTATTATGTGCCCTCGTTCCCTGCTAAGCTCTGAACAAGGATGAGAAAATGCAGTCTGTACCTTAAACGCAGTGACGAACACATCATAAATGCTAGTACAAAGTCACAGGGGAAAGAAAGTCTATAGGGTTGTACCAATTAAAGCACAGAAGAATCTACACTTTTCTACTTCTTTCAGGTGAAGGATTTATAACACGAAACCAATATTGTTCAGAATCTTTAAGGATGAGAAAAATCTTGGCACATGAAAGGATAGAACACCGCAGAAAGGATGTGAGGATTTTTAATTTGGAAAAAAGAATATTCAGGGAACAGGAGGTTTTAGTGCCCTTACAATATGAAGATGACTATTATATGGACGAGAATATGCATGCATTCTACGTTGCTTTAGCCAGCAGGACTAGGGCATATTTTTGTTTTATTGGTCATTGATGGTTGTTTGTGACTTATATCAATGCCTTGAGAAAATAAAAATCTTACAAGCAAAAACTTGTTAATGAAGAAAATATAAGCCAATTTATGAATATCATTTTTGACATGGTTTCAAGGAATGCATTTTGGTCTCAATAAGAGAGGTTTCCTTTCTATATATACAAAAATTAAACCAAGATGTCCTGGTTTAATATGTTTATTAGGAGTGTGCATCTTTGCTTTTAGCTTTATGTGCAAAGTAACATGCTGCCAATTGTCTGTAACATTATGGGCTGTAAATGGATGAGGAAAACAAGCAAACTGTTATTGACTAAAATCTACTGAACAATTTACGTCAATAAATGTAAAGACAGTCTGGCATGTTGTTCTTTTCCTGCTACTTTCATCAATGAACTTAATAGACAGTGAAATCAAAGGCAGAAACTGTCAAAGTTAGAGATGAGAAAGTTTACTACAGTGAGAAATCAACTACAAACATTTAATGTTGTGTTATGATGTTCACATAGATGAATTTTTTTTAATTTTGGCCTCTTTTATTTTTTTTTTTAATTTATTTTTATCCACCTTTATTCTTTGGCCTGTGTGGGCCTCCCACCACAGTGGCCTCTCCCACTGCAGAGCACCAGCTCTGGGCACATGCTCTCCAGAGCGCTGGCTTGTAATTGGACACACCAGTCCAGCCACTTCTCAGGCATGTGGGATCTTTCTGGGCCAGGGATCAACCCGGCACCCCCTGCACTGCAAGGTGGACTCTTTACCCACTGGACCACCAGAGAAACTCCACATAGATGAAATTTTAAAGACTATAAAAAGTTTAAAGGTTAGGGATATGCATCTAAGCTTGAAATGGGAATCTGGCTAAGTCTGTGATTTGTGAGCTTCCATTTGTGCCTCTTAAAGTTGAAAAAAGCATCTACTTGGAAAGAAAAGAAGAACTCTACAAGTAAGCTGATCTCATGGGAAAAAATGTGCTTTATTTAAATGGAATGTACTTAGAATGTTTTTGTTTTCATTTGCCTTTATCCAGAAAAATTTCACACTCTACAGTTTAGGAGACATAAAATAAAATTATATAGTTCTTGGAGAAGGGAGTACTTCCTTCAAAATCAATAACAAATAAGCATAATTATTGAACTTGGATATGTTAGAATTCTAACAAAATGCAGTGCTATGAATTTTTATTGAAGATTAACTTTCGTGTTCTGCAAATCTCTTAAACTATGATTAGAAAATAGCCTAGATATATGGACAGTACATAATTAAATTTGCTGTTAGCTAATGTTATTGCTATAGCTGTGATTAAATATCTTGAATATGCAAACATGTTTATATTTTATAAATGTTGGCAAAGACCAAATGTTGGTACTGTTCTTGGTACTAAAAAGGATGAGAGAAAGAATAAGGTAGCAGATACTGAAGTGCAGTAGCATAGTTACAGAGGGCATCAGAGATGACACTGAATTCATTCAACAGTTACTTGAGAGAGAGTTGCTCTGTCATGTCCAACTCTTTGGGACCCATGAACTGAAACCTATCGGGCTCCTCTGTCCACGAGATTCTCCATGCAAGAATACTGGAGTGGGTTTCCATGTCCTCTTTCAGGGGGTCTTCCCAATCCAAGGATCAAACCCAGGTCTCCTGTATTGCAGGCAGATTCTTTACCAGTTGAGTCACTTGAAAAGCCCAAGAATACTGGAGTGGGTAGCCTATCCCTTCTCCAGGGGTCTTCCTGACCCAGAAATCAAACTAGGGTCGCCTGCATTGCAGGTGGAATCTTTACCAGGTGAGCTACCAGGGAAGCTTAGTTACTTATGGGCAGCTATTGTAAGGTCAGGAAATTGGATACAAAGCTTTGTTCAAATGGTGTGCCCTTTCACCTAGTTTATGGTTTCCTCTTCAAGGGCTGATTGACCACAGAGGCTGGTGACTCGGGGGTGATGTGACTGGCCTCAGACCTAGCCCCTCAGTTCTAAGAATCAGTAATTTCTTTGTTCTTAAATTACCTATAGATCGGTTAAGCTATAACCACTTACGTCAATCTGACTATAGACAAATGTACCTGCATCACGCTCTTTACTCTTTTATCTCTGTAAATAGCTTTTACAATGTGAATCAGAAAACAAAAGAAAATATTCAAGATAATGCTAGTATGGCCTATAAAAACATGTACCCTCCCTCAGTTTGGGGCTCCACAGTCAAACCGCTGTTAGGTTGTGTGCAGTCACCAATTGGTAATAAAGACTCCTAATTTGGCTTTTTTTTTCCTGCTAAGAGTGGTCTCTGTTTCTTCATGGCACAACACTATATTCCCAGGCTTTCTTGGTGGGTCAGTGGTAAAGAACTCACCTGACAATTCAGGAAATGTAGGTTCAATCCCTAGGTTGGGAAGATCCAGTGGAGAAAGAAATAGCAACCCACTTCACTCTTGCCTGAGAAATCCCATGGACAGAGGAGCCTGCCTGTTCATGGGCTCACAAAGAGTTGGACATGACTGAGCAACTTACACTTCCACACTTCCCAATGGAGATCTGACAACATCTAGAAAAATTACCAAGTAAACAAAAACAAGCTATATTCCCATCATTGTGCTTGGTGCTAGGGACAGAGTAAGAAATGTCACAAAGAAAACAGAACAAATAATCATCATAAAACTTATTGCTAAGGGAAGAGTCTGAGGGTATTATATGAAAGGAATTTAAGTTGGTGGCAAGAGAACAAAAAAGTCTCAGAATTCTAATCAGTTCTATTTGCTCAGTGAAATGGGAGTGAAGATAATGAGTAGAGAGTATGGGAGAATACTTTATAGTGAGAGGACAGAAAGGAAGGCACGAAGTTCTTATCTAAGAGAGGGCAGTAGATTGATTGGAAGCACTAAAGACTTATTTAAAGTCTGTGATTAAAGACTGACTTTGAGAATATATACATTTCTCCAAGCAGACATGAAATACAAAGTTAAACTAGAATTGAGATTTTTATCAGAATATACTATGGAAAGAGATAAAGAAAGATATGGAGGGTCTATGCACAGGAGTAACAATAATGATTGGTGTGATATCTAAGTCAGATAAGGAGGAGACTGTTAGGGCTGAGAAGGAATAAGATGAATTGGCGGTTTTGATGGAGTCAAAGAATTATTGTAATCAAGACACTAGAGAGTGAACTGAAAGACAATAAATGGAGATCTAGATGCTTAAAAGTGAGAGTATTCAGTTTTGGGTAAGTATTAGTAAAAAGTTCAAGAGCCCAATTATGGGAATGAAATGACTGAGGGAAGGAGAACAATGATATAATTTTTAAAGAGTAAGTCAAGGTAGCCAAAGACCAGCATTTTGCTAAGATCAACTGCAATGAGGTAGACATAATCAGAAAGTACTTCCATGATCCTAGGCCATACTTTGAGAGAACTAATATAATGTAAATCTATAATATTCACATATCTTTACTCATTATTCTCTTTTCTTAAAACCAAAACACATAAAGTTATTCTAACACACTAAGCATTCAAATCTATTAACATACACATACATGCACATATGGAATTATCTAAAATAATAGGAGATTTTTCTTTTCTTCAGCCAAGTCTAATATCCGCAAGAGGACACAATCAAAGGGAAATATATTTTGATTATGGGAAGCCCATACTAGGTTAGCCAAAAGTTCCTTTGAACTTTTCCTTTAAGATGTTAATAGAAAACCTAAACCGGGAAAAAAATTTTCTCTTGCCCAAGCTATATTCCCATCATTGTGCTTGGTGCTAGGGACAGAGTAAGAAATGTCACAAAGAAAACAGAACAAATAATCATCATAAAACTTATTGCTAAGGGAAGAGTCTGAGGGTATTATATGAAAGGAATTTAAGTTGGTGGCAAGAGAACAAAAAAGTCTCAGAATTCTAATCAGTTCTATTTGCTCAGTGAAATGGGAGTGAAGATAATGAGTAGAGAGTATGGGAGAATACTTTATAGTGAGAGGACAGAAAGGAAGGCACGAAGTTCTCATCTAAGAGAGGGCAGTAGATTGATTGGAAGCACTAAAGACTTATTTAAAGTCTGTGATTAAAGACTGACTTTGAGAATATATACATTTCTCCAAGCAGACATGAAATACAAAGTTAAACTAGAATTGAGATTTTTATCAGAATATACTATGGAAAGAGATAAAGAAAGATATGGAGGGTCTATGCACAGGAGTAACAATAATGATTGGTGTGATATCTAAGTCAGATAAGGAGGAGACTGTTAGGGCTGAGAAGGAATAAGATGAATTGGCGGTTTTGATGGAGTCAAAGAATTATTGTAATCAAGACACTAGAGAGTGAACTGAAAGACAATAAATGGAGATCTAGATGCTTAAAAGTGAGAGTATTCAGTTTTGGGTAAGTATTAGTAAAAAGTTCAAGAGCCCAATTATGGGAATGAAATGACTGAGGGAAGGAGAACAATGATATAATTTTTAAAGAGTAAGTCAAGGTAGCCAAAGACCAGCATTTTGCTAAGATCAACTGCAATGAGGTAGACATAATCAGAAAGTACTTCCATGATCCTAGGCCATACTTTGAGAGAACTAATATAATGTAAATCTATAATATTCACATATCTTTACTCATTATTCTCTTTTCTTAAAACCAAAACACATAAAGTTATTCTAACACACTAAGCATTCAAATCTATTAACATACACATACATGCACATATGGAATTATCTAAAATAATAGGAGATTTTTCTTTTTCTTCAGCCAAGTCTAATATCAGCAAGAGGACACAATCAAAGGGAAATATATTTTGATTATGGGAAGCCCATACTAGGTTAGCCAAAAGTTCCTTTGAACTTTTCCTTTAAGATGTTAATAGAAAAACCTAAACCGACCTTTTGGCCAACCTAATCATTTATGAAGATATGAAGTTTTGGTTGCTCAGTCATGGCCAACTCTGCAACCCACGGACTGCAGCCTGTCAGGGTGCACACCATATATCACACAGAGGTGTAACAAAGAAGCTCTGTCCATGGGATTTTCCAGGCAAGAATAAGTGACTGGGTAGCCATTCCCTTCTCCAGGTAATCTCCTCAACCCAGGGACAAAATCCAAGTCTCCTGCATTGCAGGTAGATTCTTTACCAGCTGTCCTATCAGGGAATATAATAGATTATATTAACTGTCAAACACTCCCCACTTGATGGAGCTATAAGGCATTTAGGAGTTCCTGGTATTTCTGCCATTTGCGTATTTCTCACTTTATATAGTGCAGAATGTACATATTATTTTAAAAGACTTGAGAGGATACAAAAGCACTTATACTTTATTTAGGCTCTGTTAAATGGCACAATGTATACCAAATATGCAAAAATATTTATTTATATGTCTCAGAGAGTGAGAGCTTATTTAAAGACATGAGATGCAGTGATTAACCTCAATTGCTGAAAATCAGAACTGTGGGGGGAGGAAAGCTTTATTAAATGATCGATCTTCACAGGTTGCATATTTAGGTAAGTTTGGGAACATGACTATAAATAAATGAATGAGGGATCGAGTTTGACATTTGCATGATGAAATATGAAGCACATTTTCAATAATTTCACTGATTCCCTAAATATCATTCAGAAATGTTACCAACCTAAATTTCCATTTGGCTAATGACTTGCTCTCCAAAGCATATGACAAGCTGTCACTGCCATAACTCTAGTAATACATCAATAAATTCCACCTTTCTGAGTTTTTATATATTTATACCTAAAGCAAAAACCTGGGTAGAATAGAAACATTATTCTCTTTTCTTAAAACCAAAACACATAAAGTTATTCTAACACACTAAGCATTCAAATCTATTAACATACACATACATGCACATATGGAATTATCTAAAATAATAGGAGATTTTTTTTTTTCTTCAGCCAAGTCTAATATCAGCAAGAGGACACAATCAAAGGGAAATATATTTTGATTATGGGAAGCCCATACTAGGTTAGCCAAAAGTTCCTTTGAACTTTTCCTTTAAGATGTTAATAGAAAAACCTAAACCGACCTTTTGGCCAACCTAATCATTTATGAAGATATGAAGTTTTGGTTGCTCAGTCATGGCCAACTCTGCAACCCACGGACTGCAGCCTGTCAGGGTGCACACCATATATCACACAGAGGTGTAACAAAGAAGCTCTGTCCATGGGATTTTCCAGGCAAGAATAAGTGACTGGGTAGCCATTCCCTTCTCCAGGTAATCTCCTCAACCCAGGGACAAAATCCAAGTCTCCTGCATTGCAGGTAGATTCTTTACCAGCTGTCCTATCAGGGAATATAATAGATTATATTAACTGTCAAACACTCCCCACTTGATGGAGCTATAAGGCATTTAGGAGTTCCTGGTATTTCTGCCATTTGCGTATTTCTCACTTTATATAGTGCAGAATGTACATATTATTTTAAAAGACTTGAGAGGATACAAAAGCACTTATACTTTATTTAGGCTCTGTTAAATGGCACAATGTATACCAAATATGCAAAAATATTTATTTATATGTCTCAGAGAGTGAGAGCTTATTTAAAGACATGAGATGCAGTGATTAACCTCAATTGCTGAAAATCAGAACTGTGGGGGGAGGAAAGCTTTATTAAATGATCGATCTTCACAGGTTGCATATTTAGGTAAGTTTGGGAACATGACTATAAATAAATGAATGAGGGATCGAGTTTGACATTTGCATGATGAAATATGAAGCACATTTTCAATAATTTCACTGATTCCCTAAATATCATTCAGAAATGTTACCAACCTAAATTTCCATTTGGCTAATGACTTGCTCTCCAAAGCATATGACAAGCTGTCACTGCCATAACTCTAGTAATACATCAATAAATTCCACCTTTCTGAGTTTTTATATATTTATACCTAAAGCAATGGAAAAATCCCTGGGTAGAATAGAAATTGACACAATTTCTTACAAGCCCAAGAGAGAATATTAATCTTTGAAACATTCATGTATTTGAATATAATACAAAATGTAGGGCTCTATATATCTTTTAATAAAAAATACTTAGCTGTATCCTGTGGTAAAGAACATCATTTGTTATTTTGGGGTATAAACAAAATAACTTTCATAAATCTGTAACAAAGTTTTTATCTTAAAAATACTTGCAAAGCAAAAGGATTTCAATAGGCAAGCAGTCTTCCCTCCCACTAAATCCAGTTAAACCCCTAAGCAAATAATACTAATGTGTTTCTCCCATCTTTGCTTTGATTTTTCAAAGGGAAATTATTAACATGAAATAGGGAAAAAATCCTGAAATACTTACTTCATTTTTTTAACTCTAATGGTATGAATTGAAATTCTCATCAATTTATATACTTGAATAACTATTAGCTCATAATTAGGTGTCAGATCAGTGAATGACATGAGATCATTTTAAATTGATCTTTCGTAAATGGTTTGGCATTTGCATGGAAAATCAGTGCTGAATAGGTAAGAATCTATTGCCGTAGACTGGAGTACTTGGTTTTAAGAAAACGAAGTGGATTCCCCTGGCTGTCCAGTGGGTAAAGGGTCTGCCTTGCAGTACAAGGGGCACCAATTTGATCCTGGCCCAGCAGGATCCCACATGCCACAGAGCAGCAGGACCAGTGTGTCCAATTATGAGCCAGCACTCTGGAGCGTATGCATCCAGAGCCAGTGCTCTGCAAAGAGAGAGGCCACTGCAATGGGAGGCCCACACAGGTCAAAGAATAAAGATGAATGAAAAGAAGAAAGAAAAAAATAATAAAAGAGGCCAAAGAAAGAAAGAAAGAAAATGAAGCAATGTTAAGTGAGCTCAAACACAAAAAGCAGAAATACTTGGTGGGTGCACACCATATATCACACAGAGGTGTAACAAAGAAGCTGGCCCTCCCCAGGGCCCAGAGTGAGGCAGCTGCCATACATTCACATCTTCTCTTTTCCTCATGCACACCTCTGCAGCCAAATCTCAGGCTACATTATCTACCATCATTTCTGCTTCTTTTACTCTCTTCTTTTCAGACCAACTCCTTTAGCTTTCCTCACAAGTGGCCCACATATGGACTTCTAGGAAAGGCTTTCACAGAGCCTCTAGTTCAATGGCTGGACAGAGTCAAACCTGATGAGTTCAGCATTAATAAAAATACTTAGCTGTATCCTGTGGTAAAGAACATCATTTGTTATTTTGGGGTATAAACAAAATAACTTTCATAAAACTGTAACAAAGTTTTTATCTTAAAAATACTTGCAAAGCAAAAGGATTTCAATAGGCAAGCAGTCTTCCCTCCCACTAAATCCAGTTAAACCCCTAAGCAAATAATACTAATGTGTTTCTCCCATCTTTGCTTTGATTTTTCAAAGGGAAATTATTAACATGAAATAGGGAAAAATCCTGAAATACTTACTTCATTTTTTTAACTCTAATGGTATGAATTGAAATTCTCATCAATTTATATACTTGAATAACTATTAGCTCATAATTAGGTGTCAGATCAGTGAATGACATGAGATCATTTTAAATTGATCTTTCGTAAATGGTTTGGCATTTGCATGGAAAATCAGTGCTGAATAGGTAAGAATCTATTGCCGTAGACTGGAGTACTTGGTTTTAAGAAAACGAAGTGGATTCCCCTGGCTGTCCAGTGGGTAAAGGGTCTGCCTTGCAGTACAAGGGGCACCAATTTGATCCTGGCCCAGCAGGATCCCACATGCCACAGAGCAGCAGGACCAGTGTGTCCAATTATGAGCCAGCACTCTGGAGCGTATGCATCCAGAGCCAGTGCTCTGCAAAGAGAGAGGCCACTGCAATGGGAGGCCCACACAGGTCAAAGAATAAAGATGAATGAAAAGAAGAAAGAAAAAAATAATAAAAGAGGCCAAAGAAAGAAAGAAAGAAAATGAAGCAATGTTAAGTGAGCTCAAACACAAAAAGCAGAAATACTTGGTGGGTGCACACCATATATCACACAGAGGTGTAACAAAGAAGCTGGCCCTCCCCAGGGCCCAGAGTGAGGCAGCTGCCATACATTCACATCTTCTCTTTTCCTCATGCACACCTCTGCAGCCAAATCTCAGGCTACATTATCTACCATCATTTCTGCTTCTTTTACTCTCTTCTTTTCAGACCAACTCCTTTAGCTTTCCTCACAAGTGGCCCACATATGGACTTCTAGGAAAGGCTTTCACAGAGCCTCTAGTTCAATGGCTGGACAGAGTCAAACCTGATGAGTTCAGCAGCTTTCTCAGGTGAGTGTCTGAGAGTCAATGAACTAGACGAGGAGAGGGGTACACAGATAAGGGGCGAAGGGGGGAGCTCAGACTGGAGCATACTCTCTCAGAATGGCCCAGGAAAGTGGCACAGGAAGATTAAAAACCCAATCTATTTGCTTTTTTGCAAAAGTCTAGAAAGTCCCTTAGCCCATATATCCTTTCACAGTTTCCTGTAGAACTCCCCAGAATTCCTACTTAGAAATCAATTCCATTTTTGGGAAAGCGTCGTCTCTTAGAAATTCAGAAAACTTAGGGAAAGAGTACATGCGATAAAACAGAACTTAAAAATACATGTTAATTTGAAGAAACTCAGTCATCTGATTGGAGTAGTTTTACCTGCAAGGAATCTGAGATAATCATCTAATCTGACTCCTTGTTTTATAGGTGAGAGAAGTAAGGTGCAGAAGTTTAAGGGCTCGCCCAAATCCATGTCGTTGGTTTGTTAAAGGTCAGGGCTATAGTCTAGTTTTATTAACTCCAAGTTTAATATTACTTCTACCATACCATAGTGCTTCCTTTTCAGCAATTCAGTTTGACCAATGTAACAAGGAAATTGAAATTGTGTTGTACCCGAAGTATCTGAATTAGTTTTCTATTGCTACTGTAACAACATACAACAAAGGTGTGGCTTAAAACACAAACTTAATAACCTGCAGTTCTAGAGATCAGATGTCTGATATGGGTCCCACTGGGCTAAAATCAAAGTGTCAGCAGGGCTGTGCTCCTTTCTGGAGGCGCTAGGGGAGAATCCATTTCTCTGCCTTTTCTAGCTTCTAAAGGTTGCCCACAGACTGTCTGAAGGCGCCTTCCATCTTCAAAGCCAGCAATGTCAGGTTGAATTCTTTTACATTTGAACACCTCGGTCTCTACACCATCCCTATATCTCCTCCTCATCCTCTTTCAGTTTTAAAGACTGCTGTGATATGTTGAGCGCACCCAGGTAATTCAGGAAAACCTTTCTGTTTTAAGGTCAGCTGATTAACAACCTTAATTCCACGGGTGACCTTAGCTCCCCTTTGCTATTCCAGTAAATGGATTCACCAATTTGGAGGATTAGGAAACGAAAAAAAAAAAAATGGTGGGGAGTGGAGTTGGGGAATGATGGCCCTATTATTCTGTCTCAAAGGAGACGATCCTTGAAATGGGTCATAGAGATGAAGAGATACTTATTAGGGAACAGGTGAGTTGTGTGGAAGAGAATATCCTTGGTGTCTGCAACCTATGCCACCCGGTGCTTCTTCCAACTTTCTAAAATTTCTCTATCACTTTAGCCCCACCTCCTTGCATCTCCTAAAAATTGGTGGTTCTCAATATTCAATTTCAGGTGATATATTAAGTTACATCTTTTAGAAAATTTACCTAATTTCAAAAAAATTACCTAATTTCAGAAGGTCCTCCTACACCCTCAAGTCATTAAATCCTCTTTATATTATTTCTCATTACTAACAATTTGTTATTTCAACCCACGGTATCTGATTCTCTCCGGTTATCTGTAGGACAAACTAATATCTCTATTTGTTCAAATGGAAAAACAGAGAGATAATTGCTTTAGTGACTTCATATAACCTAGAGACAGTGCCACACTGAGAATAGAGTTCAGTTCTTCAACTTTCAATTCATGTTTCCTATGAAGCAACCAACAAAAAAAAGATCCCATATGATTTAAACATTCTTCTTTGAATTCAAGTAGTTTTTCTTTCCAACATCAACACCTTCACCACAGGATATTCTATGAATTGAAAAGAAAGACTCTGTGCTAAAGCTGTGTCCTGCTAACACTGCAGCAGGCATATTAACTTCTCGTTGGAGAGCTATTTAACTTGAATAGAATCTGAGCAGTTACAATGGTAGAAAGATTTTATGTAACTGTCATTTTTCTATTAATGAAAGCTCTACTACCTTTAAGATCTGAAAAGGCAAGACCTCTGCTATTAAAAAAAAATTACAGTTATCTGTAAGACATATTCACAAGCAGTCAGCAAATAATGCATTGATTTTTTTATATCATACTAGACCACAGAAAACGTGCAGTGATGAGAAGAGGGAGTTGACAGGCTGTGTAAGTTGAAAATAATCATATTAAATGAATGTATGGTTAACTTTGAAATGTATAAATATTTTTCATGTTAAAGCTTATCTTGGAACGAATAGAAATTTCAATCAAGAATATAAGATTAAAAGGAAACGGTCAACATTTTAGTTAAAATTCAATGAACAATTTTCTTGCTCAAAGGTGATTAAAGTTGCAGTTTTAAACTAAGAAATCCACCTATAATCTGGTATCACGTTTGAAAGGACCCTATCAGTGTATCATCTGTCTACTAAGAAGAGGTGAGTCTGTCTACTTCCATCCTGAAAGAATCCACAGTAGTTTTTCTTTTTTTTTTAGAGCATTTTTTTTGGCCAATTCTATTGATCTTTCATTTATTTATCTTTGTTCTTTGGCCTGTGTGGGCCTCCCATCACAGTGGCCTCGCTCGTTGCAGACCACCGGCTCTGGGTGCATGCGCTCCAGAGTTCCAGCTTGGTAGTTAGACACATTGGTCCAGCAGCTCCGTGGCATGTGAGATCTTCCCAGGCCAGGGATCCAACCAGCACCCCTTGCCCTGCAAGGCGGTGTCCTTACCCACTGGACCACCAGGGAAGCCCCACAGTAGTTTTTAAGGGTAACCATTTTATGCACAGAAAAGCTTGCTCTTCTGTGGAAGTTGATAGGCTTACAACACATTTGGGGAGCACATTTCCTTTACTCATTACAGGGTGACCACATTTTAAAATTGCTTTAAATGGGTCATGATCATTCGTGTGCTGCAACTTTGGTGTTTCAACAGGTGACTAAAGTCCGGTTGAATTATGAAATTAGGTTCAGTAATTTGCATTTTCCATTAACATGGATAAACATTTTGAAACTGATATTAATTTGAACTTTACCATTCATTCATAGCAATGTATTGAGTGTGTTTATTCTGTTCACTTGCCAGGTTCCAGAGAACTGACGATACGTATAATGTGGTGGGGCAGAAACATACACACACACACACACACACACACACACATAAATGGAAAACTTGGGGATAGATATATATAACCTGAATCTTTAAGACAAGATTCATTTTAGGAATTATTCTACAAGGTAAATAGTGGGGTGAGAGCATTCTCATAATAAGAAACTTAATTTTAAGACCCATGAAGACAGAAAATAATGTCAGAAGGAGAATTATGAGCAGTTCAATCAGTAAGATTAAAAGGAAACGGTCAACATTTTAGTTAAAATTCAATGAACAATTTTCTTGCTCAAAGGTGATTAAAGTTGCAGTTTTAAACTAAGAAATCCACCTATAATCTGGTATCACGTTTGAAAGGACCCTATCAGTGTATCATCTGTCTACTAAGAAGAGGTGAGTCTGTCTACTTCCATCCTGAAAGAATCCACAGTAGTTTTTCTTTTTTTTTTAGAGCATTTTTTTTGGCCAATTCTATTGATCTTTCATTTATTTATCTTTGTTCTTTGGCCTGTGTGGGCCTCCCATCACAGTGGCCTCGCTCGTTGCAGACCACCGGCTCTGGGTGCATGCGCTCCAGAGTTCCAGCTTGGTAGTTAGACACATTGGTCCAGCAGCTCCGTGGCATGTGAGATCTTCCCAGGCCAGGGATCCAACCAGCACCCCTTGCCCTGCAAGGCGGTGTCCTTACCCACTGGACCATCAGGGAAGCCCCACAGTAGTTTTTAAGGGTAACCATTTTATGCACAGAAAAGCTTGCTCTTCTGTGGAAGTTGATAGGCTTACAACACATTTGGGGAGCACATTTCCTTTACTCATTACAGGGTGACCACATTTTAAAATTGCTTTAAATGGGTCATGATCATTCGTGTGCTGCAACTTTGGTGTTTCAACAGGTGACTAAAGTCCGGTTGAATTATGAAATTAGGTTCAGTAATTTGCATTTTCCATTAACATGGATAAACATTTTGAAACTGATATTAATTTGAACTTTACCATTCATTCATAGCAATGTATTGAGTGTGTTTATTCTGTTCACTTGCCAGGTTCCAGAGAACTGACGATACGTATAATGTGGTGGGGCAGAAACATACACACACACACACACACACACACACATAAATGGAAAACTTGGGGATAGATATATATAACCTGAATCTTTAAGACAAGATTCATTTTAGGAATTATTCTACAAGGTAAATAGTGGGGTGAGAGCATTCTCATAATAAGAAACTTAATTTTAAGACCCATGAAGACAGAAAATAATGTCAGAAGGAGAATTATGAGCAGCTCAGTGCAGCTGGATCATAAAATCCAAGCAGAGAACAGTGAAGATACATCTGGAGAATTGAAATACTCTAGATCAATGTAAGTTAGTTGTGGCACACACGGTGGTCTGAATTTCATTCTGTAGAATCTAGAGAGCCACTGAAGAGTTTTAAGAGACAGTTTCTGTTGTAAATGAGGGCACCCCGGCAATGGGATAGAGAACAGAATTAATAGCCTAAGATTATTATCAGGGAAAGTAAACAGTGAAGAGAATGTTGAAGAGGTGTAGGAGAGGAATGCTTTGAACCTCAACAAGGACAGTGATACTAGCAAAGAAGGGGTAGAAAAGTTTTAAAGACATATTTAGGAGACAAAACTCCCAAGATGGGAGGGAACTGCCAATACTAACAGACTATAGGGCAGAGAGAGACAGAGGAATCAAGAGAAATTGTTCCTGGGTTTCTCAATGAAGTGACTGCTAGCTGGAGGAGCATCAACATGATCTGATAATAAGATCATGCAATAGGAGGAAGAAGATGAGAGATGAGAGGGAAGGCAGAAGGAATCTTTTACTGATCACTGCCCTTGCAGGCAAACTGCCTCATTTTCTATTAGTGGATCCTGAATGATAATGTAGTGACATCAGAAGCTGTCCATTGCCTTTGAAGAACTTTAATACGGAATGTGCATTCTTAGCATACATACTATTTTTATTTTTTTCTGTGGAATACTATGGCATCTTTGCTACAATTTCTATTTTTCAAATTTTCTTTGTAAATGAAAACAGAATATGTTTGTACATTTGTAGGGAACAACAACAGTGGTTAAGACTGATTTTTGAGGCATTCCTTCCTTCTGTCCCAGGGTTAGCCTTTAAAATATAACTTTAAAAGTTTAAAGATATTCATCAAGCATCCTTAAGGTTATTAATGAGTTAAGAATTTGTCAGTTGTAGTTCATTTAATCCATGGAATTAATTGACCCAGAAAACATATACACTTTTGTGCATTCTTTCCTGATTAAAATAATACTAAAAGGTTATGAGGGCTTCCCTAGTGGTCCAGTATGTAAAGAGTCCACCTTGCAGTGCAGTGCAAGGGGCGATGGTTTGAGCTCTGGCACAGGAAGATCCCATATGCCATGGAGTGGCTGGACTGGGGGGTCCAATTACCGGCCAGTGCTCTGGGGCGCATGCGCCCAGAGCAGGTGCCCTGCAACAAGTGAGGCCACTGCGATGGGAGGCCCATGCAGGCCAAAGAATTAGCATGGATGAAAATAAATAAATGAAGGACCAATGAAAAATGCCAAAGTTAAAAAAAAAAGGTTATGAATATTATATCACATGCTAGAGAGATCTGATGACAAAGAATTTCCAACACTAAAATGTCTCTATATTTCTCACATTTCCGTGTCTCCAAACACAAATTTCTTAATATACATTTATAACACTTTATTCTGTAGAATCATACTTGCAGTACAAATTTTAGTATGTAATTTAGTACATAGTAATAATAATTTATACCATGATTTGTTATGTATATGATTCTCATGATTTATCTGTTATGATACAGTTTATTCTCATAAAAAAGACAGTCTATAGGGCTGGTACAAAGGTGGCCCATTGGAACAAAGACCTTTTACACTTTCCAGTTATGGCTTTTAATTTTTCATAAATTATTATGACTACAACGTACTAGATGATACCCAAGTAACCTAAAAGATGTGCTTCCCTAAGCACTAAGAGATTACTACACTTTGGCAGTGGGAAAACCTGACATTTTATGTTTAATCATTTATAGCAAAGAGTGCTCTTTATATTTGCTGCTGATTTTGCTAACTATTCTTAGGATACTGCTTAAATCTCAAAGGAATGAATATTATCCATGAGAAATCATTAAAATATTTAAGCTAAAAGGGTTTAACACCACTGAATACTTAGAAAGATGATATATCTATACAACTACACCTTTTTTCATTTTGAAAGGAATCAAACAACAGTGGTTAAGACTGATTTTGAGGCATTCCTTCCTTCTGTCCCAGGGTTAGCCTTTAAAATATAACCTTAAAAGTTTAAAGATATTCATCAAGCATCCTTAAGGTTATTAATGAGTTAAGAATTTGTCAGTTGTAGTTCATTTAATCCATGGAATTAATTGACCCAGAAAACATATACACTTTTGTGCATTCTTTCCTGATTAAAATAATACTAAAAGGTTATGAGGGCTTCCCTAGTGGTCCAGTATGTAAAGAGTCCACCTTGCAGTGCAGTGCAAGGGGCGATGGTTTGAGCTCTGGCACAGGAAGATCCCATATGCCATGGAGTGGCTGGACTGGTGTGTCCAATTACCAGCCAGTGCTCTGGAGCGCATGCGCCCAGAGCAGGTGCCCTGCAACAAGTGAGGCCACTGCGATGGGAGGCCCATGCAGGCCAAAGAATTAGCATGGATGAAAATAAATAAATGAAGGACCAATGAAAAATGCCAAAGTTAAAAAAAAAAGGTTATGAATATTATATCACATGCTAGAGAGATCTGATGACAAAGAATTTCCAACACTAAAATGTCTCTATATTTCTCACATTTCCGTGTCTCCAAACACAAATTTCTTAATATACATTTATAACACTTTATTCTGTAGAATCATACTTGCAGTACAAATTTTAGTATGTAATTTAGTACATAGTAATAATAATTTATACCATGATTTGTTATGTATATGATTCTCATGATTTATCTGTTATGATACAGTTTATTCTCATAAAAAAGACAGTCTATAGGGCTGGTACAAAGGTGGCCCATTGGAACAAAGACCTTTTACACTTTCCAGTTATGGCTTTTAATTTTTCATAAATTATTATGACTACAACGTACTAGATGATACCCAAGTAACCTAAAAGATGTGCTTCCCTAAGCACTAAGAGATTACTACACTTTGGCAGTGGGAAAACCTGACATTTTATGTTTAATCATTTATAGCAAAGAGTGCTCTTTATATTTGCTGCTGATTTTGCTAACTATTCTTAGGATACTGCTTAAATCTCAAAGGAATGAATGTTATCCATGAGAAATCATTAAAATATTTAAGCTAAAAGGGTTTAACACCACTGAATACTTAGAAAGATGATATATCTATACAACTACACCTTGTCAAGGCAGTTTAGTGGAGGACTGGTCTAACTTTTTAGTACTCCCCAAGTTAGGTACTTGGTATGAATATCAGAGTGATGTTTGAAATTCAGAGTAGACACAGATATACTTTCTTGTAAAGTTTGTCATTGTTCAGTCACTGAGCTCTGTCTGATTCTTTGTGGCCCCCTGGACTGCAGCATGCCAGGTTTTCCTGTCATTCCCTATTTCCTGGCACTTGCTCAAACTTGTGTCTACTGAGTCAGAGATTCCATCTGACTCAATGGGCCATCCCATCCTCTATCACCCCCTTCTCCTCTTGCTCTCAATGTTTCCTAGCATCAGGGCCTTTCCATGAGTCAGCCATTTGCATGAGGTGGCCAAAATACTGTAGCTTCAGCTTTAGGATCAGTCTTTCCAATGAATATTCAACATTTATTTCCTATAGGTTTGACTAGTGTGATATCCTTGCTATTCAAAGGACTCTTTAAGTCTTTTCCAGCACCACAATTCAAAAGCATCAATTCTTTAGTGCTCAGAGTTCTTGTGGTCCAACTCTCACATCCATACATGACTAATGAGAAAACCATAACTTTGGTTATAACGGCTTTTGTGGTGAAAGTGGTGTCTTTGCTTTTTAATATGCTGTCTTGGTTTCTTGTAGCTTTTCTTCCAAGAAGCACACATCTTTTAATTTCATGGCTGCAGTCACCATCCACAGTGATTTTGGAGACCAGGAAAAGAACAGTTTTTACACTTTCCAGTTATGGCTTTTAATTTTTCATAAATTATTATGACTACAACGTACTAGATGATACCCAAGTAACCTAAAAGATGTGCTTCCTAAGCACTAAGAGATTACTACACTTTGGCAGTGGGAAAACCTGACATTTTATGTTTAATCATTTATAGCAAAGAGTGCTCTTTATATTTGCTGCTGATTTTGCTAACTATTCTTAGGATACTGCTTAAATCTCAAAGGAATGAATGTTATCCATGAGAAATCATTAAAATATTTAAGCTAAAAGGGTTTAACACCACTGAATACTTAGAAAGATGATATATCTATACAACTACACCTTGTCAAGGCAGTTTAGTGGAGGACTGGTCTAATTTTTTAGTACTCCCCAAGTTAGGTACTTGGTATGAATATCAGAGTGATGTTTGAAATTCAGAGTAGACACAGATATACTTTCTTGTAAAGTTTGTCATTGTTCAGTCACTGAGCTCTGTCTGATTCTTTGTGGCCCCCTGGACTGCAGCATGCCAGGTTTTCCTGTCATTCCCTATTTCCTGGCACTTGCTCAAACTTGTGTCTACTGAGTCAGAGATTCCATCTGACTCAATGGGCCATCCCATCCTCTATCACCCCCTTCTCCTCTTGCTCTCAATGTTTCCTAGCATCAGGGCCTTTCCATGAGTCAGCCATTTGCATGAGGTGGCCAAAATACTGTAGCTTCAGCTTTAGGATCAGTCTTTCCAATGAATATTCAACATTTATTTCCTATAGGTTTGACTAGTGTGATATCCTTGCTATTCAAAGGACTCTTTAAGTCTTTTCCAGCACCACAATTCAAAAGCATCAATTCTTTAGTGCTCAGAGTTCTTGTGGTCCAACTCTCACATCCATACATGACTAATGAGAAAACCATAACTTTGGTTATAACGGCTTTTGTGGTGAAAGTGGTGTCTTTGCTTTTTAATATGCTGTCTTGGTTTCTTGTAGCTTTTCTTCCAAGAAGCACACATCTTTTAATTTCATGGCTGCAGTCACCATCCACAGTGATTTTGGAGACCAGGAAAAGAAATTCTGTTACTGGTTCCACTTTTCTCCTTCTATTTGCCATGCAGTGACGAGACTGGATGTCATGGCCTTAACTTTTTGAATGTTGAGTTTCAAGACAGTTTTTCCTCTCTTCTTTCACCCGCAAGAGGCTCTTAAGTTCCTCTTCACTTTCTGCCATTAGAGTGGGGTGGGTGTTTCTCTCAGCAATCTTGAGTTTATAAAGTAGGTTATAATAATTTTTTCAGATTTTTATCCAGTTATTACATTGTCTTTGTGATTAATTTTACTCATGATTTTTGTTCTAAACTGGTTTTAACATGTTATTCTGCAGCTGTTTGAAAGCACTTAAAACTAAGATCATCCCCCAAAATGGGTGATAACAATTTTAATACTACCATGAGAATAAAGAATGATTCCAGGGCATCAATCAACTAGGCCAGCCTCCCTATAATTCTACTCTAAGAGTGAAATTCATTTAAATGAGTGTCTTCGGGGAAAAATCTGATAGAGTTATTATAAAATACTTATAGCATAGGAAAGAACATATACTTGTTAATTTTCTAGCTACCATAGGGCCGGGTTAAAAATACGTGTTGCAGTTGAGGGATTTTTCAAGGTTATTATAATGCTCATCAAACACTAAAAGATGAACAAGACTAAAGAAAGTTCAGTAACTTTCATTTTTACATTCAGTAGTGAGTCCCTGGGAGTTAAGTGAATGTTGTTGACACTGTGCTATGGCTAGTTTCTGATGCTCTACGCATTTTGCTGAACACTGTTTTTACTTCTACTGCCGTGTACTCATAAACAGTGCTAGGGAATGGTGAAATAAGTACAAGAACTTACTCGGTCTTGTTTACAGTTAGAATTCAGAAAACACAGGACTTTTATGATTAGAAGGAAAGCTTATTTCTTTTTATGTGTTTAAATAACTGAATGTGGTTGTTTTCAAAATTAGAGTGGAATAAACTTGGAGCAAAAACATTTTTTGGCATATGAGTAACGCTTGATTTAATGTGAGACTAAAGTATTAGATTTAAAATACAGTGTGCTATGGAATTCCAGTTATTATTTCTTCAGAAAATTATATTTCCATTTTAATAAGAAAATTAATGCACTTGAGTCATGGAATTTTAACATTGCTAAAGTAAAAAATATACTATGATTCATAAGCTCAGATTTCACATATGAATCTACAATAATTATAAACAATATACAAATATTCAGTGAAAAGACAAGGTCGTTGTGATGGAAACATGCCATGTTATGATTCATTACTGGGAGACAACACAAAATGCATCTCATCAGTTGAATTTTTAGTACATATATTATTAGAAAAAGTTAAGATTTTTTTTTTTTTTTGCCATGTTCTTTTCATAGCCATTAGTCTGATTTCAATAGACACTAAGTGGTCTCACATGCTGCCCAAAGTTCATGCTAAAGAAAATGCTTACAAGAACCTTTATTTGGCTATTCAAATTTTTTCCTAAGCCTGTTATTCATAAACTGAAATGAACAGTTTATACTACATAAGAATGCTAATGCTCCAAAGGGCCATGTCATTTGACTCTATAGTCCTTGCCTATCACCTGGTAGGATCTCTGTAAATGCTCACCAGATCAGTAGACAATTTCATGCACAAGTATCCTCAAGTATTTCCAGTTCATAAACTTACATTGTCTCACTGGCTGTGTAAAGTGCTTTGGAACATTATGTAAAATTTATGTGTTTAGATATAAAAGCCATAACTGTGAAAGTTCTTTTCTATAATAAATTTGGTCATTTTAATCTATAATTTAGATAACATAGTTTGACAAGTCATAATGACGTATCCCTGCCATGTACAGCTAACCTGAGGGTTTGACAGCCATACTGTTGGCCTGACATATACATCAGGAGACATGATGTTAATGACCCATTTTCCCAATGATGGGTATTGTTTCCTATCAATCAAAATACTTTCTAAATAGGCTAGGTGTTTACTAGGTAACCCAATAATGGAAAATATTATCTTAAGTGGTTTTAGGGATTGTAAGATTCATATCCCTGGTGACGAAAACTCCTCAATACAAATGCAGAGTGAAATTTATTTAAAATCATAAAAATCAAATATGAAATCAACTGACATACTAGCTTGCTTGATCTGTATTTATCAACATTTTAGTAAATGAGACCATTACTTTTAGTATTTTGACCATTTCACCACATTCCTCACTGGGCTTCATTTCTCATCTAATATGGTCACTGGAACTTAATACAATGAAACACAGTCATGCAGGTGAGGACAAAAGATTACAAAATTTTTACCATAACTGTAAATAACAGTATCCTGAAACTTAGAAAGTTAAGAAAGCATCAAGTTCAAATTCTATGTCAAGAGAGTAAATTAACCTTCTTAGCCTCAGTTCCTTTATGTACTGAGAAGAATCAGGAAAGGCAGTTCTAATATTTATTTATACTCTAAACATCTCTGGCCTTTAATGCATTTATGATGACTGTCATTATCATGATTTCCATCATCATCAATTTTTTAATCTAAAATCTGTAAGAATTTAAAGGATCCAGGACTTATTCTAGCAGAATGCATGAGTTTATAACCCCTCCTCCGGCCTGAGGGAATTCTCATCTTCTAGCAATAAATCCAGAGACAACGGATGATGACTTTTTTTTTTTTTTTTTGGATAGTGATTTTGGTATTATGGTCATTTACTTTTCCTCCCTGAGACATGGCACAGCAAAAAGAAAAAGTACAGTGAGTGAAAAACACATGAGAGACTATTTCCCACAACGTATCTTTACTACATAATAGACTTACTATTTATAAATTAAAAATGCTTTACATTTTAACCTGATATCTTCACAAATATTATTTAACTTACAAACTACATTGCAAAAATTTGAAGACTGTAACAAAATGTAAGTGATTTATTCCAGACTGCATAAGAATGCAGTTGCTAAGCCTTGAGTAGTATGAGATAACTGAGATGATCTAAGAATGCCAATTGAGGATATGTTTTTTTTTCATTTATTTTATCAATAATTAAATCAATTATTCCTAAAGTATTTTCAGCAAAATAAATTTTAAATGTCTTCCATTAATAGTAAAACTAGTTAGGTACTACCACTCTTCACAGGAATTCTAAGTTTAAGTTATGAATAAAATATCTTAATAGACTTACAGACACAGAAAACAAACATCATTACCACAGGGAAAAGGTCAGGGATAAACTAGGAACTAGATAGTAACAGACATATATAAAACAATAAGTTTGGCCAATATAACTGCATTAAACTTTAGTATTTTGACCATTTCACCACATTCCTCACTGGGCTTCATTTCTCATCTAATATGGTCACTGGAACTTAATACAATGAAACACAGTCATGCAGGTGAGGACAAAAGATTACAAAATTTTTACCATAACTGTAAATAACAGTATCCTGAAACTTAGAAAGTTAAGAAAGCATCAAGTTCAAATTCTATGTCAAGAGAGTAAATTAACCTTCTTAGCCTCAGTTCCTTTATGTACTGAGAAGAATCAGGAAAGGCAGTTCTAATATTTATTTATACTCTAAACATCTCTGGCCTTTAATGCATTTATGATGACTGTCATTATCATGATTTCCATCATCATCAATTTTTTAATCTAAAATCTGTAAGAATTTAAAGGATCCAGGACTTATTCTAGCAGAATGCATGAGTTTATAACCCCTCCTCCGGCCTGAGGGAATTCTCATCTTCTAGCAATAAATCCAGAGACAACGGATGATGACTTTTTTTTTTTTTTTTTGGATAGTGATTTTGGTATTATGGTCATTTACTTTTCCTCCCTGAGACATGGCACAGCAAAAAGAAAAAGTACAGTGAGTGAAAAACACATGAGAGACTATTTCCCACAACGTATCTTTACTACATAATAGACTTACTATTTATAAATTAAAAATGCTTTACATTTTAACCTGATATCTTCACAAATATTATTTAACTTACAAACTACATTGCAAAAATTTGAAGACTGTAACAAAATGTAAGTGATTTATTCCAGACTGCATAAGAATGCAGTTGCTAAGCCTTGAGTAGTATGAGATAACTGAGATGATCTAAGAATGCCAATTGAGGATATGTTTTTTTTTCATTTATTTTATCAATAATTAAATCAATTATTCCTAAAGTATTTTCAGCAAAATAAATTTTAAATGTCTTCCATTAATAGTAAAACTAGTTAGGTACTACCACTCTTCACAGGAATTCTAAGTTTAAGTTATGAATAAAATATCTTAATAGACTTACAGACACAGAAAACAAACATCATTACCACAGGGAAAAGGTCAGGGATAAACTAGGAACTAGATAGTAACAGACATATATAAAAACATAAGTGCCAAGGAACTACTATATACTGCAGGGAATTCTACTCAATACTTTGTAATGGCTGATACGGGAAAATAATCTTAAAGAAGGGATATATGAATATGTATAACTGACTCACTTTTCTGGACACCTGAAACACAACATTGTAAAGCAACTATACTTCAATTTTAAAGAAAGAATAAAATGTCTGTCCACATGCAGTAATTCTACTTTACATTTTATTACACTGGCATACAATTAGGTTCACAAGTTTTTTTCTTATCGGCACTTCAGGTTGGTCTAAAGAATTGTTGTTTCAAGGTACTTCAGTAAAGGAAAGCTTGAGGCATCTGTGCATTAAAATTTTATTTCAGGAACTATCATTTTGACATATTTATGTCTTTATAACTTTACTATCAAACTAATTTTCTATGGTAGTGCCAGGGAATATATATATACACACACACACACACACACACACACACACGCACGTATATATACATATACTGTCAACTATAAGTTGGTTTCTGGTAGGATGTTCTACACATTAAAATGTTCAATACTACAAAACCAAAACTGTTAGAACCTAGTAGGTGAGTAAATAACAACCTCCAAATTTTTTCTAAAACTTTTGTATCTTTAAAAATAATTTTTGTGCCCTTGAAGTAACGTAGAATGAAAGCTGTGTTACATTTTGACATTACTTCTTTTCTAAGAAGTAAATGAAACCTATGAAGTAGAGGTGCAACATAATTTTAGGAGCATTGTTTTTTATGCTGTGCACATGTGTGTGTTATAGTAAAGGCCGGCCAGTTACTAACTGAAAGATTGGCTTCAGTTCCTAGACTCAGATTCTTCATTTATGAAATGAATTGATAATGGTTTACTCATGAAGTAGCTGTGAAGATTAAATGAGACAATACTTGTGCAGCTTTTAGCATTCAACATAACAGCAACAATTACAAATGAAATAGGTGTTAGTACTACCACTCTTCACAGGAATTCTAAGTTTAAGTTATGAATAAAATATCTTAATAGACTTACAGACACAGAAAACAAACATCATTACCACAGGGAAAAGGTCAGGGATAAACTAGGAACTAGATAGTAACAGACATATATAAAAACATAAGTGCCAAGGAACTACTATATACTGCAGGGAATTCTACTCAATACTTTGTAATGGCTGATACGGGAAAATAATCTTAAAGAAGGGATATATGAATATGTATAACTGACTCACTTTTCTGGACACCTGAAACACAACATTGTAAAGCAACTATACTTCAATTTTAAAGAAAGAATAAAATGTCTGTCCACATGCAGTAATTCTACTTTACATTTTATTACACTGGCATACAATTAGGTTCACAAGTTTTTTTCTTATCGGCACTTCAGGTTGGTCTAAAGAATTGTTGTTTCAAGGTACTTCAGTAAAGGAAAGCTTGAGGCATCTGTGCATTAAAATTTTATTTCAGGAACTATCATTTTGACATATTTATGTCTTTATAACTTTACTATCAAACTAATTTTCTATGGTAGTGCCAGGGAATATATATATACACACACACACACACACACACACACACGCACGTATATATACATATACTGTCAACTATAAGTTGGTTTCTGGTAGGATGTTCTACACATTAAAATGTTCAATACTACAAAACCAAAACTGTTAGAACCTAGTAGGTGAGTAAATAACAACCTCCAAATTTTTTCTAAAACTTTTGTATCTTTAAAAATAATTTTTGTGCCCTTGAAGTAACGTAGAATGAAAGCTGTGTTACATTTTGACATTACTTCTTTTCTAAGAAGTAAATGAAACCTATGAAGTAGAGGTGCAACATAATTTTAGGAGCATTGTTTTTTATGCTGTGCACATGTGTGTGTTATAGTAAAGGCCGGCCAGTTACTAACTGAAAGATTGGCTTCAGTTCCCTAGACTCAGATTCTTCATTTATGAAATGAATTGATAATGGTTTACTCATGAAGTAGCTGTGAAGATTAAATGAGACAATACTTGTGCAGCTTTTAGCATTCAACATAACAGCAACAATTACAAATGAAATAGGTGAGTAGCTTTGGTGAAAGACACACTGGAGTAGCTAAAGTCCTCTCTTAGCTTTATTCTTTTTCCCTTCTGGGCATCATTAATGGTTCAGAAGATGAATTTTAAGTACTTTCTGCTCCTCACTCCCACATTAAGTAGAAGTTTTATCTACAATCCATAAACAGTGGTTCAGATAAACGATAAGTACTTTTTCCTTTACATGCTAGATTCTTCCCTACTGTCTTATTAAGACATAGAATCAGGATCATTTCCTTGATTACAAAACCCCACACATTAGAGCAGCTTTAGGTTACAGTTCAATTAGGAGCTAATACTCAAAATGACTCCAGCCTCACTGATAATGACTGATAATGATGGGCGGTATTTTAACTCCGACTCCAAATAAGTTACTAAGGTGGGTGGCGGGCGGCGGGTGGGGTGGGGGTGGGTAACATTTACTATCGATTGGACTTCATGGAGCATCAGAAAGTCTAGGATTGTCTGCTCCTATTTTCCAGTCTTAGGAAGTAACGATGTCATTAGGACAAAAAGAAACCCTGATTTTGTATAGCTGACAAGTTCCTGTTCTTCATTATGTGAAAACATTCCTCCTGATTATCTAAAAGACTAACAACCAGAATGATATTAAATATTAAGGTGCTCATATATTAAACCAGGAAAAGTTTTATGTGACAACCTGGGCATTATACTAGCCAAATGTAAATTGATGTGTCTGGCCTAGTAGATGAAGCTGTTGGTCATTCACTGTACTAGACATAGAGGCTGGGAAGTTCTTCTGAATACATCTTTACTCTCTCAAGCTAGTCTAGAGGTGAACAAGGAAACTCTTCTGGGATGATTGGAGTAACCAAGTCACATACTTCTCATCTTCCAAAAAAGATGAAGCCTAATCTCTGGACCTAATCATATCTTTTCCAAAAGGGACACATGTCACTACCATCCCAGGATCCCTGAAAATCTCAGTCAATTATGGCTCCAGGCTCAAACCCTGGAGTCTGCAATTCATATCCATTTTAGATCCAGCTATTTGGATATACTTGGCTTTGTTTCAGAGATCTGTGAAAGATGAACTGTCTTTCTCTCAGGTCCCAATATATAATTGAAAAACAGCAACAGACAGACTACAGAAAGACTCCCATTTGGATAGAGGTGGACAATATAATATTGCATCACTTGTCCATGGCAATTCAGAAATCCAGTGAAAGACCTATAGCTAAAGTCCTCTCTTAGCTTTATTCTTTCCTTCTGGGCATCATTAATGGTTCAGAAGATGAATTTTAAGTACTTTCTGCTCCTCACTCCCACATTAAGTAGAAGTTTTATCTACAATCCATAAACAGTGGTTCAGATAAACGATAAGTACTTTTTCCTTTACATGCTAGATTCTTCCCTACTGTCTTATTAAGACATAGAATCAGGATCATTTCCTTGATTACAAAACCCCACACATTAGAGCAGCTTTAGGTTACAGTTCAATTAGGAGCTAATACTCAAAATGACTCCAGCCTCACTGATAATGACTGATAATGATGGGCGGTATTTTAACTCCGACTCCAAATAAGTTACTAAGGTGGGTGGCGGGCGGCGGGTGGGGTGGGGGTGGGTAACATTTACTATCGATTGGACTTCATGGAGCATCAGAAAGTCCAGGATTGTCTGCTCCTATTTTCCAGTCTTAGGAAGTAACGATGTCATTAGGACAAAAAGAAACCCTGATTTTGTATAGCTGACAAGTTCCTGTTCTTCATTATGTGAAAACATTCCTCCTGATTATCTAAAAGACTAACAACCAGAATGATATTAAATATTAAGGTGCTCATATATTAAACCAGGAAAAGTTTTATGTGACAACCTGGGCATTATACTAGCCAAATGTAAATTGATGTGTCTGGCCTAGTAGATGAAGCTGTTGGTCATTCACTGTACTAGACATAGAGGCTGGGAAGTTCTTCTGAATACATCTTTACTCTCTCAAGCTAGTCTAGAGGTGAACAAGGAAACTCTTCTGGGATGATTGGAGTAACCAAGTCACATACTTCTCATCTTCCAAAAAAGATGAAGCCTAATCTCTGGACCTAATCATATCTTTTCCAAAAGGGACACATGTCACTACCATCCCAGGATCCCTGAAAATCTCAGTCAATTATGGCTCCAGGCTCAAACCCTGGAGTCTGCAATTCATATCCATTTTAGATCCAGCTATTTGGATATACTTGGCTTTGTTTCAGAGATCTGTGAAAGATGAACTGTCTTTCTCTCAGGTCCCAATATATAATTGAAAAACAGCAACAGACAGACTACAGAAAGACTCCCATTTGGATAGAGGTGGACAATATAATATTGCATCACTTGTCCATGGCAATTCAGAAATCCAGTGCGAGAAATGTTACCAGACCTATCCATTCTAAGAACAAGAAACTTTTTTTTGAAAAGAGATTCTGATGCCTGGAAATTACTTCTCTAGACCAATGTTTTGAATGAATTTCAGCTGTAATTTTCTTTTTTTTTTTAATTCTCTCCAGAATGTCTATTTTTTTGCACAGAAAATTGCTTTACAATGGTGTATTGGTTTCTGTCACACAACAATGTGAATCAGCTATAAATATATATATATATATATATGATTCCTTTTAAATCTCCCACCTCCCAAATCCACCCCAGCCCAGTGCTCAGTGTCCCAGAACACTGAGTTGTCAGTTCTACCTTTTGATACCCTGTCACTTCTACTGTGTCTTTGAGGATTTTTCCTAGTCTAGTTTTTGCTGAGAGAAACATAGAGGCCCAAAGGTCTTTTCTCCTTTATCCATCTCAGTTTCCTTTCTTCTATGCAGGTAGTATATAATTATTTTAAAATAAACTTGGGGTTTCCAATGATTTCCTTTGTATGAATTCTGTTTAGTAAAAGCAATACTTTCCAATCCTCTCTACTTTGATGAGGCACTGTCAGGCTGCTGGAAAGGCCCCTTAAAGACTCTTTCAAACAGGTTTTTTTTTTTTATCTAGTTGAGAGGGTTTAATAAACACTATCTGAATTCTTTCAGATGTCTTTTAAAAAGGGTCTTACTTTTAGTCATTGATTTAGTCATTGCCCCAGATCTTTTTTGAGAGTATTTTATCATTTGAAGAAGCTAGCTAGGAAAAAATATAGCTTTTCTTCCAACAGCTAGCCTAACAAGAACAGATTACACAAGCACTTGAGCTGGGCAATATTCTTCTGTCTACTTCATTCCCCAAATGAGAGTCCTTATGTAGTCTGTCTGTTTTTGTTAGGCTAGCTGTTGACTGGAGTAAGGGGCACATCTGGGCAAGAGTATCACATGCTCCAGCCAACTAACTCTGGCTTTGTTCACATGGTGATGTCACAGGTCTAAGGGGTAAGAGAAAGGAGCAACATGTCAGAACCACTGCATGGTCACTTCCTCCACATTCTAATGGCCAGCTCAGATTCAACGGGAAATAGACTCTGTCTCCTTATGAGAGGAGTGAAGAATGGTTTAATCTGCCACAGGAATTATAACATCAACTGTTGGTTGGATTTCATAGAGTGATAGGCAACTTGTAATTAATGGCTACAATACAGGATTCTTTGTGAGTATTCCAAACACCATGAGAACCAGGAATAAATAGTAACTAGACTAAGAAAAGTTCTGTCCCCACCATCTGTAAAGAATTCCTTCCATCATCTCATTTTGTCTAGAATCCAGGTCATTTCCTTGGGGCAAGGGACAAAGGGCATTCTTATACACCAGAGGTCCCCAACCTCTGGAATCTAATGCTTGATGATCTAAGGTGGAGCTGATGTAATACAAAGAGAAAAAGTGCACAATAAATGTGAGCACTTGAGTCATCCTCAATTAAGTGGACCCTCAGGTTCACTGAAAAATTATGAAACAAGTCCCTAGTACCAAAAAGGTTGGGGCCCACTGTTCCTGAGTGCTAGAAATGGCAAATGCAAAATATCATGTGCAGCAAAACGGTTAAAAGTAGACCCTTCCAAGACACTAGTAATTGTGACTTTTAGATTATGAGAGTCAAGAGACTCTTTCAAACAGGTTTTTTTTTTTTATCTAGTTGAGAGGGTTTAATAAACACTATCTGAATTCTTTCAGATGTCTTTTAAAAAGGGTCTTACTTTTAGTCATTGATTTAGTCATTGCCCCAGATCTTTTTTGAGAGTATTTTATCATTTGAAGAAGCTAGCTAGGAAAAAATATAGCTTTTCTTCCAACAGCTAGCCTAACAAGAACAGATTACACAAGCACTTGAGCTGGGCAATATTCTTCTGTCTACTTCATTCCCCAAATGAGAGTCCTTATGTAGTCTGTCTGTTTTTGTTAGGCTAGCTGTTGACTGGAGTAAGGGGCACATCTGGGCAAGAGTATCACATGCTCCAGCCAACTAACTCTGGCTTTGTTCACATGGTGATGTCACAGGTCTAAGGGGTAAGAGAAAGGAGCAACATGTCAGAACCACTGCATGGTCACTTCCTCCACATTCTAATGGCCAGCTCAGATTCAACGGGAAATAGACTCTGTCTCCTTATGAGAGGAGTGAAGAATGGTTTAATCTGCCACAGGAATTATAACATCAACTGTTGGTTGGATTTCATAGAGTGATAGGCAACTTGTAATTAATGGCTACAATACAGGATTCTTTGTGAGTATTCCAAACACCATGAGAACCAGGAATAAATAGTAACTAGACTAAGAAAAGTTCTGTCCCCACCATCTGTAAAGAATTCCTTCCATCATCTCATTTTGTCTAGAATCCAGGTCATTTCCTTGGGGCAAGGGACAAAGGGCATTCTTATACACCAGAGGTCCCCAACCTCTGGAATCTAATGCTTGATGATCTAAGGTGGAGCTGATGTAATACAAAGAGAAAAAGTGCACAATAAATGTGAGCACTTGAGTCATCCTCAATTAAGTGGACCCTCAGGTTCACTGAAAAATTATGAAACAAGTCCCTAGTACCAAAAAGGTTGGGGCCCACTGTTCCTGAGTGCTAGAAATGGCAAATGCAAAATATCATGTGCAGCAAAACGGTTAAAAGTAGACCCTTCCAAGACACTAGTAATTGTGACTTTTAGATTATGAGAGTCAAGAGACATTTTCAGAGAAAAAATAAATTCGAAAAAATCTCCAAAAAAAGATTATTATCAGAATGGCTTCAGATGTTTATACCTGAAGTGCATCTTGATATTGAATAGGCTTCAGGAAACATTATCAAGTGATAACAACAATGTGAAGAACAGTATGTATTGTTAGCCAGTATTTTGTTATGAAAAGTATACATTCACATCTGCATATATGCATGAAGATATATAGCCAATATGCATACATATACATGCACACATACATATGTGTATATGTTATACCTATCATCATATACATTTGTGTTTCTTCTTCCTATAATATCTACAGAATAATTCTTTAAATACTGGTAAAATCAGTCTGATGAAAAATATAGGTGAATGTAGACTCAAGATGGAAGAAGGACACATTTCATTATAAACATTTTTGTGCTCTTTGCCCTTGGACCATGTCTAATTGTTAACTCAAAAGATGATACAAAAATATATAAATTCCACCAAAACAAGAAAATTATATAAAATTGTGACCCTGCTGGAAAACTTAGTCCTCAGTCTGCTCTACAGTTCATTCTACAGCTTAATTGCATTTAAAATGATAGAACCAATTTATGGGCCTCAGTTTCTTCATCTGAGACCAAGCAGAATTTACCTAATAACACTTACAATACATGTTTCTTATAATTTATATTAAAACACGACAACTTTGCAATTTTCTTTTCTAATACAAATTTATGTTCTGTTTTGCAATCAAGTAAACCAGACAGCATCAGAACAGTACCTGACATTGACCAGACATTAAACAGAGGTTTGCAGAGTGAATGACTGAATGGAAATTGTCTCAATTATTATTAGAAAAGTTTGCCAGGAGTCCAACATTTTATGAAGAGTTTGAAGCTGTTTAAGCTGTTAATATGCCATTGTGCTCTCCTTAGAAGTGCAGGATATCAAACTGCTCACTCTGTTTGAACAGTCAGGAAAGCAAGGTTCTCAGACAGAAACTGTTATTTGTACGTCTCATCTCCTCTCCCTCAGAGACTGAAACTGTACATATTTAGTCCTGAATTTATTTGTGATTAGATCCCAGACATCATTAATCCAATTAGCATCCAT
Organism: Tragulus kanchil; assembly: GCA_022376925.1. Taxonomy (NCBI): domain Eukaryota; kingdom Metazoa; phylum Chordata; class Mammalia; order Artiodactyla; family Tragulidae; genus Tragulus; species Tragulus kanchil. Next base: position 35,371,256 of record JAIOJX010000004.1, read on the forward strand.
ATCTCCAGAGAATAAGGGATAAGCTGCCTCATATTGTTACAATTTACAACCTGAAATTTTCAGATTCTGAAGACAAAACCTACACCAATTTGTCAAAAGAAAATCTGATTTGTTTGTTAGAGTTGGAAATCATTTTCTTATGTAGTTACAATAGATGTCTGTTTCTGATTCAATCTGAAAAAGTATACCCCCCTAGAATTTGACTGTGTGGAGGTTTAAGTCACATTAACTATTTTTAAGTGGTTAATGAATAAAAATATATATTTCAAGAAATATATCTAAAAACTAATTAAACGTTCATGTGCTCTGTAACATCTTTTCTGTGGGTGACATTTGTGATAATTAATTTTTCATTTCATATAACACAGTTTTGCAAAAAGTTCTGAAAGCTCCATTCAAAAGTTTGATGGGAAAATAGTCATGAAATTGAAAAATGTCATTAATTTTAGGGTTGAAAAAGTTTTGTATATTTGATCTTAAACCATCTCAAGTTTTCTGTATATTTCAGTAGAAGAGAAATCCATATTATAAACTTTCCCAAGTTGACACTGAAATAGAAGAACTAAAAATGTACATGCACATTCATTCATTTATTCAACAGCTCCTTACAGTTAAGCACAGGCACTATATTCAGTGTTTGGGATTTTAAAATACAGATTACACATTAATTTTTCTTGAGTCTTAATGGCTTCATATATATAAACTGAAATGAATATAAGGCAGAGTTTAAGCTTTTATTACTTTTTCAAATCATGCAAATCTAAACTGTATATCCAAGAGAACTCAACAAACTTTGCTCAGGGAAAAAACTACTGAACACACACTATTGCAAAATACTGCTAACTAGACTGCTAAAATTCAAATCAATTCCTTAGTCTATCTTTCCTTCCAACAAGTCATTCATTAAAACCTTCATTTTTGAACTATTTTTGGAACTAGAGACACAGCAGTTAAGTAAAGCAAGGTTCTGAAGACAATCCTCTCCTCAGAGACTGAAACTGTACATATTTAGTCCTGAATTTATTTGTGATTAGATCCCAGACATCATTAATCCAATTAGCATCCATATCTCCAGAGAATAAGGGATAAGCTGCCTCATATTGTTACAATTTACAACCTGAAATTTTCAGATTCTGAAGACAAAACCTACACCAATTTGTCAAAAGAAAATCTGATTTGTTTGTTAGAGTTGGAAATCATTTTCTTATGTAGTTACAATAGATGTCTGTTTCTGATTCAATCTGAAAAAGTATACCCCCCTAGAATTTGACTGTGTGGAGGTTTAAGTCACATTAACTATTTTTAAGTGGTTAATGAATAAAAATATATATTTCAAGAAATATATCTAAAAACTAATTAAACGTTCATGTGCTCTGTAACATCTTTTCTGTGGGTGACATTTGTGATAATTAATTTTTCATTTCATATAACACAGTTTTGCAAAAAGTTCTGAAAGCTCCATTCAAAAGTTTGATGGGAAAATAGTCATGAAATTGAAAAATGTCATTAATTTTAGGGTTGAAAAAGTTTTGTATATTTGATCTTAAACCATCTCAAGTTTTCTGTATATTTCAGTAGAAGAGAAATCCATATTATAAACTTTCCCAAGTTGACACTGAAATAGAAGAACTAAAAATGTACATGCACATTCATTCATTTATTCAACAGCTCCTTACAGTTAAGCACAGGCACTATATTCAGTGTTTGGGATTTTAAAATACAGATTACACATTAATTTTTCTTGAGTCTTAATGGCTTCATATATATAAACTGAAATGAATATAAGGCAGAGTTTAAGCTTTTATTACTTTTTCAAATCATGCAAATCTAAACTGTATATCCAAGAGAACTCAACAAACTTTGCTCAGGGAAAAAACTACTGAACACACACTATTGCAAAATACTGCTAACTAGACTGCTAAAATTCAAATCAATTCCTTAGTCTATCTTTCCTTCCAACAAGTCATTCATTAAAACCTTCATTTTTGAACTATTTTTGGAACTAGAGACACAGCAGTTAAGTAAAGTGAACAGAAGTTGCCATCTTCATCTAATCTAATCCCCTATCAAGCTATAAAACACAGTCAATAAAGGAATACAATTGAAAGCTCAGGACTTCCCTGTCAGGGAGAACTGGAACACTGCCTAGAACTAAGGGGAAGATGAATAAATGGTCAATGTGCTTTGTCTGCATGGGCTATCAGTACGGAGGATATGATGAAGTCATTGCAATGATCATCAAGGGCTTCCCAGGTGGCGCCTTGATAAAGAATCTGCCTGCCAAGCAGAAGACATAGATTAGATCCCTGGTTTGATAAAGTCTCCTGAAGAATGCAACCCACTCCAGTATTCTTGACTGGGAAATCCCATAGACAGAGGAGCCTGGTGGGCTATTGTCCATGGGATCGCAGAAGAATCTGGCTGGACTTAGTGACTAAATAACAACATGATCATCCCAGACTCACACCCCTGCCCCATCACTCATTCTCAAGCCTCTACACAGCTTTATCACTTTATCTGAAGTAGTACAGTTCATTCCCACCACTCACCCCTGCTTTGCCCCACCAAGGTCACTTTTAATCACAAGCCCTTGTTTATGTACATCCTTCATAGGATATAAACTTTCATAAGCTACTTCATCTCTTTATTGTTGTTATTTAGTCTCTCAGTCCTGTCCAACTCTACCCTTATCTTGACTTTCTGGTTAATCTCCATCTTCCCCCAAAACAAGGCAAACTCTGCCAAACCAAGGTCCTACCCTATTTTGTTCACTGTTGCCAAGCACATTCCCCAACATACAGAAGAATTTCAGTAACAGTGAATCAAACAAACTAAGAAACATTTAAGAGATATACAGAATAGACGAAGAGGCCTGGAGTGAGTGAATTCAGCTGACATACAGAGAATATATAAACCAAGTTAATGCTAATGCAATGTTAAAGGAAATTATAATCTCTTGCCCTTAGCATGGAAAAATATTTTGAAGCCATAGTATTTTTTCTGCATAAGACCCAACCTGATTACATATCCTACACTTAATTTCTGTGAGGTTCTGCCTCATTTCTAGCTCCATATAGATCTCCACATTGAATTCCTTATCTTTAGCTAACCTCGATGAATCTCTCTCTGACTCAAATCCTCTAAGCAATCTACTGACAATACATTACTTGATTCATGCATTGCTCCCTGAGGGATCTGTGTCACCATATCTGTGTTAACTTTAAAAAATCTTCTCCTCAGAGAATGGACATAATTCTTAACAGTATTAAACCAGTAAGAAATAAAATTATTCTAGTCATGTGAAGAGGTCTATCTAGGGTAGTAATTCAAAGGGCTTCCCAGGTGGCGCCTTGATAAAGAATCTGCCTGCCAAGCAGAAGACATAGATTAGATCCCTGGTTTGATAAAGTCTCCTGAAGAATGCAACCCACTCCAGTATTCTTGACTGGGAAATCCCATAGACAGAGGAGCCTGGTGGGCTATTGTCCATGGGATCGCAGAAGAATCTGGCTGGACTTAGTGACTAAATAACAACATGATCATCCCAGACTCACACCCCTGCCCCATCACTCATTCTCAAGCCTCTACACAGCTTTATCACTTTATCTGAAGTAGTACAGTTCATTCCCACCACTCACCCCTGCTTTGCCCCACCAAGGTCACTTTTAATCACAAGCCCTTGTTTATGTACATCCTTCATAGGATATAAACTTTCATAAGCTACTTCATCTCTTTATTGTTGTTATTTAGTCTCTCAGTCCTGTCCAACTCTACCCTTATCTTGACTTTCTGGTTAATCTCCATCTTCCCCCAAAACAAGGCAAACTCTGCCAAACCAAGGTCCTACCCTATTTTGTTCACTGTTGCCAAGCACATTCCCCAACATACAGAAGAATTTCAGTAACAGTGAATCAAACAAACTAAGAAACATTTAAGAGATATACAGAATAGACGAAGAGGCCTGGAGTGAGTGAATTCAGCTGACATACAGAGAATATATAAACCAAGTTAATGCTAATGCAATGTTAAAGGAAATTATAATCTCTTGCCCTTAGCATGGAAAAATATTTTGAAGCCATAGTATTTTTTCTGCATAAGACCCAACCTGATTACATATCCTACACTTAATTTCTGTGAGGTTCTGCCTCATTTCTAGCTCCATATAGATCTCCACATTGAATTCCTTATCTTTAGCTAACCTCGATGAATCTCTCTCTGACTCAAATCCTCTAAGCAATCTACTGACAATACATTACTTGATTCATGCATTGCTCCCTGAGGGATCTGTGTCACCATATCTGTGTTAACTTTAAAAAATCTTCTCCTCAGAGAATGGACATAATTCTTAACAGTATTAAACCAGTAAGAAATAAAATTATTCTAGTCATGTGAAGAGGTCTATCTAGGGTAGTAATTCAAAATCAGTTCAGCCTATGTTGATTATCTTGTGTGTGATCTGGAGACACTGGAGTATTTCTCGATCGTAATTTATATCACCATCATAAAACCACAATATCCAAGGTTGGCCCCAGTCATCAGCAAGAGAAAGCAATTTAATGAAATACAAAAGCTTTTTGGCTAGGCTGAGCTCAGCTGAGTTACTCTCATCTGACAGCCAGTTCCAGTTATGAGGCTTAAACTCTAAGGAATCTGAAGGTTTATTATTTTAGAGATTACCTACCCTTTCAGTGGCCACAGAGTAGCTAAGGTTACTTCATTTTAGAGATAACAGGCTCTAATTTTTATATTTAGGTACTAGGAATGGAGTACTTTATCAAGTGCGCTACATTCTAATGGAACTTCTCAGTCTTGACTGTACTGAGGGTTAAACATTCCACTTACAAATTATTAAAGCTATTTTTGGATTTATATAAACTTTAGAAAAATTTGCCATATAACTTTATTTCTTAACGCTGACTGGAAGATTTGTGAAACTTGTGATTTGAATATAATTTCAGAGATTAATTTTATAAGTAGTATAGGTAAATAAAATTGGGTTAGTATTTTCATTTCTGAAGCTTACATACCTGTCATAAATAATTAAAAAGCTCTCAATTGAACAGTCCTGGAATTGTGTGAAAATAAATGGTACGTTGGTGGATCTGTTATTTCTAATTGGGGCAGATGTGGAGGGTGTAACTGGGTAAATGGAATTCTTTTCAAACGAGGATTGGTGGAAGATGCCTGCATAAGACCCAACCTGAACTTCTCCTTTTGTGAGGTTCTGCCTCATTTCTAGCTCCATATAGATCTCCACATTGAATTCCTTATCTTTAGCTAACCTCGATGAATCTCTCTCTGACTCAAATCCTCTAAGCAATCTACTGACAATACATTACTTGATTCATGCATTGCTCCCTGAGGGATCTGTGTCACCATATCTGTGTTAACTTTAAAAAATCTTCTCCTCAGAGAATGGACATAATTCTTAACAGTATTAAACCAGTAAGAAATAAAATTATTCTAGTCATGTGAAGAGGTCTATCTAGGGTAGTAATTCAAAATCAGTTCAGCCTATGTTGATTATCTTGTGTGTGATCTGGAGACACTGGAGTATTTCTCGATCGTAATTTATATCACCATCATAAAACCACAATATCCAAGGTTGGCCCCAGTCATCAGCAAGAGAAAGCAATTTAATGAAATACAAAAGCTTTTTGGCTAGGCTGAGCTCAGCTGAGTTACTCTCATCTGACAGCCAGTTCCAGTTATGAGGCTTAAACTCTAAGGAATCTGAAGGTTTATTATTTTAGAGATTACCTACCCTTTCAGTGGCCACAGAGTAGCTAAGGTTACTTCATTTTAGAGATAACAGGCTCTAATTTTTATATTTAGGTACTAGGAATGGAGTACTTTATCAAGTGCGCTACATTCTAATGGAACTTCTCAGTCTTGACTGTACTGAGGGTTAAACATTCCACTTACAAATTATTAAAGCTATTTTTGGATTTATATAAACTTTAGAAAAATTTGCCATATAACTTTATTTCTTAACGCTGACTGGAAGATTTGTGAAACTTGTGATTTGAATATAATTTCAGAGATTAATTTTATAAGTAGTATAGGTAAATAAAATTGGGTTAGTATTTTCATTTCTGAAGCTTACATACCTGTCATAAATAATTAAAAAGCTCTCAATTGAACAGTCCTGGAATTGTGTGAAAATAAATGGTACGTTGGTGGATCTGTTATTTCTAATTGGGGCAGATGTGGAGGGTGTAACTGGGTGAAATGAGAATTCTTTTCAAACGAGGATTTGGCAGGGAGATCTTCTCCCTCTCAAAGGACAAGAAGCAGTATCCTCATCGTCTACATGAGTATTTGCCGTCATCCTTTCTAATGTCACTATTAGATGCCTCTTATCTATCTCAGGCTAAGCTTTTCTCTTGGGTTCTGGAGCCAGTCCACTCTTGCCTTCTTAGAAATATTGATTTCACAATCATATTCTCCTCTATGAAATTTTCCTCTCAGAATTACTATCCTCAAAGAACTTATATTTGATCTTAACAGAGTTAATCCAGTAACACTTGTAATTATTTTAGAAATGTAAAAAGACTTAACTACAACTATCAGTGTATAAATAACCAGCAGTACCTTCCACTATCAAAACAAACAAAATCCCTCCTGGCCCAGCAGTATATATACAGTATATGCTAGCAAATGTTGAATAGCCAGTTTTCCAGAGGGGTGGGGAAGTGAATATGCTGGCTTACTGTATTTCTCAAAATTTACAATATAGATATTCACCCTGGCTGATTTCAATTTATCATTGAACATGGAATTGGGAAGAAATGCACAATAGCACACTGTTATAGTTTTTCCATCATATAAACATCATAGATATAAATAATCTGAAGGGTATAAATTATAAAAGTGTTACCTTCCCTAAATTCATATATTGAAGTCCTAATCCCTGATGTGGTGGTATCAGGAGGTGGGGCCTCTGGAAGGTAATTAGGTTTAGACGAGATAAATGAGGGTGGAGCTCCCATAATCGCATTATTGTCCTTTATAAAGAAGAAGAGAGAACAAAACTCCCTCTCTTTGCCACATGAGGACACAATAACAATACAAGATGTATGGAAAGAGTAACACAGAAACTTATACTACCAGATGTAAAATAGTTAACTAATGGGAATTTACATGGGAAATAACTCATAAGCATGTGAACTAACCTAAAGAAATCATTAGCTTTCTGAGAATCAGCATCCTCATTCATCCTAAAGAGGCCTAATTCAGAGATGAACTAGGGTTAGGGCTAGGAATGGGGTAGAGAGGGTTGTAGAAGCTGATAATTACAATCATTAAACATAGTTTCTAAAGCCTGTAAGTTTATATTTGATAAAATATAATCATTTTTCTAAGTAAATAAAAAAGTATTAATTGCAGCTTCACATCAGCTGGTACATAACTGTGGGTACATACATAGGTTTCTTCAAGATTTTTATGGAAATACTAAGAAACAAAAAATTAATAAGAATATGATATGAGATCCTTGGCAACCAAACTATACTCTTACTAAATAAAAAGGCTTAAAAGAAAAAAGCAGAGTAGAAGAACCACTACAGAATTCTGAGAAATATCAGTGACTGCATCAAGAACTCATAACTTATAATTATTATCTAAAAGTTGTTGGGCCATTTGGAACTGTTCAGGCATTCAGAAAATTTAAAAACAAAAACAACAACAACAAAAAGAAGGTTTGACTCTTTAAAAAAGCTATTAGAGAAAGACTAAAACATGTTGAATAGCCAGTTTTCCAGAGGGGTGGGGAAGTGAATATGCTGGCTTACTGTATTTCTCAAAATTTACAATATAGATATTCACCCTGGCTGATTTCAATTTATCATTGAACATGGAATTGGGAAGAAATGCACAATAGCACACTGTTATAGTTTTTCCATCATATAAACATCATAGATATAAATAATCTGAAGGGTATAAATTATAAAAGTGTTACCTTCCCTAAATTCATATATTGAAGTCCTAATCCCTGATGTGGTGGTATCAGGAGGTGGGGCCTCTGGAAGGTAATTAGGTTTAGACGAGATAAATGAGGGTGGAGCTCCCATAATCGCATTATTGTCCTTTATAAAGAAGAAGAGAGAACAAAACTCCCTCTCTTTGCCACATGAGGACACAATAACAATACAAGATGTATGGAAAGAGTAACACAGAAACTTATACTACCAGATGTAAAATAGTTAACTAATGGGAATTTACATGGGAAATAACTCATAAGCATGTGAACTAACCTAAAGAAATCATTAGCTTTCTGAGAATCAGCATCCTCATTCATCCTAAAGAGGCCTAATTCAGAGATGAACTAGGGTTAGGGCTAGGAATGGGGTAGAGAGGGTTGTAGAAGCTGATAATTACAATCATTAAACATAGTTTCTAAAGCCTGTAAGTTTATATTTGATAAAATATAATCATTTTTCTAAGTAAATAAAAAAGTATTAATTGCAGCTTCACATCAGCTGGTACATAACTGTGGGTACATACATAGGTTTCTTCAAGATTTTTATGGAAATACTAAGAAACAAAAAATTAATAAGAATATGATATGAGATCCTTGGCAACCAAACTATACTCTTACTAAATAAAAAGGCTTAAAAGAAAAAAGCAGAGTAGAAGAACCACTACAGAATTCTGAGAAATATCAGTGACTGCATCAAGAACTCATAACTTATAATTATTATCTAAAAGTTGTTGGGCCATTTGGAACTGTTCAGGCATTCAGAAAATTTAAAAACAAAAACAACAACAACAAAAAGAAGGTTTGACTCTTTAAAAAAGCTATTAGAGAAAGACTAAAACTGAAAATTCCAGATATTTGAAAGATCAGTAAATAAGGTAATAAAACATAATGATTATTAATTAAAAGAAAGTACTAAGTAGCAACTAGGGATCCAGATCAGACTGGAGATGAGTCAGTGATGAAGTGGGCACTTCTGAAGGGAATACAGGTTCCCCATAAGCACTCAGGGGCTGGAGGCAGGCATTTTTGAAACAAGTAAAGTACTAAATGAAGCAGTTTGATGAAAAGATTTTGACATCAAAGCATTCTTCCTAGATTTTAACATCCTCTGCTTCAGAAAGAAATCACCATTTAGAAACTGCTACCTTAAGAGTACTTTCAGGCACTGAGAACGATCTGGAAGAGGTCAAATCCAAGACTAATTTATAAGCGAGTCTTGACACATATGGTGAGAAAGGTCAGAGTAAGGTATATATTGGTAACCTTTATTTTCTAGGCAGACTTAACTGAAATATGGATATTGTATATTTTGCTATGACAGTTTAAGCAAACTTGTCTCAAATCATGGTTCAATTCACCATGATTTGTTATAACAATTCTTTAAAACTTACACTATGTTTTGAACAATAACTAACTTTCTGTAGTACAGCTGACCCTTGAACAACACAGGGGTTATGGGTGTTAACTCTAGAGCACTGAAAAATCCACATATAACTTACAGTTAGCCCTTTCTGTGCAGGTGGTATCTCAGAATCAGTGGTTCAACCAACTACAGGTCATATAGTACTGAAGTATTTACTAATGGAAAAAATTCACATACAATGAATGTATTCAGACCTATGTTGTTAAAGAGTCAATTATATAATATTTCTTTCACTTAAAACACATCAAATAAATATGCTATACAATCAATTACCCAATATTATGCTTTTAGGCAAAAGCAATGCATATGTACCAATTAAATTTATACTACTTTTCTAATCAGAAATGTTCACAGGGAACAAAACTTGTGTTCCATGTTTGGATGAATCCAAAAAGCTTGCTATGTACAGTTAAACTAAGTAAGAATAATTAAGAGGTAGTAACTTCTGGTACTTCCTCATGCTTTTATTTTGCCATAAAGTTTTTCTTTTCTATGTAGCAACTCCATTTTAAGTGTACTCTGAAAGTCAGTAACAAGGAACCCTAGTTGATTTTTAAAAACACTGAGAAAAGAGGACTGCATCTTTCAAAGAACGATTCTTGACTTCCTTTTCCTTTACCATCTAGAAACATATCTTTCTCCTGGAAGGAATATATGCAACAACCATTTCGTAGTTTTCGTGTTTGATACTTGGGCATCTTGGAACCTTGCTGACCCTGGAGCGACCATTTCTTCCAAGATTAGTCAATTGTTAGAGACAGTAAAATACCTTTCATATATAAACCAACACATTTTAAAAGAGGACAAGACACTTTATGTAATGGCATTTCTGGAAAGACTGTGGTCATGTTTAAATTGTTAATTATGCATAGAACTGCATCTTCATTGCTTGATGTTTTGAAAATATTTGGATGTCTTCAATTGGATTGGAGAGAATCAATTTCATTATAATAAATGATTTTTTCTAACATCAACTCAAATAGAAATCTGAAAATTGAACAAAAACATACAAAGTAAACCCCTAAGAAAAAACAGAAAACTTTATGTAACTCCTTATAGTTTGAACAATAACAATTCTTTAAAACTTACACTATGTTTTGAACAATAACTAACTTTCTGTAGTACAGCTGACCCTTGAACAACACAGGGGTTATGGGTGTTAACTCTAGAGCACTGAAAAATCCACATATAACTTACAGTTAGCCCTTTCTGTGCAGGTGGTATCTCAGAATCAGTGGTTCAACCAACTACAGGTCATATAGTACTGAAGTATTTACTAATGGAAAAAATTCACATACAATGAATGTATTCAGACCTATGTTGTTAAAGAGTCAATTATATAATATTTCTTTCACTTAAAACACATCAAATAAATATGCTATACAATCAATTACCCAATATTATGCTTTTAGGCAAAAGCAATGCATATGTACCAATTAAATTTATACTACTTTTCTAATCAGAAATGTTCACAGGGAACAAAACTTGTGTTCCATGTTTGGATGAATCCAAAAAGCTTGCTATGTACAGTTAAACTAAGTAAGAATAATTAAGAGGTAGTAACTTCTGGTACTTCCTCATGCTTTTATTTTGGTTTTATTTTGCCATAAAGTTTTTCTTTTCTATGTAGCAACTCCATTTTAAGTGTACTCTGAAAGTCAGTAACAAGGAACCCTAGTTGATTTTTAAAAACACTGAGAAAAGAGGACTGCATCTTTCAAAGAACGATTCTTGACTTCCTTTTCCTTTACCATCTAGAAACATATCTTTCTCCTGGAAGGAATATATGCAACAACCATTTCGTAGTTTTCGTGTTTGATACTTGGGCATCTTGGAACCTTGCTGACCCTGGAGCGACCATTTCTTCCAAGATTAGTCAATTGTTAGAGACAGTAAAATACCTTTCATATATAAACCAACACATTTTAAAAGAGGACAAGACACTTTATGTAATGGCATTTCTGGAAAGACTGTGGTCATGTTTAAATTGTTAATTATGCATAGAACTGCATCTTCATTGCTTGATGTTTTGAAAATATTTGGATGTCTTCAATTGGATTGGAGAGAATCAATTTCATTATAATAAATGATTTTTTTTCTAACATCAACTCAAATAGATTGAAAATTTTAACATAAGACCAGAAACTATGTAACTCCTGAACAAAAACATACAAAGTAAACTCTTCTCATTTGTCTTGGTAAATTTTTTGTACTTAAAACCAAAAGCAGAGGTAACAACAACACAAAATTAATGAGTGGGACTGCATTAAACCAAAAGGCTTCTGCACAGCAAATGGAAGCACTGACAAATAAAAGGACAATCTAAGGAGTGGGAGAAAGTATATACAAATCATATATATCTAATGAAGGGTTAATATTCAAAATACATTAAAAATTCCTACAACTCAGGGGATTATAACCAAAAAAATGTACTTTAAAAATGGGCAAAGAAGCTGAAAAGACATTTTTCAAAAGACACACAAATGGCCAACAGGCACATTTAAAGTCTACATTATAACTAATCCTCATGGAAATGCAAATGGAAACTTCAATGAGAAGGCACTTCATATCTATTAAGAGTGGCTATTATTATGAAGACAGGGAAAAGACAGTTTTGGTGAGGATGCAAAGAAATGGGAGCCCTTGTGCACTGATCAGGAAAATGTAAGTTGGTGCAGTCACTATGGCAATAGCATGGCAGTTCACCAGAAATTAACAATCAAAGTATCATATGATTCATACCTTCCATTTCTGGATATTTGCCTGAGAAAAACAAAAACCCTAACCTGAAAAGATATCTCACCCCATCTTCATAGAAACAGTATTTGAAATAGCCAAACATGGAAACAAACTGTCCACTGATATTTGGAAAACAATATTCCTTTTCCTTTACCATCTAGAAACATATCTTTCTCCTGGAAGGAATATATGCAACAACCATTTCGTAGTTTTCGTGTTTGATACTTGGGCATCTGCTGACCCTGGAGCGACCATTTCTTCCAAGATTAGTCACTTGTTAGAGACAGTAAAATACCTTTCATATATAAACCAACACATTTTAAAAGAGGACAAGACACTTTATGTAATGGCATTTCTGGAAAGACTGTGGTCATGTTTAAATTGTTAATTATGCATAGAACTGCATCTTCATTGCTTGATGTTTTGAAAATATTTGGATGTCTTCAATTGGATTGGAGAGAATCAATTTCATTATAATAAATGATTTTTTTTCTAACATCAACTCAAATAGATTGAAAATTTTAACATAAGACCAGAAACTATGTAACTCCTGAACAAAAACATACAAAGTAAACTCTTCTCATTTGTCTTGGTAAATTTTTTGTACTTAAAACCAAAAGCAGAGGTAACAACAACACAAAATTAATGAGTGGGACTGCATTAAACCAAAAGGCTTCTGCACAGCAAATGGAAGCACTGACAAATAAAAGGACAATCTAAGGAGTGGGAGAAAGTATATACAAATCATATATATCTAATGAAGGGTTAATATTCAAAATACATTAAAAAATTCCTACAACTCAGGGGATTATAACCAAAAAAATGTACTTTAAAAATGGGCAAAGAAGCTGAAAAGACATTTTTCAAAAGACACACAAATGGCCAACAGGCACATTTAAAGTCTACATTATAACTAATCCTCATGGAAATGCAAATGGAAACTTCAATGAGAAGGCACTTCATATCTATTAAGAGTGGCTATTATTATGAAGACAGGGAAAAGACAGTTTTGGTGAGGATGCAAAGAAATGGGAGCCCTTGTGCACTGATCAGGAAAATGTAAGTTGGTGCAGTCACTATGGCAATAGCATGGCAGTTCACCAGAAATTAACAATCAAAGTATCATATGATTCATACCTTCCATTTCTGGATATTTGCCTGAGAAAAACAAAAACCCTAACCTGAAAAGATATCTCACCCCATCTTCATAGAAACAGTATTTGAAATAGCCAAACATGGAAACAAACTGTCCACTGATAGATAAATGAATAAAGAAAAGATAGCATACACACCAATATTATTCAGCCATAAAAAGGAATGAAATCCTTCCATATGGCATGACATGGATGGATTTTATGGGTAGTCTGTTAAGTGAAATAAGTCAGAGGAAGACAAATAGTGTATGATCTCACTTATATGTGGAATCCAAAAATGCTCAGAGATACAAAGAACAGTAGATGACTGCCAGAGGTAGGGAGTAGACAGAAGAAGTGAAAGTGGTCGAAAGATACAAACTTCAAGATACAAGATAAATAAATACCAGGGATATAATGTATAGCAAGGTGACAACACTTACCAATACTGTATTTTGAAAGCTGCTAACAGAGTGGATCTTAGATGTTCTCAACATAAGGGGAAAATAAAACTATTTGAGATAATGGATGTTAATGAAAGTTGTTTTGGTAGTCATTTTGCTATATGTATACATATAGAGTAAATCAGTACATTTTACACATAAAATTAATGCAATGCTATATGTTAATTGTATCTCAATTAAACAGGATGTGGTGTGGGGGAAGTTAAGGTATCTATTTCTGAAAATCAGCCTGAGTTCTGTGTTGCATATTAAACCTTCATGAGTATATTTTTAAATACAAAATATATTAAGATATAAAAATGAGATATTTCTTATCTTGAAGTGGTAACAAATTGCTATTAGTAGATTTATAACTAGATAATGTAGGTACAATTTTATTACTCTTGAGAAATGGATTATTATTTAAATTCATGGTAAGAGTTTCTCTTCCTTCTCTCTGCTTCTTTCCTTTCCTTTTCATTTGCCTTTAATACTCTGCTATAGTAGTTTCCCCTCTGAAATTTTGGTGAGGATGCAAAGAAATGGGAGCCCTTGTGCACTATCAGGAAAATGTAAGTTGGTGCAGTCACTATGGCAATAGCATGGCAGTTCACCAGAAATTAACAATCAAAGTATCATATGATTCATACCTTCCATTTCTGGATATTTGCCTGAGAAAAACAAAAACCCTAACCTGAAAAGATATCTCACCCCATCTTCATAGAAACAGTATTTGAAATAGCCAAACATGGAAACAAACTGTCCACTGATAGATAAATGAATAAAGAAAAGATAGCATACACACCAATATTATTCAGCCATAAAAAGGAATGAAATCCTTCCATATGGCATGACATGGATGGATTTTATGGGTAGTCTGTTAAATGAAATAAGTCAGAGGAAGACAAATAGTGTATGATCTCACTTATATGTGGAATCCAAAAATGCTCAGAGATACAAAGAACAGTAGATGACTGCCAGAGGTAGGGAGTAGACAGAAGAAGTGAAAGTGGTCGAAAGATACAAACTTCAAGATACAAGATAAATAAATACCAGGGATATAATGTATAGCAAGGTGACAACACTTACCAATACTGTATTTTGAAAGCTGCTAACAGAGTGGATCTTAGATGTTCTCAACATAAGGGGAAAATAAAACTATTTGAGATAATGGATGTTAATGAAAGTTGTTTTGGTAGTCATTTTGCTATATGTATACATATAGAGTAAATCAGTACATTTTACACATAAAATTAATGCAATGCTATATGTTAATTGTATCTCAATTAAACAGGATGTGGTGTGGGGGAAGTTAAGGTATCTATTTCTGAAAATCAGCCTGAGTTCTGTGTTGCATATTAAACCTTCATGAGTATATTTTTAAATACAAAATATATTAAGATATAAAAATGAGATATTTCTTATCTTGAAGTGGTAACAAATTGCTATTAGTAGATTTATAACTAGATAATGTAGGTACAATTTTATTACTCTTGAGAAATGGATTATTATTTAAATTCATGGTAAGAGTTTCTCTTCCTTCTCTCTGCTTCTTTCCTTTCCTTTTCATTTGCCTTTGAGCCTTTCTCCCTATATCTCTGGTCCTCACCTCTCTTCCTTCCTTCCTCAGTCCTTCCCATTTGCCCTCTTCTGTTGTCTCCTCTTCTCCTTCTCTTCGTTCTTACTCCTTCCCTCCCTCATTCCCCTCTCCTCCTATCCCTCCTTCAATCAGGTCATTTTCCCAGTATGTCATTTTTTGGTGCTACATATTGCTCTTGGTAATGAGGATTCGATGCTAAATATGACAGACACAGTCTCTTGCCTAGTGAAACCCACAGGCTTGGGGCAGGGATTAGAGGAGAGCATCAGAAACTAATTAAAATATAGTTGTTCAATTACTTAAGCAGAAGAAGGTATTTACGAACTTGTAGTAGAGGACCTGATCTAGACCAGGGTTCAGAAAACTCTTTTCCTCAGGTCAAAATCATTTAACACAGAGATATAATCATAAACAGCTAAATTAATTTTATTGATTCTATCAGAGGTTAAATTTCTATATTAGGTCATTTAATAAAACTTTAAAATAGTCATTTCTGCAGAACATTAGACTTACGGTTATTTTGAGGTATATTCAAATTTTTGATTTATAGTAAAATTAAGATTTTAAAAAACAGCACTAAATGTACTTTTCAGAAAGTATGATTATTTATTTTTTCTTCTGAAAATGCATGCTAAATATCAAAATTCAGCTTTCACAAAGGAGCCTTTTTTAGAAATATATCCTGCTGAATAATTTAAAAATATTCTAAAAGTTGGCTTGGAACATAAAATCATCATACATAAAATAATGCTCATCATGTTGTTGAGTGAGTCACAGATATTATTACAATTGGAAAACCTGAAGGGAGAATGATTTTTCTCAGTACACCAAGTCATATTTTCATCATATACTTAGCCTGCTGTCTCAATGTAATCAATTCCACAAAGCATTTAAGTTAGTGGGTCCATTCCAGTTGAAATGGAATTGTTTAAACAATGTATTTGAAGATACTATATTTCATACTCTGAGGAAAGCTCAAGCTTAGCCTCATAGAAGAAAATCAGGACGTGACTTGAAACTCCTATACAGAAAACTAAGAAATATTATTGGCTGCTTAATACTGAATTTAAAAAATATTTAATGTTCCATCTTTTTTGCATTGGGGCTTAATTGTACATTAACATTTCAATTATTTAATTTTGTTCTTTGATGTGTTTAAGGTAAAGAGTGTCTGTTTAATGACAATAAAGGAAATACAAAAATTCATCTCTGAATACTTTCTCCCAATACTAAAGAGGGCATAAACTAATGTTTATAAACATTTAAAGTTTATTAAATATTAAACCTATTAAAATAGTTGTAGGTAAGTCTATGAGTTTTCTACTGCTGTGTAACAAATGACCAAAAACTTACTGGTTGCAATAAACCCAAATTCATCATTTCAGTTTCCCTGGGTTTGCAGTGTGAGCACAGGCTGTCTTGGTCTACTGCTCAGGGTCTCACCAGGCTGAAATCAAGTCAGGCAGGCCTGTTATCTCATCTAAAGCTTTAAGTTCTTTTCCAAGCTCTTTCGCTGTGAATAGAACACAGTCCCTTGAAACTTCAGGACTGAAGCCCTCAGCTCCTAGAAGTCGTGACTATTTGCTGCCTTGTGGCCCTCTCTACAACTTGGCAGTTTACATCTTCAAGACCCAAGGGGAAAGGACTCATTTTAAATCTGTTATTGACCTCTACAGTTTTGACGGAGTGACTAAACAACAGCTAATTAGGAGAGGACCACCAGGATAACCTCCCTTTTAATTAATTTAAGGTCAGTTATATAAGGACATGCATTGCTTTTGCAAAATCCTTTCACTTTCTTCATGTAACTTATTCATAAGAGTAATGAATATCATATTGGATTCACACTAAGAGAGATGGCTTATGCAGGGCACATACACCAGGGAGCAGTATCTAGGAGGCCAGTGGAGAACTCTGCTGACCACAAGACCCTCCCCAAGATGACTTCAACCTGTATCATTTTCAACTTACGACACATGGAAGGAATTGTCAGAAGAAAACTGATACCATTTCAAATTACAGAACAGATAACATGACTTTAAAAATTAATAAATAAAAACTCTTAGTAAATTTTATAATTTACAAAAACATATATTAATTTTAACTTTGAAAAGATCAAAATGCATTGAAACATTATGCATGTTATACTTTGGTATAAAATATAAATTCTATTTTTATGAGAAGGTATTTCTGCATTGTATGACATGTCTATTTAAAATTAGTCACATTATTTGTGAACTAAATTTTTCAATTAGGTCTGACAATAGGCTGTTCCTACATTTTACCTACACTGTGGCATATTAGGAAAACTGTTTCACACTGCTGAAGTTTTAGAATAGGGAGGAAGACAGAAAACTGACATGTACAATGCCCTCAAATTAGGCTGTTCCAAAAGTCATTTATCATTTCATCTTAAGCAGCTTGCTTCCCAATGGCTGGAAATCAGTGGATGCAGTTTTGAAACCTTTACTTAAAACATTCTGACTTGGATTTGCACGCAGCTTTAGAATCATAACTTCACATTTAAAAATCTCCTACTGGGCTTCCCTGGTGGTCCAGTGGGTAAGGACCTTGCCTTGCAGTACAAGGGGAGTCGGTTCAATCCCTGGCCTGGGAAGATCGCATGTGCCACAGAGCGGCTGGACTGATGTGTCCAGCTATCTAGTTGGAGCTCTGGAGCGCATACGTCCGGAACCAGTGCTCTTCAGCCAAAGGGGCCACTGCGATTGAAGGCCCAAATGGGCAAAGAACAAAGATGGATGAAAATGGATAAATGAAAGACCAACAGAAGTGGCCAAAAAAAAAAAAAAAAAATCTCTTACTGCCTTGGATCTCAATGTAGACCTTTTTTTTTTTTAATTTTTGTTTTACTTTTTATTTTTACAGAGTTTTGTTGTTTACAGATATGCATGATCCAAGATAAGAGCATTTTTTAAATAAAATGTGCATGGAATAAATAATAAACACTAAAAATCTCACAAATATTGAAATTATACAAAAAGAAACAATAATAATTATGTCAATAATATATAAAATCTTGAGAATTAGAAATGCTTTCTGGCAGTCATACACAGATTATTAGAGCTTCCTCTTCATGTGTTGTATCATATAAAATGTATAACGTCCTAGCTGCTTACTCCTCAGAGAGTGAAAAAACAAAGAAATTATTAAAAAACAAAAATTGTGTGTCTTAATCTACAGACAATAAATGCTGGAGAGGGTGTGGAGAAAAGGGAACTCTCCTGCACTGCTGGTGGGAATGTAAATTGATACAGCCTCTATGGAAGACAGTATGGAGATTCCTTAAAAAACTAAAAAAAGAAGCACCCTATGACCCAGCAATCCCACTATTAGGCTTATATCCTGATGAAATCAAAACTGAAAGAAGCACCTGTATCCCAGTGTTCATTGCAGCACTCTATACAATAGCCAGAACTTGGAAGCAACCTAGGTGTCCATCGATGAATGAATGGATACAGCAGCCCTGGTACATATATACAATGGAATACTACTCAGCTGTTAAAAGAAATTCAGAAGACTCAGTCCTAATGAAGTGGCTGGCTCTAGAACCTATCATCAAAAGTGAAGTAAGTCAAAAAGAGAAAGACAAATACAGTATACTAACACACAAATATGGAATCTAGTAGGACGATCTTGATAACACATGCAGGGAACTCATGGAAAAACAGACAGAGCACAGACATAGGGACATTGTGGGGAAGAAATAGGGACGGGGAGGCATGGAGGGAGTAACATGGAAACCTATACTGTCATGTGTGGAAAAGATAGCTAGTGTCATTGTGCTAAGGGAATAGGAGTGCTTACAATGGCATGGGGCGATGGTCCGGAGGGGTGGGAAGGAGGAACTGGGGGGTCTGGGGACCATGGATATGCATATGACTGATCTGGGAACATACATGTCTGTGAACAACAAAACTCTGTAAACCTTTAAAATAAAGAATAATAATACTAATAATAATAATAAAGAATATGTAACAGTAATTTTAGAAAAAAGCTACTCCTAGCATCTATTCTATTTATGTCCTTTTACATTAATTCATATAGTTTTAGATACTCCTAGATTTCTTAAAAAGTCAAATGGAAACCTGTACCATATCAAGTCCTATTTGGGGGGGGATCTTCCATAGGCCCATGACTACTTTTTGATAGTATTTGTTCAAATGCATATAAATTTTTTGTATAACGTCCTAGCTGCTTACTCCTCAGAGAGTGAAAAAACAAAGAAATTATTAAAAAACAAAAATTGTGTGTCTTAATCTACAGACAATAAATGCTGGAGAGGGTGTGGAGAAAAGGGAACTCTCCTGCACTGCTGGTGGGAATGTAAATTGATACAGCCTCTATGGAAGACAGTATGGAGATTCCTTAAAAAACTAAAAAAAGAAGCACCCTATGACCCAGCAATCCCACTATTAGGCTTATATCCTGATGAAATCAAAACTGAAAGAAGCACCTGTATCCCAGTGTTCATTGCAGCACTCTATACAATAGCCAGAACTTGGAAGCAACCTAGGTGTCCATCGATGAATGAATGGATACAGCAGCCCTGGTACATATATACAATGGAATACTACTCAGCTGTTAAAAGAAATTCAGAAGACTCAGTCCTAATGAAGTGGCTGGCTCTAGAACCTATCATCAAAAGTGAAGTAAGTCAAAAAGAGAAAGACAAATACAGTATACTAACACACAAATATGGAATCTAGTAGGACGATCTTGATAACACATGCAGGGAACTCATGGAAAAACAGACAGAGCACAGACATAGGGACATTGCGGGGAAGAAATAGGGACGGGGAGGCATGGAGGGAGTAACATGGAAACCTATACTGTCATGTGTGGAAAAGATAGCTAGTGTCATTGTGCTAAGGGAATAGGAGTGCTTACAATGGCATGGGGCGATGGTCCGGAGGGGTGGGAAGGAGGAACTGGGGGGTCTGGGGACCATGGATATGCATATGACTGATCTGGGAACATACATGTCTGTGAACAACAAAACTCTGTAAACCTTTAAAATAAAGAATAATAATACTAATAATAATAATAAAGAATATGTAACAGTAATTTTAGAAAAAAGCTACTCCTAGCATCTATTCTATTTATGTCCTTTTACATTAATTCATATAGTTTTAGATACTCCTAGATTTCTTAAAAAGTCAAATGGAAACCTGTACCATATCAAGTCCTATTTGGGGGGGGATCTTCCATAGGCCCATGACTACTTTTTGATAGTATTTGTTCAAATGCATATGAATTTACTGTAGACTGGGATACTGTCTCAGCACAGGCAATGGAATCATACTGAACTTAAAGGTGATTTTTGTGGCTCAGACACTGTCCTTGGCCTATAATGTAATCTCTCTGAAGCCAATTTCTTCAGCTCTAAAATCAGATACTATAGAAATGATCAATGAAATATGATTAGCATAAGAGACACATTATGATCTGAGGAAGTAGTTAATACTGCTGTTATTAGAATATGGGCATCCAATATTTTCTAAAAATCAAACTGAATTTTTGACTTTAAGTTTTGTTATTCCTTTATGAAGCACTGGCAAAGGATGTAACAGTAGTTTAAGCAAAGCAGTGTTAAGAACTCATGCTCTTGCATAATGCATAACTGGTTAAACAAAGGAAAGTTCTGTGCTTCACTAACTGCGTATCAGGTCTGTACTGATCATATTCTATATTGTTTCTGTGATTCTGTAAAATGGGAAATGGGTGTTATTCAATATTTTTTTGTTAAGAATTGGAAGAAAAATTGCATTATGTCAACATGACCCATTCCCAATTTGGGACCATTTTATTTTGGTAGTATTTGTGCTTTCCTCTTAAGTTTGAGGAAAAAATAAACAAAAACCCAAAATAAAAAATTGTGGTGCATGTAATTGAGGATTTGAGACAATTTAGAAATCATCACTTCAAAAAAAAAAGCCCTCTATCCAGGACAGAGATTATTTAAATTTTGTCAAATTTTAACTCCAAGGGATGTTGTTAACATTCTCAGTCTGCCATAGTTCATCAGAACATGGTGTGTCTAAAAAAGATTTTTGTTCTGACCTGTTTCAATCTCCTGGGAACATACATGTCTGTGAACAACAAAACTCTGTAAACCTTTAAAATAAAGAATAATAATACTAATAATAATAATAAAGAATATGTAACAGTAATTTTAGAAAAAAGCTACTCCTAGCATCTATTCTATTTATGTCCTTTTACATTAATTCATATAGTTTTAGATACTCCTAGATTTCTTAAAAAGTCAAATGGAAACCTGTACCATATCAAGTCCTATTTGGGGGGGGATCTTCCATAGGCCCATGACTACTTTTTGATAGTATTTGTTCAAATGCATATGAATTTACTGTAGACTGGGATACTGTCTCAGCACAGGCAATGGAATCATACTGAACTTAAAGGTGATTTTTGTGGCTCAGACACTGTCCTTGGCCTATAATGTAATCTCTCTGAAGCCAATTTCTTCAGCTCTAAAATCAGATACTATAGAAATGATCAATGAAATATGATTAGCATAAGAGACACATTATGATCTGAGGAAGTAGTTAATACTGCTGTTATTAGAATATGGGCATCCAATATTTTCTAAAAATCAAACTGAATTTTTGACTTTAAGTTTTGTTATTCCTTTATGAAGCACTGGCAAAGGATGTAACAGTAGTTTAAGCAAAGCAGTGTTAAGAACTCATGCTCTTGCATAATGCATAACTGGTTAAACAAAGGAAAGTTCTGTGCTTCACTAACTGCGTATCAGGTCTGTACTGATCATATTCTATATTGTTTCTGTGATTCTGTAAAATGGGAAATGGGTGTTATTCAATATTTTTTTGTTAAGAATTGGAAGAAAAATTGCATTATGTCAACATGACCCATTCCCAATTTGGGACCATTTTATTTTGGTAGTATTTGTGCTTTCCTCTTAAGTTTGAGGAAAAAATAAACAAAAACCCAAAATAAAAAATTGTGGTGCATGTAATTGAGGATTTGAGACAATTTAGAAATCATCACTTCAAAAAAAAAAGCCCTCTATCCAGGACAGAGATTATTTAAATTTTGTCAAATTTTAACTCCAAGGGATGTTGTTAACATTCTCAGTCTGCCATAGTTCATCAGAACATGGTGTGTCTCTAACAAAGACAGATGTCTGCCTGACCTTCTGCACTAAATGCTGATCCCTGCTTTGCATATCTCCTGCCAAGCACTTGATGTTCACACAGAAGTCAACGATCACTGTCATCTTAGTGCCAAAATTTCCTTTATGCAAAATCAATCCCGACTAGAGCTTCTGAAATCAATATACTATGTTCTGGTCATCACCATAACTAACTGTTCTCTATCTACTCAGTGAAGCAATGTTTTACAAAAAAAAGTATATATACATATACATATATATATAGAGAGAGAGAGAGATAGATAGATACACTCTTTTATGCCTTGAGACAGCTTGTGTCCAACCAAAAGAAACATATTACTGAGATAAAGCTAGATGAATGGGCTGGTTGAATCACTGACCTGGTCAACCATGCTTTCATTGAGAACCTACTGTGTTTACTTTAAAGATTTATTTATTTATTTATTTTGGGCGGGGGTCAGGTTGGGGAAGGAGGGGAGCAGGCGGGCCACTTTTATTGGTCTTTCATTTCTCTATTTTCATCCGTCTTTGTTCTTTGGCTCCTGTGGGCCTCCCATCATGGTGGCGTCTGTTGTCGCAGAGCACTGGCTCTGGGCGTATGCGCTCCAGAGCTCCGGTTCAGTAATGGGACACATCGGTCCAGTCGCTCCGCGGCACGTGGGATCTTCCCAGGCCCGGGATCAAACCGGCGCCCCTTGCACTGCAAGGCGGTGTCCTTACCCACTGGACCACCAGGGGAAGCCCTTACAGAAGTTTTGAAGGAAACTGCAAAACAAATGGGCCTTATCTTTGAGAAACTTAAAACTCCATTCAAAAATTTATAGTCTAATGTCAATAGAAAACACTAACCTAAAAATCAGTGCTCACCATACAAATTATTCTATTTTTGTTTAAATTGCACTTCTGTTCCTTCAGTCCTCAGCCTTTCTCCTTAGGTTTTTCCGTTATATGACCCTAGTCTATTCATCAACCCATTTAAGCTTCAGTTTCTTTGTTTATAAAACAATTGTTTTTCATACTTTCAAAAAAAATTTTAACTCCAAGGGATGTTGTTAACATTCTCAGTCTGCCATAGTTCATCAGAACATGGTGTGTCTCTAACAAAGACAGATGTCTGCCTGACCTTCTGCACTAAATGCTGATCCCTGCTTTGCATATCTCCTGCCAAGCACTTGATGTTCACACAGAAGTCAACGATCACTGTCATCTTAGTGCCAAAATTTCCTTTATGCAAAATCAATCCCGACTAGAGCTTCTGAAATCAATATACTATGTTCTGGTCATCACCATAACTAACTGTTCTCTATCTACTCAGTGAAGCAATGTTTTACAAAAAAAAGTATATATACATATACATATATATATATAGAGAGAGAGAGATAGATAGATACACTCTTTTATGCCTTGAGACAGCTTGTGTCCAACCAAAAGAAACATATTACTGAGATAAAGCTAGATGAATGGGCTGGTTGAATCACTGACCTGGTCAACCATGCTTTCATTGAGAACCTACTGTGTTTACTTTAAAGATTTATTTATTTATTTATTTTGGGCGGGGGTCAGGTTGGGGAAGGAGGGGAGCAGGCGGGCCACTTTTATTGGTCTTTCATTTCTCTATTTTCATCCGTCTTTGTTCTTTGGCTCCTGTGGGCCTCCCATCATGGTGGCGTCTGTTGTCGCAGAGCACTGGCTCTGGGCGTATGCGCTCCAGAGCTCCGGTTCAGTAATGGGACACATCGGTCCAGTCGCTCCGCGGCACGTGGGATCTTCCCAGGCCCGGGATCAAACCGGCGCCCCTTGCACTGCAAGGCGGTGTCCTTACCCACTGGACCACCAGGGGAAGCCCTTACAGAAGTTTTGAAGGAAACTGCAAAACAAATGGGCCTTATCTTTGAGAAACTTAAAACTCCATTCAAAAATTTATAGTCTAATGTCAATAGAAAACACTAACCTAAAAATCAGTGCTCACCATACAAATTATTCTATTTTTGTTTAAATTGCACTTCTGTTCCTTCAGTCCTCAGACTTTCTCCTTAGGTTTTTCCCGTTATATGACCCTAGTCTATTCATCAACCCATTTAAGCTTCAGTTTCTTTGTTTATAAAACAATTGTTTTTCATACTTTCAAAAAAAAAAATTTTTAACAGAGTTTTGTTGTTTACTGCCACACATCAAGTTGAACCCTCCATAGGTATACATATATCCCCACTGCTCCGAAACTTTCCACTCCCACCCCGATCCCTCCCCATCCCACCCCTCCAGGACTCCACAGAGCCCCTGTTTGAGATCCCCTAGTCCCATAGCATATTCCCTCCCTCACCCCAGTGTTCATAAGATTGTTTTCCATGTCCACCTCTCCACTGTGGCTCTGCATATTCATTTATCAGCATCAACTTTCTAGATTCCATGTATATGCATCAGTATACAATATTTATCTTTCTTTCTCTGACATACTTCACTCTGTATAATAAGTTCTAAATTCATCCACCTCATTAGAACTGACTCAAATGCATTTCTTCTATTTTGGCTATATAGTTCTGCTTCTACACTGACCTTTTGTGGCTCTGTGGGGGTTTTGTTGTTATTTTTTTCATTTTGTTTTTTATATTTTTCTCTGTCTTTAATTTTTAAAATTTTTATATGTATTATTATTATTTTCTACAACTATTCCTTTGATTTTTCTACTGTTTATTCCTCTTGCATTAAAACACATATTAATATAGTTACCTTAAGAACTTTTCTGAGGGGAAAATATGATGACTACAAACATTACTATTTAGTAGAGATGAAAAGCTAAATAAGATCCAAAAATTAGAATAATAATTATGGTCATGTGAATGATCACCACAACAACCGAAAATTACAATGAAAGTTTTTTGTTAGTTGCTCATGATTGAGTTTCACTGCAATGATTAATTTCAGAACAAACATCACATGTAATTATAGTCACAGAAAAACAGAATCTTGGTGTTTGACTGAACGCAGGAGATTAAACACTGCAGTGATGCTAGTTTCTCAGATGAGGATACTGCTATCTGGAAAGGCCATGTAGCTTGCTTGTTAAGGGCTGGGTGGGAGTCTAGCTCTTCTGCATCATTCTGAATTACATTTTAACTTAACAATTACTGAAAAGGAATGCACTAAAGGTACCAACTTTATTTCATTTATTATGATTTTCATAGCAATCTTATGATACCTGTTAGGCTAACTGCTACTATCTCTATTTCAATTGATGTAGAAACTGTGGCTTCTCTGCTCTGGGTAGCGAATCCTGGGTGTGAACATAAATAGCCTAACTTTAGTCCCCAAATATACGAACACTTTGCCATGTGAAAGAGTCTGTACATATGTCTGTACATACGTATGTGTGTTTAATTATACAACTAGAATGTATGAGGTAAAACACATTTTGATGGTTTGTATAGATTTTCATTGTTTTTACTTCTCTGCCTTAGGCTGTAAAGGGTATACATTTTAACTTTTTAAAATCTCTTATAATGTTCATTCACAATAATGGTCCAGAATATGGAAAATTAGATGACTTAGGGGAAGGAATTCAGAAACATTCAGTGTTCAGATGACCTTCAATTCAATATCTTCAAAATAAAAAGACACTCATCTGCATATTCTTCTATTTTGGCTATATAGTTCTGCTTCTACACTGACCTTTTGTGGCTCTGTGGGGGTTTTGTTGTTATTTTTTTCATTTTGTTTTTTATATTTTTCTCTGTCTTTAATTTTTAAAATTTTTATATGTATTATTATTATTTTCTACAACTATTCCTTTGATTTTTCTACTGTTTATTCCTCTTGCATTAAAACACATATTAATATAGTTACCTTAAGAACTTTTCTGAGGGGAAAATATGATGACTACAAACATTACTATTTAGTAGAGATGAAAAGCTAAATAAGATCCAAAAATTAGAATAATAATTATGGTCATGTGAATGATCACCACAACAACCGAAAATTACAATGAAAGTTTTTTGTTAGTTGCTCATGATTGAGTTTCACTGCAATGATTAATTTCAGAACAAACATCACATGTAATTATAGTCACAGAAAAACAGAATCTTGGTGTTTGACTGAACGCAGGAGATTAAACACTGCAGTGATGCTAGTTTCTCAGATGAGGATACTGCTATCTGGAAAGGCCATGTAGCTTGCTTGTTAAGGGCTGGGTGGGGAGTCTAGCTCTTCTGCATCATTCTGAATTACATTTTTAACTTAACAATTACTGAAAAGGAATGCACTAAAGGTACCAACTTTATTTCATTTATTATGATTTTCATAGCAATCTTATGATACCTGTTAGGCTAACTGCTACTATCTCTATTTCAATTGATGTAGAAACTGTGGCTTCTCTGCTCTGGGTAGCGAATCCTGGGTGTGAACATAAATAGCCTAACTTTAGTCCCCAAATATACGAACACTTTGCCATGTGAAAGAGTCTGTACATATGTCTGTACATACGTATGTGTGTTTAATTATACAACTAGAATGTATGAGGTAAAAACACATTTTTGATGGTTTGTATAGATTTTCATTGTTTTTTACTTCTCTGCCTTAGGCTGTAAAGGGTATACATTTTAACTTTTTAAAATCTCTTATAATGTTCATTCACAATAATGGTCCAGAATATGGAAAATTAGATGACTTAGGGGAAGGAATTCAGAAACATTCAGTGTTCAGATGACCTTCAATTCAATATCTTCAAAATAAAAAGAAAATTGACCTGAATAACTAAATCTGGGACAGTATCCAGAAAGAAGTCCATGTTCTTTAATTAAGAAGATGAGGAAGGAAAAAATAATTAAACAGAGCAAAACAAAAAACCAAGAAATGGTATAGACATGCAATTGAAAATGGATTGTTTGTTCTATACAACAGGTTAAATAAATTTTAAAAATGGTAGTTGAATATGGTATAGTAACATTTTGACAAGGATGTAATATATGAGTTCAGTAGTAAATGCTTAACAATCTATAGTCTACCTTTGCGCTGTGTGCATTCTCAGTCATGTCTGACTCTTTGTGACCCCAAGGATTATAACCCTCCAGTCTCCTCTCTCTATGGGATTTTCCAGGAAAGAATACTGGGTTGCCATTTCCTTTTCCATATAATCTACATTATTCAATCAATAATAGTGAAAACTGGAGGAGAATCCTCTGTGGAGCTTATGAGTTTTTGAACATCTTACAAACAGAAGCAGTATTTTATAGCAAAAGTATTTGAGAGAAAGATAATTAGTACCTTCTTCCAGTATAAAATATCCAGGTTCTTTAAACTCAGATTTCCTCTTCTATAACACAATCCACTGTATATGCAAGTATCACTTGACCTCTGGTCCCTAACTCTGGCTTCCCAGATGATTCAATGGTAAAGAATCTATCTCCCAATACAGGAGACATTTCAATCCCTGGGTTGGAAAGATCGCCTGAAGAAGAAAGTGGTAACCCACTGAAGTATTCTTGCCTGGAGAATCACATGGACAGAAATGCTATGACCAGGGTCACAAATGAATAGGACACAGCTTAGCAACCAAACATTAACTGGGATTTTGAACTTGAAAAATGGACATCAAATGGATTCATGTTCAACGCTGCATGGTATATTGAGAGAAAATAAATTCTTTCATTGGATCCAGGAATCTCATGTCTTCTCCCAACATTCAAGAAACTGAAACTTTTTAGATTGCAAGTAGAGTAAGCTGTCAGACTTCTCACCATTCTTGACATTGAGGTTTCTCAAATTATATTACTGACATGTAGGCTCCTTTGGGTCCGTCCAACTGTATTAGGCACTTATTTTCTCCAAAAAAACAAGCTTTGGATGGGGGATTTCTCAATTATCTTTAAGATTCTTTACATTTTTCCCTTAGGGGGGACATATGCTTAAATATATTTTTAAAGCTCTTCACTTTAGGGAATTCCCTTGTGGTCAAGTGTTTAGGACACCACATGTTCACCACTGAGGGCACCAGTTCAATCCCTGGTGTGGGAACTAAGATTCCACAAGCCACACAGAATGGCTGAAAAATAAAATAAAAGTCCACACTTTCATTCTCCTTCCATTATTTCACTTCAGTTTTGTTCCACGAGCTTTTCCTTTTTAACAAAATAATATTCAGATAGTTATGCTGTATAGAAGAAACTATCAATTTGGGCATGGGATACATCACAGTTTTTTATATTTAAGTATTTTTTAAAATCCCACATATTCAGTATAATAATTTCCATTTTTTGTGACATTAATAACCTTTTAGTTCCTAGACATAGAAAAAACACTTGAAGTGAGTTGTTTGTATTCATTCAGAAAATTTTAAAGGGAATCTTTGGTAAAATCCGTATGTAAAGAAATAATTAGTACCTTCTTCCAGTATAAAATATCCAGGTTCTTTAAACTCAGATTTCCTCTTCTATAACACAATCCACTGTATATGCAAGTATCACTTGACCTCTGGTCCCTAACTCTGGCTTCCCAGATGATTCAATGGTAAAGAATCTATCTCCCAATACAGGAGACATTTCAATCCCTGGGTTGGAAAGATCGCCTGAAGAAGAAAGTGGTAACCCACTGAAGTATTCTTGCCTGGAGAATCACATGGACAGAAATGCTATGACCAGGGTCACAAATGAATAGGACACAGCTTAGCAACCAAACATTAACTGGGATTTTGAACTTGAAAAATGGACATCAAATGGATTCATGTTCAACGCTGCATGGTATATTGAGAGAAAATAAATTCTTTCATTGGATCCAGGAATCTCATGTCTTCTCCCAACATTCAAGAAACTGAAACTTTTTAGATTGCAAGTAGAGTAAGCTGTCAGACTTCTCACCATTCTTGACATTGAGGTTTCTCAAATTATATTACTGACATGTAGGCTCCTTTGGGTCCGTCCAACTGTATTAGGCACTTATTTTCTCCAAAAAAACAAGCTTTGGATGGGGGATTTCTCAATTATCTTTAAGATTCTTTACATTTTTCCCTTAGGGGGGACATATGCTTAAATATATTTTTAAAGCTCTTCACTTTAGGGAATTCCCTTGTGGTCAAGTGTTTAGGACACCACATGTTCACCACTGAGGGCACCAGTTCAATCCCTGGTGTGGGAACTAAGATTCCACAAGCCACACAGAATGGCTGAAAAATAAAATAAAAGTCCACACTTTCATTCTCCTTCCATTATTTCACTTCAGTTTTGTTCCACGAGCTTTTCCTTTTTAACAAAATAATATTCAGATAGTTATGCTGTATAGAAGAAACTATCAATTTGGGCATGGGATACATCACAGTTTTTTATATTTAAGTATTTTTTAAAATCCCACATATTCAGTATAATAATTTCCATTTTTTGTGACATTAATAACCTTTTAGTTCCTAGACATAGAAAAAACACTTGAAGTGACTTCTTTGTATTCATTCAGAAAATTTGAAAGAGAATCTTTGGTAAAATCCTAGGTATGTATCAGTCTAGGTCAGTAGCTAAACTTGGAAAATATAGCTAAGTGTGTGAAAGTCAGGAAAGGACAAAACTGCTAAAATTTTGCCTTGCTTGTTATGGCATCTCAGTATGTATTTGCCTTTTCTGACCATGAACAACTGAGTTATTTTCCCTAGAAGTGGAAGAAAACTTACATTGTACGGATGTTGAAACTTTCTTAGCTAATATAATTTCATCTGGTGAAATTGTAAGTTATTTGATATAAGTGGCTAAAAGTGCATGTTATTCCACATGACTGACTAAAATGCCATCAATAAACATTAATTGAATATGACTTATAACACATTCTATGCCAGGCTTATACAGTAAAAGAAAAATAATTAAGCCAATGTGTTTCTCAGTCAACTACAAGAGAAAAGCAAGGGTCGGCCACCAGTCATACAATTTTTAAATGAAAACATTAAGCCTGGAGTGACTTTCAGGATATTCTACTCTAGGAATATTTTTACTCACAAGATGAAATGAAATGTATGTCTCTCTCTTTAAGTAGCCAAGACACATCTGTATCTTCTGAGTAATCAAATTACTTATTCCTTCACTCAAAAAATGTGTTTTTAGCATCTCTAGTAGTGACTTAAAAACACATTTTGAATAACCACAGTGGTGGCAATTTTTATGAGCGCATTCAGTAAAAGGCCAAGATAGCCATAGAGGAGCCTTCTCAATGGGTCCAGGATGTCATGAAATCTACTCTGTTCTCTCACTATGGTTTCATGTAAAGATAAGGCTTTGTAGGAGTCTTATAGATGCACACACTCAAATATCATTATCATTTGACAGATTCTAATCAACTGGAAGGGATCTGGAGTTCTGTTATTCAAATTACAGTAATGAATAGCACACACTGAATGATATCTGAGATGCAGTCTATAAGAAATAACTGCAGGAGAAAAATAAAAACAAAATAACTAAAGCTAATTAGAATCTTCTCCTGAAAATGTGATGACATACCATCATCCATTATTTAAAAAAGTCATAGTGGAAGCTGCTATTCTTACCTGAGCGATCATGTATTCTCTAACAACTTAAAGAAAAAAAGTGAAGATCTGAGTTCCTGCCAAAATATGAAAGACTTCCATACAGGAGAGTTCACATTTTATAAAGTCTATGTTCCTTTTCTAAGTCAAAAACAAATATTTTTATCCTATGCTTTTTAAATGCTGCAGAGCGCAATTTATTTATTTTTGTATTTCTTTATTACTTTGAATACTCTGGAATTCTGTATACTTCATAGACGGTAAACTATTTTCCTGACTCTGTGTAAGTCTTTTAGGGTCTGATTAACTGTCACCTTTTACATGGATAATTCTTCTTTAGGTAGCTGACATTCTCTTGGAAAGAGTATATATGACCAGTACATCTCAAATTTAGGATTTGGAAACCCAAATTTACCAGAGAGAAGTCATCTTTCAGAAGCTTACAGAAACATGAATCCCTTAAAGCTTTGTTTCCTTAACATTTGGGGGAAGTTACCTATACCACTTTACTTTTGGTTTCCCATGGCTCAAAGGGGAAAAACAGATGTAAAGATAACTGTAGAAAGGCATAGAGAAGTGGAGGTTACTGTCTCTTTCCCAGTGTGTGTGTACAAAATGTAAGGAAATACAAGTCCAGAGATCACTGATTTCTGACAGTTTGTAGCTAATTTTTGAGCAAAGGAGATTTAAAACCCACATTCCCATCCATCACAGCGTCCTCTCCTGCCATTTTTTTTTTTTCCATTGTAGCCATAGAGGAGCCTTCTCAATGGGTCCAGGATGTCATGAAATCTACTCTGTTCTCTCACTATGGTTTCATGTAAAGATAAGGCTTTGTAGGAGTCTTATAGATGCACACACTCAAATATCATTATCATTTGACAGATTCTAATCAACTGGAAGGGATCTGGAGTTCTGTTATTCAAATTACAGTAATGAATAGCACACACTGAATGATATCTGAGATGCAGTCTATAAGAAATAACTGCAGGAGAAAAATAAAAACAAAATAACTAAAGCTAATTAGAATCTTCTCCTGAAAATGTGATGACATACCATCATCCATTATTTAAAAAAGTCATAGTGGAAGCTGCTATTCTTACCTGAGCGATCATGTATTCTCTAACAACTTAAAGAAAAAAAGTGAAGATCTGAGTTCCTGCCAAAATATGAAAGACTTCCATACAGGAGAGTTCACATTTTATAAAGTCTATGTTCCTTTTCTAAGTCAAAAACAAATATTTTTATCCTATGCTTTTTAAATGCTGCAGAGCGCAATTTATTTATTTTTGTATTTCTTTATTACTTTGAATACTCTGGAATTCTGTATACTTCATAGACGGTAAACTATTTTCCTGACTCTGTGTAAGTCTTTTAGGGTCTGATTAACTGTCACCTTTTACATGGATAATTCTTCTTTAGGTAGCTGACATTCTCTTGGAAAGAGTATATATGACCAGTACATCTCAAATTTAGGATTTGGAAACCCAAATTTACCAGAGAGAAGTCATCTTTCAGAAGCTTACAGAAACATGAATCCCTTAAAGCTTTGTTTCCTTAACATTTGGGGGAAGTTACCTATACCACTTTACTTTTGGTTTCCCATGGCTCAAAGGGGAAAAACAGATGTAAAGATAACTGTAGAAAGGCATAGAGAAGTGGAGGTTACTGTCTCTTTCCCAGTGTGTGTGTACAAAATGTAAGGAAATACAAGTCCAGAGATCACTGATTTCTGACAGTTTGTAGCTAATTTTTGAGCAAAGGAGATTTAAAACCCACATTCCCATCCATCACAGCGTCCTCTCCTGCCATTTTCCTGTAAGCCACTCTGTGGTGTTCTCTTTAAGGAAGCACTGCCCTCTTCTTCCCTAGTCCAGACAAAGTGGGCTGGAGAGTGTCTCATTTGCTGAAGGTGATTTGAATTCTTTCTAACCAAAGTGCTCCTTTAGGATCAAATCAAAGCGCACAAAATGTTATCTGTACATTTTACACATCTAAGGTTGCTATCTTGACAACTACTGAGCAAACTTTTCAGTTGCTTTACTTAAGCCCATTTTGTTCCACAGTTAGGAGATGTGGGGCTTCTTTTCTGTGGGACTGATGAGGTGCACTCCTCTTCTTGTCACGTTTCTGTGTTGATAATAAGCTTCAGAGTTGGAAATATTTTCCATGTGTTTCTTGCTTTGGATCTTAGCAAAGTATCCCTCTAGTCTGATAGGAAGTTGTTCTATATTGTGGAAGGATAGTTCCTGTGAGAACTATTTCACCAAACTTTAACTATGGTATTCAGAATCCATCCTTGCCATATGGAACAGTGTTATAAAATCTATTGATCTATATCACTGAATGTACATCATTTAGAAACTGATCTGCCCCTTCTATTAGTGTCTAAAATATTGAGAGGAGCATTCCTCATTCTCTTGTATGTTACCATCCATAGTTTCAGGTTTTATTCTCACCTGTATCTTAATACATTTTACACACATACTTTCTTTACACATACATACACATATATGTGAGTCTATACAAAAAACTACAGAAAATATGTAAAAATATACTACATGCATTCACTGATTTAAAACATACATTAAATGCAAAACTATTTATATCCTAACTTCAGAATAAGTCAAGGTACTCAAAAAACTGAAAACCAATAGCATTTTTCTTCCTTTTTTAACCCCCCATAGAATTAAAGAACAACTGCTGTGTTCAGAGTACTTTCCCTGCTTTATAAAAGGCCAAGACACAAAGATGAGAACTGTTTGATTCTATGTAAATGGTTGTCCTGTGGGGACCAAAGTCTTCTCAAACCCAAAGCCCCAGACATCTGTTCACATTACAAAGCTCCTACAGGCTGGCACTAGAGAAGCAGTGCTTCTGAAGGTGAGAGTCTCCTTGAGCAAAGGAGATTTAAAACCCACATTCCCATCCATCACAGCGTCCTCTCCTGCCATTTTCCTGTAAGCCACTCTGTGGTGTTCTCTTTAAGGAAGCACTGCCCTCTTCTTCCCTAGTCCAGACAAAGTGGGCTGGAGAGTGTCTCATTTGCTGAAGGTGATTTGAATTCTTTCTAACCAAAGTGCTCCTTTAGGATCAAATCAAAGCGCACAAAATGTTATCTGTACATTTTACACATCTAAGGTTGCTATCTTGACAACTACTGAGCAAACTTTTCAGTTGCTTTACTTAAGCCCATTTTGTTCCACAGTTAGGAGATGTGGGGCTTCTTTTCTGTGGGACTGATGAGGTGCACTCCTCTTCTTGTCACGTTTCTGTGTTGATAATAAGCTTCAGAGTTGGAAATATTTTCCATGTGTTTCTTGCTTTGGATCTTAGCAAAGTATCCTCTAGTCTGATAGGAAGTTGTTCTATATTGTGGAAGGATAGTTCCTGTGAGAACTATTTCACCAAACTTTAACTATGGTATTCAGAATCCATCCTTGCCATATGGAACAGTGTTATAAAATCTATTGATCTATATCACTGAATGTACATCATTTAGAAACTGATCTGCCCCTTCTATTAGTGTCTAAAATATTGAGAGGAGCATTCCTCATTCTCTTGTATGTTACCATCCATAGTTTCAGGTTTTATTCTCACCTGTATCTTAATACATTTTACACATACTTTCTTTACACATACATACACATATATGTGAGTCTATACAAAAAACTACAGAAAATATGTAAAAATATACTACATGCATTCACTGATTTAAAACATACATTAAATGCAAAACTATTTATATCCTAACTTCAGAATAAGTCAAGGTACTCAAAAAACTGAAAACCAATAGCATTTTTCTTCCTTTTTTAACCCCCCATAGAATTAAAGAACAACTGCTGTGTTCAGAGTACTTTCCCTGCTTTATAAAAGGCCAAGACACAAAGATGAGAACTGTTTGATTCTATGTAAATGGTTGTCCTGTGGGGACCAAAGTCTTCTCCAAACCCAAAGCCCCAGACATCTGTTCACATTACAAAGCTCCTACAGGCTGGCACTAGAGAAGCAGTGCTTCTGAAGGTTGTGAGAGTCTCCTTGAAGTAGAGGAAATGCTGCTCTTCTGAATCACTTTCTTAGAATTTTTTATTCATTTTTTTTCCTAAGCCTCCTGGCTTTTAGTGCTCTTTGCCACTTTAATCACATGTTCTCTCATGGGCAAACTATCTAGGCAAGTCCTACTAAGAATGGTAGGACTAACACATTGGGGGCATGAACAACTTTGTGTCTAGGAGGGCTGAGAAGCTGTATATATTTAAACTGTTTTCATTTCATATGCTCTGAGAAGGATATATATCATGACATAACTACCAGAACTCTATTTCAGAATGGTTAGATTAAAAACAAAGCACCTCTGTGGGGTTGAGGGGGAATTAGATTAATTAATTACAATTCAGAAAATTAAAAAAGAAAAGCAGAACTGAAAGGTTATGAGTTGGTTCTTTTAGGAAAACTAATAACATGCTGACATCACTGGGAAATACATTTAAGAAACCAAAACTACAAAATAAAGTTAGAAATATGAAAGGTAATACAGCAAGAGATGTAAAGATTTTTTCTAAGAGAGATTATTGTTATTTAATTGCTAAGTCGTTTCTGACGCTTTTATGACCCCATGGACTGTACACTGCCAGGCTTCTCTGTCCATGGGACTTTCCAGACAAGCTTGCTGAAGTGTGTTGCTATTTCCTTCCCCAGGGGATCTTCCTGGATCAAGGATCAAACACTCTCCTGCAATGGCAGGCAATTCTTTATCCCTGAGCCACCAGGTTATATAACATTTGATTCCTGGGACTGATAAGCCTTGTTATTTTGATTTATATTTACCTTAGATCAAACACCAGAAGTCTGAAATAAATGGAAGGAAGGAGAATCACAGCTATTGCAGGATAATCACCGGAGAGGTAAGTGCAGATCAACATACAGGCAAATTCTCTGCCAAGGGGTGATGATGCCAAACTAGTGCTCTGTGTGATAAGATACACCAGCTAGGAAAGGAAGCTACTCTCGAGTATACATTTTGGTAGGGGGGCTGGACAACTAGCAGGATATTCTAATGCAATGTAATAATACCCATTACATTGGCAGTGGGTGGGGAGGAGGAGAAGCAGCTGTGAACAGGGAGGTTACTAGAATGAACCTGCTCATGGTGCCTTGTGAGGGTATGGCGGGGAAGATGAGAGGTGACAATGAAGAGGAAAGCAGAGCCCCAAGAGTGAAGAAATGTCACAAAAAACTGTCATCTCTGCTTTTTCTTTTTCTCCTGAAGCCATCTTTCTGGGTGCCCTTGGTCTATTACAGCATGATATGTGCTATAACAATGCTCACCCGTTACTCAGTGGTAGACCTAAGATTTAAACCAATCTAATCTCATTCCACAGTTTACACTTGTAATTACTATGTTCTGATTTTGCCTTAAACTGAGTCAATGTCTAGAATAATTTGTGAAGTTACCACCCACTAACCAGCAGTTTTTTAATCCTTTGAGGAACAGCACCTAGAAGAAGTGGGCACATTAATTACAATTCAGAAAATTAAAAAAGAAAAGCAGAACTGAAAGGTTATGAGTTGGTTCTTTTAGGAAAACTAATAACATGCTGACATCACTGGGAAATACATTTAAGAAACCAAAACTACAAAATAAAGTTAGAAATATGAAAGGTAATACAGCAAGAGATGTAAAGATTTTTTCTAAGAGAGATTATTGTTATTTAATTGCTAAGTCGTTTCTGACGCTTTTATGACCCCATGGACTGTACACTGCCAGGCTTCTCTGTCCATGGGACTTTCCAGACAAGCTTGCTGAAGTGTGTTGCTATTTCCTTCCCCAGGGGATCTTCCTGGATCAAGGATCAAACACTCTCCTGCAATGGCAGGCAATTCTTTATCCCTGAGCCACCAGGTTATATAACATTTGATTCCTGGGACTGATAAGCCTTGTTATTTTGATTTATATTTACCTTAGATCAAACACCAGAAGTCTGAAATAAATGGAAGGAAGGAGAATCACAGCTATTGCAGGATAATCACCGGAGAGGTAAGTGCAGATCAACATACAGGCAAATTCTCTGCCAAGGGGTGATGATGCCAAACTAGTGCTCTGTGTGATAAGATACACCAGCTAGGAAAGGAAGCTACTCTCGAGTATACATTTTGGTAGGGGGACTGGACAACTAGCAGGATATTCTAATGCAATGTAATAATACCCATTACATTGGCAGTGGGTGGGGAGGAGGAGAAGCAGCTGTGAACAGGGAGGTTACTAGAATGAACCTGCTCATGGTGCCTTGTGAGGGTATGGCGGGGAAGATGAGAGGTGACAATGAAGAGGAAAGCAGAGCCCCAAGAGTGAAGAAATGTCACAAAAAACTGTCATCTCTGCTTTTTCTTTTTCTCCTGAAGCCATCTTTCTGGGTGCCCTTGGTCTATTACAGCATGATATGTGCTATAACAATGCTCACCCGTTACTCAGTGGTAGACCTAAGATTTAAACCAATCTAATCTCATTCCACAGTTTACACTTGTAATTACTATGTTCTGATTTTGCCTTAAACTGAGTCAATGTCTAGAATAATTTGTGAAGTTACCACCCACTAACCAGCAGTTTTAATCCTTTCAGTGCATATTTGAGTGACCAGTTTCATATGGCTGAGGAACAGCACCTAGAAGAAGGCCTGGGTCACATTAGTATTACATATTCTTTTTACATGAATAACTATATCTTTGAAAATGAAATATAATTTATAACTATCGAGAAAAACTATCATCAATGCTAGGATATAGTTTTGATTTTTTTATACAGATACTCAAGAACTCTTAAGAAGATGAAGGTGGCAACTCATATGTAGAATATAAAAAAACTGATGTAGATGATCTAGTTAAAAGCAGAAACAGAGACACAGACTTGGAGAACAAACATATGGACACCGAGGAGGAAGGGTCTCTTGAGAAGGATGATTTGGGAGATTGGGAATGACATATATAAACTGCTGACATTATGCATAAAATAGAGAACTAACTAATGAGAACTTACTGTATAGCACAAGGAACTCCACTTAGTGCTATCTGGTGAAATAAATGGGAAAGGAATTCAAACATGGGGGACTGTATTATACACACACACACACACACACACACACATATATATATATATAGCTGAGTCACTCTGTTGTACAACAGAAACTAAAACTACATTGCAAAGCAACTATCCAATAAAAATTTTTAAAAGATGACAATGAAAATAACAAAGAGTAAAAGCTCTAATTTTCTCATCACTAGGTCATGCAATTATTTCTTTATTTTATTTTTCATTGGCAGTGGGTGGGGAGGAGGAGAAGCAGCTGTGAACAGGAGGTTACTAGAATGAACCTGCTCATGGTGCCTTGTGAGGGTATGGCGGGAAGATGAGAGGTGACAATGAAGAGGAAAGCAGAGCCCCAAGAGTGAAGAAATGTCACAAAAAACTGTCATCTCTGCTTTTTCTTTTTCTCCTGAAGCCATCTTTCTGGGTGCCCTTGGTCTATTACAGCATGATATGTGCTATAACAATGCTCACCCGTTACTCAGTGGTAGACCTAAGATTTAAACCAATCTAATCTCATTCCACAGTTTACACTTGTAATTACTATGTTCTGATTTTGCCTTAAACTGAGTCAATGTCTAGAATAATTTGTGAAGTTACCACCCACTAACCAGCAGTTTTAATCCTTTCAGTGCATATTTGAGTGACCAGTTTCATATGGCTGAGGAACAGCACCTAGAAGAAGGCCTGGGTCACATTAGTATTACATATTCTTTTTACATGAATAACTATATCTTTGAAAATGAAATATAATTTATAACTATCGAGAAAAACTATCATCAATGCTAGGATATAGTTTTGATTTTTTTATACAGATACTCAAGAACTCTTAAGAAGATGAAGGTGGCAACTCATATGTAGAATATAAAAAAACTGATGTAGATGATCTAGTTAAAAGCAGAAACAGAGACACAGACTTGGAGAACAAACATATGGACACCGAGGAGGAAGGGTCTCTTGAGAAGGATGATTTGGGAGATTGGGAATGACATATATAAACTGCTGACATTATGCATAAAATAGAGAACTAACTAATGAGAACTTACTGTATAGCACAAGGAACTCCACTTAGTGCTATCTGGTGAAATAAATGGGAAAGGAATTCAAACATGGGGGACTGTATTATACACACACACACACACACACACACACATATATATATATATAGCTGAGTCACTCTGTTGTACAACAGAAACTAAAACTACATTGCAAAGCAACTATCCAATAAAAATTTTTAAAAGATGACAATGAAAATAACAAAGAGTAAAAGCTCTAATTTTCTCATCACTAGGTCATGCAATTATCTCTCTTTCATTTTTTATTTTTACATAAATAATGTCTTCTAACCCTTTTAAACTAGAAGTTTAAGTTATTTCTCTATTGATTGGTTAGTTTTCAGTACCTAGACTATTACAGATCCTTACTGTACTCAATATTTTCAGATATTCTTTTAGATACAAAAGAATCAGCACGTCTGGGTTTAATCCTAGCTCTACTATTGACACCTTGGTATTAATCAGACTAACAGTAGAGCAGTACACTCAGGAAAATTCACTGGAAGGCAGGATGGTATGAGAGATAGACATTTTTGGGAGACCTACTTCAATGGGTATTTCTTATTCTGTATGTCCCATAAGTAGAGACTAACTGTCCTTACATTCTACAGTATCTTTTCCGGCTTGCTTGTTTGTAATGAGCTGTATTAGAAGATAGAGTGCCTCCATCTGGAGAAGAGTGCAATAAAGTAAAATGACATCAGCAAAATAAAAACAAAGTCTCTCTCCAGAGTTAAGCCCAAGCATGTTATCATTTCATTCCTCATAAAACAGCAGATTTTCCAGGTCAGAATTTCCTCAGTGGTAACACAGACCTACTGTCTGCAGGGTATCCAAATGGATCCCTGTATGTTGCCTATGTGGAACTTAGGAGCAAAGGAATTGATATAAACATGAAAATCACTCTTTACCATGTAACACATAACATACATAACAAAGTCTTTTGTCTCTGACCCAGAAGACTTGTGCCTTCTGCCAGCATCAGTGAAACTGGTTCAGTCCAGTTGCTCAGTCATGTCCAACTCTTTGTGACTCCATGGACCACGGCACACCAGACTTCCCCTGTTCTTCACCATCTCCTGGAGTTTGCTCAAAGTCATGTTCACTGACTTGGTGATGACATCCAACCATCTCATGTTCTGTCTTCCCCTTCTCCTTCTGCCTTCTATGTTTCCCAGCTACAGGATCTTTTCCAATGAGTTGGCTCTTTGCTTCAGGTAGCCAAAGTATTGGAGCTTCATATTCAGCATCATTCCTTTCAATGAATATTCAGGGTTGATTTCCTTTAGGACTGATTGGTTGAACCTCAATGTGGTCCAAAGGACTCTCAAGTCTTCTCCAATCCCACAGTTCAAAGGCATAAATTCTTCAGTGCTCAGTCTTCTTTATGGTCCAGGTCTCACATCCATACATGACTACTGGAAAAACCATACCTTTTTTTATATAGATTTTTGTTGGCAAAATGATATCTCTGCTTTTGAATATGCTATCCAGGTTTGTCATAGCTTTTCTTCCAAGGAGCAAGTGTCATTTAATTTCATGGCTGCAGTCACCATCCACAGTGATTTTGGAGCCCAAGAAAATAGAGTCTGTCACTGTTTTCATTGTTTGCCCATATATTTGCCATGAAGTGATGGGACTGAATGCCATGATCTTCATTTTTTGAATGAGTTGAGTTTTAGGCCAGCATTTTCACTCTCTTCTTTCACCTTCATCAAGAGGGTCTTTAGTTCCTCTTTGCTTTCTGCAATAAGGGTGTGTCATCCACATAACTGAAGTTTCTGCAGGAGGCAAGTGAAATGGTCTAGTATTCCCATCTCTTTCAGAATATTCCACAGATTTTTGTGATCCACACAGTCAAATGAGAATGGAATGCAAAAGTAGGAAGTCATGAGATACCTGA
This sequence comes from Tragulus kanchil, assembly GCA_022376925.1. Taxonomy (NCBI): domain Eukaryota; kingdom Metazoa; phylum Chordata; class Mammalia; order Artiodactyla; family Tragulidae; genus Tragulus; species Tragulus kanchil. The sequence goes on from JAIOJX010000004.1 coordinate 35,412,273, forward strand.
AGTAACAGGCAAGTTTGGCCTTGGAAAACAAAATGAAGCAGAGCAAAGACTAACAGAGTTTTGACAAGAGAATGCACTGAGTCATAGCAAATACCTTCTTCCAACAAGACAAGAGATGACTCTGGACAAAAAAGTCTTTTGTCTCTGACCCAGAAGACTTGTGCCTTCTGCCAGCATCAGTGAAACTGGTTCAGTCCAGTTGCTCAGTCATGTCCAACTCTTTGTGACTCCATGGACCACGGCACACCAGACTTCCCTGTTCTTCACCATCTCCTGGAGTTTGCTCAAAGTCATGTTCACTGACTTGGTGATGACATCCAACCATCTCATGTTCTGTCTTCCCCTTCTCCTTCTGCCTTCTATGTTTCCCAGCTACAGGATCTTTTCCAATGAGTTGGCTCTTTGCTTCAGGTAGCCAAAGTATTGGAGCTTCATATTCAGCATCATTCCTTTCAATGAATATTCAGGGTTGATTTCCTTTAGGACTGATTGGTTGAACCTCAATGTGGTCCAAAGGACTCTCAAGTCTTCTCCAATCCCACAGTTCAAAGGCATAAATTCTTCAGTGCTCAGTCTTCTTTATGGTCCAGGTCTCACATCCATACATGACTACTGGAAAAACCATACCTTTTTTTATATAGATTTTTGTTGGCAAAATGATATCTCTGCTTTTGAATATGCTATCCAGGTTTGTCATAGCTTTTCTTCCAAGGAGCAAGTGTCATTTAATTTCATGGCTGCAGTCACCATCCACAGTGATTTTGGAGCCCAAGAAAATAGAGTCTGTCACTGTTTTCATTGTTTGCCCATATATTTGCCATGAAGTGATGGGACTGAATGCCATGATCTTCATTTTTTGAATGAGTTGAGTTTTAGGCCAGCATTTTCACTCTCTTCTTTCACCTTCATCAAGAGGGTCTTTAGTTCCTCTTTGCTTTCTGCAATAAGGGTGTGTCATCCACATAACTGAAGTTTCTGCAGGAGGCAAGTGAAATGGTCTAGTATTCCCATCTCTTTCAGAATATTCCACAGATTTTTGTGATCCACACAGTCAAATGAGAATGGAATGCAAAAGTAGGAAGTCATGAGATACCTGAAGTAACAGGCAAGTTTGGCCTTGGAAAACAAAATGAAGCAGAGCAAAGACTAACAGAGTTTTGACAAGAGAATGCACTGAGTCATAGCAAATACCTTCTTCCAACAAGACAAGAGATGACTCTACACAAAGACATCACCAGATGGTCAATACTGAAATCAGATTGCACATATTCTATGCAGCCAAAGATGCAGAAGCTCTATACAGTCAGCAAAAACTAGACCTGGATCTGACTGTGGCTCAGATCATGAATTCCAAACTGCAAAATTCAGACTTAAATGGAAGAACATAGGGAAAACTACTAAGCCATTTAGGTATGACCTAAATCAAATCCCTTATGACTATACAGTGGAAATTATAAATATATTCAAGGCATTAGATCTGATAGAGCACCTGAAGAATTATGGAACAGAGGTTCATAGCACTGTATACGAAGCAATGATCAAAACCATCCCCAGAAAGAAGAAATGCAAAAAGGCAAAATGGTTGTCTGAGGAGAGCAGGTCATACAGGTGAAACTGTGATAGACTAACTCATTTGTTTGTAAGCAGGATAAAATCTTAGAACCTTCACAGTTATTCCCATATTCCTCACTAAAATTATTAAACTACTCTACTTCTCTATATTGTAATTTGTAAAACTGAAAGGAATATAAGAACAGTACTACTTCAGATTATTGACAGAACTAAATGAGATGATAAATTTAAGTGGCCTAATCTAGTGCCTACCACACAATAGCATCCAATAAAGATTAACTAGTATTACCTAATTTTTATGTGGGTTGCATGCTCAGTTGTATCTGACTTTTTGTGACCCCATGGACTGTGTAGGCTGCCAGGCTCCTCTGTCCATGGAATTTCCCAGGCAAGAGCACTGGAATGGATTGGAATTTCCCCCTCCAGGAATACTTATACATCAGGAGCCAAGAGTGCTTAAGGTAATTAGGGATGTGTAACTGACAACAACCTATTCTAACAAAACAAAACCGAAAACTCCATTCCTTGCCCACAATATTTGCTTTTCTCCATAGGCACTTTCCCTATACTATTTTGAATTTTCCTATTTATTTCACTTCAGCTTCATAAACATCTATCTGAACAGCACTGCAAATGCTCAGTTGTAGAGTTTATGACACTGAATAGAGCAGACAGCAAACTGTTCACTTATGTGACCTTCCTTAAATCAATTTTTAGTAATTATATTTAAAAAGTCAAGGCAAAACAAAACATTCATTCACCTTTGGAAAGTGCAGGAACCAAGTATACCCCGAACCATGCATACATATTTAAGAACTGATTTGAAATCAGAATGTCCTCATGCCTCGCTAGCCTATGGGTCCAATCAGGTCACACCAATATAAATTCCCAAATACTGCTGGCTTGTTTTCTGCATAATTGGAGGAAATCAATGTCTACTTCAGCATTGCTCCCAGTTGTTTCTGGGCATCTCTAGAATATGTCTGTGGGGAATCAGAAGGACATCTGCTCTGTTCTGTTTTCTTGAAGAAGTGCTCTGCTGGGCATGCCAGTGGATGGTGATGGTCACTGCTGTCCCTTGATGGGCAGCAGCTCTCCTCCCATGGCAAATACTCTGACCCCTCAGCTCACTGTGCAGATGCCTGGGGAAAGATGGGGCTGTTTCTGTTGCAGGGAGAAAACCAATTCTTACGCCATTTTTGAAAACCGATTCTTTGACTTGCCTTTTATAACTTTTATTATTATTATCGTACTTAAGGGCTTGTCTCGAGGACCCTGACCCTCTGCCTGACTGTTAAAGTAAAATGCCTTTGTTTAGAACCCTGTCCACCTGTAGATGGCAGGAAGAGAGAAGTTAACACATCCCCTGCCTGAGGCTTGCCTTTCCAAGAGATGTTTGCAAGATTACTGGCCTTTTTACTTTGCTTCCTCACCTCTCCCCATCTCTGATCTATAAAAAATCTTGGCATCCAAACCCCAGTAAGATGGTTTATTTTGAGGTGCTGCCTGCCATCTTCTTGGTCAGTGGCTTTCTGAATAGTTTCCCTTGCCTCAACACCTTGTCTCTCGAATTCATTTGCCTGTCATGCAGCATGCAGAGCAAGCTTGGACTTGGAAACATTTTCACATGGTACATGTTGGACATGATATGCTAAAGCTGGTACAGTCACAGGACAGAATGAAAACAAGTCTGCAAGGAGAAAGCTGATTATACCCACAGGTCCCAGAGCAGGGAGTCAACATATACTACTCAGGGCCACAGGGTATGACACCAGCATACAAGAGGCAGTAGGCAGGAGCAGGGGGAGTTTAGGCCTTGGCTTTTATTGAGGGTTCTTAGGAATAATAAAGTAAGGCAGGGTCAACAGTTTAGGGCTGGCTAATCTGAATACATTTCAGCTGGCTTCTGCTAGATGGTCTCCAGTTGCCTGGTAACTGGCCCTGGGGTGATGAAGGCAGAAGAATATCACCTCCTGGGGTACACAGGGAGGAGAGAGGAGATAAGGCACAAGAACAGTTCATTTGCATATCAAAGGTATGTTCCCCACAGGGCCCTTAGTTATATCTAAACCTGGAGGGACAATTTCTTACCTGAAAGAATGGTTACTTTTTATTTTATAATGTCAAGACATCATAATATACAGGGGAAAAAAAACACAAAAAATACTGCATAATACAATGGGAGAAAAGGAACCCTTCTCAATTCTGGATTGTCTACGTCAGGATATGGGCTTAGAATCAGCCCTGCTTGTGTCTAAACTTCACAGTCATTTTTATCTTCTTCCTTACTCTTCCCTGTGGTCATCCAAGCTTGGTTCCTGAGAGTCTGCATGAGGGAAGGCTTCCTGATATTTATAATTTTCCTTGCTCTGTGATATATTATCAATATCACAAAATGCTGAAACCTCTATTCCCAACATCTGTATCATCTCAAGCAAATACAGATATTTAGAGCACAGCAGTTTAGATTAAATTCTAATATCTATTAATTGGTTGGTAAATTTGAGGCAGAGATGATCACCTTCCTTGTATTTTTCTAACTCATCACTTAAAAAACTATCAATTACTTTCTCAGAGTCCATGAATTGTCAAGTATCTTAATTACTTAAATAATTCATAAGTGATCATTTTAACCCCTAAAGATAAACAAAGAAAGCCTTGACATCTAATCAGCCTACCCTTGCTATTATTCGGATGCCAAAACGTATTGCTCTTGAACTTTAGGCTCAGCATAGCTCCATAGGTCTAACACTGTTCAGGATTCTCCTCCAGGCACCTCCTCCACCCCAAACAAAATTGTAGCTCTCAACATACAGACTGTTTAGTTCCCACAGACTGTGTGTGTGTGTGTCTGGAAAGATCCAGGACACAAATGAACTTCCCAGATTATCCTCCCTTTATCCCCTATCCAGTGGGGCTAAAGATTCTTATGCTCAACTCAGAATACAAAGTTTAATTTATGTCTCTGTAACTAAAACTCTCTAAGAAATGCTAGCTTTAATGATTTCAAGGCAGTTTTCTGGCAATTAGCTCACTAGAAAAGAGGAAAAAATGCAACTTTGATCTGTGGCAGGCAAGCATCTGTTAGAGTACGTGTTACACAAGCACACCCTGAATAACAGTTGAGCCTCAGTCTCAACTCTGACTAAAGGTTTATCAATGTTGACCATTCTATGGTGGTTTGGAATTTGCAGCAAACTGAAAAGGTAGGTTTTTAAAACTAAAATCAATTCAAGTGATTCTTTTACTATACCTGAACACTTATACATTTACTGTGAAAAATACATACCTAGTAAAATATTCTAATAAAAAAGAGGTAACAATCTCTTAATCTCACATTGTTTTGAAGTTGATGAAAACACACCTGTTTTTAGAAGTTTACTGTGTGAGAATTTTCTCTCTAGGTCATCAAAAACTTAATGATATATGTTATTTAAGGGACTTTTTTAAATTTTTTTTTTAACAGGTAACACACTTTTTAATGCTAAGTAAAATACTTTCAAATAGCATAAGAATTTTTTTTAATGAACTGTAAGTACTTCTTGAAGATTTTCTGAAATTGCAGAAAATGTTGATTATATTCTTCCCTCTTTGCATTTCAGAGTATTTTATCCTATTTCAATTTTGTATCTACTTTCAGACTTGGCTAACATTTGAGAATAAAGGACAATTAAATTATAGTACCTTCGTAATAACATTATTGACTTGGGAGTAATTTCTGGCATGACACTGACTTACGCTCTCAGACCCAATTATACCTCTGACGCCCTTGGGCTACATCCCCTTTCAGCAAAGGATCTGTGTTGACCTTTATTATGTCCATTATGGATACAGAAAATGAATTGCTCAAAGGACAAAATCAGAATTGTTCAGTAAGAATACAGGAAGAATGGCAAACATTCTAAGGTAAATTTATGCATACTCTAAATATATATTTAAAGTATACAATAGCAGTGACTACATCACTTTAGTAATGAGGAGGTGTCTAAAAATCATTACCATGAGATTCTTATGCTCAACTCAAAATACAAAGTTTAATTTATGTCTCTGTAACTAAAACTCTCTAAGAAATGCTAGCTTTAATGATTTCAAGGCAGTTTTCTGGCAATTAGCTCACTAGAAAAGAGGAAAAAATGCAACTTTGATCTGTGGCAGGCAAGCATCTGTTAGAGTACGTGTTACACAAGCACACCCTGAATAACAGTTGAGCCTCAGTCTCAACTCTGACTAAAGGTTTATCAATGTTGACCATTCTATGGTGGTTTGGAATTTGCAGCAAACTGAAAAGGTAGGTTTTTAAAACTAAAATCAATTCAAGTGATTCTTTTACTATACCTGAACACTTATACATTTACTGTGAAAAATACATACCTAGTAAAATATTCTAATAAAAAAGAGGTAACAATCTCTTAATCTCACATTGTTTTGAAGTTGATGAAAACACACCTGTTTTTAGAAGTTTACTGTGTGAGAATTTTCTCTCTAGGTCATCAAAAACTTAATGATATATGTTATTTAAGGGACTTTTTAATTTTATTTTTAACAGGTAACAACTTTTTAATGCTAAGTAAAATACTTTCAAATAGCATAAGAATTTTTTTTAATGAACTGTAAGTACTTCTTGAAGATTTTCTGAAATTGCAGAAAATGTTGATTATATTCTTCCCTCTTTGCATTTCAGAGTATTTTATCCTATTTCAATTTTGTATCTACTTTCAGACTTGGCTAACATTTGAGAATAAAGGACAATTAAATTATAGTACCTTCGTAATAACATTATTGACTTGGGAGTAATTTCTGGCATGACACTGACTTACGCTCTCAGACCCAATTATACCTCTGACGCCCTTGGGCTACATCCCCTTTCAGCAAAGGATCTGTGTTGACCTTTATTATGTCCATTATGGATACAGAAAATGAATTGCTCAAAGGACAAAATCAGAATTGTTCAGTAAGAATACAGGAAGAATGGCAAACATTCTAAGGTAAATTTATGCATACTCTAAATATATATTTAAAGTATACAATAGCAGTGACTACATCACTTTAGTAATGAGGAGGTGTCTAAAAATCATTACCATGATGTAAAATACGTTGTTCCAGTATTTATTGAACTTGTAAATAGATGAAGTTACCTATTTAAGTAAACTCTTATTTGCTGCTTAAGATAAAGACACTTTAATTTTATTAAAGTAATCATAAAGACACAGAACAGGAATCCTAGTAATAGAAGCACAAAGCTAGATCTGATAGTCAACTTACTGGCAAACTTTGGGAAAACTTCCCATTAGTTACAAGCACACTTACTCTAAAATATGTAGACTTGAAACAAGAATATAAATGAAGACTCCAAGATGTGTGCAAACTGATTCCAAAAATGTCCTTTATTTTCTATCCCTTCTATATTCTGACCACTGTGATCTAAATTTGTAGCTCTTTCCATTAAGGAAAAACTCTTCTACCATTTGCACTTGTGCTGACCTTAAGACTCATTTTTGTCAATAAAATAGGTGGAAATAGTATGTAAATAGTTCTGAGATTAAGCTTCAGAAGACCTTGCCTATATCTGCCTTTTCTCTTCAGACTCTGATACCACTAGCCAGTATGGGCTCCCAGAATAGACTTTACCATGTCAGTTGAGACCATTTTCAGCTAGCTAGCCCCCAGTCAAGGAGCCAGCTGACCACCTATAGAATTCAGCCAAACCTGGCCTAAATCAGAATCGTCTAATCAACCCACAGACCCATAACTTCCTTCCATTTTTAAAAGTGATAACATTTTCCAATGCTACAGAAAAAGTAGCTAGGTAATAAATATTCTTTATTACCTTGTATTATTTATAACTTGGCCATATGATACAGAATACTTTTTCAGATAGTTTTTCTGAGTTTAAAAAGATAGATTGTAAATGTGATGAAATCCATTTTACAGAAAATTGAGCTATAGTTTTAAGACACTTAAAAAGACTAAAGATTTGTTTAACTGATGTATTTCTTAAGTAGTGTGGTAGTTATCAACCTCAACTGAAACAACAGTACGTAGTCTATTCTTCAGTGACTTAAAAATGCTGACAAATGGAGCAACAGCAGAAGATTTATTGAGTAATAAATAAGCATGTATTTGAAGCATAAAATATATGCCTGATATAGAAATAATTTAATCACTTTATAAATCTTCCTTTGAATCCTTACCTGGTTCACAGTTTTCTATTAGCAAATTATATTAATGAATTCAATTCATTCAGATTTGTCAAACTCTTCATCATTCTGTGTCCTAAGTATATCATTTTAAGCATTTCTAACACTGAACAAAGTGAAATTCAGTATGTTTCATGACTCAGCAATTTATCACAAAGCTAGATCTGATAGTCAACTTACTGGCAAACTTTGGGAAAACTTCCCATTAGTTACAAGCACACTTACTCTAAAATATGTAGACTTGAAACAAGAATATAAATGAAGACTCCAAGATGTGTGCAAACTGATTCCAAAAATGTCCTTTATTTTCTATCCCTTCTATATTCTGACCACTGTGATCTAAATTTGTAGCTCTTTCCATTAAGGAAAAACTCTTCTACCATTTGCACTTGTGCTGACCTTAAGACTCATTTTTGTCAATAAAATAGGTGGAAATAGTATGTAAATAGTTCTGAGATTAAGCTTCAGAAGACCTTGCCTATATCTGCCTTTTCTCTTCAGACTCTGATACCACTAGCCAGTATGGGCTCCCAGAATAGACTTTACCATGTCAGTTGAGACCATTTTCAGCTAGCTAGCCCCCAGTCAAGGAGCCAGCTGACCACCTATAGAATTCAGCCAAACCTGGCCTAAATCAGAATCGTCTAATCAACCCACAGACCCATAACTTCCTTCCATTTTTAAAAGTGATAACATTTTCCAATGCTACAGCAAAAGTAGCTAGGTAATAAATATTCTTTATTACCTTGTATTATTTATAACTTGGCCATATGATACAGAATACTTTTTCAGATAGTTTTTCTGAGTTTAAAAAGATAGATTGTAAATGTGATGAAATCCATTTTACAGAAAATTGAGCTATAGTTTTAAGACACTTAAAAAGACTAAAGATTTGTTTAACTGATGTATTTCTTAAGTAGTGTGGTAGTTATCAACCTCAACTGAAACAACAGTACGTAGTCTATTCTTCAGTGACTTAAAAATGCTGACAAATGGAGCAACAGCAGAAGATTTATTGAGTAATAAATAAGCATGTATTTGAAGCATAAAATATATGCCTGATATAGAAATAATTTAATCACTTTATAAATCTTCCTTTGAATCCTTACCTGGTTCACAGTTTTCTATTAGCAAATTATATTAATGAATTCAATTCATTCAGATTTGTCAAACTCTTCATCATTCTGTGTCCTAAGTATATCATTTTAAGCATTTCTAACACTGAACAAAGTGAAATTCAGTATGTTTCATGACTCAGCAACTTCTTTCAAAAATATTTTTTCTAACAAAAATAAGACAATGATCTATTATTTAATCATGCACCTAAATATTTTAATTTTATAGTAGGCAGTCTATGATATCTATTACCTAATTATTAAAGTGCTGACAAGTGAGAGCAAACTAATAATAAATTATTTATATGATGCACAACGTGAATCTTTGATTTTTTAACACAGCAATATTGAATCTATGACTCATTTATTGGGCATATTGTACTTCAGACCATATTTTAATTTTTAGATTGTTTGAAATTTAAATGCAGGGTAGCACCATTACATTCAAGTTCTCAAAGTAATGTATGACCTTTTTCCTTTAATGTAATATGATTTGTAAAATTCCATTTGCATTAAAATAAATGAACTATGAGTGTTTCTAAGCACATTGTGTTTAGTACTGGAAGCTTTAAATCAAAAGGATTTCAGGTAATCAAAAACATTTCAAATAAGGAAAATAATATTGGAAGGATTCAAGTCCAGAACCTATGTTACACCAAGAACTGTAAGCAAGGCTGCTTAGCAAGCAAAGTAAATTTTCAAGGTTATCATATGAAAGAGGAATTATATCCATTCTGAATGATGCCATAAGATAACATATATTGGGCTAGCTGAAAAGATCATTTGGCTTTTTCTGTTACAATGTATGGAAAAACCTTAACATTTTTTTTTTTTATTTGGCCAACCCAATAGGATAAATCAAAGCCTACCACTAAGTAGCATACAAAAAAATTTTTTTCTTTGTCTAATTTAAAGATAATGGATATGTACGTAGTCTATTCTTCAGTGACTTAAAAATGCTGACAAATGGAGCAACAGCAGAAGATTTATTGAGTAATAAATAAGCATGTATTTGAAGCATAAAATATATGCCTGATATAGAAATAATTTAATCACTTTATAAATCTTCCTTTGAATCCTTACCTGGTTCACAGTTTTCTATTAGCAAATTATATTAATGAATTCAATTCATTCAGATTTGTCAAACTCTTCATCATTCTGTGTCCTAAGTATATCATTTTAAGCATTTCTAACACTGAACAAAGTGAAATTCAGTATGTTTCATGACTCAGCAACTTCTTTCAAAAATATTTTTTCTAACAAAAATAAGACAATGATCTATTATTTAATCATGCACCTAAATATTTTAATTTTATAGTAGGCAGTCTATGATATCTATTACCTAATTATTAAAGTGCTGACAAGTGAGAGCAAACTAATAATAAATTATTTATATGATGCACAACGTGAATCTTTGATTTTTTAACACAGCAATATTGAATCTATGACTCATTTATTGGGCATATTGTACTTCAGACCATATTTTAATTTTTAGATTGTTTGAAATTTAAATGCAGGGTAGCACCATTACATTCAAGTTCTCAAAGTAATGTATGACCTTTTTCCTTTAATGTAATATGATTTGTAAAATTCCATTTGCATTAAAATAAATGAACTATGAGTGTTTCTAAGCACATTGTGTTTAGTACTGGAAGCTTTAAATCAAAAGGATTTCAGGTAATCAAAAACATTTCAAATAAGGAAAATAATATTGGAAGGATTCAAGTCCAGAACCTATGTTACACCAAGAACTGTAAGCAAGGCTGCTTAGCAAGCAAAGTAAATTTTCAAGGTTATCATATGAAAGAGGAATTATATCCATTCTGAATGATGCCATAAGATAACATATATTGGGCTAGCTGAAAAGATCATTTGGCTTTTTCTGTTACAATGTATGGAAAAACCTTAACATTTTTTTTTTTTTTTGGCCAACCCAATAGGATAAATCAAAGCCTACCACTAAGAAGTAGCATACAGAAATTTATTCTTTGTCTAATTTAAAGATAATGATATGCTTTGGTTTATTCTATTGGGTTGGCCAAAACTCAACATTCAAAAAAAAGACCAACAATTATGGCATCTGATTCCATCACTTTATGGCAAATAGATGGGTAAATAAATGATGGACAAGTGACAGACTCTATTTTCTTGGGCTCCAAAATCCCTGTGGATGGGCCTGAAGCCATGAAATTAAAAGATGATTCCTTCTTAGAAGAAAAGCTATGGCAAGCCTAGACAGCATATTCAAAAGCAGAGACAGCATTTTGCTGACGAAAGTTCATATAGTCAAAGCTATGTTCTTCCCAGTAGTCATGAATGGATGTGAGACCTGGACCATAAAGAAGACTGAGTGCCAAAGAATTGATGCCTTCAAACTGTGGTGCGAGAGAAGACTCCTGAGAGTCCTCTGGACTACAAAGAGATCAAAGCAGTCAGCCCTAAAAGAAATCAACCCTGAATATTCATTGAAAGGAATGATGTTGAAGCTGAAGCTCCAATACTTTGGCCAAATGATGTGAAGAGCCAACTCATTGGAAAAGACCCTAAAGATGGGAAAAATAGAAGGCAGAAGGAGAAGGGGGTGACAGGACAAGATGGTTGGATAGCATCACTGAGTTAATGGAGATGAGTCTGGGTAAGTTCCGGGAGATAGTGAAGGACAGGGGAAGCTTGGGTGCCAAAGTCCATGGGGTCACAGAGTCAGACCTGACTGAGTGACTAGTGTCCCTGAAGGACAGGGAAGCACTGAGTGCTGCAGTCCATGAAGCAAAGAGTCAGACACAACTGAGTGATTAAACAACGATGATCAGAAAATCTATGAACAGTTATACAGTTTTAATCACCACTTAAGCTATTAATACATGATTTAAATGACCTTACACACTAATAATGGAGCATCACACTGTCACCATGCTTTTAACACTAAGAAATGTACAGTTTATCTAATTCAAATCATTCATGTAAAAGTTAAATAAAGCAAAGATACATGACATCACAACTTGCTAAGTATTTTTGTGTAGTCAGAGTACATAGCTCATGTTCACAGACAATGGCATGCTATTAGAGTGATCAAGAGCACTAATATTGTATTACAGAAGACCTTCCAGGTCTTCCCTGGTGGTCCAGTGGGTAAGGACACCGCCTTGCAGTGCAGGGGGCGCTGGGTCGATCCCTGGTCTGGGAAGATCCCACGTGCCATGGAACGGTTGGACCGATGTGTCCAATTACCCAGCCAGAGCTCTGGAGCGCATGCGCCCAGAGCCAGTGCTCTGCGAGAACAGAGGCCGCCACGATGGGAGGCCCACACGGGCCAAAGAATAAAGATGGATGAAAATAGACAAATAAAAGACCAATAGAAGTGGCCCGCCCACCCTCTTCCTCCCCAACCCGCCCCCACAAAAAAGACCTTCCATAACACATTAAATTTTTAGATCTTGAATAAATTATGTAATTTTTCTAAATCTTTGTTCTTACTTATGCAAATTTTGGATTGGAGAAAAGAAAATTTTTATGAAGCTTTCTATGAATATATGGAGAGATAAATAAGACACATGTAGAGAAAATTATTAAAGGTATTATTTCTTAATTTCCAATTAACTAAATTACCCTTTGGAGCTTTATGAAACATCTGTGTTACTATTTTTGCTTCTCTAATATTTGTCTACATCAGTATAAAATGGTCTAAGCTGGTGGCTCAGATGGTAAAGAATCTGCCTGCAATGCAGGCCTCGGTTTGATCCCTGTGTTGGGAAGATGCCCTGGAGAAGGGAATGGCTACCCATTCCAATATTCCTGCCTGGAGAATACTGGCATAAAATACTAGTACAAAATTTTGGTACTTAAAGCATAGCTTTATTTCTCTAATGTTTGTACAACTTTATTGAATTTTTATTGTCTTTAGGCTGGCTGAAGCCTTAGAAAAAGTTTAAGTTTCTTAACATTTAAGGTAATTTACTAATTTTATTTACTAACTTAAATACTAATTTACTTTGAGAATCCTTTAGTAAGCATCAGGAAATTTTTTTCTTGTTTATATATTTCTTTCTTTCTATGGTTTGCAAAGATACATGACAACTTGCTAAGTATTTTTGTGTAGTCAGAGTACATAGCTCATGTTCACAGACAATGGCATGCTATTAGAGTGATCAAGAGCACTAATATTGTATTACAGAAGACCTTCCAGGTCTTCCCTGGTGGTCCAGTGGGTAAGGACACCGCCTTGCAGTGCAGGGGGCGCTGGGTCGATCCCTGGTCTGGGAAGATCCCACGTGCCATGGAACGGTTGGACCGATGTGTCCAATTACCCAGCCAGAGCTCTGGAGCGCATGCGCCCAGAGCCAGTGCTCTGCGAGAACAGAGGCCGCCACGATGGGAGGCCCACACGGGCCAAAGAATAAAGATGGATGAAAATAGACAAATAAAAGACCAATAGAAGTGGCCCGCCCACCCTCTTCCTCCCCACCTCCCCACCCGCCCCCACAAAAAAGACCTTCCATAACACATTAAATTTTTAGATCTTGAATAAATTATGTAATTTTTCTAAATCTTTGTTCTTACTTATGCAAATTTTGGATTGGAGAAAAGAAAATTTTTATGAAGCTTTCTATGAATATATGGAGAGATAAATAAGACACATGTAGAGAAAATTATTAAAGGTATTATTTCTTAATTTCCAATTAACTAAATTACCCTTTGGAGCTTTATGAAACATCTGTGTTACTATTTTTGCTTCTCTAATATTTGTCTACATCAGTATAAAATGGTCTAAGCTGGTGGCTCAGATGGTAAAGAATCTGCCTGCAATGCAGGCCTCGGTTTGATCCCTGTGTTGGGAAGATGCCCTGGAGAAGGGAATGGCTACCCATTCCAATATTCCTGCCTGGAGAATACTGGCATAAAATACTAGTACAAAATTTTGGTACTTAAAGCATAGCTTTATTTCTCTAATGTTTGTACAACTTTATTGAATTTTTATTGTCTTTAGGCTGGCTGAAGCCTTAGAAAAAGTTTAAGTTTCTTAACATTTAAGGTAATTTACTAATTTTATTTACTAACTTAAATACTAATTTACTTTGAGAATCCTTTAGTAAGCATCAGGAAATTTTTTTCTTGTTTATATATTTCTTTATTTCTATTGTTTCTAATAATAAATATTAGCAAGTCTTGAACACTTTGTGTATCATAAATGCTAAAGAAGTATAAAATACATTTCAGAGACTTCTAATCATACCAATAGTGATTTTCAATAAAGCAGTATGCTTGGAAATATACTATTTATGAGCTCTCTAAAATCTCAGCAAAGGATGTAAATTAACAAAAAAAGGCCAATATTGAACTAACTAAAATTATATTTCAGATAGATTTTGGCATCCTAGACTAATTCTATGTGACTTGAATTCTTGGTGGTAAAAACCACATATTCTTTTTCAGTAAACTACAGGTATCACAACAAAGCTAAGGGATGGATTTGAACCATCTGTGAATAATATTTCATTTCAAAATATTTAATGATTCAAACATGCTTGCATATAAATGCAGTACATGATTGAGTCTAATATTACATCAATATTTTTGACTTCTTGCGGAATCATTAACCTTTCAAAGCATAGGTATCTATCATAGTTCTTCCTGGAAGAATACTTAAAGTTCCTTGATGATTTGAATTTATTATGAAATGGTTATGTGCTAGTGTTTGTACAAGTTATGATATTTCACGGCTATGGAAGGGACAAACACTGGGCTTCCTTAACACAATCAGGTTCATTGTAAATCCTGAAGTACTCATGACAATACTCTCTATTCTGATATTTTTTATTAGAAACATTTATTCCTCTTAGTACTTTATCCATTATGCTTTTCTTTAATAGAGTAAAGAAAAACATTATTGAACTCTCCAAAGTTATTTATAACTTTGAAATGATATTTGCCTTGTCACTAAAAAAGAGTCTTTAAATGTTATTTAATAGTGTCAGTGTGCCAACATCAGGAACTTGATATTTCTTTAATTCATGTGATTTGCCTTTACTCTTGCTAACAAAATAAGCAGCCTTGTGTAAATGAAAGTCATTTAGAGAACTACTTTCAGAAAAGGGATACTTATATTTTCAATTACATTAAAGAGATGTATTCACATACACAATGATTTAAAGTAGCAAAATAGCTACTGATTTAGAAGAAAACCTTCTAAAGATTTAATAGCATTTTAAACCAAGGAACACAGAAATATTTACCCTGATTTTCTACACTAGAGAGCAGCAGATATCTTATTGACAATTAAAATATATGAAGCTGGGCTTCCCTGGTGGTCCAGTGGGTAAGGACACCACTTTGCAGTGCAAGGGGCGCCGGTTCGATCCCTGGCCTGGGAAGATCCCACATGCCGCGGAACGGCAGGACTGATGTGTCCAATTACCGAGCCGGAGCTCTGGAGCGCATGCGCCCAGAGCCAGTGCTCTGTGACAACAGAGGGCACCGTGATGGGAGGCCCACACAGGCCAAAGAACAAAGATGGATCAAAATAGATAAATGAAAGACCAATAGAGTGGCCCGCCCGCCCTCCCCTCCCTCCCCACCTTCCCCCCAAATAAATAAATAAATAAATCTTTAAATATATATATATATATATACATATATACATATACATATATACACACACACACACACACACATATATATATATATGAAGCTGTCTTGAATGAAATTTACTAGACTCAAAATAACAAGCACTTTAGTTACACAGCTATTCCTCAACTCAACATGAAATAAAATTTCAAATGATCTTTTTTTTTTTCCTTTATTTTTACTTGGACTTACATATTGTTTTCCATGGTGGCTGTACCAATTTGAATTTTCACCAACAATGTACATGCTTAGCAATACAGTTTCAAATAGGTCTCATCAAGCAAGGACAACAAAAGTAAAAAATATATGCACATGCATGCACACACAAACACACACACATGCACACACACACAGGAATATTGCTCAGCCACAAAGAGAATAAAACTCTTCTGATTGCAGTAATGTGGATGGACTTAAGAGAAATAAGTCAGAGAAACAACAAATACTATTATGATATCATTTATATCTGGAATCTAAAAAAATAATACAAATGAATGTATATAAAACACAAATAAGTCAAGAGAAATACACTATTATGATATCATTTATATATGAATCTCAAAAATAATACAAATGAATGTATATGAAAAACATATACAGACTCACTGATACAGAAAACAAACTAGTAGCTAGTAAAAGAGAAGGAAGAAATAGAAGAGCAAATTAGGGGTATCGGGCTAGGAGATACAAACCACGATATATAAAATAGATAGGTAATAAGGATATATTGCATAGAACAGTTATCTTGTAATAATTTTTAATGTATTATAATCCAAAAAAATCCTGAATAACTATGTTGTACACCTGAGACTTTTAGGAATAAAAATACTAATCAGTGGATTCAGATAGTGACAGCCTTATTTTTTCACTACTAAATTTCTCAGTAACCTTTCACTAACTGGGCTGAGCTTTTATTAATAATATTTAAAAGACTGATTATTTCAGTAAGGGTTAAAATGCTGATTTTTCTATCATTCTTTTTATGTTTAATACCTGGAGTTCTTCTATATGATTATATTTTCTTTCATCAACTAATTTATCAACTTGAAATAAAGTACTTCAAGGCAGATAGAATAAATGACTGATTCTTTGCCTAAAATACATAAAAGGTAAAAACTTTATGTATAGAGGCCTTCATTTGGTTAATCATTTGATTGATATACACCATAGGAAAGAATTAAATAAGTATTAAAATATGTATATTAACACGCACTTGTTTTCAACTAAAAGACTGGTTTGCAAAATATGCTCTGTGAATCACCCTTAGGATACATGAGGACTGCAGTGCCAAAATTTTATGTAATGTGGCAGATCACTGTTCTTGTCATACTGCTCTCCCTGTTAGAGGAAATGGGAAGCTTGTCTCCTTTTCTGTATCTTTTTTATAGATTCTACTCCTGCTGTTAACTGTACATCTCTTCTGTACCTCAAGTTCAAATGACCCAAACACGAGTGTCTAGGTAGATTAGTCACAAAGAGAATAAAACTCTTCTGATTGCAGTAATGTGGATGGACTTAAGAGAAATAAGTCAGAGAAACAACAAATACTATTATGATATCATTTATATCTGGAATCTAAAAAAATAATACAAATGAATGTATATAAAACACAAATAAGTCAAGAGAAATACACTATTATGATATCATTTATATATGAATCTCAAAAATAATACAAATGAATGTATATGAAAAACATATACAGACTCACTGATACAGAAAACAAACTAGTAGCTAGGAAAAGAGAAGGAAGAAATAGAAGAGCAAATTAGGGGTATCGGGCTAGGAGATACAAACCACGATATATAAAATAGATAGGTAATAAGGATATATTGCATAGAACAGTTATCTTGTAATAATTTTTAATGTATTATAATCCAAAAAAATCCTGAATAACTATGTTGTACACCTGAGACTTTTAGGAATAAAAATACTAATCAGTGGATTCAGATAGTGACAGCCTTATTTTTTCACTACTAAATTTCTCAGTAACCTTTCACTAACTGGGCTGAGCTTTTATTAATAATATTTAAAAGACTGATTATTTCAGTAAGGGTTAAAATGCTGATTTTTCTATCATTCTTTTTATGTTTAATACCTGGAGTTCTTCTATATGATTATATTTTCTTTCATCAACTAATTTATCAACTTGAAATAAAGTACTTCAAGGCAGATAGAATAAATGACTGATTCTTTGCCTAAAATACATAAAAGGTAAAAACTTTATGTATAGAGGCCTTCATTTGGTTAATCATTTGATTGATATACACCATAGGAAAGAATTAAATAAGTATTAAAATATGTATATTAACACGCACTTGTTTTCAACTAAAAGACTGGTTTGCAAAATATGCTCTGTGAATCACCCTTAGGATACATGAGGACTGCAGTGCCAAAATTTTATGTAATGTGGCAGATCACTGTTCTTGTCATACTGCTCTCCCTGTTAGAGGAAATGGGAAGCTTGTCTCCTTTTCTGTATCTTTTTTATAGATTCTACTCCTGCTGTTAACTGTACATCTCTTCTGTACCTCAAGTTCAAATGACCCAAACACGAGTGTCTAGGTAGATTAGTCACCATTCTCAGAGTTTTTATGCTGAATCACTTATCCAGGGTGAACAGATACATAGACTAACTTGCCAATTCCCATTTAAGAAATCACTTATAAATATTCTGTGCAGGCAATAGTGTAAATCAAAGTAAAAATAACCTGCTGAGGGAGGTCAGACAAAAAAAAGAACACATTCATATAAACTTCTAGATATTACAAACTAGTCCACAGAGATATTAAGCAGACCAGTGGTTGCCAGGAGGTGAGGAAAGAAGACAAAGAAAACCTTAATGGGAATGAATGTTTACCATCTTGATTGCTCCTTAGCTTAATGGTTTTACAAATATATTCACATGTTTAAATTTACCATATGGGATATTTTAAATATGTGAAATTTGTGACATGTTATTTAATCCCAATAATTTTTTTAAAAAATTTGGTTATGAAAGTGGGAAGTGAAGAAAAGTCTTCCATTCCAGTGGCTTCTAAGAACATAAGCAGTATCAGAATGAGAAAAAAGGAGTCAGATTTACAGTATGTTATTCAGTTGCTAAGTGTTGTCCAACTCTTTAGACTCCTGGTAGCACCCAGTCAGGCTTCTCTGTCCATCACTGTCTCCCTGAGTCTGCTCCATTGAGTTAGTGATGCCATCCAACCATAGTGCGCTACATAGGAAATCAATCTAATATTAGGCATCTCAATGCGTGAATTTTAGAAGCCCCAGAGTAACGCCAGAACATCTGCCTACCTAACCAATTTATTTTTTTTAATTACAGTAATGTTATTTTAGAAAAACAAAACACTCCAAATGTGTTTTATATTATAGTCAAGTCCAATTAATGACAAGGAAGAGAAGTGTGAAGCACAGAATATAGAAAAGACACACAAATATAAAAATTAGAATATAGAAATATAGAATACGGATATAAATATAGAAAATAGAAATACAGAACAGAATAGAGTATAGGAAATAGATTATATAGAGAAGCACAGAATATAGAAAAATATTTTTAAAAAGTTACATGAGGGAATACAGATGGATGGTAAAAGATATACTTGGAAAGAGAAATATGGAGAAACAGAAAAAAGTATATAGGCTTGGAATAAAGACCAAACAAGAAGCTTTAGCTGCTCTGATTCATGCCACCATATTGCCCATCTGGTGAAAATGTCGTAATTCCTGAACTATTGGTGAACTTTCCAGGAGCTTGAGGTCTTTTATATAGAAAGATTCTCTTAATTTACTTTTAGATTAAGATTTTATTTACTTTTAGCACAATTCTAAAACATTTTCTGTATATGAAGGACAGACTTGGTTTTCTGAAATATATCTAAAAAGGAAATATTTTAAACAGATATACCCTATGTTATCAAGTGACATATATATAAGCCAATGTGCTAGCTTACAAGAACCCAGACTCATTATCTGGCTGTGCTACAAGGCAAAAGTCGACTCATTCACTAATCTTTTTTTTTTTTTTCCTAATAATAAAATTGATCCATTATTCAAACAATTTAAGTATATTTAAAAGCAATTTAAAAAATCTACTTGTAACATGGAAACCTATACTATCATATGTGAGATATTGTCATTGCACTGTGAGAATAGGGGATCCTACAGGAAAAAAATATATATACTTGTTCTATTTAAGATTTACTGTCATATAGAATTGTTTCTAGGACTGTATACTTACAACTTCTTAAAAGGGAAATGATTGTGTAGAGATCTAAAGTCATTTTCATGTACGTAACTCTTAAACTGTTTCATGAAGCTGAAGAAAGTTCAGGGGCAACACTGATGGAAGGATTAAATTCAGAATCAAAGTATAAAAATAATCAAGTTCAATGTATGCAAAAAACTGGATAAGATATGATCAGCCACATACATACACACACACATACACAGAATACTAATCATGATGTCCAAAGACAGAGGGTCAAACAAGATGGCAGGTCAGATATTATTAAATGTTTTACAGTTATGGAGAAGCAGTAGCAAGGAGACCACGAATTGAAACTCTCTTACTGTAGAACAGAAAACTTCATCTGATGCTTCAATTTTGTTTGGATCTAGCACAGATTCTGAATACATCTATTTATGAGTCATTCAATTTCATAATAACGGGGAGAGTTTGGCCATGGACTTTGGCATATTCTATAAAGCAGACATAGAAGTCTAATAGTATGGAGGTGAACAAAATATAAAGACTACCCTTAAGACAATTTAATGGTCTTTAGCATGGTCTCATTTCAACAATATACCATTATTTATGTGGTACTTCCACGACATTATTGAACAATGAGTACTTGTAATCTCTAAAAAGATTTCTACAGTCATTACATTATTAAACTTCCTCTCTCATGTTTCATATGAGGACTCTGGATCTTAGATGATGTACCTGGATTAAAATCACAGAACTAATCAGTAGCTAGATGCAGGCTTAAAACCTCTTGTTAAGAGATTTGTGTTAATACCAGCAGCCATGTTCCAACCTTTTGGCAGTAAGAAACATGTAAATAAATAATGGCCATTTACACTTCTAGTCATCATGCAAGTTACACTGATTCCAAAATGGAAGTATAACTGAGGTGCCCCATATATGGTGGGGATGTGGGCCAGAAACTACTAAATCACACAGACTTTTACGGTTTCTTGCAGGAGCAGGAAACCATGTATGTACAGGATCTGTTGGCATCTAGAAATACTCATCCTTGATTCCAAGGTGTTTCCAGTCCTGTACTGCTAAAGAAAAAGGGTAATACCATGTTTACCACCCACTTCCCAGGTAGTGCTAGTGGTAAAGAACCCTTCTGTCAATGCAGGAGATGCAAGAGACACAGGTTTGATCCTTGTGTAGGGAAGATCCCCTAGAGAAGGCAATGGCTACCCATTACAGTTCTTGCCTGGAAAAAATCTCATGGACAGAATAGCCTGGTGGGCTACAGTCCATGGGGTTGTGAAGAGTCAGACATGACAGAGCACGTATGCAACACATATTTATCACTTTTTGTAATATTCCTTTTTCTCCCTAAAATCATATCCAAACCATGAAACCAATACAGTTCTGGGCCAGATTAATTCAGAAACCAAGATAATTCACCTTCATTTATCAACAGAAGAAAATATCTGAACATTTTAAGATATAAGACGACATCTGTTCAGTATTTCACTATATCTAAAGCTAAGTTCTTACAAACCTTTGTAAGGTAAGATATTTTAAAAGAGCGTAAATGTAAGGTCTAAAGTAGCAGCAGTGAATTCTAACAAGTAATTACATGGCTTTATGTCCTTATCTTTAGCTCATACTGACAATCATTCTTCCTAGAAAATTGTATGGAGTGAACAAAATATAAAGACTACCCTTAAGACAATTTAATGGTCTTTAGCATGGTCTCATTTCAACAATATACCATTATTTATGTGGTACTTCCACGACATTATTGAACAATGAGTACTTGTAATCTCTAAAAGATTTCTACAGTCATTACATTATTAAACTTCCTCTCTCATGTTTCATATGAGGACTCTGGATCTTAGATGATGTACCTGGATTAAAATCACAGAACTAATCAGTAGCTAGATGCAGGCTTAAAACCTCTTGTTAAGAGATTTGTGTT
Organism: Tragulus kanchil; assembly: GCA_022376925.1. Classification (NCBI taxonomy): domain Eukaryota; kingdom Metazoa; phylum Chordata; class Mammalia; order Artiodactyla; family Tragulidae; genus Tragulus; species Tragulus kanchil. The sequence goes on from JAIOJX010000004.1 coordinate 35,433,945, forward strand.
AATACCAGCAGCCATGTTCCAACCTTTTGGCAGTAAGAAACATGTAAATAAATAATGGCCATTTACACTTCTAGTCATCATGCAAGTTACACTGATTCCAAAATGGAAGTATAACTGAGGTGCCCCATATATGGTGGGGATGTGGGCCAGAAACTACTAAATCACACAGACTTTTACGGTTTCTTGCAGGAGCAGGAAACCATGTATGTACAGGATCTGTTGGCATCTAGAAATACTCATCCTTGATTCCAAGGTGTTTCCAGTCCTGTACTGCTAAAGAAAAAGGGTAATACCATGTTTACCACCCACTTCCCAGGTAGTGCTAGTGGTAAAGAACCCTTCTGTCAATGCAGGAGATGCAAGAGACACAGGTTTGATCCTTGTGTAGGGAAGATCCCCTAGAGAAGGCAATGGCTACCCATTACAGTTCTTGCCTGGAAAAAATCTCATGGACAGAATAGCCTGGTGGGCTACAGTCCATGGGGTTGTGAAGAGTCAGACATGACAGAGCACGTATGCAACACATATTTATCACTTTTTGTAATATTCCTTTTTCTCCCTAAAATCATATCCAAACCATGAAACCAATACAGTTCTGGGCCAGATTAATTCAGAAACCAAGATAATTCACCTTCATTTATCAACAGAAGAAAATATCTGAACATTTTAAGATATAAGACGACATCTGTTCAGTATTTCACTATATCTAAAGCTAAGTTCTTACAAACCTTTGTAAGGTAAGATATTTTAAAAGAGCGTAAATGTAAGGTCTAAAGTAGCAGCAGTGAATTCTAACAAGTAATTACATGGCTTTATGTCCTTATCTTTAGCTCATACTGACAATCATTCTTCCTAGAATTAATTTATACTATTCATCTAATGTTTCCTCCACTTGATGTCAAGTTATCTTGAGAACTGAAACAATTTTATTCTTACAGCAGATTGTACTGAAATATATTCCATTTTAGCTTACATTCACTGCTGCCATTATTTGACCTGGACCTGAATGCACTTAATGAACGCTGAGTAGACAAACTCTTATATACGACTGTCTTGATTAACTTGATCTTTCAGCAAAGCATTGCACAAATTGAAGTCACACTCCAATATGCAACATACTTGAAGCTTAGTTGGTTACTTGATTACTGTGTACTGGGGATAAAAGTAGGGTACTCTAGGCTAAAATCTTCCTTAAAGCTTAAATCCTAGTCTCTCTGTCTCCTTTTGTCAAATTCCTATTTAAATCTTAGCACATAGTTTGTGTCCCTGCTTTTACATTGCTTTTACTCTTTTCTTAGCCTATGAATGTTTCACATTATGAATATTTCCTGTTTCTCTCGTTTTACTCAAGATCACCCGTATCCTCATTGTGTATATCTCTGTGTGTGTGTGTGTGTGTGTGTGTGTGTGTGCGCACACACATATGCAAGTACTGGTCAGAGAAGCCCACTGGACAATGAAAACTGGTTTAGATACTGCAAGATGGGCTACAACAGTCTACTTCAGTGACTAGCAACAGTCACTGATTATATAAATAAATTATCCCACTAAAGAGACTATTCATCTATTTTACCCCCAGGACCAACTTGACCTATTGCTGTAGGTGCTTGTCGGTCAAGATATCTTAAATGTCACTTAAATCTTGCCATCCAATAGTGGAGTTGCATCTATCCTGTAGCTTATAGCTCTGAGTTCACAACTAGTTTTTCCCATCCTGCTTGATCATTAGACTCTGATATTTGTTAATAATAGGAGCAACCCTGCCATCACTGCCAGCGTCTATAGGTCAGATTCTACTGAGCACCTCAGGCATGAGGGGATCACCACCAGTAGTACATTTCTCATTCTGTACATTTCTCCCTTCCTTAGTGAAGGCAGTGGCCTCTGGCAACTCCTAAGGAACAGAGCTAAGCAATAGGTGCTATTATAAATCTCCATACACCAAAGCATCCTGATGAGGAAACAAACAAAAAAAAATATGAGAAAGGAAAGAAAGACATGTTGAGTAGTAAGAACAATAAGGTGAAATTAAATATGTAACACAGGTGTAATTGCTTCAGATTGTTGCTTCAGACTAGATGATCAGGTAATGTCTCTTTGATGAAATGACATTTAATCTGAGAATTGAATGAAATAAAGGAACCACTCATTTAAAATTAATTGAAAAATACTTTGAGAAAATTCTTAATCTATAGATTCAGCTCATGCATCCTTCCTTACCTTCAAATTTTATATTTTCTGCTGCTTCTGGATTTCTTCACAATAAACTCAAATATAACTAATGAAAATCTGAATCAATAATACCTCACCCCCTACTGAAAATTTTGTTTGTTGTATTAAATTCCTGGATCTGCCATAACTAATTGCCACAAATTAGCTGGTTTAACACAATAGAAATATATTCTGTCATGGTCCTAGAGGTTAGAATTCCAAAATCACACTGCTGTCAGGGTTGGCTCCTGCTGGAAACTCTGAGGGAGAATTCATTCCATGTCTCTTTCCTTGTTTTGCCAGTTGCCACCAATCCTGGGTATTCCATCTGCACACAGTCTGCTTTCCTATGTGTGTATCTGTGCATCCCACTGTCTTCTTTAAAGATACCAGACAGTGTATTTAGCGGCCACTCTAACATACTAAGGCAAACTCTGGGAGATGGTGAGGGACAGAGAAGTCTGGTGCATTGCAGTCCATGGAGTCACAGATAGTTGGAAACAATTTGGCAACTAAACAGCTAATATACTGTGGCGTCATCTTAACTGTATAGCTGCAAAGACTCTACTTTCAATCACACTCACACATGTCAATCTTAATCCTTTTGGTAACACAGTTCAACCCACCACACTTGCCATCCATGGAGTTCACAAGCTAGCTCTGTTTCCCATCCTGCTTGATCATTAGACTCTGATATTTGTTAATAATAGGAGCAACCCTGCCATCACTGCCAGCGTCTATAGGTCAGATTCTACTGAGCACCTCAGGCATGAGGGGATCACCACCAGTAGTACATTTCTCATTCTGTACATTTCTCCCTTCCTTAGTGAAGGCAGTGGCCTCTGGCAACTCCTAAGGAACAGAGCTAAGCAATAGGTGCTATTATAAATCTCCATACACCAAAGCATCCTGATGAGGAAACAAACAAAAAAAAATATGAGAAAGGAAAGAAAGACATGTTGAGTAGTAAGAACAATAAGGTGAAATTAAATATGTAACACAGGTGTAATTGCTTCAGATTGTTGCTTCAGACTAGATGATCAGGTAATGTCTCTTTGATGAAATGACATTTAATCTGAGAATTGAATGAAATAAAGGAACCACTCATTTAAAATTAATTGAAAAATACTTTGAGAAAATTCTTAATCTATAGATTCAGCTCATGCATCCTTCCTTACCTTCAAATTTTATATTTTCTGCTGCTTCTGGATTTCTTCACAATAAACTCAAATATAACTAATGAAAATCTGAATCAATAATACCTCACCCCCTACTGAAAATTTTGTTTGTTGTATTAAATTCCTGGATCTGCCATAACTAATTGCCACAAATTAGCTGGTTTAACACAATAGAAATATATTCTGTCATGGTCCTAGAGGTTAGAATTCCAAAATCACACTGCTGTCAGGGTTGGCTCCTGCTGGAAACTCTGAGGGAGAATTCATTCCATGTCTCTTTCCTTGTTTTGCCAGTTGCCACCAATCCTGGGTATTCCATCTGCACACAGTCTGCTTTCCTATGTGTGTATCTGTGCATCCCACTGTCTTCTTTAAAGATACCAGACAGTGTATTTAGCGGCCACTCTAACATACTAAGGCAAACTCTGGGAGATGGTGAGGGACAGAGAAGTCTGGTGCATTGCAGTCCATGGAGTCACAGATAGTTGGAAACAATTTGGCAACTAAACAGCTAATATACTGTGGCGTCATCTTAACTGTATAGCTGCAAAGACTCTACTTTCAATCACACTCACACATGTCAGAAGTCAGAACTTAAATATATCCTTTTGGGTAACACAGTTCAACCCACCACACTTGCCATCCTGTATTCCCAGTATGAGTGGTGGAATACCTTAGTCCATTGCTTTCCACATTTAGTCACAAGTATTTTACTATTTACTGAACATATCTAATTCTAACCATAGCTTATACTATCACTTTAACATAGACACTTATTATTTTTAAACTCTTCCCAAAAAGCTGTCCAAGACAACTAATATTGTCTTCTCTCACTTATTCAGTCCCTGTAAATCCATTTTATAGCCAGGCTATTTTAGAATTAAAAAAACCCTCAAATTTATTTGAATCATGTCAATCTACTGGTAAAAAAATATTAAAAACTTCCTTTTGTTTTCAGTAAAAACAAAAACAAAAACAAAAACAATGTGTGTGTGTGCATAACCAAATAAAACAAAAAACAAAAATACATCATAAACAGAATTTTTAGATATGTTTCAGAGTAAAAATTAAATTTTGTCTTTGAATTTAAAAAGATTTTGATTCAATACTACTTATACATGTTGTAGTTTGGGTGGCTACTGACTATGTGAATCTCATTTTTCTCAGTTGCTAAATGGGGTGAAAATAATTGCATAAGCAGAATTGTTAAACTGTTTTGAAGAACAAGAGCTTCCTCCAATACCTGGCACACTGTGAATGTTTAGCGTGGAGAACTCCCACCTGCTACCTCTCCAGGTCCTTCTCCAAATGTAGTATACAGCGGGGTTAATATCTGAGGTCTCAGATGACTTCTGCGCCTTTGTGAAAAAGGGTAAAATAAGCTTTCTCAGAGTAGGAGTTGTTTCCTGAACTGTGCTACTAATTATGAGGATTTTACATGCTTTCATTGAAGTGCTCTGTAATTTTGATTTTCAAATGGCGTTTGGGATCCTTGGAACACTTAAACAGAGAGTTATTCATGAACAAAACAAAACAAAACAAAAATCTCATGCCAATTTCTTCTTTCTTTTTGCTGGGTGTGTTCATTCAGGAGAGAGTCTTCTACTTCCTACCTTGTACTATCTATTCCCACGTTTCTTGGTTTTCACTTGACTGGCAATGCTGTTTAACACCCCATCTTTCGTGGGTTAATTTCTTCACACATCTCTAATTCTGGTGGAAACAAGTATCAGCTCTACCAGGAAGCTAAGCCTTACTTCTTAGTCTTAATCAGAGCACCTCCTTTGTGCACACTCCTGTCCCAGCATTTATCAATGTCACTAGCAGTCATACTTCTCCATTTCGCTCTGCTTCAATATGCTATCAGCTCTTGAGAGGAGGGACACTGTGTCTATCCACCAGTACCTAGCCTAGCACTCTGTGTTCCTGCATCAGATGAAAAGATTAAAAGATGCTTGAGAGTAGCAATTTATATATCCCTGGGAGGAGGATACATTTATAGTACTAGAATTAAGCCCCATGAGAATACTGACATCATATAATGAGTTTACTGTTGTATCTTCAAGTTTAAAATAGAGATGGACATTCAGTGAATGCTAAATAAGTACTTGACTATTGAATGGGTAACAGAACCACTTCATTTAAATTAGCAAAAATGGAAACGTATTTATCAGAAAATTGTACTCTTACTCTAAACTATAAGCACATATAATCCAATGCAGAAAGAAAATGCAGAGCCATTTTGGGGAATAGATGCCCATAATGTAAAGACATTTGCTTGGCACCCAGGAGACCTGGCTCCTATTTCTCAGAGTGGTGATACAGCTAGGCACTTGGGACTAAGTCTTTCATTTTCTTTAGGTCTCAGTTTCCTCCTTTGAGAAGTGAAAGTCTTGGACTATCATCTCTAAGGCCTCTTTTGTGCTGAAATTCTTTAAATTTTTAAAAAAGACTTATGTAGATGAATCTGATTCCATAGGACTTTTCATGAAGATATAAGTGAGGAGAATTGACCTACACAGCCTTTGTGTTAAAAATAAATCCCACTTTATTTTGACAATTTGCAACATAAATGTCTATGTCCTAATTAGAGAACTTTTCCTCTGAAATGACAGAGTTCTGCACATTTTCCTGTTATATCTTCACAAATGTACAGTATTTTTAGTTAAGTATTAAAATTAAATATGCCAAAAATATTATTTTTATAAAATATTAATGTGCCATTACTGAGAAAGGTGTGAAGGTAATTAGCTAAATCCTTATCCTTTGCAGATTGAAGAATGGAGGCATGGAGGCTGTACATGCCTGTCCCAAGTGACCATGGGATTATTTCATGGCAACACAATATGAGAAATCCAGTCTTCCTAATTTGTTAAGTGCTATTTCTTCTACACTAGGTTTTTCTATCTTCAAAGTACAAATTGATAATACAGTTTCACCAAGAAAATAGAACCAATCAGAAACAAATACCCACTGAGCACCTACAACATCCACCTAGCTACCAGCACTTATTCCTAGATAATCTATGTTCTGGCTTCACTCCTATCACTATGGAAAGACTCTCTTTGCTCAACTAAGGAAGTGCTAAGCTCAACTCCTATACTTGTGCCTTAGATCCCGTTCCCTCTGGCCTATTCAAGGATGTCATTGGAAATCATCAAATTTTCACACTGTAAAGCATCATTTCCATTAGAATACATATATACTGTTACTTTTATCATGTAAAAAAAATTGTTTGATTACACTTTCTATGCCACTGATACCTTTCTGACTCCTTTTACAGCAAAACTTCTTAAGGAGTTTTTTCCACATCTGCTTTATTTTCAACTACTCTTCACCCTTGTTCTTTGAAATGCCCTCCATCCCAGCTGAAGCTGTCACTAAGGCAAATGCTGTTCTGAACATGGTTAAATCTAATGGTCAGTTCTCAGTTCTCATCTTACTTGCCCAGTGGCCAGCATCTGACAGACTATAACACCTTCTCTTCTTTGAAATGTGTGTTCCACTTACATCAAGGACACCTTATTCTCGTGGTTTTCTACCTCTTTGGATACTACTCAGAACCCTTTCCCATCTTCTCCTTGCACTCCGAACTCTTGATTATTGGCATCCCAAAGTCTGGAGGTGGAGAGGAACACGTGATGAGGAATGAAAACAGTCTTCTGGAGCTGAAAATCACCCTCTACTGACAGCCAGCAAAAAAAATGGGGACTTCAAACATATAGCAGCAAGAAACTGAATTCTGTCAATATTCACATTAGGCTTAAATTTTCAAGCAAGAAAAAAATGAACAGAAGTTTTTTTTGAAGGTAATAAAAAAAGCCAAATATTATTTTTATAAAATATTAATGTGCCATTACTGAGAAAGGTGTGAAGGTAATTAGCTAAATCCTTATCCTTTGCAGATTGAAGAATGGAGGCATGGAGGCTGTACATGCCTGTCCCAAGTGACCATGGGATTATTTCATGGCAACACAATATGAGAAATCCAGTCTTCCTAATTTGTTAAGTGCTATTTCTTCTACACTAGGTTTTTCTATCTTCAAAGTACAAATTGATAATACAGTTTCACCAAGAAAATAGAACCAATCAGAAACAAATACCCACTGAGCACCTACAACATCCACCTAGCTACCAGCACTTATTCCTAGATAATCTATGTTCTGGCTTCACTCCTATCACTATGGAAAGACTCTCTTTGCTCAACTAAGGAAGTGCTAAGCTCAACTCCTATACTTGTGCCTTAGATCCCGTTCCCTCTGGCCTATTCAAGGATGTCATTGGAAATCATCAAATTTTCACACTGTAAAGCATCATTTCCATTAGAATACATATATACTGTTACTTTTATCATGTAAAAAAAATTGTTTGATTACACTTTCTATGCCACTGATACCTTTCTGACTCCTTTTACAGCAAAACTTCTTAAGGAGTTTTTTCCACATCTGCTTTATTTTCAACTACTCTTCACCCTTGTTCTTTGAAATGCCCTCCATCCCAGCTGAAGCTGTCACTAAGGCAAATGCTGTTCTGAACATGGTTAAATCTAATGGTCAGTTCTCAGTTCTCATCTTACTTGCCCAGTGGCCAGCATCTGACAGACTATAACACCTTCTCTTCTTTGAAATGTGTGTTCCACTTACATCAAGGACACCTTATTCTCGTGGTTTTCTACCTCTTTGGATACTACTCAGAACCCTTTCCCATCTTCTCCTTGCACTCCGAACTCTTGATTATTGGCATCCCAAAGTCTGGAGGTGGAGAGGAACACGTGATGAGGAATGAAAACAGTCTTCTGGAGCTGAAAATCACCCTCTACTGACAGCCAGCAAAAAAAATGGGGACTTCAAACATATAGCAGCAAGAAACTGAATTCTGTCAATATTCACATTAGGCTTACAAGCAGCTTCTTCTGCAGAGTCATGGGAGCACAACACAGTTAAACTGATACTTCGTGAAGGCTAATTTTCTGTATTAACTTGACTAGACTAAGGGATGCCCAGGTAGCTGGTAAAACATCTCTGGGTGTGACTGTGAAGGTGTTTCTGGAAGAGATGAACATTTAAATTGATGAACTGAGTAAAGCAGACCCCTCTCACCTACATGGATGAGCATCATCTATGCCTGAACTTCTCCTCTAGAGAACTGTGAGCTAATAAACAGTTACATTAAGTTGCTATGTTTGTGGAAATTTGTTAAGTGTCCATAGTAAACTAATACAGCACTCAATAAATATGTGTTGAATGAATAACATTACATTTTATCAGTGTATGTCTTTCAAATGATCGGTATTATGCCATAAATACTGATTTTATATTATATAAACAATGTCTCTGTTTCCTGGAATATCTTTTTGTTCCAGATCAAATGTATACTATTATTACTATCAAATGTATATTATTATACTGAGATCCACTCAGTAATATGTATCTTAGATTTTTAAGATTAAATGATGTTTACATTTTCATTAAAGATTTTGTCATTGATGTGTTTAAATCTTAAAATTTAACCTATAAAGATGGGCTTAGATTTTAGCCTTTTCACAGTTCTGAGGTCAATTGTTTTTTTTTTTTTTTTCCATTATACCACTGGATACTAATGACAGCTGCTCCATTTTTACTGTGGGTGATTACAATTTGAAAATGATTGAGTATGGCAAATTAAAGAGCATATGCATAATAGGTTTGCACCTAGCACTTACTTTTCAAATTCCCATCTATTCTGCACAGTCTCACTAATAGGCAAGTGTTACATTCTAATCACACTTTCTGACACAAACTTTTTCCTTTTCTATTGAAAAATAAATTAGGTCTTCTTCTCATTTGCATACCCTATCATAAAGACTAAGTGATATCTTACTGCTTGATGCGGAGGTGAGGAACACGTGATGAGGAATGAAAACAGTCTTCTGGAGCTGAAAATCACCCTCTACTGACAGCCAGCAAAAAAAATGGGGACTTCAAACATATAGCAGCAAGAAACTGAATTCTGTCAATATTCACATTAGGCTTACAAGCAGCTTCTTCTGCAGAGTCATGGGAGCACAACACAGTTAAACTGATACTTCGTGAAGGCTAATTTTCTGTATTAACTTGACTAGACTAAGGGATGCCCAGGTAGCTGGTAAAACATCTCTGGGTGTGACTGTGAAGGTGTTTCTGGAAGAGATGAACATTTAAATTGATGAACTGAGTAAAGCAGACCCCTCTCACCTACATGGATGAGCATCATCTATGCCTGAACTTCTCCTCTAGAGAACTGTGAGCTAATAAACAGTTACATTAAGTTGCTATGTTTGTGGAAATTTGTTAAGTGTCCATAGTAAACTAATACAGCACTCAATAAATATGTGTTGAATGAATAACATTACATTTTATCAGTGTATGTCTTTCAAATGATCGGTATTATGCCATAAATACTGATTTTATATTATATAAACAATGTCTCTGTTTCCTGGAATATCTTTTTGTTCCAGATCAAATGTATACTATTATTACTATCAAATGTATATTATTATACTGAGATCCACTCAGTAATATGTATCTTAGATTTTTAAGATTAAATGATGTTTACATTTTCATTAAAGATTTTGTCATTGATGTGTTTAAATCTTAAAATTTAACCTATAAAGATGGGCTTAGATTTTAGCCTTTTCACAGTTCTGAGGTCAATTGTTTTTTTGTTTTTTTTTTTTCCATTATACCACTGGATACTAATGACAGCTGCTCCATTTTTACTGTGGGTGATTACAATTTGAAAATGATTGAGTATGGCAAATTAAAGAGCATATGCATAATAGGTTTGCACCTAGCACTTACTTTTCAAATTCCCATCTATTCTGCACAGTCTCACTAATAGGCAAGTGTTACATTCTAATCACACTTTCTGACACAAACTTTTTCCTTTTCTATTGAAAAATAAATTAGGTCTTCTTCTCATTTGCATACCCTATCATAAAGACTAAGTGATATCTTACTGCTTGATGCTAATTTGATATGAAAACATCATTCCCTGATAATCTTTTCAATTTTCATAAGAAGTTTTGGCTTCTTACATAGCCTTAGAAATGTTTCACATTAACAGGTAAATAAAGAGAGCAATTAGAGAAAAGACTTAAATGTTCATTCATGTAAAAGTCAAGATAAAATGTGATAGTAGATAGCTGAAATTTTTACATCATGTTCCAGAGAGTGAAAAATCTATTGTCATTTATTGAATTTCTCTTCTGGTTGTCATTTGTTTGTAGACAAAAATATAATGATACTAGTAATTTTAAATCAAGAAGTTCATGCTGGAGACACCATGCTGAGAAAGAGGCGGTGTGGATTTTATTTCTTTAATAAATTGGCAGTGATCTTTTAGACTGTTAGCATTTCTGATGAACTGTTGTTCAGTGTTCTCTTGACTACCTGGAGAACAATGTCAACGATTGTCTCTGGATAACTATTACTACTCAGCAGGAAAACGTATCCTTATTCATATTAAAAATGTAGTAAACCTGCAGAACATGAAACTAAAAGGAGCCAGCAATTATTTCCTGAGTGCTAATTAAAAAAAAAAAAAAAAGTAGTAGAAAGCTTAATTCAAAGAATATTCTTTGGTCAATTGCTCTAAAACCTTATGTGATTTTTGCCTGTGAGTAAATGTTACAAAAAGTGGAAAAATGGAAGGTCAGAGATCTTGCTCTCAATTAGACCAAGAAGTCATGTTAAGATATGCATTATGGGTACCAGCTCCATGCCTGACTTCACTATGTTTTTCCCTCCTTCATTTCTCCTGGAAAAATGCTTTCTTTCCTTCCAACATGTTTTTCTTCCATCTCTTTCAACAAACGAATTCAAATCCTTTGATTAGAATCAGTGAAAGGAAATGCCATCTTTTGCTGGGCAAGTAGTGAACCTCATTAATGAGGAGCTGTATCAATTATCAGCCTAAACATATGACAAATTTTATACATTTTGCTTATAAACTTTTTTCTCCATGGGTTGCTGCTGCTGAGCCATCCATTTTTAAGACAGATATAAAATAGTTGGCAATTTATAATAAAAAAAAGGATAATGTTCTACTTGCTTTTCAAAATCAGGTTTTGGGGCACTTTATGTGGTTCTGCTTTGGACCACTAACTAAAAAAAAACCTTATAAAAAACGTCAGGAGGAAATACCACCAATTATTTTAAAAGTGTGGATTAAAAAAATCAAATACATTCAAAGAAAGTTTGAAAAACCATGCTATAACCAGTTAACACGTTTAAAAAAGTAAAGTTAAAATTCTAGGTTTTGAGATGCTGAGACTCCATTTTTCTATCAACAGAAAAAGGTTGGAAAAATTATATTGAGTTTTATAGCATTTGGAAATTCCATGACTTTGCCAATCAGTTTATTCTTCTGACAATTTAATATGCCGAAAAAATGAACTTCTTTAACTCACTTTTTTTCTTTACAGCTTGTGTCCATGTAACAGTAAAATTGAAAAAGAAATAAATAAAAATTGAGGTCAAAAGTCTTAATTCTGCAAAAGCGTAAACTCTGAGATGCCTTTGTAGCTATGCTAAAGACTGTTTTGAATGTACCTAGAGGCAGTAAACAAGAAAAATATCTCTAGACGTTCAAGGCTCAGAATCATAGACAATCTGGCTGAATTTATATGAAACAGAAACTGCAGAGGGTTATACAAAGAATTACAGGGTAAATTCTATTAGTCTTTTAGCTTAAACAACCAAAAAACACAGTTACAAAAATATAATGTAGGCCAGGGAGGGATAGAGGTTGAATGAGTAAAGATGAATTCATTGTGGAGAGTAGCATGATGGAATTTGAGAAACTAACAAAGGCTCAACAGGAGCATAGACAGGCGGTCATAATGCTTTCTTCTTGGAAAGGTGAAAAACTGTTCATAGGCTCCTTCCAGGCAAATGCTAAGATCAGAAATGTCTGTGTGTTCTCCCAGTCTTTCAAGTGCTTCTTATTTCCAAAGCTCAATGTATAGTGGATAAATAATTCCATATTTTGAAGTTTTTGATTAATGAAATTAAATTTTCCAACTTCAGGAAAAAAGAGGCTATTCCATGGAAAGTAATACAAGCATTGTATCATCACATTAAAAAAATGAAACAATAGCAAAAACAAAACAGGCTTTAAATTGTTTCCCAATTCTTATATAAAACTTATTTTTCCTGATTAACTTGCTCAAGGTAGTAGTGTTGTTTGCTCAGTCATGTCCAAATCTTTGCAACATCATGAACTGTAGCCTGCCAGGCTCCTCTGTCATGGAATTCTCTAGGCAAGAATACTGGAGTGAATAGCCATTCCCTTCTCCAGGGGATCTTACTGATTCAGGGATCAAAGCTAGGTCTCCTGCATTGCAGGCAGATTCCTTACCAGCTGATCCACCAGGGAGACTCCATTTTCTATCAACAGAAAAAGGTTGGAAAAATTATATTGAGTTTTATAGCATTTGGAAATTCCATGACTTTGCCAATCAGTTTATTCTTCTGACAATTTAATATGCCGAAAAATGAACTTCTTTAACTCACTTTTTCTTTACAGCTTGTGTCCATGTAACAGTAAAATTGAAAAAGAAATAAATAAAAATTGAGGTCAAAAGTCTTAATTCTGCAAAAGCGTAAACTCTGAGATGCCTTTGTAGCTATGCTAAAGACTGTTTTGAATGTACCTAGAGGCAGTAAACAAGAAAAATATCTCTAGACGTTCAAGGCTCAGAATCATAGACAATCTGGCTGAATTTATATGAAACAGAAACTGCAGAGGGTTATACAAAGAATTACAGGGTAAATTCTATTAGTCTTTTAGCTTAAACAACCAAAAAACACAGTTACAAAAATATAATGTAGGCCAGGGAGGGATAGAGGTTGAATGAGTAAAGATGAATTCATTGTGGAGAGTAGCATGATGGAATTTGAGAAACTAACAAAGGCTCAACAGGAGCATAGACAGGCGGTCATAATGCTTTCTTCTTGGAAAGGTGAAAAACTGTTCATAGGCTCCTTCCAGGCAAATGCTAAGATCAGAAATGTCTGTGTGTTCTCCCAGTCTTTCAAGTGCTTCTTATTTCCAAAGCTCAATGTATAGTGGATAAATAATTCCATATTTTGAAGTTTTTGATTAATGAAATTAAATTTTCCAACTTCAGGAAAAAAGAGGCTATTCCATGGAAAGTAATACAAGCATTGTATCATCACATTAAAAAAATGAAACAATAGCAAAAACAAAACAGGCTTTAAATTGTTTCCCAATTCTTATATAAAACTTATTTTTCCTGATTAACTTGCTCAAGGTAGTAGTGTTGTTTGCTCAGTCATGTCCAAATCTTTGCAACATCATGAACTGTAGCCTGCCAGGCTCCTCTGTCATGGAATTCTCTAGGCAAGAATACTGGAGTGAATAGCCATTCCCTTCTCCAGGGGATCTTACTGATTCAGGGATCAAAGCTAGGTCTCCTGCATTGCAGGCAGATTCCTTACCAGCTGATCCACCAGGGAGCCCCAAAAGTTTCTGCTAAAACATCTTTTCTTCCAAAGAGTATTTTCTGGCTGATGTTCTTTCCTCAACCACAACTCCTGGCAGAAACTTTCATCATCTTAATTTGATTTCACTCATATCCTCTTTTAGCACTTACTTCTCAGAAGTACAATTATTTTTCACATGGCTGTATCTTTTACAAGATTGTGTACATATTTGAGAGGAAGTGATTGTAACTTATTTATATCTCTGTCCATATTGCCTGTGCCTTGTGCTAGTCACATTACAGGCATTTAGTAGTTAAGGAGTAAATGAATGATTTCCAGTAGGAAAAAAAGCATTCATCATCCCAATTTCAAGTAAGACCTACCTAGTTTATATGTAAAAGTTTAGTCTCATAGGACATTCTAATTTATTTTTTAACCAAAAATGTACGTGGTTTGAGATAAAATTTTAATAACTTCCAGGAACCTGGATGCTTATCAGGACTCCACGAAATCTTTAGAGATTCACTTACCATTTAGTTAATAAACTTAAAATCTCCTCCAATCTGCTTTTCATTTTTAACATACATAGAGATAGCTGTGTAAATCTTAAAAGGTGAGTTTATTGTGGGCTTCTGAAATTACTTATTTCTAATTATTACTTTAATTTTGCCCTGTGGTTTATGTGAAGAATTAACAAGCATATTTTCAGAATGACTAGAAAAGGCTATCACACTTAAACTGTTTTAATATCAATTATAATGAACTCTTTACATTTTAAATAATACAATTTTAGGATCTATCAGTTGATTAAAATTTAATTCTCTCTCCTAAAGTGACTGTCATGCATTCAGGTAAGAAAGAATATTAATGTTTATCAAATTAAAAGCCTAAGAATTTGAAACTAGGCTGTTACTCTATAAATTTATAGCCAGAGTTACAAGATCAGTCATGCATTTACGTGCCTTGGTGCTTATTTCTAGAATTTGTGTGATTCTTTATCCTAAATAAATTTTGTTTATCGTGAATTGCTTTATCATGAAAGTAAAAATAATACAAGAAACTTCTTCAGAAAATCATAATAGGCACTGTGTTGTAATTGAGGCATGGCATTCCTGTACATCAGGATCGGGCAATCATATCAGTATATCCTGGTTTCACCAAGTGGTAGTGAACCCTCTGTGATTCAGTATCTTGATCCACAAAGTTAAAGATGAAATATCTGCTGAAATGTCATGAATATTAAAGGATCAGAACATAAGGTTGGATGTTATTATCACTTCACTAGTGCCAACTAAAAATTGGCACTTACCAATTACACTGTCGATGATTAAACAAGGGCATTTGCCATCTACCTCTGTGGAGATTAGCCGACCCCTGTGCTGTGGCAGCTGCTGACTCTCAATGCCCACTGAAGGAGTTCAGAGAGGAGGAAGGCACTCTGTGCTCTAGAGGATCTGGTAGGGCAGGTCTTTAGACAGGCAGATGTTTTTAGGAACAGATACTAAGATCTCAATCCTTGTATCTTCTCATAGAAAAACACTAAATCCCTTCAGGGTGAATCAGATCTTCATGACTAACCAGAAGCCCCCTTTGTAAAATGCGTATTTAATGGTGTGGAAAACCCCCTTCATCAGAACCTTATCTATTTATTTTCCTCCTTCTGACTCTGGAGCAGTCTCTCAGAGCTACCTGAGGTGCTGGCTTCTGGGCTGTGGTCCTAATTGTGCCCCAAATAAAACTTAACCTGCAACTCTCAAGTTGTTTATCTTCTTTAGTCGACACTAGTACTATAATGTTTATCAAATTAAAAGCCTATAGAATTTTTCAGAATGACTAGAAAAGGCTATCACACTTAAACTGTTTTAATATCAATTATAATGAACTCTTTACATTTTAAATAATACAATTTTAGGATCTATCAGTTGATTAAAATTTAATTCTCTCTCCTAAAGTGACTGTCATGCATTCAGGTAAGAAAGAATATTAATGTTTATCAAATTAAAAGCCTAAGAATTTGAAACTAGGCTGTTACTCTATAAATTTATAGCCAGAGTTACAAGATCAGTCATGCATTTACGTGCCTTGGTGCTTATTTCTAGAATTTGTGTGATTCTTTATCCTAAATAAATTTTGTTTATCGTGAATTGCTTTATCATGAAAGTAAAAATAATACAAGAAACTTCTTCAGAAAATCATAATAGGCACTGTGTTGTAATTGAGGCATGGCATTCCTGTACATCAGGATCGGGCAATCATATCAGTATATCCTGGTTTCACCAAGTGGTAGTGAACCCTCTGTGATTCAGTATCTTGATCCACAAAGTTAAAGATGAAATATCTGCTGAAATGTCATGAATATTAAAGGATCAGAACATAAGGTTGGATGTTATTATCACTTCACTAGTGCCAACTAAAAATTGGCACTTACCAATTACACTGTCGATGATTAAACAAGGGCATTTGCCATCTACCTCTGTGGAGATTAGCCGACCCCTGTGCTGTGGCAGCTGCTGACTCTCAATGCCCACTGAAGGAGTTCAGAGAGGAGGAAGGCACTCTGTGCTCTAGAGGATCTGGTAGGGCAGGTCTTTAGACAGGCAGATGTTTTTAGGAACAGATACTAAGATCTCAATCCTTGTATCTTCTCATAGAAAAACACTAAATCCCTTCAGGGTGAATCAGATCTTCATGACTAACCAGAAGCCCCCTTTGTAAAATGCGTATTTAATGGTGTGGAAAACCCCCTTCATCAGAACCTTATCTATTTATTTTCCTCCTTCTGACTCTGGAGCAGTCTCTCAGAGCTACCTGAGGTGCTGGCTTCTGGGCTGTGGTCCTAATTGTGCCCCAAATAAAACTTAACCTGCAACTCTCAAGTTGTTTATCTTATTTAGTCGACACTAGCTAGCTTTCTTATTTTTCCCTCCACCTCCCTTCTACTTTGCTAATTTAGGTTTAATTTTCCTCTCACTTTTCATGTTTCCTTTCTAAATACTTCCTTTGGTTTGACAGAGATCCTGTTATACACCGTCACTCCCTTCCAAAAAGATTTTTAAGTAAAATACTTACTCCAAATAAGATGAAAAACAAAAGATTTTCTATTTCTTTGTTCGTCTCCCTAATTGCAAGACCTCTTTCTTTTCTCCTCTTCCTTCCCTTTCATAAGCACCTTTAATTAGGAAACAAGATGAATGTATAAAGCAACAAATTTAAAATTAAGGAAGACACCAAAGAACAAACACTGCATACTGGAAAATATGATACAAGAAAATCTTTGAACTAAATATTTAAGGAAATCAAAAACTATCTTCGGGGCTTCCCTGGTGGTCCAGTAGGTGAAGAGTCCACCTTGCAGTGCAAGGAGCACCAGTTTGATCCCTACCCCAGGGAAATCTCACGTGCCAAGGAGCAGCTGGACCGGTGTGTCCAATTACAAGCCAATGCTCTGGAGTGCATGTGCCTAGAGCTGGTGTTCTGCAACAGGAGAGGTCACTGCAGTGGGAAGCTCACACAGGCCAAAGAACAAAGATGGATGAAAATAAATAAATCAAAGACCAATAAAAGAAGCCAAAATTAAAAAAAAAAAAAAACTGTCTTCAAATTGTCACATGTCTATACTGCAGGAAAAATGACCAAACCAATGCCAAGGAAACAGATGGATTCAATATAAAAAATGAATTCATATAATGAAGATCCAACAATGAAATAAGCTTTTATTTGGGAAAAGTGGTATTGCGAATCAGAATTTTAGCCTCGTCACTTCAGCCCTTGTCATGCCAGTCTTGAAGTGCTTCCAGGGTGTTTTATTTCCTCCTTATCCAAATACTTCCTTGCTTAATGCAGAGAGTAATTTATTTTCAATCTGTCATTCTGTATCTGAGCTTCTGGTCCATGGTTAGATCCAACATTAGAGAGGCAATATTTAAGTGTAAGAAACAAACAAATTATGTATTTCAAAATTACATGAAAGAGGCATGTTTAGAAATAGCAGATGTTTCTATATTATAGTAGTTATATTGGCTTATCGTCACACAACCAGATTAAAGGCAATCAAACTCTACTGGGTGAGACTATGGAAAAGTTCCAGAGCCACTGTGCCAACTGAATTATACTAAACCTTTAGGATGGCTATTTTCAGGAAAGTCAGGTGAGAATAGAACACTAGTTATAATTCATTGTAACTAATCAGAATTGTATCTTGGAAAAGATCTTTGCTGATCTCCACTATCTGAAGTCATACTATAAAACTTTATCCACTGACATGAGATGTTAGTTTCCCCTACATTTATGTTGGTTGATGACACTTTACTTATCTTTATTCTTTGGAGAAATTTCTTTATTGTCTCTCTTATTACCAGCATCTTAATAAAAGTCTAAAACAGTAAAACATACAAGTTCAAAAACGCAAATATTAATAAATGATACACTTGTGTAAATATCTGAAGGCACTGGGTGCTTTTAAGAGAGGATGCAGTTAGCCTTTCAACTAAATGCAGGTCTTCAGCACACCAGAGCAGTATCAGACACTTTAACCTGTTCTGGTATTTTTACCACTTATAGACCTCTACAATTGTTCACCTGGCCAAATATAAAAGGTGAAAAATAATGGACCATTGACCTTCCAAACCTTTAACTATAAATTTGAAGTATAAGCAAAGGTCAATAGCAGTTTCTTTAGGCTTACAGAGAATTCTTGAAAAGTTCAAAAGATGTCAGGGTGGAAAATATGTGAGTATCTATTTCACTGAATTTACTGTGGTTCAGTAAAACTTGTGTTTCTGGGAGTTCCTGAAAGAAAGCTGTAGTTTCTCTCATTAAAAAAAAAAGGGTGGATTAAAATTTGGACCTTTGAGAAGAACATTGTCATAATGTAAAACTGTGCATTTATGGGAGAATAAAGGCTGCAAAAGTTGAGTATTAAACATTTATGATCCTTTTTTTTTATCCACGGGGTTTTTAATTTGGGAGAGTCTAAACGATGGGAACTGAGCTTCTGGTCCATGGTTAGATCCAACATTAGAGAGGCAATATTTAAGTGTAAGAAACAAACAAATTATGTATTTCAAAATTACATGAAAGAGGCATGTTTAGAAATAGCAGATGTTTCTATATTATAGTAGTTATATTGGCTTATCGTCACACAACCAGATTAAAGGCAATCAAACTCTACTGGGTGAGACTATGGAAAAGTTCCAGAGCCACTGTGCCAACTGAATTATACTAAACCTTTAGGATGGCTATTTTCAGGAAAGTCAGGTGAGAATAGAACACTAGTTATAATTCATTGTAACTAATCAGAATTGTATCTTGGAAAAGATCTTTGCTGATCTCCACTATCTGAAGTCATACTATAAAACTTTATCCACTGACATGAGATGTTAGTTTCCCCTACATTTATGTTGGTTGATGACACTTTACTTATCTTTATTCTTTGGAGAAATTTCTTTATTGTCTCTCTTATTACCAGCATCTTAATAAAAGTCTAAAACAGTAAAACATACAAGTTCAAAAACGCAAATATTAATAAATGATACACTTGTGTAAATATCTGAAGGCACTGGGTGCTTTTAAGAGAGGATGCAGTTAGCCTTTCAACTAAATGCAGGTCTTCAGCACACCAGAGCAGTATCAGACACTTTAACCTGTTCTGGTATTTTTACCACTTATAGACCTCTACAATTGTTCACCTGGCCAAATATAAAAGGTGAAAAATAATGGACCATTGACCTTCCAAACCTTTAACTATAAATTTGAAGTATAAGCAAAGGTCAATAGCAGTTTCTTTAGGCTTACAGAGAATTCTTGAAAAGTTCAAAAGATGTCAGGGTGGAAAATATGTGAGTATCTATTTCACTGAATTTACTGTGGTTCAGTAAAACTTGTGTTTCTGGGAGTTCCTGAAAGAAAGCTGTAGTTTCTCTCATTAAAAAAAAAAGGGTGGATTAAAATTTGGACCTTTGAGAAGAACATTGTCATAATGTAAAACTGTGCATTTATGGGAGAATAAAGGCTGCAAAAGTTGAGTACTAAACATTTATGATCCTTTATAGTGATATTTGTGTGAGATATTATCCCCATTTTAAGATGATATACTTGAGAAAAGAGAAATAGGTTAGGTAATTTGTCCAAAATACAGAGTGAAAAAAACATGGGAGAGTCTGAAATCAAGATGGGAAATGAGAATAGGAGGCTGTAAAAGAGAAGCTCATCAAAGTCATTCAAAGCCAAGAGTGTTCTCAACAGATAAGCACAAAAGTTCCACCAAAGAAACATTTTCATGAAAAAGGCAATGAAAGAATTCATCTTTCAGATAGACTATTTTGTCTAATTATGTTTTAAAATTTGTCACCAAAAACCTTTGAATGCAAAAATTAGATATTTCTCATTGTGAGGGACAAAAGCAGTAAGATGCCAACCTATTTATTGTGTCCAACAGATGTGAGACACAAAGGAGTCCAGCTTCCTGCAGGAACTGGCACCATAGCCCCTGCCCCACTGTACCAGGTCATCTAACACAGGTGTCTGTCATCAAGGAGAATCCCCTGCTTTCAGGGAGAGAAGCCCACTCCCAACTTCTCGCCCCAAGGTCCATACAAGGTCTGGTCTGCAGAACTAGGAGCATCTGCTTGAGCCCTTTACAGCCCAGAAGAGGCAACTGTGGCATAAGCACTGTGCTGGGGACAGCCACACAGAATGTCAGATACCACCAAGACCTGAAGGAAAACAATTTATGCTTCACAACCAGCCTCTGTGGCTACTTCAGTGTCTGTAGGCAGCATTTCTATTGAAGCAACTATAAGGCTCCCAGAACCCAGAGAAGTGGAGATTAATGTATCATCCAAGATATTTGGTAACTGATTCATTCTTACATTTCACAGACAGTAATTCTTTACCTTCTGCAGCTGTTCTACAATTTTTAGAAAATACTGTTGTCAGGAGGCTTTCCTCCCCTTGTCTGACCATATTATATTTCATGAAAATTAAAAGTGAATCCTTAATATCTATCCTTCATAAAGATTGGAAAAAAACTCACTAAACACAAATACTCCCAATCTTTTCTATACGATGATGCATACTGAAAAATATCAGTTTTTTATTATTTTGCATTTAGTCTTAAGAGTCTACAGTTTTAATTTAAAATTTTAATTTTAGTCAATGAAGCTTTTCAAACATTTAGTATTTCACACTATTTCTTTCAATAATGTATTTTACATTAATTTAGCTTTCAAAATAGTAATATTCTATCATTATCTTTTAATATATAATGGTTTATTCCTAACACATTAGTCTCATATTTCTAAAATATTGTAAGTAAATAAATTTTTTGAATTTATTTTCTCTAACCTCAAAATAGGACTATCATTTACTTTATTTTGCAGGAACATCAACCTGCTCTGGAAAACAAAGAAAACATTCACCAAATTCTCCTGCTTTGCTGTAGTAAGGCTACATACAATAGAAATCTGAAAATTCTGTAAAATTACAGAAGATCCAACTAGTTAGAGTGATGCTGAAAAAGAACAAAGTAGGAAGGATCATACATCTTGATTTCAGACTATATCACAAAGCTATAGTAAACAAACAGTATGGTATTGGCATAATAACAAACATGTAAATCGATAGAAAAGAAATAGCTCAGAAAAAATACATGAATAATAAATTATGACAAAGGAGTCATGGATATACAGTAGGAAAGAGACAGTCTCTTTAATAAATAATGCTGGAAAAAAACAGATTCCCGCATGCAAAATGGATCACTATGTTATATCACATACAACAGTCAACTCAAAATGGAGCTGATTAAAGACTAAAATATAAGACCTAAAGGCATAAAACATAGACAGTGAGATCTTTGACACTGGTCTCAGTAATAATTTTTTATATTTGACAGCAAAAGCAAAAGCAAAAAGTATACAGGTGAGGCTATATCAAACTAAAAAGCTTCTGCACAACAAAAGAAACAATCAACAAAGTGAAAAAGGCAACCTACAGATTGAAACTATTTTCAAATCATGTATGTGAAAAGAGGTTTCTAAAATATATAAAGAACTCACACAACTCAATATAAAAGACCAATCTGATTAATAAATGCATAGAGGAATAGAGTAGGTATTTTTCCAACAGAGAAATATAAATGACCAAATGGTACACAAAAAAGTGTGTCTAACCATCAGGGAAGTGCAAATCAAAAGCACCATGATACATTATCTCCCACCTACTGAAATGGCTATCAACAAAAACACGAGACAGCAAGTGTTGATGATGATGTGGAAAAATAGGAAACCCTGAGCACTGTGGTATGAATGTAAACTGGTACAATTACTATGGAAATCAGTATGGAGGTTCCTCAAACAATTGAAAATTGAACTACCATATGATCCAGAAATTTTACTTCTCAGTATATATCCAAAGGAAACATAAACAGAACACTGAACATCTGCATTCCCATGTTCACTGTAGCATTACTTAAAAGAACTAAATTGGAAAATAACCCAAAACAATGAATTCTCCTGCTTTGCTGTAGTAAGGCTACATACAATAGAAATCTGAAAATTCTGTAAAATTACAGAAGATCCAACTAGTTAGAGTGATGCTGAAAAAGAACAAAGTAGGAAGGATCATACATCTTGATTTCAGACTATATCACAAAGCTATAGTAAACAAACAGTATGGTATTGGCATAATAACAAACATGTAAATCGATAGAAAAGAAATAGCTCAGAAAAAATACATGAATAATAAATTATGACAAAGGAGTCATGGATATACAGTAGGAAAGAGACAGTCTCTTTAATAAATAATGCTGGAAAAAAACAGATTCCCGCATGCAAAATGGATCACTATGTTATATCACATACAACAGTCAACTCAAAATGGAGCTGATTAAAGACTAAAATATAAGACCTAAAGGCATAAAACATAGACAGTGAGATCTTTGACACTGGTCTCAGTAATAATTTTTTATATTTGACAGCAAAAGCAAAAGCAAAAAGTATACAGGTGAGGCTATATCAAACTAAAAAGCTTCTGCACAACAAAAGAAACAATCAACAAAGTGAAAAAGGCAACCTACAGATTGAAACTATTTTCAAATCATGTATGTGAAAAGAGGTTTCTAAAATATATAAAGAACTCACACAACTCAATATAAAAGACCAATCTGATTAATAAATGCATAGAGGAATAGAGTAGGTATTTTTCCAACAGAGAAATATAAATGACCAAATGGTACACAAAAAAGTGTGTCTAACCATCAGGGAAGTGCAAATCAAAAGCACCATGATACATTATCTCCCACCTACTGAAATGGCTATCAACAAAAACACGAGACAGCAAGTGTTGATGATGATGTGGAAAAATAGGAAACCCTGAGCACTGTGGTATGAATGTAAACTGGTACAATTACTATGGAAATCAGTATGGAGGTTCCTCAAACAATTGAAAATTGAACTACCATATGATCCAGAAATTTTACTTCTCAGTATATATCCAAAGGAAACATAAACAGAACACTGAACATCTGCATTCCCATGTTCACTGTAGCATTACTTAAAAGAACTAAGATATGGGAAAAACATAAGCACCCATCAATGGAAGAATACATAATGAAGACATCACATACACACACACATAAACAGAGGAATACTATTCAGCTATAAAAAATAGCAAAATCCTGGCACTTGAGACAATGTAGGTGGACCTTGAGGGTATTATGCTAAGTGATATAGCCAGACAAAGAAACATGCTGCTGGGTATCACTTACATGTGGAATCTAATAAAAAAAAAAAAAATCACTCATTGAGAAAAAGAGTAGAAAAGCAATTGCAAAAATTGGGGTGTGGGTGGAGGGGGAAGGAAGAGGTTGGTAAAATATAAACTGTCAGTTGTAAGATGAATAAGGTCTGCAGATGTAATGTAAAACACGGTAATTATAGCTAATAACACTGTTCTGTAAAATATAAAACTGCTGAGAGTAGAACTTACATGTCCTCACCAAAAATGAAAAAAAAATATATATAGTCATGTTCAATTTGGTGAAATTGAGTATATCAATTTTCTACTGCCATTTAGCAAACTGCCACATAGTCATCTAGAGGTTCAAATAAGGAAGAGTCTGTTTTTAGACTCTTTCAGGTTAAGGGTAGAATTCACTTCCTGTCAGCAGTATGACTGAGGGCTCTAGCTTCTTGTTGGCCTTCTCAGGTCCTGGAGGCTGCCTCCCTGCCTTGGTGTCTGATTTCTGGGCAGTTTCCAATGTGGGTGCACACTTCTTTAAGACCAAGAAGGGAATATTCGGATCTAGTCTGCTAAAAGAGTATTTTATGTAAAAGGACATAATTTTGCCATATTCTATTGTCTAGAAGCAAGTCACAGGTCCTCCTGCACTCTCTAGGTGAAGGGATCATACAAGGATATGACTCATGACAGGGGTCACATTGGGGATGTCTGACATACCTTTCCAATCTCATGATTAAATGACCTGTTAAAATCACTTAAAAACCAAGCATGTATTAATGTATCTTGTGAAATTTTTAATATTAAACCATGCATCCCATGTAGGACAAAAGGAACCTAAGGATATGGGACAATTACAGCATAAGGCTAAACAATTGAAAATTGAACTACCATATGATCCAGAAATTTTACTTCTCAGTATATATCCAAAGGAAACATAAACAGAACACTGAACATCTGCATTCCCATGTTCACTGTAGCATTACTTAAAAGAACTAAGATATGGGAAAAACATAAGCACCCATCAATGGAAGAATACATAATGAAGACATCACATACACACACACATAAACAGAGGAATACTATTCAGCTATAAAAAATAGCAAAATCCTGGCACTTGAGACAATGTAGGTGGACCTTGAGGGTATTATGCTAAGTGATATAGCCAGACAAAGAAACATGCTGCTGGGTATCACTTACATGTGGAATCTAATAAAAAAAAAAAAATCACTCATTGAGAAAAAGAGTAGAAAAGCAATTGCAAAAATTGGGGTGTGGGTGGAGGGGGAAGGAAGAGGTTGGTAAAATATAAACTGTCAGTTGTAAGATGAATAAGGTCTGCAGATGTAATGTAAAACACGGTAATTATAGCTAATAACACTGTTCTGTAAAATATAAAACTGCTGAGAGTAGAACTTACATGTCCTCACCAAAAATGAAAAAAAAATATATATAGTCATGTTCAATTTGGTGAAATTGAGTATATCAATTTTCTACTGCCATTTAGCAAACTGCCACATAGTCATCTAGAGGTTCAAATAAGGAAGAGTCTGTTTTTAGACTCTTTCAGGTTAAGGGTAGAATTCACTTCCTGTCAGCAGTATGACTGAGGGCTCTAGCTTCTTGTTGGCCTTCTCAGGTCCTGGAGGCTGCCTCCCTGCCTTGGTGTCTGATTTCTGGGCAGTTTCCAATGTGGGTGCACACTTCTTTAAGACCAAGAAGGGAATATTCGGATCTAGTCTGCTAAAAGAGTATTTTATGTAAAAGGACATAATTTTGCCATATTCTATTGTCTAGAAGCAAGTCACAGGTCCTCCTGCACTCTCTAGGTGAAGGGATCATACAAGGATATGACTCATGACAGGGGTCACATTGGGGATGTCTGACATACCTTTCCAATCTCATGATTAAATGACCTGTTAAAATCACTTAAAAACCAAGCATGTATTAATGTATCTTGTGAAATTTTTAATATTAAACCATGCATCCCTAAATGGTTCAAAAGATATTACAGGATTTTTGTTCTCAGTAGTATTTTTAGGTATTTGAATATAAGTGCTCCTAATTCCTTTAATGCATTTCATAAGAAAAGCATTCCAGTTAGCTTACAATTCTTTTTCTTCTCTTCCATTTTTTTTAAACTATTATGGGTTTAGTAAATTAACTCATAATGTTCTCCATTTTGCATCTATTCATATTCTGAGGTCTTTTCTTTTTGTAACAAAATGTATTTTTGATCTTCAGGGATGGGTTCATATACAATCCTTCTATCTGTGTTTCCTTACAAAAAGGGAGAGAGAGCGAGCCAGCTAGTGCTAGCAACTGCGGCATTCAGAATAACAAAGACAGGCACTGAAAGGCTGGGCTGGATTGACATCAGTAGCAAAAACAAAGCATTATTTATGAAGCCTGCCTGGCTACAATTTTCCAGTGGTAATTTTTATTCCCTGACTCATTCCTCTTTTAGCATACACATTTAATAAAAACATTGTGGAACAAAACCCAAAAGCAATCGGATGCCAAAGTATACTTAAGTACTGCTTAGCATGATGAAAAATGTTGTAAGAACAACTCATTGTGACTGGGATATTAATGGCAAGCTATGGCTTCAAAGTGGCTGGAGATGTAGAATTTGGTAAACAGACAAACAAAGCAGCGGCTTTGCCTTTGGGTAACAAAGAAAGCCACACCTTTTATCTAATCACCAGGCTAAATCCTCCTTCTTTGGAGTAAAAGTTTAGTATTAGTATTTGGGAGCATTATCACAATGGACCAGAGAGCTAAGGTAAACAGAGTTCTGCTTAGCTTGAGGCCTGGGGGATTTCTGGGCAGTTTCCAATGTGGGTGCACACTTCTTTAAGACCAAGAAGGGAATATTCGGATCTAGTCTGCTAAAAGAGTATTTTATGTAAAAGGACATAATTTTGCCATATTCTATTGTCTAGAAGCAAGTCACAGGTCCTCCTGCACTCTCTAGGTGAAGGGATCATACAAGGATATGACTCATGACAGGGGTCACATTGGGGATGTCTGACATACCTTTCCAATCTCATGATTAAATGACCTGTTAAAATCACTTAAAAACCAAGCATGTATTAATGTATCTTGTGAAATTTTTAATATTAAACCATGCATCCCTAAATGGTTCAAAAGATATTACAGGATTTTTGTTCTCAGTAGTATTTTTAGGTATTTGAATATAAGTGCTCCTAATTCCTTTAATGCATTTCATAAGAAAAGCATTCCAGTTAGCTTACAATTCTTTTTCTTCTCTTCCATTTTTTTTAAACTATTATGGGTTTAGTAAATTAACTCATAATGTTCTCCATTTTGCATCTATTCATATTCTGAGGTCTTTTCTTTTTGTAACAAAATGTATTTTTGATCTTCAGGGATGGGTTCATATACAATCCTTCTATCTGTGTTTCCTTACAAAAAGGGAGAGAGAGCGAGCCAGCTAGTGCTAGCAACTGCGGCATTCAGAATAACAAAGACAGGCACTGAAAGGCTGGGCTGGATTGACATCAGTAGCAAAAACAAAGCATTATTTATGAAGCCTGCCTGGCTACAATTTTCCAGTGGTAATTTTTATTCCCTGACTCATTCCTCTTTTAGCATACACATTTAATAAAAACATTGTGGAACAAAACCCAAAAGCAATCGGATGCCAAAGTATACTTAAGTACTGCTTAGCATGATGAAAAATGTTGTAAGAACAACTCATTGTGACTGGGATATTAATGGCAAGCTATGGCTTCAAAGTGGCTGGAGATGTAGAATTTGGTAAACAGACAAACAAAGCAGCGGCTTTGCCTTTGGGTAACAAAGAAAGCCACACCTTTTATCTAATCACCAGGCTAAATCCTCCTTCTTTGGAGTAAAAGTTTAGTATTAGTATTTGGGAGCATTATCACAATGGACCAGAGAGCTAAGATAATGATGTAAACAGGGTTACTGAATATTTCAGTGCATGCATTAGCAAGAAGATAATATAGTTAATCAAGCCACATACTTCCTGACTTCTTACTAAATGTAAGACACAGAGGGACAAAACCACCTATCAACAAATGAGATAATGCAAATGATTGCACACTGTACAATTTATCGCTATTAAAAAATGTGAGTTATGATTATTTACAATAGGATAAATTATTACTATGTTATTTTACAGCCTGGTCTGCAAGTGGCAAGAAAGTGCTTTCATCTATGCTGTTGGGAGTGACCCAGAGTTATCTGGATTGAAGTACATTATGCTTAAAACCAAGTATTCTGGGAATGGGTTCAAAAGGTTAATAGTGATGGACACTAAGTAGATCACCATAATCATTTCACAATATATACATCAAACCATTTGCTGTGTATCTTCAAATTGTACACTGACGGATATGAATTACATCTCAATAAAACTGGAAAAATAGTTAATAGAGAACATACCAGATTTTTCAGAAAGTAGTCCCAATATTCCATTATTTTCCTTACTAAATGAATGGACCATCTTTGAGAGCAAACAGTGCATTTGTGAATGTCCAATATTCCAAACAAATGTTATTATTAACCTGTGTTCTAAGTTAGAGATGTTTTTCTGCTATGCAAAGTGTAATAGGTCCCCAAGCCATCATGTTATCACCACACATAGCTTTGATTATAAATTCACAGCTTGGCATAACATTGGCACATTTTATACATAGAAACATTGAGAAATGGTTTTATACCTTTCACTGGTTATGAAATTTAAATTATGATTTAGCCTTAAGTCAATTTCCCTGCCTTGGGCTTTAGGCTTTTTTTCTTATTCTCTACTTCTTTATCACTTACTGAGAAGTTTTTGTTGTTCTCCATTTCCCTTGCCACAACAGAGCCCAGAATTCAAGGCAACATTTTTAAGAGGCAGTACTAATCCCAATTACTTAGTAAGTGGATTTTGAATACCTGTAATTCAATGCTTGCCTGAAGGGCCCCTTTGCTTTTACGAACCCTTTATCTAATCACCAGGCTAAATCCTCCTTCTTTGGAGTAAAAGTTTAGTATTAGTATTTGGGAGCATTATCACAATGGACCAGAGAGCTAAGATAATGATGTAAACAGGGTTACTGAATATTTCAGTGCATGCATTAGCAAGAAGATAATATAGTTAATCAAGCCACATACTTCCTGACTTCTTACTAAATGTAAGACACAGAGGGACAAAACCACCTATCAACAAATGAGATAATGCAAATGATTGCACACTGTACAATTTATCGCTATTAAAAAATGTGAGTTATGATTATTTACAATAGGATAAATTATTACTATGTTATTTTACAGCCTGGTCTGCAAGTGGCAAGAAAGTGCTTTCATCTATGCTGTTGGGAGTGACCCAGAGTTATCTGGATTGAAGTACATTATGCTTAAAACCAAGTATTCTGGGAATGGGTTCAAAAGGTTAATAGTGATGGACACTAAGTAGATCACCATAATCATTTCACAATATATACATCAAACCATTTGCTGTGTATCTTCAAATTGTACACTGACGGATATGAATTACATCTCAATAAAACTGGAAAAATAGTTAACAGAGAACATACCAGATTTTTCAGAAAGTAGTCCCAATATTCCATTATTTTCCTTACTAAATGAATGGACCATCTTTGAGAGCAAACAGTGCATTTGTGAATGTCCAATATTCCAAACAAATGTTATTATTAACCTGTGTTCTAAGTTAGAGATGTTTTTCTGCTATGCAAAGTGTAATAGGTCCCCAAGCCATCATGTTATCACCACACATAGCTTTGATTATAAATTCACAGCTTGGCATAACATTGGCACATTTTATACATAGAAACATTGAGAAATGGTTTTATACCTTTCACTGGTTATGAAATTTAAATTATGATTTAGCCTTAAGTCAATTTCCCTGCCTTGGGCTTTAGGCTTTTTTTCTTATTCTCTACTTCTTTATCACTTACTGAGAAGTTTTTGTTGTTCTCCATTTCCCTTGCCACAACAGAGCCCAGAATTCAAGGCAACATTTTTAAGAGGCAGTACTAATCCCAATTACTTAGTAAGTGGATTTTGAATACCTGTAATTCAATGCTCTTTGACTTGTCAGGCTTGGTGTTGCCTTCAGCTGGAGGGCATATATCAATACAAGACTCTTTTTGGCCTTTCTGCTTTGCAATTAGTAGCAGTAGTATTAGACCATGAACAACCAACAGTTCTCAATTCAGATGGCTTCTGGTGCTGCTTTCATGTTCTTAAGTAAAGGAGGATGAGACTTTGTGAAACATTATAATACCCTTTCAACCTGCTGGTTTCTGTTTTGATGCTAATGTAGTTTAGCTCCTAAAAAAACAGCCCCACAAACTGCAAGTTGCTCAGCAATTGCAGTTTCCTAGCATTTCTCTTCAGTTCATAGGGGATCTCAAATTTAAAGAAACAGAGAACAATCTTCTTGCAGTGAAGGCACTTGCTTCTACACTTGCCAGTTAGAAGCTCATGTTTCTATGTAAAAGTTAGTGTGGTTTTAAATTTAATTTTCACCTTCTTTATAATGCCTCCAATCTAATAATCAAGATACTGCTTTTAAGTATTTTTTTTGTAATGTAGAAAAGCCTTGGAGCATAATTAATAGACTCTTGTAAATTCTACATAAACCTAGCATACTCTAACCAAAGGTAGGTAGAGACTGAAAGTCAGCTCTCAAAACAGCCTCATATAACCCAACAATCCACTTGTTCAGAAATCACTTGGCCAACTTTTTACAACAAACCTTCAAATCCAAAGTGGCTTTGGCTGGATGGAGAGTGTCCTACAATATGTGCAATTCCACAATTATTTGGCACTTTTCTCAGTGGTACCCTGCTGTTTGGGAAGTTCTTGATCAAGAGCTGTGAATGTTAGATACCACAGGAAGACAGCCACCGAGGTCAGACGGGCAAATATCACCAACCTCAATGACTAAACAAAAGAATTAAGGCTTGGAAAGAAATGAACTTGCCTAGAGGCATGTTATTGAAAATTTGAATATAGTTTGATGAAATATTTTGTAGAGGTCTTCCATAGAGTAGTGAAGAACATACAGGGTTATTGGGCTGCACCTCACAGGCTTACAAGCTTTGAGCTTGAACAGCTTCAAAACTGAAGAAACAGCCTGGAGTTAGCAGTTGTTTAATGGAGATGGGTAATTTTTATTTCCTCATTCCATCTGTAGCATATACATTTAATAACACCATTATGAATTAAAATCCCAAAGGTTAATCATTTTCATTTTTCTATATGCCCTTAATAAACAAGTGAAATTTGAAATTAAAAACATCTCATTAATATTAGCAGCCTCCAAAATTAAATAATTAGTTTTAAATCTAACAAAATTGTATGAAATCTACATGAGGAAAACTACAAAACCCTAAAGAATGAGGGTTTTTCTTATTTTATTAAGAAATATTCTATGTTCATTGATACAGAGGCTCAATATTGTCAATATGTCAGTTATTCCCAAATTGATCTATAGATTCAATGCAATCTCAATCAAAATTCTAGCAAATTAGCCCATGGATATTGACAAACTGATTCTAAAGTTTATATGAAGAGACAAAAGAACATGAATAGCCAACATAATACTGAAAGAGAACAAAGCTGGAAGACTGACATTACTTGGCTTCAAGACTTACCACTAAGTTACAGTAATTAAAACAGTGTTGTATCATCAGAGACCAGACAAATGGATCACTGATAAAGAATACAGAGCCCAGCAATAGATTCCCATAAACAGAGTCAACCCATCTTTAACAAAGAAGTAAAGACAGTATAATAGAGCAAAGACTGTGTTTTCCACAAATGGTGCTGTAACACCTGAACATCCCCACACAAAGAAAATGAATCCAGACACAGAGCTTATACTTCCAAAAAAGAAAAAAAAAAAAAAAACAAGCTCTAAATGGATCACAGACTGAAATGTTAAATGTAGAACTACAGATAATCATGAAGGAGAAATCCTAGATGACCTTGAGAATAAGCATAACTTAAAACACATCACATGCACAATCTGTGAAATAATTTATAATCAAGACTTTGTTAAAATCAACACTTCTGGTTTTCAAAAGACAATTTCAAGAGAATAAAAAGACAAGTCTTCCATAGAGTAGTGAAGAACATACAGGGTTATTGGGCTGCACCTCACAGGCTTACAAGCTTTGAGCTTGAACAGCTTCAAAACTGAAGAAACAGCCTGGAGTTAGCAGTTGTTTAATGGAGATGGGTAATTTTTATTTCCTCATTCCATCTGTAGCATATACATTTAATAACACCATTATGAATTAAAATCCCAAAGGTTAATCATTTTCATTTTTCTATATGCCCTTAATAAACAAGTGAAATTTGAAATTAAAAACATCTCATTAATATTAGCAGCCTCCAAAATTAAATAATTAGTTTTAAATCTAACAAAATTGTATGAAATCTACATGAGGAAAACTACAAAACCCTAAAGAATGAGGGTTTTTCTTATTTTATTAAGAAATATTCTATGTTCATTGATACAGAGGCTCAATATTGTCAATATGTCAGTTATTCCCAAATTGATCTATAGATTCAATGCAATCTCAATCAAAATTCTAGCAAATTAGCCCATGGATATTGACAAACTGATTCTAAAGTTTATATGAAGAGACAAAAGAACATGAATAGCCAACATAATACTGAAAGAGAACAAAGCTGGAAGACTGACATTACTTGGCTTCAAGACTTACCACTAAGTTACAGTAATTAAAACAGTGTTGTATCATCAGAGACCAGACAAATGGATCACTGATAAAGAATACAGAGCCCAGCAATAGATTCCCATAAACAGAGTCAACCCATCTTTAACAAAGAAGTAAAGACAGTATAATAGAGCAAAGACTGTGTTTTCCACAAATGGTGCTGTAACACCTGAACATCCCCACACAAAGAAAATGAATCCAGACACAGAGCTTATACTTCCAAAAAAGAAAAAAAAAAAAAAAACAAGCTCTAAATGGATCACAGACTGAAATGTTAAATGTAGAACTACAGATAATCATGAAGGAGAAATCCTAGATGACCTTGAGAATAAGCATAACTTAAAACACATCACATGCACAATCTGTGAAATAATTTATAATCAAGACTTTGTTAAAATCAACACTTCTGGTTTTCAAAAGACAATTTCAAGAGAATAAAAAGACAAGTCAGACTATGAAAAAATACTGGTAAAAAAAACACATAAAGAATATCACCCAACTTGCACAAGTAACTTTTAAAACTCAGTAATTAATAAGAATATAAAAAACTTGGTGTAAAATGGACAAAAACCTCAACAGACACCTTATCAAAAAAGATGCATGAATGGTAGGTAAGCATATGAAAAGTCATTGCACACCATATGTCATTAAGGAGCTGCTCCTTTAAAAAAAAAAAAAAAAAAAAGGATAACACTATATACCTATTAGAATGGCCAAATCTGGAATATTGGTATCAAAAAATGCTGGTGAGGATATGGAACAACAGGAACTTTCATTCATCACTGGTGGAGATGCAGGATGGTATAGCCACTTTGGAGGACAGTTTTCAGTTTCCTACAAAAGTAAATATATCTATTGCCACACAGTATACTAATTTCACTCTTAGCTCTTTACCCAAAAAGTTGAAATTATCTTCTCAAAACATGTACATGGATGTTTATAGAAGCTCTATTAGTGGTTGGGAGAGTAAAGAATCCACCTGCAATGCAGAACACCTGGGTTCAATGCCTGGGTTGGGAAGATCCCTTGGAGGAGAGCATGGCAACCCACTCCAGTATTCTTGCCTGGAGAATCCTCATGGACAGAGTAGCCTGAAGGGCTCCTGTCCATGGGATAGCAAAGAGTTGGACATAACTGAGTGACTGAGCACATTCATTACTACCAAAACTTACAAGCAACCAAGATGTCTTTCAGTGAGTGAATGGATAAAGTATGGTATATCCAGACAATGGAATAGTTTTTACTACTAAAAAAATGGGCTGCCAAAGAATTAATTTCCAAAATATGCAAGCAGCTCATACAACTCAACCCTGAAAAAAACAAACAATCCCATCAAAGGATGGGAAATGGACTTGGACAGACGTCTTTCCAAGGAGGGCATACACACGGCCAAAAAACACGAGATGATGCTTGGTGTAACTTAATTATCGGAGAAATGCAATCAAGACTGCAGTGAAATAATTTATAATCAAGACTTTGTTAAAATCAACACTTCTGGTTTTCAAAAGACAATTTCAAGAGAATAAAAAGACAAGTCAGACTATGAAAAATACTGGTAAAAACACATAAAGAATATCACCCAACTTGCACAAGTAACTTTTAAAACTCAGTAATTAATAAGAATATAAAAAACTTGGTGTAAAATGGACAAAAACCTCAACAGACACCTTATCAAAAAAGATGCATGAATGGTAGGTAAGCATATGAAAAGTCATTGCACACCATATGTCATTAAGGAGCTGCTCCTTTAAAAAAAAAAAAAAAAAAAGGATAACACTATATACCTATTAGAATGGCCAAATCTGGAATATTGGTATCAAAAAATGCTGGTGAGGATATGGAACAACAGGAACTTTCATTCATCACTGGTGGAGATGCAGGATGGTATAGCCACTTTGGAGGACAGTTTTCAGTTTCCTACAAAAGTAAATATATCTATTGCCACACAGTATACTAATTTCACTCTTAGCTCTTTACCCAAAAAGTTGAAATTATCTTCTCAAAACATGTACATGGATGTTTATAGAAGCTCTATTAGTGGTTGGGAGAGTAAAGAATCCACCTGCAATGCAGAACACCTGGGTTCAATGCCTGGGTTGGGAAGATCCCTTGGAGGAGAGCATGGCAACCCACTCCAGTATTCTTGCCTGGAGAATCCTCATGGACAGAGTAGCCTGAAGGGCTCCTGTCCATGGGATAGCAAAGAGTTGGACATAACTGAGTGACTGAGCACATTCATTACTACCAAAACTTACAAGCAACCAAGATGTCTTTCAGTGAGTGAATGGATAAAGTATGGTATATCCAGACAATGGAATAGTTTTTACTACTAAAAAAATGGGCTGCCAAAGAATTAATTTCCAAAATATGCAAGCAGCTCATACAACTCAACCCTGAAAAAAACAAACAATCCCATCAAAGGATGGGAAATGGACTTGGACAGACGTCTTTCCAAGGAGGGCATACACACGGCCAAAAAACACGAGATGATGCTTGGTGTAACTAATTATCGGAGAAATGCAAATCAAGACTGCAGTGAGATGTCACCTTGCACAAGTCAGAGGCGCCATCATTTAAAAATCTACAGACAATGGGTACTGGAGAGTGTGTGGAGAAAAAGGAATACTCTTGCACTTTTGGTGGGAATGTGAATTGATGTAGCCACTATGGAAGATGGTATGGAGATTCTTTACAAAACTAGAAATAGAACCACCATATGACCCAGCAATCCTACTATTGGGCATGTACCCTGAGAAAGTCAAGACTGAAAGAGCCAAATGTACCCCAGTGTTCACTGCAGTGCTTTTTGCAGTAACTAGAGCATGGGGGCAGCCCAGATGTCCAACAGCAGGTAAGTGGATAGAGAAGCTATGGTACATATATACAATGGAATACTTCTCAGTCATAGGAAGAAATGCATTTGAGTCAGTCCTAATGAGGTGGATGAATCTGGAACCTATTGTGCAGAGTGAAGTAAGTCAGAAAGAGAGGGATGTAGTAAGCTAACACATGTATATGGAATCTAGAAAGATGGTACTGATAAATGCACATGAGGTATAGCAATGGAGAAACAGACATAGAGAACAGACTTACTGACACTGAGGGGAGGAAAGAGTGGGTGAGAGGTAAGAAAAGAGTAACATAGAAACCTACATTATCGTATGTAAAAGAAACAGCCATTGTGCATATGCTGAAGATTAAGGGAACTGACAAACATGGGGGCTATGCAACAACCTGGAGGGGTGGGATGGGGAGGCAGTAGGAGGGAGCCTCAGATGTGAGGGGGTCAAGGATATACCTACGACTGATTTGGCTTTATGTATAGCTGTAAACAACAAAACTGTAAAAGAAAAATAAATAAGAAAATGGGCTGTCAAGTCATAAGATGATACATATAACTTAAATTCCTATTAGTAAGTGAAAGAAGCTAACCTGAAAGGTTACATACTATGTGATTATGGCTATATGAAATTCTGGAAAAGGAAAAACTACAGAGACAGTAAAAAGATCAGTGGTTGCTAGTGGCTGTGCATCAGGGAAGGAAATGAATAGAGCACAAAGCGTTTTAGGGCAGTAAAAATACTCTATATGATATGACACTGATGATACATATTATTGGCATTTTCTCAAACTGACAGAATGAACACCACCATGAATTAATGCCAGTAAAAACTATGAGTTCTGGGTGATTATGATATGTCAAAGTAGGTGCTTCCAATTGAGATTAATTTAACACCATTGGGGATGTCAACTAGGAGGCTATGCATGTGTGGGTACACTGACAATACAGGAAATTCTTGTAACTATCCCTAAACTACTCAAAAAATAAGAGTTTAACAAAGAAAAATTAGATTCAAGGAAACATAATATGTGGCATGTGTCCTTACAAAAATTTGTGATCTAGTTATAGAAATACATTGTGAGCCATGAGACACTAAATAATGAATATATAAGATGCGATGTAAGGTATTTCATACTTACTGAGTCCAGAAAAAGCTCTAAGTTCAGAAAGAGGAAATTTCTGAATGAGCTGTATTTTCCCAGGTAGATTCAATGGCAAAGATCAGACTGAAAATGATTCTTGAAGGACAGTTTGGTTAAAGGAAAAGGAGAATGCGGAGCCTGGATCAGAGATTAGGTTTTAAATAACAAACTATTTTTAAAAAGAGCATCCCTGTGCTTTCTGTTCTGAGATTAGTATATTAATTTTCTGCTCTTAAAATGATGCCAGTGTCATTTTCTCAGAGGACTGCTGCAAAATATTTCACCTCGTGTGGACTATCATAGTAT
Organism: Tragulus kanchil; assembly: GCA_022376925.1. NCBI lineage: Eukaryota > Metazoa > Chordata > Mammalia > Artiodactyla > Tragulidae > Tragulus > Tragulus kanchil. The sequence continues at coordinate 35,470,569 of JAIOJX010000004.1, forward strand.
TATGCTTCCAAATAAATTTGATGAATAATTTGTTGGTTTCATGAATAGCACCATTGTAAGTAAGTTTTGCATTAAAGCTTCCCTACTCCATTTTAGTTCAACATGAAAAGATAAGACACTGATACAATGTACCACATCACAGTAATATTTTCTTGCAATTTAAAAATATCAAATAAAGGAAACAAAAAATTAAGGAAAAAAATGTGTAACAGATAGTGAATTTCTTGAAAGTACCTGGTTTTAGTTACTAAGTCTTACAGGAAACCTAGCACATAGAGGACACTCAAATCTTTTTTTTAATCTTTAATTTAAAAATAATTCTACTAGTTTAAGTCTAGTTCCACATTAAGCAGTTTTTTTTCTTTTGTTATATATTCTTTAAATGTACATTTTTAAAAGTTTAGCCTCTTTTATTAGTTTTTTTTTTTTTATTTATTTACTTTCATCCACCTTTTCTCTTTGGCCTGTATGGGCCTCACATTTCACTGGCTTCTCTCATTGCCAGAGCACCAGCTGTGGGCGTATGTGCTCCAGTGTGGTGGCTCGTAATTGGACACACTGGTCTAGCCACTGCACGGCACGTGGGATTTTCCTGGGTCAGGGATCGAACCGGTGCCCCTTGCACGGCAAGGCGGACTCTACTCACTGGACCATCACGGAAGTACTTTTTTTGTTATAATTTTAATGGTGGTCTTTATACAATGAATTGATAAGGGCAGAAGAACTAGTTTGAAGGCAATAATTTTCAGCACATAAATTTATAAACTACAACATATTTTAATTATGGAATGGGTTTCATATTATTTGGATTTAATTATATAAATGACAGATAAATTTTTCACATACATTACATCATCTCATCATATTTTAAAACTTCATAAGCTATTTCTTTTAAATAATCATACAAATGATTTTTTCAAATTGACAGGGCAGTATATTGCTAACAATCTGTTTAATTTAAAAGACTGTTAAAAAGATGTTATTAAAAATCTGAGATAATTCTGCATTAACTCAATTTACCCTGATTTTGACAGCTCTTCAGTAACATGATATGGCAGTCAAATTATTATAAATTACACCTTAATCTTATTTTAAAATGTCCTGAGCCTATCTTTTGAGTAAGGGACATTTCTATGAATTGCTTGGGTATCATTAAGGCACAAAGCTGAGCTACAAAGACTATGATAAAAGCATGATGTAACTCCCATGTCACACTCACTCGTCCACTGATACAGTCATATCTCAGTCTTCTGGTTGCTTCTAATGCCTTTCACTATACAGTGACTTCCACATAGAGAGTGATACTCTCTCCTTAAAAATTTTCACTGAAATACTCTACTTTCTGAACTCATCATTTCATCTTTTCAGTTCACTGGCTGTAAAACTGCCCTTGTCCTCTATTGCCGCCACCCCCCAACCCCCCATCTAAATTTCATGATCCATATAATCATACTCTTACAAATGCCCACTGCCCTCTGCTTTCTTTCTTCCTGGACCCATGAACTGAATAATTCTGGTGAAAACTAACCATTTCGGCCTGTATGGGCCTCACATTTCACTGGCTTCTCTCATTGCCAGAGCACCAGCTGTGGGCGTATGTGCTCCAGTGTGGTGGCTCGTAATTGGACACACTGGTCTAGCCACTGCACGGCACGTGGGATTTTCCTGGGTCAGGGATCGAACCGGTGCCCCTTGCACGGCAAGGCGGACTCTACTCACTGGACCATCACGGAAGTACTTTTTTTGTTATAATTTTAATGGTGGTCTTTATACAATGAATTGATAAGGGCAGAAGAACTAGTTTGAAGGCAATAATTTTCAGCACATAAATTTATAAACTACAACATATTTTAATTATGGAATGGGTTTCATATTATTTGGATTTAATTATATAAATGACAGATAAATTTTTCACATACATTACATCATCTCATCATATTTTAAAACTTCATAAGCTATTTCTTTTAAATAATCATACAAATGATTTTTTCAAATTGACAGGGCAGTATATTGCTAACAATCTGTTTAATTTAAAAGACTGTTAAAAAGATGTTATTAAAAATCTGAGATAATTCTGCATTAACTCAATTTACCCTGATTTTGACAGCTCTTCAGTAACATGATATGGCAGTCAAATTATTATAAATTACACCTTAATCTTATTTTAAAATGTCCTGAGCCTATCTTTTGAGTAAGGGACATTTCTATGAATTGCTTGGGTATCATTAAGGCACAAAGCTGAGCTACAAAGACTATGATAAAAGCATGATGTAACTCCCATGTCACACTCACTCGTCCACTGATACAGTCATATCTCAGTCTTCTGGTTGCTTCTAATGCCTTTCACTATACAGTGACTTCCACATAGAGAGTGATACTCTCTCCTTAAAAATTTTCACTGAAATACTCTACTTTCTGAACTCATCATTTCATCTTTTCAGTTCACTGGCTGTAAAACTGCCCTTGTCCTCTATTGCCGCCACCCCCCAACCCCCCATCTAAATTTCATGATCCATATAATCATACTCTTACAAATGCCCACTGCCCTCTGCTTTCTTTCTTCCTGGACCCATGAACTGAATAATTCTGGTGAAAACTAACCATTCCAAAATGAAACAAAACAACTCCCCCCACCACAACTGGGGAGGTTGGTTTTGGTATCAATATACCATCATCTCCTAAAGACCAGTGAAGCTTTTCTCCATCTTCTCTATCACTGCCACAAGCTTATCTTGCCTAATGTCTAGCTCCATAATTTGTTATGGCCCTCCCAGCTGTCTACTCTTTGACCAGCTCTCACGATAAGTTTTGTGATATGCATATTACTTTCCACCACACCCTAGGTTAAAAGGTTATAATGGTTTTTAGTTGCCCTTAAGTAGTATCCTAAATCCCTTAAAGAAATTTAAATACTTTACATCACTGCCTTGTCTAACTAAATGAATCTATGAACCATGCACTGTAGGACCACCCAAGAGAAATGTGTCATAGTGGAGAATTCTGACAAAATGTGGTTCACTGGAGCAGGGAATGACGAACCACCTGAGGATTCTTGCCTTGAGAATCTCATGAATAACGTTAACAGTAAGGAAGCTATTACACTAAAAGATAAACCTCCTAGGCCAGGAGGTGCCTAATATGCAACTGGAGTGGAAAAATAGCTTCAGAAGGAAGGAAGGGTGTGAGTCAAAGCGGATCCCCAATGCCCATCTGTGGATGTGTCTGGTGGTGAAGGTAAATTTAGACACTGTAGAAGAATAGTGCATAGGAATGTTAAGAATGCATAGAATGCATTGAATGCATAGAATGTTAAGGTCATGAATCAAGGTAAACTGTAAGTGGTCAAATAGGAGATGGCAAGAGTGACCATTGACATATAGGAATCAGTGAACTAAAATGAACAGAAATGGTTGAACTTAATTCAGATAGCCATTGTATCTACTACTGTGGGCAAGAATCCTTGAGAAGAAATGGAGTAGCCAGCATAATCAACAAAAGAGTTTCAAACGCAGTGCTTAGGTCCAATCTCAAAAATAAAAGAGTGATCTCTGTTCATTTATAAGGCAAACTATTCAATAATCACAGTAATCCATGTCAATGCCCCAACTACTAAGGCCCAAGAAGCTGAAATTGAACAGTTCTATTAAGATTTACAAGACCTTCTAGAACTAACACCAACAAAAGATGTCCTTTTTATCACAGGGGAATGAAATGAAAAAGAAGTCAAGAGATACCTAGAATGATGTGGAGGTTTGGCCTTGGAGTGAAAAATGAAGCAGGGCAAAGGCTAACAGACTTTTACCAAGAGAACACACTGGCCATAGCAAACACCCACTTTAAATAACACAAGAGAAGATTCTACACATGGACATCACCAGATAGTAATGTCCGAAATCAGACTGATCACATTCTTTGCAGCTGAAGACGGAGAAGTTGTGTACAATTAGCAAAAACAAGACCAGGAACTGAATGTAGATGAGAACATGAAGACCTTACTGCAAAATTCAGACATGAACAGACAAAAGCAGGGGAACTCAATAAGCCATTCAAGTACGACCTAAATCAAACCCCTTATAATTACACAGTGGAGGTGACAAATAGATTCAAGGAATTAGATCTGATAGACAGAGTGCTGCAAGAACTACAGACAGAGGTGCATAACACTGTACAGGAGGCAGTGATCAAAATCATCATGAAGAAAAGGAAATTTAAAAATACAAAATGGTTGTCTGAGGGGGCCCTAAAAACAGCTGAGAAAATGAGAGATGTTAAAAGCAAAGCGGTAAAGCAAAGATGTACCAATGTGAATGCAGAGCTTCAAAGAAAAACAAGTAGACATAAGACAGCTTTCCAATGTGAACAATGCAAAGAAATAGAGGAAAACAAAAGAATGAGAAAGACTAGAGATCTCTTCAAGAAAATCAGAGATACTAAGAGAATATTTTGTGCAAAAATGAGCACAATAAAAGACAGAAATAGTCAGGACCTAACAGAAGCAGAAGAGATGAAGAAGTGGTGGCAAGAATACACAGAAAAAAACTAACAAGGGAACTAGAAAGTGGTTGAACTTAAATGCCAATCCTTGAGAAGAAATGGAGTAGCCAGCATAATCAACAAAGAGTTTCAAACGCAGTGCTTAGGTCCAATCTCAAAAATAAAGAGTGATCTCTGTTCATTTATAAGGCAAACTATTCAATAATCACAGTAATCCATGTCAATGCCCCAACTACTAAGGCCCAAGAAGCTGAAATTGAACAGTTCTATTAAGATTTACAAGACCTTCTAGAACTAACACCAACAAAAGATGTCCTTTTTATCACAGGGGAATGAAATGAAAAAGAAGTCAAGAGATACCTAGAATGATGTGGAGGTTTGGCCTTGGAGTGAAAAATGAAGCAGGGCAAAGGCTAACAGACTTTTACCAAGAGAACACACTGGCCATAGCAAACACCCACTTTAAATAACACAAGAGAAGATTCTACACATGGACATCACCAGATAGTAATGTCCGAAATCAGACTGATCACATTCTTTGCAGCTGAAGACGGAGAAGTTGTGTACAATTAGCAAAAACAAGACCAGGAACTGAATGTAGATGAGAACATGAAGACCTTACTGCAAAATTCAGACATGAACAGACAAAAGCAGGGGAACTCAATAAGCCATTCAAGTACGACCTAAATCAAACCCCTTATAATTACACAGTGGAGGTGACAAATAGATTCAAGGAATTAGATCTGATAGACAGAGTGCTGCAAGAACTACAGACAGAGGTGCATAACACTGTACAGGAGGCAGTGATCAAAATCATCATGAAGAAAAGGAAATTTAAAAATACAAAATGGTTGTCTGAGGGGGCCCTAAAAACAGCTGAGAAAATGAGAGATGTTAAAAGCAAAGCGGTAAAGCAAAGATGTACCAATGTGAATGCAGAGCTTCAAAGAAAAACAAGTAGACATAAGACAGCTTTCCAATGTGAACAATGCAAAGAAATAGAGGAAAACAAAAGAATGAGAAAGACTAGAGATCTCTTCAAGAAAATCAGAGATACTAAGAGAATATTTTGTGCAAAAATGAGCACAATAAAAGACAGAAATAGTCAGGACCTAACAGAAGCAGAAGAGATGAAGAAGTGGTGGCAAGAATACACAGAAAAACTACATAATGACCTGGATGACCACAACTGTGTGGTCACTCACCTAGAACCAGACATCCTAGAGTGTGATGTCAAGTGAGCTTTATGAAGCATCACCACAACCAAAGCTAATGGAGGTGATGGAAATCCAGCTGAACTACTGCAAATCCTAAAAGATGATGCTGTTAAAGTTTTGCATTCAATATGCCAGCAAATTTGAAAAACTCAGCAGTGGTTCATAGGACTGGAAAATGTCAGTTTTCATTTCAATCCCAAAGAAGCAATGCCAAAGAATTTTTAATTTACCACACAATTACGTTCATTTCACATACTAGCCAGGTAATGTTCAAAATCTTACAAGCTAGACTTTAACAGTAATGTGAAACAAGAATTTCCAGATGTACAGAGATCATATTGCCAACATCCAATGCCTCATAGAAAAAGCATGGAAACCACAGAAAAATAGCCACTTCTGTTTCATTGACTATGCCAAATCCTTTGACTGTGGATCTCAACAAACAATGGACAGTTCTTCAAGTGATGGGAATACCAGACCACCTTAACTGGCACCTAAGAAATTTGTATGCAGGTCAAGCAGCAACAGTTAGAACTGAACATGGAACATTTGGCTGGCTTCAAATGGGGAAAGGAGTACATCAAGGCTGTATATCTTCACCCTACTTATTTAACTCCTAACCAGAGTACATTATGTGAAATGCCAGACTGAGTGAAGCACAAGCTGGAATCAAGTTTGCTGGGGGAAATATCAATAACTTCAGATAAGCAGCTGACACCACCCTTATGGCAGAAAGTGAAGAGGAACTAAAGAGCCTCTTGATGAAGGTGAAAGAGGAAAGTGAAAATGCTAGCTTAAAACTCAGCGTTCAAAAAATGAAGATCATGGCATCTGGTCCCATCACTGCATGGCAAACAGATGCGGAACCAATGAAAACAATGACAGACTTTATTTTTTCGTGCTCCAAGTCACTGTTGATGGTGACTGCAGCCTTGAAATCAAAAGATGTTTGCTCTCTGGAAGAAAAGCTATGACAAACGTAGACAGCTTATTAAGAAGCAGAGACTTTACCAACAAATGTCCATATGGTCAAACTATGGTTTTTCTAATAGTCATGTATGGATGTAAGATTTGGACCATAAATAAGGCTGAGCTCTGAAGAATTGAACTGTGATGCTGGAGAAAACTCTTTAGAGTCCCTTGGGCTGTAAGATCAAGCCACTCAATCCTAAAAGAAATAAACACTGAAAATTCATTGGAAAAACTGTTGAAAAATTACTGAAATTAAAGCACCAATATTTTATCCACCTCATGCAAAGAGCTGACTCACTGGAGAAGCCCCTGATGGTGGGAAAGATTGAGAGGAGGAGGAGAAAGGGGCAACAGAGCTGAGATGGTTGGATGGCATCCCTGACTCAACGGACATGCATTTGAGCAAACTCCAAGAGATAGTGAAGGACAGGGAAGTCTGGCATGCTGCAGTCCATGATGTTGCAGTGCTGGATACAACTGAGTGACTAAATAACAACCATCTTTTAGGCTGCTTTGTGTTCGGCACACTTGCTTCACATGTTTTTCACTTCCTTAAACTTCATCACCCTCAGGTGATGCATTTCTGTAGTTAGGCTGCTATACAGCCTCTTCTCACTTTCAACCAGACCTTCACTTGTTTCCAAATCTAAAACAGATTTTCCATTATTACCTCTCAAAGCATCTTCTAATCATTTCTCACCATGTGTAACTCCAGTTTTGTATTTTCCTTTGCTTACTCTGTGCTTTTCCCAGTAAAATCTGTGATCCAGGCAGTAGGGCACCTTACCATATGCCCACTGCATAGCAGAGTATCTAAAGACTAAATATCTAAATATTGGTTAAAGAGTGAAGAACTAAAACTGTGAATGAAGTGTTAGTTTCAAATACAGCAATTTGGTAACACTATGTTTTAAATACTAATACATAGATGAGAAAAATCCATTAGGATTTCTTAAATTATCAATATGTTATATAAGTTTTATATAATGAAATTATTTTTACTTCTTAACACAAATGTCATGCAATCACCAAATTTTCTATTGTAACTGCAGCCTTGAAATCAAAAGATGTTTGCTCTCTGGAAGAAAAGCTATGACAAACGTAGACAGCTTATTAAGAAGCAGAGACTTTACCAACAAATGTCCATATGGTCAAACTATGGTTTTTCTAATAGTCATGTATGGATGTAAGATTTGGACCATAAATAAGGCTGAGCTCTGAAGAATTGAACTGTGATGCTGGAGAAAACTCTTTAGAGTCCCTTGGGCTGTAAGATCAAGCCACTCAATCCTAAAAGAAATAAACACTGAAAATTCATTGGAAAAACTGTTGAAAAATTACTGAAATTAAAGCACCAATATTTTATCCACCTCATGCAAAGAGCTGACTCACTGGAGAAGCCCTGATGGTGGGAAAGATTGAGAGGAGGAGGAGAAAGGGGCAACAGAGCTGAGATGGTTGGATGGCATCCCTGACTCAACGGACATGCATTTGAGCAAACTCCAAGAGATAGTGAAGGACAGGGAAGTCTGGCATGCTGCAGTCCATGATGTTGCAGTGCTGGATACAACTGAGTGACTAAATAACAACCATCTTTTAGGCTGCTTTGTGTTCGGCACACTTGCTTCACATGTTTTTCACTTCCTTAAACTTCATCACCCTCAGGTGATGCATTTCTGTAGTTAGGCTGCTATACAGCCTCTTCTCACTTTCAACCAGACCTTCACTTGTTTCCAAATCTAAAACAGATTTTCCATTATTACCTCTCAAAGCATCTTCTAATCATTTCTCACCATGTGTAACTCCAGTTTTGTATTTTCCTTTGCTTACTCTGTGCTTTTCCCAGTAAAATCTGTGATCCAGGCAGTAGGGCACCTTACCATATGCCCACTGCATAGCAGAGTATCTAAAGACTAAATATCTAAATATTGGTTAAAAGAGTGAAGAACTAAAACTGTGAATGAAGTGTTAGTTTCAAATACAGCAATTTGGTAACACTATGTTTTAAATACTAATACATAGATGAGAAAAATCCATTAGGATTTCTTAAATTATCAATATGTTATATAAGTTTTATATAATGAAATTATTTTTACTTCTTAACACAAATGTCATGCAATCACCAAATTTTCTATTGTAAATATGGTTCTAAACCAACCTTACTAATAGGCAGAGACCAACAGCCACAGAATTTAAGCAACTCTAAATGCCATAGAACTAAGTGGCTGAACTGCTAACAAGATTTGTCAACTTTACATCTTCCTTTTTATAAACTGTGGTGTAAAAGTCTTCCAGACATTTAGGTTTTACTTAGATACTTGTATAAAATATGATGACATAGAATTTTAATAAGGTTCTAAGGTATTGAGTTATTGTAATTCATATGTTCTAACTGTATCTAAATAACACTTTTCTGCTCAATGGAACCCAGTGCTGCTTTCCCATAATTGGTTTTCAATGAGCCTGGAACAACTCTATTATTCAGTTCTCTTTGTTAGTACTTCACATAGAGCTTTCCTACACAATTGATACCTGTTTACTCATATATTCACAGATATTTAAGCCCTCTTTAGCTTTCTTTAGCTGCCACTTTAAATTTAGTTAAATTCCATTTAGTTCTTTGAAGGCTGAAGATAAGACCGGCTCTGTCAACTGCATCCCCAAGACTTCCAGAAAGGGATTTATAGTGAAAGTATAACGACAAAACAAATGTAAGTTGAACTGCTGTTTTTTTCCATGTAACAAAATAAGGAGAATTTGTTATAATTACATTTATTTCTAAAATGCATTCAAATAAACATATATTCTCTAAGTTGATAGTGGTTAATACATCCAGACAATAGGTTTTATTTGGCCTGTTCCCTTATCACTGCACTTTCTAAAATCTCCCCTATCCTTGTCTCATTGTTTCTTCTTCCCAAGACATCTTTCAGTTCACTCACAAAGATATTGAGACTTCAACAGAACAACTGTCAAAGAAGTGTTTCCAACTAGGCAGATTCATTCAATTAAAGTAAAGCAAGTTGTATTTCATCAGAATAGATAATACTGTGGAGTTCCAAGGCAGAGATAAAAGCATTGTGACCTGTGGATGCAATTGTTTATGGTTTTATTAAATTATACTGTTTATTACCATGTAAAAGTCTATAGCCCATACTCATTCTGTTTTCTTTTTACTTTTCTTTGTTCCTGAAGAATAATATGCCTCTACATTCATTTCTAACTTCTCATTCATTGGCTGTTTTTTATGCCTTTTCCCTTTAGTTTATATTGTGATTCTTTCTACTCTGTGGACCTTTAGACAGAGATCCCTGAGAGCCTTAGCAAGAACTATTTAGCCTTGCCTCTGAATGTAACAAGATTTGTCAACTTTACATCTTCCTTTTTATAAACTGTGGTGTAAAAGTCTTCCAGACATTTAGGTTTTACTTAGATACTTGTATAAAATATGATGACATAGAATTTTAATAAGGTTCTAAGGTATTGAGTTATTGTAATTCATATGTTCTAACTGTATCTAAATAACACTTTTCTGCTCAATGGAACCCAGTGCTGCTTTCCCATAATTGGTTTTCAATGAGCCTGGAACAACTCTATTATTCAGTTCTCTTTGTTAGTACTTCACATAGAGCTTTCCTACACAATTGATACCTGTTTACTCATATATTCACAGATATTTAAGCCCTCTTTAGCTTTCTTTAGCTGCCACTTTAAATTTAGTTAAATTCCATTTAGTTCTTTGAAGGCTGAAGATAAGACCGGCTCTGTCAACTGCATCCCCAAGACTTCCAGAAAGGGATTTATAGTGAAAGTATAACGACAAAACAAATGTAAGTTGAACTGCTGTTTTTTTCCATGTAACAAAATAAGGAGAATTTGTTATAATTACATTTATTTCTAAAATGCATTCAAATAAACATATATTCTCTAAGTTGATAGTGGTTAATACATCCAGACAATAGGTTTTATTTGGCCTGTTCCCTTATCACTGCACTTTCTAAAATCTCCCCTATCCTTGTCTCATTGTTTCTTCTTCCCAAGACATCTTTCAGTTCACTCACAAAGATATTGAGACTTCAACAGAACAACTGTCAAAGAAGTGTTTCCAACTAGGCAGATTCATTCAATTAAAGTAAAGCAAGTTGTATTTCATCAGAATAGATAATACTGTGGAGTTCCAAGGCAGAGATAAAAGCATTGTGACCTGTGGATGCAATTGTTTATGGTTTTATTAAATTATACTGTTTATTACCATGTAAAAGTCTATAGCCCATACTCATTCTGTTTTCTTTTTACTTTTCTTTGTTCCTGAAGAATAATATGCCTCTACATTCATTTCTAACTTCTCATTCATTGGCTGTTTTTTATGCCTTTTCCCTTTAGTTTATATTGTGATTCTTTCTACTCTGTGGACCTTTAGACAGAGATCCCTGAGAGCCTTAGCAAGAACTATTTATAGCTCTTGCCTCTGAATGTAACAAAGGTGCAAATACAGTTCTCACTATAATAAGCCTGGCTTCTTTCATGTACATGCCTATCACAGTATAAATCTCTTGATCTACAAGTAATATGAATCTCAAAATGTACAAGCCTTGTTATCCTGGGCAAGTCAGATTTACACCTCAGGTTTTTTTTTTTTTTTGGCAAATAACGATACTGATCCTATCTAATCCATAAATTATTGTGATTCTCAAATATATTTTTATTAGAAGTAATTTATAACAGGGATATAATAAAATCTCTATTTTGCTATTATTACAACTATGTCACAGACATAAATACAGATTTGCAACTCTTTTTTTTTTTGCAATAAATCTTCAAAAGGTTTTAGTGGTTTTGTAGAAGTCTTCCTCAACATCTCTTCTATTCAAGGAAATGTCAGTATTAGACCTCTGAGTTTAAGGTGAAGGTTTTGAATTTCTAACTTAAGTAAAATAAAATTTTGAAAAATCAGACTGTTATAAACAATGCAAAATTTTAGCACGTAACTTAAAAAAGCTACATTTTAATTATCTCAGGTCAATTTTTATGTTTGCAATTTTAAAAGTCTCCACTCTTCTCTAAGATGGTCTCCATGCATTTAGCATTAATATATGTTTGATGGTTTTAATATTGTTGGGGCTACAAGAGTCTTATTTATCTGAAGCCATATTGCTCACACACAGGAATTCAGATTATCTTAAAAGCATTCTGTTAAGTTGTTTAGACATTTTTATATTTATTTGTGGGCATTTTGACTCAAAATTCAACTGAAATTAACAGTACTTTTAAATTTAAACATTTTTTCAAAATCATAATTTATGGATGTGTTTGAATCTTTTCCCTAAATATTCCATTTTATTTTGCAAATCATTGGGAACTAATGCAAGTATTTTTCAGAAAAAAAGAAACAAGCTCTTTCAGATTCTAATAGAGCCACAGATAAATTACTTTGGCTAGTGGTTTCATAGATTTCTAACTTAACATCCTAAAATCAATTAAATTCAAAAGAGACTTAGTCCATCAAGAAGTGGTTGGTGAATTTCAAAAGGAGATTCACTGTCTTCGTCACACTTTACTGATAACCCTTAGTATCACTTGTTGTGGGGCAATCTAACACTGTCTCGTGGTATAACAGTTATTACCTTTGGCTGTCCTTTAGTGGTTCCTAAAGAGCTTTGGTGAAAACAACGGGAAAAAAAAGTGTGCTATGTCCGCATCTTGAAACTGCATCAGATGTAAGGAGGTGTGACGTGTGCTTGGGGAGGAGCGATTTTCATTCTTCAGAGTGATTCTAGGGAAAACATAAGGTTCAGAACTGCTTTGCCAGATTTGGACAGGACCAAGCCTGTGATGATAATTTCTGTTTAGAAATACTTTATCATCTGTATTAGATAATTCAAAGGAGTTAGTGTTATGTTTGTAAGGTACAATAATGGCATTGTAATTGTAAAAGACAATTATTTATATTTTTTAGAAATGCATAGACGTGAAATGACATTGTGTCTGGAATTCATCCCTAAAACATTTTAGCAAAGAATAACATGAACAAAAGGTGTTGAATAAAGTAAATATGGCAAAATATTTGTAACTGATGAATCTGGGTGTAGAATATGTTAGACTGATAAATTATGCTGTTGTTTTACGTATTTAAACATGCATAAACATAAAAAGTATGCAGTTTACCCTCATTATTTGTGAATTCAATGTCTGTCCACTTGCCACAATATGTTTATAATAAGAAAACCAGTACTCTTGTGACTTTGCTGTCATTTACAGATTTGCAGTCTTGAAAAATCTGAGTCCCTCAACAACATACTTTCTCAGCTGAGAATAAACAAGACAATGCTCTGCTATCTTGATTCAGCTCTCATATCAATGGTTTTATGTAGTTAGTGCCATGTTTTCCACATTTTTGTGTTTTGTTGGTGATTCTGCTGTTGAAAATACTCCTTAAGTGTATTGCTGAAGTGCAAGTTAGATTTTCTAAGTGCAAAAAGGTTGTGAGGTGCACTATGGAAAACTATATACATGCTCAATAGGAAAGCTTTGTTCAGGCAAAACTTACAGTGCTGTTAGCCTAGAATTCAATGTTAAGCAATGATACACATTAAATAAGCTTTCTTGAGATAGAAAAACACATAAAACACAGTTATGTATTGATGTACTGAGGAAACATATGGCTTACAGGGCCCTAACCCTATTTTTATCCTAGGAAAAATTGTTTACTATATGCTAATTTACTGTTTGTGGTGAATTTATAGAACAGAACTGCCTTGAATAAGGACTGACTGTACATATTAAGTGCCTAGATTACTTATTCACTCAAAAATTTTCTAACTCTCTAAGGAGTCAACATAAAATATAAAATAGCACACAGTTTATTATGGTATTAGTGACATCACTGATAGGAGTTAAAGGAGACAGAGGAAAGTCAAAATGGTTAGGGGTATATGAGGAACCAAGACCAGAAAACTGGGGACAAACATCACTACTCTCCATCACTGTTTCCTCTGGACATCATCTGATAAATAATGTCTTCACAATCCATCATTTGCCCTATCATCACTTCTAGACTTTCTAAATAATTCCCTAAATATTCTTCTCATCTGCAGTATTGTCTTTCTCCCATTCATTCTATTGACAAAGGCTATCATTATGCACAACTTACAACTGCCACCCTGGTTAACATCGTTCAATGCCTCCAAAGGACTCATGAGGATTATTAACCTCAGTCAAGAATGTGTTCAGGAGACCAAGACCGCATGTAATTGTATGCAAAATGTTGAAACACTTCTAAGTGACTCCCATTCCCACTGGAGAGGATATACAGCTTTTTACTAGTTCTGCAAGAAGTCTTGATCACATATCCTTATCAAAAATATAAAAGCCAACATGCTTGACAAAGTTCACACACTTCCATAATGTCATTCCTGCTACATGTCTAGACTTCTCTCTCATTACTCCGTGTTTATGCTGCAGGAACATTAAACTGCTTGTAGTCCCCAGCACATGCCATGGTTGTGCTTATGATAAGCACACTGGAATAATTTTTAATTACATGTTACTACACTTTACTTGGCTATGCCATCCTCATTCTTGAGGACAGCATTATCCAAAATTAAAAGTGGATTAATGGGCTAAACTAAGTAACAAAAAAAATCAGTATAGCTGAGCAGAGAGGGGAAGGATGCAATAGTAGGAAATGATGTCAGAATATCAGAGAGGTACTGAGGAGCCAGATGATGTGGAGTTTTGTAAACTGGTGTAGAAAGTTTCAATTTTATTGCTGTGTAATGAAGGGCCATTAGAAGGGTTGAATAAGAGAGTCCAATGTGAACTGATTCTCAAGTTTAAAAGCATCATTCTGATGTACAGATAATAGACAATGAGTGAAATGACGGGCTGAAGTAAAGAGATAAACTAGGAGGATATTGCAACAAACCATTCAAATGACAGTCATTTAACAAGGAAAGTATCAGTAAAGCTGGAAAGAAGTAGCTTTCTGAATTTAGACTGGATTATGTTTTGGAGGTCAAGTTGTCAGGGCATACTGATGTAGAGGGCATACCAGATGTGGGAACAATGGAATTCTTAGATTCTGACTTTAGTAATTGGATGGAGGATTTTACCATTTACTAAGAGGAGAGACCAGAAAGGAAACATGACTCCCAATAGTCTGGGCTGGAATATTCAGTGAAAGGTAATAAGCATGACATAGATAAATAACCCATAAGGAAGAATGGATTTCTATGGGAGCAGATTGGGTTTATATTTAAACATGTTATGTTTTAGATATTTGTGAATATTTAGTTCCAGAAATATATTTTTAATTCTAGGGAAGTTTTGTTTTCACAGAAAATTAGGAAACCAGCTTTAAAAGCAATATTCTTACCCTGATGATGTTTATGAAATGAGTCTGTGGACATAATAAACTACTATGGGTTTGAATACATATCAAGAAAAAAGGATTAACATAATTAACTTACATTAGAAACTTCATCTTCAAAATAAACAATTACTCCCCTTTTTTGTTTTTTTTTGGCTGCAGGAACATTAAACTGCTTGTAGTCCCCAGCACATGCCATGGTTGTGCTTATGATAAGCACACTGGAATAATTTTTAATTACATGTTACTACACTTTACTTGGCTATGCCATCCTCATTCTTGAGGACAGCATTATCCAAAATTAAAAGTGGATTAATGGGCTAAACTAAGTAACAAAAAAAATCAGTATAGCTGAGCAGAGAGGGGAAGGATGCAATAGTAGGAAATGATGTCAGAATATCAGAGAGGTACTGAGGAGCCAGATGATGTGGAGTTTTGTAAACTGGTGTAGAAAGTTTCAATTTTATTGCTGTGTAATGAAGGGCCATTAGAAGGGTTGAATAAGAGAGTCCAATGTGAACTGATTCTCAAGTTTAAAAGCATCATTCTGATGTACAGATAATAGACAATGAGTGAAATGACGGGCTGAAGTAAAGAGATAAACTAGGAGGATATTGCAACAAACCATTCAAATGACAGTCATTTAACAAGGAAAGTATCAGTAAAGCTGGAAAGAAGTAGCTTTCTGAATTTAGACTGGATTATGTTTTGGAGGTCAAGTTGTCAGGGCATACTGATGTAGAGGGCATACCAGATGTGGGAACAATGGAATTCTTAGATTCTGACTTTAGTAATTGGATGGAGGATTTTACCATTTACTAAGAGGAGAGACCAGAAAGGAAACATGACTCCCAATAGTCTGGGCTGGAATATTCAGTGAAAGGTAATAAGCATGACATAGATAAATAACCCATAAGGAAGAATGGATTTCTATGGGAGCAGATTGGGTTTATATTTAAACATGTTATGTTTTAGATATTTGTGAATATTTAGTTCCAGAAATATATTTTTAATTCTAGGGAAGTTTTGTTTTCACAGAAAAATTAGGGAAACCAGCTTTAAAAGCAATATTCTTACCCTGATGATGTTTATGAAATGAGTCTGTGGACATAATAAACTACTATGGGTTTGAATACATATCAAGAAAGATTCATATTTAATTAGAATTATTCACACAATGCTTCAGACTTCATTCTTATTGAACTTTTGTAAGTACTGATGGTAGGGATTTATATACACCCTAACCTAAGTCATTACAATTAATCTATTTTAAACCACTGACTTTCTAATGAATAAAAAACAAATCCTTAACAAAATCTTTTAGTTATTATAGGCTGTAATTCAAAAATCTTGTCAATGAAAGAGGATAAATAGCTATAATTCTGAATCTTGAATACAGATAACAGAACTTGGCCTTTCATTTTTCTAATAAATGTGGAGTAGATAGTTTGACTTACCATAGTCCAACAGTTAAAGGCAAAGGAGCAAGGGAAAAAAAATACCCAAATGAACACAAGTTCCAAAAAATAGTAAGGAGAGATAAGTCAGCCTTCTTACATGAACAATGCAAGAAACAGAGAGAAAAAATAGAATGGAAAAGACTAACGATCTCTTAAGAAAATTAGAGATACCACAGGAAATTTTCATGCAAAGATGAGCACAATAAAGGACAGAAATGTTAAGGGTGTAACAGAAGCAGAAGAGATTAAGAAGAGATGAGAAGAATGCACAGAAGAAGTAAACAAAAAAGATCTTAATGAGTAGATAACCATTATGATCACTTACCTAGAGCCAGACTTCCTGGAGTGTGAAGTCAAATGAGCTTTATAAAGCATCACTACAAAAAAAGGTAGTGTAGGTGTTGCAATTACAGCTGAATTATTCCAAATCCTTCAAGATGATGCTTTAAAAGTGCTGTACTCAATATGCTAGCAAATTTGGAAAACTCAGCAGTGGCCACAGGACTGGAAAAAGTCAGTTTTCATTCTAATTCTAAAGGAAAACTCTCAGTCTACCACACAATTGCATTAATCTCAGATGCTAGCAAAATTATGCTCACCATCCTTCTAGGTGGGCTTCAATAGTATGTGAAACAAGAATTTCCAGATGTATAACCTGGATTTAGAAAAGGCAGAGAAACCAGAGATCAAATTGTCAACATCTGCTAGATCATAGAAAGAGCAAGGGAATTCCAGAAAAATAACAACTTCTGCTTCATTGAGTACGTTAAACCCCTTGACTGTGTGTATCAAAACAAATTGTTCAAAATTCTTCAAGAATACCAGACCACCTTACCTGCCTCCTGAGAAATCTGTATGTAGGTCAACAAGGAGCAGTAAGAACTGGACATGTAACAACAGACTGGTTCCAAATTGGGAAAGGAGTACATCACAGCTTATATTGTCACCCTGCTTATTTAACTTATTTGCAGAGTAGATCATGGAAAATGACAGCCTGGATGAAGCACAAGTTGGTGTCAAAACTGCTGGGAGAAATATCAATAACCTCAGGAATGCAGATGACACTACCATTATGGCAGAAAGCCAAAAGTAACTCAAGAGTCTGTTGATGAAGGTGAAAAGAGTGAACAAAGTTAAAAATCAACATTTAAAAAAATAGCATCATGGCACCTGGTCCCATCACTTCATGGCAAATAGGTGGGCAAACAATGTAAAGAGTGACAGACTATTTTCTTGGGCTCCAAAATCACTGCAGATGGTTACTGAAGCCCTATTAAAAAAACACTTGATCCTAGGAAGACAAGCTATGACAAAGCTAGAAAGACGGCATGTTAAAAATCTGAGACATCACTCTGCTGACAATATTCCGTAGAATTAAAGCTACTGTTTTTCCAGTATTCATGTATGGATGTGAGAGTTGGACCACCAAGAAGGCTGAGAACTGAAAAATTGATGTTTTCAAACAGTGGTGCTGGACAAGACTCTTCAGAGTTCCTTGGACTGCAAGGAGATGAAACCAGTCAATCCTAAAGAAAATCAACCATGTATATTTACTGGAAGTGTGATGCTGAAGTTCCAATAATTTGGCTACCTGAGCCAGATTCATATATAATTCAGCTGGATGACATCATTGACTCAGTAGGCATGTGTTTGAGGAAACTGGGAGATAGTGAAGGATAGGGAAGCCGGGCGTGCTGCAGTCCATGGGGTTGCAAACAGTCAGGTACTACCAAGTGACTGACAACAACTAACTGTCTCAATTTAACTTAACTCCTCCTTAAAGTCTTATCTTCAAACTTAATCACATTCTGAGTACTGGGGGGTCAGGGTTTCAATATCTGAACTTTAAAAGTCTCAGTTCAGCCTGCAGAGTGACCCTTTGTTGAAGGCATTGTCTTTGTCTGCCTGGAAAAACAATCTCCTCTTAACTGTCTGCCCTACTTCTGCCCTTTCTTAAGTCAATTTTCAATATGACAGTCAGAATTTTCCCTTGACACTCTGCTCAAAGGTGTCTACTGGCTTCCCATCTGACCTAGAATGAAAGTTGATGATCAACACAATCTACACTGGCGCAAGTCCTTTCATCTCTTGATATCACATTCTATTATTCTACTCCCAATCCCAGCACTCATCCATAACACTGACTTCCTTGCTGTTTCTTGAACAAGCTTTGTTGTTCCCATCTTAGGACCCTAAAATGTTGTTCCTTTACCTAAAATAATATTCCCACCACATTGCATGGCTATCTGCATTCCTCCCTGCTGGTCTGTACTCAAAACCCATCTTAAGGAGGCCTGTCCTGGTGACCACACATAAAACCTGAATCCTTCTCTAGTGCTTTCTTACTATTTTTCATTATCCTAGCACTTATCTTTTAGAAAATTATATATTTTACTTAGTTAGCTGGTTTATTTTCTGTCTCCCTAAGTTATAAGCTTCTTGAGGGCTGGAATTTTTTACTCAGTCTGGATATTTCAGCACCTAGAGCCATGCATGCAACACAGGTGGTTCAAAAGTATTTGCTGCATGATTTTTCCAGTATTCATGTATGGATGTGAGAGTTGGACCACCAAGAAGGCTGAGAACTGAAAAATTGATGTTTTCAAACAGTGGTGCTGGACAAGACTCTTCAGAGTTCCTTGGACTGCAAGGAGATGAAACCAGTCAATCCTAAAGAAAATCAACCATGTATATTTACTGGAAGTGTGATGCTGAAGTTCCAATAATTTGGCTACCTGAGCCAGATTCATATATAATTCAGCTGGATGACATCATTGACTCAGTAGGCATGTGTTTGAGGAAACTGGGAGATAGTGAAGGATAGGGAAGCCGGGCGTGCTGCAGTCCATGGGGTTGCAAACAGTCAGGTACTACCAAGTGACTGACAACAACTAACTGTCTCAATTTAACTTAACTCCTCCTTAAAGTCTTATCTTCAAACTTAATCACATTCTGAGTACTGGGGGGTCAGGGTTTCAATATCTGAACTTTAAAAGTCTCAGTTCAGCCTGCAGAGTGACCCTTTGTTGAAGGCATTGTCTTTGTCTGCCTGGAAAAACAATCTCCTCTTAACTGTCTGCCCTACTTCTGCCCTTTCTTAAGTCAATTTTCAATATGACAGTCAGAATTTTCCCTTGACACTCTGCTCAAAGGTGTCTACTGGCTTCCCATCTGACCTAGAATGAAAGTTGATGATCAACACAATCTACACTGGCGCAAGTCCTTTCATCTCTTGATATCACATTCTATTATTCTACTCCCAATCCCAGCACTCATCCATAACACTGACTTCCTTGCTGTTTCTTGAACAAGCTTTGTTGTTCCCATCTTAGGACCCTAAAATGTTGTTCCTTTACCTAAAATAATATTCCCACCACATTGCATGGCTATCTGCATTCCTCCCTGCTGGTCTGTACTCAAAACCCATCTTAAGGAGGCCTGTCCTGGTGACCACACATAAAACCTGAATCCTTCTCTAGTGCTTTCTTACTATTTTTCATTATCCTAGCACTTATCTTTTAGAAAATTATATATTTTACTTAGTTAGCTGGTTTATTTTCTGTCTCCCTAAGTTATAAGCTTCTTGAGGGCTGGAATTTTTTTTACTCAGTCTGGATATTTCAGCACCTAGAGCCATGCATGCAACACAGGTGGTTCAAAAAGTATTTGCTGCATGAATTTATAGATTTTCAGTGTAGCAGTAAAATAGCTCCCACTATAAGAATTCAACCTGATATGTATTTGTATGAGGGCCCCACAGCCTTTCATGCATCTCGCTGCCATGACTCTTATATATATAATAGATAAAAATAACAGAAAATTAAAGGAGCAAATTGGAAGGCAGTACACTCAGGCATTTCAGAAAGGATTCCCAGAGTGATATTCCCATTTTGATGTTTAAGAGAAAAAATATTCATTCATTCAGCAATGATTTATTATTATTAATGTGCCAATTACTCATTAAAAGCTGGGTTGGAGGACAGATAAGACCTTGGCTTTGTCTAGGAAGGTTGTATGGTCTATCATTTTCCTTCTATTTGTTTTGAGACTGTAATTCACAGTTCTGCATAGTTTTGAGAAAGAAAGAAAAGGCTGAAAAGGAGGCAGAGGAAGAAGAAAATGAGAACAGGGAGGAAGAGGAGGCTCAATCACTAGCATGTTAGTAGAACTAAATTTTTAAGCAAACAGAGACATAGAAAGTAATGGATTTCTTAGGAGCTAAACAAGGAAGAGACGGAAGAGATGGACAAGAACAGTGCTCTCTATAAAACCAGCCCTAAAATGATGCTTTGAAGCTTTCTTCAAAGGCCCATACTGTGGCTTACCTTTGTTCTAGGTCTGCATGATCAATATGCAGTTTATTGTAGGAGTACTAGCATAGGAACAAGCCACCCTAATGAGGTTTATGCCTTTCCTACAGTCGGAAGGAGTACACATTATGGAAAAGGACCTTTCAAATGAAGGACAATTCTATACTTACAAATATAGATATCTGAATACACAGTTTGCTATCCTAGTGAGAAGTCTGAGTTTGATTTTCTTTCTGGGCACATGTCTTGTGTGGGGAGCACAGAGACTGACTGGAGGGAAAAAAAGACTTAAACTCAGGGTATGATTATTCCAGGCCCAGTGTTTCCTCACAGGTACATGATAATTGCTGTTAGCAATGTACTTTTCTAAAGTTCAAAGCTACAGCATAAGTAAAATAAATGTTTATAGATATCAGGCCTTACAGCTAGTGAAATTGAAACAAACATTCTTAAGTCGCTCCTTAGAGATGCACACAATTAATTGAAGACAGATAATTGCATGTGTAATGGCTTCTTGTACACTAACTACCTGTTTACAAATCAAATTATTCAATTTGGAGTCTCCAGTGTGTGCTGTCCATGCTCGATTAACCCCTTATGGCTATGCATAAACACCTAGTTTGTGAAGATGCGGCCTTAATATTTGTAAGATCATTTAGCTTATAATTTAAATTTAAATGTGTGAAGTAAAAATCCATAATTCTTTCCTAAGTAAAGAGATGTGGCATATCAAGTATTACTCTGAGTCATTTGCTATTATTGTTGGAGGCTCACAGGTTTATTTGTAAGATTTTCTAGGAAGGTTGTATGGTCTATCATTTTCCTTCTATTTGTTTTGAGACTGTAATTCACAGTTCTGCATAGTTTTGAGAAAGAAAGAAAAGGCTGAAAAGGAGGCAGAGGAAGAAGAAAATGAGAACAGGGAGGAAGAGGAGGCTCAATCACTAGCATGTTAGTAGAACTAAATTTTTAAGCAAACAGAGACATAGAAAGTAATGGATTTCTTAGGAGCTAAACAAGGAAGAGACGGAAGAGATGGACAAGAACAGTGCTCTCTATAAAACCAGCCCTAAAATGATGCTTTGAAGCTTTCTTCAAAGGCCCATACTGTGGCTTACCTTTGTTCTAGGTCTGCATGATCAATATGCAGTTTATTGTAGGAGTACTAGCATAGGAACAAGCCACCCTAATGAGGTTTATGCCTTTCCTACAGTCGGAAGGAGTACACATTATGGAAAAGGACCTTTCAAATGAAGGACAATTCTATACTTACAAATATAGATATCTGAATACACAGTTTGCTATCCTAGTGAGAAGTCTGAGTTTGATTTTCTTTCTGGGCACATGTCTTGTGGGGGGAGCACAGAGACTGACTGGAGGGAAAAAGACTTAAACTCAGGGTATGATTATTCCAGGCCCAGTGTTTCCTCACAGGTACATGATAATTGCTGTTAGCAATGTACTTTTCTAAAGTTCAAAGCTACAGCATAAGTAAAATAAATGTTTATAGATATCAGGCCTTACAGCTAGTGAAATTGAAACAAACATTCTTAAGTCGCTCCTTAGAGATGCACACAATTAATTGAAGACAGATAATTGCATGTGTAATGGCTTCTTGTACACTAACTACCTGTTTACAAATCAAATTATTCAATTTGGAGTCTCCAGTGTGTGCTGTCCATGCTCGATTAACCCCTTATGGCTATGCATAAACACCTAGTTTGTGAAGATGCGGCCTTAATATTTGTAAGATCATTTAGCTTATAATTTAAATTTAAATGTGTGAAGTAAAAATCCATAATTCTTTCCTAAGTAAAGAGATGTGGCATATCAAGTATTACTCTGAGTCATTTGCTATTATTGTTGGAGGCTCACAGGTTTATTTGTAAAATTTGTGTTTAAACAAGTTCTCTATGTAAGGGACTTCCATTCTAAAGTGTATGAAAACATGCTTTATAAAACCTTGAAAAAGGCAGTTTTCTAAAAGCATTTGAGAACCTTGACCAAGCTTCTCTAAAGAACTGCTGCCAAGCATGAAAAGCAGGTGTGTTAGAAATACTCATGCAATGACTTCGTCATCTGAATGTCACTGAACATGCTATGGAAAGAGCCATGGAAAATAAACAAAGAGAAGGAGATGTGATTCTTGCACATAACACATGACTGGATGCATAGGATACACAATGCTAAGGCTGTGGAAGGGATGGACGTGGCGCTGAGCTCCAACCCTGTGACACACAGACTCTAAAGCCAGCTCCGTACCTCAGGAAACAAGCAAACAACACTTGAGTCATCACGTTCATGTTGCCTTAGCTTCCTCATCTATAAAAGCAGATGAACCTAGTACCTTGCTTAGGTAGTAATGTGAGAACACAAAGTCTATCACATTCTAAAAACTCAGAAAGACAAACTCTATTGCCAAGTTAAAGAAAGTAAAAAAAAAAATCTCTTTTTCTATTTTGCCATGACTTAATATCTATCATCTTTACAGATGGGCAAAACAAGATTTAAAAAAAAAAAAAAAGACTCATAAATGGGTTATTAATACCACAAGTACAGTAAGATTCTTTTGCCGGGAGAGGAAAAAAACAGGGTTAAGACTATGATTCTGATTGTTCCCTTGAAGGTTATATGAACAGATGGCTAAATAAATACCAAAATAACAGGGTGAAAGGTCTAATTGCAGAATGCATTTAGTGGATAAAAAATTATATTTGCTACTGTTTTAAGTATCCGAATTTTTTTTTTTTTTTTTAGATTTGAGTTTCAGAGCCAAAAAAAAAAAAAAAAGCCTTTGATGGAAGAATATGGTAAACACCAGGACAAAAAAATAATTTGAGGGTTTTTTTTAAATTGTTATTTCCAATTTGACTTTTCAACGTTAAGAAAAAGTTGAAATGATTCTTCTCTACAGGTAAACACAAAAATCATTGTAGAGCACTTGGGATGGAAACAGAGCACACACTGTTTTTATATTGTCATTTAAATAGGTTCTGTTCAATAATGGAATTTAGTTTGCTTTTTAGTGGTAGTAAATAAAAATAGTTATCACTGGTATCAGTTCTCCCAGGTGTAGGAGACTTGATAGAATGCTGTTAATGTCTTGAACATTTCTGTTTTTAGTGTTCATTTTGGTGACTGAAAACTGAATTTTTGAATTGGATTCAGTTTCTAGGAATCTATACTCATTTTACTTGGCTTCTGAAATATAATTGGAGTATATGTGAGATTCACAGGCTCGGGAAAAACAAAGCATTTAAATGTGGTTCATTTTCACTTTGGTTACTTCTCTTTTCTTTCCCCTCTCTCCCCTCCCTCCTTTCATTCCCCCTTTTTAACCTTCTTTCTTTCCTCCCTTCCCTCCACTGATGCCCCTTCCTCTTTCCCTTCCCTTTCTCTCTCCTCCACTCCCCCATCTTTACTTTTTTATATGTGTATTTCCAAAGATGAATAAGCAGTATTTCCTATTTGTATTGTTTTCTTAAGAGGAAGAAATACTTGAAGATGTCATTTTTTCATTACTGACAACTTATTCCCATGATGATTTTTGACTACCCATGTTTAATATCTACAGTAAATTAAATAGAAAAGACAATCTTTTATTACAAAAATGAATGTGGAACTGCCAAACTCTAATTGCCTATGCCCCTATTTTTGTGGTTAGAGAACATATATTGAAGAATAAACATACATCTGTTACATGCTTTGAACTGTTCTTTGGGACTTACACTCCCGATGGTAACTGCACATTTCCAGCAGTGATCCAAGGTATAAGGCTTCTGTGGTCCTTACGCTTCACAGCATTTTTCTGACTCTAATAGACAGCCTTTCTCCATGCTCAGCAGTCTGTCTCTTTCTTGTGAATGCCTTGGGTGGTAAGCTGTAGTGTATGTTAGACACTTAACACTAGAAAAGGATATGACTGTAATTCCACAGTATGTAAGAGGATCTATGGAAATATTACAAATTGATCAAGTATCCATTATTGGAAAGATGGTATTATATTAAAGGAGTCATTCAGAATAGTAGGCAGTTGGCTCTATTTCTCTCTGAAATAATGAGAAATACACGGGCAAAAACATCTCATTTATTCCATCTGTCTCATTTAGCAACCATTTCATGCCTTTGTAGTATAATTCATTTTGCCCTTTCATTTCTTTTTAAGATAAATGTTACTTAGAACATGGTGGTAATGTAGAGTAAAATAGTGTATGTGAGAAAATTGAGGCATAAAACTGGCAAACAGCTATCTTAAAAATATTGTGAAAGAAAAAATGGATACTTACAGAAAATTTATATTGGCAGAGTCAACATTTCTTTTAAAATGTGGCTCAGTTTTCTACAGACAGTAAAATGTGACTAGTTGCCAAAGGTCCTATTGTTAATAAATATGAGAAAATTCACAGAAGTGCAGAGTAATGGCAAGGGTCTGAATTCTCTGAAACAGCGTGGAATCACAGAATTTGACTCTTGCTTTTTTTTTTTCCCTTCCCAAAAGAAAATGGGATAGTGGAATTTCCTTATATTTTTATGTCTGTTCTGCAGGTGAATATGTTAAGAAACAATATTCCTTAAACCAACAGAAAGAAAAAATATCACCAAGGTATCTAATCTACAGAGATCTTATTGGACGTTTTCTTTTTTTTTTAGAGGAAGAAATACTTAAGACATTTATCTGACAACTTATTCCCATGATGATTTTTGACTACCCATGTTTAATATCTACAGTAAATTAAATAGAAAAGACAATCTTTTATTACAAAAATGAATGTGGAACTGCCAAACTCTAATTGCCTATGCCCCTATTTTTGTGGTTAGAGAACATATATTGAAGAATAAACATACATCTGTTACATGCTTTGAACTGTTCTTTGGGACTTACACTCCCGATGGTAACTGCACATTTCCAGCAGTGATCCAAGGTATAAGGCTTCTGTGGTCCTTACGCTTCACAGCATTTTTCTGACTCTAATAGACAGCCTTTCTCCATGCTCAGCAGTCTGTCTCTTTCTTGTGAATGCCTTGGGTGGTAAGCTGTAGTGTATGTTAGACACTTAACACTAGAAAAGGATATGACTGTAATTCCACAGTATGTAAGAGGATCTATGGAAATATTACAAATTGATCAAGTATCCATTATTGGAAAGATGGTATTATATTAAAGGAGTCATTCAGAATAGTAGGCAGTTGGCTCTATTTCTCTCTGAAATAATGAGAAATACACGGGCAAAAACATCTCATTTATTCCATCTGTCTCATTTAGCAACCATTTCATGCCTTTGTAGTATAATTCATTTTGCCCTTTCATTTCTTTTTAAGATAAATGTTACTTAGAACATGGTGGTAATGTAGAGTAAAATAGTGTATGTGAGAAAATTGAGGCATAAAACTGGCAAACAGCTATCTTAAAAATATTGTGAAAGAAAAAATGGATACTTACAGAAAATTTATATTGGCAGAGTCAACATTTTTTTTAAAATGTGGCTCAGTTTTCTACAGACAGTAAAATGTGACTAGTTGCCAAAGGTCCTATTGTTAATAAATATGAGAAAATTCACAGAAGTGCAGAGTAATGGCAAGGGTCTGAATTCTCTGAAACAGCGTGGAATCACAGAATTTGACTCTTGCTTTTTTTTTTTCCCTTCCCAAAAGAAAATGGGATAGTGGAATTTCCTTATATTTTTATGTCTGTTCTGCAGGTGAATATGTTAAGAAACAATATTCCTTAAACCAACATAAAGAAAAAAAATATCACCAAGGTATCTAATCTACAGAGATCTTATTGGACAAAATGGAATTGATGTTTTCCATATCCTCCCAAAATTAAGAAATGAAACCTGGACTTGTGCATGTTTAGCTACCACTTATCATTGTGTATCAGGATTTCTTAGTCCTAAAATGTGTTCTGTGATCTGACAGAGACAATATTGTGTTCATCTTAATCTGGAAGCAGCATCCATTGCAAGTGAAAGCATTTTCAATGCACAAGTGACAGTGCATGTTCTCTGTGTTTCTCCATGCAAAACAATATACTGTAAGGAGTCAGAGACTCAGATATTCTGACAGAATTGGAGAAATCCTAGTTTTGTATAAGTTCTGGGAAACATTCTGTTAGTAAAGATTTTCTATAACTTCAGTTTTCTAGGTAAAGCAGTGCATTTACCATATACCTTTCCAGATCTACAAATACAGTCAGATCATTTTAAGCTAAATTTATTAGAAAAAATCAATAATAAGGCACTTTGGCTTACTATTTTAGCATATAAACTTGCAACATGTATATCTAATATGTGAAAAGTCATTAACAACAGAAGACATTTAGTATTAAAATCATAGAAGGAAAGGTAAAATTTGCATCAAAAAAATTATAGTTTAAGCTATGTGTTATCATTATAAACACCAATTTTCCTGCTGTAATTCAAACAGATGAAGAACATGAGAACATTTACTTAGCTATTATATGATAGATAGCATATAAATATTCACCTTAGCGGAACTAAGATGATCAGTAATTTACTTTTGTTATTATGTCTCTAAAATTCAATAAAAATATTTTTTCAAAGGAACATTTAAATGTTTATTTCTGGATATACTTGTATTGACTTTCTCTAATATTTTAAGAACTTTTATATTTTTCATTTTTCTAATTGCCTTTTTCTCTTATTGAAGTATATTTGACTTAACAATATTGTGTTAGTTGTACAACAGAATGATTCAATATTTTTACAGCTTATGATTCATATAAAGTTATTATAAAATACTGACAATATGCCCTGTACTATATGCTACATTCATATTTATTTTATACCTAATTGTCTGCATCTCTTAGTCCCCTCCACCAATATTGCTCTTCTCCTCACCTTTCTCCCCACAGATAACCACTACTGTGTTCCTGTATCTATGAGTCTGTTTCTGTTTGGTAACATTCAACACTTTACTTTTAGATTCCATGTATAAGTTAAAATATGCAGTACCTAGCTTTCTCTTTCTAACTTATTTAACTGAGCATAATACCCCCAAGGTCCATATTGTTGGAAATGGCAAAAGTTCACTTTGTTTTTGATTGAGTAACATTATACTGTGTGTATATATACATCTTCTTTACTCACTCACTTCTTTACTCATTTCTTTACTCACTTGGTAAGGCTGATTTCATACCTTGGTTGTTATAAACAATGTTACTATGAACAGTGGAGGTCATATATCTTTTCAAAGTTAAATATGTACTCAGAATTCAAAGTGCTGGATTATAAGATAGTTTTACTTTAAATTTTTGAGGAACCTCAAAATCTTTGAGCTTGGAGCAATATTTCTGAGATGGCTTCACTTTCCCCCTGGAATAAATGTCCCTTGGCCTTTTAATTTTAGCATATAAACTAAGAAAAATTTGTGAAAAGTCATTAACAACAGAAGACATTTAGTATTAAAATCATAGAAGGAAAGGTAAAATTTGCATCAAAAAAATTATAGTTTAAGCTATGTGTTATCATTATAAACACCAATTTTCCTGCTGTAATTCAAACAGATGAAGAACATGAGAACATTTACTTAGCTATTATATGATAGATAGCATATAAATATTCACCTTAGCGGAACTAAGATGATCAGTAATTTACTTTTGTTATTATGTCTCTAAAATTCAATAAAAATATTTTTTCAAAGGAACATTTAAATGTTTATTTCTGGATATACTTGTATTGACTTTCTCTAATATTTTAAGAACTTTTATATTTTTCATTTTTCTAATTGCCTTTTTCTCTTATTGAAGTATATTTGACTTAACAATATTGTGTTAGTTGTACAACAGAATGATTCAATATTTTTACAGCTTATGATTCATATAAAGTTATTATAAAATACTGACAATATGCCCTGTACTATATGCTACATTCATATTTATTTTATACCTAATTGTCTGCATCTCTTAGTCCCCTCCACCAATATTGCTCTTCTCCTCACCTTTCTCCCCACAGATAACCACTACTGTGTTCCTGTATCTATGAGTCTGTTTCTGTTTGGTAACATTCAACACTTTACTTTTAGATTCCATGTATAAGTTAAAATATGCAGTACCTAGCTTTCTCTTTCTAACTTATTTAACTGAGCATAATACCCCCAAGGTCCATATTGTTGGAAATGGCAAAAGTTCACTTTGTTTTTGATTGAGTAACATTATACTGTGTGTATATATACATCTTCTTTACTCACTCACTTCTTTACTCATTTCTTTACTCACTTGGTAAGGCTGATTTCATACCTTGGTTGTTATAAACAATGTTACTATGAACACTGGAGGTCATATATCTTTTCAAAGTTAAATATGTACTCAGAATTCAAAGTGCTGGATTATAAGATAGTTTTACTTTAAATTTTTGAGGAACCTCAAAATCTTTGAGCTTGGAGCAATATTTCTGAGATGGCTTCACTTTCCCCCTGGAATAAATGTCCCCTTGGCTAGAGGAGGCCTCAGAGCCTTTGGATTTGGAGCTTCTCTTCTGAACTGGCTTTGCTTTCCCAGGTGCACAGGCACCCTAGCACTGGCGGCCTCCTACTTAGTGGGGAGCTGTGCACGAGCATGAGGGGCTGGGGCAGGAGTCCAGTGTGGGCAGGGAGTGTACTACGGTGGTCCTGGCAGGCGAGCCACCGTCCAGGGCAATTTTCAACTGCCTTCCACCGTGCAGGGACTAGGAGCAAGTGTGTGTGCGAGCTTCTAAAAGTGGCCTCTCAGTTTCCTACAGCTCTCCAGTGAGACTTACTGGATTTCAAACCAGCTAAGGGGCTTAGCTTCCTGGTGTCAGTGCCAGGGTGGCAGCACCTAATGTGGGGTTTTGACCCTTGCTTCTTAGGGAAGATTTTGTGATAAACCTTTCCTCTTCTGGGTCACCTGTTAGCAGTAAGGGTCCTGACTAGAATTGTTTCTCCTCCCCTCAACCCATCACACTCTGTGTGGTTCTTTCTTTACAGGTTTAGTTGTAGATGAGACATTTTGCTAGTCTTAGGGTCATTCTCTCCAAGAGTTGGTCGCTATATACAACTATAGTTTTGATATGTTCCTGGGGGGAGGTGAGCTCAGGGTCTTCTTCATCTGACATCTTGATCCTACTTCCATTTTTCCTTTTTTTAAAATAAATGACTTAGTTCTCCTTGTATAATTCTTTTTCATGGGGGAAGATTTTACATTCAGAAACGTTCGTCATTTTCCACTTGTTTGCAAACAGAAAAGATTCTTGTTACTTTTCTCTCTTCAATGATTCTAAATCTTCCGTCAGAATCTAAGTTGTTTACAAAAATAATATAAAAGCACTATTCACCAATCACTGGTTTAGGTAATGATGTTACTTTTCTCTATTTTAGGTTGTTTAACCATGATTTTCAGAGCAAACAATGCTGAAGATTTTCAGGAGAGAAGTATGCTTTGTGCATAATAAAGAAAAATTCGATGAGGTGGGCTCACGGGATGAAAATATTTTGAGAAAAATAATAGTGATATTTTGTTTTCTGACTGCACCTAATGGGTTCAAGTGAACACACCCTTTGGCATGTTTCTAGTCTCTCCAAGTCATTTTTATTCTATTCTGCCATCATAAAAGTATTACAATTTCTAGTATCATTTCCCCAAAAGGGATTTTTTACCCATTGTGTGTTTGTTAGTCACTCAGTTGTGTCCAACTCTTTGCAACACTATGGACTGTAACCCACCAGGATTCTCTGTCCATGGAATTCTCCAGGCAAGAATACTGGAGTGGGTTGCCATTTCTTTCTCCAGGGGATCATCTCAACCCAGAAATCAAACCTGAGTCTCCTGCATTGCAGGCAGGATTTTTATCATCTGAGTCAAGAGGGAAGCCCCATTACTTTATAATATTTGGAAAACAATATAATTCTTTAACATATCAATAAATATTTTTTGAAGAAGAATAATCTTCTCTTATTTTCCAGTGAAAAAGTGGAGGTTAATTATATTCTAAAATATCCCTATGAGTCATGAAACAGCTTGATAACCTTGAAGCCTTAACAAGGGTAAGTAAAATGAATGTAATATTTTTAAGGTACGAACTTTTCATCACCAACCATTATTTATCAAAAGCAACAGTGATGGGTGAGCAAGTACCTAAAAACAAAGTGTGGAAATGGTCTCTGAGAAATATTCTGCAAACATATTAGAAATAGAGGCATAGTGATAAAAGTATAAGTTTGTTATTAATTGTAAGAAAATAACTGACAATATTTTAAGAGTACCGAGGTAGCTAATTTATGCTCTTCACAATCTGAGATAGCTTAGAGAAAAGCACTAAAAGCAAGGAATCTCTGGCCACAGATTCTCTTGAGTAACCTTTCTGATACCCAGGGCCAGTTTTGTGGAAGATGATTTTTCCACTGACTGGGGTGGAGCAGGGCGGGGAGGTTCAGGATGATTCAAGCTCAATGATGGGAGCTGTGAAGAGAGGAAGTTTCCTTTGCTCTCCACTCATCTCCTGCTGTGCAACCCAGTTCCTAATATGCCAAAGAAGTTGAGGACCCCTGTTCTAAAGGGCACAAAGAAACATTTAAAATCTGTATATGAGCACTACTGGATTTGCTATTTCATTTCCACTCTGGATTTTCAGAATTTTTCACTTATCACATTCTAATCCACTGCTTCTTTTACTTAAAAAAAATATACTTACCACTTTTAAAGAAAAAAAGTGTCATGAACCTATAGTATTGACATAAGATATTTAAGTTACAATGATACTTAAAATGGTAGAAAAATAAAATGAGATGTAAGTCCTTTATGGTTATAGTTCTTACAAAATTATAAAGTCAAACCATTTTACAATTTAAATATAAAGACAACAGAATCCAAATTAAGAATGTCAGTTTTGTTTGACAAATGGTGTTTTACTAAAATTGCCTTTCAAAGTATGAATAGTAGCTTTTAGGCACTGGCTCATCCAAACTGTTATAAAATTTTCAATTTCAAACTATGCCAAAACTTGTACATGTGGTCTCACGACACCAGTTACTGTCCTCCTGGTCTGAATTATGTTGTCTCCACTCTTTTCTTCCCCCTTATAAGCTTGTGACACAGAAGTACAACTGTCAACTCAATTAAATAATGAATACAAATGTAGCCTCTTAAATAGAGTAATATTTGGTATCAGACATACAGATGGTTCAATACACACTAATATATACCTTTTAGGGTTTTATTATTGAATACTCAGGGGTATCCAAAAATACACTTGGAAAATCTCAGAGAGCTTCAGAACTCAGTGGAAAGCTATTGAATCAGTTATAAACAAAGCACTGAAAAACATATTTTAAGCAACTACAACCTATCCGACAAAACACACACCATAAAAAATAGACACAGCAAAAATAAGACAAAATATAAAAACAAACAGAATTTTCCAAGCATAGATTATCAAAGCAGTAGAGAAATTTAACAGGAGGTGGGGGAAGATTTGAAAGAATGAGTAATCAGAACATATAAGCATGAAAGCTATAAAACTGCAGCTAAAATGCAGCTCCTTCTACTTGCTTCCCTTGGAGAAATGAAAATAAAAGACAGTTTCAGGGATAAGACTGGAAGGATGATGGAGTCAAACTGAAAGTGGGCCATGTTGGGGACTAATGCACAGTGCCTAGAGCTCAAAGAAGAGTATCCTATTCCATTCAGAATCTAACACAAGTTGAAAGGAGATGTCAAATATGTGCAAAATTTTTTTTTGGAGTTTCAGTCTTTGTCTTTACTGTGAATTGACTTCATCTAAACTTTTCATTCTCTTTTATTTTCTTATTTTTAGCACCACAAAGTGGAATGCTTTACCTATTTTTGCCAACAGAAAAAGAGCTGCCCTGCAGGCGAGACAGACAGACCTAAACTATATGATCTTCCTGCAGAGAAGTATGATTACAGCAGAAACAGAGCCTTCCTGGTGTTCTGCAGGACATTACTTCTGGAGCAGCCCACATTGGTCTTTTTCTTCTGTAGCTACTGAAATGCTAATTCAGTTGTGGTTTATCACAGAAGGTTTGTAGTAATATCAGCATCTTTTTCAACTGGAATCTGTTTTTATGACTTCTCCAAATGTGGCTATTAAGTTGCCTTTTTAATTAATATCACAATTTAAAGCAGATTCAACTGTCAAACATTTCACTGGACAATTCTACTTTCAAACAGACTTTAAATTGAAATAAAATGTGAAGTGATAAAGGAAACTTGTGAGATATCTGTCTTATGTTTGCTATGTGCAAACTCCTAAAAATAGATTCCTTCTTTACCTATGTGAATACATGTCCTGTTTATGAAAATAAAAGCAATCACAAAAATAATAGGATGTAATTATCGTACTTGTGTTTCCTCCTTATGTGTGTGCTTAAATATATTTAATATAGACATAATTTGTGTCCTTTGAATTCTCCCAATTCCCCTGAAATATATATCAGTAGTTTTCATTTTGTTCTACAGCATTTCAACCATAACTAAAACTACTACCACTAAATTTTACCATAAAATACTAGATTTTCAGAGAAACCAAAAAATAAAATATTGAAAAGCTAAACAGAAACATAGTATCTAACTCAGATGCCATTGTTGTTAACATTTTTACTTATACTTTTTTAAGACTTTCCTTTTCCTAAAGATATGTGTATATATTTGCTACTGTTTAATTGCTAACTTGTATTTGCCTCCATGGACTGTGTAGTCCATCAGGCTTCTGTCTCCATGGGATTTTCCAGGCAAGAATAATGGAATGAGTAGTCATTCCCTTCTCCATAAGATCTTCCCAACCCAGAGATCGAACCTGTGTTCCCTGCTTGGCAGGTGGATTCTTTATCACTGACCCTCCGGGAAAGCCCATATCTACATATGCATACTTGTAAAGAAAATTTACTGGTTTCCCTAAAATACTCCCTGGACTCTCAATGATACATGCTTATGGTATCCTTTTCAAAGCATCCATGATGCTCTGCCTGAGAGCTTGCTTTCTTCCCTAGAGACTAGTCCTCAGCAAATAATAATGAGAATTAAAAGATGAAGAGCTCAGCTTAGCTTTCTTAAAATTCAGGTTGAGTGGACTTTAAGATATTGCGGTGGCTCACTTCTATGAGACGTAGGACCCCTCTCAAGGAGAAGAGAGGAGTAGTTAGAGGAAATAAGAGACAAGATGGAGTTTTGAGACTGTCCAAATGATCATCCTATAGGCAAAGAGGATGCCACCAGTATGGTAAGGGAAGCATTAAACCAAGCTACAGATGCCACCAGGGCACTCTGGACTCCAGATGAAAGGAGTCTCCATCTTGGCCAGAGTAACAGATGCTCATAAGCAGGAGGTGGCAGAGGTGCTTTCATACAGCTGGGGCAGGTAGAAATATTTATGAAACCTGGGTGATCCATACATGCTCCTCAGTACCCTAAGGCCTATTTTAACTAAGAATGAACAGTGTAACAACCATGGCTCAAGAAGTCACGATTGCCAAGGGTTTAGGCTCTTAGGAACAAAGTTGTGGGTAAACAACACAAGGTTAGTCCTCCAAACCTTCCAAAGTAGTAACTGACAGTGTGGGGGTCTTAGAATGGAGAAGAGGAGAGGAAGAATATGAATTATGACCCTAAGACAACTGCTAGAGTTGGCATCATCAATCCTTTTCTCATGAAGGGAGGGCCTTGGCAACCATGGTGAAACTGTTCTTTGAACTTGCACTGAGAATTGGTTCTGTAGTCATCAGGCTTACTACTTTTTAAGACTTTCCTTTTCCTAAAGATATGTGTATATATTTGCTACTGTTTAATTGCTAACTTGTATTTGCCTCCATGGACTGTGTAGTCCATCAGGCTTCTGTCTCCATGGGATTTTCCAGGCAAGAATAATGGAATGAGTAGTCATTCCCTTCTCCATAAGATCTTCCCAACCCAGAGATCGAACCTGTGTTCCCTGCTTGGCAGGTGGATTCTTTATCACTGACCCTCCGGGAAAGCCCATATCTACATATGCATACTTGTAAAGAAAATTTACTGGTTTCCCTAAAATACTCCCTGGACTCTCAATGATACATGCTTATGGTATCCTTTTCAAAGCATCCATGATGCTCTGCCTGAGAGCTTGCTTTCTTCCCTAGAGACTAGTCCTCAGCAAATAATAATGAGAATTAAAAGATGAAGAGCTCAGCTTAGCTTTCTTAAAATTCAGGTTGAGTGGACTTTAAGATATTGCGGTGGCTCACTTCTATGAGATGTAGGACCCCTCTCAAGGAGAAGAGAGGAGTAGTTAGAGGAAATAAGAGACAAGATGGAGTTTTGAGACTGTCCAAATGATCATCCTATAGGCAAAGAGGATGCCACCAGTATGGCAAGGGAAGCATTAAACCAAGCTACAGATGCCACCAGGGCACTCTGGACTCCAGATGAAAGGAGTCTCCATCTTGGCCAGAGTAACAGATACTCATAAGGAGGAGGTGGCAGAGGTGCTTTCATACAGCTGGGGCAGGTAGAAATATTTATGAAACCTGGGTGATCCATACATGCTCCTCAGTACCCTAACGCCTATTTTAACTAAGAATGAACAGTGTAACAACCATGGCTCAAGAAGTCATGATTGCCAAGGGTTTAGGCTCTTAGGAACAAAGTTGTGGGTAAACAACACAAGATTAGTCCTCCAAACCTTCCAAAGTAGTAACTGACAGTGTGGGGATCTTAGAATGGATAAGAGGAGAGGAAGAATATGAATTATGACCCCAAGACAACTGCTAGAGTTGGCATCATCAATCCTTTTCTCATGAAGGGAGGGCCTTGGCAACCATGGTGAAACTGTTCTTTGAACTTGCACTGAGAATTGGTTCTGCGCAGGTCAATGGAAGGTCTCCAGAAAATACATTTTTCAGATCTCATACTAAGGAATGATAGCTCAGACTGCCACCTTCCTGAACCCAACACAGCATTTATACTGCAGGCATGCTTTCCCAGGGCTCCTCTCAGTGCATGATTGAGCATGGTGGGTTACTAAAGCCAGCCCTCTAACACCACTGAAGACACCTAATAAGCAGGACTTCCAGTTCACTGAATTTTGGAATTGCACCATTGTTTAAGGTTCTTCCGGTCAGATTCCCTTTTCTTTTCATAGGTATCATACCAATGTATGTCAAATATTCTCCATGCCTATTCTTTCTCCTTCATTTTTATCCTTTATGAGAATTCCTCCAATAAATTTATTGTCATCTTAATTTTAACCTCTCAGATAAACCACATGTGTATTCCATACACTCCCAGAGGGTCTCAGAAGGAACTGAGCTTAGTAGTCCACAAGTATTAATATTAACTTGCACTTTAACATAACCTGTCTTGAAATCTTTCCATTCAATGTTTCATATCTCTGTTATTCAGGCTTTCCTGAAGAAATGGAGCCTGTCTTCCTCTCTTGAGGGTAAGCTGGAATTAATAACATGGGTCTGATAAAGGATTGTAGCATAAATGATGGTATATTCTGCTAAGATCCAGAAAGAGACTATGGCATGCTGTTATGAGCTATGTATTTGAGACCTTCTGGAAGTGGTCCTCTCAGATAACAAGCTG
Source organism: Tragulus kanchil (assembly GCA_022376925.1). Classification (NCBI taxonomy): domain Eukaryota; kingdom Metazoa; phylum Chordata; class Mammalia; order Artiodactyla; family Tragulidae; genus Tragulus; species Tragulus kanchil. The sequence continues at coordinate 35,506,946 of JAIOJX010000004.1, forward strand.
ACATCCTAAGTGCAACCTCAGAGAGATCCTGAGATCCCAACTAGGCCATCTCTGTACTCTTGATTCTCAGGTATTATGTGAGATAATCAAGGTTTGCAGTTTAAAATTCCTTTTCTTTTTTTGCCACTTCTATTGGTCTTTCATTTATCTCCATCTTTGCTCTTTGGCCTGTGTGGGCCTCCCATTGCAGTGGACTCTCTCGTTGCAGAGCACTAGCTCTGGACACATGCACTCCAGAGCGCTGGCTCAAGTTGGACACATTGGTCCAGCCACTCTGCAGCATGTGGGATCTTCCCAGGCCAGGGATTGAACTGGTGCCCCTTGCACTGTAAGGCAGTGTCCTCACCCACTGGACCACCAGCTAAGCCCTAAAATACTATAATTTATGTAATTTTTTTATACAACACATAATCAATACACCCTTACATTTGCCACATATACTGAAATCCTTCAGGATTCATTTCTGGAGGTGTACACATATTCACACACACACAGGTATATGTGGATCTCTCATATAAATAAGCCATTAGTAACAAGATTTATTTCAAAAAACGTCTACAGATACAGCATTATTATTAGTCACTCCACAATGTTCCACTTGAATATCTAATGTGTTTAAGCATGCTCTTTTTTATGACAAATTGGAGATGTTTCTCATTTTTAGGTTCTTATAAACATAGAAAAATGAATATACTAGTTGATAACTACTGAATGAAAATGTAAAACATTTAAATCACTTGTGCCTTATTCTATGACATAATTCATAATTATACTCATGTTACAACTGAAACTAGAGCAAAGGACAGATGGTAAAGTTTTCAAATGATGTATTTTAAAAAAATTATGTAGGGTGCCAAATAATTTATCACCATCACAAATTTCTGTTCATTAACTGCTCCACTGAGACAAGGTCAATGAAATTTGAATGGATAGCTAAAACGAGTAACTGTACTGTCTAAACAGAAGTGTACATTTTCAATTAAAGGGGCAGCAAACAACACCATTGCCACATGTCACTTTAATATTTTAGTTTTATCTTACATATGCTAAAACTTTTTAAGTAGTCACAGAATATTTGTTATTTTTCCACAAAAGAGTAATAAAAGATATATTAATAATGTAAATAATATTCTCTGTATATGCAAATTTCTCCTATTATGTGTGGTTCCTCTGATTCACAGTAGATCTGTTGGAAACAATATTAAACTCAGAGGAATTTTATTGTTAGGTTATTGGAGCATCTCCTGGAAACTAAGGACTGGAATTTACCAGACATGGAAGACAACCAAAGAAAAGGACTCCAGTGCCATCAGTTTTTTAATTTCTTGACTTGCATTTTCTAAATATAGGTAGGGTAATTCTACATCTTAATCTATAGTATTTCTAAGCTACACTATAACAAAATAAGAAAAACATTAACTAAGTAACCAAGTGTCAAACATGCAGTTTCTTAAGACTATCTTATCCTTGGACATTTCTGGAGGTGTACCTACATTAATTCCAAAATCTATAATTTATGTAATTTTTTATACAACACATAATCAATACACCCTTACATTTGCCACATATATTGAAATCCTTCAGGATTCATTTCTGGAGGTGTACACATATTCACACACACACAGGTATATGTGGATCTCTCATATAAATAAGCCATTAGTAACAAGAGTTATTTCAAAAAATGTCTACAGATACAGCATTATTATTAGTCACTCCACAATGTTCCACTTGAATATCTAGTGTGTTTAAGCATGCTCTTTTTTATGACAAATTGGAGATGTTTCTCATTTTTAGGTTCTTATAAACATAGAAAAATGAATATACTAGTTGATAACTACTGAATGAAAATGTAAAACATTTAAATCACTTGTGCCTTATTCTATGACATAATTCATAATTATACTCATGTTACAACCGAAACTAGAGCAAAGGACAGATGGTAAAGTTTTCAAATGATGTATTTTAAAAAAATTATGTAGGGTGCCAAATAATTTATCACCATCACAAATTTCTGTTCATTAACTGCTCCACTGAGACAAGGTCAATGAAATTTGAATGGATAGCTAAAACGAGTAACTGTACTGTCTAAACAGAAGTGTACATTTTCAATTAAAGGGGCAGCAAACAACACCATTGCCACATGTCACTTTAATATTTTAGTTTTATCTTACATATGCTAAAACTTTTTAAGTAGTCACAGAATATTTGTTATTTTTCCACAAAAGAGTAATAAAAGATATATTAATAATGTAAATAATATTCTCTGTATATGCAAATTTCTCCTATTATGTGTGGTTCCTCTGATTCACAGTAGATCTGTTGGAAACAATATTAAACTCAGAGGAATTTTATTGTTAGGTTATTGGAGCATCTCCTGGAAACTAAGGACTGGAATTTACCAGACATGGAAGACAACCAAAGAAAAGGACTCCAGTGCCATCAGTTTTTTAATTTCTTGACTTGCATTTTCTAAATATAGGTAGGGTTATTCTACATCTTAATCTATAGTATTTCTAAGCAACAGTATAACAAAAATAAGAAAAAACATTAACTAAGTAACCAAGTGTCAAACATGCAGTTTCTAAGTGCCAAGCATTCTATCTTATCCTTGGTAATCCTTACAATAGCCCAAAGAGGAGGAAATGGCAACCCACTCCAATACTCTTGCCTGGACAAATCCATGGACAGAGAAGCCTGCTCCATGGGGCTGTAGTGCTATACACAACTGAGCGACTGAGCACACATGAACACAGTTGAAAACTGTCCCAGTGAGTAATAACTAACCTGAATTTACATATTTATTAATTTGACCTTCTGAGTACCAAGTTCAAATTCATAAGGAATGTACTCCTTGCTTCATCATGGATCCTTTCCCCCCATCTAATCCAGGCAACTATGGCTGGAGGATTGGACTGCCCAGTGCCCAAATGGCATTTCTTCTTGGAAACAGGAAGGATAATGAGGGCAGTAGAAGCCTTTGCTAGAAATAAAATAGGTCTGGTGGTGTGTGGAGGAACATAAAAAAAAATATGAGCATATGAACAAATACCAAGTTTTTGCTTGATTTAGAAAAGTCAATAATGTCTACTTTTTTTGGCTTGCAATGAGACTTGGTACACAAGAAAAACATTGAGTCTTTAAAGAAAAGAAAGGCACTCTTATCCAAGAAGTACACTGATAGCAAATTAACCTTTAGAATGTTTTAAAATGAATCCTCTGAAATCAGGAGGTATTCTTTGCTATGGATCAATTTTAAATTACATTTTAGGGTGGGAGGGCAGAATTCTTTGTAATATTAACCATCCTTGAGTGTTACAGTAGTCACAGAATATTTGTTATTTTTCCACAAAAGAGTAATAAAAGATATATTAATAATGCAAATAATATTCTCTATATATGCAAATTTCTCCTATTATGTGTGGTTCCTCTGATTCACAGTAGATCTGTTGGAAACAATATTAAACTCAGAGGAATTTTATTGTTAGGTTATTGGAGCATCTCCTGGAAACTAAGGACTGGAATTTACCAGACATGGAAGACAACCAAAGAAAAGGACTCCGATGCCATCAGTTTTTTAATTTCTTGACTTGCATTTTCTAAATATAGGTAGGGTAATTCTACATCTTAATCTATAGTATTTCTAAGCAACAGTATAACAAAAATAAGAAAAAAACATTAACTAAGTAACCAAGTGTCAAACATGCAGTTTCTAAGTGCCAAGCATTCTATCTTATCCTTGGTAATCCTTACAATAGCCCAAAGAGGAGGAAATGGCAACCCACTCCAATACTCTTGCCTGGACAAATCCATGGACAGAGAAGCCTGCTCCATGGGGCTGTAGTGCTATACACAACTGAGCGACTGAGCACACATGAACACAGTTGAAAACTGTCCCAGTGAGTAATAACTAACCTGAATTTACATATTTATTAATTTGACCTTCTGAGTACCAAGTTCAAATTCATAAGGAATGTACTCCTTGCTTCATCATGGATCCTTTCCCCCCATCTAATCCAGGCAACTATGGCTGGAGGATTGGACTGCCCAGTGCTCAAATGGCATTTCTTCTTGGAAACAGGAAGGATAATGAGGGCAGTAGAAGCCTTTGCTAGAAATAAAATAGGTCTGGTGGTGTGTGGAGGAACATAAAAAAAATATGAGCATATGAACAAATACCAAGTTTTTGCTTGATTTAGAAAAGTCAATAATGTCTACTTTTTTTGGCTTGCAATGAGACTTGGTACACAAAAAAAACACTGAGTCTTTAAAGAAAAGAAAGGCACTCTTATCCAAGAAGTACACTGATAGCAAATTAACCTTTAGAATGTTTTAAAATGAATCCTCTGAAATCAGGAGGTATTCTTTGCTATGGATCAATTTTAAATTACATTTTAGGGTGGGAGGGCAGAATTCTTTGTAATATTAACCATTCTTGAGTGTTACAGTTGAAGCTGAGTAGAGCACTTGCTCAAGGATTTGATATGAAACTGTGACTTGGTAGAAAGTACAGGAATGATTATAGTGAGAGCTGAGTAAAGTACATTACATAGCCACTTATAAAAATACCTATTCTCAAGAAGACTTTCTAAAGTGGTGTGAGCTATGTGCCAACATATTCATATGTTTTCCCACTATTTCGCTAGTATCTTAGAGCATATAAAATTGTTAGCCCAGGTTAGGATTATATTATGATCACCAATACATAAAAATAGGTGATCAGCAAAGTTCATTATTACATGGAAAACTAAAAATTGATCTAGTTCATTTATTTGGTTGCTATTTTCCTGATTCCCTTTTTTCCCTGATGATGGCTAAATTTATTCAGTATGTAATGAAATTGAGTACCAGTGTACATATGGTTCATATATATGTGTGTGTGTGTGTGTGTGTGTGTGTGTGTGTGTGTGTGTGTGTGTGTGTGTGTGTGTTGTATATATACATACAGATTTCAGTAACCTAGCTAAGATTAATATTTTTTAAGAAATAAGAAAAACCACAACATTCGACACATAGTCAAGAGTCCAAAATCAAAAAAAAGAAAATGAATAATTTAAAAAATAAACAATTTGAAAAGCATAATAACTTAAGATGAAAATAAAAGGTTTTTTCCAGTCTTTTAGTTTTGAAGATGAAGTGGAAAGTTGTATACTGTAGAACTAGTATTCATATCCAAACCTGTGTAAGCCTAATACATTTATTTCACTTATAGTAAAAAACAAAACATTATTCAGAGTCAAATACGATTCAAAAATTATTTTTTAAGTACCAGGGTGTACACTGTGTATAGTAACTTATCTGGCATCTGATTGAGTCAATTTTAAACTAGGTATGCGTAAATATTAGAACTTTGTCTTCTCAGAGTTTCCTCCAGGTACTTCTGAATTTGTACCCAAGGTAGCACTACCTTTTCTTCCCTGTGAATCCTGTATTAATTTTTATCCTTCAATTGTAAGTTCTTATTATTTATGTTCTAGTCCCCAGATTGCTATATTCTTACAGTATTAATTATCTATGCTGCATTACACATTACACCCAAATTTAGCAGCTGTAAACAATATCTATTTATAATCTCACACTTTCTATGTGTCAGGAATCTGGCATGCGTCCTATGATTCATGGTCTCAAAGAAAACTTTGCAAGTCAGTTGAAGCTGAGTAGGCTGCAAGGATTTGATATGAAACTGTGACTTGGTAGAAAGTACAGGAATGATTATAGTGAGAGCTGAGTAAAGTACATTACATAGCCACTTATAAAATACCTATTCTCAAGAAGACTTTCTAAAGTGGTGTGAGCTATGTGCCAACATATTCATATGTTTTCCCACTATTTCGCTAGTATCTTAGAGCATATAAAATTGTTAGCCCAGGTTAGGATTATATTATGATCACCAATACATAAAAATAGGTGATCAGCAAAGTTCATTATTACATGGAAAACTAAAAATTGATCTAGTTCATTTATTTGGTTGCTATTTTCCTGATTCCCTTTTTTCCCTGATGATGGCTAAATTTATTCAGTATGTAATGAAATTGAGTACCAGTGTACATATGGTTCATATATATGTGTGTGTGTGTGTGTGTGTGTGTGTGTGTGTGTGTGTGTGTGTGTGTGTGTGTGTGTTGTATATATACATACAGATTTCAGTAACCTAGCTAAGATTAATATTTTTTAAGAAATAAGAAAAACCACAACATTCGACACATAGTCAAGAGTCCAAAATCAAAAAAAAGAAAATGAATAATTTAAAAAATAAACAATTTGAAAAGCATAATAACTTAAGATGAAAATAAAAGGTTTTTTCCAGTCTTTTAGTTTTGAAGATGAAGTTGAAAGTTGTATACTGTAGAACTAGTATTCATATCCAAACCTGTGTAAGCCTAATACATTTATTTCACTTATAGTAAAAACAAAACATTATTCAGAGTCAAATACGATTCAAAAATTATTTTTTAAGTACCAGGGTGTACACTGTGTATAGTAACTTATCTGGCATCTGATTGAGTCAATTTTAAACTAGGTATGCATAAATATAAGAACTTTGTCTTCTCAGAGTTTCCTCCAGGTATTTCTGAATTTGTACCCAAGGTAGCACTACCTTTTCTTCCCTGTGAATCCTGTATTAATTTTTATCCTTCAATTGTAAGTTCTTATTATTTATGTTCTAGTCCCCAGATTGCTATATTCTTACACTGTTAATTATCTATGCTGCATTACACATTACACCCAAATTTAGCAGCTGTAAACAATATCTATTTATAATCTCACACTTTCTATGTGTCAGGAACCTGGCATGCGTCCTATGATTCATGGTCTCAGAAAACTGCAATCAAAAGTTTGCTTTAGGCTAAAGTCACTTCAAAGTTCAGTAGAACCTTGAGAATCCTTTTTCAAGCTAATTTAGTGTTCATGGGCAGGATTTCATTGTTTGAGGCTGTTGGCTGAAATCCTAAGCTGCCGGCAGGCATTGACCAAAGGTTCCTTGCTAGGGACCCTCTACATCAGAGCAAGAATTTGAGAGAAAAACAAGAGAAAGAATACCAGAAAAATGAAAGTCAAACTATTTTATAACAATATTAGATATGGTATCCCATTATTTCTGCAGTATCCTACTTATCAGAAGCAAATCACTAGGTCCATCCAACACTCAAATTATATTACAAAGCTATAGTAATCAAAAGAGCACGGTACTGGCATAAAAACAGACACACAGAAAAGATAACTGTAAGTCCATAACTAAACCCATACTTATATAGCCAATTAATTTATGGTAGAGAAACCCAGAGCACACAATGAGGAAAAGGCAACCTCTTAATAAATGGTGCTGAGAAAACTGGTCAGACATATGTAAGGTAGTGAAAGTGAACACCTGATTGCACCATGCACAATAATCAACTGAAAATGGCTTAAATATATGAATGGAAGACCTGAAACCAGAGAACTCTTAGAAATAAACACAGGCAGTGTACTCATTGAGATTGACATCTGACATCAAAGCCAAAGGCAACATAAACACAAACAAATGGGGCTGCATCAAATTAAGAAGTTTCTGTATGGTACAAAAAAAAAAAAAGCCATGAACAAAATCAAAGAACAACCTATGGAATGATCTGATATTTGCAGATCATATATATGATGAGGGGCTAATTTATAAATTAAATAAAATACTATGATTCAGTAGATAAAAAAAAATCCAATTAAAAACATAGTCAAAGAAATGGAATAGACATTATCTGAAGATATAAACAGCCAAGAGATACATAAGGAGGTACTCAAGAAAATATGGCAGAAATGTAAATTAAAAGCTCAATGAAATGTCACATTACATTTATCAGAATGACTATTATCAAGAAATAAGAAATAAATCATGGTGAGGATGTGAAGAAAAGGCAACCCTCATGCACTGTGTTATACTACGGGGAATGTAAGTGTGAATATTAACAGGTATAGTCATTATAGAAAGAGTAAAGGAATTCCAGAAAAACATCTATTTTTGCTTAGTTGACTACACTTAAGACCTTGACTGGGTGGATCACAACAAATTGTGCAAAATTCTGAAAGAGATGTGAATACTAGACCACCTTACCTACCTCCTACAAATCTGTATGCAGGTCAAGAAGCAAGAGTTAGAACCAGGCATGGAACAATGGACTGCTTTCAAATTGGGAAAGGAGTATGTCAAGGCTGCATATTGTCACCCTGCTTATTTCACCTATACACAGAAATGAGAAATGTGAAAATTCCATCATGTGAAATGCTGATCTGGATGAAGCACAAGCTGGAGTCAAGCCTGCCATAATTTCTAAGCACTAGCCCATCTGGAACCACCAGCATAATAAACCTGAGTTCTCCAAAAATAAAGAAAGATGACTGCCAGGAGAAGTATCAGTAACATCAGGTGTGCAGATGGTAACATCTTTATGGAAGAAAGCAAAGAGGAATTAAAGAACCTCGTGAATGTGAAAGAAGAGAGTTAAAAAGTTGGCCTAAAGCTCAACATTCAAAACATGAAGATCATTTTTCATTCAGTCCCATCACTTTGTGGCAAATATATGGGCAAACAATGGAAACAGTGACAAACTTTCTTTTCTTGGGTTCCAAATTCACTGCAATTGGTGGCTGCAGCCATGAAGTTAAATACTTGCTCCTTGGAAGAAAAGCTGTCACAAACCTAGATAGCATACCAAAAAAGCAGACACACTGCTTTGTCGACAAAGGTCTGTATAGTCAATGATAGGGGGCTAATTTATAAATTAAATAAAATACTATGATTCAGTAGATAAAAAAAAATCCAATTAAAAACATAGTCAAAGAAATGGAATAGACATTATCTGAAGATATAAACAGCCAAGAGATACATAAGGAGGTACTCAAGAAAATATGGCAGAAATGTAAATTAAAAGCTCAATGAAATGTCACATTACATTTATCAGAATGACTATTATCAAGAAATAAGAAATAAATCATGGTGAGGATGTGAAGAAAAGGCAACCCTCATGCACTGTGTTATACTACGGGGAATGTAAGTGTGAATATTAACAGGTATAGTCATTATAGAAAGAGTAAAGGAATTCCAGAAAAACATCTATTTTTGCTTAGTTGACTACACTTAAGACCTTGACTGGGTGGATCACAACAAATTGTGCAAAATTCTCAAAGAGATGTGAATACTAGACCACCTTACCTACCTCCTACAAATCTGTATGCAGGTCAAGAAGCAACAGTTAGAACCAGGCATGGAACAATGGACTGCTTTCAAATTGGGAAAGGAGTATGTCAAGGCTGCATATTGTCACCCTGCTTATTTCACCTATACACAGAAATGAGAAATGTGAAAATTTCATCATGTGAAATGCTGATCTGGATGAAGCACAAGCTGGAGTCAAGCCTGCCATAATTTCTAAGCACTAACCCATCTGGAACCACCAGCATAATAAACCTGAGTTCTCCAAAAATAAAGAAAGATGACTGCCAGGAGAAGTATCAGTAACATCAGGTGTGCAGATGGTAACATCTTTATGGAAGAAAGCAAAGAGGAATTAAAGAACCTCGTGAATGTGAAAGAAGAGAGTTAAAAAGCTGGCCTAAAGCTCAACATTCAAAACATGAAGATCATTTTTCATTCAGTCCCATCACTTTGTGGCAAATATATGGGCAAACAATGGAAACAGTGACAAACTTTCTTTTCTTGGGTTCCAAATTCACTGCAATTGGTGGCTGCAGCCATGAAGTTAAATACTTGCTCCTTGGAAGAAAAGCTGTCACAAACCTAGATAGCATACCAAAAAAGCAGACACACTGCTTTGTCGACAAAGGTCTGTATAGTCAAGGCCATGGTTTTCCCAGTAGTCATGTCTGAATGTGAGCATTGGGACCATAAAGAAGGTTGAGTGCCAAAGAATGGATGCCTTTGAACTGTGGTTTTGGGGAAGACACTTAAAAGTCCCTTGAACTGCAAGGAGATCAAATTAGTCAGTCTTAAAGGAAATAAACCCTGAAAATTCATTGGAAGGACTGATGATGAAGCTGAAGCTCCAATATTTTGGTCACTTGATGTAAAGAGATGATTCAATAGAAAAGACCCTGATGCTGAGAAACATAGAAGGCAAAAGGAGAAAGGGACGACAGAGGACAAGACGGTTGGATTGCACCACTGAGTCAATGGACATGGGTTTGAGCGAGCTCTAGGTGATGATGAAGGACAGAGAAACCTGGCATGCAGCAGTTCACGGGTTCACAAAGAGTTGGACATGACTGACTGACTAAACTAAACTGAAATAAGTCCTTCTCTGGAGTCAGTTTGCATGCAGGAAATGTCAGCCAGCACCTGAATCTCCAATAGATAAAGGAGCAGTTTCTTAAGCAGAAAACTGGATCTATCAATATTTCCATCTCACCCAACGATCAGTCCAATGTGTTTCTGTCATGGCTACTAGTAACAGCTTTGCAAAACGTAGAATCCCTTTTTTGAGAACCAAATTTATCAACTAAAGTTCTAATAATTGGTATAAATATTTCTGCTCAGAAGTAAAATGGAAAAAATAAGGAAACAGTTTCATCATTTGTATTCTTTTCTAGGAAATAACACTATAATGCTAAATATACACGTGATTTAGTGATCAAAATTACTGTTTTCTTTGATAATTTCATTACCATCTGTTTTCAACAAGCAGCACTCTAGACATTATGAGCTATGGGAATCAAAAAGATGCAAAAGATTGTCACATATGATTTGTTTCAATAAAACTTGGGGTATCTAGCACACATTGCTATAATTGGTATTTGGTTAGATCATCTCAGATCTGAAGGTAACAGAAAGAATGGTTGGTACCTTTATATGCGTTTATTCACTTTCCATAGTTTATTTTCCACTATTCATCTGAACTTCTCCAAAACAAGCCCCTAATGGCATATAAGCATATATTAGTCTTAAATACTTTCAAATTAATAATGTTGATTTGTAAACCAAAACAAACACTGTTATCATTTTTTATGATGAGTTTAGTAGAAAAAATTTAACTTTTCTTAAACAGGATTTGGAATTCACAGAAATCTTGCTGGGATACTCAGAAGGTTAGTCAATACTTTATTCATGAGACTTTAATTTAGTTATTTTTTCTACTCATTTTTCCCCTTAGTCAGGAATAGGCATTTCTGAGAAGTCTTTCTACTCAGCTCCTGAAAAAATTCCCTAATAGTACAGTACTGAGTTGACCCACTGTTAATTCAAAGCAGGTCCTGGGCTTGTTGCCTTGAGTCAAAGGCTGTGGTTGGAAATCATTCCATGAATGTTTCTAAATGCTTCCACTGTATATTATATAACACAGGCAGAGTTTTTGTGGAGGCTGAGGCCAAGAGGCTAGAGATACCCTGTTACCAACCTCAGATTCTAATGACTCACTTGTCTCTTAGTATTTATCCATGATATATCATTATGATAAAATTTTTATAGGCTGTATCCTTGAAGGTACACTTCACAATTTTATTCCTTATCAAATGATGAAGAAATGGAAAATAAGGAAACAAGTGTTCAGTCATTTGTAATTCTTTTCTTTAAGCAGAAAACTGGATCTATCAATATTTCCATCTCACCCAACGATCAGTCCAATGTGTTTCTGTCATGGCTACTAGTAACAGCTTTGCAAAACGTAGAATCCCTTTTTTGAGAACCAAATTTATCAACTAAAGTTCTAATAATTGGTATAAATATTTCTGCTCAGAAGTAAAATGGAAAAAATAAGGAAACAGTTTCATCATTTGTATTCTTTTCTAGGAAATAACACTATAATGCTAAATATACACGTGATTTAGTGATCAAAATTACTGTTTTCTTTGATAATTTCATTACCATCTGTTTTCAACAAGCAGCACTCTAGACATTATGAGCTATGGGAATCAAAAAGATGCAAAAGATTGTCACATATGATTTGTTTCAATAAAACTTGGGGTATCTAGCACACATTGCTATAATTGGTATTTGGTTAGATCATCTCAGATCTGAAGGTAACAGAAAGAATGGTTGGTACCTTTATATGCGTTTATTCACTTTCCATAGTTTATTTTCCACTATTCATCTGAACTTCTCCAAAACAAGCCCCTAATGGCATATAAGCATATATTAGTCTTAAATACTTTCAAATTAATAATGTTGATTTGTAAACCAAAACAAACACTGTTATCATTTTTTATGATGAGTTTAGTAGAAAAAATTTAACTTTTCTTAAACAGGATTTGGAATTCACAGAAATCTTGCTGGGATACTCAGAAGGTTAGTCAATACTTTATTCATGAGACTTTAATTTAGTTATTTTTTCTACTCATTTTTCCCCTTAGTCAGGAATAGGCATTTCTGAGAAGTCTTTCTACTCAGCTCCTGAAAAAATTCCCTAATAGTACAGTACTGAGTTGACCCACTGTTAATTCAAAGCAGGTCCTGGGCTTGTTGCCTTGAGTCAAAGGCTGTGGTTGGAAATCATTCCATGAATGTTTCTAAATGCTTCCACTGTATATTATATAACACAGGCAGAGTTTTTGTGGAGGCTGAGGCCAAGAGGCTAGAGATACCCTGTTACCAACCTCAGATTCTAATGACTCACTTGTCTCTTAGTATTTATCCATGATATATCATTATGATAAAATTTTTATAGGCTGTATCCTTGGAAGGTACACTTCACAATTTTATTCCCTTATAAAGGAAACAATTGCTATCGGAGTATTTTTGTGTGTGTCAGGCTTTGCAGTTAAATTGTAGAGGAGAGAATGGTATGTAAATATAAATAGGACATGGACAGGCATTTGCAACCACATGAGGGAGAAAGATACACAGCAAAGTATACTATGAAAGGAGTTCAGATAGAGAACAGAACATATTCCATGGAGGAAGGAAAAATCAGGAATTAAGTATTAAAAAAGGGCACTAATACAAGAAAAGGCTCGCATAAGGAAGAGGAGAGGAATGATTCCATTATGAAAGAAACACTGAAGTACAAATCTATTAAAGTATATTTCCTAAGGGTAAGTTGTTGAAGTTGGGTTGTACCAAAAGCATAAGTAACCTTATATATCCAGTTTGACATTTAACTGAGTCCAGTGATTTTCTTGATTTGTGTCATATGCATTAAAATTTTCAACATCCTATTTTTAAAAACAGGTCTTCAGTTTTCTGTCAATAGCTTCACAGGCCTCTCTACTTTTCTAGTGTCCAGTGCTGTGATTTCCTGTACTTCAGGCTTAGTTTTGTCAAGTGTGATTTTCTTCATTTACACAGCTGCATCAGGTATCTTAACTGACATATTTCATAAGTGCAAGAACACATCAGTGGCTATGTTCCCGCTACAGAGTCCTAAAGACACCGTTTACAACAATGAAAACACCGCTATCTTGTCAACAACTCTCATGTCTGCATGGTCTAGAGAAAGAATATGGAAGGGAATGTATCTAACTCCAATGACAGTAAATCAGGATACAGAATACAGAAACCACCACTCAAAGGGGCCAAACATTAATATTCTGACACAGAATTAGAAATTAAACTGAAACAGAAAAGGTGATTTGAGTAATACATTTCACCAAGGAGCAATTTCACTAGTAGCTGACAGGAGGTAAGTGGACAAAAGTTCATCAATAAGTAACAGTGCATTATTGTGAATTAACGTTCCCAACAGTTTCATGAACCTTTATGAAAAATCTTTATCCACTTTGTTTATTACACACTATAAAATTCCAATGGTAAGAGTCTGGTTTCAGATTGGGATCAAAGTTAAAATAGTGGCACAACTGATCTGACGTATTCACATGATTCGATCTGTCAGTAATGTGTCTGGAAATGTACCAGCCCAACTGCCTCATTGTCATTTGCAATAATCCAGATGACAAAGTCTGTCAGTGAAATACTTTCCCCAGCGTGTGGCAGCAGCATCAGCTGCTCCAATGTGGAATATTTTAACTGTAGAGTGCAGAAATGTTTCTCTTTCTTGTTATATACTAAATAGTAAACTGTATGATCATAATACGTATATAATTCTCATAACCAAGAATTTTAAGACCATGATAAAATATAATGGAATATAAAGATGTAATATTCTAATATGAGTAACTCAGAGCAGAATCATCCATTTATGCAAATGAGCAAAAATGTGAATATAAGTTTCACTTAACTGAGTCCAGTGAAGTTGTTGAAGTTGGGTTGTACCAAAAGCATAAATAACCTTATATATCCAGTTTGACATTTAACTGAGTCCAGTGATTTTCTTGATTTGTGTCATATGCATTAAAATTTTCAACATCCTATTTTTAAAAACAGGTCTTCAGTTTTCTGTCAATAGCTTCACAGGCCTCTCTACTTTTCTAGTGCCCAGTGCTGTGATTTCCTGTACTTCAGGCTTAGTTTTGTCAAGTGTGATTTTCTTCATTTACACAGCTGCATCAGGTATCTTAACTGACATATTTCATAAGTGCAAGAACACATCAGTGGCTATGTTCCCGCTACAGAGTCCTAAAGACACCGTTTACAACAATGAAAACACCGCTATCTTGTCAACAACTCTCATGTCTGCATGGTCTAGAGAAAGAATATGGAAGGGAATGTATCTAACTCCAATGACTGTAAATCAGGATACAGAATACAGAAACCACCACTCAAAGGGGCCAAACATTAATATTCTGACACAGAATTAGAAATTAAACTGAAACAGAAAAGGTGATTTGAGTAATACATTTCACCAAGGAGCAATTTCACTAGTAGCTGACAGGAGGTAAGTGGACAAAAGTTCATCAATAAGTAACAGTGCATTATTGTGAATTAACGTTCCCAACAGTTTCATGAACCTTTATGAAAAATCTTTATCCACTTTGTTTATTACACACTATAAAATTCCAATGGTAAGAGTCTGGTTTCAGATTGGGATCAAAGTTAAAATAGTGGCACAACTGATCTGACGTATTCACATGATTCGATCTGTCAGTAATGTGTCTGGAAATGTACCAGCCCAACTGCCTCATTGTCATTTGCAATAATCCAGATGACAAAGTCTGTCAGTGAAATACTTTCCCCAGCGTGTGGCAGCAGCATCAGCTGCTCCAATGTGGAATATTTTAACTGTAGAGTGCAGAAATGTTTCTCTTTCTTGTTATATACTAAATAGTAAACTGTATGATCATAATACGTATATAATTCTCATAACCAAGAATTTTAAGACCATGATAAAATATAATGGAATATAAAGATGTAATATTCTAATATGAGTAACTCAGAGCAGAATCATCCATTTATGCAAATGAGCAACAAAAGTGTGAATAATAACATCATACCGATAAGACACATAAAGAACATTAGGTCTCATTTGTTTTAAAAAATTGATCTACTATAGAAGTAATAATTATGGAATACAATTAGGTTTCCCACATTCTGGGTTTAGACTTTCATGTTTGAAAATGGCCTTAAACGTCTATTATTATCTTTATGAAATTCTGGTCATTACACTTCTCCTGTATAGGGACTAATTTGCTTGTCAAATGTTTTGTGATCTGGAGGCTACTGACTTCCTCAAGACTGCATACCTTCTTTCCTATGTGGAGATCATGTGAAAAGATAGTGCCTGTCATATATTATTATAAAAATTCATATTAAAATGAGATACCACTATACGCCTGTTATAGTCGCTAAAATTTAAAACATTGACAATACTAAATGCTGGTAAGGTAAATGTTTCTGCAGCTATTTTTTTCATATGTTTATCACGTATTCAAGAAGATTGTTTTACACTGAAAAGGATTCTCAGTGCCTGCTATTGGAAGATGTGAAGTGTTTCATCTACAGTTTAAATTCTACCATACTTTTGCATACCTTTATTCCTGTAAACGCTAAACTTCACTCTCAATTTCACTGGATCCATCCTTTCCTTTTATGTATAGTTACCTAAGAGTAGGTAAGATGCAATCAATGCCACTGAGATTTCAGTTAACTTGAATTAACCTCAAATGTTGCTTAAAGTATTTAAAGTGTACCAGTTCTTTCCTGTACTTAATAAATCAGCAAGTAAGTAGGGTTCCACTAAATGAAACTGACTGGTTAAAAACAGTTGTTAACAAGCTGATGTGTAAAGGGGGGAAATGTTCCTATTAAGTATACATGTATGGCAAACAGGGTTAACAATTACCTTGATTTTCTACTAGTGTACTCTGAGCCTTTATTCAGTCAAAGGTCTTGAAACTGTGATTTCATTTTATTCTCAGGCTGCCTTTAATCTTACAACATTAGCTTCTGAGATGCACCACATGTGCAATTAATGAACATATTGTAAGTTCCTTATATCATCATACACAATAGGAAGAGACCATCAACAATAGCTTGTTCCTAAGGATATAAACCGGCCATTTTACACGAATGAGTTCACATGGTGTCAATTGGTGCCTAAAAGTGAATATTTTTGAGACCATCCTTTTAGAAATAGTCTGATTTCCTTATTCTCTAACCATTGATTCCATTTAGATACAATCATGAACTAAACCATAGCTATTTTGCTGCTCAGCGGTGTAGCTTTACAAAATCAAGCTGTCTTCTTTCTACACCCATTAACAAATGGAACTATCATGGCTTGTGAATTGAATTTCAGTAATCCATGTGGTGATGATAACATTTCAAACAAAACCTTATGGTTTTTGAAACATAAAGCCACATCCTTAAAGGAAAAGTTATGAAATTATTTACAAGATACATTTAGCATGTAAGAATATAAAATGCAAACCTGTCCCAAGTTTTTCAAATTTCAGCTTGATTTTCTAATGCACTAACTTTCAAACTTGTTTTTATTCAGATGTGGGGTAATCTATATTTTCACATATTCCTATTAAAGCCATTCTGGGATTTATTATTTATGATAAAAATTCAAGTTTCTGTGAAGTGTATAGCTGAGGCAAAAACTTAATGCGCAAAATATTCAATGCCTCAAAAACTTTTTGAATTAAAAGTATTAAGAGTAAGAAAAAGTCTCTTGTTCTGTTTAAAATTCTAACCTGGAAATGGATTTGCTACTCTTGATGTTCTTTATTCTTGATTTGGACTACCTTTTGTTATTTTTCTTGAATTCAACTAATTGTAGCCAAATTTCCTATACTGACTGTGACTATGTGTTCTAGCCCAAAGGAACATACCAAATACTTGAGGAATAATGATCAGTAGAAGAAGCTTAGAACATGGTCTGGTGTATATAGCATGCCCCTGTCCTGGTTGATGTGTCTATTAAGTCTATCATCTGCTGATCTGCGGTAACAAAAATTATCATACTTGGTAATTTGCTTGTCCTGAAAGCATTTCATGTTCCAGTACACTAATAGTTTTCCCATAAAGGGAGTGATACAAACTTAGGATCAATACAATGAGCATATACATTTATCTACCCTCTCTGTTGCCAAAAATGTGTATTACAAATCTTTTCTAGACATATCATTGCTATTGAGTATCTTTGATAATGAGAGGGTGAGTATTGCTGGGGCCTAGCAATGATTGCCAAAAAAATTTTTTCTTATTACCCTGTACAAAGTGTAATTCTAAGATAAATATGAACTCCTACTATTCCATTGATTCCATTTAGTACAAAATCCATAGTTTTGTCTAGCGGTGTAGCTTTACAAAATCAAGCTGTCTTCTTTCTACACCCATTAACAAATGGAACTATCATGGCTTGTGAATTGAATTTCAGTAATCCATGTGGTGATGATAACATTTCAAACAAAACCTTATGGTTTTTGAAACATAAAGCCACATCCTTAAAGGAAAAGTTATGAAATTATTTACAAGATACATTTAGCATGTAAGAATATAAAATGCAAACCTGTCCCAAGTTTTTCAAATTTCAGCTTGATTTTCTAATGCACTAACTTTCAAACTTGTTTTTATTCAGATGTGGGGTAATCTATATTTTCACATATTCCTATTAAAGCCATTCTGGGATTTATTATTTATGATAAAAATTCAAGTTTCTGTGAAGTGTATAGCTGAGGCAAAAACTTAATGCGCAAAATATTCAATGCCTCAAAAACTTTTTGAATTAAAAGTATTAAGAGTAAGAAAAAGTCTCTTGTTCTGTTTAAAATTCTAACCTGGAAATGGATTTGCTACTCTTGATGTTCTTTATTCTTGATTTGGACTACCTTTTGTTATTTTTCTTGAATTCAACTAATTGTAGCCAAATTTCCTATACTGACTGTGACTATGTGTTCTAGCCCAAAGGAACATACCAAATACTTGAGGAATAATGATCAGTAGAAGAAGCTTAGAACATGGTCTGGTGTATATAGCATGCCCCTGTCCTGGTTGATGTGTCTATTAAGTCTATCATCTGCTGATCTGCGGTAACAAAAATTATCATACTTGGTAATTTGCTTGTCCTGAAAGCATTTCATGTTCCAGTACACTAATAGTTTTCCCATAAAGGGAGTGATACAAACTTAGGATCAATACAATGAGCATATACATTTATCTACCCTCTCTGTTGCCAAAAATGTGTATTACAAATCTTTTCTAGACATATCATTGCTATTGAGTATCTTTGATAATGAGAGGGTGAGTATTGCTGGGGCCTAGCAATGATTCCAAGAAGGCTGCAAATTTTCACTTTATTCAAGTATTCATTAATTAGTCGATTTTATTACCCTGCATGTAATGTTTCTTGTATGAAAAATCTGTCACAAAGTGTAATTCTAAGACAAATCAAATAATAAGATCAAAAGTTTCTTCCAAATTGTTTGCATGCTCTAGTTCTCTCTCTCTCTCTCACACACACACACACACACACACACACAAATTCCTTGGTCTAGACAGGCTCAAAAACTTAGGAAATAACATCAAGGGAATGATGTGCAAGAGAGAAACTTCTGAGTAGATAAACACATGAAATGCTTGGGGAATTAAGTATGTCTAGATGACCAGCACAGGAAAAATAATCCCAAAGACCTAGGTCTCAAGTTGTATCTTTCCTAGAGAGTAAGTGCATTTTTTTCCCACATCTTTTTTTTTCTGAAGAAAAAACTTTCTTCTTAAAATCTCCTTTTAAGGCAGAATCTTTATTTATAAAAAACAAAAGCCAGACCTCAGTTTTGCCACGATGGAACAGATAATTATAGCTAAACTAGTCCATCCTTTGCCACAAAATATTTACTTCTACTTCCAGAGCTTAAAAGTATTTTTTTCTAACTCTTCTATTAAAGTAGAAACGTTACAAATGTGAAGTCTAACTGCATTTCAAAGTACATATCTTATTTTTAATAGACAACAGCACATGAATGTGTGTCTTGTAAATCTTAATTATTACCGATATAGCTGAAGTGTCCTATGACCAACTACCCCTAAATTCATGTCCTTCTCCATATAAAATTTAGAGTTAAAAATTTAATAGCAAACCAGAAAACATGAGGACACAGATATACTCTGTGGAACTAGGCAACTGTGAATTCAAAGCCTGTTTTATATTGGTATAGGGCATATATCTTTGGTTCTCTGAGTTTCAGTACCCCTAAATGTAAAATGCAGGGTAGGTACAGATTTTTAGTGGCAATCTTTTGGGTGTCTGTTATGTACTAAGTGCTAAATAAATAATTGTTAAATCATTAAAGACACACAGCACAATCACAAAAGTATTAAAAATCCAAAGACATAGTGAAAAATCAGATTCTCAACTGAAGGCAAAGAAACACTAGCTTAGTATGACGACTTAGACATGCTCAGCCAGTTATCTTGATGCCATATGTACATATTAAATTCCAGAGGTTGTATATTAAATTCCTCCAAGATATATGTGTGATCATTAGGACAAAGAATCTCTGGAGCAAAAGTCGGGAACAATGGGAATTAAACAAAATACTTTGTACCCACAGAAGGAAATGGCAACCCACTCAATTATTCTTATCTGGAGAATTTCACGGACAAAAGATCTTGGCAGGCTATAGTCCATGGGGATGCAAAGAGTTGGACACGACTGAGCAACTAACACTTCACTTTTGTACCCTGAACAAAGCAAAAGCCAAAGAAAAACAAAATCCCACTTACAGTTTTCAAAGTATAAACTTTAAGTCAGTAACAAAAGAGAAACTCTAGTGTGAATCTATCATTTCAGGAAAAAAGAAAAGAATCAAATTATAAACTAACAAACTTTGGAAAAAATTCAAAACTATATGGACATAGTAAACTCAAGGTAACCCTATACTGACCACTTTATATGAAAATATTTTTCTAAGGGGAATTTGATAATAAAAACACATCTCAAAGATGTATAAAGAAGATCCCTGAATGTAGGAGGTTAGGCTTATGGCTCAAGTGTTAAATCATCAGTGTGTTTATGGGCTGGATGTGGTCTCCTGTGAGAAGGGCTTTTTGGCAAATATTTACTTCTACTTCCAGAGCTTAAAAGTATTTTTTTCTAACTCTTCTATTAAAGTAGAAACGTTACAAATGTGAAGTCTAACTGCATTTCAAAGTACATATCTTATTTTTAATAGACAACAGCACATGAATGTGTGTCTTGTAAATCTTAATTATTACCGATATAGCTGAAGTGTCCTATGACCAACTACCCCTAAATTCATGTCCTTCTCCATATAAAATTTAGAGTTAAAAATTTAATAGCAAACCAGAAAACATGAGGACACAGATATACTCTGTGGAACTAGGCAACTGTGAATTCAAAGCCTGTTTTATATTGGTATAGGGCATATATCTTTGGTTCTCTGAGTTTCAGTACCCCTAAATGTAAAATGCAGGGTAGGTACAGATTTTTAGTGGCAATCTTTTGGGTGTCTGTTATGTACTAAGTGCTAAATAAATAATTGTTAAATCATTAAAGACACACAGCACAATCACAAAAGTATTAAAAATCCAAAGACATAGTGAAAAATCAGATTCTCAACTGAAGGCAAAGAAACACTAGCTTAGTATGACGACTTAGACATGCTCAGCCAGTTATCTTGATGCCATATGTACATATTAAATTCCAGAGGTTGTATATTAAATTCCTCCAAGATATATGTGTGATCATTAGGACAAAGAATCTCTGGAGCAAAAGTCGGGAACAATGGGAATTAAACAAAATACTTTGTACCCACAGAAGGAAATGGCAACCCACTCAATTATTCTTATCTGGAGAATTTCACGGACAAAGGATCTTGGCAGGCTATAGTCCATGGGGATGCAAAGAGTTGGACACGACTGAACAACTAACACTTCACTTTTGTACCCTGAACAAAGCAAAAGCCAAAGAAAAACAAAATCTCACTTACAGTTTTCAAAGTATAAACTTTAAGTCAGTAACAAAAGAGAAACTCTAGTGTGAATCTATCATTTCAGGAAAAAAGAAAAGAATCAAATTATAAACTAACAAACTTTGGAAAAAATTCAAAACTATATGGACATAGTAAACTCAAGGTAACCCTATACTGACCACTTTATATGAAAATATTTTTCTAAGGGGAATTTGATAATAAAAACACATCTCAAAGATGTATAAAGAAGATCCCTGAATGTAGGAGGTTAGGCTTATGGCTCAAGTGTTAAATCATCAGTGTGTTTATGGGCTGGATGTGGTCTCCTGTGAGAGCACCAAGGGCTGGCATTTCTGATAGTACGGAATATGTGAGTAGTCCTTCAACGTCTGTAATATTAGGAACATGTTGAACCAACGGATTCAACTTTGAAGCTTTCATGGTTTGCAAATGTAAAGAAGACAAGCTTTAGAAACATCATTTATTCTGAGATGAGGCTGGATAGGGGGGACTTGAAAGAGAAGATAAATCATTTCATAGTCTATAAAAATATCATTGATGAGAATAAAAGGACTGAGGCAGAAAATCCTTTGCCTTTCAAATGTAATATGATAGACTTTATAAAACCAAACTGAGAAACAGGCATTCCCTTAATTCTGAAGAGCATATATATGAGATGAACAGATGTTCTAAAGAGAAGAAAGAATAAGCTGGGTGTTGAGTGAATAAATGTTCAGCTCCTTTGAATGAACTAGTTTAATTTCTAAGAAAACAAAACAACATGAAAGAGTAACAAGCTGGTAGAAAGTAGCTGGAATGAAAAGCATCAACTGTAATGACTCACGTATTATGTAGATTTTTAAGGTAGTCTAATCTTTATCTCCTGTGTACAAGAATTATGACACATTCTCCTATTTTCCTGAACACATCTTAAATTAGAATGAAGTTTAAACATATTAAATGTTGTTTAACATTGTTGTTTAAATGTTATTAAACATATTGTTACTGCAATACTAGCTCATCAGGACAAAGGATCTTGGCAGGCTATAGTCCATGGGGATGCAAAGAGTTGGACACGACTGAACAACTAACACTTCACTTTTGTACCCTGAACAAAGCAAAAGCCAAAGAAAAACAAAATCTCACTTACAGTTTTCAAAGTATAAACTTTAAGTCAGTAACAAAAGAGAAACTCTAGTGTGAATCTATCATTTCAGGAAAAAAGAAAAGAATCAAATTATAAACTAACAAACTTTGGAAAAAATTCAAAACTATATGGACATAGTAAACTCAAGGTAACCCTATACTGACCACTTTATATGAAAATATTTTTCTAAGGGGAATTTGATAATAAAAACACATCTCAAAGATGTATAAAGAAGATCCCTGAATGTAGGAGGTTAGGCTTATGGCTCAAGTGTTAAATCATCAGTGTGTTTATGGGCTGGATGTGGTCTCCTGTGAGAGCACCAAGGGCTGGCATTTCTGATAGTACGGAATATGTGAGTAGTCCTTCAACGTCTGTAATATTAGGAACATGTTGAACCAACGGATTCAACTTTGAAGCTTTCATGGTTTGCAAATGTAAAGAAGACAAGCTTTAGAAACATCATTTATTCTGAGATGAGGCTGGATAGGGGGGACTTGAAAGAGAAGATAAATCATTTCATAGTCTATAAAAATATCATTGATGAGAATAAAAGGACTGAGGCAGAAAATCCTTTGCCTTTCAAATGTAATATGATAGACTTTATAAAACCAAACTGAGAAACAGGCATTCCCTTAATTCTGAAGAGCATATATATGAGATGAACAGATGTTCTAAAGAGAAGAAAGAATAAGCTGGGTGTTGAGTGAATAAATGTTCAGCTCCTTTGAATGAACTAGTTTAATTTCTAAGAAAACAAAACAACATGAAAGAGTAACAAGCTGGTAGAAAGTAGCTGGAATGAAAAGCATCAACTGTAATGACTCACGTATTATGTAGATTTTTAAGGTAGTCTAATCTTTATCTCCTGTGTACAAGAATTATGACACATTCTCCTATTTTCCTGAACACATCTTAAATTAGAATGAAGTTTAAATATATTAAATGTTGTTTAACATTGTTGTTTAAATGTTATTAAACATATTGTTACTGCAATACTAGCTCATCAGTTGAATCTCCATATTTCATATATTTCTTTAATATAGCCAAGAATTATAAAAAATAACAATTATGTCCTCATTTTACTCTCAATTTAAGACTGACAGTTAACATTTAATAATAGGAATCCTACCAATATCTTATATATACTCAGTGACAGGAAAGCTTCAAAATATTTATCAGTGCAAATGTTAATCTGAACAAACATTACAATGTGCTTTATGAAATGTTATCAAAATAATTAAAAACACATGTGCTTCCAATGCAGAACTTAAAACCAACAGGAAAGTTTAAATTATTTGCTTCTTTTACTGAGACTGTAAATGTTTGGTAAAAATAGATTTTTTGATGTTATGCTAATATATTTATCAGTCTATTTTAAATCAAAAAAGATAAAAAAGTATGAAAAATATTTATAAAAGGGGAACTAGGAAGCTTATTAAATATTTATGGAGATTTTATAACAAGAGACATTTATTTTAAGGTTTAACTAAACATGATGCTCTTCTTATTTTTATCAGTGCTATGTTTATGTTGAATAACAAAGAACCTATATATAAACAGACTTCTTTATCTAGGTCTTTCCCACATGTTCCCAATATTTTAAAGTCTTTTCCCCCCTATTAAATAGATTTTAATTGTTATACAATCGTCATAGCATTTTTAAAAATTTTTACCAAATAAATAAGGTTTGGCAAGGAACCACTGCACCGACTACTGAGATTTATAGGATATTGATATTTTCTGGCACTTTTCAAGGAACATACTGAAATTCCTCCAAACCCTCAAATAACATATCATCCAGGCTATCAGATTTTTTTTTCCAGCTTTGTTTGTATTTTCAGGAAACATTAGTAGTGGCATGATGTTTTGGAAAAAAGTGTGAGCCAAAGTATAGACGTGTTAGTTGGAAGTGCAAACAAAAAAATTTTTTTGGTTAGTAGCTGATGAATGACTCACGTATTATGTAGATTTTAAGGTAGTCTAATCTTTATCTCCTGTGTACAAGAATTATGACACATTCTCCTATTTTCCTGAACACATCTTAAATTAGAATGAAGTTTAAACATATTAAATGTTGTTTAACATTGTTGTTTAAATGTTATTAAACATATTGTTACTGCAATACTAGCTCATCAGTTGAATCTCCATATTTCATATATTTCTTTAATATAGCCAAGAATTATAAAAAATAACAATTATGTCCTCATTTTACTCTCAATTTAAGACTGACAGTTAACATTTAATAATAGGAATCCTACCAATATCTTATATATACTCAGTGACAGGAAAGCTTCAAAATATTTATCAGTGCAAATGTTAATCTGAACAAACATTACAATGTGCTTTATGAAATGTTATCAAAATAATTAAAAACACATGTGCTTCCAATGCAGAACTTAAAACCAACAGGAAAGTTTAAATTATTTGCTTCTTTTACTGAGACTGTAAATGTTTGGTAAAAATAGATTTTTTGATGTTATGCTAATATATTTATCAGTCTATTTTAAATCAAAAAAGATAAAAAGTATAAAAAATATTTATAAAAGGGGAACTAGGAAGCTTATTAAATATTTATGGAGATTTTATAACAAGAGACATTTATTTTAAGGTTTAACTAAACATGATGCTCTTCTTATTTTTATCAGTGCTATGTTTATGTTGAATAACAAAGAACCTATATATAAACAGACTTCTTTATCTAGGTCTTTCCCACATGTTCCCAATATTTTAAAGTCTTTTCCCCCCTATTAAATAGATTTTAATTGTTATACAATCGTCATAGCATTTTTAAAAATTTTTACCAAATAAATAAGGTTTGGCAAGGAACCACTGCACCGACTACTGAGATTTATAGGATATTGATATTTTCTGGCACTTTTCAAGGAACATACTGAAATTCCTCCAAGCCCTCAAATAACATATCATCCAGGCTATCAGATTTTTTTTTCCAGCTTTGTTTGTATTTTCAGGAAACATTAGTAGTGGCATGATGTTTTGGAAAAAAGTGTGAGCCAAAGTATAGACGTGTTAGTTGGAAGTGCAAACAGAAATTTTTTTTGGTTAGTTTTCCCTATCTCAGCTTAGATTTTACTTACTGTCCCTGTTATTTATTTCTTATTTTGGGGGCAGAAGCATTTCTATGTGCTGCCTCTGTGGCCAAAAGGAACAGCTGGCATTTGCTATTCTTGAAAGAGGTGCCAAGTATAGAAATACGTGGGTAACTGGCAGTGTAGAAGACTTCAAAATCTGTCTCAGCAGCTGTCACTGCGACGGGCACAGTACAAATACGCAAAACGTTGCTCTTTGCTGCCAAGGCCTTCTGCACTTTTGGCAGCTATCCTCAACCATTCTGAGCATTGTGTGGCTGCCTTCAAAGTAGTGGCCCTGGGTGGGTCAACGGTAGAAATATACTGTTCGCCCAAGGAAAACAAAGGGAAGACATTGCTATCTTGTTTCACTGGCAATATCCTTTAATTTTATTTAGTTTTATGCTCAAGTAAATTTTAAGAAAGCTGCTGGTGGTTCTAAGAATTTTGTGATCCTTGAGAAAATGTGATTTGAAAAAGGAAAGCCAAATTCTTAGGTAAAAGATCCACCAGGTGGCTCAGTTGTCTAAAGGTAATTTCACATTTGTTGTTTCCTCTCTATCCACAACTTCAAAGTATATTATGTGAGCTTCAAAGACCATCAAGAGAATGTAAATGACTTAATTTTTATATTCCATCTTTTTAAAGTACTTTTGCAATCTTTGTAACATATCTGTGCTGTTGGTCAAAGTAGTGTCCAACTCTGTGAATCCACGGACTGCAGCACACCAGGCTTCTCCATTCTCCACTACTTCCTGGAGTTTGCTCAAATTCATGTCCATTGAGTTAGTGATGCTATCTAACCATTTTATCCTCTGCTGTTTCCTCCTTTTGCCTTCAGTCTTTTCCAGCATCAAAGTCTATAGGTTATTAGTATATACTTTGGCAAATATGGGCTTCCCTGGTAGCTCAGATGGTATAGAATCTGCCTGCCAATGCAGGAGATCCCAGTTCAGTCCCTAGGCCAGAAAGATACCCTGGAGAAGGGAATGGCAACCTACTCCAGTATTCTTGCCTACAGAATTCCATGACAGAGACCAAAAGTTGGACACGACTGAGAGATTTTCACTCTGACAAATGCATTAAGGAAAAGGTAGAAAAACATGTTTTTTGGTTATTTATTTCTTATTTTGGGGGCAGAAGCATTTCTATGTGCTGCCTCTGTGGCCAAAAGGAACAGCTGGCATTTGCTATTCTTGAAAGAGGTGCCAAGTATAGAAATACGTGGGTAACTGGCAGTGTAGAAGACTTCAAAATCTGTCTCAGCAGCTGTCACTGCGACGGGCACAGTACAAATCGCAAAACGTTGCTCTTTGCTGCCAAGGCCTTCTGCACTTTTGGCAGCTATCCTCAACCATTCTGAGCATTGTGTGGCTGCCTTCAAAGTAGTGGCCCTGGGTGGGTCAACGGTAGAAATATACTGTTCGCCCAAGGAAAACAAAGGGAAGACATTGCTATCTTGTTTCACTGGCAATATCCTTTAATTTTATTTAGTTTTATGCTCAAGTAAATTTTAAGAAAGCTGCTGGTGGTTCTAAGAATTTTGTGATCCTTGAGAAAATGATTTGAAAAAGGAAAGCCAAATTCTTAGGTAAAAGATCCACCAGGTGGCTCAGTTGTCTAAAGGTAATTTCACATTTGTTGTTTCCTCTCTATCCACAACTTCAAAGTATATTATGTGAGCTTCAAAGACCATCAAGAGAATGTAAATGACTTAATTTTTATATTCCATCTTTTTAAAGTACTTTTGCAATCTTTGTAACATATCTGTGCTGTTGGTCAAAGTAGTGTCCAACTCTGTGAATCCACGGACTGCAGCACACCAGGCTTCTCCATTCTCCACTACTTCCTGGAGTTTGCTCAAATTCATGTCCATTGAGTTAGTGATGCTATCTAACCATTTTATCCTCTGCTGTTTCCTCCTTTTGCCTTCAGTCTTTTCCAGCATCAAAGTCTATAGGTTATTAGTATATACTTTGGCAAATATGGGCTTCCCTGGTAGCTCAGATGGTATAGAATCTGCCTGCCAATGCAGGAGATCCCAGTTCAGTCCCTAGGCCAGAAAGATACCCTGGAGAAGGGAATGGCAACCTACTCCAGTATTCTTGCCTACAGAATTCCATGACAGAGACCAAAAGTTGGACACGACTGAGAGATTTTCACTCTGACAAATGCATTAAGGAAAAGGTAGATAATAACATGCCCATTACATAAGCAAAGGATAGAGCTTCCCTTGTAGGTCAGTCAGTAAAGAATCTGCCTGCAATGCAGGAGACCCAGGTTTGCTCCCTGGGTTGGATGGAGAAGGGAACAGCCACCCACTAAAGATCCTTGCCTGGAGAATCCCATGGACAGAGCCTGGCAGTCCATAGGGTTGCAAGAGTCGGACACAACTTAGTGACTAAACCACCACCAAGCAGAAGATCAAATAGATAGGGGCATTTAGTTAACCCAAGTGGCAACTACTATAAACAAACACTTTAAACCACCTACCACTTTAAATGGAAGATAACACTGACTGGTCCAACACAAGTTGAAATGTGTTAACATGTATCTGGATGTGAAGCTGAGACAAATGAGCTCTGAAAAAATCTTATTGAAGGCTTGACAGGCTTTTCCCCACTCTCAACCTATTATTGTCCCAGTTTCCTCATCCACTTGTATCCTTCTGAACAACCATTTTCTTTCTACTGCCACACATTAATTGCACTTTCCTATCTCCTGGCCTGTATCCCTCACATGTATCTCTTTTCTCTTTTCTCATCTAGACCTATCAAACTGGAGACCCGTTTTCTACGCCCTACTTAAATACTAGTAGCTGGTGGAAACCTAAGTAAGATGCTCTAATATACATTTATTGTGCCTTTAGACTTAACAGAACACATTGTAAATGGCCTTATTGAGGCATTCAGAGATATTTATATTAAACAAAAATGATACAGCCTTGACTTTAAATGGCACGTTAAGGAAACAGAGAGCAAGAGAGCACTTGGGCAACTAGCTATCTACAACTGTGACAAGAGAGAACAACAAGGATTGGACACAAGCAGAGATCGCATAGCAATACAAGCCTTCCAAGGTCTTGGCCACTCCAGTGGAAGCTCTGGAAAGGGTGTGGCAGTGCCATTTCATGTTGGCTGTGCCTTCATACCACTGCCTCACCCACTCACCCAGGGAGGGCACACAGAGCTAGCTGAACCTCTGACACTGAGCCAGATTCTTAGGAGTTAACAGAAATCTTGTATATTTACTTTTTATTGTACTTTCTTTGACAGAAACGTAACATACTGATAGATCACAAGATCTTCTGATTTTAAAAAACCGATTTTTCCAGTAATCATGTATGGATGTGAGAGGTGGATCATAAAGGCTGAGCACCAAAGAACTGATGTGTTCCAACTGTGGTACTGGAGAAGACTGTTGAGTGCCTTGGACTGCAAGGAGATCAAACAAGTCAATCCTAAAGGAAATCAAACCTGAATATTCATTGGAAGCACTGATGCTGAAGCTGAAGCTCCAATACTTAGGCCATCTGTTGCGAAAAACTGACTCACTGGAAAAGACCATGATACTGGGAAAGTCTGAGTGCAGAAGGACAAGGGGGCAACAGAAGATAGATTGTTGGATGGCATCATTGACTAAATGAACATGAGTTAGAGCAAGCTCCAGGTGATGGTGAAGGGCAGTGAAGTGGGGCATGCTGCAGTCTTTGGGGTCACAACTGAACAACAACAAATATAATAAAACTATTGAAGCACTAATGTCTTATGTTGTTGGTAACATTTTCTTTTCTTCTAACAGGTATGACATTATTTGTCATACTTTAGAACATTTTATTTTTCATTTTTAAATGGAATTCATTTTAGAGCATTTTCAGTTTTATATCAAAATTGAGAAGAAAGCAGAGCTCCCATATACATCCTCCTCCCTCTTTCTCTCTCTCTTACACACACACTCTTTTACTATCAACATCCAGCAGAAAAGTAGTTTCTGTTACAGTCCATGAACTTACACTGACACACCATCACCCAGAGTCTAGTCTACATTAAGGTTCACTTGAGGTGCACAGGGCTTCCCTGGTGGCTCAGATGGGTCCTATACTGGCTCATTATAGTACCACACAGAACTGTTTCATTGCTCTAAAAATCTTGGGCTTCATCTTTCCATCCCTTCCTCTCCTCTAATCCTTGGCAACTATTTTTCTTTACTGTATCCATAGTTTTGCCTTTTCTAGCAAGTCACATAATAGGAATAATACAGAGACTTCTCGGTTGGCTTTTTTCACTTAGAAAGTATTTAAAATTCCTGTCTTTTTATGACTTGGTATTTCATTTCCTTTTAGTGCTATATAACAACCCACTGTCTGTATGCACCACTCACTTGCTGATGGAAATCTTGCCTGCTCCCAAGTTTTGGCAATAATTACCAAAGCTGATATACTGTACAGTCCATGTGCACTACCTATTGAGAGATTTATTCTTAAATTTTATTACTTTTTTTAAAATTTAAAGTTATCATTTGTTTAAAAGTTGACAAATAGCTTGAAGAAAAATTGCACATAAATTCTATTTGATTCCTCAGATACTGAACACTTGTAATCTTTGAAGTCTAAGGTTTTTTTGTTTGTTTTATTCTTTTATTGTTTTTTTTAATTTATTCACTTTATTTTCATCCATAAACTGATTAGGACAAGGGGCAACAGAAGATAGATTGTTGGATGGCATCATTGACTGAACATGAGTTAGAGCAAGCTCCAGGTGATGGTGAAGGGCAGTGAAGTGGGGCATGCTGCAGTCTTTGGGGTCACAACTGAACAACAACAAATATAATAAAACTATTGAAGCACTAATGTCTTATGTTGTTGGTAACATTTTCTTTTCTTCTAACAGGTATGACATTATTTGTCATACTTTAGAACATTTTATTTTTCATTTTTAAATGGAATTCATTTTAGAGCATTTTCAGTTTTATATCAAAATTGAGAAGAAAGCAGAGCTCCCATATACATCCTCCTCCCTCTTTCTCTCTCTCTTACACACACACTCTTTTACTATCAACATCCAGCAGAAAAGTAGTTTCTGTTACAGTCCATGAACTTACACTGACACACCATCACCCAGAGTCTAGTCTACATTAAGGTTCACTTGAGGTGCACAGGGCTTCCCTGGTGGCTCAGATGGGTCCTATACTGGCTCATTATAGTACCACACAGAACTGTTTCATTGCTCTAAAAATCTTGGGCTTCATCTTTCCATCCCTTCCTCTCCTCTAATCCTTGGCAACTATTTTTCTTTACTGTATCCATAGTTTTGCCTTTTCTAGCAAGTCACATAATAGGAATAATACAGAGACTTCTCGGTTGGCTTTTTTCACTTAGAAAGTATTTAAAATTCCTGTCTTTTTATGACTTGGTATTTCATTTCCTTTTAGTGCTATATAACAACCCACTGTCTGTATGCACCACTCACTTGCTGATGGAAATCTTGCCTGCTCCCAAGTTTTGGCAATAATTACCAAAGCTGATATATTGTACAGTCCATGTGCACTACCTATTGAGAGATTTATTCTTAAATTTTATTACTTTTTTTAAAATTTAAAGTTATCATTTGTTTAAAAGTTGACAAATAGCTTGAAGAAAAATTGCACATAAATTCTATTTGATTCCTCAGATACTGAACACTTGTAATCTTTGAAGTCTAAGGTTTTTTTGTTTGTTTTGACCTCTTTTTTATTGTTTTTTTTTTAATTTATTCACTTTATTTTCATCCATCTTTGGTCTGTTTGGGCCTCCCATTGCAGTGGCCTCTCTTATTGCAGAGTACGAGCTTTGAGCACACGCACTCCAGAGCACTGGCTCATAATTGAACACACCAGTCCAGCCATGGGATCTTCTCAGGCCAGGGATCGAACCAGTGCCCCTTGCCCTGCAAGGCAGACTCTTTACCCACTGGACCACCAGGGAAGCTCTGAAGTCTATGTTTTAGTTACCTCAGACTGGTGATATACCATTGTGATTCTTCCATTTTAGATTTTGTGTCCTTAGTTCAAATAGACAAATGCTCCTGGGGAGAAACTAAGAACTCAAGGCTCACAACAATGTATCGTTCTCTCTGTTTTTGCCTCTTAGGCTGTAGAGGTCATGATTGTTACCTAATAATTTTTAAACCTCTCTTTATATGTGTGTATATATATATATATATATATGTATATATTGAAAGTTGAAAGTGAAAATCACTCAGTCGTGTCCCAACTTTGCAACCCCTTGGATTGTAGCCCTCCAGGCAAGAATACTGGAGTGGGTAGCCATTCTCTTCTCCAGAGAATCTTCACAACCCAGGGATCAAACCTGGGGGTCCCGTATTACAGGCAGATTCTTTACCATCTGAGCCACCAGGAAAGCCCATATATATGTAAATGTGTATATGCATGCATGTATGTATGATATATAATACTTCTAAATTATACATACACATTACATAAAGAGTATGTATTTTATTTTCAGTTTTATATATTTAAACATATTCTATACACACATGCATGGTCAGTCATATTTGACCCCATGGACTGTAGCCACCAGCTTCTCTGTTGATGGAATTTTCCAGGCAAAAATACCGGAGTGGGCTGCTATTTCCTCCTCCAATTCTACATATGAAAATACAGTATTATATATATTGCATATATGCACAAAACTATCTCTATCTATTCTTTTATCTAATATTCACCTTTTATTGTCTCCTGTGGGCTTCCCGGGTGGCTCAGATGGTAAAGTATCTGTGCACATGCAGTAAATAGACCTGGTTTAGATCCCAAGGTTGGGAAGATCACCTGGAGAAGGAAATGGCAACCCACTCCAGTATTCTTGCCTGAAGAATTCCATGGATAGAGGACCCTGGTGGGCTACAGTCTCTGGGGTCTCAAGGATTTGGTGATGACTGAGTGACTAAGCACATCACAGCACATTTTCTTCTGTGGGTTGGTTAATCTGATATTAGCTATTCTTTCATAGATATTCCAAATGTCATTTTCATCATACTGTAATCCTTTCTTTAGTCTTTTTGAAAAGCATTCTTTAAAAAAAAAAAAAAACTGTTCAGTTACAAGCAACTAAAGCATCTTCAATATGGGGTAAAAATATTAACCTTTTTATACATTTTAACTAATTCAGAACTCTAGAAAGGTCTGTCTCTAATCATGTTCGTTTTACTGACTCACATATCCTTTAAATCAAAACCATAGCTCTATCATTTTTGCTTTTTAAGGTATTAATTACCTTTGTTATATTTTGTAGTCAACAGTTAGATTTACAAAATCATTTAACATATTCTTCACTTGCTATATTTCTCTTGTACATTTGAATTTCCATTTATATTATTTTCCTACTCCTTGCAGAAGACACTTTTGAAGTTCTTCCATGAGATTCATTGCTGTTAAACTTTTCTACATCTGGTATCACTAAAATTGCCTCTATATCGCTCAAAAATTTTTTAATGATTTTTTAAAAATTATTTTTCAAATAACATTTTCCCTTGGCATTTTGAAAAATTTTTAGTCTCTCTCATTTCTGTTTTTATTATCTTGACTAAATAGATAATTTTTAATAGGTAGTTTATCATTTATGTCTGGCCAAATTTAACATCTTTTCTCTGTGTTTGGTGGTTAGTTTAAAAACTATATATAAAGGTGAATATTTATTTCTATTGATCTTTTTGCATTCATTGTATTTGCTGATTTTGAGTTCAAGTCACTCAACAGAAAATGTTCAGACACTACTTCTAAAATATATCCTTTGTCTCATATCTAGTTCCAATTCTACATATGAAAATACAGTATTATATATATTGCATATATGCACAAAACTATCTCTATCTATTCTTTTATCTAATATTCACCTTTTATTGTCTCCTGTGGGCTTCCCGGTGGCTCAGATGGTAAAGTATCTGTGCACATGCAGTAAATAGACCTGGTTTAGATCCCAAGGTTGGGAAGATCACCTGGAGAAGGAAATGGCAACCCACTCCAGTATTCTTGCCTGAAGAATTCCATGGATAGAGGACCCTGGTGGGCTACAGTCTCTGGGGTCTCAAGGAGTTGGTGATGACTGAGTGACTAAGCACATCACAGCACATTTTCTTCTGTGGGTTGGTTAATCTGATATTAGCTATTCTTTCATAGATATTCCAAATGTCATTTTCATCATACTGTAATCCTTTCTTTAGTCTTTTTGAAAAGCATTCTTTAAAAAAAAAAAAAAAAAAACTGTTCAGTTACAAGCAACTAAAGCATCTTCAATATGGGGTAAAAATATTAACCTTTTTATACATTTTAACTAATTCAGAACTCTAGAAAGGTCTGTCTCTAATCATGTTCGTTTTACTGACTCACATATCCTTTAAATCAAAACCATAGCTCTATCATTTTTGCTTTTTAAGGTATTAATTACCTTTGTTATATTTTGTAGTCAACAGTTAAATTTACAAAATCATTTAACATATTCTTCACTTGCTATATTTCTCTTGTACATTTGAATTTCCATTTATATTATTTTCCTACTCCTTGCAGAAGACATTTTTGAAGTTCTTCCATGAGATTCATTGCTGTTAAACTTTTCTACATCTGGTATCACTAAAATTGCCTCTATATCGCTCAAAAATTTTTTAATGATTTTTTAAAAATTATTTTTCAAATAACATTTTCCCTTGGCATTTTGAAAAATTTTTAGTCTCTCTCATTTCTGTTTTTATTATCTTGACTAAATAGATAATTTTTAATAGGTAGTTTATCATTTATGTCTGGCCAAATTTAACATCTTTTCTCTGTGTTTGGTGGTTAGTTTAAAAACTATATATAAAGGTGAATATTTATTTCTATTGATCTTTTTGCATTCATTGTATTTGCTGATTTTGAGTTCAAGTCACTCAACAGAAAATGTTCAGACACTACTTCTAAAATATATCCTTTGTCTCATTTGTTATATCTCATCTGTCTTCCAAGTTTTGTAAACCTTCTATCTTCTGACATTGGTTTTGGACATGTATTTTAGATATTTCAGTTCTTACAGTTCACTAATTTTCTCATGAGCTTTAAAAATATCCTCAGAATTTCTAATAATTATATATATGTAAGTTTCCAAATCTGTGGTGTATTTCATAATTTTTAAAATGTTTATTTTGGACTCATTTTATAATTATTTTTAAATGCAGCCAGATTTATTTTGTACCATGCATCTCCGACTTTTGATTCTTAGTCATTTTTGCCAAAATGTTGCATCATCTTACTACAAAGTAGAAAATATATTTATTAAGCCAAATAGAATAAACCGATTCTTTGCTACATTACTAGTCAGAAAAGTACAAACTGAAACTATTCCAATATGTACTCTCGAAGATTATCCTTTTCAGTATGCTGCTATGATTAATGGTGGGTTAGATTGTTTATGAATTATTAGCTGAATAAGTGAAAACATACATTTAAAGTGATATGAAGATAGTACTTCAAATTTGTGCATACTTTTTTTTTTTTTCTGGGGGGAGGGTGGTGAGGGAGGGGAGCAGGCGGGCCACTTCTATTGGTCTTTCATTTATCTATTTTTCATCCATCTTTGTTCTTTGGCCCATGTGGACCTCCCATCGCAGTGGCCTCTGTTGTCGCAGAGCACTGACTCTGCGCACATGCGCTGTAGAGCTCCGGCTGGGTAATAGGACACATTGGTCCAGCCGCTCCACGGCACGAGGGATCTTCCCAGGCCAGGGATCGAACCAGTGTCCCTTGCACTGCAAGGCGGTGTCCTTGCCCACTGGATCACCAGGGAAACCCAGTACTTCAAATTTAATGCAGAAACATATATGCATATACAGAGAGAAAATGCCTATCCTATGTGTACTGAAAATATATTTTAATGTGAAGGTGAAAGTCACTCAGTCATGTCCAACTTTCTGTGATCCCATGGATGAGCCATGGAATTCTCCAGGAAAGAATACTGGAGTGGGCAATCATTCGCTTCTCCAGGGGATCTTCCCAACCCAAAGATTGAACCCAGGCCTTCTGCATTGCAGGCGGATTCTTTACCATCTGAGACACAAGGGAATTTTCTTTTTATATTATATAGATTTATATATAAATTATATATCTGTACTTATGAAAAAACGAAAATATTAAATAAGTCTTTTAAATAAAATCCTTGTGATATTTTTCACATAGTGTCAGATGATGGATACTGGGTTTTTGTATTAGTAGCCAAAGAAGCACTTATCTTCCTTGGTAAAATGAAGATAATACAGGAAAAAAATATATATCTACTTAATGTGTTTATTATGCTTAATATAATAAATCAATGGATTATCTCATGTGCACAGTGCTTCGGAAGAGATAAAAAAAGCCTCTGCTCTTAAGGAGTTTATGTTCCAGTGACAAGATGACCTACCGACATGAAAACAGAGCAAAAACTAAGCAGATGCCAGAATTGTTAAAATGTAAGGCAGCAATTTTTCTTAACCCTGCTACAACCAATGAACAGAGTTAAGTCAGTTAAACTCTCTTTTTGTGATCTTCCTCATTTTTCAATGTCATTACTATCCTGCCTAATTCACATGTTGTGAGATAAAACTCAGTCACACACAAAGTAATGCCTCACACACACACACAAAGAGGTAAGTGGAGGCATTACTAATACTATTCTGGCAAAGCAGTGATTTAAGTGTTGCTTCATATCTCAGAGAATGAACCTGAGTTAAACAAAATTGCTTTTTTAAAATAACCTTATAAATACATGTGAAAAGCATAACAGAGAGGCTTGGCGGGTAGTCTCACTCTTCTTTCTGTTCACAGACTGAAAGTCAAATTTCCAATGGCTGTCTTGATGTGCTTTTTAGTTTTTGGTTTTTTTTGTTTGTTTGTTTTCTAAACTATAAAGGAGACTGGAAAAGACAAACAACGTAACTTCTGGGAAAACAATGTGTCTGCTCTATAAACCCACATGTGACTAGGTAGGGTGACTTTTTTTTTGTTTTTTTGTTTTTTTTCGGCATGGTGATAGGTGCACCACAGCACAACTCAAGGTCTTTAGGGACTCTAAGGGCAAACGTGCATTTGGATCAGAAAACTTCTGGGAAGAAAAGAGTTGATAGTTTCCCATTTTTCGGAGTTTCACAGTCACTGTTACATTTCTAGTAATTGTCAAGGAAGGTCTTTACTGACACTGATGAGCAGAAAAGGGTACAAAATTTCACTATGTGAAAGATTGTGAAAGGACTTGGTTGGTGACCAGAACTCAAGGTGTGCTTGGCTATCATGGGAAAAGGCATTATGGGAAGCAGGGCATTTGGCTAACTCCTGATACATTTCCTGAAAGCTATGGGTAATAAACATATTTTTGATCACTTAAAACATGTTCTACTATGTATTATGGATGATACGTAAGTCCAGGTGTCCCTTGGTATCTGTGGGGGATGGGTTCCAGTACTTCCAATGAATAGCAAAATCTGTGAAAGCTCAAGTCCCTTATATAAATTGGTGTGGCACACTTGGTCTTCAGTATTTGAGTTCAACCAGCCAATAGGGAGGGTCAGCTGTATGTATCTACACACAAATTATCCTTAACCCTGCAAAAATGAACAGAGTTAAGTCAGTTAAACTCTCTTTTTGTGATCTTCCTCATTTTTCAATGTCATTACTATCCTGCCTAATTCACATGTTGTGAGATAAAACTCAGTCACACACAAAGTAATGCCTCACACACACACACACACAAAGAGGTAAGTGGAGGCATTACTAATACTATTCTGGCAAAGCAGTGATTTAAGTGTTGCTTCATATCTCAGATAGTGAACCTGAGTTAAACAAAATTGCTTTTGTAAAATAACCTTATAAATACATGTGAAAAGCATAACAGAGAGGCTTGGCGGGTAGTCTCACTCTTCTTTCTGTTCACAGACTGAAAGTCAAATTTCCAATGGCTGTCTTGATGTGCTTTTTAGTTTTTGGTTTTTTTTGTTTGTTTGTTTTCTAAACTATAAAGGAGACTGGAAAAGACAAACAACGTAACTTCTGGGAAAACAATGTGTCTGCTCTATAAACCCACATGTGACTAGGTAGGGTGACTTTTTTTTTGTTTTTTTGTTTCGGCATGGTGATAGGTGCACCACAGCACAACTCAAGGTCTTTAGGGACTCTAAGGGCAAACGTGCATTTGGATCAGAAAACTTCTGGGAAGAAAAGAGTTGATAGTTTCCCATTTTTCGGAGTTTCACAGTCACTGTTACATTTCTAGTAATTGTCAAGGAAGGTCTTTACTGACACTGATGAGCAGAAAAGGGTACAAAATTTCACTATGTGAAAGATTGTGAAAGGACTTGGTTGGTGACCAGAACTCAAGGTGTGCTTGGCTATCATGGGAAAAGGCATTATGGGAAGCAGGGCATTTGGCTAACTCCTGATACATTTCCTGAAAGCTATGGGTAATAAACATATTTTTGATCACTTAAAACATGTTCTACTATGTATTATGGATGATACGTAAGTCCGGGTGTCCCTTGGTATCTGTGGGGGATGGGTTCCAGTACTTCCAATGAATAGCAAAATCTGTGAAAGCTCAAGTCCCTTATATAAATTGGTGTGGCACACTTGGTCTTCAGTATTTGAGTTCAACCAGCCAATAGGGAGGGTCAGCTGTATGTATCTACACACAAATTATCCTTCAAAAACTCAATGCTAGGAAAAAAAAAAAAAAAACAGTAATGCTAGACAAAAACAGTTAACAATGGTACTGTGAAGCTTACACTGATAATCACTGAACTAATATTTATAGAGGTTTTGCTTCTATTACTTGAAACAGAGAACATTTCTACAGAAAGATTAAAAATTACATGGCAACTGAATGGAACTTTGAAACATAAAATGTAAAAGGTGGATAGATTCTCATGGTACTAAGGCATAGGATAAGGCATTCCTCATTAAAAACAGTAGACAACAAGAGAGAAAATAGAAAACAGTGAATAGATCTATGTGACAATGGGAAGTATTTTTTAAAATTTATTTTAGTTCTTAAAAAGTTTTTTGCTCCTCTTATTAGTTGGAGGATAATTGTTTTACAATACTGTGCTAGCCTCTGCCAAACAACAACATAATTAGCTATAAGTACACATATGCCTGCTCCTGAACTCCCACCCACCCCCTCCCAGCCCTACAGGTTGTCACAGAACACAGGGTTAAGCTCCCCATGTCCACACAGCAGCTTTTCTCTAGTTATCAGTTTTACACATGGTAGTGCATATATGGCAATGCTACTGTCTCAATTCACCCTATCCTCTTTTCCTTCTAATGTCCAAAGTGTTCTCTAGATCTGTGTCCTTGAGTCTCAATTCACAGGAGGCAGTACAATTAGAAATATAGTTCAAGAAATGAGAGTAGAGAGCTGAGCGTGGAGGAAGAGCTGTGTTAAAAGCTCACTTTGGGGGTTTTCCTGGTGGTCCAGTGGGTAAAGAGTTCACCTTGCAGTGCAAGGGGCACTGGTTTGATCCCTAGTAGGGAAGATTCCACGTACCATGGAGCCACTGGACAGATGTGTCAGATTAGAGCCCGTGCTCTGGAGTGCATGCGCCCAGAGCTGGTGCTTTTCAGTGAGAAAAGTCACTGCAATGGGAGGCCCACACTGGCCAAAGAATAAAGATGGGTGAAAATGAATAAAGGACCAATAAAAGAGGCCAAAATTTTAAAAATGTTCATTTTGGGAACTGTTAAAATATTTGCTGTTATTTACAATAGCTAGAACATGAAAACAAGCGAGATGTCCATTGACAGATGAATGGATAAAGAAGCCCTGGTACATATATACAATGGAGTATTACTCAGTCATAAAAAGAAATGCATTTGAGTCAGTTCTAATACGGTGGATGAATCTAGAACCTATTATACAGAGTGAAGTAAGTCAGAAAGATAAAGATAAATATTATACACTGACACATATATATGAAATCCAAAAAGATGGCACTGATAAATTTATATGCAGAGCAGCAATGGAGAGAACAGACTTATGGACCTTGGGGGGAGGGAGCAGAATCTTCTGTAAGACTAAGGAACTCAAACAGGGGTTCTGGAACAACCTTGGGGGGATGGAGATTGGAGAGATGTTCAGGAGGGAGGGAACACATATACTTATGGCAGATTCAGGTTGATGTGGGGCAATACTGTGCTAGCCTCTGCCAAACAACAACATAATTAGCTATAAGTACACATATGCCTGCTCCTGAACTCCCACCCCCCCCCCCCCCGCCCCACAGGTTGTCACAGAACACAGGGTTAAGCTCCCCATGTCCACACAGCAGCTTTTCTCTAGTTATCAGTTTTACACATGGTAGTGCATATATGGCAATGCTACTCTCTCAATTCACCCTATCCTCTTTTCCTTCTAATGTCCAAAGTGTTCTCTAGATCTGTGTCCTTGAGTCTCAATTCACAGGAGGCAGTACAATTAGAAATATAGTTCAAGAAATGAGAGTAGAGAGCTGAGCGTGGAGGAAGAGCTGTGTTAAAAGCTCACTTTGGGGGTTTTCCTGGTGGTCCAGTGGGTAAAGAGTTCACCTTGCAGTGCAAGGGGCACTGGTTTGATCCCTAGTAGGGGAAGATTCCACGTACCATGGAGCCACTGGACAGATGTGTCAGATTAGAGCCCGTGCTCTGGAGTGCATGCGCCCAGAGCTGGTGCTTTTCAGTGAGAAAAGTCACTGCAATGGGAGGCCCACACTGGCCAATGAATAAAGATGGGTGAAAATGAATAAAGGACCAATAAAAGAGGCCAAAATTTTAAAAATGTTCATTTTGGGAACTGTTAAAATATTTGCTGTTATTTACAATAGCTAGAACATGAAAACAAGCGAGATGTCCATTGACAGATGAATGGATAAAGAAGCCCTGGTACATATATACAATGGAGTATTACTCAGTCATAAAAAGAAATGCATTTGAGTCAGTTCTAATACGGTGGATGAATCTAGAACCTATTATACAGAGTGAAGTAAGTCAGAAAGATAAAGATAAATATTATACACTGACACATATATATGAAATCCAAAAAGATGGCACTGATAAATTTATATGCAGAGCAGCAATGGAGAGAACAGACTTATGGACCTTGGGGGGAGGGAGCAGAATCTTCTGTAAGACTAAGGAACTCAAACAGGGGTTCTGGAACAACCTTGGGGGGATGGAGATTGGAGAGATGTTCAGGAGGGAGGGAACACATATACTTATGGCAGATTCAGGTTGATGTGGGGCATTAAACAACAGAATTCTGTAAAAAATAAACAAAATGAAACTAAAATAAAACTCAGCAGAATGCAAATATATATATATATATATATATATATATATATATATATATATATATATGAGCTGGTAAGACACACTAGTAGAAAGGAATATAAGGGAGGTTGAAATGTGAAACTGAATTGTCAGAAATGTATCAGAACGTAATGCAAGTTATTCTCAGTAGAAGTGATGACTGAAGACATGTAGGGTTGTTACATCTTAAAACTACTTCCCTAATCTTCAAAGTTCTCCAGGACTTTCATTTCCTAGACTTATGACTGAAGGGGGTAAAAAGTACATAAAATTCTGTAGGCAATTTTTATGTTTTAATAAGAAATTATGTCTTTCTAAATGAAGACTAGAGCATTTAAATTCTTCTGTTCAGTTTCAAACTTTAGAAAAATTATCATCTTTACATAGGTATCAAATATAACAATAAAAATTGCTATAAAGTGTATATTAAAAACAAATTACATCTTCAAATTAGGAAAGACACTGCTTTCTTCTGAGAATATAATTTGTTTTTAATTGCGCAATTTCCTTTTTTGCATAAATATAATTTGTTTTCACTTTTGTACTTCTGTACTAAACTTCAGTAAAAATTTTATTCACAATAAGGTTCATCATATGATTTAAGTTATTTATTCAATCCAAAGTGAAGTGTGTGCCCCAGAAGCCCTTTCCAAATAATGAGAAAGTGTCTTTAGTTTAACCTAGATCAAGTGCTTGTATTTTAAAACTCAAGTGAATAGGCTTCCTAGCAATTACCTAAAATCTGCCCCTGAGCTTTTGACATTAAACAATTAAGCTCTATTTCTTGACTTTCAATTAGTGTATTCACCATCCTGCTCCATATTTGATAAGGTGATTAATGAATCACCAAAGCAATTTCAGTCTTGTCAAAATAACAAAGAATTCATGCTATTTGTTCTTACTAACTAAAGTTAAAACCCTGCTTCAGGTTTCAAGGCAGAATTTAGCTCTGGGGATCTAAAGAAAGATGTGGAGTAGGAGAGAGAAGGGTAGATGCTTCCAGAAAATTTCTAGAGAGGTCATGTTTGAAGGTGAGGTAGGTATGGGCAGACCAAGAGATCTCACAGTACCGTATGTAATTCATTTTTAGCTTCATGGTAAAATTACACAGTAACTTTTGACTATAGAAATGTTGTAAAAATATTTGTTTCAGAAGTGTTCCCTTCCATTTTTCCAAATGAAAAAATTCTTTTAATGATTCTATTTGGACATCAGATGCTGTGTTCCTCTAGGAACCAATTATTTCACCTTAAACATTTGTTTGCAGTCATGTAGACATGAGTTAGGTGACAGAAATCACACACTTTCAAAAGATTAGAAGAGGCAGAGAGGAAAAAAAAAAAAAAGACTTTAAAGAGCCTTAGGGACAAACATAGAAACAACCCCACATGGAAAAACTGAACCAATGATGAAAAATTTCTCCTTTGATATTTTACAGAGTTGAATAAAATGTGGAAATAATGTTGCTCAAAATAAAATTTCTTTTGTAGTTGTATGAAACTATTTCTATGTAGGATTACATACTGTGTGAGGTGACAATTAAAAAAGAATGCTTTACTATAGAGTCAGATATTCTGATATCACATATGATAGGATATAGTGCCACTATTTTGAGGACAAAAGGAGTTTTTGGAACATAAACATCAGACGGTCACCTCAACTTAAAATATTTAAAACCCTAATAAGTGTGAAAGATGATTTTATAGAATTCTAAAGCTATTGTTGGCTGGTACCTCTCTTTGTTCCCTTGGAATCACAGGAAGGTCAATCTTCTAGCGTTCACTGTAATGTCACTATAGTCATTGGCCTATCTTCCTCTTCCTCTTCAAATACGTTGAGTTAACCTTCCATGTCCCAGGTACCAATGAGAAAGTGTCTTTAGTTTAACCTAGATCAAGTGCTTGTATTTTAAAACTCAAGTGAATAGGCTTCCTAGCAATTACCTAAAATCTGCCCCTGAGCTTTTGACATTAAACAATTAAGCTCTATTTCTTGACTTTCAATTAGTGTATTCACCATCCTGCTCCATATTTGATAAGGTGATTAATGAATCACCAAAGCAATTTCAGTCTTGTCAAAATAACAAAGAATTCATGCTATTTGTTCTTACTAACTAAA
This sequence comes from Tragulus kanchil, assembly GCA_022376925.1. Taxonomy (NCBI): domain Eukaryota; kingdom Metazoa; phylum Chordata; class Mammalia; order Artiodactyla; family Tragulidae; genus Tragulus; species Tragulus kanchil. Next base: position 35,549,882 of record JAIOJX010000004.1, read on the forward strand.
GTTAAAACCCTGCTTCAGGTTTCAAGGCAGAATTTAGCTCTGGGGATCTAAAGAAAGATGTGGAGTAGGAGAGAGAAGGGTAGATGCTTCCAGAAAATTTCTAGAGAGGTCATGTTTGAAGGTGAGGTAGGTATGGGCAGACCAAGAGATCTCACAGTACCGTATGTAATTCATTTTTAGCTTCATGGTAAAATTACACAGTAACTTTTGACTATAGAAATGTTGTAAAAATATTTGTTTCAGAAGTGTTCCCTTCCATTTTTCCAAATGAAAAAATTCTTTTAATGATTCTATTTGGACATCAGATGCTGTGTTCCTCTAGGAACCAATTATTTCACCTGAAACATTTGTTTGCAGTCATGTAGACATGAGTTAGGTGACAGAAATCACACACTTTCAAAAGATTAGAAGAGGCAGAGAGGAAAAAAAAAAAAAAAGACTTTAAAGAGCCTTAGGGGCAAACATAGAAACAACCCCACATGGAAAAACTGAACCAATGATGAAAAATTTCTCCTTTGATATTTTACAGAGGTGAATAAAATGTGGAAATAATGTTGCTCAAAATAAAATTTCTTTTGTAGTTGTATGAAACTATTTCTATGTAGGATTACATACTGTGTGAGGTGACAATTAAAAAAGAATGCTTTACTATAGAGTCAGATATTCTGATATCACATATGATAGGATATAGTGCCACTATTTTGAGGACAAAAGGAGTTTTTGGAACATAAACATCAGACGGTCACCTCAACTTAAAATATTTAAAACCCTAATAAGTGTGAAAGATGATTTTATAGAATTCTAAAGCTATTGTTGGCTGGTACCTCTCTTTGTTCCCTTGGAATCACAGGAAGGTCAATCTTCTAGCGTTCACTGTAATGTCACTATAGTCATTGGCCTATCTTCCTCTTCTTCTTCAAATACGTTGAGTTAACCTTCCATGTCCCAGGCTACCTTAATTTAGTCTTACAAAGCAGCACCTGTCACTCTCACCACCTCTCCAACATTCTGGCACCCAAATAGTTCAGTTCAATGGAAACCACTCACCTTTCAATTTCTACCATGAACACATTGTGGCCAGGCCATTTGTACTTCCAGTCAACTCCCAACTTCCAGCTGTATTTGTTCACTAGTGGCTAAACTGGCCCTCTGGTACAAGTCTCGTCCTTTGCTCCTTCTCCTGCACTATTGTTTTTTCCTTTAATGAGTACCTCTTATCGCTTTTCTGTTCTATAAACCAGGACACTGATTATAAACGAGAAAACTCTCCCCACTTCACCTCCTACCCTTGGAGAATGACTTTCCTTAACAAGAAACACTCTTTGTCATTTATTTCATCACATTTCCTCATCTGAAATCCTCAATGTCTTCCAAAATACCACTTCCTCACAGAACTGTCCCAGGAGAGGTTTAATGTCATGGCCTGAGTTTCCCAAAGAGAAAGCAAATGAGTCTTGTCTCTATTCACCAGTTTCAGCTCCCTACTCTGTTTTCTTAGTTACTCAAGGACACTGTTTATGAGGTTACAAGTCTGTCACAGAGTAAGACTGCAAATTTTAGAGCATGAACATCACAGCTTTGTCCCGATATGCATCACCATTGTTCTTAATTTCTGCAGTGCTCTTCTACCTACCTCACTATAGCAACTGTGTTTCCCTTTTCTCTTCCTTACTGTTTCTATATTAGTGTATCATTCACACTGATAACAAGTTGGGCACTTTGACGGATTAAGTTATTTGACTGAAATTCCATTCATTTTTTCAAAAAAGCTCGGATTCCAAGATCTCATTTTATGTCCCTCATTACCACATATTAATAAAATCAATTTTAACTATTAGAATCATTGATTTAAAAAAATTTAGAACATTCCTCATCTCTCAACGATCTACCTATTCAGTGATGGTCCAGCCTCAGCACTTCAGTGCCAGCAAGTCATACGTATTTCTTATTGCACTTTTACTATTCCAGCGTGATAACCAGCCCCAACAAATCCTCACTACCTCTCAGTGATTCTTTATTTCTTGTTTTGTCCCAATTGTATTCTCCACAGTGACTGTTTCAAATCTTTTCTGATAACCAGTCCCCAAGCAAATCCTCACTACCTCAGTTGCCTATTCCCAACTCCCAACTTCCAGCTTGAAACCACTCACCTTTCAATTTCTACCATGAACACATTGTGGCCAGGCCATTTGTACTTCCAGTCAACTCCCAACTTCCAGCTGTATTTGTTCACTAGTGGCTAAACTGGCCCTCTGGTACAAGTCTCGTCCTTTGCTCCTTCTCCTGCACTATTGTTTTTTCCTTTAATGAGTACCTCTTATCGCTTTTCTGTTCTATAAACCAGGACACTGATTATAAACGAGAAAACTCTCCCCACTTCACCTCCTACCCTTGGAGAATGACTTTCCTTAACAAGAAACACTCTTTGTCATTTATTTCATCACATTTCCTCATCTGAAATCCTCAATGTCTTCCAAAATACCACTTCCTCACAGAACTGTCCCAGGAGAGGTTTAATGTCATGGCCTGAGTTTCCCAAAGAGAAAGCAAATGAGTCTTGTCTCTATTCACCAGTTTCAGCTCCCTACTCTGTTTTCTTAGTTACTCAAGGACACTGTTTATGAGGTTACAAGTCTGTCACAGAGTAAGACTGTAAATTTTAGAGCATGAACATCACAGCTTTGTCCCGATATGCATCACCATTGTTCTTAATTTCTGCAGTGCTCTTCTACCTACCTCACTATAGCAACTGTGTTTCCCTTTTCTCTTCCTTACTGTTTCTATATTAGTGTATCATTCACACTGATAACAAGTTGGGCACTTTGACGGATTAAGTTATTTGACTGAAATTCCATTCATTTTTTCAAAAAAGCTCGGATTCCAAGATCTCATTTTATGTCCCTCATTACCACATATTAATAAAATCAATTTTAACTATTAGAATCATTGATTTAAAAAAAATTTAGAACATTCCTCATCTCTCAACGATCTACCTATTCAGTGATGGTCCAGCCTCAGCACTTCAGTGCCAGCAAGTCATACGTATTTCCTTATTGCACTTTTACTATTCCATCTTGATAACCAGCCCCAACAAATCCTCACTACCTCTCAGTGATTCTTTATTTCTTGTTTTGTCCCAATTGTATTCTCCACAGTGACTGTTTCAAATCTTTTCTGAAAGTCCTTAGCTGTGAAATCAGGGTCCATGGGTTCTCCCTCTTTCTCATTCTTATTTCACAGAGAATAATTTTCTCATAGGGAATTGAGGTCACGCTTTCATGGATCCCATCAATCAGAAACTCCTCCACACTATCTTACAATTTATGTGTTTCATCACTTAATCATTTCTTATCTCTTCTCCAAAGAGAAGCAATCACCCCTCTGCCTATTACAGTCTCACTCATATGCCTTGCCCCACATTCCTTTTTTTCCCCTATGAGTTTTCATGTGACAGTCCTCAGGATGAATGTATTATAGGGGTTAAAAGCATGGGCTCTGCCACTAGACTACCTGAACTCAAATACTCATGCTGCAATGTATTAACTACAAGAGCAGTACTAAAGCCTTTATTAGTATCAGGATCCTCATCCGTAAAAGGGAAAGGATAAGAACAATAATTCTCTTGTGGAGCTGTTGTAATAAATGAGATAATATATTTAAGATGTTTCTATCAGTGGTGAGCATACTGTTTTCTACTGCTATAAAAATATTTTTCCTAATTCCACACCTCCAATTTTTACCCTGTAGCTTCTTTACTATGACCTACTAAAATGGTCAGATCACTAGCATTTTTAAATAAAATTCTCTGTCACTAGCAAATTTAATTGAAATAAAATCACTAGTCATAAAATATTTAACAAGATAGCTGCATTTCCTTTTTTGTGTTTATCACAAGTATACTATGCAGCTTCTATATCAATATACAGAAATTACAGTATTTTAAAAATATTAATGGCATGGCTGCATTTTATGTCCCTCATTACCACATATTAATAAAATCAATTTTAACTATTAGAATCATTGATTTAAAAAATTTAGAACATTCCTCATCTCTCAACGATCTACCTATTCAGTGATGGTCCAGCCTCAGCACTTCAGTGCCAGCAAGTCATACGTATTTCCTTATTGCACTTTTACTATTCCATCTTGATAACCAGCCCCAACAAATCCTCACTACCTCTCAGTGATTCTTTATTTCTTGTTTTGTCCCAATTGTATTCTCCACAGTGACTGTTTCAAATCTTTTCTGAAAGTCCTTAGCTGTGAAATCAGGGTCCATGGGTTCTCCCTCTTTCTCATTCTTATTTCACAGAGAATAATTTTCTCATAGGGAATTGAGGTCACGCTTTCATGGATCCCATCAATCAGAAACTCCTCCACACTATCTTACAATTTATGTGTTTCATCACTTAATCATTTCTTATCTCTTCTCCAAAGAGAAGCAATCACCCCTCTGCCTATTACAGTCTCACTCATATGCCTTGCCCCACATTCCTTTTTTTCCCCTATGAGTTTTCATGTGACAGTCCTCAGGATGAATGTATTATAGGGGTTAAAAGCATGGGCTCTGCCACTAGACTACCTGAACTCAAATACTCATGCTGCAATGTATTAACTACAAGAGCAGTACTAAAGCCTTTATTAGTATCAGGATCCTCATCCGTAAAAGGGAAAGGATAAGAACAATAATTCTCTTGTGGAGCTGTTGTAATAAATGAGATAATATATTTAAGATGTTTCTATCAGTGGTGAGCATACTGTTTTCTACTGCTATAAAAATATTTTTCCTAATTCCACACCTCCAATTTTTTACCCCTGTAGCTTCTTTACTATGACCTACTAAAATGGTCAGATCACTAGCATTTTTAAATAAAATTCTCTGTCACTAGCAAATTTAATTGAAATAAAATCACTAGTCATAAAATATTTAACAAGATAGCTGCATTTCCTTTTTTGTGTTTATCACAAGTATACTATGCAGCGCTTCTATATCAATATACAGAAATTACAGTATTTTAAAAATATTAATGGCATGGCTGCATTTTTTAATCTAAATATTAATAGTTACAAAGGGTGGAAATATGTTGTAGCCTTCCTTTTGATGTTCTGACATTAAAATACTATTAAAGAGCATTCACAAGTATTTACCATATCTATAAATACTTATATGCAACTTCAAAAAACACCTTTCACTTTTGGTTATTAGAAACAGGAAAAATTATTCCTTTTAACTGTTCAAATTTCATGTTTTTCCTATGATAAGACACATAATTTCTTAAACTTTAATTCAATCATACAAGCTTGTCTGTTAATTCTAACTGGGCAGATGGTAACTAGAATCTGTGTCTTGTAGTTGTTACTGTTATCTGCCTATGATGTTCTCAGGAGGCCTCATAGAAATGGATTCTAATTTGCACCCAAGTCATTCTGAGGAATACTTACAAAGTATGTTACCATGCTTACATTTTTAAAAGGTACAGAACATGTGGATATGTGAGTATTAGTTATGCAAGAATATTGGAAAGCAAAAAATTTCCCTATTGTGAAACTTCACAAAGACTTAAGACATACAAGTAATAGTTTAAAGCCTTAAAAACGTCATTTTGCAATCTACGTTGAAGCCTAAAGCTCTACTGTAGGCATTTTAAAAGGCTGTGTGTATGAGGGCAGAAAAAGAAATTGGTTTAATCTGACTATGGTCTTGTTACAACCATCTGGGACAAAATATGAAACTGGATTCTCTTACATTCCGTATGTTCTGCCTTTGACTATTATTTACAACCCTAGTTGCACTTATTGAAAAGTGCATAGGGATTCTGTGTTTAGTATCAAGAATCACAAAAATAATATGTTATGACAAGAAAAAATCACGGTGAATAGTTTTAATATCTAATGAGATTTGTCTTTAAACTACTCAATAAATTCTTTATTTAAACCTAAGCTAATTTAAAAAAAAGAAAACCTTTTAGCAAAGCTTTTCCCTAGATGTATATGAACAGTTCCTTTAAGAAGTAAATAATAGAACTAAAAAACTCAGAATGCATTATTTTTCTCATTTAAATTTAATTTTAATGAAATTCCTACAGTGAGCTGCATTCAATGTAATAAAAGCTGGCAACAAATTGGAGTAGAATAAAATACTTGTCAACTTTAATTGTCTTCTGTATTCAGTTTTATTAATTTATAATTTAATTAGAGTTTAATATTGGGAGAATTTTTTTCTGTGGACTAATTCTAAAATTATCTGTTCTCATATAATTTCCTGATTGAGACCTTTTTTAAATGTCAGAAAATAGATGATAATAATAACAAAAATGCTTTAGAAGAACTATCATTTCCTATGGCTTGGATAATGGCACCATAATCAACATTCTAATCTTATCAATATAATTACCATAAATTTATTCCTTAAAAAGTAAGTGACATACAACCCAAAAAGCTTGTCTGTTAATTCTAACTGGGCAGATGGTAACTAGAATCTGTGTCTTGTAGTTGTTACTGTTATCTGCCTATGATGTTCTCAGGAGGCCTCATAGAAATGGATTCTAATTTGCACCCAAGTCATTCTGAGGAATACTTACAAAGTATGTTACCATGCTTACATTTTTAAAAGGTACAGAACATGTGGATATGTGAGTATTAGTTATGCAAGAATATTGGAAAGAAAAAATTTTCCCCTATTGTGAAACTTCACAAAGACTTAAGACATACAAGTAATAGTTTAAAGCCTTAAAAACGTCATTTTGCAATCTACGTTGAAGCCTAAAGCTCTACTGTAGGCATTTTAAAAGGCTGTGTGTATGAGGGCAGAAAAAGAAATTGGTTTAATCTGACTATGGTCTTGTTACAACCATCTGGGACAAAATATGAAACTGGATTCTCTTACATTCCGTATGTTCTGCCTTTGACTATTATTTACAACCCTAGTTGCACTTATTGAAAAGTGCATAGGGATTCTGTGTTTAGTATCAAGAATCACAAAAATAATATGTTATGACAAGAAAAAATCACGGTGAATAGTTTTAATATCTAATGAGATTTGTCTTTAAACTACTCAATAAATTCTTTATTTAAACCTAAGCTAATTTAAAAAAAAGAAAACCTTTTAGCAAAGCTTTTCCCTAGATGTATATGAACAGTTCCTTTAAGAAGTAAATAATAGAACTAAAAAACTCAGAATGCATTATTTTTCTCATTTAAATTTAATTTTAATGAAATTCCTACAGTGAGCTGCATTCAATGTAATAAAAGCTGGCAACAAATTGGAGTAGAATAAAATACTTGTCAACTTTAATTGTCTTCTGTATTCAGTTTTATTAATTTATAATTTAATTAGAGTTTAATATTGGGAGAATTTTTTTCTGTGGACTAATTCTAAAATTATCTGTTCTCATATAATTTCCTGATTGAGACCTTTTTTAAATGTCAGAAAATAGATGATAATAATAACAAAAATGCTTTAGAAGAACTATCATTTCCTATGGCTTGGATAATGGCACCATAATCAACATTCTAATCTTATCAATATAATTACCATAAATTTATTCCTTAAAAAGTAAGTGACTCTTATTTATCTATTTACATATCCTGCAATCTAAAGAACACTGGCATTTTATCAGGTATACTATATAATATCTGCTTATTCTGAGCTCATTTATTGACATTATGCTTTAACTTGTCAAATTTCTTTTATTTCCATGGTTTAAAATACTGGTAATATGCTTCAGTTTTTGGTCTTTCTGTTTCAGTTATTTATCAGAGGTTTTCATAGTATGTCACAGAGACTAAAGCACTTAGATAATGATAGCCCATGGAGTTCTGTGGGCATTATATTAGTTTGGTGCAGAAGTAATTGAGGTTTTGCATTGTTGAACTTTGCCATTTGATATTGTAATACATTCTAAGTAAATGTGGTTATGTTATACATCATTTTAATACACGTTTCTCACTTTATTGTTTTGCCAATGACTTAGTATTTACTGTTTATTTTAGACTAGGGAAATTATTTTAGACAAAAAGCAAATTTAAGCAATTTTCTTATTTGCATCCAAAATGACTCATAAAGCAGCAGAGACAACTTGCAACATCAACAACACATCTGGCCCAGGAACTACTAATGAATGTACAGTGGAGTTTCAAGAAGTTTTGCAAAAAAAGCCTTGAAGTTGAGGAGTACAGTGGCTGGCCATCCAAAATTGACAACAACCAACTGAGAGCATCATTGAAGATGATCCTCTTACGACTACACAAGTGGTTGCCGAAGAACTCAACATCACCCATTTTATGCTCACTCAGCATATGAAATAAATTGGAAAGGTGAAAAAGCTGGATAAGTGTATGCCTCATGAGCCAACCCCTCCCCCTCAAAATCATCATTTCGAAGTGTCATCTTCTCTTATTCTACATAACAATGAACCATTTCTCCATCAGACTGTGACACGCAATGAGAAGTGGATTTTATATGACAACCAGTGATGATCAGCTCAGTGGTTGGACTGAGAAAAAGCTCTAAGCATTTCCTCAAGCCAAACAAACTTGCACTATAAAACGCAAGTTTTAAATGTCAGAAAATAGATGATAATAATAACAAAAATGCTTTAGAAGAACTATCATTTCCTATGGCTTGGATAATGGCACCATAATCAACATTCTAATCTTATCAATATAATTACCATAAATTTATTCCTTAAAAAGTAAGTGACTCTTATTTATCTATTTACATATCCTGCAATCTAAAGAACACTGGCATTTTATCAGGTATACTATATAATATCTGCTTATTCTGAGCTCATTTATTGACATTATGCTTTAACTTGTCAAATTTCTTTTATTTCCATGGTTTAAAATACTGGTAATATGCTTCAGTTTTTGGTCTTTCTGTTTCAGTTATTTATCAGAGGTTTTCATAGTATGTCACAGAGACTAAAGCACTTAGATAATGATAGCCCATGGAGTTCTATGGGCATTATATTAGTTTGGTGCAGAAGTAATTGAGGTTTTGCATTGTTGAACTTTGCCATTTGATATTGTAATACATTCTAAGTAAATGTGGTTATGTTATACATCATTTTAATACACGTTTCTCACTTTATTGTTTTGCCAATGACTTAGTATTTACTGTTTATTTTAGACTAGGGAAATTATTTTAGACAAAAAGCAAATTTAAGCAATTTTCTTATTTGCATCCAAAATGACTCATAAAGCAGCAGAGACAACTTGCAACATCAACAACACATCTGGCCCAGGAACTACTAATGAATGTACAGTGGAGTTTCAAGAAGTTTTGCAAAAAAAGCCTTGAAGTTGAGGAGTACAGTGGCTGGCCATCCAAAATTGACAACAACCAACTGAGAGCATCATTGAAGATGATCCTCTTACGACTACACAAGTGGTTGCCGAAGAACTCAACATCACCCATTTTATGCTCACTCAGCATATGAAATAAATTGGAAAGGTGAAAAAGCTGGATAAGTGTATGCCTCATGAGCCAACCCCTCCCCCTCAAAATCATCATTTCGAAGTGTCATCTTCTCTTATTCTACATAACAATGAACCATTTCTCCATCAGACTGTGACACGCAATGAGAAGTGGATTTTATATGACAACCAGTGATGATCAGCTCAGTGGTTGGACTGAGAAAAAGCTCTAAGCATTTCCTCAAGCCAAACAAACTTGCACTATAAAAACGCAAGGGTCATTATTTGGTGGTCCACTGCTGGTCTGATCCACTAGAGGTTTCTAAATCCTGGCAAAACCATTATATCAGAGAACTATGCCCAGAAAATGGATGCGATGCACCAAAAACTGCAATGCCTGCAGCCAGCATTGGTCAACAGAATGAGCCCAATTCTTCATCATAACTGCCAACCACACACCGCACAATCAATGCTTCAAAAACTGAACAAAGTATATAAAGGAACTAAAAATTGTGATTAAAAATAACACCTCACACATTGATCACAAAGGCCATCACCAAAAATCTACAAACAACAAATTATGGAGAGGGTATGGAGAAAGGGAACCTTCTTGCACTGTTGGTGGGAATGTAAACTGATACAGCCACAATGGAAGACAGTATGGAGATTCCTCAAAAAATGAGAAATAAAATTACCATATGACCCAGGAATCCCACTACTAGGCATATACCCTGATGAAACCAAAACTGAAAAAGGCACATGTACGCTAACACTCATTGCAGCATTATTTACATTAGTTAGGACATGGAAGCAACCTAGATGTTATCTACAGATGAATGGAGAAAGAAACTGTGGTACACATATACATAGGAATATTGCTCGGCCATAGAAAAAACCACATGTGAGTCAGTTCTAATGAGGTGGATGAGCCTAGAGCCTATTATGGAGTTTCAAGAAGTTTTGCAAAAAAAGCCTTGAAGTTGAGGAGTACAGTGGCTGGCCATCCAAAATTGACAACAACCAACTGAGAGCATCATTGAAGATGATCCTCTTACGACTACACAAGTGGTTGCCGAAGAACTCAACATCACCCATTTTATGCTCACTCAGCATATGAAATAAATTGGAAAGGTGAAAAAGCTGGATAAGTGTATGCCTCATGAGCCAACCCCTCCCCTTCAAAATCATCATTTCGAAGTGTCATCTTCTCTTATTCTACATAACAATGAACCATTTCTCCATCAGACTGTGACACGCAATGAGAAGTGGATTTTATATGACAACCAGTGATGATCAGCTCAGTGGTTGGACTGAGAAAAAGCTCTAAGCATTTCCTCAAGCCAAACAAACTTGCACTATAAAAACACAAGGGTCATTATTTGGTGGTCCACTGCTGGTCTGATCCACTAGAGGTTTCTAAATCCTGGCAAAACCATTATATCAGAGAACTATGCCCAGAAAATGGATGCGATGCACCAAAAACTGCAATGCCTGCAGCCAGCATTGGTCAACAGAATGAGCCCAATTCTTCATCATAACTGCCAACCACACACCGCACAATCAATGCTTCAAAAACTGAACAAAGTATATAAAGGAACTAAAAATTGTGATTAAAAATAACACCTCACACATTGATCACAAAGGCCATCACCAAAAATCTACAAACAACAAATTATGGAGAGGGTATGGAGAAAGGGAACCTTCTTGCACTGTTGGTGGGAATGTAAACTGATACAGCCACAATGGAAGACAGTATGGAGATTCCTCAAAAAATGAGAAATAAAATTACCATATGACCCAGGAATCCCACTACTAGGCATATACCCTGATGAAACCAAAACTGAAAAAGGCACATGTACGCTAACACTCATTGCAGCATTATTTACATTAGTTAGGACATGGAAGCAACCTAGATGTTATCTACAGATGAATGGAGAAAGAAACTGTGGTACACATATACATAGGAATATTGCTCGGCCATAGAAAAAACCACATGTGAGTCAGTTCTAATGAGGTGGATGAGCCTAGAGCCTATTATGCAGAGTGAAAGTAAGTCAAAAATAGAAAAACGAATATTGCATATTAACACATATATATAGAATCTAGAAAGATGGTGTTGACGAACCTGTTTGCAGATCAGCCATGGAGATGTGGACAAAGAGAACAGACTTACAGACAGAGGGGAGGGTGGAGGAAGGAGAGAATGGGACGAATGGGAAGAACAGCATGGAAATGTACACACGACCATGTGGAAAACAGAGAGACAGTGGAAATTTGTTGCAGGACTCAGGGAACTCAAGCCAGGGCTCTGTAACCACCTAGAAGGGCAGGGTGGGAGGTTTAAGAGGCAAGGCACATATGCATACCTATGACTGATTCATGGTGATGTACGGCAGAAACCAAGAACAATGTTGAAAGCAATTATCCTTCAATTAAAATAAATATTTTAGAGTTGAATGAATTGAGCTATGAAGTTTTGCCTCATCTGCCGTATTCACCTGACCTCTCACCCCACCACTGCCACTTTGTCAAGCATCTTGATAACTCGTTGCAGGGAATATGCTTCCAGCATCAGTAGGAGGCAGAAAATGCATTCCAAGAGTTCATAGAATTCTGAAGCACGGATTTATGCTACAGGAATAAACAAACTTATTTCTTGTTGGCAAAACTGTGTTGATCCTAACGGTTCCTATCTTGATGTATAAAGATAAGTTTGAGCCTCAGTTCAGGTGCTCGGTATGTGACTCTGAGACTCCATGGACGCAGCACATTTAAAATTCGTCATCTAAAACTGCAATTACTTTTTCACCAACGTAATAGCACTGCACACTTTATCACCACCCAACAGTTTAGAGTGAAGTGTGATTCCTGCAGTTTCCTAATGGTGAGAAAGGATAATGAAAGTTATCAGATTTTCTAAGCATTCTGGTATTAATACTTCTTTTATAAACAGACTTTCTTTTATGTAAAGAGACCAATCTGTTCTGTGAATTCAGCAACATATTCTGTGGATTCACTGATTAAAAGAGAACAATGTACTGATTATACTGGTTTCTTAACTTTTAATATGAACAGTCCTGAAGCAGACAGGCAAACACTGTTTCCCTGTCACTTTTTTCTTTCCAAATGATATTTTTTGTGTGTGTGTGACACTGAAGTTGTCATTTATTTCAGCAGCAAAGCTACTGTTCCTGTCATTTTAGGGCACAGGTGAGAAAGCACACATAAAAAGAATTTCAGGAGGTATGTTCTTAATGCTAGCCACAAAGGGCATCTTTGGTTGACTCACAAATCTCTTAATGAGAAAAAATGGCCCACTCTTTCCCATCATTTTACACTTCTGTATTTTGGCATAGCACTGTTCTAACAAGTTCCTCCCGCCCTGTGCTTTAGGGTTCTAAGGCCCATCTCCATGCAACAGTGTCTTTGTGGTTTCTTTGTGATGCTGAATTAGTGATGATTTATTTCCTGCTTGAGGAATCAACCCTAGAAGGGCATGGGAGTTTAACAAGGCAGAAACCAAGAAAAAAATGTTGAAAGCAATTATCCTTCAATTAAAATAAATATTTTAGAGTTGAATGAATTGAGCTATGAAGTTTTGCCTCATCTGCCGTATTCACCTGACCTCTCACCCCACCACTGCCACTTTGTCAAGCATCTTGATAACTCGTTGCAGGGAATATGCTTCCAGCATCAGTAGGAGGCAGAAAATGCATTCCAAGAGTTCATAGAATTCTGAAGCACGGATTTATGCTACAGGAATAAACAAACTTATTTCTTGTTGGCAAAACTGTGTTGATCCTAACGGTTCCTATCTTGATGTATAAAGATAAGTTTGAGCCTCAGTTCAGGTGCTCGGTATGTGACTCTGAGACTCCATGGACGCAGCACATTTAAAATTCGTCATCTAAAACTGCAATTACTTTTTCACCAACGTAATAGCACTGCACACTTTATCACCACCCAACAGTTTAGAGTGAAGTGTGATTCCTGCAGTTTCCTAATGGTGAGAAAGGATAATGAAAGTTATCAGATTTTCTAAGCATTCTGGTATTAATACTTCTTTTATAAACAGACTTTCTTTTATGTAAAGAGACCAATCTGTTCTGTGAATTCAGCAACATATTCTGTGGATTCACTGATTAAAAGAGAACAATGTACTGATTATACTGGTTTCTTAACTTTTAATATGAACAGTCCTGAAGCAGACAGGCAAACACTGTTTCCCTGTCACTTTTTTCTTTCCAAATGATATTTTTTGTGTGTGTGTGACACTGAAGTTGTCATTTATTTCAGCAGCAAAGCTACTGTTCCTGTCATTTTAGGGCACAGGTGAGAAAGCACACATAAAAAGAATTTCAGGAGGTATGTTCTTAATGCTAGCCACAAAGGGCATCTTTGGTTGACTCACAAATCTCTTAATGAGAAAAAATGGCCCACTCTTTCCCATCATTTTACACTTCTGTATTTTGGCATAGCACTGTTCTAACAAGTTCCCTCCCGCCCTGTGCTTTAGGGTTCTAAGGCCCATCTCCATGCAACAGTGTCTTTGTGGTTTCTTTGTGATGCTGAATTAGTGATGATTTATTTCCTGCTTGAGGAATCAACCCTCATGTGGAGAATTATTGTTCAGTTGCTAAGTTATGTCCAAATCTTTGTGACCCCATGAACTGCAGCACACCAGGCTTCTCTGTCCTTCCCATCTCCCAAAGTTTGCTCAAATTCATGTCTATTCCATCAGTGATGCCAATCATCTCATTCTCTGTCACCCCCTTCTCCTCTTGTCCCAATCCTTCCCACCATCAGGGTCTCTATTTTGCTGATGAGTGAATGACCTTTAACTGAAAAGTGGTTGCCTTTATGATAGGAATCTGAAAATAGCACAGCATCCTGGTATTAGTTTGGTATAAATTTGACTATCTTAAATACATCCATTTCTCCTGCTTAAATTGAGAAACTGGGAGCAAGGAAATTCCCATTAATCATGTAAATCAGAAAAGCTTTAAAACAACATCTCTAGGGCTTCCCCTGGTGGTCCAGTGGGTGGGGACGCCGCCTTGCAGTGCAAGGGGCGCCGGTTCGATCCCTGGCCTGGGAAGATCCCACGTGCCGCGGAGCGGCTGGACTGATGTGTCCAATTACCGAGCCAGCGCTCTGGAGCGCATGCGCCCGGAGCTGGCGCTCTGTGACGACAGCGGCCACCGCGATGGGAGGCCCACAGGAGCCAAAGAACAAAGACGGATGAAAATGGAGAAACGAAAGACCAATAGAAGTGGCCGGCCCGCTCCCCTCCCTCCCCAACCCGACCCCCGCCCAAAATAAATAAATAAATAAATCTTTAAAAAAAAAAAAAAAATCTCTAGTAGCACATTCCTCAATTTATACTAAATGTAAATATGTTAAACCATGGAAAAAGAGACAAGGAATGCCTAGTGACACCAACTTTGTAATGTTAAAGGATAGAAAATAAAGAAGGAATAGAAAAGACTGAAATGAATCTATACCTCTAAAAAAAAAATACAGTAAGCACAGACTTGAAACATCTGCTATGTCTTTTTCTTTAACTATGCTTTGATTTTACGGCAAGTGGTTGATTTTCTGCAGATGTTAAATAACTTTACTTTTAAATGATAAATTCCTCTAGGCTTCCCTTTCCTTGATTAGACCACCTTTTGCACAACTTAACAGCCAATCAAGGACACTGTTTTGAAATTCACCTCTTCTACAGGCAGTAATCCAGTTACTAGACTGACATGTGTAAATGAAGAGATTGGAAACTATTACAATTTATCATGGGCCTAATGGTCAGTGGCTGATAAAATCAATGAATGAGAAAAGTTAAATCTTTAAAAGAAAGAACATCATAAAAACAGATGACAGGAAAAACAGACATGGAGAACAAACTTATGGACATTGAAAGGAGGGAAGCATGGGTGAGAGGTATGGAAATGATAGCATGGAAACCTGTGCTATCATATACAAAAGAGACAGTTATTGTCAATGCGCTGTGGGACCAAAGGATCTTATATGGGGGCTATGAGATGGCCTGGAGCGCCGTGATCCGGCCCCTGGGACCGGTCAGGCATCTACATATGACTAACCTTGGATTACATATATCTATAAACAACAAAATTATGTAAAAACAAAAAGCAAAATAAAAATAAGTAAAAGAAATAGATGACATATCTTGCAAATATTTATAATA
Source organism: Tragulus kanchil (assembly GCA_022376925.1). Taxonomy (NCBI): domain Eukaryota; kingdom Metazoa; phylum Chordata; class Mammalia; order Artiodactyla; family Tragulidae; genus Tragulus; species Tragulus kanchil. The sequence goes on from JAIOJX010000004.1 coordinate 35,565,504, forward strand.
TAGCATTGTAATAATAAGCTTTTTTCCCTTCTTTCCTCTTCTCTCCATCCCTCCCATTTTCTCTCACATTCTGTCTGGCCACGATGGGGGCCCACGAGCCAGAACATGCGGATGCAGGAAGAACAAAGACGGATGAAAATGGAGAAACGAAAGACCAATAGAAGTGGCCGGCCCGCTCCCCTCCCTCCCCAACCCGACCCCCGCCCAAAATAAATAAATAAATAAATCTTTTAAAAAAAAAAAAATCTCTAGTAGCACATTCCTCAATTTATACTAAATGTAAATATGTTAAACCATGGAAAAAGAGACAAGGAATGCCTAGTGACACCAACTTTGTAATGTTAAAGGATAGAAAATAAAGAAGGAATAGAAAAGACTGAAATGAATCTATACCTCTAAAAAAAAAATACAGTAAGCACAGACTTGAAACATCTGCTATGTCTTTTTCTTTAACTATGCTTTGATTTTACGGCAAGTGGTTGATTTTCTGCAGATGTTAAATAACTTTAGTTTTAAATGATAAATTCCTCTAGGCTTCCCTTTCCTTGATTAGACCACCTTTTGCACAACTTAACAGCCAATCAAGGACACTGTTTTGAAATTCACCTCTTCTACAGGCAGTAATCCAGTTACTAGACTGACATGTGTAAATGAAGAGATTGGAAACTATTACAATTTATCATGGGCCTAATGGTCAGTGGCTGATAAAATCAATGAATGAGAAAAGTTAAATCTTTAAAAGAAAGAACATCATAAAAACAGATGACAGGAAAAACAGACATGGAGAACAAACTTATGGACATTGAAAGGAGGGAAGCATGGGTGAGAGGTATGGAAATGATAGCATGGAAACCTGTGCTATCATATACAAAAGAGACAGTTATTGTCAATGCGCTGTGGGACCAAAGGATCTTATATGGGGGCTATGAGATGGCCTGGAGGGGTGTGATGCGGGGACTGGGAGGGGTCAGGCATATACATATGACTAACCTTGGATTACATATATCTATAAACAACAAAATTATGTAAAAACAAAAAGCAAAATAAAAATAAGTAAAAGAAATAGATGACATATCTTGCAAATATTTATAATATAGCATTGTAATAATAAGCTTTTTTCCCTTCTTTCCTCTTCTCTCCATCCCTCCCATTTTCTCTCACATTCTGTCTCCTCCTTAATGTGTGCAGTCACTCAGTCCTGTTCGACTCTTTGTGACCCAGTGGACTATATTCCAGGCTCCTCTGACCATGGAATTCTCCAGGCAAGGATACTGGGATGAGTAGCCACTCCCTTTTCCAGGGCATCTTCCTGATCCAGGGACCAAACCTGGGTCTCTTGCATTGCAGGCAGATTCTTTACCATCTGAGCCACCAGGGAAGCCCGCCTTTATTATTATTATTATTATTATTCAAAAAAACAATGTCACACTCTGTGGGGCTCTGAATTGAAAGAGGACCGTTTTAAGCATAAAGCAACTTAAGCACATTGTTTGCAGTTTGGGGCTAAGATGGCGCCTACAGGGAGGGGTGTGGGAGTGAAAAGAAGCTTAAGCACATTGTTTCAGCTTGCAGCTAAGATGGCGCCTGCAGGAAGGGACATGGAAATGAAGGGAAGCTTAAGTGCATTGTTTAAAGAAGATTAAGCACATGTTTGCAGCTAAGATGGCGCCTACAGGAAGAGACAGGGCGTGATCTAAATTGTTAATTGATGGTCAAAATTTCTGATTGGCTCCCCTGGCTTCCGCGCTCGTGAATGATTGCTTGGTCTTTAGCTTGATTGGTGTAATCTATAGGAAGTCCCGTGCAAAACCCCCTTCACTTGCCTATAAAAGCTGTGGATCTTCATTAATAAAGCGGAACTACTTCGATGGAACCCCTGTCGCGTCTGATTGTCCCTTGCCTCAGCCGAGGGGCTGCGGGGTGGACAGTTCAAGATTTGCCTCTCTCCGAGATCTCCCGGTTCTGCCGGGAGTAATCCCTGCTGCCTTCCCTTTCTGCGGAAGGTCCCCGCAACACTCTACTGTAATTTCCTTTCACTGAAGCTATTGGGAACTATTAAATGACAACGCAAAACATCTGGAAAGTTGTTTCCTTTGAGGCTTGAGATTTTTTTTTTCCTTGCTGACAGGAACCTGCCAAGAGTAGATATCAAAATAATCCAAGCAGCTAGGAACTGTGTCATTATTGTGATATATGAAAATTAAGGTGCCTACTATCGTCCTTACCTATTGTTTAAGCTACAGCACATGACTCTGAGTGCAGTGTGTAGAGAGCTACATTTCTAAGCATAATAAATATGGATCGGATACAATTATTCTTGATGTTTCAGAGCTGTGCTGAGAGCATGTGTTTAGCCAGTGATGCTCTTCTGAGTGCTTTTTGTTTGGGGCACTATACTTTCCATTATTATAAGCTTTTAGATTATAGCTCGCTGTTGACAATAATAATGACTACTGCCATCAAGATAATCTGCAAGGAACAGTAATTTTAATGCTCCTCTTCTTGGTTACAGTTTGCATTAGCATTTCAAGCAATGTAAGTTAAGAGTATAATCTCTGATTTTCTTTTTATATATGTTCTTTGCAAAATGTTAAATACTGAGAGGAATTACATGGTATTTCTCATTATGTATTGAGTTTATTTCTATAATTAAAAGCTGAAGAGAAAAATATTAGCCTTTCTTTCTCCACCCAGAGTTTTCTACTTCATGTTCAAAAATAAGTAACAGAATGCTTGGGCCATCCCATGATATTATAGCAGTAAATGTCTACATCTTAAAACAGAAAAGAATTTACTCTTTAAAAGAAACTGCCTATAGGAAACGTAAGTCTTCCCAGATGACACTAGTCGTAAAGAACCCGCCTGTCAATGCTGGCAATCTAAGACTTGACCCTGGTTCCATCCCTGGGTAGGGAAGATCCCTTGTAGGAGGGCATGGCAAACCACTCTGGTATTCTTGCCTGGAGAGTCCCCTAGACAGAGGATCCTGGTGGGCTACAGTCCATGGGGTCACAATAATTGCACATGCTGAAGCGACTTCATTAATAAAGCGGAACTACTTGATGGAACCTGCGCGGATTTTTAAGGGCTGCGGGCGGACAGTTCAAGATTTGCCTCTCTCCGAGATCTCCCGGTTCTGCCGGGAGTAATCCCTGCTGCCTTCCCTTTCTGCGGAAGGTCCCCGCAACACTCTACTGTAATTTCCTTTCACTGAAGCTATTGGGAACTATTAAATGACAACGCAAAACATCTGGAAAGTTGTTTCCTTTGAGGCTTGAGATTTTTTTTTTCCTTGCTGACAGGAACCTGCCAAGAGTAGATATCAAAATAATCCAAGCAGCTAGGAACTGTGTCATTATTGTGATATATGAAAATTAAGGTGCCTACTATCGTCCTTACCTATTGTTTAAGCTACAGCACATGACTCTGAGTGCAGTGTGTAGAGAGCTACATTTCTAAGCATAATAAATATGGATCAGATACAATTATTCTTGATGTTTCAGAGCTGTGCTGAGAGCATGTGTTTAGCCAGTGATGCTCTTCTGAGTGCTTTTTGTTTGGGGCACTATACTTTCCATTATTATAAGCTTTTAGATTATAGCTCGCTGTTGACAATAATAATGACTACTGCCATCAAGATAATCTGCAAGGAACAGTAATTTTAATGCTCCTCTTCTTGGTTACAGTTTGCATTAGCATTTCAAGCAATGTAAGTTAAGAGTATAATCTCTGATTTTCTTTTTATATATGTTCTTTGCAAAATGTTAAATACTGAGAGGAATTACACGGTATTTCTCATTATGTATTGAGTTTATTTCTATAATTAAAAGCTGAAGAGAAAAAAATTAGCCTTTCTTTCTCCACTCAGAGTTTTCTACTTCATGTTCAAAAATAAGTAACAGAATGCTTGGGCCATCCCATGATATTATAGCAGTAAATGTCTACATCTTAAAACAGAAAAGAATTTACTCTTTAAAAGAAACTGCCTATAGGAAACGTAAGTCTTCCCAGATGACACTAGTCGTAAAGAACCCGCCTGTCAATGCTGGCAATCTAAGACTTGACCCTGGTTCCATCCCTGGGTAGGGAAGATCCCTTGTAGGAGGGCATGGCAAACCACTCTGGTATTCTTGCCTGGAGAGTCCCCTAGACAGAGGATCCTGGTGGGCTACAGTCCATGGGGTCACAAATAATTGCACATGACTGAAGCGATTATATATATACATGTGTATGTACAGGAGACCTAGGAATCAATTGCTTTGAATCTGAAATTTAGGAATCTCATGGCTAGTCCCTATGATTAAATAAAATGTGCTTGGAGAATGAAAATCACTGCTGTCCTCTCACCTCTCCTTAATGATGCTGAAATTAGGAAATACCCTATTTCAGTATTTTGTCTGTGAAAACAAAAGTGGTTTGCTAGAATGAGATGTTTTATGCCTAATAAATTTGCAAGCAGACATGGAAAAAGTGGTTAAAAACATTATAAAGGGAAGCATTTTTTAGAAGTTTATTTATTAAAATAACAAAATTTCCTCTTATTGAATTCTTTTTTATTTTTTTACCTTTGCCTATTAATTGTATCATTTGGGTCATCAGTAAAGTCACTAGTATATGTAAATAATGATTTAGAGACTTCATAAAGTGAATATTCCAAATATAACTGGACTTGGACCCATAATTAGAAGAGGAAATATTAATTCCCCAAAGAGAAATAAGTAAGAGATGAAATAAATGGCAGGTCTGGTTTGACCAAAAGTACTGAACTGAGGATGAAAGATGAAAGGGCAATCGTAGCTGATGTCTAACACTAAAGTATTCTAAATAGGTGATCACTATCTCACTTTGCATATTAAAGTCCATATGCCACCAAGTTTTTCATCAGTATACATATTTTTAAATTTTGGTTTATTTCTATAATTAAAAGCTGAAGAGAAAAAATTAGCCTTTCTTTCTCCACCCAGAGTTTTCTACTTCATGTTCAAAAATAAGTAACAGAATGCTTGGGCCATCCCATGATATTATAGCAGTAAATGTCTACATCTTAAAACAGAAAAGAATTTACTCTTTAAAAGAAACTGCCTATAGGAAACGTAAGTCTTCCCAGATGACACTAGTCATAAAGAACCCGCCTGTCAATGCTGGCAATCTAAGACTTGACCCTGGTTCCATCCCTGGGTAGGGAAGATCCCTTGTAGGAGGGCATGGCAAACCACTCTGGTATTCTTGCCTGGAGAGTCCCCTAGACAGAGGATCCTGGTGGGCTACAGTCCATGGGGTCACAAATAATTGCACATGACTGAAGCGATTATATATATACATGTGTATGTACAGGAGACCTAGGAATCAATTGCTTTGAATCTGAAATTTAGGAATCTCATGGCTAGTCCCTATGATTAAATAAAATGTGCTTGGAGAATGAAAATCACTGCTGTCCTCTCACCTCTCCTTAATGATGCTGAAATTAGGAAATACCCTGTTTCAGTATTTTGTCTGTGAAAACAAAAGTGGTTTGCTAGAATGAGATGTTTTATGCCTAATAAATTTGCAAGCAGACATGGAAAAAGTGGTTAAAAACATTATAAAGGGAAGCATTTTTTAGAAGTTTATTTATTAAAATAACAAAATTTCCTCTTATTGAATTCTTTTTTATTTTTTTACCTTTGCCTATTAATTGTATCATTTGGGTCATCAGTAAAGTCACTAGTATATGTAAATAATGATTTAGAGACTTCATAAAGTGAATATTCCAAATATAACTGGACTTGGACCCATAATTAGAAGAGGAAATATTAATTCCCCAAAGAGAAATAAGTAAGAGATGAAATAAATGGCAGGTCTGGTTTGACCAAAAGTACTGAACTGAGGATGAAAGATGAAAGGGCAATCGTAGCTGATGTCTAACACTAAAGTATTCTAAATAGGTGATCACTATCTCACTTTGCATATTAAAGTCCATATGCCACCAAGTTTTTCATCAGTATACATATTTTTAAATTTTGGTTCATTTTTTAAAATACAAAATCAGACAGGGTCATTTGGCAGGGGAAAAGGGGTGCAGAGATAGCACCACATTTACTGGAGCTGAAACTAAAGAAGAGCTTTGAAATACAGGCAGCCTAACTATGCACTGCTAATAACTTTTAGCATTTTCTGAATTTTTAGACACTCTCTTCTCACAGCCTCATTTCCTTCCATCTGAATAAATATATAAGTATATGTCATTATATATAGTTATATATAATCATACATATGCATTACATTTGTAATGTACATACTATATATTATGTACTATATATTACAGTCCTATATATGTATTATGACATAATAATGTAATGCATATGCACTTACACATAGTTATATATGCATTGTATATGTCATATATACAATGACCTTCAAATTCTCATCTCCTTATACATGAAGTATTTCAGCTCGTTTTTGTTTTAGAATATTTTCAATGTTAACAGTGTTATATTTCTATATAAGATGGCTTGATATTGCTGACATTTAACAATGTTTTCTAACATGAAAATCAGGCATAATATTGGATTCCAAGTCAAATTTGTGTCACACTGTGATTTTTATAAGTATACAAACATTCTACTAAATATATCTAAAATATATTCAATTTTATAAAAGACTAAAGGTAATTTTAAAATTTAAATTAATTATGAACACATGCATGTGTGTATTGAGAAAGAAGGATGACATATAGAAAAGAGTTAAACAAAACACAAGTGAAGATGAAAAGACAATTCAGCTTATAAATCTTGTAAATGCAAAAAGAATCATAATCTTTGAACTTAAAAACAGGTTGAGTTTGAGGTATGACAAGTGTTTCTTATACATCTACTATTTCTAACACAGAAGATCAATTTTTCTCTTGCATGAATAATTTGAATGATCTGCTTGACAGACAGGTTGACTAATATAGAAAAAAGTGTTCTGAAACGTAATTTAAAAAAATTTAGAGCTCTCTGCAGTTGTTAATGGGCTATGACAACACAAGGTTAGGAATGCATATACGTGCTGGTCTTACTCACTGATTCCCAGTAAATAAAAGTTTTAGAATATTTTAGAGGATTTTATAATGTACGATTTTAATTAAATCCTGACACAAGTCACTTTTGTTGAAGTTGAGTTCATTTAAAATATAAATGAATTTAAGAAGTCCCCAAATACTTTAAACTATAAATAACAAATGAGTTTACTTTCTGAATTTTTAGACACTCTCTTCTCACAGCCTCATTTCCTTCCATCTGAATAAATATATAAGTATATGTCATTATATATAGTTATATATAATCATACATATGCATTACATTTGTAATGTACATACTATATATTATGTACTATATATTACAGTCCTATATATGTATTATGACATAATAATGTAATGCATATGCACTTACACATAGTTATATATGCATTGTATATGTCATATATACAATGACCTTCAAATTCTCATCTCCTTATACATGAAGTATTTCAGCTCGTTTTTGTTTTAGAATATTTTCAATGTTAACAGTGTTATATTTCTATATAAGATGGCTTGATATTGCTGACATTTAACAATGTTTTCTAACATGAAAATCAGGCATAATATTGGATTCCAAGTCAAATTTGTGTCACACTGTGATTTTTATAAGTATACAAACATTCTACTAAATATATCTAAAATATATTCAATTTTATAAAAGACTAAAGGTAATTTTAAAATTTAAATTAATTATGAACACACGCATGTGTGTATTGAGAAAGGATGACATATAGAAAAGAGTTAAACAAAACACAAGTGAAGATGAAAAGACAATTCAGCTTATAAATCTTGTAAATGCAAAAAGAATCATAATCTTTGAACTTAAAAACAGGTTGAGTTTGAGGTATGACAAGTGTTTCTTATACATCTACTATTTCTAACACAGAAGATCAATTTTTCTCTTGCATGAATAATTTGAATGATCTGCTTGACAGACAGGTTGACTAATATAGAAAAAAGTGTTCTGAAACGTAATTTAAAAAAATTTAGAGCTCTCTGCAGTTGTTAATGGGCTATGACAACACAAGGTTAGGAATGCATATACGTGCTGGTCTTACTCACTGATTCCCAGTAAATAAAAGTTTTAGAATATTTTAGAGGATTTTATAATGTACGATTTTAATTAAATCCTGACACAAGTCACTTTTGTTGAAGTTGAGTTCATTTAAAATATAAATGAATTTAAGAAGTCCCCAAATACTTTAAACTATAAATAACAAATGAGTCTTCATACTGAATAATTACTATGCATATAAATGTGTATCATTTAAAAAGTTTTCTGCTTACTTCTACCTGAGTTAAAAATCTATGCAAATATGTGATGTTAGAGCAATTAGCAAGAAAGTAACACTGATTTAGTTATTTTGAGACTGACATAATAAGTTTGTGTTACTTTAAGAGTCAATTATACAGTTTATATCTTGAGCCTGATAAGTGATTATGAGCAATTTCTTATGATAAAAAGATACAGATATTTGATCTCCTTCAATGGAAGGCATAATGATACATCAATGCTGTAATATAATTAAATGTTGAGATTTAGTGTTTTAGTAGTTGTGTTATCTAAAATTCACAAGCTTTACTAAGTCTTAAGTCAAGTGATCTTAATAGGATTTTGGCCAGAAATCTATGTTATTGAAGCATACATTTAGCTTGACAGTGGCGGGGGTGGGGTGGGGGGACATAAAGTTAGATGTGTAGATTCTATGTAAAATACATTTAACCTAATTAAAATCCTTCATGTGCATGGACCAATGGACTGGATGCTACATGTCACTTTTCTCTACTTAACAAAGTTCATAGTCCCCTTTTAAAACTAATATTAAATGTAACATTTCCACAAGCTTTATTTAATGTCCCAAAGTTTATTAAACTTCTGCTCTGGGCTCACTTGGCACTCTTTCCACATTTTTTTTTCTGTCCACATTTTGCAAAACATTTATACAATAATTTGTTTGACTTCAATATCTGTCTCCTCACTAGACAGTTAAGGACATAGATAAAAAATCTAGGATACACATTTAGCAAATGAATGGTCAAATGAAATATATATGTCATGACATTAGGAAAACCACTCATTTTGTCTTCTGCAAACTGTCTTCCTCACAATTTTGAATCACATAAGGTCTCTCACTTTTTTAAAGCACCAAGGGACAATAATTGTGATGACTGTCCTAAGAACTCAAGGACTTCCCTTGTAGCTCAGCTGATAAAGAATCCACCTGCAATGCAGGAGACCCCAATTAGGTTTCTGGGTCAGAAAGATCTCCTGGAGAAGGAATTGCCTATCCACTCCAATATTCTTGGGCTTCCTTGGTGGCTCAGCTGGTAAAGAATCTGACTGCCATGCAGCAGACCTGAGTTCAATCCCTGGGTTGGGAAGACACCCTGCAAAAGGGAAAGGCTTCCCGCTCCAGTATTCTTTTCTTCTTCTTTTTTTTTTTTTTTCCGCTCCAGTATTCTTGCTGGGAGAATCCCATGGCTTATTCATGGTGTCACAAAGAGTTGGACTCTCCTGAGCAACTCTCACTTTCATTTCAAAAACTCAGAGTATGCTCCTCCTGAATCACCACTAATATAAATCCATATAGGTTAGTTCTGAAAGGCAGTAGTACATATATTATTTGTATGTATGTAAATAGGTGGTCTTCATGATTCTGTGTGTTGGCTGGGCAGTTTTCTTTTGGTTTTGTCTAGATTCACTCATGTGAACATGTCAGACAGTTAATACTGCCTGCTGGCTAGGGCACTTTGTGTTTCCTCCATGTGGTCTCTTAGGTCCTAAAGGCTAGGCTGTTTTCTGTACAGAGAGGTGTCTTGAGAGTCCCTTGAACAGCAGGGAGATCAAACCAATCAAGCCTAAAAGAAATAAACCCTGAATATTCATTGGAAGGACTGATGCTGAAGTCGAAGCTCCAATACTTTGACCACATTATTTGAAGGGCTGACTCACTGGAAAGATCCTGATGATGAACAAAGAAAGAAAGCAGAAGGAGAAGGGGATGACAGAGGATGAAATGGTTGGATGGCATCACCAATTCAATGGAAGTGAGTTTGAGCAAATTATGTGCAAGATTGTGAAGGACAGAGAAGCCTGGTGTGCTGCAGTCCATGGGGTAGCAGACAGCAAGACACAACTGAGCAACTAAACAACAACAAAGGTCTCAGCACAGCACTCTGAGAATTCAGTATTCTTTATAGCACATGCAGCTGGTCAGAGAAATTCACAACATAATCCTAAATTTAAAGGGTAGGGATACGGATATCATGTCTTTATGAGATAAACCATAAATGTGGCTATGTTTTCAATCTACTAAAGGATTCTTTTACTTACTTAGTGGTTCCCAATACCTAATGCCATATTCATTCTCTTAAGGTTGACTACTATTCATGCAGAGGGTAAAACCCTATCCCTCGGGTTTCCATTATTGACTTCCATGAATAAATTGTCATGATCAAATCATACTCTGCTACTTTCATAATTCTGGTTATTTTACTTCACAACGAAAAATGGAGCTATGTCAAGACATTTACTGATTTATTTAATGAATATTTTAGATGAGTAAAACAATGTATTTGTAAACACTGTCTCATATGATTATGAAAAAAAAATCCAAAATAATAATATAGATCACTTGGAACAGGATGCCAAGAAGATTTTCTTTTCTTGTTTTCTCATGATTTCCCCAAAGAACCAATAATAAGGAAAACAGGATCTATTATTCTTGAACCATTATTTTAAAGAACACTCCAAGGGATTACAAGATGATTCTTTTAAATTTATTAATATTAGGACATCACCAATTCTGTTCTCCTCATATTCAGTAACTAAGCCAGTCTATAAAATGAAACTGAGAAAGCAGCTCTCTAAAGTATGTGTGTTGAGGGGGGGGCGGGGGGGGGGTAGTGTACTTAGAAGCACTATTTTGTGCCCTTGGTAGCAGTGCTGTGTCTCAGGAAAACACATTTAGCAGAGGGTAGGGGTTACATAAGGAGGAGGCTCCAAAAGGAAAAATCAGTAAGGTTGCCAGTGCCAAGCAGAAGAGATTGGCTGGGTGCTTCAAGTTTTACATAGAGCTGACAATACAGAGGCTTATCCCTGGGCCCCCACTGGACCAGAGTACAGTGGAAGAATTGTTGAGAAATTATGTGCAAGATTGTGAAGGACAGAGAAGCCTGGTGTGCTGCAGTCCATGGGGTAGCAGACAGCAAGACACAACTGAGCAACTAAACAACAACAAAGGTCTCAGCACAGCACTCTGAGAATTCAGTATTCTTTATAGCACATGCAGCTGGTCAGAGAAATTCACAACATAATCCTAAATTTAAAGGGTAGGGATACGGATATCATGTCTTTCTGAGATAAACCATAAATGTGGCTATGTTTTCAATCTACTAAAGGATTCTTTTACTTACTTAGTGGTTCCCAATACCTAATGCCATATTCATTCTCTTAAGGTTGACTACTATTCATGCAGAGGGTAAAACCCTATCCCTCGGGTTTCCATTATTGACTTCCATGAATAAATTGTCATGATCAAATCATACTCTGCTACTTTCATAATTCTGGTTATTTTACTTCACAACGAAAAATGGAGCTATGTCAAGACATTTACTGATTTATTTAATGAATATTTTAGATGAGTAAAACAATGTATTTGTAAACACTGTCTCATATGATTATGAAAAAAAAATCCAAAATAATAATATAGATCACTTGGAACAGGATGCCAAGAAGATTTTCTTTTCTTGTTTTCTCATGATTTCCCCAAAGAACCAATAATAAGGAAAACAGGATCTATTATTCTTGAACCATTATTTTAAAGAACACTCCAAGGGATTACCAGATGATTCTTTTAAATTTATTAATATTAGGACATCACCAATTCTGTTCTCCTCATATTCAGTAACTAAGCCAGTCTATAAAATGAAACTGAGAAAGCAGCTCTCTAAAGTATGTGTGTTGGGGGGGGGGTACTTAGAAGCACTATTTTGTGCCCTTGGTAGCAGTGCTGTGTCTCAGGAAAACACATTTAGCAGAGGGTAGGGGTTACATAAGGAGGAGGCTCCAAAAGGAAAAATCAGTAAGGTTGCCAGTGCCAAGCAGAAGAGATTGGCTGGGTGCTTCAAGTTTTACATAGAGCTGACAATACAGAGGCTTATCCCTGGGCCCCCACTGGACCAGAGTACAGTGGAAGAATTGTTGAGAACTTGGAGGTTGTATGGGAGTGTTGAGACTGAGATCTTTTTGCCTGAAAAATTCTGGAAGTCCAAGGTTGCCTGGAGTGGTTCTTAACAGGAAGGGAAAGAGAAAAAACAGCAGAAGTGGAGCAGCCGACATTCTCACTACGTGATTTTTCCACTGGGCTAGGTGAATGGTTTGAAAGGAAACCAAGCTTCAGCCAACTTAAAGTTATCCATTCAGAAGAACATTTTTTTTTTTTTTAAGTAAAGGAACTCATATTAGTAGGAGGCTCTGGGTACATTGCTGGGAGCAGGACAGGAAGGCAGTTGAAAGAAATTTCATAAAATAAGACCCACGGGACTTTGATGGGCCCATAGATGTAGCTTACATGAGGAATTACATTGGAACATGTTCCATAAAGGGGGCATCCATGGCCATATTTTAGCAGAATGAGTGTTATAAACATCTTGCTTGATACTGATCTTTGTTTCTCTACTTTAATAGAATCTAAATGTACTGACTTTTCAACTTTTATGCTGCTGAACACCTGCTGTATTTTTAAGAAATGACCAATAACAGATTTTACTAAGACATAATTTAGGGCAGGACTGTCTCCTCATTGAAGAAAATAACTTGACACTGTTGAGCTGAATAAATTGAACAATATGGCCACTCCCATATGAGATTGACACATTATCATTTTAGATTCTTCTCTTTTATGTTGAGAGTCAATGCATTTACAAGAAGTTATTATAGACACAAAAGCATAAATCTAAACACTGGGCCATAGCCTGGTAATAAAAATAGATTATGCCATTTACAGAATAAAATTTCTCCAGCTTTTAACTCAAAAGTGTATTCCATCTTTAAATGGATTATGTCAGCACAGTTCCAGTGCTTATATACCTCTTCTGGGAACCATTTCAGAAAATGTGAAGGATATTTTGTGCCCTTGGTAGCAGTGCTGTGTCTCAGGAAAACACATTTAGCAGAGGGTAGGGGTTACATAAGGAGGCTCCAAAAGGAAAAATCAGTAAGGTTGCCAGTGCCAAGCAGAAGAGATTGGCTGGGTGCTTCAAGTTTTACATAGAGCTGACAATACAGAGGCTTATCCCTGGGCCCCCACTGGACCAGAGTACAGTGGAAGAATTGTTGAGAACTTGGAGGTTGTATGGGAGTGTAGAGACTGAGATCTTTTTGCCTGAAAAATTCTGGAAGTCCAAGGTTGCCTGGAGTGGTTCTTAACAGGAAGGGAAAGAGAAAAAACAGCAGAAGTGGAGCAGCCGACATTCTCACTACGTGATTTTTCCACTGGGCTAGGTGAATGGTTTGAAAGGAAACCAAGCTTCAGCCAACTTAAAGTTATCCATTCAGAAGAACATTTTTTTTTTTTTTTAAGTAAAGGAACTCATATTAGTAGGAGGCTCTGGGTACATTGCTGGGAGCAGGACAGGAAGGCAGTTGAAAGAAATTTCATAAAATAAGACCCACGGGACTTTGATGGGCCCATAGATGTAGCTTACATGAGGAATTACATTGGAACATGTTCCATAAAGGGGGCATCCATGGCCATATTTTAGCAGAATGAGTGTTATAAACATCTTGCTTGATACTGATCTTTGTTTCTCTACTTTAATAGAATCTAAATGTACTGACTTTTCAACTTTTATGCTGCTGAACACCTGCTGTATTTTTAAGAAATGACCAATAACAGATTTTACTAAGACATAATTTAGGGCAGGACTGTCTCCTCATTGAAGAAAATAACTTGACACTGTTGAGCTGAATAAATTGAACAATATGGCCACTCCCATATGAGATTGACACATTATCATTTTAGATTCTTCTCTTTTATGTTGAGAGTCAATGCATTTACAAGAAGTTATTATAGACACAAAAGCATAAATCTAAACACTGGGCCATAGCCTGGTAATAAAAATAGATTATGCCATTTACAGAATAAAATTTCTCCAGCTTTTAACTCAAAAGTGTATTCCATCTTTAAATGGATTATGTCAGCACAGTTCCAGTGCTTATATACCTCTTCTGGGAACCATTTCAGAAAATGTGAAGGATATTATCCATTGTTGTCAGAGTGATCCAGGACAAAAGACAGGAACATGAGTTTGGAATTACTTGGACTCTTTGTATAGTTAGTGTTCCTCCTTTTCTTCATCGTTTTGCCTTGTCTCTCATGCCCAGAGAGTCCTATATCTTATTCCAGTCCTCAGGAATCCCCTTCCTTACTGCTGCTTCTTAGTTGTCCAGATAAGTGCTATGAGTAACCTTACTCCCTTCCTTTAGTCAGAACACCAGATTCTTCATTATACTTCTCAGTGTTGCCCCACCTGCCATGAATCTCAGATCCTTCACTCCTGATATGGGCTTAGGCATTTTAATGGTCGTTGACAATAGACTGTGCTTGATATGTTCACATTTTAGAAGCACAAAAATGTTGTATTCAGAGATGAACACAGAACATATCTCAATACCCCCAGGGAACATGTACTACATTTTAACAACAGTATCTGCCTGCCAGTACAGAAGACAAGGGTTTGATCTCTGGGTCAGGAAGATGCCCTGGAGAAGAAAATGACAACGCACTTCAGTATACTTTCTTGAGAAATCCCATGGACAGAGGAGCTTGGCGGGCTACAGTCCATGGGGGCGCGAAAGAGTTGGGAAAGACTTAGCGACTAAACAAAAACAACATATAATAATTATGCTTGTTTTTTTTTTTTTTGCTGCTCCAAGAGGTTTTCTTTTTTTCTATAGTGATTGAAAAGTAATAGACAAATAATAAGTGTTCAAATTTCTAATTTTATCACCAAGTAAAGAAATACACAGCTACAGGGTCTATTATTCTGTAAAGCCACAGTCACTTGTGGTAGTCAGGAGGTCTGACACTGGGCTCCAGCTCTCAGGAGCTAATGGTTAAACTCCTGACTTGATTCAGAAGAGGTACGAGTAAGAGTCGGCCTCAATGGGGCATGCATTTCTAATTTAGTGGGCCATCAAAGAGAAGAGCCAGAGAAAATGAATTTTATTGTAGAAAAGTTGGTTACTGTGTGTATTTAAATCACCAAACTGTTAATTCAAATGGATGTTGGAGGTCATTGAGTCCAACCCTCTTAAATCTATGACTCCTTTCAATGAAATTACCAAAAAGTGGTGATTTGATACTGCTCTACTAACTCTGCTAATACAGCTCACTAAATCTGTGAGGAAGTGTGTTCAATAATTAGATATTTGTAACTATTCAGAACCTTTTATATATGACCACGGTCTACTTTAGTGTGACTTTTGATTCAGTTCTCTCTCTCCTTGCTTCCCAACCCCCAAAACATTTACCTTTTACTTACAGACTTGCAAAAGGTTGTTATGGTCTGTGTAATTCTTTTAACCAGGTCGCTCTTTGAATAAGTAGAATGATTATCTTTCCCAAACAATGGCAGCAATGGTGATATAAAACATGTATAGCAGTTGCACGGCCTATTACATATAATTCCTAAAATCTCATTTTACCAGACAAACTGAAATTCAGAGAGGTTAACAACCTGCTTAAGATCACACATTACACAACTAAATGTTGGTGCCAAGATTTAATTCCAAGTATTCTACATGCATGGCAATTACTCTCAGTCACTTCATTTTGCAAAAAAAAAAAAAAAAATAGACTTTCCTTTCTAAAAAAAATCCCGTAAAACTTCTCATTTCCTGGGAAATTAACTCAAAATTCAAAAACAGGGAAAAGAAAATTAAGATATAAATGAAAAACAGAAGTCCATAATAAATGACTAGAGAAATACAATTGGCGTATTTAAAAATCAATAGATATACATGTTACTCCTCAATGGAGTAATATGAACAAAATACTGTTGTTGCTGTTTAGTCACTAAATCATGTCTGACTCTACAGGACCCCACAGACTGTAGCACACTAGTCTCCTCTGTCCATGGAATTTCCTACAAGTAAAGAAATACACAGCTACAGGTCTATAACCGTCCTGGTAGTCAGGAGGTCTGACACTGGGCTCCAGCTCTCAGGAGCTAATGGTTAAACTCCTGACTTGATTCAGAAGAGGTACGAGTAAGAGTCGGCCTCAATGGGGCATGCATTTCTAATTTAGTGGGCCATCAAAGAGAAGAGCCAGAGAAAATGAATTTTATTGTAGAAAAGTTGGTTACTGTGTGTATTTAAATCACCAAACTGTTAATTCAAATGGATGTTGGAGGTCATTGAGTCCAACCCTCTTAAATCTATGACTCCTTTCAATGAAATTACCAAAAAGTGGTGATTTGATACTGCTCTACTAACTCTGCTAATACAGCTCACTAAATCTGTGAGGAAGTTTGTTCAATAATTAGATATTTGTAACTATTCAGAACCTTTTATATATGACCACGGTCTACTTTAGTGTGACTTTTGATTCAGTTCTCTCTCCTTGTTTCCCAACCCCCAAAACATTTACCTTTTACTTACAGACTTGCAAAAGGTTGTTATGGTCTGTGTAATTCTTTTAACCAGGTCGCTCTTTGAATAAGTAGAATGATTATCTTTCCCAAACAATGGCAGCAATGGTGATATAAAACATGTATAGCAGTTGCACGGCCTATTACATATAATTCCTAAAATCTCATTTTACCAGACAAACTGAAATTCAGAGAGGTTAACAACCTGCTTAAGATCACACATTACACAACTAAATGTTGGTGCCAAGATTTAATTCCAAGTATTCTACATGCATGGCAATTACTCTCAGTCACTTCATTTTGCAAAAAAAAAAAAAGACTTTCCTTTCTAAAAAAAATCCCGTAAAACTTCTCATTTCCTGGGAAATTAACTCAAAATTCAAAAACAGGGAAAAGAAAATTAAGATATAAATGAAAAACAGAAGTCCATAATAAATGACTAGAGAAATACAATTGGCGTATTTAAAAATCAATAGATATACATGTTACTCCTCAATGGAGTAATATGAACAAAATACTGTTGTTGCTGTTTAGTCACTAAATCATGTCCGACTCTACAGGACCCCACAGACTGTAGCACACTAGTCTCCTCTGTCCATGGAATTTCCCAGGTAAGAATACTGGAGTGGGTTGCCATTTCCTTTTCCTCTGCATCATCCTGCATCAGGGATCGAATCTGTGTTTCCTGAATTGGTAGGCAGATTGTTTATCACTGAGCCAGCCACTATGGAAGCCTCTTCCCCCAAATATAGAAGTGAAAATGTTAGTCTCTCAGTCATGTGTGGCTCTTTGCATCCCATGGACTGTAGTCCACCAGGCTCCTCTGTCCATACAATTTTCCAGGCAAGAATACTGGGATGAGTTGCCATTCCCTTCTCCAGGGGATCTTCCTGACCTGGGTCTCCTCATTCCAGGCAGATTATTTACAAGTAGGGTTACCTGTGAAGTGGTTCAATCCTCAAATATAATTGAACTCAAAAATAACAGAACAAAATCTGGGGAACTATTAATCTAGCCAAAGAGTAAAGTCAGTAAGTTACTACCTTTTTCCTTCCTTGAGGGAAAGAAAATGATTCTTTATCTCAAAACAATAATTTGCTTATACTGGGACACTGGTTCAAATTCAATACTTATATGAATATATATATTTTTAGGAGATCAGTATATGTGTATCAGGCAAATTCTCTGAATTTCTTTTAAAAACAGAATTTTTAAACCACAGAAAACAATTAGAAAAAGTGTGCAACACCAACATGTGTATTATAAGCCACAGATCAGATTTAAGCTGAATAACCAAACCATGAAAACTATCTCAACTAATATTTGCTGTTATTTAGAGCATTGCATATATTTTCAATAACTTAAAAGTGAACGATATACTTTACATCTCCTAATCCTCAGAATTACAACATTTCACTAGATTTTAAATTTACTGAAAAAATTAACCCGATATCAAAATTCAAAAACAGGGAAAAGAAAATTAAGATATAAATGAAAAACAGAAGTCCATAATAAATGACTAGAGAAATACAATTGGCGTATTTAAAAATCAATAGATATACATGTTACTCCTCAATGGAGTAATATGAACAAAATACTGTTGTTGCTGTTTAGTCACTAAATCATGTCTGACTCTACAGGACCCCACAGACTGTAGCACACTAGTCTCCTCTGTCCATGGAATTTCCCAGGTAAG
The DNA here is from genome assembly GCA_022376925.1 of Tragulus kanchil. Classification (NCBI taxonomy): domain Eukaryota; kingdom Metazoa; phylum Chordata; class Mammalia; order Artiodactyla; family Tragulidae; genus Tragulus; species Tragulus kanchil. Next base: position 35,583,896 of record JAIOJX010000004.1, read on the forward strand.
AATACTGGAGTGGGTTGCCATTTCCTTTTCCTCTGCATCATCCTGCATCAGGGATCGAATCTGTGTTTCCTGAATTGGTAGGCAGATTGTTTATCACTGAGCCAGCCACTATGGAAGCCTCTTCCCCCAAATATAGAAGTGAAAATGTTAGTCTCTCAGTCATGTGTGGCTCTTTGCATCCCATGGACTGTAGTCCACCAGGCTCCTCTGTCCATACAATTTTCCAGGCAAGAATACTGGGATGAGTTGCCATTCCCTTCTCCAGGGGATCTTCCTGACCTGGGTCTCCTCATTCCAGGCAGATTATTTACAAGTAGGGTTACCTGTGAAGTGGTTCAATCCTCAAATATAATTGAACTCAAAAATAACAGAACAAAATCTGGGGAACTATTAATCTAGCCAAAGAGTAAAGTCAGTAAGTTACTACCTTTTTCCTTCCTTGAGGGAAAGAAAATGATTCTTTATCTCAAAACAATAATTTGCTTATACTGGGACACTGGTTCAAATTCAATACTTATATGAATATATATATTTTTAGGAGATCAGTATATGTGTATCAGGCAAATTCTCTGAATTTCTTTTAAAAACAGAATTTTTAAACCACAGAAAACAATTAGAAAAAGTGTGCAACACCAACATGTGTATTATAAGCCACAGATCAGATTTAAGCTGAATAACCAAACCATGAAAACTATCTCAACTAATATTTGCTGTTATTTAGAGCATTGCATATATTTTCAATAACTTAAAAGTGAACGTATATATTTTACATCTCCTAATCCTCAGAATTACAACATTTTTCACTAGATTTAAATAATAAATTCAAATATTTACTGACAGTAAGAGATCCTGGTATTAACTATAGCTGAGTTTAATAGAAATATAGAAAATCATGAACATATATGAAGCATTTAAAAATGATCACTTCCTTAGAAGTCCTAGATGAGAAAGGCAGTTCTTCAACTCATAAGGGCACCTAAGTCACTTACATTGATTGCTGAGTGTAGTCAACAGAACAGCCTTCTGACCAATGAAAACTGACTTACCAGAAAATTTTGCTTATTCAGCGTTTCATTATAAAGCTACTATTTTCACCAATATTAAAAACATAAACTCAACACTTTCTTCCTCAGCACTGGATGGCACTGAGGTGAAAACAGTTTTTACAATCCTAGAGTTTCCCTTAAAGGAAAGCATTAAAGAATTTCAGCAGTGAACATTAACTGGTTCCTACTCAAGCCCCATCTCCAAGAAAATGTGACAGTGCTATGTTCAAGCCAAGAAGAAATTCCAGTCTTAACACTTGATCACTCCAATACTTGGTCACACCAGTTACCCCATCACTGAGTAGAATGATCACTGGTAACCTTGTCACCACCATTGCTAAATCTTATGTCCTGTGTTATATACAAATACATGCACAGAAAACATTTGTATAGATAAATTTGTATTAAGAATTAAAAACTCTCATTACTACTTTTTAACATATACTTAATAAACTTAGTAGCTCTGAATCAATTTAACTTTGAGAAACATAATACACACAAACATCAAAATAATGAGCTTATGTAGACAACTACCAAAACTGAAACAAAAATTATATAGATTTAACAAGTGAGATTAGTTTAGTTAGCTACTGACTTTACGCCTCAGCAGCCTTCTCAAGAGGTTTGCTCATCTGAACCACAGAATATGGGACATTTTCTCAACTCTGATTTCATTATATATTGTGTAATGAGAACTTGCATCTCCTGAAGCTGCCACTATCAAAAATATTCATTGAATTTCTTTTAAAACAGAATTTTTAAACCACAGAAAACAATTAGAAAAAGTGTGCAACACCAACATGTGTATTATAAGCCACAGATCAGATTTAAGCTGAATAACCAAACCATGAAAACTATCTCAACTAATATTTGCTGTTATTTAGAGCATTGCATATATTTTCAATAACTTAAAAGTGAACGTATATACTTTACATCTCCTAATCCTCAGAATTACAACATTTTTCACTAGATTTAAATAATAAATTCAAATATTTACTGACAGTAAGAGATCCTGGTATTAACTATAGCTGAGTTTAATAGAAATATAGAAAATCATGAACATATATGAAGCATTTAAAAATGATCACTTCCTTAGAAGTCCTAGATGAGAAAGGCAGTTCTTCAACTCATAAGGGCACCTAAGTCACTTACATTGATTGCTGAGTGTAGTCAACAGAACAGCCTTCTGACCAATGAAAACTGACTTACCAGAAAATTTTGCTTATTCAGCGTTTCATTATAAAGCTACTATTTTCACCAATATTAAAAACATAAACTCAACACTTTCTTCCTCAGCACTGGATGGCACTGAGGTGAAAACAGTTTTTACAATCCTAGAGTTTCCCTTAAAGGAAAGCATTAAAGAATTTCAGCAGTGAACATTAACTGGTTCCTACTCAAGCCCCATCTCCAAGAAAATGTGACAGTGCTATGTTCAAGCCAAGAAGAAATTCCAGTCTTAACACTTGATCACTCCAATACTTGGTCACACCAGTTACCCCATCACTGAGTAGAATGATCACTGGTAACCTTGTCACCACCATTGCTAAATCTTATGTCCTGTGTTATATACAAATACATGCACAGAAAACATTTGTATAGATAAATTTGTATTAAGAATTAAAAACTCTCATTACTACTTTTTAACATATACTTAATAAACTTAGTAGCTCTGAATCAATTTAACTTTGAGAAACATAATACACACAAACATCAAAATAATGAGCTTATGTAGACAACTACCAAAACTGAAACAAAAATTATATAGATTTAACAAGTGAGATTAGTTTAGTTAGCTACTGACTTTACGCCTCAGCAGCCTTCTCAAGAGGTTTGCTCATCTGAACCACAGAATATGGGACATTTTCTCAACTCTGATTTCATTATATATTGTGTAATGAGAACTTGCATCTCCTGAAGCTGCCACTATCAAAAATTAGGATAGTTTTAATAGATACCATTTTTAGACCACCTTTGATATCTGCAGAAACTAAAAATTCCACTCTAAGAGTTAACAATGAAATTGAAACTAGGTGTCAACCTAACAGCAATTTTTGTCTGTGAAGAAGAAAGATTATTTTTCCTTTTTTTGCCTAATGCACTTTCACTTTCCTGGAAGCCTTGCACAATAACTTCTTATAAAATTATCCCTCTATAGAATGAATGGCCTCTGACTCCATGAAATATATGTAAAACAGTGCTTATTATAAACCGCAAACCTTAGGTTATAGCCTAAAAATTGGTTTTAAAAATAACAAGAATAGAGTATATGCCAGGTTTTTCCCCTGGTGAATCATGTTAGTCATTATTTCTCTTGACAGTTAATCTCAGTTAATTATGTTAGTAGCACTTCTCTTGATGACTATATTTTTCTCAACTTATGAAATTAATGTCTCTGGAAGCTGCCTTGGAAATTCATGTGGTCATATCACTGACAATTAAGAGGAAGTTAAGAGCTTACTACCGGACGATCACACCTGGTAATTCTACCAGACAAAAATATGTTTTTAAAAATTTTCATTATCTTCCTTATCCCTTTCTAACCTAATTCCATCAGTAACATCAACATTCTAAAGTCATCCACAGGTTCCAAACACTGGAACCATCTTTGCCTATTCTCTTTCACTTGTTATTTCAAAACACAGTGTCTAAGTCTGTGTTCCTCCCTAAGACTTTTTCAATGATGCTTACACTGTAACTCTCATCAATGTCCTCTCATCACTTCTCAATGGGCTTAACCCACTCCAGTTATTTCTGGCCTATTCTAATGGCTGTCTCATGTTCTTTCCTGCCCAAGCAACCAACCAACTGTCTGTTCAAAAACTACTGGAAGAAAGCACTGTCTGTCCTCTACTGTAGACAGGAATGATACTGATTATTAAAACTTGAAACTCTGAAAAGATTTTTCTCCAAAGTTCCTACATTTTTCTGAATGCAAATACTTTTATTGTCTATTAAATCAATTTGTTGTTTTATCTCTTCAATTTATTATTTAAAAACTTCTTTGCTTTTTCAAATTTGTTTATAATCATTCATGAATTGTAGTTCCTTTACATTGCCCTAAATTTGGTTTGATGGATGAGTAAAGACATGAAATCACCACAGGTCTACCTAAGGTATAGCTTCTTCATGTTTAAAACAGGCAGCAGGGCTTCCCTGGAAGGTGGTGAAGAGCTCAGTGGTGAAGAGTTCGCCTGGCAAAGGAGGAGACACAGGTTTGACCCCTGATCCTGGAAGATCCCACATGCTGCAGAGCAACTAAGCCCATGAGCCACAACTACTGAGCCTATGTTCTAGAGCCTTGGAACTGCAACTCTTGAGCCCATGTGCTGTAACTACTGCAGCCCATGTGCTCTGGTGCCAGAGTTCCACAACAAGAGAAGTCACTGCAACAAGAAGCCTGCTCACCTCAACTAGAGAGTAGGTCCCACTTCCTGCAACTAGAGAAGAGCCTGCAGCAGTAATGAAAACCCAGAGTAGCCAAAAATAAATAAATTAAAAAAAATTTAAAAGTCAGCAACAGTAAGTATCTCACAGTGTTATTGTAAAGATTAAGTGAGCTAATGTAAACTGTTAGTGCATGTCACAGACCCTTTCTCATAATATCCTTTCTCTAATATAGAAATAGGATAATACTGACAAGGATTTTTTAGGGTCTTTGTATCATCTATTTGAGTCACAGCTGGCACTTACTTTCGCCCCATCCCTTCACACTCGGTCCTCTCATCTTCAGTCTCAGTTATTTGCAAATGATTCTTTGTGATCCCATTCTACTTGCAACCTGATTTACAAGTTCTGTGTCTGTGGGAAATGCCGTGATATTTCAATCTGTTCCAGTTAATGAATTTGTTGCACACTAGGAAACCTATACCAATCATTCTTTCATGAGGCAAATTTGCATAGAAAGGAGATATCCATGTCAGTCTTTTGAAGGTTGTGGGCCTCACCCTGTTTATTAATAGAACGATGTCAAGAAATAAATTTTAAAGCAGTATTATCTCTGTCCTTTTGTCCCTTTTGATTGGTTATAGAATTTTAAATGGATACTTTGTAAGCAGAAACAAGAAGTGCATGATAGGGAAGTGAGGTTTTTCAATAAACACAGTGGTGTACCACTTTTAGAATTCACCAACATTCAGGATCTTGCTCATATCAGCTTAAAACAACTTATTTGGTAACTTTCCTACATTTAGGAATGTGTATTAAAAACAAAAACTGGCTAGGAGAACAGAGATATTCTGTGTTCATAAGCTTACTAGACACCATGCTGTCAGCTTCTACAACTATTTTATTATATCTCATAATATGACTCAGAGTTGGTATTCTATTGGCAATTTAATGAAGAAGAATATGATGGTTGGAGAAATTTTATGACCCTCCTGAGAGAGCACTTTCAGGATCTAAGACTGATTCTTCTGCCACAGATTCAGTTCCTTTCCAAAACACTGAAACAATGGGATCTATCGAAGATTTTAAAATAAGGGATATTATTGTCAAAGAACCAGTTTCCTTATAACTCTTCCACATTACATTTACTTGCCCACTTATATCATTTTTCTAATAAAATTTTAGATTTAAAAACTATATTGACATGCCTTTCTACTTGGAATCATTTTAAAAATAACATCTACATCAGAAATTCACAATACAACTGAAAATCCTAAAGTCAATTATAATGAGATTTACTTGGCTTCTTTATATGCATCTAGAGAAGCAAGCCCTTCATGGGGTGTGACATGTAAACAAAGGTCATCTGATATTTTTATAATTAAAATTATGTTTATACTTTCATCAATATCAAAATAAAACTCTTGTACTTGGTGAATATTTGAAGAATTCTTCCTTAATGTTCACATTAATATAAATGCTGAGCATATTCTGACAAGAGGTTCAAGGGTAAAAGCCGAAGGAAATGAAACATTTGAAGACTAAGAAGGCTAAGGTTGTGCCTTGGATAGGGAAGTTAATTGGCTACTCAAAAACCCAAATGAAGACCCAAACTACCACTCAAGACAGACTCCTAGAGAATGGAATAGAAACTAAGTGATGACTAAATGTTAAATGTTACATTTCATTGATTCTAAGATCCCCCTATTTAATAACAACCTTTAAGAAGTGATGTGTCACAATTTTGAAAACGTTAAAATATGCTCAGCAGTGGGGTGGAGAGAAGCCCTAGTCTTAAAATATCTGCCTGTCTTAAAAAGGATCATGGTAGACAGAGTGAAACTTAGCTTAAAACTCATTTTTCTCTAGTCCTTCTAATACATTTGTAAACACTCAACTCCTACATAATATCTGTCTTGGCTTTATAATACATAAAGTGATTCCTATTTTCTTTACTAAACTTGATCAATTTAGTGCTTGGTACTAAACATGTCTTTCTAGAGACAAAACACTCAACTCCTACATAATATCTGTCTTGGCTTTATAATACATAAAATAGTTCCTATTTTCTTTGCTAAACCTGATCAATTTAGTGCTTGGTAGTACTAAACATGTTTTTCTAAAGACAAATAGTGTTCAGTTACTTTTGTGCGAAAATGGTACAGTATACCAGAAGTCTGCAGCATAAATGACTAATGAATTTCTTCAATTATCTTTCAAAGTTACCTGGAATGAAGTGCCTATTAAAGACAAAGCATTGGCGAACCAAGTGGCTGTTTTGAGAGCAGATGATTTGAGTAGAAATGTTGGTTATGAGTGCTGTGGGATGGCAATTCTTGACTGCACTAAAAACCTACAGAAAGTAAATGTCCTGATAGTGGTTGAAATTCCTGGCTTCAAAAATGCACAGAGATCCAAGGAGCTACTATGATTATACTGACATAATATTTTATCTCTGTAGTCATTGAAACTGATGCAGGTGGAAATCAGACACCAATTTAATTCATACTCTTCCAAGGTTTCCTATGTGTAATTCAATGTATTAACTGGGAATTACTAAAGCTCTCAGAAATGGAATGAATGAAACATTGGGTTAATTAAGATGTACATCTACAGATTATATTTCAAAACCAGTGAATTCTCTCACAGGTAGAAGCAGGCTTGAACTCTGTATCCCTCAGGTCTATAATCTTTTGAAGCGGGGCCTGACTTGTCTTAAGGCTCCAAAATGATTATACCTGACATAATTAGGTCATGAACAAATTCCAACTAGGTTGCAAACAAACTCCATTTACTTTAATATTCATCCTGTATTATACCTCATTTCTTCCACAATTTAATAAACAATGCTTAAATGTGACATTTCATTGATTTTAAGATCCCCCTATTTAATAACAACCTTTAAGAAGTGATGTGTCACAATTTTGAAAACGTTAAAATATGCTCAGCAGTGGGGTGGAGAGAAGCCCTAGTCTTAAAATATCTGCCTGTCTTAAAAAGGATCATGGTAGACAGAGTGAAACTTAGCTTAAAACTCATTTTTCTCTAGTCCTTCTAATACATTTGTAAACACTCAACTCCTACATAATATCTGTCTTGGCTTTATAATACATAAAGTGATTCCTATTTTCTTTACTAAACTTGATCAATTTAGTGCTTGGTACTAAACATGTCTTTCTAGAGACAAAACACTCAACTCCTACATAATATCTGTCTTGGCTTTATAATACATAAAATAGTTCCTATTTTCTTTGCTAAACCTGATCAATTTAGTGCTTGGTAGTACTAAACATGTTTTTCTAAAGACAAATAGTGTTCAGTTACTTTTTGTGCGAAAATGGTACAGTATACCAGAAGTCTGCAGCATAAATGACTAATGAATTTCTTCAATTATCTTTCAAAGTTACCTGGAATGAAGTGCCTATTAAAGACAAAGCATTGGCGAACCAAGTGGCTGTTTTGAGAGCAGATGATTTGAGTAGAAATGTTGGTTATGAGTGCTGTGGGATGGCAATTCTTGACTGCACTAAAAACCTACAGAAAGTAAATGTCCTGATAGTGGTTGAAATTCCTGGCTTCAAAAATGCACAGAGATCCAAGGAGCTACTATGATTATACTGACATAATATTTTATCTCTGTAGTCATTGAAACTGATGCAGGTGGAAATCAGACACCAATTTAATTCATACTCTTCCAAGGTTTCCTATGTGTAATTCAATGTATTAACTGGGAATTACTAAAGCTCTCAGAAATGGAATGAATGAAACATTGGGTTAATTAAGATGTACATCTACAGATTATATTTCAAAACCAGTGAATTCTCTCACAGGTAGAAGCAGGCTTGAACTCTGTATCCCTCAGGTCTATAATCTTTTGAAGCGGGGCCTGACTTGTCTTAAGGCTCCAAAATGATTATACCTGACATAATTAGGTCATGAACAAATTCCAACTAGGTTGCAAACAAACTCCATTTACTTTAATATTCATCCTGTATTATACCTCATTTCTTCCACATTTTAAGCTAAAATCAGATACTAGCATGATTAAAGCAGCATAGGCGTAAATGTCCAAAAGTCATATATTGGTAGAATGCTATTGACATGTGTGCTTCCTACGAATGGTGCACTAGGAGATGTGGCTAGAGCTGACTGTAGTAGTTGTAACTTCGGTTAGTAAGTTAACTGAAATCTAAATTTAACTATGGCTCATCAAGATGACCCTCATCAGAAAGAACATAGCAAACAAATGATGGTGAAGATGTGGAGAAAGGGAAACCCTTGTACACTGCTGGTGGGACATGTAAATTGGTATAGCCACTGTAGAAAAAATAGCAGAGAGATTTCTGACATAAATAAAAAAAGAACTACTATATAACTCAGTAATTCTACTTCTGGATACATATTTGGGGAAGAAAAAAGGAAACACAAATTTGAAAAGATACATGTACCTCAATGTTCACTGCAGTATTCTTTATCATTGCCAGGTTATAGAAAAAACCTGAGTCTAGCAAATGAACGAACAATAAAAAATACACACACATCCCCAGTGGAACACTACTGAGTCAGGAAAAGCATAACATACTTTTGCCGTTTATAGTCAACTTGGAGACTATAATGCTAAGTGAAGTAAGTCAGAGAGACATAGACAAACATTATAAGATAACACTTATATATAGAATCAAAAATACAAAAATCCAGTGGATTTAACAGATAAAATAAGCAGTCTCACAGATAGAGAACTAATAGTACCAATGGGGAGAGAGGAGGAGGAAGGGACAATATAAAACAGAGAATTAAAAGGTACAAACTATTAGATATAAAATAAGGTACAAGGATATGTCTTGTACAAAATGGGAAGTAGAGTCAATATTTTATAGCAACTATAAAAGGAGTACAGCACTATAAAAGTGTGAAGTCAATATCTAAAACAGAGAATTCATAAAAAAAGGACAAACAGGCTTGACTTGTCCTTAAGCCCTCTGTCTTAAGGCTCCAAAATGATTATACCTGACATAATTAGGTCATGAACAAATTCCAACTAGGTTGCAAACAAACTCCATTTACTTTAATATTCATCCTGTATTATACCTCATTTCTTCCACATTTTAAGCTAAAATCAGATACTAGCATGATTAAAGCAGCATAGGCGTAAATGTCCAAAAGTCATATATTGGTAGAATGCTATTGACATGTGTGCTTCCTACGAATGGTGCACTAGGAGATGTGGCTAGAGCTGACTGTAGTAGTTGTAACTTCGGTTAGTAAGTTAACTGAAATCTAAATTTAACTATGGCTCATCAAGATGACCCTCATCAGAAAGAACATAGCAAACAAATGATGGTGAAGATGTGGAGAAAGGGAAACCCTTGTACACTGCTGGTGGGACATGTAAATTGGTGTAGCCACTGTAGAAAAAATAGCAGAGAGATTTCTGACATAAATAAAAAAAGAACTACTATATAACTCAGTAATTCTACTTCTGGATACATATTTGGGGAAGAAAAAAGGAAACACAAATTTGAAAAGATACATGTACCTCAATGTTCACTGCAGTATTCTTTATCATTGCCAGGTTATAGAAAAAACCTGAGTCTAGCAAATGAACGAACAATAAAAAATACACACACATCCCCAGTGGAACACTACTGAGTCAGGAAAAGCATAACATACTTTTGCCGTTTATAGTCAACTTGGAGACTATAATGCTAAGTGAAGTAAGTCAGAGAGACATAGACAAACATTATAAGATAACACTTATATATGGAATCAAAAATACAAAAATCCAGTGGATTTAACAGATAAAATAAGCAGTCTCACAGATAGAGAACTAATAGTACCAATGGGGAGAGAGGAGGAGGAAGGGACAATATAAAACAGAGAATTAAAAGGTACAAACTATTAGATATAAAATAAGGTACAAGGATATGTCTTGTACAAAATGGGAAGTAGAGTCAATATTTTATAGCAACTATAAAAGGAGTACAGCACTATAAAAGTGTGAATCACTATCTCATACAGCCCAAATTCATAATATTGTAAAGGAATATAGTTCAATAATATAATAATAAAAACTGAATAATAAAACTAACTATGGCTATAATAAATGGATCTGAAATCTAAAAATTCATATGTTTACTATGAATGAAGAGGATTAAAAGTGTAAGTAGCAGGAATGCAATCCACCTTTCCATCACCTATTTTCTGAGAAGGCAAAAAGGACATTAATTTTGCAAAATGCATTAAAAAAAAAAAAAAAACCTCCACTGGTGACTGGTTCACTAGCATCTAGTCACTTGCAATGTAGTGACTGTCATCTATCTGAACAGGGATGTGGATAAACAATGCTATCATGGAAATAGGCATCTTGATTTCAATGTGTATGAGAGACTCTAGAACATCAGAAGACAAATGACACCTTACCCACAGGCAGAAAGGTGAATGTCACATTTATAAAAGTTATTCCAACAGAAAACACAATTAGGATGATTATATCAATAAGGATAGTTGAGGTAGATAAGTAATCTAAAATCCTTAGGGGACTGTGATTATTTTACCTCCTACTGTTACACTTAATAATTTATTCACAAAATTGTGGCTTTCTGTCTCTGTGATTTAGAGGTTCTCCATCTTATGGGTTTTAGTACTCAAGGTCAGAGTGAGTCCAATGAGATAACAACAATTGTTCTACCTATTCTTTTTGGATTTCCCTGTACTTATGAATTCACTGATTGATTCTTTAAAAGTACTAATAGTGGGCTTTTCCTGGTGGTCCAGAGTCCACCTTGCAGTGTAAGGGGTACCAGTTCAATCTCTGGCCCAGGAAGATCCAACTAGTGGGCTTTTCCTGGTGGAGTGCATGCACCCAGAGCCAGTGCTCTGCAGCCAAAAATCCAGTGGATTTAACAGATAAAATAAGCAGTCTCACAGATAGAGAACTAATAGTACCAATGGGGAGAGAGGAGGAGGAAGGGACAATATAAAACAGAGAATTAAAAGGTACAAACTATTAGATATAAAATAAGGTACAAGGATATGTCTTGTACAAAATGGGAAGTAGAGTCAATATTTTATAGCAACTATAAAAGGAGTACAGCACTATAAAAGTGTGAATCACTATCTCATACACCCCAAATTCATAATATTGTAAAGGAATATAGTTCAATAATATAATAATAAAAACTGAATAATAAAACTAACTATGGCTATAATAAATGGATCTGAAATCTAAAAATTCATATGTTTACTATGAATGAAGAGGATTAAAAGTGTAAGTAGCAGGAATGCAATCCACCTTTCCATCACCTATTTTCTGAGAAGGCAAAAAGGACATTAATTTTGCAAAATGCATTAAAAAAAAAAAAAAAACCTCCACTGGTGACTGGTTCACTAGCATCTAGTCACTTGCAATGTAGTGACTGTCATCTATCTGAACAGGGATGTGGATAAACAATGCTATCATGGAAATAGGCATCTTGATTTCAATGTGTATGAGAGACTCTAGAACATCAGAAGACAAATGACACCTTACCCACAGGCAGAAAGGTGAATGTCACATTTATAAAAGTTATTCCAACAGAAAACACAATTAGGATGATTATATCAATAAGGATAGTTGAGGTAGATAAGTAATCTAAAATCCTTAGGGGACTGTGATTATTTTACCTCCTACTGTTACACTTAATAATTTATTCACAAAATTGTGGCTTTCTGTCTCTGTGATTTAGAGGTTCTCCATCTTATGGGTTTTAGTACTCAAGGTCAGAGTGAGTCCAATGAGATAACAACAATTGTTCTACCTATTCTTTTTGGATTTCCCTGTACTTATGAATTCACTGATTGATTCTTTAAAAGTACTAATAGTGGGCTTTTCCTGGTGGTCCAGAGTCCACCTTGCAGTGTAAGGGGTACCAGTTCAATCCCGGGCCCAGGAAGATCCAACGTGCTGTGGAGTGGCTGGACTTGTATGTCCAATTATGAGCTGGCACTGTGGAGTGCATGCACCCAGAGCCAGTGCTCTGCAGCCAGAGAGGCCACTGTAATGGGAGGCCCACATAGGCCAAGCAGTAAAGATGGATGAAAATAAATAAATAAAAAAGCAATAAAAGGAGGCAAAAATTAAAAAAAAAAAAAAGGTAACAATACTATGTCTGTGTGAGGTTATTGCTTCTAAGCTTCTAACTATCAGTGAGGAATACTGCACTACTAGATATGGGAGCAGTTAAGAGGATCAGGTGCATTTCTTGAGTTTTCTGGGAAATCTCTTATGTGTCCACAGCCAGTGATAAATTTAATGAAGGCTATAACAAAGTAGTGATAGCAAATGCTCATACTTTTATAGAATTAACATACTGGAAAGATACAAAGCACTCATGCTTCTTAAGAATAAAAAAATTGTATATTATATAGAGAAAATTGCTCAAGGTTCTAGCTGCAGGTGAAGGGAACAAAAAGACGAGTAGAAGATGAACATTATATACGACAATTATGGCTATGCCTTCAAAACCATTTTGAGACAAGAGGTCTCTGATAACAACGTTTCTTGCTTTTTTCTCCCCTGTTTCTTTTCTTCTTTGTTTCTTTCAATATTTGTATGTTTAACAATTTGTTTACCTCCTCCTCTAATGGCTGTATATACTATATAAGTACAGCCTTTATTTACTATTAAAGTAGGGTATAGAGGCATTCAGGTGTCTGATTCCAGAAAAACATCTGCTTCATTGACTATGTGGATTACAACAAACTGTGGAAAACTCTTTAGAGAGGGGAATACCACACCACTTTACTCGTCTCCTGAGAAACCTCTATGTATGTCAAAAAGAAACAGTTGAAACTAGACATAGAGCAGACTGGTTCCAAATTGGGAAAGGATTACAGTGAGGCTGTATACTCTCACCCTGCTTATTTATCTTATGTGCAGAGTACATCATGCAAAATGCCAGGCTGGATGACTTACAAGCTGGAATCAAGATTACCAGGAGAAATATCAACAACCTCATATAAGCAGATAATAGCACTAAAATGGCAGAAAGTGAAGAGTAACTAAGGGTGAACAAGGATAGGGAAAAAGCTGGCTTAAAACTCAACATTAGAAAAACTAACTAAGATTATGGCATCTGGTCCCTTCATTTCATGGCAAATAGAGAAAAGTAGAAACACTGACAGATTTCATTTTATTGACTTTCTTACGCTCTCAAATCATTACAGATGGTAACTGCAGCCATGAAATTAAAAGATGTTTGATCCTTGGAAGAACAGATATGAGAAATGTAGTCAGCATATTAAGAAGCAGAAACATCACTTTGCCAACGAAGTTCCATGTAGTCAAAGCTATGGTTTTTGCAGTAGTCATGTACGTTTGTGAGAACTGGATCATAAAGAAGGCTAAGAACTGAAGAATTGAAGCTTTTGAATTGTGATGTTGGAGAAGACTCCTGAGCACTCTTGAGAGTGTCTTGGGCACTCTCACTTGGGCAAAGAGATCAAATAAGTCAATCTTAAAGGAAACCAACCGTGAAAGTCCATTGAAAGGACTGATGCTAAAGCTGAAGCTCTAACATTTTGACCACCTGATGTGAAGAGTGAACTCACTGGAAAAGACCCTGATATTTGGAAAGACTGATGGCAGCAGAGAAGGGGATAACAGGGGATGAGATGGTTGGATGGCATCACCAACTAAATGGACACGAGTTAGAGCAAAGTCCAGAAGATAGTGAAGGACGAGGAAGCCTACTGTGCTGCCCTCTATGGAGTGGCAAAATAGTCAGACACAATTTGGCAACTGAACCGTAACAATCAACAACGAGGTGCCTGAGTTTAATAGGGATGGGCATAAGCTAGAGAAGAATATTATTATTGGTGTTTTGTGTACACCATTTTGGAGAAACTGAGTATTTTTATTTGGTGATGCAAAATTTCACACTTTAGGTAAGAATACGTGGTTATTGCTATGGTTGCAGTTAGGAAGTTTAAGTCATTATGGTTTCCATGGTGCACTAGTTCTGTAGAATTCTCGGTCATTCCTGAGATCAGTTTAGGGCTCATTTTTTCATTCTTTTCAATGACTGTGAAAATACCTAATCTCCCATACGAAATCTCTCTCTCTGCCTATCAAAACTAGGACAGTTGTCTTAGGTTGAAATTTAGTTAATGCAAACTTAGAGTTTGTTTAATGAAAATCCCTATACTTCTATAGAACTCCTAAATAGATTTCAATGTGAAAGTGTTTTGAAAAAATAGTTTAGCAGTAATAGCTCAAAAAAGATTAATCTTCAAAATGCAAAGAAAATAATTTGAATTCCTCAGTAATTTATAGAGTAGAAATGACAGAGGAGAAATGAGTGAGTGAAATGGTACACAGAGAAACACTTGAGAATGAAATGAACTAAAGAATAATTATTTATAGTTGAGTGATGACTGAAGGAACTCCTACAGGAGTCTTTTTTATCATCAGCAGTGATTTTTTTTTTTTTTACAGGATTCTTATGATCACTCTTATTCATCTCCTCTCTTGAAAATGAAAAGCTCACTGAACTGCATTCTATTTAAAAATGTCCTATGAATCTCAACTATTCAAGAAATTGAGACAAAGCTTACAATGTATACTTTGTTGACAAATAATGGAACTAAGAACTTTTAAGATGTAGATATAATACACAACTTTTCTAAAGCAGAAGGAGGCATTTGAAATTGAAGCAATTAAGAGAATATAGCACTCTCTAGCAATTTATAGAAATCTTGGACAAAGTTTAAACTTTCCATAGGCTGATGGCAGCAGAGAAGGGGATAACAGGGGATGAGATGGTTGGATGGCATCACCAACTAAATGGACACGAGTTAGAGCAAAGTCCAGAAGATAGTGAAGGACGAGGAAGCCTACTGTGCTGCCCTCTATGGAGTGGCAAAATAGTCAGACACAATTTGGCAACTGAACCGTAACAATCAACAACGAGGTGCCTGAGTTTAATAGGGATGGGCATAAGCTAGAGAAGAATATTATTATTGGTGTTTTGTGTACACCATTTTGGAGAAACTGAGTATTTTTATTTGGTGATGCAAAATTTCACACTTTAGGTAAGAATACGTGGTTATTGCTATGGTTGCAGTTAGGAAGTTTAAGTCATTATGGTTTCCATGGTGCACTAGTTCTGTAGAATTCTCGGTCATTCCTGAGATCAGTTTAGGGCTCATTTTTTCATTCTTTTCAATGACTGTGAAAATACCTAATCTCCCATACGAAATCTCTCTCTCTGCCTATCAAAACTAGGACAGTTGTCTTAGGTTGAAATTTAGTTAATGCAAACTTAGAGTTTGTTTAATGAAAATCCCTATACTTCTATAGAACTCCTAAATAGATTTCAATGTGAAAGTGTTTTAAAAAAATAGTTTAGCAGTAATAGCTCAAAAAAGATTAATCTTCAAAATGCAAAGAAAATAATTTGAATTCCTCAGTAATTTATAGAGTAGAAATGACAGAGGAGAAATGAGTGAGTGAAACGGTACACAGAGAAACACTTGAGAATGAAATGAACTAAAGAATAATTATTTATAGTTGAGTGATGACTGAAGGAACTCCTACAGGAGTCTTTTTTATCATCAGCAGTGATTTTTTTTTTTTTTACAGGATTCTTATGATCACTCTTATTCATCTCCTCTCTTGAAAATGAAAAGCTCACTGAACTGCATTCTATTTAAAAATGTCCTATGAATCTCAACTATTCAAGAAATTGAGACAAAGCTTACAATGTATACTTTGTTGACAAATAATGGAACTAAGAACTTTTAAGATGTAGATATAATACACAACTTTTCTAAAGCAGAAGGAGGCATTTGAAATTGAAGCAATTAAGAGAATATAGCACTCTCTAGCAATTTATAGAAATCTTGGACAAAGTTTAAACTTTCCATAGGCTATGGAAATATGAATCCAGAAGGATATACATACATATTTGGAAGCATCATAAAATTTGAAAAATCTTATCCACTCTATATTCTTCTGATCTCTTGTTGTTAAATGAAGATCTCCATAGAAATCTTCCAGTGAGAAAACATTTGAATTGGTTAAAACAAATGTTCTATTGTCTTAGTATTAATAAACAAAACAAAAAAATTTTTAAAAATCTA
The DNA here is from genome assembly GCA_022376925.1 of Tragulus kanchil. Taxonomy (NCBI): domain Eukaryota; kingdom Metazoa; phylum Chordata; class Mammalia; order Artiodactyla; family Tragulidae; genus Tragulus; species Tragulus kanchil. The sequence continues at coordinate 35,600,449 of JAIOJX010000004.1, forward strand.
AGTATTCTTTCTTTAATTCATAGATTCATCCACAAGAATTTCTGAATATTCATTTCTCTGCTAACTGTGAATATAGAGTTCTACAGTCTCACAGTAGCTCTGTGAATATAGAGCAGTATAGAACTCCAGTCTCAGTAGGTCCTACTGCTTACATAGAGGAATAAACAGACAATCACAATATTGGAAATGACCAAGATACAGGTCAATGCAGAATACTGGAAAAGGACCAAGGAGGAGATCTGTTATAGCTTCTTAATAAGGATGATGCTAAAATGTCTTGACGACTGAGACAGTAAGTCAAGCATAGAGCCGAGGAGGAGACTGAGTTAACCAGACAGAAGTGTAAACATATAGGAGTTTGACAACTGCACATGATTGGTACGGTTAGACAACAAAGTCAAAGTTGAGAGGGCTAATGGATTGCTTCAGAGGAGCCTGGAGAATTTAGAAGGAATAAGATTATGAGAGTTTGGATTTTATTCATAAGACAAAAGTAAGCAGTTAAAGGATTTGTATGACAGTGATTAGGTTGGTGTATGAAACATGCCTTGAAATGTGTAAGATCAGAAACAAGGAGGCCAGTTAGTAGTATGTCATAATAATCAAAATGTCATTAATAAGGATAAGAAATTAAGTAGACTACTGATGATGGAGGTGGTGACTAATTCTAGAGACATTAAGAAAACACAATAGTAGAAAAGGAAAACAAAGAAGCCCAGGATAAATCCTAGATTCTGTCTTGTATTTAAGATCATCATCCTCTTGAAAATGAAAAGCTCACTGAACTGTATTCTATTTAAAATGTCCTATGAATCTCAACTATTCAAGAAATTGAGACAAAGCTTACAATGTATACTTTGTTGACAAATAATGGAACTAAGAACTTTTAAGATGTAGATATAATACACAACTTTTCTAAAGCAGAAGGAGGCATTTGAAATTGAAGCAATTAAGAGAATATAGCACTCTCTAGCAATTTATAGAAATCTTGGACAAAGTTTAAACTTTCCATAGGCTATGGAAATATGAATCCAGAAGGATATACATACATATTTGGAAGCATCATAAAATTTGAAAAATCTTATCCACTCTATATTCTTCTGATCTCTTGTTGTTAAATGAAGATCTCCATAGAAATCTTCCAGTGAGAAAACATTTGAATTGGTTAAAACAAATGTTCTATTGTCTTAGTATTAATAAACAAAACAAAAAAATTTTTAAAAATCTAAGTATTCTTTCTTTAATTCATAGATTCATCCACAAGAATTTCTGAATATTCATTTCTCTGCTAACTGTGAATATAGAGTTCTACAGTCTCACAGTAGCTCTGTGAATATAGAGCAGTATAGAACTCCAGTCTCAGTAGGTCCTACTGCTTACATAGAGGAATAAACAGACAATCACAATATTGGAAATGACCAAGATACAGGTCAATGCAGAATACTGGAAAAGGACCAAGGAGGAGATCTGTTATAGCTTCTTAATAAGGATGATGCTAAAATGTCTTGACGACTGAGACAGTAAGTCAAGCATAGAGCCGAGGAGGAGACTGAGTTAACCAGACAGAAATGTAAACATATAGGAGTTTGACAACTGCACATGATTGGTACGGTTAGACAACAAAGTCAAAGTTGAGAGGGCTAATGGATTGCTTCAGAGGAGCCTGGAGAATTTAGAAGGAATAAGATTATGAGAGTTTGGATTTTATTCATAAGACAAAAGTAAGCAGTTAAAGGATTTGTATGACAGTGATTAGGTTGGTGTATGAAACATGCCTTGAAATGTGTAAGATCAGAAACAAGGAGGCCAGTTAGTAGTATGTCATAATAATCAAAATGTCATTAATAAGGATAAGAAATTAAGTAGACTACTGATGATGGAGGTGGTGACTAATTCTAGAGACATTAAGAAAACACAATAGTAGAAAAGGAAAACAAAGAAGCCCAGGATAAATCCTAGATTCTGTCTTGTATTTAAGAGTCAGTGCAGTGAAGGTGGTGATAAATATGAAGTTATTAAAGTAAGAAAAAAAACGTTTTCATCTTAATGATTTTTGAAATTATCTGTTACACTGGACTAAAACATTAAGCATAAAGCTTTTGTGTCCTTAGGGCCGGGAAAACATTTCATGGTAAATTAGCATGCAAACAATTACAGCTGCCTCATCTTTTTAAATACTTAATCCCAGCAGGCAAGTGTGCTTGCATGAGTAATAAATGTCCCCTCCCATCAAATCATTTTTCATAAAGAACCAAGTCCACTTTTATTAAAGACAGAGTACTTGCAGCTAAATGAGTTATGGTTGTGCCAATATCACATGCAACCACTAAAAGAGTAGTAGATGTAGGTATATAAGAATTATTTAATGTGATAAGATACATCTGACATAAAAAGATTCATTTATTCATTCTTAGAGGTCATATTTGGCAAACTGTCTCCACATTATTTCAAGATTCTGAATAAAAATCACTTAATTGAAATAAATTTTGATGGGAAAATGGCCAATAAATACATTCAATTTTACCTGTTAAAGTCCCAGGTAGAGTAGATAGGATAACATTCATACAGCTTTTTCTAGATACTGACATCGCAAAAGAATATTCAATGTTTTGGGGAGGATAAATTATTTATCAGGTCACTTATTCTGTTAACTGGTAAATAATTTAACATCTCCAAAGCATGGAATTAGTTTTTTTGTGTTTTTTTTTTCTAAGACATTATTATCTAATTCCATTGCTTAAGGGTTTTGACACATTAACAAAACACTGGACACATCATTGTTGAAAAAATATCGCTACAATGGCCACAGTACTCAAAGTAAACTACAGACTTAATGCATACCTATCAATACCTATCAAATTACCCAAGACGGTTTTCATGGAACTAGAATAATCCTAAAATTTCTATAGAATCACAAAAGACACAGAGTTGCCAAATGCAATCCAGAGAGGTGGTGGGGGAAACAAAGCAGAGCCATAACCCTCCGAAGACTTCAAACAATACTATAAAGTTACAGAAAACCAAACTGTGGTATTGACACAAAAACATACAGATAAATGGAACAGAATGGAAAGTCCATAAATGAACCTATAAACCCATGACCAATTTACATTTAACAAAGGATGCAAGAATATACAATGGAGAAATGACAGTCTCTTTAGAAGAAAAAGCTAAAAGCTTTTTAAGCTTTTGGGAAAGCTGGTTATTCCAATTAATACCATAAAGAAAAATAAACTCAAAATGGCTTACAAATGCAAATATAAGACATGGCAAAAATAAAGGTCTTAAAGAGAACATAGGGAAAACATTCTCTGACATCAATCATACCACTATTTTCTTACGTCACTTTTCAAAGGCAATAGAAATAAAAGTAAAAAAATAAACACAATCAAACATGTGCTTTTGCACAGTAGACTAAACTATAAACAAAATGAAGAGGCAACCTCTGGACTGGAAGAAATGATTAGCAAACAATGTAACTCATGAGGGCTTAATCAAACAGCCCATATAATTCAAAAACAATAATAACAACACAATTAAAATTGAGCAGAAGATCTAAACAGACATTTCTCCAAAGAAGACATACAGATGACCCAGAGGCATGTGAAAAGATGCTCAACATCACTGATTATTAGAGAAATATACATCAAAACTATAATGATGTATTACTGCATACTGGTCAGAACGGCCATCACAAAAAATATGCCTACAAATAATAAATGCTGGAGAAGATGTGGAGAAAAGGGAAACCTCCTATACCATGTATCACCTCCTATACCAATGTGAGGTACATAGAGGTGTACAAGATATATGGTACATGCACTTGATTCATGTACACCTATACCATGTACAATGCATCACCTCCTATACCATGTACCAATGTAAATTGGTACAGCCACTATGGTAAAGTAGTTATGTATGATTCAGCAATTCCACTTCTGGGTGTACACCTGGACTTTTCTTGTGCAATTTGACATGATAAAATTGCTTGTTTCTGCTTCATTCTATCTTCTTTAGGGCTCTATGGAACAAAGAGTGTTGAACTATTTAGTGGTTTACAATTCGGGGAGCTGCCCTGTTTCAAGGGGTTTCTTTTAAGGAAGCATAGCTCTGGGAGCTGTCCTGGAAACAGGGGCTGATAACAGCATAGCTCTCTGTCCCACCACGCCAGGTATTGTGAAGACATTCCTGAGCTATCGTAAAGGACACCTGGAGCCTGGGTCAACAGATGAAAAGGGCTTGAGGGGCTTTATGCCCCGGAACCATTGTAATCTAAAGAACTTTGAATACGTTAATGACATACCAGGAGGTAATACCTAGTTAATGACCTGCCAGAGGGAAACTAACAGGATGCTAGGTCTGAGAAACCTGACCTAAAGCATGTATACACTACTGTTTGCTGTGTGTTATCTGATTTTGAGAAGTATAAAATGTATGAGCGAATTCAACAAACTTGTCAGCAACTTGTCAGCAACCTGTAGAGCTGTCTGCCTCTTTGCTGCCCCTCTCAACCCCATCTTTTCTGTCCTTCTTTCTTTTCTTAGCTGATCTGCCACTCTCTTCAGGTTCTGTTCAACTGCCGGCTGGACCGGATTTACATGAAGACAAGTGCCCATCATTAATGGTGACATTAATGACTATGACATGAGAAGTATCAGTGGGCTAATACATTAAAGAAATAGGAAAAATGAAATCTTCTAAGAGTTCCACAGACTTCAAGGATATGTAATCAATCTTAAAGGAAATCAAGCCTGAATATTCACTGGAAGGACTTATGCTGAAGCTCCAATATGTTGGCCACCAGATACAAAGAGCCAACTGGAAAAGACCCTGTTGTTGCGAATGATTGAAGGCAAAAGGAGAAGGGGATGGCAGAGGATGAGTTGATTAGGTAGCATTACTGACACAATGGACATAAATTTCAGCAAGCTTTGCTGTGGGAGATAGTGGAGCACAGAAGAGCCTGGTGAGCTACAGTCCATGAGGTCATAATGAGTCAGAGAAGACTTAGAGACTGAACAAAAACAAATTGGTAAGTTGGGCACCAAAAAAAGGAACATAACAGTTCCACTTCTGGGTGTACACCTGGACTTTTCTTGTGCAATTTGACATGATAAAATTGCTTGTTTCTGCTTCATTCTATCTTCTTTAGGGCTCTATGGAACAAAGAGTGTTGAACTATTTAGTGGTTTACAATTCGGGGAGCTGCCCTGTTTCAAGGGGTTTCTTTTAAGGAAGCATAGCTCTGGGAGCTGTCCTGGAAACAGGGGCTGATAACAGCATAGCTCTCTGTCCCACCACGCCAGGTATTGTGAAGACATTCCTGAGCTATCGTAAAGGACACCTGGAGCCTGGGTCAACAGATGAAAAGGGCTTGAGGGGCTTTATGCCCCGGAACCATTGTAATCTAAAGAACTTTGAATACGTTAATGACATACCAGGAGGTAATACCTAGTTAATGACCTGCCAGAGGGAAACTAACAGGATGCTAGGTCTGAGAAACCTGACCTAAAGCATGTATACACTACTGTTTGCTGTGTGTTATCTGATTTTGAGAAGTATAAAATGTATGAGCGAATTCAACAAACTTGTCAGCAACTTGTCAGCAACCTGTAGAGCTGTCTGCCTCTTTGCTGCCCCTCTCAACCCCATCTTTTCTGTCCTTCTTTCTTTTCTTAGCTGATCTGCCACTCTCTTCAGGTTCTGTTCAACTGCCGGCTGGACCGGATTTACATGAAGACAAGTGCCCATCATTAATGGTGACATTAATGACTATGACATGAGAAGTATCAGTGGGCTAATACATTAAAGAAATAGGAAAAATGAAATCTTCTAAGAGTTCCACAGACTTCAAGGATATGTAATCAATCTTAAAGGAAATCAAGCCTGAATATTCACTGGAAGGACTTATGCTGAAGCTCCAATATGTTGGCCACCAGATACAAAGAGCCAACTGGAAAAGACCCTGTTGTTGCGAATGATTGAAGGCAAAAGGAGAAGGGGATGGCAGAGGATGAGTTGATTAGGTAGCATTACTGACACAATGGACATAAATTTCAGCAAGCTTTGCTGTGGGAGATAGTGGAGCACAGAAGAGCCTGGTAAGCTACAGTCCATGAGGTCATAATGAGTCAGAGAAGACTTAGAGACTGAACAAAAACAAATTGGTAAGTTGGTGGACACCATGATGTGAAAAGGAATGGTAGAAATTAGGGTGACACATTCAATAAACGTTCTTCTGAGTTAGACTGGGAGCTTAGTGCCATGAGTGCATAGAGAAAGAAAAGAAATTATATCCTCAATGGCTTAGAAGTTTATTAGAAAAGTAAAATAATATATCAAGCATTTGTGTGAAGAAGGTATACACAGAGAGTTATATATTCCAGATATTAGGACATTTCACATCAGGCAGAGGAGTGAGCAGGAGGTTTCAACAGGACTGAAAACTTGAGCAGTATCTTAGAGAATGTGATATAAAATTTCATAATTTATAGAAATACATTCCTTTTTCATAGACAGGCAGATTTCAAATTTTGAAGAAATTTATTCAAACAGTGAGTATATTAAAAATGAGAGTTACCCTACATGCTTGGTTACTCAAACTTTTTCCCAATTTAAATCTCACTCAGGACCTGCCATTACTTTATACTTGATATGCTCTCTTTTTTGGGGTGATGGGCATCTAAATCTTTGGTGTCACCTTCTACTTTTACGTCCTTTTATTCTTAAGTCTTCTCAGAGCCTGGCTGCTTCTGAGGCTTGGAGTTCGCTATTTTGTTATCTTACAACACCTCTGAGGCCTTTACATACATCTCTACCGGGGACTTTTATAATGTGTTTGTTGACAAATCAACTCTAAAATTCTTCTCTTAGTCATAATTTGGTGACTTTTGAAAAAGGGGTATCAGTGGGCTAATACATTAAAGAAATAGGAAAAATGAAATCTTCTAAGAGTTCCACAGACTTCAAGGATATGTAATCAATCTTAAAGGAAATCAAGCCTGAATATTCACTGGAAGGACTTATGCTGAAGCTCCAATATGTTGGCCACCAGATACAAAGAGCCAACTGGAAAAGACCCTGTTGTTGCAAATGATTGAAGGCAAAAGGAGAAGGGGATGGCAGAGGATGAGTTGATTAGGTAGCATTACTGACACAATGGACATAAATTTCAGCAAGCTTTGCTGTGGGAGATAGTGGAGCACAGAAGAGCCTGGTGAGCTACAGTCCATGAGGTCATAATGAGTCAGAGAAGACTTAGAGACTGAACAAAAACAAATTGGTAAGTTGGTGGACACCATGATGTGAAAAGGAATGGTAGAAATTAGGGTGACACATTCAATAAACGTTCTTCTGAGTTAGACTGGGAGCTTAGTGCCATGAGTGCATAGAGAAAGAAAAGAAATTATATCCTCAATGGCTTAGAAGTTTATTAGAAAAGTAAAATAATATATCAAGCATTTGTGTGAAGAAGGTATACACAGAGAGTTATATATTCCAGATATTAGGACATTTCACATCAGGCAGAGGAGTGAGCAGGAGGTTTCAACAGGACTGAAAACTTGAGCAGTATCTTAGAGAATGTGATATAAAATTTCATAATTTATAGAAATACATTCCTTTTTCATAGACAGGCAGATTTCAAATTTTGAAGAAATTTATTCAAACAGTGAGTATATTAAAAATGAGAGTTACCCTACATGCTTGGTTACTCAAACTTTTTCCCAATTTAAATCTCACTCAGGACCTGCCATTACTTTATACTTGATATGCTCTCTTTTTTGGGGTGATGGGCATCTAAATCTTTGGTGTCACCTTCTACTTTTACGTCCTTTTATTCTTAAGTCTTCTCAGAGCCTGGCTGCTTCTGAGGCTTGGAGTTCGCTATTTTGTTATCTTACAACACCTCTGAGGCCTTTACATACATCTCTACCGGGGGCTTTTATAATGTGTTTGTTGACAAATCAACTCTAAAATTCTTCTCTTAGTTTCAGGTCTTTCTATCACCCTCCTCAAAACTGCAATTTTCTTCCAAACTTCCTCACATTTTGTATTTGGTCTCTTAAATGAATTGTTACTTTTCTCTTGATCCTTCTAGTAAAAACCTTTACACTGAATTTTCTTCTCTCCCTTAGCTCTAAAATAGTTTTAGTAGTGTAAGATTCTCTCTCTTAAATCTCCTTTCAACCTTATCTCCCTCTTAATTCTCACTGCCATTGCTTTAATTTAGGTCCTCACTATCTTTTGCTTAATGAATTGGAATAATCGATTAGTATTTCTGACATTATTCACTTCCATTTATAATCCACTACCTCTTCTTCCACAAGAGTGATCTTAATAAAAGCCTATATGCAATTCTGTATCTGACTTGAAATCCTGGATTGACTCTCAATTTATTTGCTTAAATTATAAATGATAAGATCCTTAGCAAGTCACACCAGGTCCAGGTCATATAAAAATTGGCCCTTGTATTTCCTTGCCAGTGTTAGATTAAAATGTATCTTTGCCTTGGGCCCCACTATGGTTCATACTCTATCAAATTTAAAATATACAGCATTCCTTTCTTCACCTTTTGTATACACACCACTCTGACAGGGCACTTGTATTTATCACCCTGGGTTGGATTATCATTTCTCTGCTGATGACTCCCAAATGTGTGTCTCCTTCCAATACTTATTTCCTGGGTTGCAGACAAGAATCCAACTCAAATGTTTATTTCTACTGAAGTGTACCACAGACATCTCAAAGACAACAGTCCTAACAAACTGGATTTATAATCTTCACCCACAAATCCACTGCATGTAGCCTCTTTAAGGATGTGTAGTTATTTTAAGGAAATAGACATATTATGGCAATAGTTCATCTTATACATGTAGACAAAGGCACAGGAAGCTTAATTTGTCATGATGATTGGTATTTCAAACACCTTACATTCTAACTAGATTTAATAAAAAGGGCATGAATTGTGTCCTGTAATTGAAAGCACAGAGTCAAATCATGCAGGGCTCAAACAATCACTTTAGTCTCATACTCATAGTGTCTCCATCTCTGGCTTCTACCAATTAGTTTATAGTTTTTCAGTTTTGCCTCCTTTCTCAGACAGGTGTTCCCTTTTGGGGGCAATATGAAAATCAAACATTTCATATTTGCATCATATGGTTTAGCAGTCCTAAGATAAAAATAGAGCTTTTCTTTCCTAATGGTTAAAAAAAAAAAATCTCCCATGGAAAATGTTGAAAGTGTACCCCTTTCTGAAACAATCACTGTGAGCACAGGGATGAATTCTGGTGAGATGTGTTTTATTCCATAAGTCAAAAGATGGAACTCCAATGGAACCAGAGATTGGCTAAGTGTCTGGAGTCTTGCAAGAACTAGTAATGGGGAATTATGACACTACTAACAGAAAGACATTATTCTGAGTAGGTAAAAGCAATAGCTACTTGCACATAGGTACTCAGCAAATAAGTACTTAGGCAAGGACCAAAACATAGGTTACTTAGTAATGTTTTTTATGCTCTACAGTGAATATTATCAGCTGTAATTTAGCAACTGGAGACACAGAGAAATATAAGACACAGCCAGTTCTAAGGAATAAGAAATCTTATACCGTAGGTCAAGTGCTTCCAACCATTTTGTCATCAACAATTTTTAGTGTTCATTCCTAAAAAAGGTCTGGTTTAAAAAGCCTTATAAATGGTACTTATTATGTACCAATTGCATATATGTGTCTTAATGAAATTGTGCATTACATTTGATTATTCAGAAAATTTATCTTGGTTGAAGATTGCCATATTTAATAAAGAACACCAAAGGCTGGTGACGTGGGACATTACTTCTGCACATGAGAGGGAGTATACACATGCTGCAGAGTCATACAAATTTCTAGTTCTCACCCAACTAGCTGTCAGCCAGGATGTGATGTAAGGAACTACATCAGTGTACTGTTGCTCATTGGGGCTGTTCACAAATGTGCTGCTCCTTCTTTTTCTGGGTAGATGTATACCTTCCAATCATTTTATATTTATATGTGGTCATGGGACTCACTTTGGTCAACCAACTGTGAGTTGGTGGCACATGCCACTCCTCGAAGGAATTCTGAGAGCAAGAGTTAAATCCAGTGTCTTTCCTTTTCCTACTCCAGCAGTTATGGAAAAACATGAGAAGATGGAGTTTGCTTCAACTTCCACCCCTAATGAATATGAGGGCTAAAGCCATCTGCCAACTGACAGCAGACTTGTAGCAAGAGAAACATGTGTGTGTGTATTTAGCCACTGAGATTTCAAGGGCTGTCTATTATTATAGCATAACACAGCCTATTCTGACTGAATCAAGTTTATTTACAAAGTCATCCAGATAATGTACCTGCTTGCAAAGATATTTACAGTGTTACAAAATGCATGGAGAGACAAACTAAAGGAAAGGACATTTGAACTTTGAGAGGATTAAATATATTCATACTTGAAGGGTATGAAAGTATATTCATACTTAAAGTATGAGGTAAATGTTCTCTTCCTTGCTATAATTCTAAAAAACAAAGTCACAGAACTTGATTCTGGAAAGAAAGTCCTGAGAATTTCATTTATTTTTCTCTGAAGCAAACACATGTGCAGACAAATCCACTTTTTCTGAAATAAAATACGGAAACTACCAAATGTAAGGAGCTGTCATTTACAGTTAGTTCTAATTTAGTGACATCCAGGACATTAAAAATAAAGTCCCTGTGCTTCTGTTCAAAATTCTGTCTGAAGTCCCTGTGAAAACCCCTTCTTTGGGGTCTTTCATTTGTCATGGTTTAAAAGCCTTATAAATGGTACTTATTATGTACCAATTGCATATATGTGTCTTAATGAAATTGTGCATTACATTTGATTATTCAGAAAATTTATCTTGGTTGAAGATTGCCATATTTAATAAAGAACACCAAAGGCTGGTGACGTGGGACATTACTTCTGCACATGAGAAGGAGTATACACATGCTGCAGAGTCATACAAATTTCTAGTTCTCACCCAACTAGCTGTCAGCCAGGATGTGATGTAAGGAACTACATCAGTGTACTGTTGCTCATTGGGGCTGTTCACAAATGTGCTGCTCCTTCTTTTTCTGGGTAGATGTATACCTTCCAATCATTTTATATTTATATGTGGTCATGGGACTCACTTTGGTCAACCAACTGTGAGTTGGTGGCACATGCCACTCCTCGAAGGAATTCTGAGAGCAAGAGTTAAATCCAGTGTCTTTCCTTTTCCTACTCCAGCAGTTATGGAAAAACATGAGAAGATGGAGTTTGCTTCAACTTCCACCCCTAATGAATATGAGGGCTAAAGCCATCTGCCAACTGACAGCAGACTTGTAGCAAGAGAAACATGTGTGTGTGTATTTAGCCACTGAGATTTCAAGGGCTGTCTATTATTATAGCATAACACAGCCTATTCTGACTGAATCAAGTTTATTTACAAAGTCATCCAGATAATGTACCTGCTTGCAAAGATATTTACAGTGTTACAAAATGCATGGAGAGACAAACTAAAGGAAAGGACATTTGAACTTTGAGAGGATTAAATATATTCATACTTGAAGGGTATGAAAGTATATTCATACTTAAAGTATGAGGTAAATGTTCTCTTCCTTGCTATAATTCTAAAAAACAAAGTCACAGAACTTGATTCTGGAAAGAAAGTCCTGAGAATTTCATTTATTTTTCTCTGAAGCAAACACATGTGCAGACATATCCACTTTTTCTGAAATAAAATACGGAAATTACCAAATGTAAGGAGCTGTCATTTACAGTTAGTTCTAATTTAGTGACATCCAGGACATTAAAAAATAAAGTTCTGAGTCCCTGTGCTTCTGTTCAAAATTCTGTCTGGAAGTAAAGAACAGGATAAACTGCCCTTGAAATTCTGTGAAAGGGAAATAAAACTTTATTATCTCTTACTAAAGTTAGTTAGGAAGGTTCTTTAGCTTGTCATAGGAAACTGGGAGGAAGGCTGAAGTTAATGAGCTGCTTGCATTGTGATGGGTTTCTTTGAAAGAAGTTGTGCTTTCCATGGTGAAGCCATCAGAAAAAAAAAAAAAAAGAATCAGCATGGCAGCAGGAAGGATCATAACTAATAAGCAGTCCAGAACACAATGCTGTTCAATCTAACATGACTACTACGGACTGTAGACAATAACAGCATGACTCTTTGTTTCCAATGCAATCTATCATTTTTCCTCCCCAGAAAGTGAGAAAATATCAGTTTCTCCAGAAGCTTCAAATGCTGCAGAACAAAATAAACTTCACAGAACAAGAAATACTTTAAGAGATGTGGAGACAAATTAGAGATTTAATCTTTGTATCTAGGATGCAGTAGACAGTGGATATTCCATTTACCATCTGTGACTGAATATTCTGATGCCAAACTTCTACTCTCAGTAGTACCTTAAAGTGGCCTGTGGCTTATTAATCTAAAGGCCTGGGAATTATAAATTCCCTCTAATGACTTGGTAATGGAGGTAAAGGATTGCTTTAAATATCTCTTAAGGGAATAACTGATTAATCAAGAGGAAAGTTTGCATTCCTCGAATTTGCATTCTGAGAATATGGGAAGGAAAGAGCTCTAGAAGGTGAGAGTTCATTTGCACCTTTATTCATGTGCCCTGGTTTATTTTCTATAACACCAATTTCTTTCCCTATAAAACTTTATAAGTAACTGAGTGTTGAGGATAAATTTTATTCTAAAAGGAAGAAATCAAAGAGACATAAATTGCAGCAAGATCTTTCTTGATCCATCTCTGAGAATAATGAAAATAAAAGCAAAAAACAAACAAATGAGACTTAATTAAACTTAAAAGCTTTTGTACCTCAATGGAAACCATCAACAAAATGAAAAGAAAACCCACAGAATGGGAGAGAATATTTACAAAGCAACCTACAAGGGATTAATCTCCAAAATACACAATCAGCTCATGCAGTTCAATTAAAAAGAAAAAAAAAAAAAAACCCACAAAAAACCCAATCAAAAAAGTGAATGAAATATATAGACATGTCCTCAAAGACGACATATGAATGGTCAATAAGTATATGAAAAGACGATCAACATAACTAACTATTAAAGAAATGCAAATCAAAACTACAGTGAGGTAACACACCACACCAGTCAGAATGGTCATCATCAAAAAATGTCTATAAACAACTGCTGGGGAGAGTGTGGTGAAAAGGGAACCCTCCTACACTGTGAGATGTAAATTGGTACAGTTACTATGGAGAAGAGTATGGAAGTTTCTTTAAAAAAAAAAAAAAAAACTAAAAATACAGCTACCATATGACCCAGAAATCCCACTCCTGGGCATGTATCCAGAAAAAACCACACTTTGGAAAGATACATGCACCCCAATGTTCACTGTAGCACTGATTACAATAGCCAGGACATGGAAGCAACCTAAATATCCATCAACAGAGGAATGGATAAAGAAGACGTGGTACATTTAAGCAATGAAATATTACTCAGTCAAAAAACAAACATGTAAATTAATGCCATTAGCAGTGATACAGATGGACCTAGAGACTGTCATACTGAGTGAAGTATGGTAAGTCAGATGTAGAAAGACAAATAATATATAATATCACTTGTATGTGGAATCTAAAAAAAAAAAAAAATGGTACCAATGAACCTATTTACAAAACAGATTCTGAGTCACAGATGTCACAAATAAACTCACAATTACTAAGGGGAATATAGAAGGATAAACTGGGAGACTGAGATGGACATATATAAAATACTATATACAAAACTTCCTAGCATTAGTGATGGTGAGCATCTTCTCATATCCTTGTTGACCATTAGTGTATCATCTTTGGAAAAATGTCTGTGCAGACCCTTTAACAAATTTTACTTCAACTATTTGGATTAAACCATTTTTAATCCAATTACTTTTTTTTGAGTTGTAGTTCTTATATAGATATTTACTACTTCTCAAATATAGGATTTCCAAGTATTTTATCTCATTCCATTGGTTGCTTTTTCTATTTATTGTCTCCTGTAAAAAGTCCCATCTACGTTTGCTTATGTTGCCTCTCGTTTTGGTGTCGCATCCAAAAAAATCACTGAAAAGTCCAGTGTTACAAAGCTTTTTCTGTATTCTTTCTCCTAGGAGTCTTACAGTTTTAGCTGTTACATTTGTGTCTTATTTCAATTTGAATTAAATTTTGTATACGACAGAATCATATACAAAATGATAACTTTTTAATATGATTCTTCTGCATGTGGAGGTTTGGTTCTCTCCTAGAGCTTTTTGAAGAGATTGTCCTTTTCCTGTTAAGTGATCTTAACACCCATGTTGAAGGTCAATATAATATAAAATAAATATTCCTGGGTGCTTTATTATATCCTTTTGATCTATTTGTCTTTATGCCAGCACCACACTATTTCAATTACTATTGTTTTGTAGGCTTTGTTTTAAAATCAAGATTTAGGAGGGAGGGGACATATGTATAGCTATGGTTAATTCATATTTATATATAATAAAAATCAAACCCATATTGTAAAGCAATTAAATGAATATTAAAAATAAATTCAAGAAGTCGGAGTCTATTTTCTTTTTCAACGTTGCTATGGCTATTCTAGTCTCTTGAAATTTCTATGTCTTCAAAAATTGGCACTGAGGGCTTCCCTGGTGGTCCAGTGGGTGAAGAGTTCACCTTGCAGTGCAGGGGGAGCCTGTTCAATCCCTGGCCTGGGAATATTCCACATGCCGCAGACCAGCTGGACCAGTGTGTCCAATTACAAGTGAAAGCTCTGGAGTGCATGCACCCAGCGTCGGTGCTCTGTAGCGAGAGAGGCCACTTTAATGGGAGGCCCACACAGGCCAAAAAACACAGATTGATGAAAATAAATAAAATGAAAGACCAATAAAAGAGTCCAAAATTTAAACTTTTTAAAAAAAATGGCACAGAGTTTGATAAGGGGTAACTGAATCTGTAGATCACTTTGGGTACTAACAACGATATTAAGTATTCCAACATATGCAAAAGGGATATATCTTCTTTCAGTAATTTTTTCAGTTCAGTGTACAATTCTTTCACCTCCTTGGTTACATTTATTCCTAAGTACTTCATTCTTTCTCACATTACTGTAAAAAAAATTCTTTTCTAAATTTTCCTTTCAGACTGTTCATTATTAATGTATGCAATTTGAATGACTTGTGTGTTAATTTTGTGTTCTGCAGCATTGTTCAAGCTATTAGTTTTAATAGTATTTTTTCTTCTTTTGCCAGCTATTGAGGTATTCCTATGCATAAGATCGAATCACTTATAAGCAGATAAAAATGGTAATTTTAAACACAAAATTCAAAACTATATGAATTTTACATTCATTACCCTCTTTGACATAACTAAAATGGCCATATTAGGTCTAAAGAATAAAAGAAAAACAAACATGGAGTCAGGGAATGTTCCAACGTCATTTTTTTGCATGTAGCTGTCCAATTCTCCCAGCATCACTTGTTGAAGAGGCTGTCTTTGTCCCATTTTATAGTTTCGCCTCCTTTGTCAAAAATAAGGTACCCATAGGTGCGTGGGTTTATCTCTGGGTTCTCTATCTTGTTCCACTGGTCTATAGTTCTGTTTTTGTGCCAGTACCATACTGTCTTGATGACTGTTGCTTTGTAGTAGAGTCTGAAGTTAGGGAGGCTGATTCCTCTAGCTCCATTTTTCTTTCTCAGGATTGCTTTGGCTATTTGAGGTCTTTTGTGTTTCCATATGAACTGTGCTATTCTTTGATCGAGTTCTGTGAAAAATGTCAATGGAAGTTGAATAGGTATTGCATTGAATCTGTAGATGATATTTGGTAGTATGGTCATTTTCACAATATTGATCCTTCCGACCCAGGAACATGGAATATCTCTCCATCTGTTTAAGTTTTCATTTTTTTCACGAGTGTCTTATAATTTTCTGTGTACAGTTCTTTTGTTTCTTTGGGTAGGTTTATTCCTAGATATTTGATTCTTTTGGTTGCAATGGTGAAGGGGACTGCCTCTTTGATTTCATTTTCTGATTTTTCATTGTTTGTGTATAGGAATGCCAGTGATTTCTGTGTGTTGACTTTGTATCCTACGACTTTGCTGAATTTTTGATTACCTCTAGTAGTTTTGTAATAGTGTCTTTGGGGTTTTCTATGTATAATATCATGTCATCTGCAAAAAGAGAGAGCTTGACTTCTTCCTTTCCAATCTGGATTCCTTTGATTTCTTTCTCTTCTCTTATTGCCATTGCTAGAACTTCCAGGACTATGTTGAATAGTAGTAGTGAAAGTGGACACCCCTGTGTTGTTCCTGATCTTAGAGGGAATGCTTTCAGTTTTTCACCGCTTTTGTATAGCAAAAGAAATTACAAGATAGCTCAACAGACACCCCACAGAGTGGGAGAAAATCATAGCAAATGAAACAACAGACAAAGAATTCATCTCCAAAATCTACAAGCAACTCAGACAACTCAGCACAGGGAATATGAACAACCCAACCAAAAAATGGGAAAAAGATCTAAAGAGATGCCTCTCCAAAGAGGACATACAGATGGCCCAAAAGCACATGAAACAATGCTCAACCTCCCTTATTATTAGAGAAATGCAAATTAAAACTACAATGAGCCATCATCGTTTCGCCTCCTTTGTCAAAAATAAGGTACCCATAGGTGCGTGGGTTTATCTCTGGGTTCTCTATCTTGTTCCACTGGTCTATAGTTCTGTTTTTGTGCCAGTACCATACTGTCTTGATGACTGTTGCTTTGTAGTAGAGTCTGAAGTTAGGGAGGCTGATTCCTCTAGCTCCATTTTTCTTTCTCAGGATTGCTTTGGCTATTTGAGGTCTTTTGTGTTTCCATATGAACTGTGCTATTCTTTGATCGAGTTCTGTGAAAAATGTCAATGGAAGTTGAATAGGTATTGCATTGAATCTGTAGATGATATTTGGTAGTATGGTCATTTTCACAATATTGATCCTTCCGACCCAGGAACATGGAATATCTCTCCATCTGTTTAAGTTTTCATTTTTTTCACGAGTGTCTTATAATTTTCTGTGTACAGTTCTTTTGTTTCTTTGGGTAGGTTTATTCCTAGATATTTGATTCTTTTGGTTGCAATGGTGAAGGGGACTGCCTCTTTGATTTCATTTTCTGATTTTTCATTGTTTGTGTATAGGAATGCCAGTGATTTCTGTGTGTTGACTTTGTATCCTACGACTTTGCTGAATTTTTGATTACCTCTAGTAGTTTTGTAATAGTGTCTTTGGGGTTTTCTATGTATAATATCATGTCATCTGCAAAAAAGAGAGAGCTTGACTTCTTCCTTTCCAATCTGGATTCCTTTGATTTCTTTCTCTTCTCTTATTGCCATTGCTAGAACTTCCAGGACTATGTTGAATAGTAGTAGTGAAAGTGGACACCCCTGTGTTGTTCCTGATCTTAGAGGGAATGCTTTCAGTTTTTCATCGCTTTTGTATAGCAAAAGAAATTACAAGATAGCTCAACAGACACCCCACAGAGTGGGAGAAAATCATAGCAAATGAAACAACAGACAAAGAATTCATCTCCATAATCTACAAGCAACTCAGATAACTCAGCACAGGGAATATGAACAACCCAATCAAAAAATGGGAAAAAGATCTAAAGAGATGCCTCTCCAAAGAGGACATACAGATGGCCCAAAAGCACATGAAACGATGCTCAACCTCCCTTATTATTAGAGAAATGCAAATTAAAACTACAATGAGATACCACCTCACACCTGTCAGAATGGCCATCATCAAAAAATCTGCAGACAATAAATGCTGGAGAGGGTGCAGAGAAAAGGGAATCCTCTTGCATTGCTGGTGGGAATGTAAGTTGATACAACCTCTATGGAAGACAGTCTGGAGATTTCTTAAAAAACTAAAAATAGAAGCACCCAACGACCCAGCAATCCCACTCTTAGGCTTATATCCTGATGAAATCAAAACTGAAAGAAGCACCTGTACTCCAATGTTCATTGAAGCTCTCTATACAATAGCCAGAACTTGGAAGCAACCTAGATGTCCACCGACGAATGAATGGATCCAAAAGCTCTGGTACATATATACAATGGAATACTACTCAGCTGTTAAAAGAAATGCAGGGCTTCCCCTGGTGGTCCAGTGGGTAAGGACACCACCTTGCAGTTCAAGGGGTGCCGGTTCGATCCCTGGCCTGGGAAGATCCCACATGCCGTGGAGCGGCTGGACTGATGTGTCCAATTACCAAGCTGGAGCTCTGGAGCGCATGCTCCCAGAACCAGTGCTCTTTGACAATGGAGGGCACCGCGATGGGAGGCCCACAGGAGCCAAAGAACAAAGACAGATGGAAACAGAGAAATGAAAGACCAATAGAAGTGGCCTGCCCACCCCCCTCCCTCTCCACCCCACTCCCCCAAAAGATAAATAAATAAAATTAAAAAAAAAAAAAAAAAGAAAGAAATGCAGAAGACTCAGTCCTAATGAAGGGGCTGGCTCTAGAACCTATCATCAAAAGTGAAGTAAGTCAAAAAGAGAAAGATAAATACAGTATACTAACACACATATATGGAATCTAGTAGGATGGTCTTGATAACACACGCAGGGAACTCATGGAAAAACAGACAGAGCATAGACATAGGGACATTGTGGGGAAGAAATAGGGAAGGAGAAGCATGGAGGAAGTAACATGGAAACCTATACTGTTATGTGTGGAAAAGATAGCTAGTGTCATAGTGCTAAGGGAATAGGAGTGCTTACAATGGCTTGGGGCGAAGGTCTGGATGCCTCTCCAAAGAGGACATACAGATGGCCCAAAAGCACATGAAACGATGCTCAACCTCCCTTATTATTAGAGAAATGCAAATTAAAACTACAATGAGATACCACCTCACACCTGTCAGAATGGCCATCATCAAAAAATCTGCAGACAATAAATGCTGGAGAGGGTGCAGAGAAAAGGGAATCCTCTTGCATTGCTGGTGGGAATGTAAGTTGATACAACCTCTATGGAAGACAGTCTGGAGATTTCTTAAAAAACTAAAAACAGAAGCACCCAACGACGCAGCAATCCCACTCTTAGGCTTATATCCTGATGAAATCAAAACTGAAAGAAGCACCTGTACTCCAATGTTCATTGAAGCTCTCTATACAATAGCCAGAACTTGGAAGCAACCTAGATGTCCACCGACGAATGAATGGATCCAAAAGCTCTGGTACATATATACAATGGAATACTACTCAGCTGTTAAAAGAAATGCAGGGCTTCCCCTGGTGGTCCAGTGGGTAAGGACACCACCTTGCAGTTCAAGGGGTGCCGGTTCGATCCCTGGCCTGGGAAGATCCCACATGCCGTGGAGCGGCTGGACTGATGTGTCCAATTACCAAGCTGGAGCTCTGGAGCGCATGCTCCCAGAACCAGTGCTCTGTGACAATGGAGGGCACCGCGATGGGAGGCCCACAGGAGCCAAAGAACAAAGACAGATGAAAACAGAGAAATGAAAGACCAATAGAAGTGGCCTGCCCACCCCCCTCCCTCTCCACCCCACCCCCCCAAAAGATAAATAAATAAAATTAAAAAAAAAAAAAAAAAGAAAGAAATGCAGAAGACTCAGTCCTAATGAAGGGGCTGGCTCTAGAACCTATCATCAAAAGTGAAGTAAGTCAAAAAGAGAAAGATAAATACAGTATACTAACACACATATATGGAATCTAGTAGGATGGTCTTGATAACACACGCAGGGAACTCACGGAAAAACAGACAGAGCATAGACATAGGGACATTGTGGGGAAGAAATAGGGAAGGAGAAGCATGGAGGAAGTAACATGGAAACCTATACTGTTATGTGTGGAAAAGATAGCTAGTGTCATAGTGCTAAGGGAATAGGAGTGCTTACAATGGCTTGGGGCGAAGGTCTGGAGGGGTGGGATGGGGGGAACTGGGGGGGTGGGGGCCATGGATATGCATATGACTGATCTGGGAACATACATGTCTGTGAACAACAAAACTCTGAAAAACCTTTAAAATAAAGAATAAAAAAAGGAAAATAATAATAAACACGGAAATATAAGACCATCACTAATACTAGGTAGCTAGTCTATATAATTGGTTTGCAGTTTCAAGTATATTATATAGGTCTTAATCCTTTAATCTATTAGCAGCTTCAACTATACTTATTGTTATTGCTAGTCTATTACTTAAAATAATGCTTCAGTATGTGCTTAATAGTTACTGACAGTTTTAATCAAATTTTCTGGAGCTTTCAATTTCCAAAGAACAACTGAAAATAAAGACTGAACAACAATGATCCTGACAAAATGGAGAGCCACTACATAGGCACCATTCATATAGTAATATAAATTGTCAATTCTGTAAATCCTGTATTAGTAAGAATAGCACTTGGTTATTCCTAGTCCTATGGTCTCTGTTATATATTGTAACTTGATTTGTGATGCAACTTTATTAATACAGTACCATATGAATGAAGAATGGATAAATATACTATCATATGAAACAAAATTAAGGTATTATCCATAGGTAGGAATTTATTTTTTTTCCCAAAATCATAAAATTTTTGAATGATTTGACCAGTTGCTTTAATTATCTGAAATACAATTAAATCAATATTAATGGAGGCTAGACAAGAATGATTCATAAGATTCCTTCAATACAGAATAATGTAGGATAATACAATCTCCCTTATAATTCTCACCTGGGAAATCCTATGATCAGAGAAGCCTGGTAGGCTACAGTTCATGGGGTCACAAAGAGTTGGACACAACCGAGTGACTGAGTACAAACACACATACAATTTAATAATCCATGTTTGAAGAGATGTCATATACAGAATGCTGGTTATTGCTATAGGAGTATGAAAATTACATACATTAGACTTCCCTGTAGTTCAGCAGTCAAGAATCTGTCTGCCAATGCAGGGGGCATGGGCTTCATCTCTGCTCTGGGAAGATCCTGCGTGGTGTAGGACAAGTAGGTCCACGTGCCACAGTAGGTTCACTAAATCCTTGCTCTAGAGACCATAACCAACAATTACTGAGCCCATATGCCAAAAATACTGAAGCAGGAGCACCCTAAAGCCTCTGTGCCAGAAAAAGAGAAGTCATTACAATGAGATCACACACCCCAACTAAAGAAAGACCATAAGCAGCAATGAAGACCCAGCACAGCCATACATAAATAAATGATTTTTAAAACTACACGTGCTGCAAGTTGTAAAAATCACATCTGGTATAACAAAACCATAAATTCAAATAAAAGCTTGTTGTATACTTTCTAGCATATAGTAGTGTTAAGATTCATACCAGTATATTCCTGGAATGTTTTTATTTTTATTTTTCTATTTTTTTTATACATTTGGGGGGGGCGGGTTGGGGAGCGAGCAGGGCGGGTGGGCCTTTTCTATTGGTCTTTCATGTATCTATTTTTATCCATCTTTTGTTCTTCGGCCGTGTGGGCCTCCCATCGCAGTGGCCTCTGTTGTCGCAGAGAACCAGCTCTGGGCGCAGGCGCTCAGAGCTCCAGCTCCGTAATTGGACTTATCGGTCCAGCCGCTCCATGGCACGTGGGATCTTCCTAGGCCAGGGATCGAACTTGAGCTCCTTATACTGTAAGGCGGTGTCCTTATCCACTGGACCACGAGGGAAGCCCCCGGGAATGTCTTTAATATATATATATATATATATATATATATATATATATATTTGGATGCACGAGTGTCATTCATGCAGGATCTTAGTTTCCTCGAGCAGGAGCCAAATCATCATTTCTTTCTACCAAAGAAATTATCTTTCTTTCTACCTCATTTGGGTTTTATAGCCCTAAATTTTTGTTCAGTAATATATGTCAAAACATCAATCCTAATGATTATTTCAAATTAAAAACAAATTAAATACGATGGTGGTGAGGCTCCAAGAAAGGCGGATTCTGTCTATATCTACATGAGTTTTGGCATTTATGTATGAGTGAAAGTGCCTGTGTCCATATATTCATAAATATAGTATTTTTATTTTATGTTTAAATTAGGAAGAAAAATTTGTTCTTTCAATATATGTCATATTTTAACAATATTCCATTGCTCCTATAATTTTATATGTTATACTCCATAGACTGCAATAGGGAACACATCATGGGCAATCATTCATCTACTCTCTGTTTTCATTTTAGTAAAATTGTAATGCCTAATAGAGGATGAGACGGTTGGATGGCATCACCAACTCAATGGACATGAATTGGAACAAACTGTGGGAGAAAAGTGAAGTATTCGATAGGGAAGCATGGCATGTTGCAGTCCATGGGGTCACAAAGAGTTGGACATGGTATAGTGACTGAACAAGAACAACAATGCTTAACACACAGTCTGTAGTATTTCACAATGCAATAATATATTCATTTGCGCAGTATCCATACGACAAACACACTGAATATGCATCATTTGTCAGGAGTTATGCAAAGTTTCTTGATTTTAAGACATACACAAACATTTAACCCCTATCTTCAAAGGGTTTATAGCCTAAAAACAGAGGGAGAGACTGGAAGAAAAGTTGTTTGAGGGTGTCTTTATTAATTATAAGATGGAAATTAATAAAGCATACTCTAAGAGAACAAAAGGGATATCAGCAATATTGGATGGAGGGATGGGAGGTAAAAAGCCCCAGCAGTATCTTCTTTTTCCAGGACAGAGAAAAAAAAAATACACTGCAGAGTATTCTCAGCAGCATCTCTACAACAGACCTAATTGCTAGTTTAGAGTATTCACTTTTTTTTTTTTTAACATGTCCTTTAGTGTTCGCTGTTAGCATAAAACCAGGACTCAACTTGATAAGAGCCATTATATGGAAGACTCAAATGGTGTAATACAAATCCAAAGCTTTTTAATGGTCTAGCCTGGTGCAAGGATAAAGGGGAGTTTATCAAATGGGACAGATGAACTAACTGAGTATTGTTGTGTATCACATGAGTCAGAGCAAATTTCTTCTCATGTGGAGCATCCTCTCAGTGGTAGGGGATGTAGTGCCCTCACTGATTATCATCATTTATACTTTGCCTGTGTGGAGCACGAAAGCTTCAGTTTATAAATGAAAATCTCCTTTCTTAAGTTCCGACTCTTCTAAGCCCTAAGAAATATAAACATTTCTAGTATTTCATCTGCTTTCATCAATATAAAAGAAGATACTCTCTTGGAAAGTAGGCAAAACCTATGCTATGTCATACAGTGTCAAGGAGGACTTCCCCTCACTAACTTCCTAAGCCTTTAAACAACCCAGTTTTAAATACATAGGCAGCAATGCCTAAGACCAAGGAAGAGTGCAAAACATCAACTCTGAATTCTTTCTCTCAAAGTGAAATATAGCTATAAATCTTGGAAGAGTGAAGTGTTGAAAATCAAGGAAAACACTGTAACTTTAACAAGTCTATTCATTTATTCACTTTATTCAATGCATCACTGTCAAGAATTACACCAAGTACCACGACTTTGGTACGAAGTGGAACACATTGAGCTCATAGTGTATTGGATGGAACAGTCAGTAATAAACAAATGAAAAAACATGACTCATAACGTGTATATTGATTTTAAGACATACACAAACATTTAACACCTATCTTCAAAGGGTTTATAGCCTAAAAACAGAGGGAGAGACTGGAAGAAAAGTTGTTTGAGGGTGTCTTTATTAATTATAAGATGGAAATTAATAAAGCATACTCTAAGAGAACAAAAGGGATATCAGCAATATTGGATGGAGGGATGGGAGGTAAAAAGCCCCAGCAGTATCTTCTTTTTCCAGGACAGAGAAAAAAAAAATACACTGCAGAGTATTCTCAGCAGCATCTCTACAACAGACCTAATTGCTAGTTTAGAGTATTCACTTTTTATTTTTTAACATGTCCTTTAGTGTTCGCTGTTAGCATAAAACCAGGACTCAACTTGATAAGAGCCATTATATGGAAGACTCAAATGGTGTAATACAAATCCAAAGCTTTTTAATGGTCTAGCCTGGTGCAAGGATAAAGGGGAGTTTATCAAATGGGACAGATGAACTAACTGAGTATTGTTGTGTATCACATGAGTCAGAGCAAATTTCTTCTCATGTGGAGCATCCTCTCAGTGGTAGGGGATGTAGTGCCCTCACTGATTATCATCATTTATACTTTGCCTGTGTGGAGCACGAAAGCTTCAGTTTATAAATGAAAATCTCCTTTCTTAAGTTCCGACTCTTCTAAGCCCTAAGAAATATAAACATTTCTAGTATTTCATCTGCTTTCATCAATATAAAAGAAGATACTCTCTTGGAAAGTAGGCAAAACCTATGCTATGTCATACAGTGTCAAGGAGGACTTCCCCTCACTAACTTCCTAAGCCTTTAAACAACCCAGTTTTAAATACATAGGCAGCAATGCCTAAGACCAAGGAAGAGTGCAAAACATCAACTCTGAATTCTTTCTCTCAAAGTGAAATATAGCTATAAATCTTGGAAGAGTGAAGTGTTGAAAATCAAGGAAAACACTGTAACTTTAACAAGTCTATTCATTTATTCACTTTATTCAATGCATCACTGTCAAGAATTACACCAAGTACCACGACTTTGGTACGAAGTGGAACACATTGAGCTCATAGTGTATTGGATGGAACAGTCAGTAATAAACAAATGAACAAAAATAAACATGATCTTCATGATGACCATGGGAAAAATGTTGAATATAAGTATAGCAGGTTCAATGTAATATTTCAATGTTTGTAGGAGTGTGAACTGGTAACTTGAATAAAGATTCCTGAATTTATAGCTTATAATTCATTTTACATCAGGCTTAATTTTGCTCAGGCCAGAAAACCTGCAGATCTTCGGTAACTTGCCTGACTGAAAAAAAAATAGTTTCATTATCTCTTTTAGCAAGATAGGAAAAAAAAAAAAAATCAGATGAACTACTTCAAGCCAAACAGGCAATAATAAGGTAATAAATAAGACTGTATTTGAGTTCATGAGGATATCTCACTGAAAGATGACTCTATTTCACTCTAGAAATTGTTTCCTAGGTAGTTTGCAAATCAGAATTTTGCATTTTAAAAGACTATCGTTCTGATATTGAGTCTGATGTAGTTAATTTAATTAAAGTGAGATATGAGTTCATTTATATTTTTTCTTCCCACCCCTTTCTTAGTGATTCTTCAGTGAACTTAATTGTTAATTTAAGCTTTACTTTACAGAGTGATACATCTATCAGTGTTTCAGCACCAATGTACATTTTCTCATTTCTAGCGTTGATTTCAGGCAGATTCTCTAAGGAAAAAAATAAGTGAATAATTTCTCTTTTGCATGTGAATTCTACCAACATGAGTAGGACTTGTTTCCTGATTTATTATGCATGATTTTGGCCCCTGTTTTGCCATAAAGTAGGCAAAACCTATGCTATGTCATACAGTGTCAAGGAGGACTTCCCCTCACTAACTTCCTAAGCCTTTAAACAACCCAGTTTTAAATACATAGGCAGCAATGCCTAAGACCAAGGAAGAGTGCAAAACATCAACTCTGAATTCTTTCTCTCAAAGTGAAATATAGCTATAAATCTTGGAAGAGTGAAGTGTTGAAAATCAAGGAAAACACTGTAACTTTAACAAGTCTATTCATTTATTCACTTTATTCAATGCATCACTGTCAAGAATTACACCAAGTACCACGACTTTGGTACGAAGTGGAACACATTGAGCTCATAGTGTATTGGATGGAACAGTCAGTAATAAACAAATGAACAAAAATAAACATGATCTTCATGATGACCATGGGAAAAATGTTGAATATAAGTATAGCAGGTTCAATGTAATATTTCAATGTTTGTAG
This sequence comes from Tragulus kanchil, assembly GCA_022376925.1. Classification (NCBI taxonomy): domain Eukaryota; kingdom Metazoa; phylum Chordata; class Mammalia; order Artiodactyla; family Tragulidae; genus Tragulus; species Tragulus kanchil. The sequence continues at coordinate 35,626,298 of JAIOJX010000004.1, forward strand.
GAGTGTGAACTGGTAACTTGAATAAAGATTCCTGAATTTATAGCTTATAATTCATTTTACATCAGGCTTAATTTTGCTCAGGCCAGAAAACCTGCAGATCTTCGGTAACTTGCCTGACTGAAAAAAAAAAAAAAAAATAGTTTCATTATCTCTTTTAGCAAGATAGGAAAAAAAAAAAAAAATCAGATGAACTACTTCAAGCCAAACAGGCAATAATAAGGTAATAAATAAGACTGTATTTGAGTTCATGAGGATAACTCACTGAAAGATGACTCTATTTCACTCTAGAAATTGTTTCCTAGGTAGTTTGCAAATCAGAATTTTGCATTTTAAAAGACTATCGTTCTGATATTGAGTCTGATGTAGTTAATTTAATTAAAGTGAGATATGAGTTCATTTATATTTTTTCTTCCCACCCCTTTCTTAGTGATTCTTCAGTGAACTTAATTGTTAATTTAAGCTTTACTTTACAGAGTGATACATATATCAGTGTTTCAGCACCAATGTACATTTTCTCATTTCTAGCGTTGATTTCAGGCAGATTCTCTAAGGAAAAAAATAAGTGAATAATTTCTCTTTTGTATGTGAATTCTACCAACATGAGTAGGACTTGTTTCCTGATTTATTATGCATGAGCCTGTTTTGCCCTTGTACTACCCACATAGGAGCATTTTTCTGTGCTTCATAATTGAGCAATAACACATCGACAGCAAGTGCCTTCCTCTGTCTCCATAGAATATTTACAAGAGTAAAGGCTGAAGTGCAAGTGATTTCAATTATCAGAGCAGTGTGGTAATCTCAAACAAAAAATACTTATAGTCTCTTAATGATATTAAACATTCAAATAATAAAAATGGAAACATCTTTAACTAGTGGATCCATTCAGTGGGTATTAATTTGGGGACACTGTCCTTGGCAGCAAATTAGAAAATCCCATTTGTGTTAGGAGTCCTGAAGCTATTCTACGATGAGAAGCTAGTTATTTCTCTATTGACAGGCTCAAAGAAAATGGCTTATTCCTGTAATTCACTTGATAGCAAAACTATGCAAATATATCTCAGGAGGATAGAGGAACTCTGAATAAAGAAGGAAATCTCATTGATTTTCTGCTTGTTTCCAGAATTAGAAGCTGGAGAAAGATCCCGTCTCTTTTAGAAAACACCCCATTTAAATCTTTTTTTTACTTATCCCTGAGGTGCAGAAGTCCTCACTTGTCATTACCCTTTGAAGTAAAATATGTAAAGTGAACTACTACTCTGTTCTACATGTAGTCACTATTAGCAGGCATAGTATGGGGCAGAGATCTGAAGCTCTGTTTGTTCACTGTCCCTGAAATAACTCAAATGCAAACAATCTGAGACTACCTAAAGGACTTAAAGAAATATGAGATTATTCAAAAGTAGATAAAAATATCAAGACAAGAAAATCTGAGTGTTTACCTATATCCAGGAAAAAAAATGTTAAGAGGCAACCTTATTTTTTCAATTAACTGCATGGTTGGCTTTTGCAGAACCCAAAATGTACAAAATTAAGAGAACTCAATCATAGGGGAAGGAGGGGGCAGGACAAATTGAGAAAGTATCATTGAGAATATATACATTATCATGTGTGAAATAAATTACTGGTGGGAAGCTGCCGTATGGTGGGTCCCACCCACTCTTTGCATGTGAATTCTACCAACATGAGTAGGACTTGTTTCCTGATTTATTATGCATGAGCCTGTTTTGCCCTTGTACTACCCACATAGGAGCATTTTTCTGTGCTTCATAATTGAGCAATAACACATCGACAGCAAGTGCCTTCCTCTGTCTCCATAGAATATTTACAAGAGTAAAGGCTGAAGTGCAAGTGATTTCAATTATCAGAGCAGTGTGGTAATCTCAAACAAAAAATACTTATAGTCTCTTAATGATATTAAACATTCAAATAATAAAAATGGAAACATCTTTAACTAGTGGATCCATTCAGTGGGTATTAATTTGGGGACACTGTCCTTGGCAGCAAATTAGAAAATCCCATTTGTGTTAGGAGTCCTGAAGCTATTCCACGATGAGAAGCTAGTTATTTCTCTATTGACAGGCTCAAAGAAAATGGCTTATTCCTGTAATTCACTTGATAGCAAAACTATGCAAATATATCTCAGGAGGATAGAGGAACTCTGAATAAAGAAGGAAATCTCATTGATTTTCTGCTTGTTTCCAGAATTAGAAGCTGGAGAAAGATCCCGTCTCTTTTAGAAAACACCCCATTTAAATCTTTTTTTTACTTATCCCTGAGGTGCAGAAGTCCTCACTTGTCATTACCCTTTGAAGTAAAATATGTAAAGTGAACTACTACTCTGTTTTACATGTAGTCACTATTAGCAGGCATAGTATGGGGCAGAGATCTGAAGCTCTGTTTGTTCACTGTCCCTGAAATAACTCAAATGCAAACAATCTGAGACTACCTAAAGGACTTAAAGAAATATGAGATTATTCAAAAGTAGATAAAAATATCAAGACAAGAAAATCTGAGTGTTTACCTATATCCAGGAAAAAAAATGTTAAGAGGCAACCTTATTTTTTCAATTAACTGCATGGTTGGCTTTTGCAGAACCCAAAATGTACAAAATTAAGAGAACTCAATCATAGGGGAAGGAGGGGGCAGGACAAATTGAGAAAGTATCATTGAGAATATATACATTATCATGTGTGAAATAAATTACTGGTGGGAAGCTGCCGTATGGTGGGTCCCACCCACATATTATTATGTGTGTGCATGTTTGTGTCATATTATATAATTCATTTATTTTATATATATGTATATATATATATATATAAAATTATGAATGATTCACATTGTATACAACAGAGGCCAGCACAACACTGTAAACCAATTATCATCCAATAAAAAAATGAGAAAGAGCTTAATCATTGATGACAGAGGACGAGATGGTTGGACGTTATCACCAACTCAACACGAGGTTTGAGACAGTAAAGGAAAGAGAAGCTTGTCGTGATGTCTGTGGGGTCGCAAAGAGTCAGACACAACTGAACGACTGAACAACAACAACAAATCATTACGTAGTCAGCACTAATTAAAACTCTGCTAAGCCCATGAGAAACTTGAGGCCCTAAGTCACTTGGCCCCGGTAGGAAAGGCCAAAGATAACATTCTTTTTATGAACACAAAAAACATGTATCATATATATAGAAAGTATCAAAGGCACAACTCTTACTGAGGAAACTAAGATATAAGGCCGGTTTCCCTCTAACATTTGCAGAACTTTGGACAAAAATGTAAATATAGAACTTTTCATATCTAAATGTTTAAGAGTTATGAATTAAGCCACAGATTTTAACTAAAGCATGCTTTATCCTTCTTTCTGGACAATATATTAACTGTCAAAATAATTGTTTAATATCTAAGGTTATAAGATGAATTGCCCTTGGTACAATATTTTAAATGAGTTTATTGAATATCATACATGTAAGGGTATTCTGATGTTTGGATAAGAAATAAATGCAATTCATATTTTGTTTCCTACCTCCATAATTTTTTAAAAAAGACTTATTTTAATTAAGATTATTCAAAAGTAGGTAGTGTTTACCTATATCCAGGAAAAAAAATGTTAAGAGGCAACCTTATTTTTTCAATTAACTGCATGGTTGGCTTTTGCAGAACCCAAAATGTACAAAATTAAGAGAACTCAATCATAGGGGAAGGAGGGGGCAGGACAAATTGAGAAAGTATCATTGAGAATATATACATTATCATGTGTGAAATAAATTACTGGTGGGAAGCTGCCGTATGGTGGGTCCCACCCACATATTATTATGTGTGTGCATGTTTGTGTCATATTATATAATTCATTTATTTTATATATATGTATATATATATATATATAAAATTATGAATGATTCACATTGTATACAACAGAGGCCAGCACAACACTGTAAACCAATTATCATCCAATAAAAAAATGAGAAAGAGCTTAATCATTGATGACAGAGGACGAGATGGTTGGACGTTATCACCAACTCAACACGAGGTTTGAGACAGTAAAGGAAAGAGAAGCTTGTCGTGATGTCTGTGGGGTCGCAAAGAGTCAGACACAACTGAACGACTGAACAACAACAACAAATCATTACGTAGTCAGCACTAATTAAAACTCTGCTAAGCCCATGAGAAACTTGAGGCCCTAAGTCACTTGTCCCCGGTAGGAAAGGCCAAAGATAACATTCTTTTTATGAACACAAAAAACATGTATCATATATATAGAAAGTATCAAAGGCACAACTCTTACTGAGGAAACTAAGATATAAGGCCAGTTTCCCTCTAACATTTGCAGAACTTTGGACAAAAATGTAAATATAGAACTTTTCATATCTAAATGTTTAAGAGTTATGAATTAAGCCACAGATTTTAACTAAAGCATGCTTTATCCTTCTTTCTGGACAATATATTAACTGTCAAAATAATTGTTTAATATCTAAGGTTATAAGATGAATTGCCCTTGGTACAATATTTTAAATGAGTTTATTGAATATCATACATGTAAGGGTATTCTGATGTTTGGATAAGAAATAAAAATGCAATTCATATTTTTGTTTCCTACCTCCATTAAACTGGGTTTTTTGTTTCAATAAAACAAATGGATCTTATTTTAATTAAGATTTCCATGTAACTTGTGCTTGGTTGAGAAAAAATAACAAATTAGAAAATTCTATTATAGTCATAGATTTTTAATATTTCAGTATGATATAACACTACTTTGAAAACAAAAAACTGAAGTTTCTAAAATTAGCATAATTATACCTAGATTTGGACAAAATTCATTTTACAATGTTAAGGGCTTAGTTCTACATGGTTACTGATCATTATAAGGTATAGATAGCACAATGGGCTTCTATATGGTAAATTCATTATTAAAGAAAATGAACATTAAGTATTGAAAAAATGAGTATAATTTACAGCTTACGGTAACTATAATTTACTCTTAACAAGCATCTGTCATATCAATAAATTTTCTTATGCATCTTGACAAAATTAATCAAATTGCCTGAATATTGCTTTGTTGACATATTTTGTGTCAATGAGTATATGTAAGGTCAAGTTTGACATATGTTTTCCTTTGTTGAGATATTTCGTCTTTAACTCAGAATATGTTGTATTAAATCTATGAATTGGTCCAAAAAGTATCATCGTTATAGGCACAACTGAGGCCATGACTCCCATAAACAATTTAAATAACTGCAATATATGGCACATACACACATAAAGAGTATGCTCTGGATTTGGAGCCAGTCTCATGAAAGCCAATGCCTTTGGTCATAAATTCGTAGCTAATAATATTTGTAATTATTTAAAATGATTGTTCTAAAATTACTTTGCAATTAAATTTAATTTTAAGGGATACAAATTAGTTTTCAGTTCCATTATTTAATATTCATCCATACAAATTTGTATATACTTATACACACAAATTTAAGAATATAAATTAATACCAATCATTCCTTAGACATCATGTGCTATTAGTGAGAACATAAATTCATTTGTTGCACTGACTATCTTTAGAACAGTGAAAGGCAAGAAAAATGGACACTCGGTAGTACTACAAAATGACACTTCTTTGTGGAAAAGGCTACTGCAATGATACTTTGTGAAAAAAGGAATCTGACAAGTTAATTTATCTTTAATCCAGGCGCTTGGCCCAGCCAAGTCTTCCTAAAGCCCTGCAGCAATGTGTCTCCACTCTGGCAGTAACACAACTCACATGTCTTCACTTCAATTGAATATGGTTGGCTTGTAATTAAAGGCACAGGACAGGAGACTCAGTGAAAGGTTTCCTGGCATCTTTGAGATATTCAAATACTTTTGATGCTAGCTGGCCAAGACAGGGTCTAAAAGCAAAACTTCCTGGGAAAGTTATTTAATTTCCCATAGCCAATTAGTATTATAGTTTACCTGGGCAGTAATTTATTTTTTTTAAATACTGTTCCTTTTAATCTCTAGTGTAAAGACTATATACAGATAGTAAGAAGTGAGAATCACAATTAATTCTTTTAATGACTTTGTCTAAATAGAGTCTACAAGAGACTGCATTTTATGACTGTGGAAAAATCAAGGTATTATAGCTATTAAAATTGGAATTTCATATTAAATCAAGAAACCTTGATTTAATTTCAGCATTATAACTGGTTACTTAAAATTTCTTACTTTGGGGGGCAAAACAAATAAGAAAACATTAAATCTAAGACTTTTTTAAACACTACGAGCCTATGAATATTTTATAATTTATAGGTAGTAAGTTTAACAAGTAAATGTAAAGAAGAAACATGACAGACTTTCATATTCCCAGAGAATTTTCTCTTCAAAAAAAACATTGCTGTGCCTCTTCCTACAGAGCTGTGGTTTTCCAAAGGGGACTCCCAGATAGAGCATCATGTGTATTATCTGAGAGCATGTTAGAGAAGTAATTTCTCAAGTTTGAGAACAAATGCTCTGAAACCACTGGAGAACATTCTCCAGACTCATTCAGATCTGGTAAATAAATAAATATATATATATAAAGAGAAAGTGATATAACTTAAAGTGAATCAATTATGGAAGATTTGGTAGATGTTGAAGTTAGAAGCTGTGAGCTAAGTTGTTTAAAGATACTGAGCACCTTTCTGTTAAAAGCAATAGTTAATCCTTTAGGTAATTTCAAATGGGTTTACGCTGCTCCATGTGTCACCAACCCAAAATGTTGCAGAGTCAAAACAAAAGAAGCCCAGAGAGTTCAAAACATAAACCCACTTAAATGATACTTTGTGAAAAAAGGAATCTGACAAGTTAATTTATCTTTAATCCAGGCGCTTGGCCCAGCCAAGTCTTCCTAAAGCCCTGCAGCAATGTGTCTCCACTCTGGCAGTAACACAACTCACATGTCTTCACTTCAATTGAATATGGTTGGCTTGTAATTAAAGGCACAGGACAGGAGACTCAGTGAAAGGTTTCCTGGCATCTTTGAGATATTCAAATACTTTTGATGCTAGCTGGCCAAGACAGGGTCTAAAAGCAAAACTTCCTGGGAAAGTTATTTAATTTCCGATAGCCAATTAGTATTATAGTTTACCTGGGCAGTAATTTATTTTTTAAATACTGTGCCTTTTAATCTCTAGTGTAAAGACTATATACAGATAGTAAGAAGTGAGAATCACAATTAATTCTTTTAATGACTTTGTCTAAATAGAGTCTACAAGAGACTGCATTTTATGACTGTGGAAAAATCAAGGTATTATAGCTATTAAAATTGGAATTTCATATTAAATCAAGAAACCTTGATTTAATTTCAGCATTATAACTGGTTACTTAAAATTTCTTACTTTGGGGGGCAAAACAAATAAGAAAACATTAAATCTAAGACTTTTTTAAACACTACGAGCCTATGAATATTTTATAATTTATAGGTAGTAAGTTTAACAAGTAAATGTAAAGAAGAAACATGACAGACTTTCATATTCCCAGAGAATTTTCTCTTCAAAAAAAACATTGCTGTGCCTCTTCCTACAGAGCTGTGGTTTTCCAAAGGGGACTCCCAGATAGAGCATCATGTGTATTATCTGAGAGCATGTTAGAGAAGTAATTTCTCAAGTTTGAGAACAAATGCTCTGAAACCACTGGAGAACATTCTCCAGACTCATTCAGATCTGGTAAATAAATAAATATATATATAAAGAGAAAGTGATATAACTTAAAGTGAATCAATTATGGAAGATTTGGTAGATGTTGAAGTTAGAAGCTGTGAGCTAAGTTGTTTAAAGATACTGAGCACCTTTCTGTTAAAAGCAATAGTTAATCCTTTAGGTAATTTCAAATGGGTTTACGCTGCTCCATGTGTCACCAAAACCCAAAATGTTGCAGAGTCAAAACAAAAGAAGCCCAGAGAGTTTAAATATACAGAAGACCAGTACTCTTCAACCATTCCAGGGTTTCCCTGGTGGCTCAGAGAGTAAAGAATTCACATTAATGCAGGAGACTTGGGTTTAATCTCCTGGAGAAGAGAATGGCTACTCACTCCAGTTTTTTGCCTAGAGAATTCCATGGACAGAGGAGCCTGCTGGGCTACAGTCAATTGAGTCACAACGACTTGGACATGACTGAAGAACTAACACATGCTCTTCAACCATTCTAGGAATTATAGGTAAATAAATCAACCAATATTAGCAATTTTTTTTTATAGGAAAGCAGTATTTTCAGAGAAATTTACAACTACATTTTCAACAGCGTAACTTTAAGACATTGTACAAGTAAAGCCCAAGAGCTAGGTAGTCAAGATTCCAAGATAACAGGCAGTTATCCAGGACCATATGAGTTCTAGTCCAAGGGGGACAGGCTTGTTGGTCCCAGACTCTATAAGAAAATCACCTGGACCACCCCTCTTTAATTTCCTCACTTTGGTTCATCAGTAGTTTACTTGAGAAAAACTAGCTACTGGTGCTGACAATCGTGGTATGTCATATGCAAAATATGTAGGGAAACTCATTTTACCATGTTTTTAGTCATTTAGTCATTGGAAGTATTTTAATAAAGCCACAAATACATAAATATCTGTCTAGATATGGTTATCCATAAACATGTGAATTGGGTGGATCCTAGTTATTTTAGGTCACAGAGTGCATGAACAGAATGATGGAGCAAGGCTTATTTCTTTTCCATGGCTGCTGGTATCAAAAAGTGGGGATGAACAGAAGATATAAATGCTCTGAAACCACTGGAGAACATTCTCCAGACTCATTCAGGTAAATAAATAATATATATAAAGAGAAAGTGATATAACTTAAAGTGAATCAATTATGGAAGATTTGGTAGATGTTGAAGTTAGAAGCTGTGAGCTAAGTTGTTTAAAGATACTGAGCACCTTTCTGTTAAAAGCAATAGTTAATCCTTTAGGTAATTTCAAATGGGTTTACGCTGCTCCATGTGTCACCAAAACCCAAAATGTTGCAGAGTCAAAACAAAAGAAGCCCAGAGAGTTTAAATATACAGAAGACCAGTACTCTTCAACCATTCCAGGGTTTCCCTGGTGGCTCAGAGAGTAAAGAATTCACATTAATGCAGGAGACTTGGGTTTAATCTCCTGGAGAAGAGAATGGCTACTCACTCCAGTTTTTTGCCTAGAGAATTCCATGGACAGAGGAGCCTGCTGGGCTACAGTCAATTGAGTCACAACGACTTGGACATGACTGAAGAACTAACACATGCTCTTCAACCATTCTAGGAATTATAGGTAAATAAATCAACCAATATTAGCAATTTTTTTTTATAGGAAAGCAGTATTTTCAGAGAAATTTACAACTACATTTTCAACAGCGTAACTTTAAGACATTGTACAAGTAAAGCCCAAGAGCTAGGTAGTCAAGATTCCAAGATAACAGGCAGTTATCCAGGACCATATGAGTTCTAGTCCAAGGGGGACAGGCTTGTTGGTCCCAGACTCTATAAGAAAATCACCTGGACCACCCCTCTTTAATTTCCTCACTTTGGTTCATCAGTAGTTTACTTGAGAAAAACTAGCTACTGGTGCTGACAATCGTGGTATGTCATATGCAAAATATTTAGGGAAACTCATTTTACCATGTTTTTAGTCATTTAGTCATTGGAAGTATTTTAATAAAGCCACAAATACATAAATATCTGTCTAGATATGGTTATCCATAAACATGTGAATTGGGCGGATCCTAGTTATTTTAGGTCACAGAGTGCATGAACAGAATGATGGAGCAAGGCTTATTTCTTTTTCCATGCTGCAAGCTGCACTGGTATCATAGGAGGGAAAGAACATGTACGAGGAGCATTTATGTACTGAGCACTAAGAACAGAAAGATATTAAAATAGAGAAATTTTAAGAAACATAAGAGGACTTCCCTGGTGGTCCAGGGAGCAAGGACACTGCCTTGCAATGCAAGGGGCACTGGTTCGATCCCTGGCCTGGGAAGATCCCACATGCTGTGGAGCAGCTAGACCTATGTGTCTAATTACTGAGCCAGAGCTCTGGAGCTCATGTGCCCAGAGCCAGCACTCTGCAACAACAGAGGCCACCGCGATGGGAGGCCTATAAGAGCCAAAGAACAAAGATGGATGAAAATAGAGAAATGAAAGACCAACAGAAGTGGCCCGCCCATCCCCCTCCCTCTCCACCCCCCAAAAGATAAATAAAAAAATAAATTAATAAATAAAATTCTTAAAAATAGAAACATAGGGATTAAAACTTTTGGAATACATCAGTATGCCATTTATGAAATATTGATTAGAGCCATTTATTGCAAAACTTAGTATTATTAAAAACTAATCTTCAAATTATTCAGAAAACAAAAATAGCAAAGAAAGATAGTATGGAAACATCAGAAAGGAAGGTGTAAAATATATGCCTAATTTAATTTTTAACAAAAAATGTTAATAGAGTAAGCTGCAAAAAGATATTTCTACTTCATTAAGTATATGAATAATAAAAGTAGATATTATTTCACAGTGTTTTTTTATTATCAAAAGTCCTATCAAACCAGATTCTTTTATAATTATTTCTCCAGATACAAATTACTGGTTAAAAGCATTTCATTGTTCATTGATATTGAACTCTAGATCAAAAGTATGATACTTATTGAAAGCCAGTTAATGATAAAATGTTTTGCACAATTCTACATACTAAAACTTGGGCTGAAAGTAAAGCCTATCAGCGATGATGATTTCTATATGATCTTACAGAGCTCCATGGTTATTATTCTGTAAAAATAATATTCAAATCTGGAGAAATGATAAATGCTTTGCCAGGTACTTCCAGTTTCCTGTTTGGCATGTGAGAAGCTTGGAAGTTGTTATTCTGTTTTAACAAGTAAAATGTTGAACAAACTGGACAATCAATAACTCTTTAAAGATCTCTAAGAAAAATGAGGTCATAGCACACCCACTGTATCTCCCCACCCCCAAACTGGAGAGGCAGAGAAGCAGACACAGAGATCACAACTTATCAGGCAGAAACATGGGAACAGAAACATGGAAATCAGTGCCAAGGAGGCAAACATAAGCTGTGACTAATTGCTGGATGCTCAATGTGGACAATGCTGAGAGAAAAAAAAAAAAAAAAAATTCCAGGAAGACACAGTACTCAGAGGGAGGACTTGCAATTTTTTCAGTTTTACCTCTATGAACTTGACCCAAGTTCTCACAATGAGCACCAGAGAAAAAGTCACTCACGTTTCCAACAGGGAAGAGTAAAAGCAAACATTCTGAAAAACATTTGAGCTATCTGTTCTTAAAAAGGCCTGCCCTCAAGAGAAAGGAATTACCCAGAGCCTAACCTGCTCAGGTTTTATCAGAATCTAATTATACTAGGGGATGGGAAATTCTCAACTCCAGCCCACTCTAGCTGTCTTGTCCCATCTAAGAGGACAGAGAAGGAGATGAACTGAGAAATACTTGTAAAGTTCACCGTCCAGAGGCATAGGCTGACCAAACGACTGAAACTTAAGGCATAATGGTAATATAAGAAGGGTAAGAAAGAGAAAGAAATACATATTTCAAAAAAATGATGACTGATAATTTCCTCAAACCAATGCAAAATGTCAAAATATAGACTCAGGAAACTCAGAGAACATCAAGCATAAATACACTTAGACATATTATTTTAAAACAACAGAAAATAAAAGATGAAAAAATCTTTGAGGAAAGAAACACCTTCATGTAGAGAAACAAAAGATAAAAATGGCATTCAACTTCTTCAGAAATGACACAAGCAAGGAGAGAGAAGAATGAAATATTATGATTTAGAGGAAACACCTACCAACTTAGACTTCTGTACCCTATGAAAATATTCTTCCAAAGTAAAGTAAAAACAAAGAGTTTTTCATACAAAAATAAATTGAGAAATGTTTTACTAGCAGATTTGTCTTACAAGAATTGTTAAAAGAAGTTCCTTAGAGAAAAAGTGAGATAATATAGGTTGAAAAGTCAAAACTATGTAGAGCAAAGAAGACCACAGAAGGAATAAATGAAGGCAAAAGAAAATTTTTTAGTCTTAGTTAGTTTAAGAGTTAAAGGTTCATTCAAACCAATAATAGCTATAATATATTTGATTGTAAAATGCTTATGTATTTATTCACTCATGCATCCTTATGCATAAGTGAAATGAATTGCAGTAATGGCATAAAAGATAGGAGAATGGCCATTGTTTTGTTTTTATAAGGTACTTGTTCTACCTATGAAGAAGTCATTCAAAAGTTAGTTTGAAACAGTATGTATGCAGGAGACTCTAGGTCAACAACTGAAAAAGTATAACTGCTATATTAAAAGAGTAGAAAAATGGAATTATCTAATGTCCAATTAAAACTTACAAAACAAACTCCAAAACTTACAAAAGATAAAGAATGAACAAAAAATGGAAAACAAAACACAACAGATAGTAATCCAACTGTGTCAATAATTACTGAGCAATAGTGGTCTAAATGCATCAATTAAAAGGCAGATTTTAAGAGTGGATTAAAACAATTCCAACTATATGTTGTCTACAATGAACTCACTTTAAATATAAAGACACATAATGATTTAAAGGAAAGGCATTACAGAATTCCCTGCCGGTCCAACAGTTAAGACTGTTTTCACTGCATGGGGCATGGATTCTATCCCTTGTCTCGGAACTAAGATCCCACATGCAGAATGGAATGGCAAAAAAAAATAAAAATAAAGGGATATAGAAAGAGATTCCATGTTAACACTGATCAAATTAATGCAGGAAGAGAATAGCTATATTAATTTCAGACACAACAAACTTCAGAGTAAGTAAAGTTATCAAGGACAGAGAAAGGCAGTACATTATTGCAATACGAGAAAACTCTCTAAAACAGAATCATTTTTACATGTATAACCATAGAAAAAAGTGGGGCAAAACCTCAACTGCAAGAAGTAATAGATGCATTTACTACTACAGCTAGAGACTTCAGTATCTATGAGAAATGGACACATCTAGTAAATATAAACTAAGAGCATAGTTGAACTTAATACCAATCAACTGGGTAATGACACGCATAGAATACCTGATCAAATAACAGCAGAAAACACATGCTTCTCAAGCTCATTTGGAACATTCACCAGGACAAACTACATTCTAGGCCATAGAATTATTTTTTTTAATTTAAAGACAATAAATCATACAATTCCTGCTCTTAAAACACAAGGAAGTTATAACTGACCCTTGAACAACAAGGATTTTAACTACAAAAATCCTTATACAAGCATTCAGCACTACATCATCTGCCACTGGTTGAATATAAGAATGCAGAAAATGAATTACAAAGTTTTACATGAACTTTTAAAAGAGTTGGGACCTCTAGCTGCTACTTTAAGGGTCAATTGTAGATTAGAAAACAGTATCAGAAAAATAGCTAGAAAATCCCATTTTTGGATATTAAATAAAAACTTCTACTTAGCACCTGGATCAAAAAAAGCAATTTCAAAACATTTTGAATTAAAAATGAAAAAAAAAAATCTTATCAATTTGTGGATGCAGTGAAAAACAGGAAATTTAAAGGGAAATTTATAGGATTACATGCTTATCTTTGGAAAGAAGAAAGGCCTAAAAACTCATCTAACTTTCCATGACAGAAACCCAGAAAACAGACAAAAGAAAATAAAATGAAGAGCAGAAATCACTAAAATAGAAAATAGAAAAACAATCAACAAAAACTAAAACTGATACTTTGAAAAGAACAATAAATTTGACATATCTCTATCCATGCCAAAAAAAAAGAAAATTGAAGTCAGAGAAATTACTATCAGAAATGAGATTCCATGTTAACACTGATCAAATTAATGCAGGAAGAGAATAGCTATATTAATTTCAGACACAACAAACTTCAGAGTAAGTAAAGTTATCAAGGACAGAGAAAGGCAGTACATTATTGCAATACGAGAAAACTCTCTAAAACAGAATCATTTTTACATGTATAACCATAGAAAAAAGTGGGGCAAAACCTCAACTGCAAGAAGTAATAGATGCATTTACTACTACAGCTAGAGACTTCAGTATCTATGAGAAATGGACACATCTAGTAAATATAAACTAAGAGCATAGTTGAACTTAATACCAATCAACTGGGTAATGACACGCATAGAATACCTGATCAAATAACAGCAGAAAACACATGCTTCTCAAGCTCATTTGGAACATTCACCAGGACAAACTACATTCTAGGCCATAGAATTATTTTTTTTTAATTTAAAGACAATAAATCATACAATTCCTGCTCTTAAAACACAAGGAAGTTATAACTGACCCTTGAACAACAAGGATTTTAACTACAAAAATCCTTATACAAGCATTCAGCACTACATCATCTGCCACTGGTTGAATATAAGAATGCAGAAAATGAATTACAAAGTTTTACATGAACTTTTAAAAGAGTTGGGACCTCTAGCTGCTACTTTAAGGGTCAATTGTAGATTAGAAAACAGTATCAGAAAAATAGCTAGAAAATCCCATTTTTGGATATTAAATAAAAACTTCTACTTAGCACCTGGATCAAAAAAAGCAATTTCAAAACATTTTGAATTAAAAATGAAAAAAAAAAATCTTATCAATTTGTGGATGCAGTGAAAAACAGGAAATTTAAAGGGAAATTTATAGGATTACATGCTTATCTTTGGAAAGAAGAAAGGCCTAAAAACTCATCTAACTTTCCATGACAGAAACCCAGAAAACAGACAAAAGAAAATAAAATGAAGAGCAGAAATCACTAAAATAGAAAATAGAAAAACAATCAACAAAAACTAAAACTGATACTTTGAAAAGAACAATAAATTTGACATATCTCTATCCATGCCAAAAAAAAAGAAAATTGAAGTCAGAGAAATTACTATCAGAAATGAGATGCAAGACTACATAACCTATGGATATTAGGAAAAAGACAAGGAATACTACACAGCAATATTATGACCACAAATTTGATACATAAATGTAATAGACAAGTCCCTTGAAGTATATAATCTGCAAAAACTCACATAAGAAGAAATAAAATCTGAATAGGCCTATACCTATTCAATTAATTAACAATCAATAATCTTTAAAGTCAGAAAGTACCTGATGGATTCACAGGTAAATTTTAAGAATCATTTAACGGCTTCCCTGGTGGTCCAGTGTGTAAGCACACCGCCTTGCAGTGCAAGGGGCGCCGGTTTGATCCCTGATCTGGGAAGATCCCACATGCCGCGGAGCGGCTGGACCGATGTGTCCAATTACCGAGCCGGAGCTCTGGAGCACGTGCGCCCAGAGCCGGTACTCTGCGAGAACAGAGGCCACCGCGACGGGAGGCCCACATAGGCCAAAGAACAAAGATGGATGAAAATGTACAAATGAAAGACCAATAGAAGTGTCCCGCCTGCTCCCCTCCCTCCGCACCCAACCTCCTCAAATAAATAAATAAATAAATCTTTAAAAAAAAAAAGAATCATTTAAGGAAAACATTCTACTAACACTCTACACCTGCTTTAACAAGACAGACATAGAGATAATACTTTCCAGCTTATTCTATGAGGCCACATTGTCTCAATACCAAAACTAATACAAGAAAACTATTGACCATTTTCTCTCATGAATGTAGATACAAAAACCATCAATAAAATTATAGCAAATTGAATTCACCAAGAAAAACAATTAAACACCATAACAAAGAGGGATTTTTTTCAAATATGCAAGGCTAGTTCAACATTTGAAAATCAGGGATTCCCTGGTGATCCAGCGGGTAAAGACACCACCTTGCAGTGCAAGGGGTGCTGGTTTGATCCCTGGCCTGGAATGATCCCACGCACCACAAAGCGGCTGGACCGATGTGTCCAATTACCGAGCCGGAGCTCTGGAGCACGTGCGCCCAGAGCCGGTACTCTGCGAGAACAGAGGCCACCACGACGGGAGGCCCACATAGGCCAAAGAACAAAGATGGATGAAAATGTACAAATGAAAGACCAATAGAAGTGTCCCGCCTGCTCCCCTCCCTCCGCACCCAACCTCCTCAAATAAATAAATAAATAAATCTTTAAAAAAAAAAAGAATCATTTAAGGAAAACATTCTACTAACACTCTACACCTGCTTTAACAAGACAGACATAGAGATAATACTTTCCAGCTTATTCTATGAGGCCACATTGTCTCAATACCAAAACTAATACAAGAAAACTATTGACCATTTTCTCTCATGAATGTAGATACAAAAACCATCAATAAAATTATAGCAAATTGAATTCACCAAGAAAAACAATTAAACACCATAACAAAGAGGGATTTTTTTCAAATATGCAAGGCTAGTTCAACATTTGAAAATCAGGGATTCCCTGGTGATCCAGCGGGTAAAGACACCACCTTGCAGTGCAAGGGGTGCTGGTTTGATCCCTGGCCTGGAATGATCCCACGCACCACAGAGCAGCTGGACCAACGTGTTCAACTACCAAGTTGGAGCTCTGGAGTTCATGCACCCAGAGCCAGTGCTCTTCAACAAGAGAGGCCACTGCAATGGGGGGCCCACACAGGCCAAAAGAACAAAGATGAAAATAAATAAAAGGCCAATAGAAGTGGACAAAAAAAAAAAAATTTGAAAATCAATTAAAGGTATTCATCACAACAGGCTAAAGAGGAAATTACATGATTATATCAATAATACTATAGAAAGCTTTTGACAAAATTCAATATTCATGCTAAAATTCTCATAAAAATAAAAATAGAGGAGGAATTTTCAAATTGATAATAACTATTTACAAAAACATTAAAATAAACATATTCATTGATGAAAAACTAGATGCTTTCCCATTAAGGTCAGAAACAAAGAAAGAATATCCCCTTCTCCTAACTCATTTTTAACATGGTACTGTAAGTCCCAGTTAATGCAGTAATACAAGAAAAGGGATCAAGATGAATGTTCTGAGCATAAAAAGAAATAAAACTGCCTTTATTCACAGATGACATGATTGACTATATTTTGACTGAATGTGAATGAATAAACAAAGCCTCCTGGAAGAAGTGATTATAGCAAGGTTGCAAGATTCAAGGTCGGTATGTTAAAAGTCATTTCTTTCCTATGTACCTGCAATGAGCAAGGGAGATTTAAAATCAAAAATATTTTCAATCTTGATTTCTTCAGCATATATGCATAACAGTGGGATTGCTGGGTCATATGGTGGTTCTATTCCTAGATTTAAAGGAATTTCCATACTGTCTTCCATACTGGCTGCATCAACTTACATTCCCACCAACAGTGCAAGAGTGTTCCTTTTTCTCCACACTCTCTTCAGCATTTATTGTCTATAGATTTTTTGATGATGGCCATTGTGACTGGAGTGAGGTGATAGCTCATTTCAGCTTTGATTTGCATCTCTCTAATAATGATCAATGTTGAATATCTTTTCATATGTTTTTTTGGCCATGTGCATGTCTTCTTGGGAGAGATGTCTGTTTAAATATTTTTTCCCATTTTTTTGATTGGGTTGTTTGTTTTTTCATTGTTGAGTTGTCTGAGCTACTTGCATATTTTGGAAATTAATTTTTTGTCATTTGTATGGAAAAATAAGAAAACTTACATTACCATATGTTAAAGAGACAACCAGTATGAATATGCTGTAAGACTAAGGGAACTTACACAGGGTCTATGCAACAACCTAGAGGTGTGGGAAAGGGAGGGAAATGGGAAGGAAGTTCCAGTGGAGGGGTCAAGTGTATACCGATAACTCATTCATGTCTATGTATAGCAGTAAACAACTGTGGAAGTAAAATAAAAATAAATTAATAAATTAAAAAAATACAATACTATTTACACTGTGCTATGTACTTAGTTGCTCAGTCATGTCTGACTCTTTGTGAACCTGTGGCGCCTCTGTCCATGGAATTCTTCAGTCAGGAATACTGGATACAGCCACTTATTCCAGGGGATTTTCCTGACCCATGGATTGAACCCTTTCTCCTCGAGTCTTCCTGCATTGGCAGGTGAATTCTTGACCATTTGTTCCACCTGTATGAATGTCTGGAAGCCAAGTAAAATTTTTTAGCAAAGAAATAAAACTGCCTTTATTCACAGATGACATGATTGACTATATTTTGACTGAATGTGAATGAATAAACAAAGCCTCCTGGAAGAAGTGATTATAGCAAGGTTGCAAGATTCAAGGTCGGTATGTTAAAAGTCATTTCTTTCCTATGTACCTGCAATGAGCAAGGGAGATTTAAAATCAAAAATATTTTCAATCTTGATTTCTTCAGCATATATGCATAACAGTGGGATTGCTGGGTCATATGGTGGTTCTATTCCTAGATTTAAAGGAATTTCCATACTGTCTTCCATACTGGCTGCATCAACTTACATTCCCACCAACAGTGCAAGAGTGTTCCTTTTTCTCCACACTCTCTTCAGCATTTATTGTCTATAGATTTTTTGATGATGGCCATTGTGACTGGAGTGAGGTGATAGCTCATTTCAGCTTTGATTTGCATCTCTCTAATAATGATCAATGTTGAATATCTTTTCATATGTTTTTTTGGCCATGTGCATGTCTTCTTGGGAGAGATGTCTGTTTAAATATTTTTTCCCATTTTTTTGATTGGGTTGTTTGTTTTTTCATTGTTGAGTTGTCTGAGCTACTTGCATATTTTGGAAATTAATTTTTTGTCATTTGTATGGAAAAATAAGAAAACTTACATTACCATATGTTAAAGAGACAACCAGTATGAATATGCTGTAAGACTAAGGGAACTTACACAGGGTCTATGCAACAACCTAGAGGTGTGGGAAAGGGAGGGAAATGGGAAGGAAGTTCCAGTGGAGGGGTCAAGTGTATACCGATAACTCATTCATGTCTATGTATAGCAGTAAACAACTGTGGAAGTAAAATAAAAATAAATTAATAAATTAAAAAAATACAATACTATTTACACTGTGCTATGTACTTAGTTGCTCAGTCATGTCTGACTCTTTGTGAACCTGTGGCGCCTCTGTCCATGGAATTCTTCAGTCAGGAATACTGGATACAGCCACTTATTCCAGGGGATTTTCCTGACCCATGGATTGAACCCCTTTCTCCTCGAGTCTTCCTGCATTGGCAGGTGAATTCTTGACCATTTGTTCCACCTGTAATACCCTACCATTTACTTAAGTACATGTGCAAATGGAGTACATATAAATCTAACAAATACATACAACTTAAACATAACAACTAAAAAAACTGATGAAGGAAGTCAACAAAGAACTGAAGAAACAGAGACACATTCGGTGTTCACAGATCAGGAGACTCAGTACTGTAAATATGTCTCAGCTGATTTCACTATTGTCTACAGATTCAACTCAATCCCTATCAAAATTTCCAGTTATTTCATGGATAGCACAGGGATTCTGAAGTCTATATGAAAAAGTGAAAGACCCAGAATAGCTACCACAATGCTGAAGGTAAAGAATCAAGATTTAGTATGACACCACAGTAATCGAGACTGCAAAATTTGCCAAGGAACAGACAAATAGACCAATTAATAGAACAGAACAGATAACCCAGAAGTCATCTCATGCAAATCCAGTCAACTGATATTTGACTAAGAAGAAAAGTCAATAAGGGCTTTCCTGGTGGTCCAGTGGGTAAAGAGTCCACCTTGCAGTGCAAGGGGCACCAGTTTGATCCCCAGCCTGGGAAGATCCCATGTGCCGTGGAGCAGCTTGACCGATATGAGCCAGCTCTCTATAACAAGAGAGGCCACTGCAATGGGAGGACCACACGTGCCAAAGAATACAAAAAAGATGGGTGAAAATAAATATAAATAAAAGAGCCATGATGGGGGGAGAAAGCAGTCAATAAAATGGAGCAAAGATGATCCTTTCAACAAATTGTGCTGGCATAACTGATCATCCACAAATGAAAACATAAATCTAAATGCAGAACTTACACTCCAAGCAAAATAAACCACATATGGATCACAGATCCAAATGTGAAATGCAAATCTATAAAGCTCCTAGATGATAACATAGAAGAAAACTTAGTTAACTTTGGGTTTGTTGACGATTTTTTCAATACAACATAAAGGCACAATCAATGAAAGAAAATACTGATATGCTACACTTTGTTAGAACTAACATTTTCTACTATATGCTGACACCCATGGATTGAACCCCTTTCTCCTCGAGTCTTCCTGCATTGGCAGGTGAATTCTTGACCATTTGTTCCACCTGTAATACACTACCATTTACTTAAGTACATGTGCAAATGGAGTACATATAAATCTAACAAATACATACAACTTAAACATAACAAC
The DNA here is from genome assembly GCA_022376925.1 of Tragulus kanchil. NCBI lineage: Eukaryota > Metazoa > Chordata > Mammalia > Artiodactyla > Tragulidae > Tragulus > Tragulus kanchil. The sequence continues at coordinate 35,646,588 of JAIOJX010000004.1, forward strand.
TAAAAAAACTGATGAAGGAAGTCAACAAAGAACTGAAGAAACAGAGACACATTCGGTGTTCACAGATCAGGAGACTCAGTACTGTAAATATGTCTCAGCTGATTTCACTATTGTCCACAGATTCAACTCAATCCCTATCAAAATTTCCAGTTATTTCATGGATAGCACAGGGATTCTGAAGTCTATATGAAAAAGTGAAAGACCCAGAATAGCTACCACAATGCTGAAGGTAAAGAATCAAGATTTAGTATGACACCACAGTAATCGAGACTGCAAAATTTGCCAAGGAACAGACAAATAGACCAATTAATAGAACAGAACAGATAACCCAGAAGTCATCTCATGCAAATCCAGTCAACTGATATTTGACTAAGAAGAAAAGTCAATAAGGGCTTTCCTGGTGGTCCAGTGGGTAAAGAGTCCACCTTGCAGTGCAAGGGGCACCAGTTTGATCCCCGGCCTGGGAAGATCCCATGTGCCGTGGAGCAGCTTGACCGATATGAGCCAGCTCTCTATAACAAGAGAGGCCACTGCAATGGGAGGACCACATGTGCCAAAGAATACAAAAAAGATGGGTGAAAATAAATATAAATAAAAGAGCCATGATGGGGGGAGAAAGCAGTCAATAAAATGGAGCAAAGATGATCCTTTCAACAAATTGTGCTGGCATAACTGATCATCCACAAATGAAAACATAAATCTAAATGCAGAACTTACACTCCAAGCAAAATAAACCACATATGGATCACAGATCCAAATGTGAAATGCAAATCTATAAAGCTCCTAGATGATAACATAGAAGAAAACTTAGTTAACTTTGGGTTTGTTGACGATTTTTTCAATACAACATAAAGGCACAATCAATGAAAGAAAATACTGATATGCTACACTTTGTTAGAACTAACATTTTCTACTATAGAAAAAACAGACTGTCAAGAGAATAAATGGACAAACCAAATGCTGGGTGAAAATATTTGTAACAGACATATGATAGAGGACTGTTATTCAATACATACCTAGAGCCCTTAAAAGTTAACAGTAAGAAAAAACAACTTGATTAAATAATAGGTTAAAGACTTTAAATGACACCCTCAAAGATATACACAAGACAACTAAACATATGAAAATATGTCATACATGATATCCGGGAAATGAAATGTAAACAATTAGCTACCTCTACAAACCTATTAGAATGACCATCATCTGGAACACTGACGACATCAAATGCTGATAAGGATGTGAAACAACAGGAACTATTATTGACTGTTAGCAGGAATGGAAAAGAGTACATCATCTTTGGAAGACAGTTTGGCAGTTTCCTATAATGCTTAAGATATCTCATTTCTTATGCTCCAGTAATTGCACCCCTTGGTATTTACACAAAAGAGTTGACAAGTTGTGTCTACATAAAACCTGCACACAGTTATGTATAACAAATTTTATTTAGTATGGCAAAACTCGGAAGCAAACAAGATGTTTGCTAGTAGGTGAACAGATAAATTAACTGTGGTACATTCTGACAGTGGAATTCAGCACTAAAAGAAAATAAAACTATGAAAAAACATGAAGGAACCTTAAATGGTATATTAAGTGAAAAAACTCAAAATGAAAAAGCTGCACACTATATGAAATTCTGGAAAAGGAAAAAGTATAAAAACAATAAAAAGAACAGTCAGTGCTTCCTAGAGTTTGGGGTAGGGATAAATAAGTATAGTACAGAGAATTTTTAGGGCAGTGAAACTCCTCCAATAGCATATTGGTGGCTACATGTTTTTATTAGGTCAAGACCATAGAATATACACCAGAGTGAACTTTTAAGATTAACTATGGATAATGAGTGATCATGATGTGTTAAATGTAGATTTATTGGTTGTAATAAATGTACCTCTAGGGGGTGGATATTGAAAAGAGCAGGTTATGCATGTGTGAAGGACTTCCCAGGTGGTTCAATGGAATCCATACACCAATGAAGGAGATGTGGGTTTGATTCCTGGGTCAGTAAGATCTCCTGGAGAAGATAAAGGCAGCCCATTCCATTGTTTCTGCCTTGAAAATCCCATGGATGGAGAAGCCTAGTGGGTTATAGTCTACAGGGCTGTGAAAGAGTTAGATAGGATTTAGTGACTAAACAATAAATGCATGTGTGTAGGCAGGGTGCATATGGCAAATCTGTGTCTCTTTCGGTCAGTTTTGTTCTGAACCTAAAACTGCTTTAGAAAGTAAAGCCCGTTTCTCAAAAAGTTATCAAAGTAGTAGGCATAACAATAAAAAAAAAGTTATCAACTCTTTTCTTTGAGAAGGAGTTTAATATGTTTGAAACCAATCTGAATTCCATACAAAAGTAGGAAACTGTATTTGAATTTCAGAAATAAAAGAAATGTAATGTGAGTACAAAAGTATAGGAGAGGACAAGTGATGAAAGTACACCATTTATTAGGGAGTTTTTAATGTCTTAACTCTTTCAATCTTGTCTAAAGACATAACAGCAAGTGTGTCACTACTAAAATAGGAAGTATCATCAGCCATCAAAAATGAAGTCAGTCATGATACTGTTCTATATTAAACAGATAAAACCACATGAATGATACTAGTTTTCCATTATGGAATGATGGTGACCTAACATGGGTGTAGAAACGTGGGTGCAGATTTGTGACTTAAAGTGGTAACTTTTGTCCCAGTGTATCAAAGTGTGAAGTTTCTATACTGGGGTACTGTAATATTTTCTCTTTCAATTTGTTTTCATAGTTACTACAGTTTCTATAAATATTTTATGTGAAAATTTTTAGGCCATTTCAATTTATATGCATATCATTTGAGAAAGTACCCCAGTTCTTTTTAAAATGTCATAGTTAAATATGAGTATTATATTAAATATTCACTTTTATTAGGTCAAGAACATAGAATATACACCAGAGTGAACTTTTAAGATTAACTATGGATAATGAGTGATCATGATGTGTTAAATGTAGATTTATTGGTTGTAATAAATGTACCTCTAGGGGGTGGATATTGAAAAGAGCAGGTTATGCATGTGTGAAGGACTTCCCAGGTGGTTCAATGGAATCCATACACCAATGAAGGAGATGTGGGTTTGATTCCTGGGTCAGTAAGATCTCCTGGAGAAGATAAAGGCAGCCCATTCCATTGTTTCTGCCTTGAAAATCCCATGGATGGAGAAGCCTAGTGGGTTATAGTCTACAGGGCTGTGAAAGAGTTAGATAGGATTTAGTGACTAAACAATAAATGCATGTGTGTAGGCAGGGTGCATATGGCAAATCTGTGTCTCTTTCGGTCAGTTTTGTTCTGAACCTAAAACTGCTTTAGAAAGTAAAGCCCGTTTCTCAAAAAGTTATCAAAGTAGTAGGCATAACAATAAAAAAAAAGTTATCAACTCTTTTCTTTGAGAAGGAGTTTAATATGTTTGAAACCAATCTGAATTCCATACAAAAGTAGGAAACTGTATTTGAATTTCAGAAATAAAAGAAATGTAATGTGAGTACAAAAGTATAGGAGAGGACAAGTGATGAAAGTACACCATTTATTAGGGAGTTTTTAATGTCTTAACTCTTTCAATCTTGTCTAAAGACATAACAGCAAGTGTGTCACTACTAAAATAGGAAGTATCATCAGCCATCAAAAATGAAGTCAGTCATGATACTGTTCTATATTAAACAGATAAAACCACATGAATGATACTAGTTTTCCATTATGGAATGATGGTGACCTAACATGGGTGTAGAAACGTGGGTGCAGATTTGTGACTTAAAGTGGTAACTTTTGTCCCAGTGTATCAAAGTGTGAAGTTTCTATACTGGGGTACTGTAATATTTTCTCTTTCAATTTGTTTTCATAGTTACTACAGTTTCTATAAATATTTTATGTGAAAATTTTTAGGCCATTTCAATTTATATGCATATCATTTGAGAAAGTACCCCAGTTCTTTTTAAAATGTCATAGTTAAATATGAGTATTATATTAAATATTCACCTTTATTACCAATATATCTACCCTATTTGTCATACAAACAGGACTCCACTTACATTGCAAACATATAAACTAAGTTATGTTAGTTTTATATAACTCTAGATTAAACACAGGCTGCAGAATAAGACAGACAATAGCTATGGAAGCATTAGATAAATTGTTTTCTGGCACCACAATAGGCAAAGGAGAAACTATTGGCCTCTAGACTCAAAAGTGGTCATGTGTAATTGTCATGACTGAAAAGAAAAATATTTCCACATTTTTTTTTTGGAGCTTTTAGAAACAATAGGTTTGAATACAGGTCCACATATGAATATACTTTTAGATTTAAAAAGCAGAATCCCTATCTCATTCTCTGAGTTATTTGATATCTTCTTTGTTGTGGCAGGACTCATATGTTTTAAATTATAAATGATGTACTTGAAGTTAGAATTAAGAAACCTGGATTACAAAAGAAGTAAGTGCTTGGATCATCAAGTTAATCCATGGTCTGATTACTGATGCTGGTAATGTTTACTGTACAACCATGTCTTTGGTTTCTGGCATAAATTAACTTGTAATCTCCCTTGCTAGGGACTGAAGAAAGATAGTGATATTATGTTTATTTGTTTCATTGTGAAGTTCTTATATCTATAAAAATGATTTTTTTCACAAATAGAATTAGAAAGAATATTAAAGCTATCATAACAGAAACCCAGTTATGAGGGAAGTCCAACAAACCCAATCGATCTTCAGTTCAAAGTGGAGCAAGGAATATCATATTTCCTTGAAATCTCAGTCTTACAATAATACTTTAGAATACAAAGCTCAACATTCCAAGACTGAGCTTAGCAGCATCTATTCAACTTGGAATAAGTCTGGTTCTGGAATGGCTAGGAGGCTTTGGTCCTTTAAAACACACCAAGCAACAAGTATTTCTAAGTGAAAGAGAGGAAGGAAATGACTCAATACTTTTCATCAGAACAAACTAATGACCAGCTTTACTGTTCTAAATGTTTAAAATGTAAACAATACGGCAAAAATGTAGTCAACCAAGTGGAGGAAGATATTTTAATAATCTATACATTTCTAACCAAAAATGTACTTCTTAGATAGTAGATGCAGAAGCATGAACATACTTCAGAGAAATGACAATAAGCTCTGAAGTTTGGAAAACTAGATAGATATGTTGCATTATTCATTCTGAAAGCTTAGCCTGAATGCCAAAGAAAAGTGAACAGAGAATAAGCAAAATTATGGAGCCACTATGTAGAATAATAAAGGGACAAACACAACTGAAAGGAATAGGAGGAATTCTTCAATTAGTTCTTGCAGCCAGACTACCAAAATTCACCAGATTTGTCCATTGTGACCAAAACAGTGATTGACTTGAGCCCTGTTTAAGCACTTATATTTATATACTTAAAACAAACAAGTAAAAATGGAATTATTTCCTCTAAAAATTCTGTTAATAAATAGTGCCCTCCAGGGATTCCTTTCAATGATCAAGGATACATGTATTTTCTTATGGGTAGACACTTATACTTCATATTAAATTACACATTTTGACTTTTAGATGCTAAGTTATAAAGCTTAAGTTAGAATTAAGAAACCTGGATTACAAAAGAAGTAAGTGCTTGATCAATTCTCACTGATGCTGGTAATGTTTACTGTACAACCATGTCTTTGGTTTCTGGCATAAATTAACTTGTAATCTCTTGCTAGGGACTGAAGAAAGATAGTGATATTATGTTTATTTGTTTCATTGTGAAGTTCTTATATCTATAAAAATGATTTTTTTCACAAATAGAATTAGAAAGAATATTAAAGCTATCATAACAGAAACCCAGTTATGAGGGAAGTCCAACAAACCCAATCGATCTTCAGTTCAAAGTGGAGCAAGGAATATCATATTTCCTTGAAATCTCAGTCTTACAATAATACTTTAGAATACAAAGCTCAACATTCCAAGACTGAGCTTAGCAGCATCTATTCAACTTGGAATAAGTCTGGTTCTGGAATGGCTAGGAGGCTTTGGTCCTTTAAAACACACCAAGCAACAAGTATTTCTAAGTGAAAGAGAGGAAGGAAATGACTCAATACTTTTCATCAGAACAAACTAATGACCAGCTTTACTGTTCTAAATGTTTAAAATGTAAACAATACGGCAAAAATGTAGTCAACCAAGTGGAGGAAGATATTTTAATAATCTATACATTTCTAACCAAAAATGTACTTCTTAGATAGTAGATGCAGAAGCATGAACATACTTCAGAGAAATGACAATAAGCTCTGAAGTTTGGAAAACTAGATAGATATGTTGCATTATTCATTCTGAAAGCTTAGCCTGAATGCCAAAGAAAAGTGAACAGAGAATAAGCAAAATTATGGAGCCACTATGTAGAATAATAAAGGGACAAACACAACTGAAAGGAATAGGAGGAATTCTTCAATTAGTTCTTGCAGCCAGACTACCAAAATTCACCAGATTTGTCCATTGTGACCAAAACAGTGATTGACTTGAGCCCTGTTTAAGCACTTATATTTATATACTTAAAACAAACAAGTAAAAATGGAATTATTTCCTCTAAAAATTCTGTTAATAAATAGTGCCCTCCAGGGATTCCTTTCAATGATCAAGGATACATGTATTTTCTTATGGGTAGACACTTATACTTCATATTAAATTACACATTTTGACTGAGATGCTCTACTTTGTTCTCAACAGAGTGCAAGTAATAAGAAAGAAAATAATTGGTTTCCTAACTATGATCTACCAGCAGAAAATGACCTTTCAATCTTAATTTAACAAATTAAACATGGATTTTAAGATTAGTTCAAATATCACTTTATCCAGGGTCCTTAGTGCCTAAGTCCAAATGAGTATCTCAATCAGGAAAGTCAGATGCAGAGGCATATCTTTGTAGAGGAGGAAGGCTTTTTTTTTTTTTTTTTCAAACATATTCTGCTTACAGACAGAAAGTCCAAAGTCTTTGAAGAGTACTTTGGTACTCTGATTTCTTTCAAAGTCAATGCAGTAGGCATATCATGGAAATTACTGAAGTAGAAATTGGAAGGATGATCAACATAGAGAAAGGTTGACATTAACCAGCTGAGAATTCCAGTTTATAAACTTACTTGGCCACACTAATTGATTAAAATATCTAGAAAGACCAGCTTATGGGGAGTGATTGCACCAAATTGGTAGCTAAAAACAGGATGCATGTACACATCAGACCATGGTTCACTCCTCTGGGCAAAAGCATGAGATTTAGGGTCCCTGAGCATCTTTTCAGAACCATAAAAAACTTTCCATGGCAACACCAATTTAAAATTTTTGTTCCTATGTCAAGGTGTTCAGCATGTGAACATACGTACATTTTCAAAGATTAAAAACATCCACTGAAAAAGGAGACTGGTGGAAAGATTATCAGGATTACCTTGACCCATGGGCATCCTCACTGAATTTTCATGTCCAGGCTTCCTGCTGATTTAAGATATCTTTCACAGGTAAGGATCTTGCAAATGGGGTTTCTATTTCTCCACAGAACAGCCTCTGTAAATTTCCTGGGGACTCCAGCAAGTTAATCTCTGCTGTTGCTGTTTTGTGGTAGTCTTCTCAAGTCCTAGATAGGTAATCTGGGATGATTCATTCTCCGCTAGCTTTCACACATTGTTTGTGATGAATGTGCAAGAAATGCACTGATACTCTGCCCTGATAATAAAGCTGTTGGACTGGTTTTGCAAATCTTTTACTTAAACCAAAGAAACACTGCAATACTCAAGCGCCAGAAAGCATCACAGTCAAATTAGATTGTCTAGAGCTGGGAAAGTAATTTTTGCCCATAAGATAAAGGCTGACACAAATGAGGTGAGAGACAAATGAAGACATACATGTTTTCTGTTTGAGGTGTATATTAACAATTTTGATGTAGTGTTTTCTTTGTGCAGCTTTTAAAATGGATATTTTTTTCATGGTTTTAATCTAAGTTAAGGTTGGAGAACCTAAGGCAGATAAAAACAAAACATTGAAGTAATTGAGTAATATTCAGACAAGCCCCACCCATGAATAAAGTGGTGAAATTTAGTCAGATCTATGAAGAAGTAGAATAAATCTTTAAGGCTTTCCTTATAAATATTCATTTACACAGACAACACCAATTATTTTGTATGTTCATGTGTCTGCATATCTATCGAATGCCAAAGTCCACTAGCTAATCTCCATAAAACAAAAACTAGTTAATCTCTATAAGATATAAACCATGAGGTAATTCCTTATTCAACTTTAAAATTCTGTTCATTAATTGTAGACAGGCATTTGCATTACTCCAATAACATATGTGTTTGTGATTCTGGCAATGTAGTAAGTTATGTTTATATTGTCATTCTAGTTTAAGGTTGGTTTAGAAAATATTTGGTATGTGAGTATTATATGAAGATTGAAGGATACAAATGAAACAGAAATAGAAAGGAACTATAAACAAAGAGGGTCTGATAAAAGTAACAGCAAAACAACAGTGCAAAGCAGAACTTAAAACAAATGTGTAGAGAAAACCTCCCCAAAAAGCACCATGCAATTTAAGAAGGTGAGATTTATACCTATCGGAGTTAAAATCATTTAAACCATTTAAATATTATTTAAACATGCTGATATTAACTAATGATTTAAAAAATCACTCAGGTGAGATTAGTATAATTCTTTAAATAAATGCTTCATAAATTTTTATCAATATACTTCAGTTGACAAGTCAAATTTTGGATTGAGTTTTGAGTTTATGTTAGAAAGAGGGACGCTTTATAATATCCTTAAGTTTTAGTTAAATTGTGATGTAAACAAGTCTGGGATTTGCTGCATATTTGGGTCATCTTGTCTCATGACTATCCTTTTTGTTGATAAACTTTGTACTCCTGTCAAACTACCATTTAAAATTAACACAAATATTAATTCAAAAGATGATGTACTGCTATATTGACTATCTTTACTAAAGGGAAATATCTTCTTGCTTGTGAAAGGGTAATTCCACAAAGCATAGTATATTGTTTGCTAATGGAAAGCTGAGATAAGTTGTTTTATCCTGGAGTCTAAAAATAAATCTCAGTTTATGGCATTAAAAAGAGGTAACTTTTTTGCTATCATTCCATAATAGTTCATTACTGTAAAATAATTAAGTGAAATATCTCTCTGAATTAAAACAGATGAATATTACTTAGCATGAACTGTAAACAGATTTCTTGATTTTAAGAAACAATATGAGTAAACAAAATAGCTAATGGGTATTTCCATTCAGATAAAAAGAGCAGGCCACTCCCTGACACTTCTTACCCCTTAATTTGTTTAAATATTCACTGAACTCAACCATTAAGACTTTTCTGAAGCTCTTCAGTATATTTGTACATGAGTTCACATAAATATGTAAAAGAAATGTTATATCTATTTCAATTCAGTTTCAGTGGTTGATCCTGGCTGTTATTTGATGTCCCAGATATATTTTCAGTTATACTTTCACATTATCATCACACTTCAGATTCAAATAAGAAATGGTTCCCCAGTTCAGAAAGGTTTAAAGGTTTAAATATATGTATTATGTGTAGATATGTATGTACACACATGAAGCCTTTTGTATGAAGCCTCATACAAAATAGTATATAATTACAAACATACTCAAAACTATAACTTTGTTCTCAAAAAAGTGTATAAATAACTTTTCCTGCAATAGTTTAATATGAACCCATATCAAAGTATGTGGATTTTGCAGAAAGATTAGATACAACTTTCCTCTTCACAGGGTAGAGTACTGGTGCTTTTCCCCATTAAAATCAAAGAAAAGAGATAAGGCTTCAGTTGACAAGTCAAATTTTGGATTGAGTTTTGAGTTTATGTTAGAAAGAGGGACGCTTTATAATATCCTTAAGTTTTAGTTAAATTGTGATGTAAACAAGTCTGGGATTTGCTGCATATTTGGGTCATCTTGTCTCATGACTATCCTTTTTGTTGATAAACTTTGTACTCCTGTCAAACTACCATTTAAAATTAACACAAATATTAATTCAAAAGATGATGTACTGCTATATTGACTATCTTTACTAAAGGGAAATATCTTCTTGCTTGTGAAAGGGTAATTCCACAAAGCATAGTATATTGTTTGCTAATGGAAAGCTGAGATAAGTTGTTTTATCCTGGAGTCTAAAAATAAATCTCAGTTTATGGCATTAAAAAGAGGTAACTTTTTTGCTATCATTCCATAATAGTTCATTACTGTAAAATAATTAAGTGAAATATCTCTCTGAATTAAAACAGATGAATATTACTTAGCATGAACTGTAAACAGATTTCTTGATTTTAAGAAACAATATGAGTAAACAAAATAGCTAATGGGTATTTCCATTCAGATAAAAAGAGCAGGCCACTCCCTGACACTTCTTACCCCTTAATTTGTTTAAATATTCACTGAACTCAACCATTAAGACTTTTCTGAAGCTCTTCAGTATATTTGTACATGAGTTCACATAAATATGTAAAAGAAATGTTATATCTATTTCAATTCAGTTTCAGTGGTTGATCCTGGCTGTTATTTGATGTCCCAGATATATTTTCAGTTATACTTTCACATTATCATCACACTTCAGATTCAAATAAGAAATGGTTCCCCAGTTCAGAAAGGTTTAAAGGTTTAAATATATGTATTATGTGTAGATATGTATGTACACACATGAAGCCTTTTGTATGAAGCCTCATACAAAATAGTATATAATTACAAACATACTCAAAACTATAACTTTGTTCTCAAAAAAGTGTATAAATAACTTTTCCTGCAATAGTTTAATATGAACCCATATCAAAGTATGTGGATTTTGCAGAAAGATTAGATACAACTTTCCTCTCACAGGGTAGAGTACTGTGCTATACTCAAAGAAAAAGAGATAAGGTCTCCCTTAATCTAATTTCTAATTTCAGCAAACCTCTATAGAAGTTTTAAAAGTTTATGCCTCATTTTCCCACCCAGGTTCCAGACTATCTCTATAATTCCAGAAAGTTCTTACAAGCTCTTTTTCTCTCAATCCCTAAAGCCTCCACTCTCTAAACAATCACTGTCTTGGTTTCTATTAGTATGTGTTGGTTTTGCTTCTTCTATACATCATATAAATAGAACTGTACACTGTACTGACTTCTTTCATCAACACAATGCTTTTAATATCAATCTGTGCTGTATGCATCAGTTGCTTATTTGTGCTTGTGAAGAAATATTCAACTGGGCTTCCCTGGTGATCCAGTGGGTAGAGAGTCTGCCTTGCAGAGCAAGGGGCACCGGTTTGATCCCTGGCCCAGGAAGATCCCACGAGCAGCGGAGCAGCTGGAACAGTGTATCCAATTACAAGCCAGCACTCTGGAGCACATGCGTTCAGTCAGTGCTCTGCAACAAGAGGGGCCACTGCAATGGGAGGCCCACACAGGCCAAAGAATAAAGTTGGATGAAAGTAAAAATTAAAAAGTCAGTGAAAAGAGGACAAAATGTAAGAAAAAAGTATCCACTTACATGACAAAATTACAAATGGATTGAACCTGATTCTATTCCTGGACATTTGGAATGTTTTCTGGTTTTGGCTAATAAATCCACTATGCATTTTCTTGTCTAATTTTTTTTCTCATTTCTTATCAATAATGACTATAACTTCTAGGTCATAATTATATTTTGACACAAGAAAACTTTATAAGTGGTATGCTATGGTTTTAATTTCCATATTTTTGATAATTAATGATGCTGAGAACGTTTTCATGTGCTTATTTGCCATTTGTATGTGTCTTTTTTAAAAAAGCACCTGTTTATATATTTTGCTCTTTTGGGGAGCAGGAGAAGTGTTGGACTTGTTGATTGTTTTATTAATTATTTGTAAGTGCTTTTTATATATCCTGATGCAACTGTTACAATGTCAGATATATGTGTGTGTGTGTGTGTAATCACTATGCTTGTTTTCTTCCATTTGTAGCTTGCACTTGCATTTTCCTCAGTGTTGCTTTTTATATGAACAGAAGTTTCAAATTAAGTATAATTAGTAATTATTTTTATACTTCTCATCAAGAAATCTTTTCTAACTCCAAGCTTGTAAAAGTATGCCATTTCTTTTAGTAATTTTACAGTTGTATTCTTCACATTTACGTCTATAGTTCATCTCAAATTAAATATGTGTGGTGTGAGGAAGAGGCTAAGATTCATTTTAATCCTTTAGGGATGTCCAGGTGTGAGGAGAAAGGAAAAAAAAACCTTCTTTTAACCTTTGTATTGGTTGGAAAAAAATCAACTTACTAAATATGTCAATCTATTTCTGTACCATCTGTTTTGTTAACTTGGTATAACTTGGTTATATTATGGTCTTGGTCTTATTATTTCTTAAAGCAATTTCATACTCTCTTGATTTTTGTTGCTTTATAATAGATCTGATAATTGGATACTGTAATTTCCAACTAATCCACGTACATACTCAAGTTTATTGGTTCGAAATCCATTGGCACCATGTCAGAGACTACAACTCTCAGAATATCATTTTTGGTGGTTATTTTTAAAAAGCTGACTATAAAAACGATTTTAAAATTTAAGAAGACAGATTACTAAAGATATGAACTACTATATAGACAAGCGCATTAGATTTATGCATGGATCAACCACAGACAAAAAGTTGAGTAATTATAACAGATCCAACTAGAGGTCACTTCAGTCAATCACAGCAATGTATACTTACACAGTATGATTTAAGATGAAAAAATACATTGTTTTAGTATTATTTAGGTCCTTGCATTTCCTGTGCAAGGTAATTTCCCTCTTCTGAATTCTAAAATGATTCCCTTCCCTGGTTCTGTCTTCTGTTATCTAATTTCTCCCCAAACTGGTAATTTTTTTTCCCTTCTCAGAAATGTATCTTTCACTTCCCACCCACCTTCAGTATCTGTTTCCTATTCTTTAAATAGAAATGTTTAAATCATTCATGCTTACAACTATGATAAAATCTAAGCTGTTAATAAAAGTCCCAAATGTGTCCTCAGTTTACTATCTTCTCTCTTCCCTACCCACAGTTACATTTCCTAAAGTATCAATTCACATTCACACTACTTACATAAGCATATGTCCTCATGCTATTCTGATACACTGCCCTCGGTCTCTCTCTTTCTCTGGTTAAAGGACTCCACGTTGTTCTAGGTTTCCTTATTTCTCTTTCTGTTCAGCCTTAGCTTTCCCTTACCCTATTACATGATTCATTATTAAACCAAGTGCTCTGGAAATAAATATATATGAAAGTGGTTCTAAACAGGCAGTGAGTAAGTCATTTTGGAAACTGCATGCCTGGATTTAAGTAGGAGGTTGAGATACATCTATATATAAGAGGTCTTTCGAAAAATGATAATAAAGAATATAAAATTTGTTTGAGTTCAAGAAAGTATTATAAACTGATCAAAATGTATTTTATACTTGGTTATATTATGGTCTTGGTCTTATTATTTCTTAAAGCAATTTCATACTCTCTTGATTTTTGTTGCTTTATAATAGATCTGATAATTGGATACTGTAATTTCCAACTAATCCACGTACATACTCAAGTTTATTGGTTCGAAATCCATTGGCACCATGTCAGAGACTACAACTCTCAGAATATCATTTTTGGTGGTTATTTTTAAAAAGCTGACTAAAAAAACGATTTTAAAATTTAAGAAGACAGATTACTAAAGATATGAACTACTATATAGACAAGCGCATTAGATTTATGCATGGATCAACCACAGACAAAAAGTTGAGTAATTATAACAGATCCAACTAGAGGTCACTTCAGTCAATCACAGCAATGTATACTTACACAGTATGATTTAAGATGAAAAAATACATTGTTTTAGTATTATTTAGGTCCTTGCATTTCCTGTGCAAGGTAATTTCCCTCTTCTGAATTCTAAAATGATTCCCTTCCCTGGTTCTGTCTTCTGTTATCTAATTTCTCCCCAAACTGGTAATTTTTTTTCCCTTCTCAGAAATGTATCTTTCACTTCCCACCCACCTTCAGTATCTGTTTCCTATTCTTTAAATAGAAATGTTTAAATCATTCATGCTTACAACTATGATAAAATCTAAGCTGTTAATAAAAGTCCCAAATGTGTCCTCAGTTTACTATCTTCTCTCTTCCCTACCCACAGTTACATTTCCTAAAGTATCAATTCACATTCACACTACTTACATAAGCATATGTCCTCATGCTATTCTGATACACTGCCCTCGGTCTCTCTCTTTCTCTGGTTAAAGGACTCCACGTTGTTCTAGGTTTCCTTATTTCTCTTTCTGTTCAGCCTTAGCTTTCCCTTACCCTATTACATGATTCATTATTAAACCAAGTGCTCTGGAAATAAATATATATGAAAGTGGTTCTAAACAGGCAGTGAGTAAGTCATTTTGGAAACTGCATGCCTGGATTTAAGTAGGAGGTTGAGATACATCTATATATAAGAGGTCTTTCGAAAAATGATAATAAAGAATATAAAATTTGTTTGAGTTCAAGAAAGTATTATAAACTGATCAAAAATGTATTTAACTCTGCCGTGAAAGAGATTTAGTATATCTTTCCAAAAACTTAAATTTTAAAAATTAAGATTTCTAATTTAATGAATATAAAACATGATCACTAATTTCACATGCTTATGGACTCTTAAGAATAGGGTCTAAATTTAAACACCACACATTTTTTTTCCAATTTAACATACTAAACTTAGTCAATCATTTAGCAAATATTTCATCAGAGTGTAGCTAGTCTATGAATTCTATAATGGCAAGTCAAAAACTAATGAAATACAGTCTTGCTTTCAGGAAGTTCACACTCTAATGGATAAACAAGAGTTTAAATGCTTAATAGTGCATATTTAACATTGCATATTTAATATTACATATGACATATACCTAATTTACTTAGAACAGTGTCTCAAGTGCTATCCACATATGTGGAGCACAGTGGAGGTCAACTACATTTGTCAATTGCTGAAAGAAAGAAAATGACCCAGTTTTTGATGGATAATCAGCTTCATTCTGGCCAATTAAAAGGTCGAACAGCTATCAAAGCAGAGGACAAAGACACAAGAGGCCATAGATAGATATGCATACACATGAAAGAGAAAGGTAAAGAAGTAGAACTATAAAAACACCTGAACTCTGATAACCTACTAGAGCTCGGCTGATTATCAATGCATGACAGATATGTGTATGTGCATAATTCAAATGACTCAGGAGATGATGGTAGGGAATGCAGATAAGCATCAAACTGAAAAGGAGTATATAAATTAAGAGTTTAAAAGTGGCCCATATTATTTATGGAGGTATTTAAGCAAGGGAAGAACCAGAAGACTAAAAGATTTGAATTTTTGGAGGGAGGAGGGTATGAAAACTGAAGTTACTGAAAAGGAAATACTAAGAAATGATTTCTCTTTCTGTTCAGCCTTAGCTTTCCCTTACCCTATTACATGATTCATTATTAAACCAAGTGCTCTGGAAATAAATATATATGAAAGTGGTTCTAAACAGGCAGTGAGTAAGTCATTTTGGAAACTGCATGCCTGGATTTAAGTAGGAGGTTGAGATACATCTATATATAAGAGGTCTTTCGAAAAATGATAATAAAGAATATAAAATTTGTTTGAGTTCAAGAAAGTATTATAAACTGATCAAAAATGTATTTAACTCTGCCGTGAAAGAGATTTAGTATATCTTTCCAAAAACTTAAATTTTAAAAATTAAGATTTCTAATTTAATGAATATAAAACATGATCACTAATTTCACATGCTTATGGACTCTTAAGAATAGGGTCTAAATTTAAACACCACACATTTTTTTTTCCAATTTAACATACTAAACTTAGTCAATCATTTAGCAAATATTTCATCAGAGTGTAGCTAGTCTATGAATTCTATAATGGCAAGTCAAAAACTAATGAAATACAGTCTTGCTTTCAGGAAGTTCACACTCTAATGGATAAACAAGAGTTTAAATGCTTAATAGTGCATATTTAACATTGCATATTTAATATTACATATGACATATACCTAATTTACTTAGAACAGTGTCTCAAGTGCTATCCACATATGTGGAGCACAGTGGAGGTCAACTACATTTGTCAATTGCTGAAAGAAAGAAAATGACCCAGTTTTTGATGGATAATCAGCTTCATTCTGGCCAATTAAAAGGTCGAACAGCTATCAAAGCAGAGGACAAAGACACAAGAGGCCATAGATAGATATGCATACACATGAAAGAGAAAGGTAAAGAAGTAGAACTATAAAAACACCTGAACTCTGATAACCTACTAGAGCTCGGCTGATTATCAATGCATGACAGATATGTGTATGTGCATAATTCAAATGACTCAGGAGATGATGGTAGGGAATGCAGATAAGCATCAAACTGAAAAGGAGTATATAAATTAAGAGTTTAAAAGTGGCCCATATTATTTATGGAGGTATTTAAGCAAGGGAAGAACCAGAAGACTAAAAGATTTGAATTTTTGGAGGGAGGAGGGTATGAAAAGTCTGATAGAAAACTGAAGTTACAATATAAGAAATATGTGGATTCTACTAAGGCATATGCTTAAGAAATGTCTATTCAGAGTCCTACCTTTAAATTTGTTACCTAGTGTCTTGGGAGTGAGACCAGAGGATCTTGAGTTTAACAGTTTCTTTAAGACCATACGCTTCTGGAAAATATTCAGTTAGGAGGTATTTTAAATACCTAGGTTAGAATGTGAGCAAATTAAAAACAAAAATGGACATACAGAAGGGGGTTTCTGACATCTGATTTGATGGAACTGACTAGATACATGTGATAAGAAAAAAATGGGAATAGGAGTTGAGAATTCTTTTAGAAGGTATAAGTCACTGATATTCCTGGCAGGTTCTCTGAACTTATTCTCAACATTTTTCTCACCTGTTCTTTTCAGGCTATGCTAGCCCACTGTTTCATAAATGTACTCCCATTTCACATTCTCTATATTACCTGAATTACCCAGTGCAGATTCCTCAGTAACATTCAGGTCTCTATTTATTTGTCACTTCATTGGAGACCTCTGTCACCACATCACATAGAACAACACTTTCACGGCTCTTTCCCATCACCCTAAGCATAATTCGGTACAGGTTGGTATTTATTTGGTTAATTAATACCTAGTTATGTGGTGATCTTTCTGGGAATTTTGGTTGTCTGAACTTTGGCAAGCAATCAGCAGGTAGTCTGGGAATTGTTCTACATAAAGATTTATTATGGATGTACGTGTGGGTGGAGGTGAGTTCCATGTCCTATTCAGCCACCTTGATCTGTCCTCAGTGTTATTTCTAATATAATCACTATAACATAAAATGTGCTTTCTATTGACTTGTTTGTAAGAGTCAAAATTTTAGCTTCAATCTGGGTCACCTTTAACTTACTTTTCAAGAAATGTTCTTAAATTAAAATGATTCCTATAAATTTTCCATGAAATATGGATTTGATATCACTTTTTAAATTAAGAGTTTAAAAGTGGCCCATATTATTTATGGAGGTATTTAAGCAAGGGAAGAACCAGAAGACTAAAAGATTTGAATTTTTGGAGGGAGGAGGGTATGAAAAGTCTGATAGAAAACTGAAGTTACAATATAAGAAATATGTGGATTCTACTAAGGCATATGCTTAAGAAATGTCTATTCAGAGTCCTACCTTTAAATTTGTTACCTAGTGTCTTGGGAGTGAGACCAGAGGATCTTGAGTTTAACAGTTTCTTTAAGACCATACGCTTCTGGAAAATATTCAGTTAGGAGGTATTTTAAATACCTAGGTTAGAATGTGAGCAAATTAAAAACAAAAATGGACATACAGAAGGGGGTTTCTGACATCTGATTTGATGGAACTGACTAGATACATGTGATAAGAAAAAAATGGGAATAGGAGTTGAGAATTCTTTTAGAAGGTATAAGTCACTGATATTCCTGGCAGGTTCTCTGAACTTATTCTCAACATTTTTCTCACCTGTTCTTTTCAGGCTATGCTAGCCCACTGTTTCATAAATGTACTCCCATTTCACATTCTCTATATTACCTGAATTACCCAGTGCAGATTCCTCAGTAACATTCAGGTCTCTATTTATTTGTCACTTCATTGGAGACCTCTGTCACCACATCACATAGAACAACACTTTCACGGCTCTTTCCCATCACCCTAAGCATAATTCGGTACAGGTTGGTATTTATTTGGTTAATTAATACCTAGTTATGTGGTGATCTTTCTGGGAATTTTGGTTGTCTGAACTTTGGCAAGCAATCAGCAGGTAGTCTGGGAATTGTTCTACATAAAGATTTATTATGGATGTACGTGTGGGTGGAGGTGAGTTCCATGTCCTATTCAGCCACCTTGATCTGTCCTCAGTGTTATTTCTAATATAATCACTATAACATAAAATGTGCTTTCTATTGACTTGTTTGTAAGAGTCAAAATTTTAGCTTCAATCTGGGTCACCTTTAACTTACTTTTCAAGAAATGTTCTTAAATTAAAATGATTCCTATAAATTTTCCATGAAATATGGATTTGATATCACTTTTTTAAAAACCCTGAGACTTACTCAGTTTTCTAAGTATATCTGATTTTTGTTAAAGCACTGACCTCAACAATACAAATGCCAGACTGAGTTGTGAATAAAAAATACAATGCGGTGATTTACTCTGAGGGGCAATGAGCCAGAATTTTGCAATTTCTCATTAGACTCTGAGTTGAAACAATACACTTCTCTTAAGAAATGAAATAGGACTGATGGAAAATTTTTAGAAAGGAAATAACACACAAAAATTGAGACAATACCTACAAAATCTGTGTTATACATTCTGACATATCATTTATTCTGCAGCTGCTTTCTAAAAAGCCATCAATAAGAATGCTTTTGAAAGCCTGCATGCTCTATATTGGATATTTGCAAATTTAAGATGCAGAAATAGAATTTGGTTTTATATGGATGATACATTTGAATATATATATATATATATATATATATATATATAATCTACTTTCTGGAAACACTCTGAATATGCAAATAATGTTTAATAACTTTAGTCCTCAAGTGAAATACAATTATATAACATGAAAATTAATCTTCATATAAGGCTGCAGCTTTGAGAGTAAATTAAAGTCACCTTGTTAGATAAAGAAGTGTGAAGGAAATCTAGTCACTAAAAAAATGTTTTAGGAACTCATTTTAATCAGTACAAAATATCTGTTTTCTTCACATAGCCAGAATCATATGAGAAGATTTTAAGAAATAATAAATTGTATAAATTTCACTCAGTATTTGTAACCAAACAACCTGGTGGTTAAAATACTAACGGATAAGTTTATGAGTCTAAAATGTCTAAATGAATCTGTAAACAACAAAACTGTGTAAAAGTTAAAAGTAAAATAAAAGTTAAAAAAAAAGAAATTAGAAAAGAAGGCTGTAAACCAAACTGAATAGTCTATAGTAATCCTGAGTCATTCAACCGTTCACTTATTAAATTCAACATACAATCTAAGTATAATGACCTTATAGTTTTCACAATCCTGCCACATAATAGTTCTACTTTCTTCCAAAAAAATCTAGATTATATGTTTGCATATTTCATGGATATATTTCTACTTCTGACCATAATAAAGTAATTATCACTGGACTTGCTCTTCCGCTATGAATAACTACAAAACTGGCTAAAATATATTATTAGGTAACCATTTTTAGACACTGGCAAGAAATACAGGACTGAAATTTCTCAGTGAAAGGGGACATGAGAAACTAGCTTAAGGCAAATTTGAAGAACACCAAATAATGGAGAGTAGTTCAAGTTTATAGCTAATGATGAGACTGAAGACTGATTTCATACACACATTTTGTGTGAAATAGCACAAATATACAGAATATTAAGCAAGCCTATATTCAAAGGTAAAAAATACTTTGCAATAGCAAATTTAAAGGATGCTGGCATTACTAACAGTAATATTAGGTTATTTGCAACACTATTCCATCAGCACAGATAGATTACAGAGAAAATGTCTTCCATTAGGACAGAGTCAATTGTCTATGGAACTAATATATAGATTTTTGGCAGTTTTATACTTATTCTGCTCATTGAGGGAGTGAAAAACTTACAAGGTCACTAGTGCTTTTGTAAGTAAGCAGGTTTTAAATTTATAAATGATCAAAATATGTAGTTAAATTTTGGTTTCCAGAATATTGCACACTGGCTTATACAGGCTGCAATACAAAAGACTAAGAACTTATAAATTCTAAAAACTATACAACTATAAACATTCACACCCATTAACAGACTCTGAATCTTTCATTACAAGAAACAATTGACATGGAAAAGAATGCTCTGGAATAATGGCTAACACAAGTGTGTCCATAGGACACACACCTGGTAGCTCAGATGGTAAAGAACTGGCCTGCAATGAGGGAGACCCAGGTTTGATCCCTGAGTCAGGAAGATCCCCTGGAGAAGGGATTGGTTACCTACCTCAGCATTCTTGCTTAGTGACTACCATGGACAGAGAAGTCTGGAGGGCTACAGTCCACGGGATCACAAACAGATGGACACAACAGAGCAACTAACACACTCTCATGCTTAAGTAAAAAACAGGGCTTCTTGCCCTCTTAGGTAATTATGTAGACTGAACAAGCATTCTAATTGCCTTTGAAAAAAATGTCTTCTTTTTCATATACTTAGGAAAACATACGCATACTAAATGCAGATTACCTTACACATAGGAGACATCTGATGTGTATTTTAAAATTTATTTATAAGTATAACAAACCTTTACTTTTTCAACTTCTATAAGGAGAAAAACCTAATATCATTTGTATTTTGTTATGATAAAAACAATGTTCAACTTTATTCAGTTTAAATTTTTTTAGATTTATATTCTGTACTGGGCATTACCACAATTAATAAAATGTTAGTCCCTGTACTCATGACAGTCACAAGAAGAGAAGATGCCAGAAGAGATCCATTAGCAGATGCCATCCAATGTGGAGAGTATTGAGAGAGGGCCCAAATGTGAAACTTGAACATTTTTATCCTTAACACAGAACATAATTTCTAAAAGAAAAATATTAAATTGATTGAACATTTTTCAATAAAGCTTCCAGCCTAGGAAATATTATTCAATTTAGTTTAGGCATATATTAATAACATGAAATATTGTTTCAAAGAAAAATAAAACACCATTGCTAAGTGATATTTCTACATAAAACATTTCAACTGCGATTCCATGTTAATTAGTAGTAGACTGATAGATGCTCTGCTTTCATTAAAGTAACTTTCTCTTGAATGTGACTTTGACTTTACAAAATGGTACATGGGATTCTTGTCTGTACTTAGCAAATTGCTTAACAAAAAGCTACAGCCTTTAATCCATATTTAATCAGGGCCATTTTGTCCAGAATAGTTCACAAGTACCAAGAAAAGATATAAATGAGTTTGATAAGCTAAAGCTAGCATATGATGCACCTAACACTGTAATAAGGTCATCAATATTCTAACTGGAATTTGTTTTAAAAAGGGGTGGGGATAGGACACAAGATGTTGGATGAACGAAAAATTGGGAGGCCTTCTATGTCGATCACCATGGAGGAAGAGAAATGGCTTTTAGAATTCCTATTTCTAAAATGCAGATGTATCAAAACTGGTGTGTCAGGGCTAAAGTGGTGGCCACAGTTGACTAGGCTGAGTAAAGGTGCAGCTGGCCCCAGGAATTAATGGTGCTGTGATGAAGTCAGAGCAGCCTGGTCTTTGACCTCAAGCACAAACTACATGGTTCTGCTACCTCCATCTACAAGATTTTCTTTCTGCTCAGTCTCAGCAGGAACTCCTACTGTGAGAGAGGGAGATCAAATCTGATGAGACAGAATTTATCATGATCATTGCTGTATTAACAGTCTATATCAAAGTCCTCGGTCCCAGGAGACTTCTATTATTGATGCCGCCAAGGAAATAAAAAATCCCAACAAAATTATAGTTATAACTTTCTGGAGTTCAGCATTTATTGCCATATTAAGTATAAACTTGATTTTAGCAGATATTAGAACAAATCTGAAGCAAACTACACATGAATATCCATCAAATATTCATTTGGAGGAGGAAATGGCAATCCACTCCAGTATTCTTGCCTGGAGAATCCCATGGACAGAGGAGCCTTGCAGGCTACAGTCCATGGATTGCAAAGAGTTAAGATACCACTGAGTGACTGAACAACCATTCATCAAATATATTCAAGGTTGTTCAGATCCTTAAGTATTAATTCTAGGTTAGACTCAGCACTTGTTATTTGATATTTCAGTAAGATACTGAATATTCTTACAAAAATAATTCTAGTCAGTCTTTAGCAACCTAAGTAAATGAAAATGAATCTATTGGACTAGATGTACTTTCCAGCCGTCCCTAAACTGGAAACACAATTTTGAGCACCATCACTGAAGCCTTCTAATCCTTTTCCTACAGACCCTTTAGATCCATGCCAGTTTGTGCCAGATGGTTCTTAGGATCACCTTGAGTGATTCTGAGATAGGCTAAGAGAAGTCACTCTAATTTACAAATATCCGTTTTCTCCTTCTTAATCTGGTTCAATCTTTAAATTACTGCTGATGCTTAAAGTGGCAGGTCCATTTCCAAGGTTTTAAAAAATTTCTATTATTTTTTCCCGATACCAGGAAGGACATAATGGATCATATTCTTAAGCTTGACAGTACCCATGGTTCTAAACATCGAAGCTGAAACAAGCTGCAAACCCCATTATTAACACTGTGTTTATCAACAGCAGAATAATTATCACCTCAATATTAATGGAAATATTAAAGAGAGACCTTTCGCTTCTCAGAAGCCTGATTACTGGGTTTGCCTTGATCCTATTTGACTTGCTCCTACTCGGGAGTAATGCCAAAGCAGACAAACAACCTTCTTTTAAAATGTTCTTTCACTAGCTTAAATCACACTTCAGGTACTAAATTCTTCTTCTAACTGTTCTCAATGGCTCATTAAGACATGATTACTATACTCATCAAAGTCTAAATCTGGAACCACAAAGGCTGGTCATGTAATCTCATAAATTTAACAGAGACTATTGAAGAAAATTTTGCGTTATTGAACAAAGGCAAAAATGGCTTTGTCTCAAAGTGGCATTTTGTTCTTTCATGCTAAAATTCAAAATATAGTTGGTTTCTACATAGTAAGTATTGAATGAATGTTTAGGCACATTTTCTTTAAATTATTCAGAGATCAAACTTAAAGAGATAGATTATTGACTATGAAAGCATAGATAATGCTTTGAAAAGGTAGCATGCTTATCTGCTTCGGGGGTATAAATGCTCAGTAGGAACAGTTCCTTCCTCTAGTAAATTATGATATTCAGTTAATTTCTTTTCAAAATTTGCATCTGTTTAAATCTGAAATACCTTATTGGAAAAACACTGGAAGCTACAGCTGCTAGATAGTAAGTTATTCAGAAGGTCAGGATAGTGATATCTGTTTTCCAATCTCTGAAAATAAATGAGTTGAATGTAAAATGTGGGGTATTGTGTTTAATTAGAAATCATTGACATCACTCCCAAAAGAAGGTGCTTCTCCCCAGTGAGAGGGGTCACATTAGAATATAAACTAGGTATTTTACAAATGCTGCCTGGTAGCTAACCCAGTTCTGCTTTTCTGGATTATCTGAAAGAGCTCATTAAATGGTAAGTTCCATGTACTATTCTATGCATGACTTCTGAAATGCTGGCAAATTAAATCCCGGTGGCTCACGGCTCGTCCACCCCATTTGATACTGTGGTTTTGGCTTGGAGTGGATGATATAAGTCAGCACCTTGACAGATAAATGGCATTTGTTTAATTTAAATGACACTCGTCTTGCTGCCTTTTGTTCGAAATCACTATGAGGTTAATTGAGCAGATATGAAAAATTAGCCAGGCTAAAATTGCCTCCGCTCTAAATCAGAATTATTAATCCACTGGCCTTAATTTAGAGCTTCTCTACTTTCTGTGATAGACTGAATCATGCAGACGGTTCAAGGGAGAAATGCTAGTAATAATAACTTTTTAAAAAAATTTTTATATGACCAGGAATTCCAACATAGTTAAATTGAACAGATTTCAAATACTTACCACGGAAATCAACTTTTTAAAAAATCTAACTTATTTATGCCACTTACAGTAAAGAAAATGTGAGAGTTTTATCAGCAACTTTTAATTTGCAAGTTTGCTTATGACCTTCAAAACCATTTCAGACTAAACATAATCTAAGATTTCATGAATACACAGAGCCTTTCCATTTTATGTAGATAACAATGTGTTGCAGTCTTTGTGTCTTATAGCAGAGTAATTAAGGCCACATCCATTGTGTTTCCATATAGTAAGTAATTACAGAGGTGATTGGAACATTTCTGTAGAGGATTAGCTTAATTTATCAAGCAGTGATTCTTGTGGAATAAATAAGTGGAGACACCCTTCAGCTAAATTGTCTTCCCTTCTCTACCTACAGAATATGAATGGGATCAAAGAGATAATTTGATACAGTCTAATGAAGTCCATGCCCTTCAGTTCAGAGTGGTTCCCAAAGCTACCAATGGTTCAAAGTGGGGGGCCACCAGGAAAGACCTGGAGGCTACTGGGAGAGCATGCTCTTTTGTACTGCATCTCATCCATACAAACCTACTTCTTTCCCTTCTAAATTGTCTATGCCCAGTTCCCATATAAAATTAAGGCACATTGTATATATGATTTAGACACTAAATTTGGATGTTTTTCAGTCAAAATTCCACTGTGAATTCCTTATATTTATCAGATACAATCTTTGAATGCTCAAAAACATTTATTTATCATTTCATTAATGTGATATCAGTTATTCATACTAATAGTAATTATCTTACAGCTGCATTTCATGCATATATCATATTTCAAAAAATATGCTGTCTGTGTATGTATTTTTATCATTATCCAGAGATGCATATTTTCTGGAAGATAAGAACTCTGGCACTTAATTCATTTGCAACTATAACACAGGTGGGCTTCCCTGGAGACTAGTGGTAAAGAATCTGCGTGCAATGCAGGAGACATAGGCTCAATCCTTGATCAGGAAGATCCCTTGGAGAAGCAAATGGCAACTCACTTCAGTCTCCTTGCCTGAAAATAATCCCATGGACAGAGGAGCTGGGTGGGCTACAGTTCATGGGGTTGCAAAGAGTGAGACACAACCTAGTGACTAAACAACAACAACAAAATAACACAGTTACTTCTTTACTATATTTCTATTAAGTTCCTAGTAAAACACACAATTCAATTTTAGCCATGCACTTTAGCTCTGAACATGACTAAGGACAGATACACTAATCAAGCCACAGGAATTATAAGCAAAAGTTTATCATCAATTTTGTCTACAGATGTCATGTGATATCAGGAATTATTTATAGGTAATATTCCTACAAGGACAAGGAGGCTTTGTTAAAGCTACCTGTATGATTTTTTAAATGAATGGGGGCAAAAGAGAACACTAAGAAAGGAGAAGATTCATTGTAAAAATATGTTGTCTGTACAGAAATTAGCTCTATCAAAGTTACTTTATATACCTGATGGAAGACAAGATAAAAATAATAAGACAAAATGCAAAAACAAAGTTTGACCTTATCTAGAGATTTATTCCAATTTTATTAATGATTTGCCAGGTATGGATTGTCAATAAGCTTGATAAATCATCTTTTGTTCAATTTTTGTTACGTTTGTGTTTCCTGATTCATGATCCAAGTTCAGACAGTATTTTAGACAATAGAAAATAATCAGTATTATTTACTTGGTGAAAATTGTGAAACTATGGAATGTTTACCTTCTGTTTAGAACACATTTACATTTCCTTGTTTAACAAATCAAGCCAGTAATCCCGTTAAGTATTTAGATCATTTTTAGAACTTCATTAGAACTAGATCAACAGGGAATTTGTTTAACTCCTAGACTTTAAAGTCTTTTGCCCTAACAGATTCAATGGATATGTATACTAAAATAGGAGAGAATCAATTCTCATAAAGTTATTTAAAAAACTGTGCATTCTGAAGAAAAAGAAATTCAATTGTATGGAAGTATGCATCACCATTTAAGATGTGCTAAATACATGTGCTAAATGTATGTGCTAATACATGTGCTAAATGTATGTGCTAATACATGTGCTAAAAATCCAACCTGGATTTTATGGTGCCATCAGACTGATAAATTTACAAGTAATGCAGGGAGCTCAAGAAACATGTTAAATGACTCCATGAGGAAGGAATTGGCCAAATCCATCATGTGGGGAATTCTACATAGCAAGTGATTAAGTTTTCAGCAAATAATGCAATGAAAAATACCTGGGGATAAAGATATCACAGATTAACAGAAACTTAAGGAACATATGAAACAAATGTAGTATGTGGACATGATCTAGATACTGTTTTGATCAAACCAACCTTACACATTTTTTTTAGAGACAATCTGGAACATTTTGGCACAGACTAGGTATCAACTAACATTAAAGAATTACTATGAATATTAACTTGGATAAATGTGATAATGTATTGTCTAAGAAAATCCTTAAGTTTTAGAGATACCATATTGTGATGTATTCATGGGAGAAACAGTATGTCAGGATTTGCTTTAAAACTACTGAAGCAAAAAATAAGCAAAACAGACAAAAACTATTCAACACTTACACGTTGAAGCTAGTGTTTAATATATGATCAGTTTATTATACCACTCATTTCATCTGTAATATTTGAACTTTTTACCTTATTACAGAAGTGTTCAAATACATATAAAACAGGGCCACTAAGTCATATGTTATTATTTGGAAACTAATTGACTAATTGGAAAAGTGTAAATCAAATAGCATAGTAAAATAATCAGTATTATTTACTTGGTGAAAATTGTGAAACTATGGAATGTTTACCTTCTGTTTAGAACACATTTACATTTCCTTGTTTAACAAATCAAGCCAGTAATCCCGTTAAGTATTTAGATCATTTTTAGAACTTCATTAGAACTAGATCAACAGGGAATTTGTTTAACTCCTAGACTTTAAAGTCTTTTGCCCTAACAGATTCAATGGATATGTATACTAAAATAGGAGAGAATCAATTCTCATAAAGTTATTTAAAAAACTGTGCATTCTGAAGAAAAAGAAATTCAATTGTATGGAAGTATGCATCACCATTTAAGATGTGCTAAATACATGTGCTAAATGTATGTGCTAATACATGTGCTAAATGTATGTGCTAATACATGTGCTAAAAATCCAACCTGGATTTTATGGTGCCATCAGACTGATAAATTTACAAGTAATGCAGGGAGCTCAAGAAACATGTTAAATGACTCCATGAGGAAGGAATTGGCCAAATCCATCATGTGGGGAATTCTACATAGCAAGTGATTAAGTTTTCAGCAAATAATGCAATGAAAAATACCTGGGGATAAAGATATCACAGATTAACAGAAACTTAAGGAACATATGAAACAAATGTAGTATGTGGACATGATCTAGATACTGTTTTGATCAAACCAACCTTACACATTTTTTTTAGAGACAATCTGGAACATTTTGGCACAGACTAGGTATCAACTAACATTAAAGAATTACTATGAATATTAACTTGGATAAATGTGATAATGTATTGTCTAAGAAAATCCTTAAGTTTTAGAGATACCATATTGTGATGTATTCATGGGAGAAACAGTATGTCAGGATTTGCTTTAAAACTACTGAAGCAAAAAATAAGCAAAACAGACAAAAACTATTCAACACTTACACGTTGAAGCTAGTGTTTAATATATGATCAGTTTATTATACCACTCATTTCATCTGTAATATTTGAACTTTTTACCTTATTACAGAAGTGTTCAAATACATATAAAACAGGGCCACTAAGTCATATGTTATTATTTGGAAACTAATTGACTAATTGGAAACAATGGCAGCTACATGGTAACAGAATAGCAAACATAAATCTATGAGAAAGCATGCTAAAGAAAGACTGTTCTGCAAAGAAAGTCATGATGGTGGGAAGAGTAGGGTTGACCACTGACAATGGACTGGCTACTCTGGGAAACAGAGAAACAAACCTTACAGCTCCCATATATAGTTCCTATAAAGTCTAATGAAGACAAAGGGTACAAACATATAAAAACAAATATGGATAGCCCTATCTTAGATTAAATTTTTTTGATTTTTATTTTTGGATATACTTCACAATGAATAGCATTTTCCCATGTGAAAATGAATCACCAGTGACTATGAATCACCAGTACACTTATATTATCATTGGATATCACTGGATACATAACGTACATGGGACATATGAATAATTATAGACATGATTTTTAACAATATAATTTCATATATATATGTACTAATACCCATACATACACATACATATATGTATACATATATATATATATATATATGAATACCCTGAAAACAACTTGAATGAAAAAAATGAAGTTTTTAATTTATGCCTTTCAAATTGGTCTGCTTATTAACATTTTAGCTGCTAATATTAACACTGATGATAATGAATTTTTAACACCTCTCCTTTTGAAAAGAAAAACAATTCACCTAGGATGCACGTACTGTTAAAAGGAGAACAGGTTCAAAACAGATTATGCTATGTCAAGTTACCCTTTTTTTTCTTTTTTTTTTTTAATTTTTTTATTTTTTTATTTATTTTTTTAAACCTTTATTTTACTTTTAACTTTTACAGAGTTTTGTTGTTCACAGACATGCATGCTCTCAGATTAGTCACATGTATATCCCCCCCTTCCCTCCCCTCCTGACCATCACACAGCACCCCTGGAGGATCCCCTTTTCTCACAGAGCAATGACTAGAGCTATTTTCTTCACTTATGATAGTACAGGCCTTCATGCTACTTCCCTTACGCCTCTCACACACTGTTCCTTCCCCAAAATGTCCATATGTCCACTGTCCATGTCTGTCTTTCTGTCACTTCACTGCATGTGCCATCATCACCATCCTACTAGATTCCATATATATGTGCTAATATACTGTATTTGTCCTTCTCTTTTTGACTGACTTCACTTTTGATGATACGTTCTAGATCCAGCCACCTCATTAGGGTTGATTCTTCTGCATTTCTCTTTACAGCTGTGTAGTATTCCATTGTATATATGTACCAGAGCTTTTGGATCCATTCGTTCGTCGATGGGCATCTAGGTTCCTTCCATGTTCTAGCTATTGTATAGAGAGCTGCAATGAACATTGGGGTACAGGTGCTTCTTTCAGATTTGATTTCATCAGGGTATAAGCCTAAGAGTGGGATTGCTGGGTCATATGGTGCTTCTATTTTTAGTTTTTTAAGAAATCTCCAGACTGTCTTCCATAGAGGCTGTATCAATTTACACTCCCACCAGCAATGCAGGAGTGTTCCCTTTTCTCCGCAGCCTCTCCAGCATTTATTGTCTGCAGATTTTTTGATGATGGCCATTCTGACAGGTGTGAGGTGATATCTCATTGTAGTTTTGATTTGCATTTCTCTAATTATTAGTGAAGTTGAGCATCGTTTCATATGTTTTTGGGCCATCTGTATGTCATCGTTGGAGAGGTGTCTGTTTAGGTCCTTTTCCCATTTTTTGATTGGGTTGTTCGTTTTTCCAGTGCTGAGTTGTCTGAGTTGCTTGTAGATTTTGGAGATTAATTCTTTGTCTGTTGTTTCATTTGCTATGATTTTCTCCCACTCTGTGGGCCGTCTGTTCAGCTTTTTTGTAATTTCTTTAGCTGTACAAAAGCTTTTAAGTTTCATTAGGTCCCACATGTTCATTTGTCTTTTTAGTTCCACTATTCTAGTAGGTGGGTCAGAGAAGATCTTGCTTTGATTGATGTCCTTGAGGGTTTTGCTAAGAGTTTGATGGTTTCTGGTCTTACATTTAGGTCTTTAATCCATTTTGAGTTGATCTCTTTTACCACACAATGCTAGCACCCCTGGAGGATCCCCTTTTCTCACAGAGCAATGACTAGAGCTATTTTCTTCACTTATGATAGTACAGGCCTTCATGCTACTTCCCTTACGCCTCTCACACACTGTTCCTTCCCCAAAATGTCCATATGTCCACTGTCCATGTCTGTCTTTCTGTCACTTCACTGCATGTGCCATCATCACCATCCTACTAGATTCCATATATATGTGCTAATATACTGTATTTGTCCTTCTCTTTTTGACTGACTTCACTTTTGATGATACGTTCTAGATCCAGCCACCTCATTAGGGTTGATTCTTCTGCATTTCTCTTTACAGCTGTGTAGTATTCCATTGTATATATGTACCAGAGCTTTTGGATCCATTCGTTCGTCGATGGGCATCTAGGTTCCTTCCATGTTCTAGCTATTGTATAGAGAGCTGCAATGAACATTGGGGTACAGGTGCTTCTTTCAGATTTGATTTCATCAGGGTATAAGCCTAAGAGTGGGATTGCTGGGTCATATGGTGCTTCTATTTTTAGTTTTTTAAGAAATCTCCAGACTGTCTTCCATAGAGGCTGTATCAATTTACACTCCCACCAGCAATGCAGGAGTGTTCCCTTTTCTCCGCAGCCTCTCCAGCATTTATTGTCTGCAGATTTTTTGATGATGGCCATTCTGACAGGTGTGAGGTGATATCTCATTGTAGTTTTGATTTGCATTTCTCTAATTATTAGTGAAGTTGAGCATCGTTTCATATGTTTTTGGGCCATCTGTATGTCATCGTTGGAGAGGTGTCTGTTTAGGTCCTTTTCCCATTTTTTGATTGGGTTGTTCGTTTTTCCAGTGCTGAGTTGTCTGAGTTGCTTGTAGATTTTGGAGATTAATTCTTTGTCTGTTGTTTCATTTGCTATGATTTTCTCCCACTCTGTGGGCCGTCTGTTCAGCTTTTTTGTAATTTCTTTAGCTGTACAAAAGCTTTTAAGTTTCATTAGGTCCCACATGTTCATTTGTCTTTTTAGTTCCACTATTCTAGTAGGTGGGTCAGAGAAGATCTTGCTTTGATTGATGTCCTTGAGGGTTTTGCCTATATTCTCCTCTAAGAGTTTGATGGTTTCTGGCCTTACATTTAAGTCTTTAATCCATTTTGAGTTGATCTTTGTGTATGGTGTCAGGGTATGTTCCAACTTCATTTTCTTGCATGTAGCTGTCCAATTTTCCCAGCAGCATTTGTTGAAGAGGCTGTCTTTGTCCCATTTTATATGTTCGCCTCCTTTGTCAAAAATAAGGTACCCATAGGTGCATGGGTTTATCTCTGGGTTCTCGATCTTGTTCCATTGGTCGATATTTCTGTTTTTGTGCCAGTACCATACTGTCTTGATGACTGTTGCTTTGTAGTAGAGTCTGAAGTTGGGGAGGCTGATGCCCAGCTCCATTCTTCTTCCTGAGGATTGCTTTGGCTATTCGAGGTCTTTTGAGTTCCATATGAACTGTGTTATTCGTTGGTCTAGTTCTGTGAAGAATGTTATTGGAAGTTTGATAGGGATCGCATTGAATCTATAGATGACATTTGGTAGTATGGTCATTTTCACAATATTGATTCTCCCGACCCAGGAACACGGAATATTTCTCCATCTGTTTAAGTCTTCTTTAATGTCTCTCATGAGTGTCTTGTAATTTTCTGTGTACAGTTCTTTTGTTTCTTTGGGTAGGTTTATTCCTAGATATTTGATTCTTTTGGTTGCGATGGTGAAGGGGATTGCCTCTTTGATTTCATTTTCTGATTTTTCATTGTTTGTGTATAGGAATGCCAGTGATTTCTGTATATTGATTTTGTATCCTGCAACTTTGCTGAATTCGCTGATTAACTCTAGTAGTTTTGTAATAGTGTCTTTGGGATTTGGGGGGCTTTCCTGGTGGTCCAGTGGGTAAAATGTCCACCTTGCAGCCCAAGGGGCACAAATTCAATCCCTGGCCTGGGAAGATCCCAAGTGCCACAGAGCAGCTGGACCAGTGTGTCCACTTATAAGCCAGCACTCTCGAGTGTATGTGCCCAGAGCTGGTGCTCTGCAACAAGAGGCCACTGCAATGGAAGGCTCACACAAGCCAAAGAATAAAGACAGGTGATATCCCAAAGGCCACAGAGCAACTAAGGTGTGCCACAATTATTGAGCCTATGCTGTAGAACAGGTGAGCCACAACTACTGAGCCCACATGCTGCCGACTACTGAAACCCAGGTGCCCTAGAGCCTGTGCTCCACAACAAGACAAGCCACTGAAGTGGGAAGCCTGCTCACTGAAACTGGAGAGTCGCTTCTAGTTGAGGCAACTAAATAAAAGCCAGCCCAGCAATGGAAGACCCAGCACAGTCAAATATAAACAAATAAAAATTTAAAAAAGAATCACCCAATCAGTATGAGTTAGATAATAATCCACCTGCAAGACCCTTAACATCTCAGTAACAATAATGACTTTGCTGTAACTAACCTTTTCTGATTGTGTTGAGTATAATTTGCTTGTTCCTGTTCCTTTTGTACGGTTCCTCAGAGGTTTCTTCTTTCTGCCAGATTAAATGCTGCCTCATTTGAAATGACTTTTCCTGAAATAAACTCTAAATGTTTAATTTGCCTGTTTATCTTTTAAAGTCCTATATTATAGATCAGCCATTTTGCATTTTATTGAGGATATTTCCTCAACAGAATAGATATAGAATAGAATAGAATAGGTATCAGTTTCTCTATCATAATCAACTTTAGGCTCTCTTTTTCTATGGGAGATACGTTAACTTGCCACACAGTTTTATTATTTGTTCTGATTTTTCATTGTTTGTGTATAGGAATGCCAGTGATTTCTGTATATTGATTTTGTATCCTGCAACTTTGCTGAATTCGCTGATTAACTCTAGTAGTTTTGTAATAGTGTCTTTGGGATTTGGGGGGCTTTCCTGGTGGTCCAGTGGGTAAAATGTCCACCTTGCAGCCCAAGGGGCACAAATTCAATCCCTGGCCTGGGAAGATCCCAAGTGCCACAGAGCAGCTGGACCAGTGTGTCCACTTATAAGCCAGCACTCTCGAGTGTATGTGCCCAGAGCTGGTGCTCTGCAACAAGAGGCCACTGCAATGGAAGGCTCACACAAGCCAAAGAATAAAGACAGGTGATATCCCAAAGGCCACAGAGCAACTAAGGTGTGCCACAATTATTGAGCCTATGCTGTAGAACAGGTGAGCCACAACTACTGAGCCCACATGCTGCCGACTACTGAAACCCAGGTGCCCTAGAGCCTGTGCTCCACAACAAGACAAGCCACTGAAGTGGGAAGCCTGCTCACTGAAACTGGAGAGTCGCTTCTAGTTGAGGCAACTAAATAAAAGCCAGCCCAGCAATGGAAGACCCAGCACAGTCAAATATAAACAAATAAAAATTTAAAAAAGAATCACCCAATCAGTATGAGTTAGATAATAATCCACCTGCAAGACCCTTAACATCTCAGTAACAATAATGACTTTGCTGTAACTAACCTTTTCTGATTGTGTTGAGTATAATTTGCTTGTTCCTGTTCCTTTTGTACGGTTCCTCAGAGGTTTCTTCTTTCTGCCAGATTAAATGCTGCCTCATTTGAAATGACTTTTCCTGAAATAAACTCTAAATGTTTAATTTGCCTGTTTATCTTTTAAAGTCCTATATTATAGATCAGCCATTTTGCATTTTATTGAGGATATTTCCTCAACAGAATAGATATAGAATAGAATAGAATAGGTATCAGTTTCTCTATCATAATCAACTTTAGGCTCTCTTTTTCTATGGGAGATACGTTAACTTGCCACACAGTTTTATTATTTGTTCTAATTTTTATATAATATGATATAATACAACATAATAGAAAAATTTCATATATTCTGTTCTTAAAATTTTTTCCTGTTGATGATACATTTCCAAATTAGGTGAAACTCAAGTCACCTGCTGTTTCTACATAGAGTATGTATAGAGGATATGACATGAGTAAGTTTTCCAGAGTTTAAATCAAATAAACCCACTAACACACTATTTGAAACTTTTCTTCTGTTTACCTCTTGTAAGTTTTTAAAAAGTGTTTTCCTTTCCAACTTATTTATTCCTAATGTGGCATTTAAACCTTCCTGTTTCTCCATGCTCTCACAAGGCAGAGCTTACTCTAAAGTAACTACCCTAAAATCATGATTCTCAGACTCAAGTGCCAACCATTTTAGACTTCTGCAGGGTTCCTTTAAGGGGCTTCCAAATGAAGAGCAGAAATAACCATGCAGCTGAATCCTAACTTCACCTACTCTTATCATAACCTTTGCTGTGTGCTTTAACCACTTTTTACACATTTTTCTCATTTCATTTTAATGAGGATTCTGAGGCTAAAAATCCATACCGTATAATTTTAACACAGATAACTCCCAAAACTATTGTGCTAACATCCAGGAAATGCTAACATTTACCCTATAGCTATTGTTTGAGCAACTATTCTTTGCTAAGCATTTGGGAGAATAAAAGGATAGCTCAGATGTATCCCTTGACCTTGAGAAGACCAAAGGCCAGTAGGAGAGGTAAATTATAGTCTCACAGTTGTGTCCAACTCTTTGCGACGCAAGGATGAGCCACTGAATTCTTCAGGCAAGAATACTGGAGTGGTTAGCCTTTCCCTTCTCCAGGGAAGCTTCCTTACCCAGGAATCTCCTGCATTGCAGGTAGATTCTTTACCAGCTGAGCTACAAGGGAATCCCGGAAGAGGTAAGAGCTGCCCTTAAATTTCAGCAGAGGGAATTTTAAACTTACAGA
Organism: Tragulus kanchil; assembly: GCA_022376925.1. NCBI lineage: Eukaryota > Metazoa > Chordata > Mammalia > Artiodactyla > Tragulidae > Tragulus > Tragulus kanchil. Next base: position 35,681,339 of record JAIOJX010000004.1, read on the forward strand.
GAAAAAGGCAGGGGAAGAAAAGAAAGCTGAACATAGTGAAGCTGAGGGAAAAAATAATTTAAATAAATAAATATTGGTAATATTTCCTGCCAAGATATTTAAAGAGACTTCTGCAGGGAAGCAATAAGGGGACTTGATCTTCTCAGTCTTCTCAGCCTGTCTCATTCCCCATGCCGACCAGCATGAGCATCTTGCCATGATGCAGATACTTCAATGCTTCAACTGTTTAGATACAGTATTTTTTTCCAAAGCACGAGCCTCTATCAAATCAAATATGCAAGACTGAACAATGCATTCAAACTTTAGGGAAGTTTTCTGTGTTAGTGTTCAGAAACGTTTACTGACAGTGTGTTAATTACAAATTTAGAGATGATTTTTAAGATTTTTCAAGAATCTAGCATACGTATCATTTTATGCACGGACTTTAAAACATAAACTCCACTGTGTATTGGCAATGTAAGTTGTAGTAAAGTTTCACCAGATAGAGGTGATCAAATGCTAGGGAAGACTCAGAAGATGAGGACTTACTCTGGAGGGGCATATAGTAGTGGAGGTCATGGCATGCATGTTAGGAGGAAAAAAAAAAAAAAATCAGACTGGGGGATAAAAATCTACATTTAAGAAAAAGTGACACAGATAGGAGACAGGAGTATAGTCGTTAGTTTTAGCACTGGGCTTTATGTGAGAGGAAAAGTAGACATATCTTCCCCACTTAGCCTAGTTGCTCACTTCACTTTTTGCTTTTTCATGCCATCTCCCCTGTCTCTGATGAAAATGAAGAGAACAATGTAGATAACAATTCAAGACTGTAAATTTTCTCAAAGAGAGAAGATACATGACTTTGGTGCCTTGCCAAATTGAGTTAAAAAACCCATCTGGAAACCGTGCCCCATAGGGTTAAAAGAAACTCTAGACTAACAGAAGTGTGTCCTCCTGTCTCTTTACTTGGCTGCCTTTTGAATAAACTGTTGCCAACTTTGGAATCTCAGCATTTGGTTTGCTGCACCTGGCTTGGTAACAATTTAACTCATTCCAAACCTTTGTTCTTCAGTACAGGAACAGTTCTCCGCACTAGCTTTGCCATGACATTCAGGAACTAAAGACCCCGTCAACGAACAAAAGGGTAAGGGTTCCAGTTCCATCGCGATGTGACAGTGTGTGGAAATAATCCAGCACAAGCTGAAATCAACTTTTCGGTTTCCATTTTACAGGAGATAGTGCCTTCCCTAACTCTTTAAAAATGTTAACATGCATTGAAACTGCCTAAGTGCCAGTTCAGTAGTTCAAATGTAAAACCAGGACAGTAATTATGGCTTGTTGCAGAGAATGTAAAAAATTGCACAGCAAATTTCACAGACACTTTGGTTTCCAAAGCGACATCATCATTTCTGTGCAGCCTGGCTGGTGATATTACTGAGTGTGCGTTCCCAATACAGATGTAATGATGAGCTGAGCAAAATAGACTATTAGGTGAGAGAATTTTGACAGTTTAATGCTGTATGTTACAAAACAGTTAAAGCACACCTTTCTTCTATTGGAAAAAGTATCATTTTCATGTGACTTACAATGTTATGATCAGAAAAGTCTTTTTATTTCTTTTTTAGTCACACAAAAAATACAATAAAACAGAAAATTGAACATGGTTCATGGGCAGCTCATCCAAGCAACCAGGGTGAAGTGAGAAAATATATATCATCATTAGGCCTAACGTGTAACTTTTCATGCTAACCACATTAGTTTCCCTACACTGAGGTTTGGCATCAGATGCACATGGGTCATTGCAATATGAGCAATACTGCACTGTCAGGGTAGGGAGCTAGTTAGCTCAAATGATGACTCAGTAAGAACACCTCTACAATTACATACAGTTGTGGCTAAAGAGTTGTGCTCATCAACAACCTAACTCAACCAGCAAAGATCAGAACAACTGGAACAGAGTTATCACATGTGTTTACAATCAAGAAAGTAGGCAGATGAGAATGATTAGCACAGACAGGTTAGTTAAGGGAAAAGTCTGAGGGAATATGAAGGATGAAGAGTTTTTTCTCTGGATACACACATGTTTTTGGACAAGGGGAAAAGCTTAGTACATCTACAGCTTATTCAGAGATCAGGACTCATACCGTGCCATCATAAAGTAAATATATTTTCCCCCACACTAGTAAAAATCTACTATTTTCCTGCTTCAGAATAAAACATCTAGACTCAAAGCTTATTTGCTTGCTCTTAAATCACAAGGAACCCTCACGTCATTTCAGTTTAGAAAAAAATGCTTTAGCTCTGTAGTTATAACTTCCAGTTAGGTAAACAAAATTCTGAAATTATGCAGAGATAATTTCTCCTTCCCAGTCTGGTCAGGTTTGGAATCTGGAATGTGAGGGAAAATGACAAACTCTTTTTCCTGAGATTTCAACTTTATAATGAGGGAAAGAGAAGACTTCCATTGTAGGACTGTTCTGTTAAAAATGTTAACATGCATTGAAACTGCCTAAGTGCCAGTTCAGTAGTTCAAATGTAAAACCAGGACAGTAATTATGGCTTGTTGCAGAGAATGTAAAAAATTGCACAGCAAATTTCACAGACACTTTGGTTTCCAAAGCGACATCATCATTTCTGTGCAGCCTGGCTGGTGATATTACTGAGTGTGCGTTCCCAATACAGATGTAATGATGAGCTGAGCAAAATAGACTATTAGGTGAGAGAATTTTGACAGTTTAATGCTGTATGTTACAAAACAGTTAAAGCACACCTTTCTTCTATTGGAAAAAGTATCATTTTCATGTGACTTACAATGTTATGATCAGAAAAGTCTTTTTATTTCTTTTTTAGTCACACAAAAAATACAATAAAACAGAAAATTGAACATGGTTCATGGGCAGCTCATCCAAGCAACCAGGGTGAAGTGAGAAAATATATATCATCATTAGGCCTAACGTGTAACTTTTCATGCTAACCACATTAGTTTCCCTACACTGAGGTTTGGCATCAGATGCACATGGGTCATTGCAATATGAGCAATACTGCACTGTCAGGGTAGGGAGCTAGTTAGCTCAAATGATGACTCAGTAAGAACACCTCTACAATTACATACAGTTGTGGCTAAAGAGTTGTGCTCATCAACAACCTAACTCAACCAGCAAAGATCAGAACAACTGGAACAGAGTTATCACATGTGTTTACAATCAAGAAAGTAGGCAGATGAGAATGATTAGCACAGACAGGTTAGTTAAGGGAAAAGTCTGAGGGAATATGAAGGATGAAGAGTTTTTTCTCTGGATACACACATGTTTTTGGACAAGGGGAAAAGCTTAGTACATCTACAGCTTATTCAGAGATCAGGACTCATACCGTGCCATCATAAAGTAAATATATTTTCCCCCACACTAGTAAAAATCTACTATTTTCCTGCTTCAGAATAAAACATCTAGACTCAAAGCTTATTTGCTTGCTCTTAAATCACAAGGAACCCTCACGTCATTTCAGTTTAGAAAAAAATGCTTTAGCTCTGTAGTTATAACTTCCAGTTAGGTAAACAAAATTCTGAAATTATGCAGAGATAATTTCTCCTTCCCAGTCTGGTCAGGTTTGGAATCTGGAATGTGAGGGAAAATGACAAACTCTTTTTCCTGAGATTTCAACTTTATAATGAGGGAAAGAGAAGACTTCCATTGTAGTACTGTTCTGTTCAGTGGGACTGGTATGTTTAAAGCTCATATTTTTTCTCTTTTTATTTCTCCCTGGAATGCTATCACTAGGAGACTATCCTCAACATTTCCCAAGTAAAAGAAAATGGACACCTCTCCTTTTCCCACCCCCACCAAGATGACAAGGGAAGTTGAAATTCTCTGTCTCCAATACAACTCAATCATAACTCCAAGAGTTTGGAGCCAAGAAGCATGAAAGGAATTTAGACACCTCCTTTGCATCTCCTGAATGAATGAATGATCCTGCAACTCAATTTTGGCTCTGGGAATATTTATCACGTTATTATTAAGAGGGAAGCAGCCCCCATGGTGAAAATACTCATCACCTTCTTGCCTGATTTTGTTTAAAGATCCTTCTTAAAATATACATACTTTGTTTGACAACACAGAGAAATCACTTATATTTATTTCCCTTTAGATATTTCTGTATTTTTTCCTCTGTCCCAATACTGCAACGATGAGTTCCAGTTCCCTCTGTGTTCTGCAAAACGCCTGCAGCAAGCCACTCATAAGAAACCCAATAAAACTACTTTCTACAGCTGAGGTCAGAGTGGCTTTTGAGACCTTCCTTTACTTAGAGGGAAACAAGCCAAACAAAGTCTTTCAAGCTGATTACATGGAAGATTCCCCCACTAGTGTGTAAAGCTGTTTCTTATCTTCTTTTACCAGATACCACCTTTTTGGAAAATGTTGAGACTAACATTTTTCCTCCCTGCCTTGCTTACACTTTGCTGCTCTTTTACTCATGATTGCTTTTAAGGTTTCTCTTCAGGTATGTGCAGAATATGTAGCTTGTTTTCAAATTCTCTAAGATGGAGAAATACTGACTCAAAAGAATTATCCAATTATTCATCTAAGTTATTTATGAAAAAAAGAAATATCCTTATCCTCATTCACTCCTCACTTCACTGCATTTTATGCTTATACAAATTTAAGAAACTGCTCTCAACAACATCACCATCTACACCTTTCTAAAACTTACCCATCTTTCTCCTTCATGCCAGTGGATACTTTTGGCTATCTGACTCTTCTTCAAAATCTTTTTTTTTTTGTGGTTCCACATCATATTCATATATTCTGTCATATTCTCTCTCTCAACAGACACACACACACACACACACACACACACACAAATTCTGGTAGTTCTCTTTAGTCATATGAATTAGGCCCTTCCCCTCAGCTCACTTTGCAAAATGGGTTTCTTTAAACCATGAAAAGTAACAAATAAAACTCCTATTTATTCTTAATCCACACCCATTGCATCAACTACCAAATGCACAGGAATTAATTCCTGTGATTCTATTGTGGAGTGGTACTTTGTCATTCAAACTCTAATTTAGTAAGCTTCCCTGACTACAAAGATAAAAAAGCTAAATGCAACATTTCTTAGAGTCCCTTGCAGCTAGATATATGAAATGACTTCAGATTTATTGAACAAATACACTTAGGGACTCAAAAATACTGAAAGTAAGTGTGCTAGTTTTTTTTGCTTCTGCAACAAATGACTATAAACTTAGTGGTTTAAACCTTAAAGAACTGGATAAATTCCTAGAAAAGTACAATTCACCATGACTCAATCAAGAACAAACCAGTTATGAATAAGAGGGATGAATCAGTAATCAAAAACCTCCCAACAAACCAAAGGCCAGAACAAGACAGCTCTGTTGGTGAATTTTACCAAACATTCAAATAATACCAACTCTTCTCAAATTCTTCCCTCCTCTCCCAAAAAGCAGGAAAACAAAGGCGGAGCGGGGGGCGGGGTGGGGGGGCAGTGGGCGGCATACATCTTAACTCATTCCAGGACAGCAGCTCAATACTAAAACCAGAAAGGGAAGTCACAAGAAAATTACAGGCCAAATATTCCTGATAAAACACAGATAACAAAAAAGGCTAAACAAAGTATTAACAAATTGAGTCCAACAAACATGGTGGCTTAAAAAAACAACCTTAATTTCTACATTCCTTTCACAGCAGCATTATTCAAAAGAGTCAAAAGGTAGAAGTAACCCAAACTTTCATCAAAGGATAAATATATAAATATATACATACAGCCTAAAAATATAAAGAATTTTGCACATACGCTACAACAGGCATAAACCTTAAAGACAGTATACCAAGTGAAAATAGCCAGTCATGAGAGACAAACATTGTATGTTTCCATTTAGGTAAGACAGCCAAAGAGTCAAATTAACAGAGGCAAAAGTAGAATGGTGCTTAGCAGGGTTGGAGGAAGCCAGGAGACAATGGGGGAATGGTTGTTTGACAGGGACAGAAGTCCAGTTTGTAAGACAAAAAGTTCTGGAGACTGGACAGAAAGTATACTGTGAATATACTTAATGCTAATGAACACTATGTATAATTAGAAACAATTAAACTGGTGAACTTCATGTTTTGCATACTTAACAAAAATAGAAACTTAAAGAAAACTGAAGCCATTTCAACCCACACCGTTTTTTCTTACCTTAGAGTGCTGTAGGTTGGGAGTCCAGCATGAGTCTCAATGGAAGCAAATCAAGTGCCAGGAGGGCTGTATTTCTGCTGGTAAACGTTTCTTCTAGAAACAGCTTCCAGAGACCTCCCTGTTTCCTAGTTTCTGGCTGCCTTCCTCCAGCTTAAAGCCAGCAACAGGTGAACTGAATCGTCCTCAAGCTGCTTCTCTGATTCACTGCAGCTGGAAAAGGTTCTCTCTACTGGTAACAAACCATGCGGTTAAACTGATGTTGGTTTACAAACTGGGGAGTTCTCTGGGAAAATTTAAAACTTGTCCCCAAACATGGAGGACGGACGAGGATAAGAGATCGAAGAAAGACTCAGACGCCTGCTAACTGGACGGTAGCAGTTTTCACAAACAAGGGAACTTACATAGAGGCTTGTCTTGGATGGCCGTGAGAAGAGGCGTCCGGTTCCACCTGCTAGCAGCTTAAAGCTTTATTTCGAGACCTTGAGGGGGCTCAGTCACGAATTCAGTCCAGATGTGAAGCCATGGATTATCACCATTTGAATCCGTTTCACCTAGAACCTGCTTTCACTATTAAAAGTCAGTTTTAAGACTCGCCCGTTACCCAAGCTGCACACAGTCCAAATTGTAAGATGTCAGCCGGAGCTGAAGTCAGTCCAGTAACTTGAAGTCAACTCTGTCTAGTTTTAGCTGAGCGCCTTGTGCCTGGAAAGGACCACTGGTGAACTTTTTCACACCAGAGGGCTGGAAATGCCAACCTCAGACCATGCGAAGAGCCTCCTCTTGCTAAACTCCTTCTTGAAACGTTCAGAGGCCTATAGCCTCCGTACGCCTGCGCAGAAAGAGGATTGCTGATTACTGCACCTTTCTCCAATCAGTTTCCCCACGCCCTCAGCCTCAGACCGAAACACCCCAACCCCCTCGATTCAGTGAGGGAGGGTTAAGAATTGTTCACCCATCCCCCCACTCTGGCTGCCCTGAGAACAAACCCTATACTTGCTGCAAAGCTCAGCATCTCATTATCTTACTGCACATGTGGGAATGAAACTGGCTCAGTAACAGATAGTCTCGACAATACCCACACCGTTTTTTCTTACCTTAGAGTGCTGTAGGTTGGGAGTCCAGCATGAGTCTCAATGGAAGCAAATCAAGTGCCAGGAGGGCTGTATTTCTGCTGGTAAACGTTTCTTCTAGAAACAGCTTCCAGAGACCTCCCTGTTTCCTAGTTTCTGGCTGCCTTCCTCCAGCTTAAAGCCAGCAACAGGTGAACTGAATCGTCCTCAAGCTGCTTCTCTGATTCACTGCAGCTGGAAAAGGTTCTCTCTACTGGTAACAAACCATGCGGTTAAACTGATGTTGGTTTACAAACTGGGGAGTTCTCTGGGAAAATTTAAAACTTGTCCCCAAACATGGAGGACGGACGAGGATAAGAGATCGAAGAAAGACTCAGACGCCTGCTAACTGGACGGTAGCAGTTTTCACAAACAAGGGAACTTACATAGAGGCTTGTCTTGGATGGCCGTGAGAAGAGGCGTCCGGTTCCACCTGCTAGCAGCTTAAAGCTTTATTTCGAGACCTTGAGGGGGCTCAGTCACGAATTCAGTCCAGATGTGAAGCCATGGATTATCACCATTTGAATCCGTTTCACCTAGAACCTGCTTTCACTATTAAAAGTCAGTTTTAAGACTCGCCCGTTACCCAAGCTGCACACAGTCCAAATTGTAAGATGTCAGCCGGAGCTGAAGTCAGTCCAGTAACTTGAAGTCAACTCTGTCTAGTTTTAGCTGAGCGCCTTGTGCCTGGAAAGGACCACTGGTGAACTTTTTCACACCAGAGGGCTGGAAATGCCAACCTCAGACCATGCGAAGAGCCTCCTCTTGCTAAACTCCTTCTTGAAACGTTCAGAGGCCTATAGCCTCCGTACGCCTGCGCAGAAAGAGGATTGCTGATTACTGCACCTTTCTCCAATCAGTTTCCCCACGCCCTCAGCCTCAGACCGAAACACCCCAACCCCCTCGATTCAGTGAGGGAGGGTTAAGAATTGTTCACCCATCCCCCCACTCTGGCTGCCCTGAGAACAAACCCTATACTTGCTGCAAAGCTCAGCATCTCATTATCTTACTGCACATGTGGGAATGAAACTGGCTCAGTAACAGATAGTCTCGACAATACCTTACCATTTTAAATCTATATTCTTGAAGTTTTCTCTAAAGTGAAAATTATGAAATAATATCTACATTTCAAGAAGAGGAGCTGGGGTGAGGAACCTCTGACTGCCAGGTGCAGCTCTCAGATCAGTCAGCAATCAGGTAGATGAGCTCCTCCAACAACTGGAACCACCTGGATAACCAGGATCATCTATCCATTTCAAGGTTCATACCATGCCTCTCACAGTGAAGTTAGGAGGCAGACTAGGTAATAATATGTCTTGCTGCCAGGAGTACCAGTTCTCTTTCCTAGTTGTGTAGTCAGTGTCTTCATGGTAGCTCTTTAATCATGGCATAAGCAGTATAATTTTTTTAATTAGCCATTGCAAAATGTGTTCTCTGAGTCTGTTTTGTAAGTTTATTTGTAAGTACAGACTTAGAAAACAAACTCATGGTTGTCCAGGGGAAGGGACAATTAAGGACTTTGGGAAAGTCATGTACACACTGCTATATTTAAAAAGAAAAACCAGCAAAAATCCCTAGCGCATGGAATTCTGCTCAATGTTATCTGCCAACTTGGAGGGGAGTGGGGTGTGCAGGAGAATGGATACATGTATATGTTTGGCTGAATCCCCTTTACACCTGAAACTATCACAACATTGTTGATTGGCTGTACCTCAATACGAAAAGGGTTTTGTGTTAAAAAAATAAATTTTAAAAAGCCTCCAGCAACTTAAAAAGTGTTCTGATTCAGTAGATTCTTGATTATGGTTGAATCATTTTCCCTTGAAGTACAGGCCAGAGGCTGTTCCTTTAGACAATTTATCAGTAGACATAAAATCTAAAATAACCTGTAATGTTTTCTACAAAAATCAGAAAGATTGGATTATATTATCTAAAACCAAAGCCTGATTAATTTAACTCCCACATCTATATTATAGCCAGAAAATGTATTGAAAAACATTAAATGCATATTTACCTGTTGGATAACTAATTACTCTGGGTAAATCTCAGAATCCTCAGGAATTTAAATAATCAGCATAGTCACTAACCTACCATGTTGGAAATTTGAAGCTCAGCATCTCATTATCTTACTGCACATGTGGGAATGAAACTGGCTCAGTAACAGATAGTCTCGACAATACCTTACCATTTTAAATCTATATTCTTGAAGTTTTCTCTAAAGTGAAAATTATGAAATAATATCTACATTTCAAGAAGAGGAGCTGGGGTGAGGAACCTCTGACTGCCAGGTGCAGCTCTCAGATCAGTCAGCAATCAGGTAGATGAGCTCCTCCAACAACTGGAACCACCTGGATAACCAGGATCATCTATCCATTTCAAGGTTCATACCATGCCTCTCACAGTGAAGTTAGGAGGCAGACTAGGTAATAATATGTCTTGCTGCCAGGAGTACCAGTTCTCTTTCCTAGTTGTGTAGTCAGTGTCTTCATGGTAGCTCTTTAATCATGGCATAAGCAGTATAATTTTTTTAAATTAGCCATTGCAAAAATGTGTTCTCTGAGTCTGTTTTGTAAGTTTATTTGTAAGTACAGACTTAGAAAACAAACTCATGGTTGTCCAGGGGAAGGGACAATTAAGGACTTTGGGAAAGTCATGTACACACTGCTATATTTAAAAAGAAAAACCAGCAAAAATCCCTAGCGCATGGAATTCTGCTCAATGTTATCTGCCAACTTGGAGGGGAGTGGGGTGTGCAGGAGAATGGATACATGTATATGTTTGGCTGAATCCCTTCACACCTGAAACTATCACAACATTGTTGATTGGCTGTACCTCAATACGAAAAGGGTTTTGTGTTAAAAAAATAAATTTTAAAAAGCCTCCAGCAACTTAAAAAGTGTTCTGATTCAGTAGATTCTTGATTATGGTTGAATCATTTTCCCTTGAAGTACAGGCCAGAGGCTGTTCCTTTAGACAATTTATCAGTAGACATAAAATCTAAAATAACCTGTAATGTTTTTCTACAAAAATCAGAAAGATTGGATTATATTATCTAAAACCAAAGCCTGATTAATTTAACTCCCACATCTATATTATAGCCAGAAAATGTATTGAAAAACATTAAATGCATATTTACCTGTTGGATAACTAATTACTCTGGGTAAATCTCAGAATCCTCAGGAATTTAAATAATCAGCATAGAAAAAACATAATCCATAATTGCACCATCATATTCAAGCCACTTTCTTGTTCCCTATAACAGTTAAATCTTTGAGTTCTCAGTCAAAACCTTGGGAATCATCCAAGAATAAACTAACTTGTTTAAATCTCTCATATTCATTTAAGGTTCAAATAGTACTGAATCCTCTTCTCCATAACTCTCAAATTCATATCTGCCTGTTTATTCTTCTGGTTCATGCTTCATTGACTCTTAACTAGACTACTGTAAGTGTTGTTAACCAATCTCTCAATCAGTAAAGGCTCCTTTTTGCCCAACTCCATTAAGATATAATTGACCTATAACACTGTCAGTTGAAGATGTATTACAATGTGATGATTTGGTATCAGTAATATGATAAAATTATTATCACGATAAGATTAGTTAACACATGCATCAGTCTATTACCTCACATTTGTTATGTGTGCATGTGTGTGTGTATGTTTGTGTGTGGGGGGGGTGGGTAAGAACTTTTAAGATCAATTTTCTTAGCATCTTTCAAATATTGAATTACAGTATGGTCAACTATAATCACCATGCTGTTCATTATACTCCCAGAACTTATTCTTTTTATGACTGGAAGTTTGTACTCTGGAACCACCTTTACCCAATTTCCCTAACTTCTTTACCACCACTGAAATCACCAATCCACTCTCTGCAACCACCAGTCTACTCTGTTACTATAAATTTGGGTATTTTATGTTCTACATATAAGGAAGATCATACACTATTCATCTTTCCCTGTCTACATTTTATTTAACATAATGTTCTTAGGGTCAATCCATGATGTTATAAATGCTAAAAAGTTTTTTCTGATTCAGTAGATTCTTGATTATGGTTGAATCATTTTCCCTTGAAGTACAGGCCAGAGGCTGTTCCTTTAGACAATTTATCAGTAGACATAAAATCTAAAATAACCTGTAATGTTTTCTACAAAAATCAGAAAGATTGGATTATATTATCTAAAACCAAAGCCTGATTAATTTAACTCCCACATCTATATTATAGCCAGAAAATGTATTGAAAAACATTAAATGCATATTTACCTGTTGGATAACTAATTACTCTGGGTAAATCTCAGAATCCTCAGGAATTTAAATAATCAGCATAGAAAAAACATAATCCATAATTGCACCATCATATTCAAGCCACTTTCTTGTTCCCTATAACAGTTAAATCTTTGAGTTCTCAGTCAAAACCTTGGGAATCATCCAAGAATAAACTAACTTGTTTAAATCTCTCATATTCATTTAAGGTTCAAATAGTACTGAATCCTCTTCTCCATAACTCTCAAATTCATATCTGCCTGTTTATTCTTCTGGTTCATGCTTCATTGACTCTTAACTAGACTACTGTAAGTGTTGTTAACCAATCTCTCAATCAGTAAAGGCTCCTTTTTGCCCAACTCCATTAAGATATAATTGACCTATAACACTGTCAGTTGAAGATGTATTACAATGTGATGATTTGGTATCAGTAATATGATAAAATTATTATCACGATAAGATTAGTTAACACATGCATCAGTCTATTACCTCACATTTGTTATGTGTGCATGTGTGTGTGTATGTTTGTGTGTGGGGGGGGTGGGTAAGAACTTTTAAGATCAATTTTCTTAGCATCTTTCAAATATTGAATTACAGTATGGTCAACTATAATCACCATGCTGTTCATTATACTCCCAGAACTTATTCTTTTTATGACTGGAAGTTTGTACTCTGGAACCACCTTTACCCAATTTCCCTAACTTCTTTACCACCACTGAAATCACCAATCCACTCTCTGCAACCACCAGTCTACTCTGTTACTATAAATTTGGGTATTTTATGTTCTACATATAAGGAAGATCATACACTATTCATCTTTCCCTGTCTACATTTTATTTAACATAATGTTCTTAGGGTCAATCCATGATGTTATAAATGCTAGGATTTCCATTTTTAATGTGACTGGATACACACATACACACAATTTTCTTTATTCATCTGTTGATGGACACTTGGGTTGTTTCCATGATTTGGCTATTGCAAATAATGCTGTGATGAATATGAGGCTGCAGATACTCTTTTTAAGATACCTATTTCTTTGGGCTATAACCAGAAGTGAAATTGATGGATCACATAGTAATTATTTTTTTTAATTTATGAGGAAATCCTATAGTGTACCAATTTACATTCATGCTAAGAGGTTACATCCTCTCGAACCTTTTTTAATCTCTTGACTTTTTGATAACAGCCACACTATCAGGTGTGAGGTGATATTTCATTGTGGTTTTGATTTGCATTTACCTGCTGATTAGTGATGTTGAACATCTTTTCATGTAATTGGCTATTTGTACATTTCATGTAGTTTTCTTCTTTGGAATAATGTCTTTTCAGGTATTTTGTCCGTTTTAAAATCAGACTTTTTTGTTGTTGCTTTTGAGTTGTATGAGCCCTGCATATTTTGGATATTTACTTCAACAGATATATGGTCCGCAAATATTTATGTCATTCCATAAATTGCTTTTTAATTTTGTTGATGGGTTTATTTGCTGTACAGTTACATTTTAGACTGATAGAGTCTCGTTTGTTGATGTTTCCTTGCATTTTTGTCATATCTGCCAAGGAGTAATTGTCAAGGAGCTTTACCCTATGTTTTCTTCAGAGCTCACAGAAATGGCTCTTTCTGAAGTGTGTATGAGTATATGACTTCTTTGTAAGAATCCTCCAAAAGCATTATCTCTGTGTGCCTATACTAACTTATCCACCTGTAACTTACTGTTTAACTTTTCCTACTATTTTCATCATGGTCCAAAAGCAGCTCCTGCTCAAACCACCCTAACATACCATGTACCTCCTGAAACTAACATGTACCCTCTTTTTCTAAATCACTTTTACACACAATATCCCCTGCATTTGAAACTTAACTCACACATGTTCCAGCTACCTTTTTTTTCATCACTTTATATATATCAGAATCATTTTATTTAACATAATGTTCTTAGGGTCCATCCATGATGTTATAAATGCTAGGATTTCCATTTTTAATGTGACTGGATACACACATACACACAATTTTCTTTATTCATCTGTTGATGGACACTTGGGTTGTTTCCATGATTTGGCTATTGCAAATAATGCTGTGATGAATATGAGGCTGCAGATACTCTTTTTAAGATACCTATTTCTTTGGGCTATAACCAGAAGTGAAATTGATGGATCACATAGTAATTATTTTTTTTAATTTATGAGGAAATCCTATAGTGTACCAATTTACATTCATGCTAAGAGGTTACATCCTCTCGAACCTTTTTTAATCTCTTGACTTTTTGATAACAGCCACACTATCAGGTGTGAGGTGATATTTCATTGTGGTTTTGATTTGCATTTACCTGCTGATTAGTGATGTTGAACATCTTTTCATGTAATTGGCTATTTGTACATTTCATGTAGTTTTCTTCTTTGGAATAATGTCTTTTCAGGTATTTTGTCCGTTTTAAAATCAGACTTTTTTGTTGTTGCTTTTGAGTTGTATGAGCCCTGCATATTTTGGATATTTACTTCAACAGATATATGGTCCGCAAATATTTATGTCATTCCATAAATTGCTTTTTAATTTTGTTGATGGGTTTATTTGCTGTACAGTTACATTTTAGACTGATAGAGTCTCGTTTGTTGATGTTTCCTTGCATTTTTGTCATATCTGCCAAGGAGTAATTGTCAAGGAGCTTTACCCTATGTTTTCTTCAGAGCTCACAGAAATGGCTCTTTCTGAAGTGTGTATGAGTATATGACTTCTTTGTAAGAATCCTCCAAAAGCATTATCTCTGTGTGCCTATACTAACTTATCCACCTGTAACTTACTGTTTAACTTTTCCTACTATTTTCATCATGGTCCAAAAGCAGCTCCTGCTCAAACCACCCTAACATACCATGTACCTCCTGAAACTAACATGTACCCTCTTTTTCTAAATCACTTTTACACACAATATCCCCTGCATTTGAAACTTAACTCACACATGTTCCAGCTACCTAAGTTTAATTTTCAGGCTTCACATTCTTAATCTTTGATATATATCAGAATCTATTTCTTTTAGAGTGTGTGCCTTGTTTTAAATATCTTGAGACAAGGCATAAGCCCTGTAATTTTTTACTCTATTGTTTCGTGCATAGAAAATCACTGCATTATCAAGAAATTTTCCAAAATATATTCTGATACACAGTTATGACAGAGAATTAATGCTATAGTGGTTAAATAAAGCAAATTTCAGAGCCAGACTTGAGTGTCTGGACAGGTGACTTGAATAGAGAGGTTACTTCACTGTCAAAAGTCAATCCATATGACTAATCTGGGATATACATATAACTAATCTGGGATTATACATATCTATAAACAACAAAACTCTGTAAAAGCAAAAAAGCAAAATAAAAAAAAGGAAAAAAAATGGCAATCCAAGTTTTTCATCTGCAAAGAAGCAACACCTATAATGCAAGTTTGTCTAAGGATTTGCAGTATCATTTTAATTATCACAAATACTGAATATAATTTTAATGATTCTACAGGCTTAAGGATATGAGCTTCCTCTGATTTTTCAATATAGCCCAGAGTATATCTAGATCTTAACATGGTACAGTATAAATATCAATATCTTGACTTTCTAAATTGTTTTTTGAAAACAATTTTATATTGAGAAAAAATTTAAGATTTACAAAAATTTGAGATGATAATATAGAGGTTTCTATGTGTCTTATGCTCAGTTTACCTTCCTATTAACATATCAGTATGATACACTTGCTACAATCAGTGATTCATAATTGATACATTGTTTTTGTCCGCTGTTGAATTGTTTTTGTCCGCTGTTGAAACAATACAATGGGAAAAACAAGCAATCTCTTCAAGAAAATTGGAGATAACAAGGCAACATTTCATGCAAAGACAGGCACAATAAAGGACAGAAATGTCAAAGATCTAACAAAAGCAGGAGAGAGTAAGAGAAGCTGGCAAGAATACACAGAACTGTACAAAAACAACAACAAAAAACGTGTTAATGACCTGGATGCAATGATGACTAGGCACATAAAGGCCACACATGTTCCAGCTACCTAAGTTTAATTTTCAGGCTTCACATTCTTAATCTTTGATATATATCAGAATCTATTTCTTTTAGAGTGTGTGCCTTGTTTTAAATATCTTGAGACAAGGCATAAGCCCTGTAATTTTTTACTCTATTGTTTCGTGCATAGAAAATCACTGCATTATCAAGAAATTTTCCAAAATATATTCTGATACACAGTTATGACAGAGAATTAATGCTATAGTGGTTAAATAAAGCAAATTTCAGAGCCAGACTTGAGTGTCTGGACAGGTGACTTGAATAGAGAGGTTACTTCACTGTCAAAAGTCAATCCATATGACTAATCTGGGATATACATATAACTAATCTGGGATTATACATATCTATAAACAACAAAACTCTGTAAAAGCAAAAAAGCAAAATAAAAAAAAGGAAAAAAAATGGCAATCCAAGTTTTTCATCTGCAAAGAAGCAACACCTATAATGCAAGTTTGTCTAAGGATTTGCAGTATCATTTTAATTATCACAAATACTGAATATAATTTTAATGATTCTACAGGCTTAAGGATATGAGCTTCCTCTGATTTTTCAATATAGCCCAGAGTATATCTAGATCTTAACATGGTACAGTATAAATATCAATATCTTGACTTTCTAAATTGTTTTTTGAAAACAATTTTATATTGAGAAAAAATTTAAGATTTACAAAAATTTGAGATGATAATATAGAGGTTTCTATGTGTCTTATGCTCAGTTTACCTTCCTATTAACATATCAGTATGATACACTTGCTACAATCAGTGATTCATAATTGATACATTGTTTTTGTCCGCTGTTGAATTGTTTTTGTCCGCTGTTGAAACAATACAATGGGAAAAACAAGCAATCTCTTCAAGAAAATTGGAGATAACAAGGCAACATTTCATGCAAAGACAGGCACAATAAAGGACAGAAATGTCAAAGATCTAACAAAAGCAGGAGAGAGTAAGAGAAGCTGGCAAGAATACACAGAACTGTACAAAAACAACAACAAAAAACGTGTTAATGACCTGGATAAGCATGATGATGTGGTCATTCATCTAGAGCCAGACACCCAGGAATGTAAAGTCAAGTGCCCTTAGAAATGATTACTCCTTAACAAAGCTAATGGAGGTGATGGAATTCCAGCTGAGTTATTTCAAATCGTAAAATATGACACTACACTCAATATACCAGCAAATTTGGAAAACTCAGTGGTGGCCACAGGACAGGAAAGGGTCAGTTTTCATTCCAATTGCAAAGAAAGATAATGCCAAACTATGTTTAAACTACCAGACAATTACATTCATTTCATATGCTAACAAGGTAATGTCCAAAATCCTTCAAGTTAGGCTTCAGCAGTACTAGGCTTTCCAGACATACAAGGTGGATTTAGAAAAGGCAGAGGGACAGAGGTCAAATTGCCAACATACATTGGATCAAAGAAGAAAAAAACAAGATAATTCCAAATAATTAATTCATTTTTTTCATTGACTTCACTAAAGGATTTAACTGTGTAGATCACAACAAACTGTGGAAAATACTTAAAGATATAGGAATAACAGACCACCTTATCTGTTTCTGTTGAAACCTGTATGCTGGACAAGAAGCAACAGTTCGAACAAGACATGGAACAGCTCCCTCATTCAAAATATGGAAAGGAGTATTTTAAGTCTGTATATTGCCACCTTGATTATTTAAATGCTATGCAGAGTACATCATGCAAAATGCCAAATTAGATGCATCAAAAGGTGGAATATCAACAACCTCAGATATGCCAATGACACCATTTTAATGGCAGAAAGCAAAGAGGAACTGAAGTCAGCATTGCAGGACAGAGAGAAAGGGTCCATCCTTTTAATAAATGGTGTTAGGAAAACTGGATACTCATGGGTAAAAAATGAGATTTCTAACAGAAGTAATATCTAGATTTGGATTTTAGTTACATTGTAGAAATTTATGAAAGCTTAAACAACAAATCTCCTAGAAGATAAAATAGGAAAGTATCATTAACTATGGAAGACAAAGTATTCTTAAATAATAAGAAGAACAGTACTTAATATATATTTTAAAAAGGTAGTTTATTTTGACATGAAGACCTAAAATTTATCTCATTAAATACACAAGAGAGAGAAAAGACAAGCCAGAGAGTGGAAGAAGATAAATGCAAAGCATGTAACTAATAAAGATTATTTTTCAAAAATCGTATAAACCTCAAGTGAAAAAATAAGAAAGAAATTTGAACATTCATTTTAATAAAGAAACCCAGTGTCTATGGCGCTTTGACGAAGACAGTGCTCAAGGTATGATAATTACATGAAAATCTGTTCATATTTCTCATAATCTAAAATATACAAATTAAAACCAAAAAGAATTTACTACACAGATAGTTAAACTTAAAAAATACTGATAGTGCAAGGAGCTGATGACAATGTAGCACATTGGACATACATGGGAACTGCTGATGCGAATGAAAAGTAGTATAACTAATTTGGAAAAACAAAAAAAATAATTGTTACATAGTTTCTAATTGGCACTACAGGAATATTCAGAATTTAGTTTTTATTTTTTGCAATAGCCTTTGAGAAGGAAACAATCTAATGTCCAATAGGAATAGAATGTATAAACAAAACGTGAATGATACCATTACCACTAAATGCAAGTTGGATGACTGTTACAACACACTTTTTAAGTGAAAGAACATGAACTTGAAGGATTTCACTTACATAGTTTTAAAAACCAGCAATATGATTTATATTCATTGTGGTTTTGTGTTTAAAAATGAAAGACTAGGAAACAGGGAAAAAGTTGCTAATAAAATTCAAGATTTTACTTACCTTTTATGGTAGGACACAAGCCATAATTCAAAAAAGATAGGAGCAAAGAACTGCTAGAAATATGCTATCTTTTGAACTCAGTAAAAATTATACAAGTATTCACTCTGTAATTACTATCTTTGCATTTATATTTTATGCACTTTTAAAAACATATAGTATATTACACATTAAAGAAGCTTTGCTGTTGCTGTTTTTCAGTCACTAAGCCATGCCTGACTCCTCTGACATCCCAAGGGCAGTAGCCTGTCAGGCTCCTCTGTCTTTGGGATTTCCCAGGCAAGAATAGTGGAGTGGGTTGCTGTTTCCTTCTCCAGGGGATCTTACCAATTCAGGCATCTTTGGCATCGACAGGTGAATTCTTTACCAATGAGCCACCTGGTAAGCACAAAGAAACTTTGGTTGTTCAGTCACTAAGTGTGTCCAACTCTTTGCAGCCCCAGGAACTGCAGCACACCGTTTAGGGACTCAACTTGGGATTTCCAATAACAGTAAAGGTCAAAAGGAAGAAACTACAGGGGAAAAAAAAAAAAGTAAAGTTGGAAAAAATGAAAATTAAAGACATTAAAATGATGATATAAGTTTAAACATAGCTCTAAGAATAATTTAAAAACAGGAAATAGATCCTAAAGAACTCTTTCAGCAATAAGATAGACATTGAATGATGCAAGAGATTGGGAGTCATAGATGGTCCTGCAGAAGATAGAGGACACACATTAGGAAAGAAAAATATTAACTGACCAATGTCCAAACTACTTAATGAAGGATATTAGTCTTTGAATTCAGGAATATCAGTGAATCCAAGGCATTAAATACAAAAGAATCCATATGTAGACAAACCGTGAAGCCTCAAAACAACAGATAAAGGAAATATGAATTTTAAAATAAAATACGAACTCAAAATGTAAAGGAGATTCTTATATTTATATCTATATCCAATTAGACTTTCAGTTATAATTTCTTAAAAACTAAAAATGCCTCATTAAACAAGTTGAGCCTATGTAGTAAATTTACTTAAGAAATGAAAAACAGCTAAAATATGATTATCCTATTTTCTAAGCCTCCAGGAAACAATACCACAAGAAAGTTACAGTAACTTCAATCCTTCTTTCTAAGAAAACTTGTTGAGTCTCCTCTTGAATTGATGTACAATATTTATTTCTGCTGCTGACTCCAGCACTTTGTTCCATCTCATTAATTCAAGAAGTAAGAAACATCAAGGAACATCAGGAACATCATTAATCCAAAGACCATTTCTGGCTATGCGTAAATGAAGCTATTAAAGGTATTTCAAGATCTGACTAAAATAGTTATTAAAAAGCCTAACCACTGTGTCTCAATTTATTTTCCAGGCAAGAATAGTGGAGTGGGTTGCTGTTTCCTTCTCCAGGGGATCTTACCAATTCAGGCATCTTTGGCATCGACAGGTGAATTCTTTACCAATGAGCCACCTGGTAAGCACAAAGAAACTTTGGTTGTTCAGTCACTAAGTGTGTCCAACTCTTTGCAGCCCCAGGAACTGCAGCACACCGTTTAGGGACTCAACTTGGGATTTCCAATAACAGTAAAGGTCAAAAGGAAGAAACTACAGGGGAAAAAAAAAAAAGTAAAGTTGGAAAAAATGAAAATTAAAGACATTAAAATGATGATATAAGTTTAAACATAGCTCTAAGAATAATTTAAAAACAGGAAATAGATCCTAAAGAACTCTTTCAGCAATAAGATAGACATTGAATGATGCAAGAGATTGGGAGTCATAGATGGTCCTGCAGAAGATAGAGGACACACATTAGGAAAGAAAAATATTAACTGACCAATGTCCAAACTACTTAATGAAGGATATTAGTCTTTGAATTCAGGAATATCAGTGAATCCAAGGCATTAAATACAAAAGAATCCATATGTAGACAAACCGTGAAGCCTCAAAACAACAGATAAAGGAAATATGAATTTTAAAATAAAATACGAACTCAAAATGTAAAGGAGATTCTTATATTTATATCTATATCCAATTAGACTTTCAGTTATAATTTCTTAAAAACTAAAAATGCCTCATTAAACAAGTTGAGCCTATGTAGTAAATTTACTTAAGAAATGAAATACAGCTAAAATATGATTATCCTATTTTCTAAGCCTCCAGGAAACAATACCACAAGAAAGTTACAGTAACTTCAATCCTTCTTTCTAAGAAAACTTGTTGAGTCTCCTCTTGAATTGATGTACAATATTTATTTCTGCTGCTGACTCCAGCACTTTGTTCCATCTCATTAATTCAAGAAGTAAGAAACATCAAGGAACATCAGGAACATCATTAATCCAAAGACCATTTCTGGCTATGCGTAAATGAAGCTATTAAAGGTATTTCAAGATCTGACTAAAATAGTTATTAAAAAGCCTAACCACTGTGTCTCAATTTATTTTCCAGGATAATTGTAACATCTTTGTCTTGGGTCATGGGTTGATACATGTCTTTGGGTTTCATCTGATACTTTTTTCAGGCTGAGGTGAAAAGAACGTTTGAGCCACAATCAAAAACACAAAAATATTTAAGGTAAGTTTGAATCCTTTCATATATCATAGCGTAGTCCTAGGAGAAGGCATACTTTACACAGCATCATTCTAATGATGCTGGTCTGGTGTGATCTTCCCTGTTTTTTATAGTCTACATTAAGGCAAAAATTCAGGTATTCCTCTACATTATGTATTTTAAGAATTGTAACTAAGAAACTCAACACCACACTTTTACATATGTGAGCAAGCCAGCATAACCTTTATGGATTAATTTTTATCTAAGTGCATGCTACTTTCTGTTTTTGTATATGACTTTATTTCCATTTATAACTTTACATCTGTATGTGTGTTTCATTAATACTTATCTTCCTTACAAAACCTTCAATCCCATGAGGGCAGTGAGCTGATCTACCTATTTTCACAGTGTAGTCAGATAAGTAGCATAATCCCCAGCACACAGTAACCATTTGAAAAATGTGCAATGAACAGAAATAAACCAAACACACCAACAGAAAAATTATTTTTATTATGTTTTCTTTTATTCTGAATCATTTTTTCTATTCCTTTATCCATTTATCTGTTTTCTATCTATTTACTGGTTTAATTTTAAAAGGAGGGGCATAGGAAGATATACACCTAGAACTACACACCAACGCATACTCATGTACATACATGTATCTTCTAAATTATCAGATGAGGATGGAGTTAAAAATTACCAGGGCTAACATAATGGTTCTTTCTCCCTAGTTATCAGAATACACTGGCATTGCTAAATGGATTCATTTTTTTCCATTTAGAATTTCCAAAAATCCTTTTCCTATTTCTGTTTAAATTTTCTTACATAACTCAGGGGTTAAGGATTTCTGGGGAATCACCCAGAACTGTATAAGTTATATCTATAAAGTAGACAGAGGTTTTTGGTTTGGGATGCTATTAGATAATCAGCCTCATCAAAATGGAATGGGTGAATACATGTCTTTGGGTTTCATCCTTGATACTTTTTCAGGCTAAATAGTTATTAAAAAGCCTAACCACTGTGTCTCAATTTATTTTCCAGGATAATTGTAACATCTTTGTCTTGGGTCATGGGTTGATACATGTCTTTGGGTTTCATCTGATACTTTTTTCAGGCTGAGGTGAAAAGAACGTTTGAGCCACAATCAAAAACACAAAAATATTTAAGGTAAGTTTGAATCCTTTCATATATCATAGCGTAGTCCTAGGAGAAGGCATACTTTACACAGCATCATTCTAATGATGCTGGTCTGGTGTGATCTTCCCTGTTTTTTATAGTCTACATTAAGGCAAAAATTCAGGTATTCCTCTACATTATGTATTTTAAGAATTGTAACTAAGAAACTCAACACCACACTTTTACATATGTGAGCAAGCCAGCATAACCTTTATGGATTAATTTTTATCTAAGTGCATGCTACTTTCTGTTTTTGTATATGACTTTATTTCCATTTATAACTTTACATCTGTATGTGTGTTTCATTAATACTTATCTTCCTTACAAAACCTTCAATCCCATGAGGGCAGTGAGCTGATCTACCTATTTTCACAGTGTAGTCAGATAAGTAGCATAATCCCCAGCACACAGTAACCATTTGAAAAATGTGCAATGAACAGAAATAAACCAAACACACCAACAGAAAAATTATTTTTATTATGTTTTCTTTTATTCTGAATCATTTTTTCTATTCCTTTATCCATTTATCTGTTTTCTATCTATTTACTGGTTTAATTTTAAAAGGAGGGGCATAGGAAGATATACACCTAGAACTACACACCAACGCATACTCATGTACATACATGTATCTTCTAAATTATCAGATGAGGATGGAGTTAAAAATTACCAGGGCTAACATAATGGTTCTTTCTCCCTAGTTATCAGAATACACTGGCATTGCTAAATGGATTCATTTTTTTCCATTTAGAATTTCCAAAAATCCTTTTCCTATTTCTGTTTAAATTTTCTTACATAACTCAGGGGTTAAGGATTTCTGGGGAATCACCCAGAACTGTATAAGTTATATCTATAAAGTAGACAGAGGTTTTTGGTTTGGGATGCTATTAGATAATCAGCCTCATCAAAATGGAATGGGTCATTGTGTTCCTAAAGTTAGATCCAGTATTTTATTTTGTGTTTTAGGAATTCTCTGATCAGAGCAGCTGCAATTGCCACTTTGTATTTCCCCTAATGTTCGTCATAAAAGTCACTGAAGCTCACTTCCCACTTAGTATTGTATAGACCCTGCCTTTGTAATACAGTTCATGGATCTATTCTGCTCTGCATCAAAGCGATCAAAGGCACTTTGAATCTGGAGGCAGCATGCTACACAAGAAAGAGAAACATCAGTTGCAGTTGTTGTCAGACCTTGAGTTCATTTCCAGTTTTGACCTCCAGAAGCCATACAGATGTGTATTCTCCTGATGTTTCTGATCCTGGGATTTCTTATCCAATGGTGGCATTTTAAGACTAAGAATCTTACCACATAATTTATTAATAATTACATGCTATGTCTCTGCAAGTTATTGTTCAGAGAACTCATCTTCTGTAAACATTAGAATGACTAATTACTAGCTATGTGCAAGACTTAAAATGCAACAAAAGTATAGTGTCATCTGGAAAGAAGTCCTTGAAAAAGAAGATGAAGGACATTACAAAAACAAAGTTTGCTTGATCACAATTTTCTAAGGAAAATTACAAAACTGTCTTGTTACAAAAATATCACGATGGTATAGTCTTGCATTATTTTACAATTGGGACTGGACTGCCTACACTCTCTGAAGGCAAGAGACTGTTATTTCTCATCATGAAAGTGAAAGTTGCACAACCTCGTCTGCCCCTCTGTAAGCCCATGGACTGTAGCCCACTACGCTCCGTGGTCTACTGAATTCTCCAGGAAGGAACACTGCATTGGATAGCCATTTCTTTCTCCAGGGAATCTTCCCAACCTAGGAATCGAACCACAGGTCTCCTGCATTGCAGGCAGATTCTTTACCATATGAGCCACCAGGGAAGTCCACTATCCATTTTAAAATATACAAATATTTTAATAAAATTACAGAGCTTAGATAGTATAGTACATTTAATTCCAAACCTTTTTAAAAAACAAATAAAATAACTGAGATAGAGGGGTTTTATGGCTTTTTTTAGGGTCTCATAAATAGTCTTAATCAGAGATAATAGACATCAAAACACATCATTCCCTTTAGCACACTAGGACAGATTGCACTGACTTGCTGAGGTCTAGTTCCCTTCCGTTCTCCAACTCCTATACAAAACAAACAAACAAGTTCTATTACCAAAAGAACATCATGCAAAATTCCAATGACTGAACCTTTTCAAAGTTCAGAATCTTCTTGCAATGGAAGCACTTAACATTTCTATCCAGTCCTTGTGCTTTATGCTTAATTGTCATATTTGCATAGCCCTTGTACTTGATCTGTACCATTGGGGGAAAGACAGAAAAATGTGTGACTATGTCTGCTGGAAGATCCTGCCTGCAGCCTGTGGTATGAAAGGACAAGAA
This sequence comes from Tragulus kanchil, assembly GCA_022376925.1. Classification (NCBI taxonomy): domain Eukaryota; kingdom Metazoa; phylum Chordata; class Mammalia; order Artiodactyla; family Tragulidae; genus Tragulus; species Tragulus kanchil. Next base: position 35,705,791 of record JAIOJX010000004.1, read on the forward strand.
CAGGTTTGACGTCCCCCAAAAGTAATTGTTAGAAATTCAAAAGTGGGTAGAGACTGTGGAATTTGCCAATGGATTCCACTAGTGTAGTATTTATAATCTAATCATCTGGGGTTTATGAGGCAGAATAGTGAAAAATATAGGACTCTGCTTAAGGCTAAAAATAAAGAGTGCCTCATTCTGAATCACGAGAATTATAGGCCAATAAAACTAATGTGAGAAATATCATCTTTTAAAATTGAATACTTGTTCATCTATGAGTTTGATCTTGTTTCATGAAATAGATTTGAAATTTTCAAGGCAAAAATAAAATGGTAAGCTGTATTTACAATTGGGACGGGCCCTACACTCTCTGAAGGCAAGAGACTGTTATTTCTCATCATGAAAGTGAAAGTTGCACAACCTCGTCTGCCCCTCTGTAAGCCCATGGACTGTAGCCCACTACGCTCCGTGGTCTACTGAATTCTCCAGGAAGGAACACTGCATTGGATAGCCATTTCTTTCTCCAGGGAATCTTCCCAACCTAGGAATCGAACCACAGGTCTCCTGCATTGCAGGCAGATTCTTTACCATATGAGCCACCAGGGAAGTCCACTATCCATTTTAAAATATACAAATATTTTAATAAAATTACAGAGCTTAGATAGTATAGTACATTTAATTCCAAACCTTTTTAAAAAACAAATAAAATAACTGAGATAGAGGGGTTTTATGGCTTTTTTTAGGGTCTCATAAATAGTCTTAATCAGAGATAATAGACATCAAAACACATCATTCCCTTTAGCACACTAGGACAGATTGCACTGACTTGCTGAGGTCTAGTTCCCTTCCGTTCTCCAACTCCTATACAAAACAAACAAACAAGTTCTATTACCAAAAGAACATCATGCAAAATTCCAATGACTGAACCTTTTCAAAGTTCAGAATCTTCTTGCAATGGAAGCACTTAACATTTCTATCCAGTCCTTGTGCTTTATGCTTAATTGTCATATTTGCATAGCCCTTGTACTTGATCTGTACCATTGGGGGAAAGACAGAAAAATGTGTGACTATGTCTGCTGGAAGATCCTGCCTGCAGCCTGTGGTATGAAAGGACAAGAACAGGTTTGACGTCCCCCAAAAGTAATTGTTAGAAATTCAAAAGTGGGTAGAGACTGTGGAATTTGCCAATGGATTCCACTAGTGTAGTATTTATAATCTAATCATCTGGGGTTTATGAGGCAGAATAGTGAAAAATATAGGACTCTGCTTAAGGCTAAAAATAAAAGAGTGCCTCATTCTGAATCATGAGAATTATAGGCCAATAAAACTAATGTGAGAAATATCATCTTTTAAAATTGAATACTTGTTCATCTATGAGTTTGATCTTGTTTCATGAAATAGATTTGAAATTTTCAGCCACTTGTATTTGCTTTCATTCTTTACAGTATATTTATTCGATGCTGGGAAGTGTAAAATGATCATCAAAGTAGTCATCAAATTTAATGGATGTTTGCTAATTAAAGGCAATTTGATTTGGCACTGACAAGTTACCCAGGAATGACACTCAAAGGCAGTACCATATCACTCCTAAGGGGTATTCTTTAGAAATATAAAATTTATTTTGCATATTTTCTAGTAAGGTATTTTAATAATCAGTTGTCACCTCTTTTATATAAAGAATGATCAAACTCCAATGTAAAATGAGAATGGGGTGACTTAGAAATTCTGTGATAATTTCTATTTTCCCATTAAATTCTGATTGTGTATTTTTACAATTAATAGATTATATTAAAATCAAAGTAAATATTTTAAACTCATCACTTCCTAATTATTTACCTGCGTCTGACTATTGTATTCAATCTTGGAGTTACTTCCATTTCTCACACCAGTTTGGTGAAAATACTATATAATGTGTGTCACTGCAGACCTCTTCTCAAACTTACACTCCAGATGTCATGTGGGTATCCTGAAACTGGTCATGGCAGGAATGTCTACAATGTAGAAATTGTCAAGGGCTACAAATAAGTGCTTCATTTGTTAATTGACCATCATCATTTGCTGTAAAAAAAAATGGTTAGTGAGCTTTCCTGCTGGTCCAGTGGGTAAGGACACTGCCTTGCAGTGCAGAGGGCGCTGGTTCAATCCCTGGCCTGGGAAGATCCCATGTGCCAAGGAGTGGCTGGACCGATGTGTCTAACTACCCAGCTGGAGTTCTGGAGTGCATGCACCCAGAGCTGGTGCTCTGTGACGGGAGAGGCCGCTGTGATGAGAGGCCCAGACAGGCCAAAGAACAAAGATGGATGAAAATGGATAAATGAAATACCAATAGAAGTGGCCAAAAAACAAAGCCAGTGAGGATAACTACGTGATAAAGACAAAATAAAAGGGCATTCTGTGGATAGCTGTTACACTGGCAATAGCACAAAAAGTTGAGGACATTTTCTTCCAGTATTCAAAACCTATCAACTGATTTACAAATGAATTACTTCACTGATCAATGAGAGAAGTTCTAACATGGATGTGTTGTCAGGATTTCACTTTTATTTTTCTGAACATAAACAAATATATCAACCAGTAATCATATCAGGATTATGCTTGTTTGTCAATGATGGGAGTAGAACTGATTCTTAATTAAATATTTATATATAACCTGACTTTGAGACACTATTTTGATAAAAGAGTTATTAAATAGTGGATTCCAAAAGAAGTAGCTCAATCTGAAGTTACTTAATTTGTTTTTTTTAGAGATTTTTCTATATAAAGAATGATCAAACTCCAATGTAAAATGAGAATGGGGTGACTTAGAAATTCTGTGATAATTTCTATTTTCCCATTAAATTCTGATTGTGTATTTTTACAGTTAATAGATTATATTAAAATCAAAGTAAATATTTTAAACTCATCACTTCCTAATTATTTACCTGCGTCTGACTATTGTATTCAATCTTGGAGTTACTTCCATTTCTCACACCAGTTTGGTGAAAATACTATATAATGTGTGTCACTGCAGACCTCTTCTCAAACTTACACTCCAGATGTCATGTGGGTATCCTGAAACTGGTCATGGCAGGAATGTCTACAATGTAGAAATTGTCAAGGGCTACAAATAAGTGCTTCATTTGTTAATTGACCATCATCATTTGCTGTAAAAAAAAATGGTTAGTGAGCTTTCCTGCTGGTCCAGTGGGTAAGGACACTGCCTTGCAGTGCAAGGGGGCTGGTTCAATCCCTGGCCTGGGAAGATCCCATGTGCCAAGGAGTGGCTGGACCGATGTGTCTAACTACCCAGCTGGAGGTCTGGAGTGCATGCACCCAGAGCTGGTGCTCTGTGACGGGAGAGGCCGCTGTGATGAGAGGCCCAGACAGGCCAAAGAACAAAGATGGATGAAAATGGATAAATGAAATACCAATAGAAGTGGCCAAAAAACAAAGCCAGTGAGGATAACTACGTGATAAAGACAAAATAAAAGGGCATTCTGTGGATAGCTGTTACACTGGCAATAGCACAAAAAGTTGAGGACATTTTCTTCCAGTATTCAAAACCTATCAACTGATTTACAAATGAATTACTTCACTGATCAATGAGAGAAGTTCTAACATGGATGTGTTGTCAGGATTTCACTTTTATTTTTCTGAACATAAACAAATATATCAACCAGTAATCATATCAGGATTATGCTTGTTTGTCAATGATGGGAGTAGAACTGATTCTTAATTAAATATTTATATATAACCTGACTTTGAGACACTATTTTTGATAAAAGAGTTATTAAATAGTGGATTCCAAAAGAAGTAGCTCAATCTGAAGTTACAAGTGTAGAGATTTTTCGATACATAAAATTACATATTTTACTGTTACTTGTATATTGTTTCACATGTCTCGTACATTAGGAAACCTTATAATAAGCTAGTATAAGTATGTAAGCACACATTTTTTCCCAGGGACCCAAATTTTAAACATTTATCAGCTCAAATAGCACATCTTAATATCAGATAATATGATGTTATGGTGAGTTTTGGCTTTTATCCCAGTGAAATGGGAGCTATGGCAAAGTTTGGGATAAAAGAATGGTAAAAGCTAATAGATTGAAAGAAATCTACTATTATTTGGAGAATAGACTGACGATTATCACTTAGCATCATTAACCCATGATTTTTTGATAAGAACATAAGACTCCAGTAAAAAAGCACATCTCTTAGACACTACTTGTGCCTGTGCAATTTAATTCTGGCTAATAGGTGTGGGTCAAAGTAATCAACACACCATCCAGATTATAACCTTAAAACAGGAAAAGTATATTATGTTTCTGTTTTATAGATAATACAACTGAGACTGGTGAGTTTAAGTAACCTGTCAAATGTCATACAATTAATAAAGAATAAACATGCTTTTAAGAGGATGGCTTCTCTGTAGAACCACTGCTTAAAGCCACTATATTCTAGTTTCCTGTAGTTTATAGAGATTGTTTTTACACCATATGTGTGAGCCAGTGGTTTATAATTATTTGAGGCTTTAAATTTCTAGCATAGGTTTTAGGTAGTTAATATAATTTTATAGAAAGGCAAATGGCTGGGGTTATCTGAGGACTGGAGACTACAAAATAAAAGGGCATTCTGTGGATAGCTGTTACACTGGCAATAGCACAAAAAGTTGAGGACATTTTCTTCCAGTATTCAAAACCTATCAACTGATTTACAAATGAATTACTTCACTGATCAATGAGAGAAGTTCTAACATGGATGTGTTGTCAGGATTTCACTTTTATTTTTCTGAACATAAACAAATATATCAACCAGTAATCATATCAGGATTATGCTTGTTTGTCAATGATGGGAGTAGAACTGATTCTTAATTAAATATTTATATATAACCTGACTTTGAGACACTATTTTTGATAAAAGAGTTATTAAATAGTGGATTCCAAAAGAAGTAGCTCAATCTGAAGTTACAAGTGTAGAGATTTTTCGATACATAAAATTACATATTTTACTGTTACTTGTATATTGTTTCACATGTCTCGTACATTAGGAAACCTTATAATAAGCTAGTATAAGTATGTAAGCACACATTTTTTCCCAGGGACCCAAATTTTAAACATTTATCAGCTCAAATAGCACATCTTAATATCAGATAATATGATGTTATGGTGAGTTTTGGCTTTTATCCCAGTGAAATGGGAGCTATGGCAAAGTTTGGGATAAAAGAATGGTAAAAGCTAATAGATTGAAAGAAATCTACTATTATTTGGAGAATAGACTGACGATTATCACTTAGCATCATTAACCCATGATTTTTTGATAAGAACATAAGACTCCAGTAAAAAAGCACATCTCTTAGACACTACTTGTGCCTGTGCAATTTAATTCTGGCTAATAGGTGTGGGTCAAAGTAATCAACACACCATCCAGATTATAACCTTAAAACAGGAAAAGTATATTATGTTTCTGTTTTATAGATAATACAACTGAGACTGGTGAGTTTAAGTAACCTGTCAAATGTCATACAATTAATAAAGAATAAACATGCTTTTAAGAGGATGGCTTCTCTGTAGAACCACTGCTTAAAGCCACTATATTCTAGTTTCCTGTAGTTTATAGAGATTGTTTTTACACCATATGTGTGAGCCAGTGGTTTATAATTATTTGAGGCTTTAAATTTCTAGCATAGGTTTTAGGTAGTTAATATAATTTTATAGAAAGGCAAATGGCTGGGGTAAACCAACAATGAATGATTTGTTCTGAGGACTGGAGACTGCTGCAAGGTATGCAGAATTCGATCTTATAAAGTACCTTTGTATGTTTCTGGGTATGTATTTGTCCACATACATATTTATGTGTAGGTACACATGCATGTGTGTGTATCTTATGGATCAGTGATAAACTTGAAATTCAAATATATATATCTATATAGATAGATACATATATATATATATATATATATATATATATATATATATATCGATATATATATATGCTCAGTCGCTCAACCGTGGCCAACTCTTTGTGATCCCATGGAGTGTAATCCACCTGGCTCCTCTGTCCATGGACTTTTCTGGGCAAGAATATTGGAGTGAGTTGCCATTTCCTTCTCCTACATACATATATGTGTGTGTGTTGATTTCTATACATACACACACGTACAATTAAATGAGTACTTTTAAGTTAGCCTACGTTTAAGTGATTTAAAAAATCCCAGAAAGCATAGTTGTTTTCCTTCAAAACACAAACAAATTCAAGAAAAGATTCCGATTTCTAAAATGATACATAAGGGTCTCTGTATTCCAAGTTCCTTGCATTTGCTTTCTGTAGCCTCAGCATAGTCATTTCCAACAGTTTAGAAGCATGAAATATTTCAAGAAAATTTTTCCAAAACCTGTCAATAACTTAATTTGTAGATAACGTGAAACAAGGAGAGCAGAAAACCCTGACAACATTTCTGCAAGTACACTGTACTGTTATAAAATGCCAAAGTCTAAACCTTAAAGAACTGTTAGGAGGAAGTTTCAAAATTATTACGGCTATCTTACTTTAATTTATTTTAATATGCGTTTCTCTGTTGCCACAAATGATTTGAGTGGGTAGGTTTTACTTGAGGAGCCTGTTTTAGGTCAGAACAGCAATGAAGAATAGGTTAGGTCAAAGAGAAAATTATCAATGGTGGTCCAATACAATTAATAAAGAATAAACATGCTTTTAAGAGGATGGCTTCTCTGTAGAACCACTGCTTAAAGCCACTATATTCTAGTTTCCTGTAGTTTATAGAGATTGTTTTTACACCATATGTGTGAGCCAGTGGTTTATAATTATTTGAGGCTTTAAATTTCTAGCATAGGTTTTAGGTAGTTAATATAATTTTATAGAAAGGCAAATGGCTGGGGTAAACCAACAATGAATGATTTGTTCTGAGGACTGGAGACTGCTGCAAGGTATGCAGAATTCGATCTTATAAAGTACCTTTGTATGTTTCTGGGTATGTATTTGTCCACATACATATTTATGTGTAGGTACACATGCATGTGTGTGTATCTTATGGATCAGTGATAAACTTGAAATTCAAATATATATATCTATATAGATAGATACATATATATATATATATATATCGATATATATATATATATATATAGATATATATATATGCTCAGTCGCTCAACCGTGGCCAACTCTTTGTGATCCCATGGAGTGTAATCCACCTGGCTCCTCTGTCCATGGACTTTTCTGGGCAAGAATATTGGAGTGAGTTGCCATTTCCTTCTCCTACATACATATATGTGTGTGTGTTGATTTCTATACATACACACACGTACAATTAAATGAGTACTTTTAAGTTAGCCTACGTTTAAGTGATTTAAAAACTCCCAGAAAGCATAGTTGTTTTCCTTCAAAACACAAACAAATTCGAAGAAAAGATTCCGATTTCTAAAATGATACATAAGGGTCTCTGTATTCCAAGTTCCTTGCATTTGCTTTCTGTAGCCTCAGCATAGTCATTTCCAACAGTTTAGAAGCATGAAATATTTCAAGAAAATTTTTCCAAAACCTGTCAATAACTTAATTTGTAGATAACGTGAAACAAGGAGAGCAGAAAACCCTGACAACATTTCTGCAAGTACACTGTACTGTTATAAAATGCCAAAGTCTAAACCTTAAAGAACTGTTAGGAGGAAGTTTCAAAATTATTACGGCTATCTTACTTTAATTTATTTTAATATGCGTTTCTCTGTTGCCACAAATGATTTGAGTGGGTAGGTTTTACTTGAGGAGCCTGTTTTAGGTCAGAACAGCAATGAAGAATAGGTTAGGTCAAAGAGAAAATTATCAAAGGCACCCTCTTTTGTAAAACTTCAAATTGGATGGAGAAGTTTGAGGGAAGAAGAGTTCAATATTTCTTTGGAGCACTGAAATTGTTTTCATTAAATCACTGAAAAAGTAGAGCACAGACCCTGTGAAATACAGTGATGGTAAAATATGTGAATTCCTAAGGAAGGTGGAAAGCAATTTTTGCAACACAGGGCTGTTACAGTGCAGAATTCAAATTAGTTGCCTTAGGGGTCAGATCCCACTAAAATCCTGGACTGTTCCCATTTTAGTCATGAGAAATTGAGCAAATTGCTTAAAAAAGCAAATTTAATTACCTAAGTATCATTTAGGTAATTTTAATAATTGAAACAAATTGCAAGTGAAATATTTAACACATAGTAGAAGAACCCCCCCATAATGAAAAGTGGTATCTAAACTGAGCTTTTTTTTGAACACTTTTATTGGTCTTTCATTTATTTATTTTCATCCATCTTTGTTCTTTGGCCTGTATGGGCCTCCCATTGCAGTGGCCTCTCCTGCAGTAGAGCACTGGCTCTGGGTGCATGCGCTCCAGAGCGCTGGCTCGTAATTAGACATACTGGTCCAGCCACTCCATGGCATGTGGGATCTTCTCATGATGGGGATTCAGCCAGCACCCCTTGCACTGCAAGGCAGACTCTTTAGCCACTGGACCACCAGGGAAGTCCTTAAACTGAAAATTTTTGAGTGGTAGAATTAAAGTGTTCTTTTTAAGCTTACTAAGAAATAAAGCAATTCTTCAAGAAATAGTAATATCTGAGGATCTCAAAACACCTACTGTCACAAGGCACACTTTATTTCAGGATGCTGTTTAGTTTCAAATTCAGAACTCCCTAAAAATTCAAAAGCCAACAGCCTTAGTAACCACTGTGGCTGAATCATAAAAGTGTACTTTCTAGACATTTCTTACTAAATGGTCTGAATAAATATAAATGGCTATGAGACTCTAAGTTTAGCTCTATATGCAAGTGAAGATGAAATAGAAATTTATATTATTAGTAAATTTTGAACTCTACTCACGTTTCTGTATGTCTTCTGGGTACTGAATTCAAACTCAGAAAAGCAGTAATATCTCATGTCAGGAGCGTTTCTCTGTTGCCACAAATGATTTGAGTGGGTAGGTTTTACTTGAGGAGCCTGTTTTAGGTCAGAACAGCAATGAAGAATAGGTTAGGTCAAAGAGAAAATTATCAAAGGCACCCTCTTTTGTAAAACTTCAAATTGGATGGAGAAGTTTGAGGGAAGAAGAGTTCAATATTTCTTTGGAGCACTGAAATTGTTTTCATTAAATCACTGAAAAAGTAGAGCACAGACCCTGTGAAATACAGTGATGGTAAAATATGTGAATTCCTAAGGAAGGTGGAAAGCAATTTTTGCAACACAGGGCTGTTACAGTGCAGAATTCAAATTAGTTGCCTTAGGGGTCAGATCCCACTAAAATCCTGGACTGTTCCCATTTTAGTCATGAGAAATTGAGCAAATTGCTTAAAAAAGCAAATTTAATTACCTAAGTATCATTTAGGTAATTTTAATAATTGAAACAAATTGCAAGTGAAATATTTAACACATAGTAGAAGAACCCCCCCATAATGAAAAGTGGTATCTAAACTGAGCTTTTTTTTGAACACTTTTATTGGTCTTTCATTTATTTATTTTCATCCATCTTTGTTCTTTGGCCTGTATGGGCCTCCCATTGCAGTGGCCTCTCCTGCAGTAGAGCACTGGCTCTGGGTGCATGCGCTCCAGAGCGCTGGCTCGTAATTAGACATACTGGTCCAGCCACTCCATGGCATGTGGGATCTTCTCATGATGGGGATTCAGCCAGCACCCCTTGCACTGCAAGGCAGACTCTTTAGCCACTGGACCACCAGGGAAGTCCTTAAACTGAAAATTTTTGAGTGGTAGAATTAAAGTGTTCTTTTTAAGCTTACTAAGAAATAAAGCAATTCTTCAAGAAATAGTAATATCTGAGGATCTCAAAACACCTACTGTCACAAGGCACACTTTATTTCAGGATGCTGTTTAGTTTCAAATTCAGAACTCCCTAAAAATTCAAAAGCCAACAGCCTTAGTAACCACTGTGGCTGAATCATAAAAGTGTACTTTCTAGACATTTCTTACTAAATGGTCTGAATAAATATAAATGGCTATGAGACTCTAAGTTTAGCTCTATATGCAAGTGAAGATGAAATAGAAATTTATATTATTAGTAAATTTTGAACTCTACTCACGTTTCTGTATGTCTTCTGGGTACTGAATTCAAACTCAGAAAAGCAGTAATATTCATCAAGCATTGCGTTTGTCCAGAGCAATGTTTCCGGTTTTTTCAGAGCATCAGGGTTTTGAATGGAGTAACTCAGGGGGCTCAGAAATAAGGATAAGGTAAATATTTGGGGATATTATCTTTACAGGCAAATTCAATTTAACTCAGCATATTTCTTTTCATGATTTCACACATACCATTTGTCTGTGGCTTTTTGCTTTAGAAAGTTATCATAAAATAGTATAACTTATTTGTCTTTTATTAGCAACATGTAATTGCTAATTATAAATTTTATGTAAATATGCAGGTGTGTGTACACATATAGACCTACATATGTAAATTGGGAAGAATTTTTAAGAAAAAGAAAGAATAAATAAAAACCAATAAGAATCCATTCTAATGCAAGGAAAATAAAATTAACAGCAACTTAAATAAACAATAGATTTGTTTATCTGGACAAGAAAAAAAATGTAGAAAATGCAATGATGGCATAGTGAATTCTTAGGATCCAAATCCTTTCCTTTACCTACTCGGCTAAGGTAGAGTAGGCCTTATGGCCTACTTACCTTATTTTATGGCCTGAAGCTGGCCACTCACTTGCAGGGATAAGAACTCTAGCCCAGGCAAAAGGAAGTGAGAAAGGTGAATGGGCATGGGGCAGGGAGCGAATTTCAGAGTTCAAGGGAGTGTTCCAGCTGACACCACCTACCTCTAAAGTGGGATCTTGGAGCCCCATTAAGCAACTTCTGCTTATGGCTCATCTTTTACTACTGGGTCCTTGGCTATACCAGTTGCAAATGTAGAGGCAGGCTCATGTTTCAGCATTTTATGTTACAATAAATGAACCTGGGATGTGAATGATTTTGGAGACCTGGGATGTGAATGATTTTGGATAACTAATCATCACACCTGCCACAGTAAATTAATAAATTTAGATATTTACAAATTATGGCTTATTCCTTGAGAACTGAAATAAATTGTTTTATATTAATACAGCCAATATGACTACAATTCAGATACCGAATAATGACATGAAATTAAATGAAAGGAAGCCAACAATTACATTTCCTTGCATTTAGAGAAATTCTCTCATTTTCAAAGGACAAACATTTAATATTTGTCAAGAACGCATCAGATTGCGTTTGTCCAGAGCAATGTTTCCGGTTTTTTCAGAGCATCAGGGTTTTGAATGGAGTAACTCAGGGGGCTCAGAAATAAGGATAAGGTAAATATTTGGGGATATTATCTTTACAGGCAAATTCAATTTAACTCAGCATATTTCTTTTCATGATTTCACACATACCATTTGTCTGTGGCTTTTTGCTTTAGAAAGTTATCATAAAATAGTATAACTTATTTGTCTTTTATTAGCAACATGTAATTGCTAATTATAAATTTTATGTAAATATGCAGGTGTGTGTACACATATAGACCTACATATGTAAATTGGGAAGAATTTTTAAGAAAAAGAAAGAATAAATAAAAACCAATAAGAATCCATTCTAATGCAAGGAAAATAAAATTAACAGCAACTTAAATAAACAATAGATTTGTTTATCTGGACAAGAAAAAAAATGTAGAAAATGCAATGATGGCATAGTGAATTCTTAGGATCCAAATCCTTTCCTTTACCTACTCGGCTAAGGTAGAGTAGGCCTTATGGCCTACTTACCTTATTTTATGGCCTGAAGCTGGCCACTCACTTGCAGGGATAAGAACTCTAGCCCAGGCAAAAGGAAGTGAGAAAGGTGAATGGGCATGGGGCAGGGAGCGAATTTCAGAGTTCAAGGGAGTGTTCCAGCTGACACCACCTACCTCTAAAGTGGGATCTTGGAGCCCCATTAAGCAACTTCTGCTTATGGCTCATCTTTTACTACTGGGTCCTTGGCTATACCAGTTGCAAATGTAGAGGCAGGCTCATGTTTCAGCATTTTATGTTACAATAAATGAACCTGGGATGTGAATGATTTTGGAGACCTGGGATGTGAATGATTTTGGATAACTAATCATCACACCTGCCACAGTAAATTAATAAATTTAGATATTTACAAATTATGGCTTATTCCTTGAGAACTGAAATAAATTGTTTTATATTAATACAGCCAATATGACTACAATTCAGATACCGAATAATGACATGAAATTAAATGAAAGGAAGCCAACAATTACATTTCCTTGCATTTAGAGAAATTCTCTCATTTTCAAGGACATTTGTGACAAACATTTAATATTTGTCAAGTAAAATGATCATAATATACTTTTAGAAAATTAAGAAGAAAATATTTTCCTTGATTATTTAAGTCATTCTATAAGCTAAAGAAAGTTCTTCACTCTTGTCATTGAAGAGCATTAAAGAATTCCCTAGTTTCTTTGTTTTAATTAAAACTATAAATATTTAATAGTGTAGAAAATATTAAATGATGATGCATTTCTTCCAATATTTTTCAGAGCTCAAAAGTCTTACCTGTGGAGCTTGTCAACAACAAATAATTTCAAAACCCCTCTCACAGTCACTCAGAATGATTACTAAGGTTTGAGTTGTTTTTGAGACACTCTGGGTCGCAAATAGCAAACCCCCTGCTAGTATTTACTAGTTTTGGCATTATGTTCAAACACTATGAATTGAGGAAACAGACAGTATTTTATATTTTCTTATCTGCTCTTTGCTTTACTAAATAAATTGAATATATTATGGGAAATGTAGTAGGGAAAAGTTTATGCAACATGTCTAGCTGTTTAGAATAAAAAAAAATAACTTTGATAACCTCTATTAGATTTGATTAAAAAAAAAAAGCCTCTAAACTGCTGTGCAGGTCAGGGGAGAGGTTTTTTCTTCTGAGAGAGCACAAGGAGGGGGAACAAAATGAAAATAAAACATTTTAAGAAGCACTAAAATCTTATGCCTTAAAGTGGATGCTAGGTCCTCTCCATTACAATGTAAGATTTTAAATACTTGGTGTGACTGGAACTCTTGGGAAAATTGGTTGATGGCGTTTTCTATGTAATCATTAAGTGGAAGGAAGAGGAAAATTACTAATGGCAGCAGAAGCCAAAGATAAAGGCAAGCTTCAGCTCACATTTATTAATAGATAGCATATAGTTGAAAAAAACTGATTTTCCTTTAGTAGTGAATGAACTGCATGATCTTGATGTGAAGATAACACAGCTTTTAAAAGCAAGAAAAATAGGTTCTGTTTGTTTAAAGAGCTGTTTCACTAATTTTTAAACAAGTTAAATAGGATGAGTTATAGTACATTTTATACCCCAGACTTTCATAGTTCCAGGATCAGATCTAAAATTTAGAATTATGATAGGAAATTTATGCTGGAAAGCAAAGAAATTCATTCTCTTAGTTAAATTAAAATTAGTGTGGTAGATTGAATAATGGCTCCTCTAAAATGTCCATGTCCTAATTCTTGGAACCTGAGAATGTATTACCTTATAGTATTGTACAGATGTGATTAAATTAAGGGTGCTCTGATGATGTGATTACCCTAGATTGTCCAAGCAGGTACAACACAATTACATGGGTTCTCATAAGAGGGTGGTTAGAAAGTCAGGAACAGAGCTTCCCTGGTGGTCTAGTAGGTAAAGAGTCCGCCTTGCAGTGCAAGGGGCACCAGTTTGATCCCTGGCCCGGGAAGATCCCATGTGCAGGGGAACAGCTGGACCAGTGTTTCCAATTAGGAGCCAGCACTATGGAGTGCATGCACCCAGAGCCAGTGCTCTGCAACAGAAGAGGCCACAGTGATGGAAGACCCACACAGGCCAAAGAATAAAGATGGATGAAAAGAAAAAGACCAAAAAAAAAAAAAAAAAAAAGGAAGTCAGGGTCCAAGTCAGACAAAAAGATGTGAAGATGGAAATAAAGATAAAGCTTGGAGAGAAGATGGTAGAGAAAGGGACCACAAGTCAAGTAATGCCAGGGTTTCTACATGGTGGAAAAGGCAAAGTGATAGATTCTCTTTGAACCTCCAGAAAGAGTGCAGTCCTCTAGGTATCTTCATTTTCAGATTTCTGTCCTCCAGAAGCATAAGATAATAAATTTGTGTTGTCCTAAGCCACCAAACTTGTAATTTATTACAGCAGCATAAGAGACATACTCATTACTGTATGTGGTACATCTTAAAATACAAAATGTATTTGTTTTACTTTCAAGGTGAGGTGCGACTGAATTGTGAGGGTTTTTTGTTTTTGTTTTTGTTTTTTGTTTTTTTTTAAATTTTGGTCTCTCTTTTGTTTATTTATTTATTTATTTCCATCCATCTTTATCCTTTGACATGTGTGGGTCTCCCAGTGTAGTGGCCTCTCTTGTTGCAGACCACTGGCTCTGCGCACATGTGCTCCAGAGCGCTGGCTTGTAATTGGACACACCGGTCCAGCTGCTCCATGGCACATGGAATCTTCCTGGACCAGGGATTGAACTAGTGCCCCTTGTACTGCAAAGCGGACTCTTTACCCACTGGACCATCAGGGAAGCCCTGTGGAGTGTTTAAATAAAGGGTTTTCTTACTACTCTAACGTATTTCCACCCCTCCAACACGTAGACCTTATTTTTAAGATGTGTCATGTCATTAGCATTTCTTTTCTGGAAAAACTGATTATTTTCCTAACTTCTATTTTCTGTTTTCCTTAGAACTACCTCAGGTACTTCATCATCACTGCTACTGGGAATGGGTCTGTACGAAGGATTATTTCATATTTTTATGGACAAGTTAAGTACAAGTTTATTGTATTCTAAAGGTCAGTGCACAATTATTGGGGTTACTAATTGACTTTAATTTTTTATGTGACTTTCAGAAACTTTTAGTATATGTTCAGTCTGTATGCGCTATAAAAATGATTTAACAATTGGCAGTATTTCAGAAGTCTTAAAGAAAACACTGCCAGGATAAAAAGCACTGGTGAACTGTGAAATGTCTCATCAAGCCTAGCTTTCACCTCACTGTGAGGAGGAGTTTCTAGATTACAGGAAAACTCTGTGATAGAAATAAATAGAAAGCACAGGAACACTGTGCTTGGCTATAACTTTGGGGGGACAGAAAGGTGCTTTGGTGATTTTACATCTGCCATTTGTCTGTCTTTAAATAAATTGAAAATGTAACAGAGGAACTATGCCACTATAATTTTACGTACTACACTGTATTATTTATTGCTATAACACAGAAGTAGCAAAATTATATTACTTCAAAATTTATTCTATAAAATTATTTCAGTTTCTGCTAGCCTCTACACATAATCTTTATTATTTCTAGTCAATATCTTTTGTTTATTGTTTATAGACTTCAGTAGGAGTTCTATCCAATAATTTTTTATTCAGGACAATGAATAGCAACACTGAGTGGCAATTCACACAGTCCCGCGGACCCCTGGGACTACCCCACTACTGTTCTGAACTCGTGTGCTTCCCTCTGACAGGGACTACAAAAAAAAAAAGTCTATAGAAGGTCACATTTCAGGATCCAGAAAACATGCGAAGGGTTCAGGTGACTAAGAAACTATTCATATTCCCTATATGTCTATTTTTTCCTTTGTGTTATATTTGATGTTTACTTTCATTTGCTATTTCCAATTGAGGTGGAATTTGATTTCATATAGGCAACATTGCAATATTATAGCTGCATATCTGATCAACGTATTTCCACCCTCCAACACGTAGACCTTATTTTTAAGATGTGTCATGTCATTAGCATTTCCTTTCTGGAAAAACTGATTATTTTCCTAACTTCTATTTTCTGTTTTCCTTAGAACTACCTCAGGTACTTCATCATCACTGCTACTGGGAATGGGTCTGTACGAAGGATTATTTCATATTTTTATGGACAAGTTAAGTACAAGTTTATTGTATTCTAAAGGTCAGTGCACAATTATTGGGGTTACTAATTGACTTTAATTTTTTATGTGACTTTCAGAAACTTTTAGTATATGTTCAGTCTGTATGCGCTATAAAAATGATTTAACAATTGGCAGTATTTCAGAAGTCTTAAAGAAAACACTGCCAGGATAAAAAGCACTGGTGAACTGTGAAATGTCTCATCAAGCCTAGCTTTCACCTCACTGTGAGGAGGAGTTTCTAGATTACAGGAAAACTCTGTGATAGAAATAAATAGAAAGCACAGGAACACTGTGCTTGGCTATAACTTTGGGGGGACAGAAAGGTGCTTTGGTGATTTTACATCTGCCATTGTCTGTCTTTAAATAAATTGAAAATGTAACAGAGGAACTATGCCACTATAATTTTACGTACTACACTGTATTATTTATTGCTATAACACAGAAGTAGCAAAATTATATTACTTCAAAATTTATTCTATAAAATTATTTCAGTTTCTGCTAGCCTCTACACATAATCTTTATTATTTCTAGTCAATATCTTTTGTTTATTGTTTATAGACTTCAGTAGGAGTTCTATCCAATAATTTTTTATTCAGGACAATGAATAGCAACACTGAGTGGCAATTCACACAGTCCCGCGGACCCCTGGGACTACCCCACTACTGTTCTGAACTCGTGTGCTTCCCTCTGACAGGGACTACAAAAAAAAAAAGTCTATAGAAGGTCACATTTCAGGATCCAGAAAACATGCGAAGGGTTCAGGTGACTAAGAAACTATTCATATTCCCTATATGTCTATTTTTTCCTTTGTGTTATATTTGATGTTTACTTTCATTTGCTATTTCCAATTGAGGTGGAATTTGATTTCATATAGGCAACATTGCAATATTATAGCTGCATATCTGATCAATACATCAGGTATTTATCTCACTATTGTATATTGACTATTCATATATTTTATGTATATATAAATGTGCGTGTATGTACATACATATATACATTATATACATATGTGTGTCAACATAATGTGCTTCAAGATAACTAAGTTCTAAGGTCATATGTTCATATAAGCAAACTCAGATTTACAAATATGTTAGCTTCATTAATGAACTACAAATCCATGAAACTATATTATATAATAACCCATAAATGATATACCCTAATAATTTCAGTTATAAAATTAAATTACATAAGTACTCAAAGTATTTTTCTGCTACTCTCTCAGAAATTTAGAGATTATAAAAATCAAATATTCTCATTTGCAAGGGCCAGAATCATGTTACCAAACCACTACAAGTCAATAAACTCAGTAGCAATAAACTCTCCCTTTTTTGATGGAAAGCAACCATAATGCTTGAATTTTCCTTTTAGTGGGGAAATAAACTGAATTGTTGATGTTTAGTCACTAAGTCATGTCTAACTATATTTTTACCCCATGGACTGTACCTGCTAAGCTCCTCTGTCCATGGGATTTCCCAGGCAAAAATACTGGAGTGGGTTGCCATTTCCTTTTCGAGGACATTTTCCTGATCCAAGGATCAAATCCATGTCCCCTACATTGTCAGGTGAATTCTCTGCCACTGACCAACAAGAGAAGCTCAATTTAGGTACATGTTTTCTTACTCTTTATTATTTCTAGTCAATATCTTTTGTTTATTGTTTATAGACTTCAGTAGGAGTTCTATCCAATAATTTTTATTCAGGACAATGAATAGCAACACTGAGTGGCAATTCACACAGTCCCGCTGGACCCTGGGACTACCCACTACTGTTCTGAACTCGTGTGCTTCCCTCTGACAGGGACTACAAAAAAAAAAAGTCTATAGAAGGTCACATTTCAGGATCCAGAAAACATGCGAAGGGTTCAGGTGACTAAGAAACTATTCATATTCCCTATATGTCTATTTTTTCCTTTGTGTTATATTTGATGTTTACTTTCATTTGCTATTTCCAATTGAGGTGGAATTTGATTTCATATAGGCAACATTGCAATATTATAGCTGCATATCTGATCAATACATCAGGTATTTATCTCACTATTGTATATTGACTATTCATATATTTTATGTATATATAAATGTGCGTGTGTATGTACATACATATATACATTATATACATATGTGTGTCAACATAATGTGCTTCAAGATAACTAAGTTCTAAGGTCATATGTTCATATAAGCAAACTCAGATTTACAAATATGTTAGCTTCATTAATGAACTACAAATCCATGAAACTATATTATATAATAACCCATAAATGATATACCCTAATAATTTCAGTTATAAAATTAAATTACATAAGTACTCAAAGTATTTTTCTGCTACTCTCTCAGAAATTTAGAGATTATAAAAATCAAATATTCTCATTTGCAAGGGCCAGAATCATGTTACCAAACCACTACAAGTCAATAAACTCAGTAGCAATAAACTCTCCCTTTTTTGATGGAAAGCAACCATAATGCTTGAATTTTCCTTTTAGTGGGGAAATAAACTGAATTGTTGATGTTTAGTCACTAAGTCATGTCTAACTATATTTTTACCCCATGGACTGTACCTGCTAAGCTCCTCTGTCCATGGGATTTCCCAGGCAAGAATACTGGAGTGGGTTGCCATTTCCTTTTCGAGGACATTTTCCTGATCCAAGGATCAAATCCATGTCCCCTACATTGTCAGGTGAATTCTCTGCCACTGACCAACAAGAGAAGCTCAATTTAGGTACATGTTTTCTTACTCAGTATTATGGTATAAACCAAGATAAAGGGGGTAATAGAGTTTATATAACAATTAAACAAATAAAACTATGTATGTCTGGTCATAAAAGAGAAAATAAATTGCTAATGAAAATGTTCAAGAATGAAAGAAATGGAACTTTTTTATTTTCATTTTTTAAATTTGAAAATCATTTTATTTACAAACTACATTCAACAATAGCCCTGTGAGATAGATGTTATTACCTGACTTCATGAAAATGTTAAGTGTGTTTTCTTAGTTTGCTGGACCAGTAATTGGTGAAGTACAGATTTTATGTACTGGTCTTCAGTGCAGTGTTCGTTTGGCCTTATACTGTAATGGAAACTAAGTTCTACTTTCACTTGGACTTTCCTCCATATTAGCAACAAAAAATTCCCCAGGAATTATCCCTTATTTTAAGACTAAAGTTAACTAGAATAGGCTTTCTGAAAAGTTAGGGGTCTAAATGTTTAGATACCATCCTTTTTCTTTTCATAGTTGTTGTTGTCACGTCCAAAGAAACTTTTACTTCACTTGGAGTGAATTTACTCCAAGTGTATGAGTGTCTATAACAAAATCAAACAAAACTGAACACAGCATTTCTTGTTATAATGGTTTGCTGAGACCCAATTACATGATCTGAACAGGTGTGCTTAACCAAACTCTATAGTAACTTAGATTATCATTAAAATGTCATTGGAAAATTCTCTATTCTGTCGTGATTTTTTTGCTTGGATCCAGGAAAATAAAGGCCTGAAATACATCTGCTACATACAGATATGTAATTGCAGTGAAAAATTACCTGAAATGCAACAGGTGGATATAGGAATATAAAGGTTTCTGTTGGTAAATGTAAAGTAAGTCTGAGGGACTTTTGATATTTGCTGCAGAATATCTTCATACCAATTTCTTTGCCACATGTACTCAAGCTAGCCTTTGCTTCTCAGCTTGTCTTACAGTTGTCTGGGGCCAGATAACAAGGTTCTGGTCAGGGGTATGTAGATGGAAATGATATGCACCACTTCCAGGCTTGGCATGCAAAGCTATCCTAAATCTTATCCTCCCTCTTTTCTCCTATATGACAGTTGATTATTGATGTTGAGGGAGATCTTGGAAAATAATGTTGAAGAAACCAGAGCCCTTTTAGCTTTAGGCTCATAAGGACAAATGAGGTAGAATACTCTTTCCCTTTCTACTTACTAAGAATAGAATGTATGTGAGCTAGAAATACATTTTGAGTATGCAAAACCACCAAGAGTTGAAAGTGTTTCTTTTATAATAGCTAGCATACCTTAATTGCACATGCATCAAATTGGAATTACTTGACTTTATTCTTTAAATAATTAATTGGATTCTAAAACATCACATTCCTATTTTTCTCCCTCATCTTCACCTACTACTTCCTGGTTGAATGAAAAAGCCTACTATACTTTCTCAATTCAACTATTGAAGTGTCACAGTGTTCAATCCTTGAACAAAAATTCCCTAAGTGAGCTTATGTAAAGTTTTAAGTACCATTTATATGATTCTGACTCCTGATTCTGTCCAGTCTTAATCTTTCTACTAAACTCCAGATTCATATACAACCTTTCATTAATCTTATCACTTGAATTTGATAAGATTATTTTCAGGCTTCTCAAAAGAATATATTCCAAATAAAATTAAATATAAGGAGAAAACATGTCTGTCACTCTCCCATCACTTCTCATATACCCACACCGATCTATCACCCTTGTTTCAGGAAATAACATCACAAGTCACTCACTAATTCATGAGAAAACCTCAGGAGCTCTTCTTGATTTATGCTGTTCCCTCAAATCATGTATGAACTCTTAGAAACTTGAGTTGCCTCATTCTTTAAAATTCATCCTGCAAATAAAACACACATAAACACCATATATATCAGATAAATATGTGAGACAGTAGCAACATTCTAAAAACTCTCTTTGGGATCTTTCCTATTCAGTATCCTCCTGAAAAATTAGTTAGTCCTATTTTGACTTTATTACCTTTTGCCTGTATTCATTATTTTACTGTATCTTGAACTTTATTGAGGTTCATGTTAAATGCACTAGACTGAATATATTTATACAATTTGATTAGATTTGACATATAAATACAATGTGAAATCATCACCTCAACTGAGATAACAAAGACTTGAATAAACCAGTTTTTCCTGTTTTTGAACTCCAAATGAATAGAATCATGCAGTACAAATACTTCTATAGGTCATCTGATTTCTTTAAATCATTGCTGTATCTGTTAGTGTTACCCTCCTTGTTGTATCTAAGTGTAGCTGTTTTTTTTTAATTAAAAAATTAAATTGCTGTGTAATACTCCACTGTGTGAATAAATGGTTAAAGTGCCTCAAGAAACATTTAAGACCTGAGGGTAGAAATAAGCTACAGAAAGAGTATCAAGGAGCAGAAGTGAGAGGATTAGCACTTGGAAATGTCTTCCTGAGTATATGTAGTTAAACAGTTAATATGAATGTAACCATTACAGCCCAAATGACTCTTGTCACTTAGGTGTATTTCTGAAAAGTTCCCACTCTGATTTTGATATTTTTGTTGTATTAATACCATCTTAAAAGCTCCAATTTGGACAAGTTTCCTAGTAAAACATTAATCACTGAGAATAATTCATTTTAGGATTTAGAAAATTGTGACCACTTATTTTGAACTTTAGCTTGTGCTTCTTAAAAAAAATTAATCTATTAATATGAGAAAAAATAATTTCATACTTTTCCTCTTTTACTCATTTAATTTTACTATATAATTTTGTTGTTGTTGTTCAATCACTAAGTTTGCATCTGACTCTTTGTGACTCCTCTGATCTGCAGCACATCAGGTTTCCCTGTCCTTCATAATCACAGGAAGTTTGCTCAAACTCATGTCTATTGAGTTGGTGATGTTATCCAACCATCTCCATATATAATTATGTTGTTGTATCACAGAAACTTATTTCCTTGATATTAATTTAAATGTTTGGTTATTTATCCTCCACAAATTCAGCATGCTAAATCTATGTCAAGACATTCCATATGTTATATGAGAGGCCACGTTCCTCTTAAAGCACTGAATAATCTCCTAAAGAGATTTTTTTCTTCTATAAGCATGAATGTGCCTCATTGCAAATGTTTTTATTCTAGGTAATGTTTTATCCCAAGTGTCTGGAGGATAAAGTCTTACCTTTTAAAGAAAATAAATTGCTAGATCATTAACATCACTTAACTGGTGAGAACAACAGAAATCTAATTATACCCATCTATAGTGATACTTTACTTTGGCACCATAAATAACATTAATCACCTAATTTTATCATAAATATCACTAAGTACCCCCTTTAATACTAATATCTTGCAATCATTTTTTCCATTCCCAAATATATGTTCTTTAGTGGTGATCTAGATTCTGTTCCAGTTTAATTTGGTGACCTCAACACCTGATGAGAATACTAAAAATCTAATCTTAGTGTTAGTTTCTCAGTTGTGTCTGACTGACTCTTTGTGACCCTATGGAGTGTGGCTCACCAGGCTCCTCTGTCCATGGAATTCTCTAGGCCAGAATACTGGAGTGGGTTGACATCCCTTCTCCAGGTGATCTCCCTGACCCAGGTATCGAACCTCAGTCTCCTGCATTGCAGGCACATTTTTTACTTGAGCCACCACATAAAAATCCCATCAAGCTAATTTTATTAACATTCAGTTTCTTTCACTGATGCAGTTTCCACTGAGGACTTACCACGCATGATTATGTCTCATAACAGAGCATTGGCCTCAGAGCTATTGTGAGGGCAGACACAGGAACCCTGTGGACATCTAAGTGAGAAAACTCAATCATAATAGTTTGACTACTTCATACACTTATTGAACTTGTTTAGAATTACAGAATCTCCATTATTCTCTCAGATGAAGAAATACCGGGACCGGGCTTCCCTGGTGGTCCAGTGGGTAAGGATACCACCTTGCAGTGCAAGGGGCGCCAGTTCGAGCCCTGGCCTGGGAAGATCCCACGTGCCGCAGAGCGACTGGACCAATGTGCCCAATTACCGAGCTGGAGCTCTGGAGCGCATGCGCCAGGGCTAGTGCTCTGCGACAACAGAGGCCACCGCGATGGGAGGCCCACACGGGCCAAAGAACAAAGATGGATGAAAATAGATAAATGAAAAACCAATAGAAGTGACCCGCCTGCTCCCCTCCCTCACTACCCCACCCCCCACCAATAATAAATAAATAAATAAATCTTAAAAAAAAAAAAAGAAATACGGGGATCATGCTTAACTTCTTTACTACTTTTTATCTTATACTCTTCCTATAACAGATGGCTACTGACCAAATGACAGGAGAAACATAAATCCTAACTTGTTAACATTAGGACGATTTCCAGATAATGTCTCGGTGGTTAATAACTGGTAGTCTACACTAGCTGTGGATTGAAACTCCATGGGAAGCTTTTAAATGATATCATATCTTTTGCTGGAGCAAATATTTGAATAATTAAGTTTGGGGTAGGGATTCTATTCAGTACTGATAGTTATTGAGGCTGGAGTCAATGATGCAAACCATTGCAAAATGGGTAAATTCCATTAGAGATAAGCATTTCTCTTCAATATGCTATCAAGACTAAATATATCCTACTTTTCTTTCTTGTTTTTTTCCTCTCCAATAACAAATCTCCTAGAATCATTCAGGTTCTCACACTTTGCTCTTCACAATGTGTGGTTCTGTTCCTTTGTCCTGAGCTACTACAGTACCCTCCACCCCAAAGCCTCCTGCTGATTACTCTCAAATTCCTCATCAATGAGCAGTTAACTACCCTCCATCCTCAACTCCTTCTTTGAATGCACCTTGCTTTAAATGAACTATGGCTGCTAGTGTGGACACCCCTTGGTCCACTGTCACACTTAATTTCCTCTGCAGTGAGTTTCTGGATCATCACAAAGTTTGTGGAATATCATGACGGTGGATGAGCCTTTCTGTGTGTCAATGGATAGTAGTTTTGACAGAAGTGCTTCATGTAGGAAACGCAAGCCTTTGTGCAGAGTGAATGAGTGTTACAGTAAGAAAAAAGCACTGCACCATCCTGATGAAAGTGATCCCATGCAATCAATCCACCACTAGGTAACTAGTTCTTGACCCCAGGAATGGTGCCATATTTGGAACTCAGTGCTGGTCTCGGCTGCTGGCAGATCAGTCGCTTAGCAATGACTGATGCCAGGCTGGCCTTTGTGTGTGAAGCTCCATGTCACTGAGCACATGCATTTCCTCTGTCTCTGTCACCATGGCCACTTTGTTCATAAGCCCATTGGACAATCACAGGACTGGGGAAAGTGGCTGGAAAGAGATAAGAAGTAGCTACTCCAAACACATTGGCAAGGATACAGCTGTCTGATTATTTGTACCCATTCAAAAATCGAGGAGCCTAATCAAATGGGTAGAGAATCTAAAAAAAATGGAACAGGATGTTTCTTTTCCCCTATTATTTTCTTGGGAGTGTATGTGAATTCCTGAGTCCTCTGAATGTTGGCGGCTGACAGAGGCCTCTGTTCTCTTAGCTAGAAGAAGAGAGATGGATAAGCTTATATTTGAATGAGAAATCAGAAAATCTATATACTGATTTAGATGGTTTTAAGGGAAATGATTTTCAACGATTTAAAAATGACCCTAGGGCTGGTGGTCCTAAACACCGCCTTGCAGAGCAAGGGGCACTGGTTAGATCCCTGGCCTGGGAAGATCCCACGTGCCAGGGAGTGGCTAGACCGATGTGTCAAACTACCAAACCGGAGCTCTGGAGTTCATGCGCCCAGAGCCAGTGCTCTGCAGTGACAGAGGCCTCCGATGGGAGGCCCACACAGGCCAAAGAAGAAAGATGGATAAAAATAAATAAAGGAAAGACCAATAGAAGTGGACAAAAAAAAAAAAAATCTAATGAGTGATATGGAAAACATCAATATGTATAATTAAAAAAAAATGACCCCGAGTTTGAGAAATTGGGCATTGTTCAAATTAACAATATATACACTTTGACAATTATGAAACTGAAAATGCAAACCACAGAATGGGAGAAAATATCTGAAATGTTAAATCTCACAAAGGACCTGCTTCTAGAATAACGAAAATCTTCTTAGAGCTCAACAGGAAGAAAAAAAAAACTCATTTGACAGTAGGTAAAATATTAAATATTTAATAGATATTTGACTATATGTATTTGACTATAAAACTATATGGGTGTGTGTGTGTGTGTATACACATATATTTGCCCAAATTGCAGCTGATAAAATGTCTACCATCATTAGATATCAGAGACATGAAAATTAGAAGCACAATGAGATACCATTATACACCCATGAGCATGGAGGAAAGTGAAGAATCTGACAGTACAAAATGTGGATAAGGATTTGGGGCAAAGGGAAATTTCATACCCTGTCAAATACAATATAAAAAGGATATAAAATTTTAGAAGTTTATTTAGCAGCACCTTAAAATCTTAAACTTACACCTAACGTATAGCACAGCCATTCACTTATTTACCAAAGATTATAAAGTCATGTTAATGCAAAGATGGGTATACAGCTTCTATAATCACAATAGTTCAAAGCTGGTAATAAATTAAATATCCACTAATGGACAACTTAGTTGCAATTTATTTTATTTCAATAAAATTGATTTTAAAAATGCCCTAGAACATATTCTAGTTTGTTCTGAATTAAAGTGAAGTGATAATCAAGCTTAATTCATATCCCAGTGTACATTGTTTGTTTTTCTTCTGTTTTTTTTTAATATTTTATAATGCCAAAGGCATAAGCATAACAGTCTCTTTGACTATATTCAGACCACATACATGCTAAAATAGGCAAAAACTTATCTAAATATCAGTTGGGTCGATGTTTGCATAATTCAGAACATGGACTCAGTTTAATCATATCCCAACATATGAGTATGCAAGAATCTCTAAGA
The DNA here is from genome assembly GCA_022376925.1 of Tragulus kanchil. NCBI lineage: Eukaryota > Metazoa > Chordata > Mammalia > Artiodactyla > Tragulidae > Tragulus > Tragulus kanchil. Next base: position 35,731,395 of record JAIOJX010000004.1, read on the forward strand.
ACTCAATTCATATGTGAGATAATATCCATCCCCAAGCTACAGAGAGCTGAAATGACTGAAATGTCAATTTACCTATGTCTATATAACTTGTTTTTATGCACAGTGAGATTCCTATTAAGTCCTTTTTCTAGAAGAAGTTAGATTTTGGTACAACAATTTCCTGCTGCTTTTTTCATATGGCTCACTTTCCTTTACCATTATGTTTGAAACTGCATCATTACTGTTGCAAAACATGAACTTATGATATGCGATGATGCTTTGAGGTAGAAGCACTGCAAATGAGGGTTGAAAGTCGTAATACTTCCTTATCCTTGTCTTCTGTTTGGGGACTGAATATATTCTTTCTATTTTTCCCTCCATTTATATGTGGCTATAAAAGACCTTTGTGCTTTGGGCTTGGATCTTTATTTTTTTACATTATAATTGGAAATACTATATTTTCATTTCTATTTCATTTCTAAGCCTGCTCTCTGCTGTAAAAATTCAGGGTTAAATGTTAGGTTGTATACAGAATTTTTTCACAGACAATAGAATGAAATAATATCAGTATTTTATATGACAAATAGTCAGAGATTTCTTCATAGCTTTTTTGAAAGGCAGGTGAATTTCCATAAAGGGAGAAGCAACAGAGAAAATTACAATAAAGGCCATATCTGAAAATAAAATTAATACGTATAATAAATCACTTTCAGTACTCCAGCACCAAACAATGTTTTGAACAAAACAGGAAGGAATATTACCAGCATGCTCCAGTGTATAATAACTTTGATATTTTTCCTCCATATACAGCACTGAAATCCTACTAGTATTTGAAGTTATACTCTATATATTCTCATTGTAACAGATAGTGTGGTATGAGATTTTAAAAAGTTAAATAAGCAAGATTTTATCTTTGCATTGACAAAGCAAAAAAATACTAAAGTTACTAGCTATTTGATTGGTATGAAAACAGCTTTCATAACAAAATTGATTTATTTTTAAATTTGCATGTATGAAATTAGTAAAGTACAGCTTTCATAAAGTACTGCTTTTAGAATAGCTAACATATATTAAGTGCTTACCATAGAAACATACTTTCAATGAGTAATTAGTGCTACTTGGAATTCTAATAACAATAAAGATTAAATCTGTTTTTTATAAACTGAAGGAATCAAACTTGAACATATGTGAAGGACATGTAGACCAGATTGTTATCAATTATTATAATCCAAATCAATTTTGAATCAAGTAATTCCACACTGCTATTATTACATCATTTATAGATGTTGAAATTCAAGTTTAAAAATATTAATTAATTTGGACAAGATTACATAGTTTGTAAATGGCAGACTAGAATGGAAATTTTATTGCAAAACATGAACTTATGATATGCGATGATGCTTTGAGGTAGAAGCACTGCAAATGAGGGTTGAAAGTCGTAATACTTCCTTATCCTTGTCTTCTGTTTGGGGACTGAATATATTCTTTCTATTTTTCCCTCCATTTATATGTGGCTATAAAAGACCTTTGTGCTTTGGGCTTGGATCTTTATTTTTTTACATTATAATTGGAAATACTATATTTTCATTTCTATTTCATTTCTAAGCCTGCTCTCTGCTGTAAAAATTCAGGGTTAAATGTTAGGTTGTATACAGAATTTTTTCACAGACAATAGAATGAAATAATATCAGTATTTTATATGACAAATAGTCAGAGATTTCTTCATAGCTTTTTTGAAAGGCAGGTGAATTTCCATAAAGGGAGAAGCAACAGAGAAAATTACAATAAAGGCCATATCTGAAAATAAAATTAATACGTATAATAAATCACTTTCAGTACTCCAGCACCAAACAATGTTTTGAACAAAACAGGAAGGAATATTACCAGCATGCTCCAGTGTATAATAACTTTGATATTTTTCCTCCATATACAGCACTGAAATCCTACTAGTATTTGAAGTTATACTCTATATATTCTCATTGTAACAGATAGTGTGGTATGAGATTTTAAAAAGTTAAATAAGCAAGATTTTATCTTTGCATTGACAAAGCAAAAAAATACTAAAGTTACTAGCTATTTGATTGGTATGAAAACAGCTTTCATAACAAAATTGATTTATTTTTAAATTTGCATGTATGAAATTAGTAAAGTACAGCTTTCATAAAGTACTGCTTTTAGAATAGCTAACATATATTAAGTGCTTACCATAGAAACATACTTTCAATGAGTAATTAGTGCTACTTGGAATTCTAATAACAATAAAGATTAAATCTGTTTTTTATAAACTGAAGGAATCAAACTTGAACATATATGAAGGACATGTAGACCAGATTGTTATCAATTATTATAATCCAAATCAATTTTGAATCAAGTAATTCCACACTGCTATTATTACATCATTTATAGATGTTGAAATTCAAGTTTAAAAATATTAATTAATTTGGACAAGATTACAGAGTTTGTAAATGGCAGACTAGAATGGAAATTTTGGTCTATCTGACCTCAGGACTTAGGACTTCGGTTGCAAATTTTATATCCAAAGCTAAATTTGTTCCTGGAAATTACATCTATGTTCACAAAGGAATGAATTTTGTTCTTTAGTCTTAACAGTGTGTGTTTCACCTTCCAGGTCATGGCCTACCTTTGTTATTTAAACAACATAACAATTAATAACGATATACACCTATTGTTTACTTGAATCTGTGCTAAACATTTTAAAGACATTGTTTTATTTGGTACTAACAGCTACCTTACTTTTTTCTTTTTTTTTTTTTTCTTTTAAGATAACCAAGATTTACAGAGGCAAAAGTCTCAGAGCAATGCTACATCAAGGGAACTATTAGAGCTGGGACGCAAATCTAATTCATGTTATGCAAAATTCAAATAAGCTTTTGACAACTAAGGCCTCATTGCCTCAGACAGTGACACCCTGGAAAGGTTTTTCCCCTTTCTCAGTTGCTCCGGTAAGACTCACTTTTCTTATTTCTATAACAACAGTATATCCAAATACATGTCTGAAATTCTGTTAACAAGAGGCCATACAACATAGCTCTAAAGAGTGCTGGTCAGGACAAGAACTTAAAGACCTTTAAACACTTGATGTTGGAGTGAATGAAATACTGGTTGATGATATTACTTCTAATTTTCTTTTAATAATAACTATTATTTACAAAGTACTTGTAATTCTCCAGGCTCTGTGGTGAGAGACTGTTCTTCACTATTTAATACTATCCTATAAAATACTTTAAAAGGCAGATACAATGATCATTCTCATTTTTTAGAGGCGGAAACTCAGACTTTGGATTCATTAAATAGTTTTTCCAGTGTCTCACAGCTTTCATATAATGGGAGTATATTTAACCTGGATCCTTTGACTCTTCATTTTTCTTCCAAAGTTCCCAACCACCCCTCTCCCTGCAACCATGAGGTCATTTTCTAAGTTTGTGAGTCTCTTTCTGTTTTGTATATAAGTTCATTATTACATCATTTATAGATGTTGAAATTCAAGTTTAAAAATATTAATTAATTTGGACAAGATTACAGAGTTTGTAAATGGCAGACTAGAATGGAAATTTTGGTCTATCTGACCTCAGGACTTAGGACTTCGGTTGCAAATTTTATATCCAAAGCTAAATTTGTTCCTGGAAATTACATCTATGTTCACAAAGGAATGAATTTTGTTCTTTAGTCTTAACAGTGTGTGTTTCACCTTCCAGGTCATGGCCTACCTTTGTTATTTAAACAACATAACAATTAATAACGATATACACCTATTGTTTACTTGAATCTGTGCTAAACATTTTAAAGACATTGTTTTATTTGGTACTAACAGCTACCTTACTTTTTTCTTTTTTTTTTTTTTTCTTTTAAGATAACCAAGATTTACAGAGGCAAAAGTCTCAGAGCAATGCTACATCAAGGGAACTATTAGAGCTGGGACGCAAATCTAATTCATGTTATGCAAAATTCAAATAAGCTTTTGACAACTAAGGCCTCATTGCCTCAGACAGTGACACCCTGGAAAGGTTTTTCCCCTTTCTCAGTTGCTCCGGTAAGACTCACTTTTCTTATTTCTATAACAACAGTATATCCAAATACATGTCTGAAATTCTGTTAACAAGAGGCCATACAACATAGCTCTAAAGAGTGCTGGTCAGGACAAGAACTTAAAGACCTTTAAACACTTGATGTTGGAGTGAATGAAATACTGGTTGATGATATTACTTCTAATTTTCTTTTAATAATAACTATTATTTACAAAGTACTTGTAATTCTCCAGGCTCTGTGGTGAGAGACTGTTCTTCACTATTTAATACTATCCTATAAAATACTTTAAAAGGCAGATACAATGATCATTCTCATTTTTTAGAGGCGGAAACTCAGACTTTGGATTCATTAAATAGTTTTTCCAGTGTCTCACAGCTTTCATATAATGGGGAGTATATTTAACCTGGATCCTTTGACTCTTCATTTTTTTTCTTCCAAAGTTCCCAACCACCCCCTCTCCCCTGCAACCATGAGGTCATTTTCTAAGTTTGTGAGTCTCTTTCTGTTTTGTATATAAGTTCATTTGTATCAATTCTTTTTAGACTCCAAATAAAAAAGGGTGTCATATGATATTTCTCCTTCTCTCTCTGATTTACTTCACTCAATATGACACTCTCTAGGTCCATCCATATTGCTGCAAAAGATCTTATTTCATTCTTTTTAATGCCCAAGTAATATTCCATTACATATATACCACATTTTCTTTATCCACTCCTCTATCGAAGAACATTTAGGTTGTTTCCATGTATTGGCTATTGTAAACAGTGCTACAGTGAACACAGTGGAGCATGTATCTCTTCAGGTCATGTTTTTCTCTAGATATATGCCTAGAAGTGGGATTGTAGGGTCATATGGTAGCTCTATGTTTAGTTTTTTAAGGAACTTCCTCACAGTTCTCCATAGTGGCTATACCAATTTACATTCCCACCAACTGTGCAAGAGGGTTACGTTCTCTCCACACCCTCTTCAGCATTTGTTGTTTGTGGAATTTTTGATGATAGCCATTCTGACTAGTGTGAGGTGGTTTCTCATTATAGTTTTAACTTGCATTTCTCTAATAACTAGTGATTTTGCACATCTTTTCATGTGCCTGTTGGCCATATGCATGTCCTCTTTAGAGAAATGTCTATTCAAGTCTTCTGCCCACTTTTTGAGTGGGTTGTTTGTTTTGATGCTATTGAGTGTCATAAGCTGTTTGTAAATTTTGGAGACATCCCTTATCAGTCACATCATTTGGAAATATTTTCTCCCAGTCTGTGGGTTGTCTTTCTGCTTCACTGACTGTTTCCTTTGCTGTGCAAGAGATTTTGAGTTTAAAAAGGTCCCATTTATTAATTTTTGTTTTTATTTCCATTATTCTGAGAGAAGGATTAAAAAAGATCTTGCTGTGATTTACATCAGAGTGTGTTCTGCCTATGTTTTCCTCTAAGCTTTTATTGCATCTGGTCTGATATTTAGATCTCTAATCCATCTTGAGCTTATTTTTCTGTATGGAGTTAAGGAATGATCTAATTACATCCTTTTACATGTGGCTGTCCAGTTTTCCCAGCACCATTTGTTGGAGAGATTGTCTCTCTATCATTGTGTAGTCTCGCCTCCTTTGTCATAGATTAATTGACTATAGGTATACAGGCTTCTTTCTGGGCTTTCAATCCTGTTCCATTGATCTATATTTTTATCTTTGTGCCAGTACCACACTGTCTTGATGATGGTGTGCTCTACAGTATAATCTGAAGTCTGACTCTTCATTTTTAATGACTACAAACTACACATGCTCAATGCTCTCATTTATATGTTATGTTCTAGAAAAGTTTGGATTTATAGTCTGAAATAGTTCTATCTGCTTTTAGATTCTATACTTAAAGTTTTAGCAATCAGTATTCAGGCAGTGTAGGTAATGAGACAAAAGAGCTCTCCTTGAGCATTTGGGATGATACTGAGAAGCCCATTTTACTTATGAGAAGAGTTGGAATGCTTCCAGCATTTATCATCTTTTCCTGACCTCTAGAAAAGGAGTGGCTAATTCAATTAAACTATACTTTTTACCTTTGTCCAATTTGCTTTCTATAATTTAGAACTAGTCCATTTTAATAGTAAGACAGGCCACATTTAAATCTATTTTCAAATAGTATTCTCCTGTTAGGCTAATTGCAACTGTTTTATTCAATGAAAAAAATTAAGTACCCAATTTTTAGTTTTTGGAGGTTGAAAATATAATGTATATAGATAATGTTATTAATAATACAAATAATTAATATAGATATGGCTAAATGAAAATTATTAAGGACACACCCATGTATTTACAAGGATCAGATGATTCAATGTTGTTGCCATTTCCATGTTTTTCTCCAATATCACAAATAGATTTCAGAAAATGAATTCATAATATATATAAGGTAGCTGTTGTTATTCAGTCTCCAAGTTGTGTCTGACTCTTTGCAACCCTACTGACTGCAGCATGCCAGGCTTCCTGTCCTTCACTATCTCCAGGAGTTTATTCAAATTCACGTCCATTGAGTCAGTGGTGCTATCTAACAGACATTAAAAAAGAAATACATAAAAATATCTTCTTTTTTTAAGGAGACTTAATAATGATCTTATCTTATTTAAATGAAAGTTACATGTCTAAAAACACAACCAATATGAAGCAGATTTAACTCCACTGATATAATAGGTCACCTATAGACATTTACTTTTGTGTGTGAAAACTAAAGACAAGCTAATTCATTCAAAGGTGCATATTTGGAAAAGACCCAAGTGAGATGCCTACAGATTAAACATTTGGCAAAATTCCTCAAATAAGTGGAAAAGGTCATTTTGAAAATTTGGTTTGGGGTATTTTAGCAGTTGCACTATAAACTGTTATGTTCTAGAAAAGTTTGGATTTATAGTCTGAAATAGTTCTATCTGCTTTTAGATTCTATACTTAAAGTTTTAGCAATCAGTATTCAGGCAGTGTAGGTAATGAGACAAAAGAGCTCTCCTTGAGCATTTGGGATGATACTGAGAAGCCCATTTTACTTATGAGAAGAGTTGGAATGCTTCCAGCATTTATCATCTTTTCCTGACCTCTAGAAAAGGAGTGGCTAATTCAATTAAACTATACTTTTTACCTTTGTCCAATTTGCTTTCTATAATTTAGAACTAGTCCATTTTAATAGTAAGACAGGCCACATTTAAATCTATTTTCAAATAGTATTCTCCTGTTAGGCTAATTGCAACTGTTTTATTCAATGAAAAAAATTAAGTACCCAATTTTTAGTTTTTGGAGGTTGAAAATATAATGTATATAGATAATGTTATTAATAATACAAATAATTAATATAGATATGGCTAAATGAAAATTATTAAGGACACACCCATGTATTTACAAGGATCAGATGATTCAATGTTGTTGCCATTTCCATGTTTTTCTCCAATATCACAAATAGATTTCAGAAAATGAATTCATAATATATATAAGGTAGCTGTTGTTATTCAGTCTCCAAGTTGTGTCTGACTCTTTGCAACCCTACTGACTGCAGCATGCCAGGCTTCCTGTCCTTCACTATCTCCAGGAGTTTATTCAAATTCACGTCCATTGAGTCAGTGGTGCTATCTAACAGACATTAAAAAAGAAATACATAAAAATATCTTCTTTTTTTAAGGAGACTTAATAATGATCTTATCTTATTTAAATGAAAGTTACATGTCTAAAAACACAACCAATATGAAGCAGATTTAACTCCACTGATATAATAGGTCACCTATAGACATTTACTTTTGTGTGTGAAAACTAAAGACAAGCTAATTCATTCAAAGGTGCATATTTGGAAAAGACCCAAGTGAGATGCCTACAGATTAAACATTTGGCAAAATTCCTCAAATAAGTGGAAAAGGTCATTTTGAAAATTTGGTTTGGGGTATTTTAGCAGTTGCACTATAAACTGTAACTGCAATTTAAACAACTTCTCATGTTATTCTAGAAAGATCTTAATCTGCTTAACCTGCCACCCCTCAGAGCTTGCCAGTAAGACACAGCTATAATTTTATGAGCTGCTGGAAAAATTTCCCAAGTTATTGATGCCACTACCACTGTTACATATAACTGCATCGAAAGTTAAATATGATCCATGGGTTTGTGGAAAAAAAAAAAAAAAAAAACCTTAATAATTAAATGAATGAATCTTCATTCCAAGTATACTTATGAAAGAAAAAGCAAATAAACATAGCTGATCACTAAAATGTTCATTTTTTTGGACTAATATTCTATGCTTGCTTTTGAGAAAATGTGAAGGCAGCACATATCTTCAGGATCAATTTTATCTATGGTAATATAAGTAAGTTAGTACTTTAATATGAATTACAACTTTTGGAAAAATAAAAGTTATTATGTATTTCTTTTTCATAGGAAATACAAAAACATTCTTTTGGAAAGAATACAGTCTCATTCAAAAGCGTGGAGCTAAAAGAAACATTAACAATGCATGCCAATTTTTAATCCATCCCATAAATCACAGTTCAAATATGTCGAAAAATCATATAATTCAGACACTTTAAAACAGACATGGGATTAATCAGTGGAATAGGAAAAATTAAAAGTAATAGGCCTCTATGCCTTTACTTGGTAGTTCGGCTAATTTCTAATTTTTAACTATCTTAATAAGTTGTACTAGTATGGTCTTTCTCTTCATTTTATTTGAGAATGAAAATTTTAAGAAAAAGAAATACATAAAATATCTTCTTTTTAAGGAGACTTAATAATGATCTTATCTTATTTAAATGAAAGTTACATGTCTAAAACACAACCAATATGAAGCAGATTTAACTCCACTGATATAATAGGTCACCTATAGACATTTACTTTTGTGTGTGAAAACTAAAGACAAGCTAATTCATTCAAAGGTGCATATTTGGAAAAGACCCAAGTGAGATGCCTACAGATTAAACATTTGGCAAAATTCCTCAAATAAGTGGAAAAGGTCATTTTGAAAATTTGGTTTGGGGTATTTTAGCAGTTGCACTATAAACTGTAACTGCAATTTAAACAACTTCTCATGTTATTCTAGAAAGATCTTAATCTGCTTAACCTGCCATCCTCAGAGCTTGCCAGTAAGACACAGCTATAATTTTATGAGCTGCTGGAAAAATTTCCCAAGTTATTGATGCCACTACCACTGTTACATATAACTGCCTCGAAAGTTAAATATGATCCATGGGTTTGTGGAAAAAAAAAAAAAAAAAACCTTAATAATTAAATGAATGAATCTTCATTCCAAGTATACTTATGAAAGAAAAAGCAAATAAACATAGCTGATCACTAAAATGTTCATTTTTTTGGACTAATATTCTATGCTTGCTTTTGAGAAAATGTGAAGGCAGCACATATCTTCAGGATCAATTTTATCTATGGTAATATAAGTAAGTTAGTACTTTAATATGAATTACAACTTTTGGAAAAATAAAAGTTATTATGTATTTCTTTTTCATAGGAAATACAAAAACATTCTTTTGGAAAGAATACAGTCTCATTCAAAAGCATGGAGCTAAAAGAAACATTAACAATGCATGCCAATTTTTAATCCATCCCATAAATCACAGTTCAAATATGTCGAAAAATCATATAATTCAGACACTTTAAAACAGACATGGGATTAATCAGTGGAATAGGAAAAATTAAAAGTAATAGGCCTCTATGCCTTTACTTGGTAGTTCGGCTAATTTCTAATTTTTAACTATCTTAATAAGTTGTACTAGTATGGTCTCTTTACTCCTTTCGATTTTATTTGAGAATGAAAAAATCATTTTTTTCAGAAGAAAAATATTGTGGCCACATTTTCCACGTTGGCTTTCACATGAATTTAAAGTATGTACCAACTGTATTATAATGCATATTTAGTCTAGAATACTGAGCTAAAACTGACTGAAAAAAAATAACAATAAGTCAGTAATTTTTTTTCTATCATATAGAAGTAAATCTTAACAAAACAGCTCAATATATAATAGATATGTTTTGAGCAAAGTATTGACATCCAATATAAAGCTGTCATACTCAATATTGAATTCACATTTCTAAGTGGATGTTACATATAATAAATCTAATGATCAAGGAAATAGCTTTTCCTTTTGATTTAAACTTTCTTATACTTAAACATTAAACAGTGTCATGCATATTTTCTTATGTTTTTATTTATCCTTATAACGTTTTCCTTAGATTAGTGTAGACTAATGAGTGACATTTTAGAAAAGACACTGAAAATCTCTACTACATTGTTATATACCTTCAGCTGTTATTTAGTGAGAGTATTTAAAAACATTAACACGTTATGCTACAAAAATGCCAAAATGGACATGTTTCACAATAATAATGACTTTTAATTTAACATGATTTTCTGCATTACAATTTTCATTATTTATTTTCAAACTAAAATAAAAATCCCTAACATTTGCATTAAACTTCGGTGTTTTCACAAAAATTACTTTATTTACATTATTATAACACTTTCACTAGTGATTTTTTCACTAGTAATTCTTATCTTGGTTTAACATATGAGGAAATTGAGGCTCAAATTTTTTCATTCAAGTATGAGTGCAAATGAACTGGAGTGCCAGTCCTGATCATCCAACTTCAATTCCTTGATCTTTTTAATTACTCCACTGAAGGGTGGCAGAATATGTAACTCCAGAAGAAGTCAGTTTGGCATGAAGATCATTGTGATTTAAAGGCACTTGAAAAGCATAAATGCAAGAAAGGCATTTTGACCCCTCTCCTAGTTTTCTTCTTGAAAGAAGGAGATAAACTCCCATGTGAAAGATGTCCTCCCTATACCAGAAGGGAAGAAGCCTTATCACCAGAGACATGGAATCCAGGCTGAGGGAATTCTGTACAAACAGACATTAAAATGACCTTTTTCTTCCTTTTGTCTCTACATACCACCTTCTCAGTGGCCAAGAATTCTCCTGCAATGTAGGAAACACTGTTCAATTCCTGGGTTGGGAAGTTCCCCTGGAGGAGGAAATGACAACCCACTCCAATATTCCTGCCTGGAAATCGCATGGACAGAGGAGCTTGGCAGGCTACAACCCTATGGGATTATAAGAACTGGTCATGACTTAGTGATGAAACAACAAACTACATATATTTTGTGGTTGCTTCTTTTTTATTCAACTTCATGAATAGTCCTTGTGTGTGTGTGTGTGTGTGTCTGTGTCTGTGTCTGCGTGTATATGTGTGTTGTGTCTGACTCTTTATGACCCCATGGACTGTAGTCCACCAGGCTCCTCTGTCGATGGATTTTCCAGGTAAGAATACTAGGATGAGTAGTCATTCCCTTCTCTAGGGGATCTTCCTGACCAAGGAATTGAATCCTGATCTACTGCACTGCAGGTGGATTCTTTAAACACCTGAGCTACCAGGGAAGTCCCAGGACAGCACTTGGATTTTGCTAACTCTTTGAGGACAATACAGTTATATACCTTCAGCTGTTATTTAGTGAGAGTATTTAAAAACATTAACACGTTATGCTACAAAATGCCAAAATGGACATGTTTCACAATAATAATGACTTTTAATTTAACATGATTTTCTGCATTACAATTTTCATTATTTATTTTCAAACTAAAATAAAAATCCCTAACATTTGCATTAAACTTCGGTGTTTTCACAAAAATTACTTTATTTACATTATTATAACACTTTCACTAGTGATTTTTTCACTAGTAATTCTTATCTTGGTTTAACATATGAGGAAATTGAGGCTAAAATTTTTTTCATTCAAGTATGAGTGCAAATGAACTGGAGTGCCAGTCCTGATCATCCAACTTCAATTCCTTGATCTTTTTAATTACTCCACTGAAGGGTGGCAGAATATGTAACTCCAGAAGAAGTCAGTTTGGCATGAAGATCATTGTGATTTAAAGGCACTTGAAAAGCATAAATGCAAGAAAGGCATTTTGACCCCTCTCCTAGTTTTCTTCTTGAAAGAAGGAGATAAACTCCCATGTGAAAGATGTCCTCCCTATACCAGAAGGGAAGAAGCCTTATCACCAGAGACATGGAATCCAGGCTGAGGGAATTCTGTACAAACAGACATTAAAATGACCTTTTTCTTCCTTTTGTCTCTACATACCACCTTCTCAGTGGCCAAGAATTCTCCTGCAATGTAGGAAACACTGTTCAATTCCTGGGTTGGGAAGTTCCCCTGGAGGAGGAAATGACAACCCACTCCAATATTCCTGCCTGGAAATCGCATGGACAGAGGAGCTTGGCAGGCTACAACCCTATGGGATTATAAGAACTGGTCATGACTTAGTGATGAAACAACAAACTACATATATTTTGTGGTTGCTTCTTTTTTATTCAACTTCATGAATAGTCCTTGTGTGTGTGTGTGTGTGTGTCTGTGTCTGTGTCTGTGTCTGCGTGTATATGTGTGTTGTGTCTGACTCTTTATGACCCCATGGACTGTAGTCCACCAGGCTCCTCTGTCGATGGATTTTCCAGGTAAGAATACTAGGATGAGTAGTCATTCCCTTCTCTAGGGGATCTTCCTGACCAAGGAATTGAATCCTGATCTACTGCACTGCAGGTGGATTCTTTAAACACCTGAGCTACCAGGGAAGTCCCAGGACAGCACTTGGATTTTGCTAACTCTTTGAGAAACTCCCAGACCAAATGAAACTTACATGAAATAAATTTGTATGCTTTTTTCTTGTTAGTCTTTTCTTAAAGAGTCCCGAATAGCTCAGGAAAGAAGAGAAGTGGAAGGTGTGGGAGAAACGGAAAGATAATACCCAACTGAATGCAGAGTTTCAGAGAACAGCAAGGACACTTTCTTTAATGAACAATGCAAAGAAGTAAAGGAAAACAATAAATTGGAAAAGAGCAGAGATCTCTTCAAGTAGATTGGAGCTATCAAGCGAATATTTCATGCTAGGACAGATTTGATAAAAAATGGAAATGATAGGGACCTAACAGAAGCAGAAGAGATTAAGAAGAGGCAGCAAGAACACATAGAAGAAATTTACAGAAAAAGATCCTAATGACCCAGAAAACCATGATGGCATGGTCACTCATCTAGAGCCAGACAAACTGGTGTGTGAAGTCAAGTGGGCCTTAGGTGTCATTACTATAAACAAAGCTGGTAGAGGTGATGGAATTCCATCTGAGTTACTTAAGATCCAAAAGGGTGATGCTGTTAAACTGCTGCATTTAATGTGTCAGCAAATTTGGAAAACTTAGCAGTGGCCACAGGACTAGAAACAATCAATTTTCCTTCCAATCTTAAAAAAGGGCAATGCCAAAGAATGTTTGAAGTACCACGCAGTTATGCTCATTTCACATGTTGGCAACGTTATGTTCAAAATCCTTCAAGCTAAACTTCGATTGTGTGTGAACCAAGAACTCCAAAGGGCAATGCCAAAGAATGTTTAAAGTACCACACGGTTATGCTCATTTCACATGTTAACAAGGTAATGCTCAAAATCCTTCAACCTAGTCTTTGAATGTATGTGAACCAAGAACTTCCAGATGTACAAGCTGGGTTTCACAGAGGCAGAAGAATTAGAGATAAAATTGCCAACATTAGATGGATCATGGAGAAAGCAAGGGCATTTCAAAAAAATATCTACTTCTGCTTCATTGACTATGACAAAGCCTTTGACTGTGTGGATTGCAACAAACTGCAGAGAATTATTAACGTGATAAGAGTACTCGACCACCTTACAAACTGCCTCCTGAGAAATCTGTATGCAGGATAAGAAGCAACAGTTAGAACTGGACATGGAACAATGGACTGGTTCCAAACATGGAAAAGAGTGTGACAAGGCTGTGTATTGTCACCCTGCCTATTTAACTTCTATGCAGAGTGAATCATGCACAATTCCAGGTTAGATGAATCACAGGTTGGAATCAAGACTCCCAAGAGAAATGTCAACAACCTCAAATGTACAAATGATACTACCCTAATGATACAAAGTGAAGAGGAAGTAAAGAGCCTCTAGACAGTATGCAAGAGGAAAGTGGAAAAAGCTGGCTTGAAACTCAATCCTCAAAAAAACTAGATCATAGCATCTTGTCCAATTACTTCCTGGCAGAAAGAAAAGTAAAAGGTGGAAGCAGTGACAGATTGTATATTCTTGGGCTTCAATATCACTGAAGATGGTTACTGTAGCCATGAAATTAAGACACTTTCTCCTTGGAAAGAAAGCTATGACAAACTTAGACAGTGTATTGAAAAGCAGAGATATCTCTTTTGCCAACAAAGGTCTGTGTAGTCAAACCTACAGTTTTTTCCAGCAGTCATGTACAGATGCAGCATGTGAAAGTTGGACCATAAAGAAGGTTAAGCACCAAAGAATTGATGCTTTGAGCACCAAAGAATTGACCACAATCTCAAATTGTGGTGCTGGAGAAGACTTGAGAGTCCCTTGGACTGCAAGGAGATCATGTCAGTCAATCCTAAAGGATAACAATCCTAAATATTCATTGGAAGGACTGATGCTGATGCTCCAATACTTTGGCCACCAGATGCAAAGAGAAAACTCATGGGAAAAGGCTTCGATGCTGGGAAAGATTAAAGATAAAATAAAAAAGGGGAGGCAGAGGATGAGAACATTAGATTGCATCATCAGACTCAATAAACTTGAATTTGAGTGAACTCTGGGAAATATTAGAGGACAGAGAAGCCTGCCATGTTGTAATCCATGGGGTCACAAAGAGTCTGACATGACTTAGTGACTGAACAACAACAACAGAGAGCCCCAGCTGAGGCTTAAGATGAGTAGAGGAAGGATTCTTTCCTCCCTACCCTACTAAAGACTTTTATTTAAAAGATGCTTACTCAATTGATTATTCTCCCTGATTAGATCTCTTTAGAAGACTAAAACCATAAATAGAGTCTAAATTGAATTAGTTCTGTATATGGAAGAGGAATTTGGATAATTAAAGTTAATAAATTATGACAGGCAAAAATAAACACAAGAATATACAATTTTACTAGTGCCACTAAGGACCATATCAGCTGTTTGACAATAGTCACATATGCATGGTATTTATGAGATGGATAAAATAATGTGCAACATATATGAATCATGCCACTTAAATCCTAAATGTCATAAATGCTATTGTTCCTTAAAGCAAGATACAATTTTAGTTCAGGAAAGCAGGCAAAAAAAAATACCTAACAGAATATAAATAGAGAAAGATACCCAAATATTTTCTTCACACTCAAAGCTCTAAGTTTGTGCCAGGACTTATGTTTAAGGCTGATACTGAGTCCCTCATGCCCTTTGAAAGGATGAGCCAACCCCTTAGAGATGTTACACTTTTGACATTTCATTAGCCCCCGATCTTTCTTTTCTTTCCAGTAGAGCCAGGTGCAAGATACATATTCCCATGATTCATTTCAAAGTTAAGTCAGTGGTGGCACAGGTGCCTTACTCAAATAATTCCTTTGTCAATAACATAAATTCTAATTGTGGTGCTGGAGAAGACTTGAGAGTCCCTTGGACTGCAAGGAGATCATGTCAGTCAATCCTAAAGGATAACAATCCTAAATATTCATTGGAAGGACTGATGCTGATGCTCCAATACTTTGGCCACCAGATGCAAAGAGAAAACTCATGGGAAAAGGCTTCGATGCTGGGAAAGATTAAAGATAAAATAAAAAAGGGGAGGCAGAGGATGAGAACATTAGATTGCATCATCAGACTCAATAAACTTGAATTTGAGTGAACTCTGGGAAATATTAGAGGACAGAGAAGCCTGCCATGTTGTAATCCATGGGGTCACAAAGAGTCTGACATGACTTAGTGACTGAACAACAACAACAGAGAGCCCCAGCTGAGGCTTAAGATGAGTAGAGGAAGGATTCTTTCCTCCCTACCCTACTAAAGACTTTTATTTAAAAGATGCTTACTCAATTGATTATTCTCCCTGATTAGATCTCTTTAGAAGACTAAAACCATAAATAGAGTCTAAATTGAATTAGTTCTGTATATGGAAGAGGAATTTGGATAATTAAAGTTAATAAATTATGACAGGCAAAAATAAACACAAGAATATACAATTTTACTAGTGCCACTAAGGACCATATCAGCTGTTTGACAATAGTCACATATGCATGGTATTTATGAGATGGATAAAATAATGTGCAACATATATGAATCATGCCACTTAAATCCCAAATGTCATAAATGCTATTGTTCCTTAAAGCAAGATACAATTTTAGTTCAGGAAAGCAGGCAAAAAAAAATACCTAACAGAATATAAATAGAGAAAGATACCCAAATATTTTCTTCACACTCAAAGCTCTAAGTTTGTGCCAGGACTTATGTTTAAGGCTGATACTGAGTCCCTCATGCCCTTTGAAAGGATGAGCCAACCCCTTAGAGATGTTACACTTTTGACATTTCATTAGCCCCCGATCTTTCTTTTCTTTCCAGTAGAGCCAGGTGCAAGATACATATTCCCATGATTCATTTCAAAGTTAAGTCAGTGGTGGCACAGGTGCCTTACTCAAATAATTCCTTTGTCAATAACATAAATTCTAATTAGATGTGGTCTAGCCATTTCTTATGGGATATACAAAAGATTGAACCATGTATTTTCTCTCAGAATTAGATGAAAATATAAAGGTTTTGAAGTAACTTGGATAATAAGTTATTTCAAGATAAGTGTTTGACTTCATTTAGTCCCTTTGTGCCATTTATCTTTGACTACCACAGCTCCATTGGAAGCTTACCTAGTAGCACCATGGAATACTCTACAAACTTTTAGATATTCAATGAGATCTTGTGTTGCATTCACTTAGAACTCTAAAGAATGTAAAACTATTTTTTTTTATACTAATTCAGTGAGTGTGCCACACACGGTGCTTAGAGACTAAGAGCCTGCCTGGACCAATTCCAACTTTTAATGCTCCCTGGTAAATGAAAACGAAATGAAGAATGAAAATAAAGTTACAAAAACTTTAATATTTTACATTTGACTAATTAAACATAAACATATAGAACAGAGTGAGTTAAATGTCACTACATTGCATTTGAGATGCTTCTTGCATGAACCTTATGAGATTTACACCGAATGGACTTATGAGTCTCTCAATAAACTAGTCCTTATGTTAAAGTTCTAAAATAATCAACGGTATGGAAAAAACAATAAGTGAAGCTCCTACAAATGAGTATTTTTAAAAGGACACTCATTTAAACTCAGGTAGTACAGTATGAAACTAACACCAGGAACTCTGCAGTGAGAATGACTTACAGAGGTGACGTGGTTCTGCTACTTAGTATCTGCAAGAATTTGTGTTCTCTGTTTCCTCTTTTGTACTATGGAAATATTAACATTCTTCATTTCATAGAGTTAATGTAAGGATTAAATTATTTAATATTCACAAGGTACTTAGTAGAATTTCTTAACATAGATGTTTGTAGTTGGCATTAAATAAAGAAAACAAAACAAAATGTAGCACTGTATGTTGTGTTAGTTCATATAACAAATTCATAAAAGATTCAGTAGCTTCAGCTGATGTGGTTGTGTATCACAAACCCATGTAAGTTTGGAGACTCAACTGAAATATCCTATT
Organism: Tragulus kanchil; assembly: GCA_022376925.1. Classification (NCBI taxonomy): domain Eukaryota; kingdom Metazoa; phylum Chordata; class Mammalia; order Artiodactyla; family Tragulidae; genus Tragulus; species Tragulus kanchil. The sequence continues at coordinate 35,748,986 of JAIOJX010000004.1, forward strand.
TGATGTAGTTAAACACTGACCCAGACTACTTTAATTTTGTGGGTCTCTCATTCTAATTTAGTTCCCAGGCATTTAATGGGCCAACAGATAAACAAAGAGTGCTTCGAGATAAAACATCACTTGGGATGTTTTATGAGAGTATACAATTCTACTCACATTCTACTGGCCATTCCTCAATGACATGGCCCCAACATAGCAGAAAAAAAGGCTACAGTCATTCTGTATACCAAGGACAAAGAAACAGGGTTGATTTGCATCCATTGAACTAAGAACATATATGGAAACTGTGGCACGAAGATTTTACTACCTCAAAAGAGTTTGAAAAAAACAGCAAAATGGCACTTAACATTAATAAAGAATCTCAATTATTGATGGCTTCCACATTCTTTGTTTTTCCCAAAAAATATGTGGAAGTCAGTCATATAAAGGTGGATATGTAAGACTGACAATTATTTACCTTTTAAATCCACTGGAAATTATTGTTAGGCTGATCATGTAAAATGAACTATTTTCAGTGTATATTCGAAGTCTGTTTTTCTTTTGGACAGACTTAGTTCCTTGCCTTTCTCCTCTTGTTTGTTTTATGACCCTAAAAACCAATTTTCTCTAGAGGTCATTTTACCTCTAAATATTTCTTAAATCCATATACTCCATTCCACCTATTTGGCATAACTTGAGATCAAATTATCATTTTTCTTGCCTGAATGATTGCATTGACTTCTGAACTGATCACCTTCTATCCACCTTTGTCTGATTCCAATTTATTTATTGCAGCCATTTGATTTTATCACCTAAATATTTTTACAATCAGCCCATTTCTTTAACTCAGCTTCCCCAAACACTAATTTAATTGACCCACAGGTTTCCTTCAGTGCCATTCTCTTACCTGGTCTCCACCATATAAATCACCCTTCATTCCAAGGACATACAGGAATGCTTCCTGTCCTAGGGCTTTAGCTAATGCTATTCCTTACATTCAAAGGTTCTTCCTCCATACATTGGTTAGATAATTCCTAGCATTCATCAGATCTCAGAGATGGATTCTTCAAAGACTCAGTGACCTCCTAGAATATGTAGTATTTTGTTTACTTTCCCATGAAACCTTCAACTCTTATTCACACAACTTTCTTATAAATGGCGCAATTAGATGTCCAATATCTGTCCTTTACTATAAAATGTTGTCTATAAGACTGTATTGGTCAGAACATTATCTCTAGCACCTTGAAATATACATTACAAAAAGAAGTTCAATCTTTATTGAACAAATATGGTTATTTTAATTCTGCATCACCAAATAATTGCATTTATTTATCAGTTTATGTTTGATGTCTTTCAATGTGCCAAGAACTGTGCTGCATATTATAGTTTCAAATTTGTCTGAACAGTCCTATACTCTTTGAGTTGCTGATAATGCAGTGGAGAAGACAATGAAGTAAATAAAAGATAGTTAAATTTAACAATAAGTATTTGGGTACAAATTTCATGAGGAAACAAATGAACATATATAATTTTTCTTTTTAATGAGAAGATTTTCAAAAAGAGATAATGTTTTGGCATTCTACCCTTTGTCTCTTTGGATCTTGGCATTCACCAAATTGGGGAGGGCAAGTACATCCACAAAACCCTGTGAACTTAAATTCCAAAAGGCACAACTGGTAAAAGAAAAGAGTTTCTTTTCTCTGAGAAAAAGAGAGTTCTATCCTGATGAAGACTTCACTGATTGCAAGTAAGGAAGAAAAACAAACCTAATAAATGAGACAGTGTCTATAGAAGTACAAAGAGGTCTTTCACTCTTCTGGCATAAATATTTCTTAAATCCATATACTCCATTCCACCTATTTGGCATAACTTGAGATCAAATTATCATTTTTCTTGCCTGAATGATTGCATTGACTTCTGAACTGATCACCTTCTATCCACCTTTGTCTGATTCCAATTTATTTATTGCAGCCATTTGATTTTATCACCTAAATATTTTTACAATCAGCCCATTTCTTTAACTCAGCTTCCCCAAACACTAATTTAATTGACCCACAGGTTTCCTTCAGTGCCATTCTCTTACCTGGTCTCCACCATATAAATCACCCTTCATTCCAAGGACATACAGGAATGCTTCCTGTCCTAGGGCTTTAGCTAATGCTATTCCTTACATTCAAAGGTTCTTCCTCCATACATTGGTTAGATAATTCCTAGCATTCATCAGATCTCAGAGATGGATTCTTCAAAGACTCAGTGACCTCCTAGAATATGTAGTATTTTGTTTACTTTCCCATGAAACCTTCAACTCTTATTCACACAACTTTCTTATAAATGGCGCAATTAGATGTCCAATATCTGTCCTTTACTATAAAATGTTGTCTATAAGACTGTATTGGTCAGAACATTATCTCTAGCACCTTGAAATATACATTACAAAAGAAGTTCAATCTTTATTGAACAAATATGGTTATTTTAATTCTGCATCACCAAATAATTGCATTTATTTATCAGTTTATGTTTGATGTCTTTCAATGTGCCAAGAACTGTGCTGCATATTATAGTTTCAAATTTGTCTGAACAGTCCTATACTCTTTGAGTTGCTGATAATGCAGTGGAGAAGACAATGAAGTAAATAAAAGATAGTTAAATTTAACAATAAGTATTTGGGTACAAATTTCATGAGGAAACAAATGAACATATATAATTTTTCTTTTTAATGAGGAGATTTTCAAAAAGAGATAATGTTTTGGCATTCTACCCTTTGTCTCTTTGGATCTTGGCATTCACCAAATTGGGGAGGGCAAGTACATCCACAAAACCCTGTGAACTTAAATTCCAAAAGGCACAACTGGTAAAAGAAAAGAGTTTCTTTTCTCTGAGAAAAAGAGAGTTCTATCCTGATGAAGACTTCACTGATTGCAAGTAAGGAAGAAAAACAAACCTAATAAATGAGACAGTGTCTATAGAAGTACAAAGAGGTACCAATGACAGAATATTCATTCAGGCATGTCATAAATAATTGTAAAAACATTTGACCGCATGATTTTTTTATACATTGAAGTAAGTATCATGCAAATATCATCTCAATCAACTAGGTTTCCATAAAAGTGATAACCAAAAAAATCCTAAATAAAGACAATTCTGAGTTATAATTTATCACATTTGTTTTCTTGAACTGACCTTACTGTTTGTATATATAAATATTTTAATTGGAAAATCTTCCAATGATTTTCTTCATCATTTGATATTCCAAAATTACCATAACTTATTCCTCATTGTAAAATTTCTCACTCACAATCTTATATTCTCAGTTCTACATACTAATAAACAAGATACAAAATGTTATCTGTTATACATTGTTAGAAGAACTGTTGATGATTCCATAGTGTGCATTCCTATTTTATGTATTCATTGTATTAATTGTATGTATTTATTCTACTTACTCTCTCATTTATTTTTTACATAGTACCTCCTATGTACCAGGCATTGGCTTACTATCAATGTGACAGAGAACAATACTGCTTAATGTCTGTGACTCAGATAACTCCTGTTACCAGTGCTGTTCAATCTACCCCCTAATTGAAAATATGAAGAGAAAACATACAATCACCAATGATTTACAGTGAAAAACAAACAAATAAAACAGCATAATGTATGGGAAACAAACATTTAAAACAGAAGAACTTACCAACAAATAACATACTCAATGAAGGAAAGACAAATCATTCAAGTTAATGAAATAAATATCTTTGAAGGGATAATACATCCATTAAAAAATATAAGAAACTCCCCACTATGGATACTATAGGAAATCAGACAAGCTGAAAATACTCTAGCTATAACCTCATAATACATACTCCATAAATATTAAAATCATGCTGGTATTGTATAGCTGAGCTGTCAGAGCAATAAGAAAATTCATAGTATAGATTTTCTCCAACAGAAAGAAGCCAAAACGTCAGAGTTGTGGGCATGTGCTTTGAGAGTGGTGGTATTGGAAATGACTGTACCTGAGAAGGTGGAAGGAGATCTCTAATCCCTTTAAACAAAATGACTGTTTACCTTTAAATTTTTATTTTGATATAATTTCAGAATCACAAAATATTTCCAGGATTGGTACACATAATTCCCAAAAGTTCTTCTTTGAAATTCTCAAAGTGCTGAAATTTACTTACCCATAATTTCTCCTTTTTTCAGCACTTGTCTTTTTCTTCTTCTGCACCAATTTTAGAGGCATAATTTGAGGATTATTTACCAAAATTAATTGAAGGAGTAGTGAACAAATTGTTTAACAAAAATCTAGTGAAACCCAACTAAGAAAAGATGAAGAGAGAATTAGGAAATATCCTAAATTAAAATGTGCATAATGCATATACACAATCCTCAATTTATCTATATCAAACTTCCTCATGGAAAGACATTTCTGAAAGAGGATACTGTCACTTTGAAACAAGTAACCAAAGCTTTAAACACCTGGATATCTGGTAACACAGAGCACTACTCCATCTCAGAACTGTGGGAAGCAATTTTAAGATAATTAATTTTGTGTATGTGTGTGACTGTTAAACAAAATTAATTGTTTCACATTGTGCATATCTACAGAGACATTTCTAATATCTTTGGGGTACAATAAGAGTGAAGCATAATCACCCCTGTAATATTAAGAAAGAAATATGATCTCTACTTAATTATTAACTTAGGAAAGACGATTGAAGGTACACAGTAAGAAATCTCTGCTCAAATTTTACATTGGATTTTATTATCATCAATGCCTTTACTAGTTTAAGATCATTTATCTATCAGCTTATAAGGACTTCCCGCATGGTTGAGTGGTAAAGAATCCCCCTGCCAATGCAGAAGACTTAGGAGACATGGGTTTAATTTTTGGGTTGGAAAGATCCCCTGGAGTAGGAAATGGCAACCCACTCCAGTGTTTTTACCTGGGAAATCCCATGGACAGAAGGAGGGGTGATGGGCTGTAGTCCATGGGGTCGAAAAGAACTGGACATGTCTGACAGACAGCAGGCACACACACATCAGATTATAACATCGCTTGGGACACACCCTGTGTAACAACATGTCTTCTGAAGTTATTCTCTATGTTTATTTGCTTCTTATACAGAATTCAAGCTGACATAATTATAAAAAATGCCTCTCTAAGTATGCAGACTAGTTTAGCAAGAATGTCTGTTTGCTTATCTTCACACATCTGCATATGAATTTATCTTCTGATTTCTTTTATTGTTTACATATTTCCAAAAATGTATTATATTAGAGCTGTTTTCATTCGCTTATCACCCACAAACTAAGTTATCTAACAGATTCTAGCCACCATTTCATGCTACATTATGTTCATGATTTATTTGTCTCCCTCTAGGTGATGATTCTAAAAATAATTGAAAATGTGTTTCTAATACTGTTCTACTTATAAAACAAGTTCAAAACTATATAAAGTAGAAGTTTAGAATTATAGTTCTAAGAGTAAAGCTTCTGTGTTTGGTCTCCTGGAGCTAGGTTTATGCTGGTAATACTAACAGAGGAGTGTAGTTAAGTATTCCATTGATTTCTAAAACTGAGTATAGTTAAAATTACGTGAGTAAATTTCAATAAAACTTGCATTCATTAGAAAAACATTAAAATATTCATTCAATTTATTTTATGTAGAAATACACTATCTGAATTTGAACATCATGCTAGTATTGCAGTCAGATATGTAAACTTCACAAATTTAAATCTGCAATTTTCTGAGACCACATTCTATCTGAAGAACAGACACTGCTTATTATTTATTTATTTTTGGCTATATTAGCACACAAGAACTGTGGATATCCTTAGTGAAACAGAATATCCTAGCTTGACTAAAACATTTTAAATGTTCTATCAGAAGATATGTATGTCAAAACTGTATCTTTAAATTATGAAAGACATTTCATGAAATCTCTTCTATCAGTTCCCTATGGTTGCTAAAACATATTACCACAAATGGCGAGTTAAAACAAGGGGGAAATTTTTTATGTTACCATTCTGAAGTCTAAAGTCAGTATCACTGGGCCATAATCAAGGTGTCAATGCCACACAGAAGCTTTAGAGAAGAATCCCCCCTTACCTCATTGAGCTTCTGGTGGCCTTCTCCTTGCCTGTGGTCCCATCGCTCAGATGTCAGCCTCTGTCGTCACACTGCCCTCTCTCCCATCTTCAAATCTTCCTGTTTCCCTCCTATAAAGAGACAAATGACTGCATTTAAGGTCTTCTAGGTGAATGCAGGATAATCTCCCCATCTGAAGATACTTGCATCACATCTGCAAAATATCTATTTGTCGATTAGAGTACAGGTTTCAAGCATTAGGATATAGCTCTCTGTGGCAAGGGACACTATTCAGCTTACCACATTCTTTTATATGAGCCTTCAGATCTTCAAAGTCCAATTCCTCATACATATATGGCAATTAAACTACTTATTTAACTCAAAGTTTTTCAGTGAATTCTGAGTCATAATGTAACTTCTCAGAATCTAGAGCTGTGTTTGGTCTCCTGGAGCTAGGTTTATGCTGGTAATACTAACAGAGGAGTGTAGTTAAGTATTCCATTGATTTCTAAAACTGAGTATAGTTAAAATTACGTGAGTAAATTTCAATAAAACTTGCATTCATTAGAAAAACATTAAAATATTCATTCAATTTATTTTATGTAGAAATACACTATCTGAATTTGAACATCATGCTAGTATTGCAGTCAGATATGTAAACTTCACAAATTTAAATCTGCAATTTTCTGAGACCACATTCTATCTGAAGAACAGACACTGCTTATTATTTATTTATTTTTGGCTATATTAGCACACAAGAACTGTGGATATCCTTAGTGAAACAGAATATCCTAGCTTGACTAAAACATTTTAAATGTTCTATCAGAAGATATGTATGTCAAAACTGTATCTTTAAATTATGAAAGACATTTCATGAAATCTCTTCTATCAGTTCCCTATGGTTGCTAAAACATATTACCACAAATGGCGAGTTAAAACAAGGGGAATTTGTTATGTTACCATTCTGAAGTCTAAAGTCAGTATCACTGGGCCATAATCAAGGTGTCAATGCCACACAGAAGCTTTAGAGAAGAATCCCCCCTTACCTCATTGAGCTTCTGGTGGCCTTCTCCTTGCCTGTGGTCCCATCGCTCAGATGTCAGCCTCTGTCGTCACACTGCCCTCTCTCCCATCTTCAAATCTTCCTGTTTCCCTCCTATAAAGAGACAAATGACTGCATTTAAGGTCTTCTAGGTGAATGCAGGATAATCTCCCCATCTGAAGATACTTGCATCACATCTGCAAAATATCTATTTGTCGATTAGAGTACAGGTTTCAAGCATTAGGATATAGCTCTCTGTGGCAAGGGACACTATTCAGCTTACCACATTCTTTTATATGAGCCTTCAGATCTTCAAAGTCCAATTCCTCATACATATATGGCAATTAAACTACTTATTTAACTCAAAGTTTTTCAGTGAATTCTGAGTCATAATGTAACTTCTCAGAATCTAGAGCTGTGCTAGGTGATACTCCTCTAAGAGTTTTAAATAAACTTTAATCTCTAGTGCATTCAATGTCTGAGAATGGTTCCTTCTATCATCTCTGAGAACAGTACCATCTTTTCTACTAAACTGGATACCTAACACATATCCCTCTTCTTCCCTGCTCTCCACTCCACCTTTACCCCAAATTCCAATCAACCACTTTTCCTTGATGACTCTGAATCTAAATCTCTTTCAAACTTTTCCCATTTTTTTTTCTCCATTGCCCTCAACTTCACCCTCAATCTTGCAGTTAGAATTACCATTTCAAAGCACAAAGATGATAACTACATGACCAACAAATCCATTCTCTGATTTTGGGATGAAGGCCACAAGTCTTAACATGGTCAAAAAGACTACTCAAATTTAGCCAGCCTCATTTTTGCAATTCAGTGTACAGCTCTGTGCTGGAAAAACTTAACCTAAAGATAATTATTGAGCTAGGGAAGGCAAAGTCCCAGGGCACTTGTGGGCTCAGCTACAACTTTTAAATTTGTATAGAATGAAGTGATCACACTCGGATTTAAAAACACTCCGATCTGAGATGATTAAAGAAACAGAGATAACAACAGTCACAGAAGGGAGTGGAGATGCTAGAAAAGAATAGTAATATGAATTCCTGAATCAGAGAGGGGAGAAGATCACCTGTGTACCTGACTTTACTCTTCCAGAACAGCCAGATCTACTGTTCTTTAGGGTCTTTGATTCTATGAAATCCTGTTGAACGTAAACCCAAATTTCTCTCTATTTTTATAGTCTTTTTCCATTTATTCTGAAACTTGAATGTGCGTTTGTTTATGAAAACCCAAACAGCAGTGGGTTGACCAAAAGATTAGAGTTAAAAAAGACAGGTTATCTGTGGTAAAGTACATGGATTGTATCAGAACAAAATCTTTTCATAGGGTAAATACAACTCAATTTTCCATTATACATGTCTAAATAATGCTAAAGTTAGAAGCAGTAAGATAAAGAACTTAGAGACCCTCTGACAAAGTAAACTATAGGAGTGATTTGCAATTTTTTAGACTGACTTTTTTTTTGTTAGATATGTACTATATTCAGAGAACACTGGATATATTCAGTAGATATTAATTATTTTTGGTAATATATTGATGATGCTGATAACTACATCTTTCCTGAGCTTAGTTAACTTAATTAATCAGGACAGAATAAAATGAGGTTAAAGCTATAGCTCTTAGAGTTAGCTCAGTTCCATATCAGTGGCCACAGACTGACTTCTCACCTCAGTAAGTTGCCACTGCTGTGCATCATTAACTGAAAAAGCAAATAAAATGTGTTATTATTATACATCTGAAAAATGAATACTCAGAAAAAAATAATTGAAATCTTGTACTTCTTAATATGGGTCACTAATTTCATCTTTGTGTATGAAAATCAGGATACTTTATATCTTCAATGATGAGACAGAAAAAATTTCTTTTTTTTCTCATCTCTGTACATAGTCATATAAAAGACTCTTTTTAAAAATTATCCTAAAACATAAATTTTTAAAAACCTGAAGACTGATTTCTATTCTTCAAGAATTAAATCAACCATTCTAATTGTTTTGATTATATGATAAGAGTTTTCCTTTAAAGATAGGGCACTTAGTGTGGCTCAGCTAGGGAAGGCAAAGTCCCAGGGCACTTGTGGGCTCAGCTACAACTTTTAAATTTGTATAGAATGAAGTGATCACACTCGGATTTAAAAACACTCCGATCTGAGATGATTAAAGAAACAGAGATAACAACAGTCACAGAAGGGAGTGGAGATGCTAGAAAAGAATAGTAATATGAATTCCTGAATCAGAGAGGGGAGAAGATCACCTGTGTACCTGACTTTACTCTTCCAGAACAGCCAGATCTACTGTTCTTTAGGGTCTTTGATTCTATGAAATCCTGTTGAACGTAAACCCAAATTTCTCTCTATTTTTATAGTCTTTTTCCATTTATTCTGAAACTTGAATGTGCGTTTGTTTATGAAAACCCAAACAGCAGTGGGTTGACCAAAAGATTAGAGTTAAAAAAGACAGGTTATCTGTGGTAAAGTACATGGATTGTATCAGAACAAAATCTTTTCATAGGGTAAATACAACTCAATTTTCCATTATACATGTCTAAATAATGCTAAAGTTAGAAGCAGTAAGATAAAGAACTTAGAGACCCTCTGACAAAGTAAACTATAGGAGTGATTTGCAATTTTTTAGACTGACTTTTTTTTTGTTAGATATGTACTATATTCAGAGAACACTGGATATATTCAGTAGATATTAATTATTTTTGGTAATATATTGATGATGCTGATAACTACATCTTTCCTGAGCTTAGTTAACTTAATTAATCAGGACAGAATAAAATGAGGTTAAAGCTATAGCTCTTAGAGTTAGCTCAGTTCCATATCAGTGGCCACAGACTGACTTCTCACCTCAGTAAGTTGCCACTGCTGTGCATCATTAACTGAAAAAGCAAATAAAATGTGTTATTATTATACATCTGAAAAATGAATACTCAGAAAAAAATAATTGAAATCTTGTACTTCTTAATATGGGTCACTAATTTCATCTTTGTGTATGAAAATCAGGATACTTTATATCTTCAATGATGAGACAGAAAAAATTTCTTTTTTTTCTCATCTCTGTACATAGTCATATAAAAGACTCTTTTTAAAAATTATCCTAAAACATAAATTAATCCTTGTTTAAAATCCTGAAGACTGATTTCTATTCTTCAAGAATTAAATCAACCATTCTAATTGTTTTGATTATATGATAAGAGTTTTTCCATATAATTGCACCAGGAAGAGATGCCATCTGACAATTAAAGTTGCTCATGCAATTAGAATAATTATCTTAATGTTACAAACTTACAGCAGATCCAGTGGAAATTATTAATGGCAGCAGTCAAATATTACATAAGCAAAACTGGATTTTTTCCTCCACTGATTTGACTTGTGTTAATTTTGTATATTAAAGTGAAGAAAAGTAACAGAAAAAAAGCAGAAATTATTATGAATTATGTAGTCAAAATCTAGTAAACAGATTTGCTGGTTATATGGAAGAAACTGGAAGTTTATATTCTTCAAAAATTTTCTTAATGAAAGGTTAATCTTAGGACAATTTCTGAATTTCTCATAAGATAGCTGTAGTTGATCCATCAACTCTTTACCTAACTCGGAGGTCTTCATCAAAGTTTGTGTCAATTTGAATATATGGTACCTATGTGAAATTCTCAGGTGTTCACCTGCAGTTGCTCACATGAGTTAGGCCGTTTGCCTACTTCATGGTTTTAGAAAGAGGCCCTAATTGCTATACTAATAAGGTACTCTTAAATATATTTTTATTTAAATTGATGATTAGAATAACAATATGATGTAAATGATATCATTAGCCTCAATTTTTCAAACGTAAAAATAAAATTAAAAAACTTAAATAAGAAAAATGTATTCAAATTTCTTGTAAAACTTTCTCAAAATGCCCAAGACCTAATTCCATCATAAAAGGTTCACCTCTTTGAATATCAATTTTTTATCTCATTAAAAACATAAGTGACCTATAGTCACTGTGAAAATTAGTGAGCATTCTTAAATATACAGTGTATATTTTCCCATAGTTCTATATTTTCACATGCCTTCAGACATGAAATACATATATAGGCACTCACATATATACCAATTCATTGAACTTTGACAATTATGCATTATTCTTTAAGTTTGAATAGTTTGTTCATTTAAATGTGTTATTATTTTGATGAATGTATCTTTTAAAAAGGTAGTTTAAGATTTAGAAAAGAATCCTTTCAAATAAAAGTTTAAAAGATTTATAAGTAAGAATTTCGGCAATCTCTCTACTAAACTGTCTAGTTAAACACTGATTTATGATAAAGATGTTCCACAGATGAATAAGGGGAAAGAAGAACTCAACTAATACAATCCATAAAACTCAGTGTGGAGTCTATTAGGGCTTGAAGAGTTTTTGCTAGTTCAGAAAATGAAGCAGATGTTTCAGTGAACAGGAGACAATAAAAAGAATACTAAAAATATGCAGCAGCACAGCTGCATCTGTCTCATTTTTCTGACCTGGAATTTTTAAGAAAATTAAGTCAATTTTGATTTTTCACTTGCTTTAATTATGTCCTTTGAAGTTGTGACGCTGAATGCAAATTTGTAAATCATAAACGTCGGACTTAGGTGCTCCTCTGAAATAGAAGAGATGACTCAGATTTTATAAGTTAATTGATTAGCCAAACATACAAAGTGGACAAAATGAGCATAAAGATGACAATTTTCTTCTTATATATAATCAATCAGGCTACATGTTGTTGGAAAGCAATAGAATAGTTTTCTTCCTGAAAGAAGGTTGCTTGAATTTTTAAAATTACTGCACTTTAGTTTCCTGGATGCAATCCATGACTTAAAATTTCCTCTGGAAATGAGAGCTTGCTTAGTTGTCATCGAAATGTTCCTGATTAACCATTCCCTTTAAAATTTCTTCTGAAACATAATGAATTCAGGACAAAGGAGTGATCATTGGTTGCATTTACAGAATTTATTACTGTACTAACAGTCACTATAACTTTATGCTTTTATAGACATCTATATTGTATATGAAACATACTCCTAAGCTACTGCATTAAGCATATATAAATATATTTTCTCATTTTAGTTCAATTAGTAGAAAAGAGTTAAGAATATGACTAGTGATTAAAATTATTTAGAATTAGATAATGGTTTTAGTGTAATCTTTTCATTTGGATGCATGATTTTATAGATAAAGAAAATATAAAAATCATTATAGATTTGTCTACAGCAGCTTGTAATACCACTGGTAGAAGGAAACCAAAGGATTTAATTTAAAAATTACTATATAAATAAATATTCATTCATAATTAATGTGATTCAATTACTTGAAATCAAAATAAATGTATGTTAAGGAATAAATTCCCTAATATAATCAAATGATTTAGAAGATCTAGGAAGATAGAAATATATGGCTTATGAAATATCATCAGATTAGACCTACAATTCCTAATCTAAACTCCAGGAGCCAGATAGGGCTTGAAGAGTTTTTGCTAGTTCAGAAAATGAAGCAGATGTTTCAGTGAACAGGAGACAATAAAAAGAATACTAAAAATATGCAGCAGCACAGCTGCATCTGTCTCATTTTTCTGACCTGGAATTTTTAAGAAAATTAAGTCAATTTTGATTTTTCACTTGCTTTAATTATGTCCTTTGAAGTTGTGACGCTGAATGCAAATTTGTAAATCATAAACGTCGGACTTAGGTGCTCCTCTGAAATAGAAGAGATGACTCAGATTTTATAAGTTAATTGATTAGCCAAACATACAAAGTGGACAAAATGAGCATAAAGATGACAATTTTCTTCTTATATATAATCAATCAGGCTACATGTTGTTGGAAAGCAATAGAATAGTTTTCTTCCTGAAAGAAGGTTGCTTGAATTTTTAAAATTACTGCACTTTAGTTTCCTGGATGCAATCCATGACTTAAAATTTCCTCTGGAAATGAGAGCTTGCTTAGTTGTCATCGAAATGTTCCTGATTAACCATTCCCTTTAAAATTTCTTCTGAAACATAATGAATTCAGGACAAAGGAGTGATCATTGGTTGCATTTACAGAATTTATTACTGTACTAACAGTCACTATAACTTTATGCTTTTATAGACATCTATATTGTATATGAAACATACTCCTAAGCTACTGCATTAAGCATATATAAATATATTTTCTCATTTTAGTTCAATTAGTAGAAAAGAGTTAAGAATATGACTAGTGATTAAAATTATTTAGAATTAGATAATGGTTTTAGTGTAATCTTTTCATTTGGATGCATGATTTTATAGATAAAGAAAATATAAAAATCATTATAGATTTGTCTACAGCAGCTTGTAATACCACTGGTAGAAGGAAACCAAAGGATTTAATTTAAAAATTACTATATAAATAAATATTCATTCATAATTAATGTGATTCAATTACTTGAAATCAAAATAAATGTATGTTAAGGAATAAATTCCCTAATATAATCAAATGATTTAGAAGATCTAGGAAGATAGAAATATATGGCTTATGAAATATCATCAGATTAGACCTACAATTCCTAATCTAAACTCCAGGAGCCAGATATATTATAGAATTGGGATTGTGTATGAAGTTTTTAAAAATAACATTTAGCATGTATCTTATATTATGATAACACTCAATGGGGCCTGGAACAACTCCCCCTATTCTGATATGTATCCAAACTATGTCAGTGATAGGAATATATGATTTAAATAAGAAAAACATCAATAAATAATCATACATCAGTATAGGTCTAGCTTTGTCCTTATATGAAAACCTTTTGGTTATCAGGGCTCTTCAGATAAGGGATTTTGAATATATATATATATATTGTAATACACACTAATTTCCCCGCACATAAGTTTTCTATACCTTGGTGCTCTGAACAGTGCAAATGTTCCTGGGCCCAGCCCTTTGACGCTATAGCCATGAGCACTTTAAATATTGTTTTATGGTCAAGGTGGTGTTCGGACTATTCTAACCACTTGACCATTATTAAAATATAAGAAACTTCATTAAGCAGTTCTGAGAATATGAAGAATACTATGAAGTGCAGAAAACAATTCCCTATTGCAAAAGGACAGTCAGACCAAGGCAGAACTTGATCAGACACATTCCATTTATTTATATTTCTATCATCTCAGCATTACTAAATTTCTTACCTAGAGCCCTTTTCCTATATTTTCAACAACCTTATTGAAGTTGTTGTTATTATTATTTTTATCTTTAATGATCACATGTTTTTGTGAACATATCTATATAGCCTACCCCCAAGTGCTTCTCCATGTGTAGATTGAAGAAAACATTTTCTATTTTCCTTTTTTTCCATTCCATAGTCTTATTCCAGATATGAGCAGTCTTGGCAATAAAACTATTTTTTCCCTCTCTGGCCTATTCTCAGAGGAGTGGAACATCCAAAAACATATTCATTTAAGTGAATAAAATACAAGAGAAACAAATTACATTCTATAGGTTAATCTCAGTATTTTCAAAACTTGGGTAGCAAATGATAGACTAAAATCCATGATAGTCACTGATTACAGGATATGATACACCTGAGGCAATATATTTTTATTATGGGATTCAGAAATGGCAGATGAATAAGAGGAGTCACAAATGTAGTGTATCTACATCTACTTAGCCTAAGAGATTGATCATGACATTTCCAAGAAGAGGTTATAGAGCTATAGAGGACCAACAATTTGAGCTCACTCCTTGCAGAGATTATGTGTCTCAGAAGTTTCAGTCCTTTTACTTCTTGGAAGATTCAGAAAGCTCTATGAACATTCAGATAAAAAAAACTCCTTCTGTACTCACTTTCAGGCCAGAGTAACCTCCAAGCATATGTCACCAAATCTCCATTTTTCACAGTATTATTGGATCTTGCATCTGTCTGGATGATGATCTTTCAGAGTCAAAGTAAATCAATCCTGAAGCTTATTACTTTTATATTTAGGACATCTTTCTGGAGCAGTAATGATAATAGCTGGCACTCCTTTTCTTCAAGGCTCACTAAAATCTATGAGCATTCTAATTTTGTAGATGAGAAAACAGAAGCTTAGAGTTAATAACTTGCCTTAGATCACACAAACTTATAAATGGTAAAGTAGAAACTTGAAGCCAAACTCTCTGATGCCAAGTAGTCAACAACTCTTTCTATAATTCCATGGATAATCAAAATTGTACATTTTGGTGTATAGTATCTTTTATTTGCTTAAATTTGGCAAATGTCTCAGATATGATTTTGTTCCACTTCTGCTGAACAATCAATGATTAATGACTTGACTGCAATTATGAACCTAAACTAAAAAGACTGAGGAAGAATCTCTGTGCCCAGTTCCTGAAACTTCACTGGAAGCTTAATTTCCTCAAACTCCCATGTATTCGTGAACTGTTCCTAAACCTTTACCCTAAAGAAGTACCTTTCAATCCGATAAATTTCAGAATCTCCACTCCACACTGGTATAAAATGAATGCCAGTCTTGAGATCTCTTTTTCACTTGCAAAATCTGGGCTCACTCTATATTACAAAAAAGGGAGACAACGAATGAAAAGATATAATTTAATTGTATCAATAAGGGAGAGGGAGTTGTATGAATCTCAAAAAAAGATACATGTGTTTGAAAACAGCTTGAATCACTTAAAATTTTTATTGTTATCAACACTAAAGCATATCCTCCATTAGAAAAATAGCAGGTGTAACTGAATCAGTTTTTTTTTTTAAAACATTTATTTATTTATTTTGGGGGGATGGGGTGGGGAGGGAGGGAAGCGGGCCGGTCACTTCTATTGGTCTTTCATTTCTCTATTTTGATCCATCTTTGTTCTTTGGCCCGTGTGGGCCTCCCATCGCGGTGGCCTCTGTTGTCACAGAGCACCGGCTCTGGGCGCATGCGCTCCAGAGCTCCAGCTCGGTATTTGGACACATCCGTCCAGCCGCTCTGCGGCACGTGGGATCTTCCGAGACCAGAGATTGAACCAACGCCCTCTGAACTGCAAGGCTGTGTCCCTACCCACTGGACCACCAGGGAAGCCCTAACTGAATCACTTTTAAATGATTTTCAATGATCTTTTTTGAGATGAGTCATTAGAATAATTTTATTATAATTTCATGAAATTTTATTTTCATTTGTTTTTTCTTCCTGTCAAACTAGAGGTGACTGATGGAAAGACTGTGAAACAGTAATTTTTGCTATTGAAATTGAGAGATTCTCAGGGATTAGCTAGGCTTCTGTAGGTAGAACTTTGATCTCTATTTTTAAAGTTTTAAAATATTTCTTAAAATAAAGAGGCTTGAAGTCCATGCTACTTTATTAAGCAATAAGATGGTGAAGGTCATAATAAATTGTGGGAAGGTCAAAGATTTTAAATGGATAAAAAAATGTGACATTTTTACAAGAATAGATTTTTGAAATTATGTTAAATTTTATAATGAACAAAATACATTAATTATATAGTTGAAACATTGCTCATATAAAAGATACTTTCTTCAACCATTTTTATGAGGATGGTCCAGGTTGTCTATCAAATAATGGTGGACAATGAACATATCTTTCCCATGTAGTCTAGGGAGAATGTAAGTAAATAAGAAGTAAATATTTTCTGTCTTCCAGAAGAAATGCATGCATGTCATGACATGGTATATAGTATGTTACATTATGCAGTGTTATGCTCCATACTGTGGTATAATACACTATGCTACACTATGCTGTATGTTACGCTGTGGTACTCCATGCATTACATTATGTTACACTATGATAGCCCTTTTTCTTACATGGTTGTTTTCCAATTTCTCAGTGCGTTGCTTGGCTTAAGGTGTTCTGAATTTGGAATACATTCTTAGGTAGAGAGAACACTGAGAACTGGTTGACCCTAGGACACTTATTCCTGTTTTATTCCCCTCTGACTTGGAGTCCTCTCTCTCCTTCTGGCTTCCAGCTGGTGGTGAATTACAATTCACCTGAATAGATAGGAGAATGTTAGTGATCCTTTCTCATAGTATGTTAGCTCTCTTCACTGCATCTGAAGTCTATCACAGTATTCTCCAGAGCTGGGTTTACTGTGCCAAACAAAATGTCTACACAATAGATGAAGTCTCTGGTCAGAGGAGGATAACTGGGAGACAAACAGCTGTTATTTCCCCCATATCTTCACTGTAGGGGATTTGGTGCATTGTTCAGTTGCTCAGTCATGTCTGACTCTTTGTGACCACATGGACTGTCACAGCCCGCCAGACTCCTCTGTCCATGGAGATTTTTAGGCAAGAATGCTGGAGTTGCCATTTCCTATGCCAGATTTTCCCAACCCAGGGATTGGATTTGTGTATTTTGTTTCTTCTTCATTGACAGGCAGATTCTTTACCACTGGGCCACTTGGAAAGCCCATAGAGGACTATACCTGAAGGGAAATCAGGCTGACTAAGAAGAATATAGTGCTCAGTTCTGTACAGAAATATTAAGAAACTAGATTATTACACTGGCCCCTTCAGGCCCTCAGTCAAGGATTCTTGCTTCCTTTTGGATTAGTTGTCATTACTCTATCTTATCCTGTACTTAGCACCTCTAGATAAGCTCTAACTTCTGCTTGACCAGGGCCAAATTTTCATAAAAGTACATGCAATTAGATAATAAATGCTATTAATAATGAATACACCATTACTATATGTACCACTAAATACAAAGAGGAAAATCTCTGCTAATTTAACACTAAAAATATATTTTATTCACTTGTAGTTTTACTTTTATTCTTACTGAAACAACTATTTTATATATATATCATTCTTATGCAATCACAGCAAGAAAATTTAAGGGAAATAACCCATAAGGTGACTCTAAAATTTCTTTACATTCAGGCTCCAACTTTTTCAAATGGGATCACTGGGTGCATTTTTTTTTTCCATATAGAATCATCCTTTGTAGCTGCACAAGCATTGATGAGTCTTCATTTCTTGAAAAATGCTGCACTTGTTTCTGTAGAATTGTTGTCCAATCAGCTAACAGTATTTTATAATTTTTCATAAACAAGGGAAGGCAGTAACAATCACCGAGACTTCCCTGCTCCTGGATGACAACAATTAC
This sequence comes from Tragulus kanchil, assembly GCA_022376925.1. NCBI lineage: Eukaryota > Metazoa > Chordata > Mammalia > Artiodactyla > Tragulidae > Tragulus > Tragulus kanchil. Next base: position 35,767,189 of record JAIOJX010000004.1, read on the forward strand.
AAGTCATCTAAATTCAGGTATGTTAAAATCTCAAAAAGAATCCCGAAATATGTAACTGCATTTTATCTGGAAATTTCAGATTCTCAACCACCATAACTAAAAGGTTGGCATGTCTGCTTCTAAACATCCAGAGTTCACCCTCATTAGTACTCCTTACCCAGCATTGGTACACTTCCAGTAGTCAGTGGAAAAATTCCATGTCACTGAATCCTCAGTAGAATAAAGGTGGGCTTCCCTGGTGGGCTTCTTAGGGCTAAAGAATCTGCCTGCCAATGCAGGATATGTGGGTTTGATCTTTGCATTGGGAAGATGCCCTGGAGAAGGAAATGGTAACCCACTTTAGTATTCTTGTCTGAGAAATCCCATGGACAGAGGAGCCTAGTGGGCTACAGTCCATGGGGTTGCAAAGGAGTTGGACACAACTTAGTGACTAAAACACTAAAGTATAGAGGACTATACCTGAAGGGAAATCAGGCTGACTAAGAAGAATATAGTGCTCAGTTCTGTACAGAAATATTAAGAAACTAGATTATTACACTGGCCCCTTCAGGCCCTCAGTCAAGGATTCTTGCTTCCTTTTGGATTAGTTGTCATTACTCTATCTTATCCTGTACTTAGCACCTCTAGATAAGCTCTAACTTCTGCTTGACCAGGGCCAAATTTTCATAAAAGTACATGCAATTAGATAATAAATGCTATTAATAATGAATACACCATTACTATATGTACCACTAAATACAAAGAGGAAAATCTCTGCTAATTTAACACTAAAAATATATTTTATTCACTTGTAGTTTTACTTTTATTCTTACTGAAACAACTATTTTATATATATATCATTCTTATGCAATCACAGCAAGAAAATTTAAGGGAAATAACCCATAAGGTGACTCTAAAATTTCTTTACATTCAGGCTCCAACTTTTTCAAATGGGATCACTGGGTGCATTTTTTTTTTCCATATAGAATCATCCTTTGTAGCTGCACAAGCATTGATGAGTCTTCATTTCTTGAAAAATGCTGCACTTGTTTCTGTAGAATTGTTGTCCAATCAGCTAACAGTATTTTATAATTTTTCATAAACAAGGGAAGGCAGTAACAATCACCGAGACTTCCCTGCTCCTGGATGACAACAATTACAAGTCATCTAAATTCAGGTATGTTAAAATCTCAAAAAGAATCCCGAAATATGTAACTGCATTTTATCTGGAAATTTCAGATTCTCAACCACCATAACTAAAAGGTTGGCATGTCTGCTTCTAAACATCCAGAGTTCACCCTCATTAGTACTCCTTACCCAGCATTGGTACACTTCCAGTAGTCAGTGGAAAAATTCCATGTCACTGAATCCTCAGTAGAATAAAGGTGGGCTTCCCTGGTGGGCTTCTTAGGGCTAAAGAATCTGCCTGCCAATGCAGGATATGTGGGTTTGATCTTTGCATTGGGAAGATGCCCTGGAGAAGGAAATGGTAACCCACTTTAGTATTCTTGTCTGAGAAATCCCATGGACAGAGGAGCCTAGTGGGCTACAGTCCATGGGGTTGCAAAGGAGTTGGACACAACTTAGTGACTAAAACACTAAAGTATACAGGTACTATACTTTTGTCTGGGAAATGTTGCTTTCCTATAAGCATAACAAGAAGATGAGCCTTTCTGATTACTACCAGTCTTGGGTTATTCCCCACTCAGAACTCCTCATCCATGTCTGGGAAAATTTCCAGAAAACAGTGGTGTAATTGTGTAGTGGAGCATGTGGTACCACAGCCCACTACAGTCCTAATATTCTTGAATACCCTTCCTGCTATATACACACACTCACAAATTCAATACTTCCATATTGCATGGAGAGGTCTCTCAGCAGATTTGAGAAAGTTATTATGAGTCAACTGCCTACATTGGTAGCAAGCTAAGAGGTTTAGTAACTAACAAAGTATTCCTGTGACAGAAGGAGAGGGTCTACCATGCATATTAAAAAGGGTTTCCCAAGTCTGAACCCTAGAAGTTAAACACTGTTTTATCCCTGATTTCTTTAGAGAACATTTGCATATGCATGGTCAAATTACTGAAGACTTGAAAAGGTGGAAGGAAAACGTCAAAATTTAACAAATAATTTAATCTTAATATTTTTCATTCTTATACTGAACATTTCCCTCAAGTCAGACCTTAGTCTGTTTCTAAGCTGCTGGACTCTCTCACTGTGCACTCCATGAAGTATTTTCTTTCTCTTCTGGTCTCTTTTACACTATAGTTCTTCTTTCTTGCCCAGAGAAGTTTCATGATCTCGTTTGTTTCCTCAACTCATATATTTAGCCTTCAAAGGGCTTAAGGAGGTAGAAAAGGCCATGCACAGTTTTCAAAGCCTTAATACAAGGTTTCGGCTTGATCTGAAATTTTAAGTACAGAGAAAAATTAAAAGAGTCAGGAAGAAATTCTATGCAAGAAGTCAGAAGTATCAGAAGCATAGGGGAAAACTCTGCCTTACTCATTGAGGGAAACTAGTTAGCTTTGGTCAGTCCCACTTTAGCTTTATGCCCTTCCCTCCACTCTAACATTCTTGTTTCTGCCATCACTCCTTACTGATAAAGCAGCAGATACAACCCAACATGAATTTATGAGCCAGGTGCATTAGGAAACACCTTTTTAACTCTGATTTCCTAAGATCCACTTTCTCAGGTTCATATTAATAGCTGTTGGAGTTGACAATGTGAACATATTAATAATTTTATTTATTTTAAGGTTTTCAGCAGACTTAGTGATCATCAAGCCTAGTGAATTAATTACTACACTAAAAATGGTTTAATTATATGGTCTAACATCTAAAACATTCTGAGAAAGAAAACCTGTTTTCCAGGAAGGAATAAGTAACAATGATAGATTGAAATTCTGAAAGGAATGGCCAAGGGAGCTGCCATAATGTGGGTGCTTGGGGATAGCAAATTTATCATAAAGGGAGAGGGCACCAACAGGGCAGGAGAAAATAAATTTGGGATGCAGAAGTTGTTCCAAAGAAAAGGTTCAAGGAGTGTACCAAATACAATTTCTCATATTTGCTGTTTTGTATACGTGCTGCCTGGAAAATACAAACATTTGCATATACTGAAATATCATCTTATTTCACTGTTTGTAAGGCCAGAGGTACAATGACAGTGAACCAGGGGAACAGGGAAAAAGAGGGACACTTGGATAGGGCTTGTCTGTCATTTGTGCTGTGTGATACCCACAAATCTTTTGAAGAAAATTGAGCATCTTCTCTGATTAATGATGAATATTTCTGAAAAGATTTCCAGTTCTCCTAGTTCTTAGTCCAAGCTCCTCTCTTTGGGGAATTACCAGTTTTCTTTCTTGCCCAGAGAAGTTTCATGATCTCGTTTGTTTCCTCAACTCATATATTTAGCCTTCAAAGGGCTTAAGGAGGTAGAAAAGGCCATGCACAGTTTTCAAAGCCTTAATACAAGGTTTCGGCTTGATCTGAAATTTTAAGTACAGAGAAAAATTAAAAGAGTCAGGAAGAAATTCTATGCAAGAAGTCAGAAGTATCAGAAGCATAGGGGAAAACTCTGCCTTACTCATTGAGGGAAACTAGTTAGCTTTGGTCAGTCCCACTTTAGCTTTATGCCCTTCCCTCCACTCTAACATTCTTGTTTCTGCCATCACTCCTTACTGATAAAGCAGCAGATACAACCCAACATGAATTTATGAGCCAGGTGCATTAGGAAACACCTTTTTAACTCTGATTTCCTAAGATCCACTTTCTCAGGTTCATATTAATAGCTGTTGGAGTTGACAATGTGAACATATTAATAATTTTATTTATTTTAAGGTTTTCAGCAGACTTAGTGATCATCAAGCCTAGTGAATTAATTACTACACTAAAAATGGTTTAATTATATGGTCTAACATCTAAAACATTCTGAGAAAGAAAACCTGTTTTCCAGGAAGGAATAAGTAACAATGATAGATTGAAATTCTGAAAGGAATGGCCAAGGGAGCTGCCATAATGTGGGTGCTTGGGGATAGCAAATTTATCATAAAGGGAGAGGGCACCAACAGGGCAGGAGAAAATAAATTTGGGATGCAGAAGTTGTTCCAAAGAAAAGGTTCAAGGAGTGTACCAAATACAATTTCTCATATTTGCTGTTTTGTATACGTGCTGCCTGGAAAATACAAACATTTGCATATACTGAAATATCATCTTATTTCACTGTTTGTAAGGCCAGAGGTACAATGACAGTGAACCAGGGGAACAGGGAAAAAGAGGGACACTTGGATAGGGCTTGTCTGTCATTTGTGCTGTGTGATACCCACAAATCTTTTGAAGAAAATTGAGCATCTTCTCTGATTAATGATGAATATTTCTGAAAAGATTTCCAGTTCTCCTAGTTCTTAGTCCAAGCTCCTCTCTTTGGGGGAATTACATTCTTGTAAGTTTTAACCTCAGACTCTCTCTTTTTAAAATGTTTTTGTTTAATTGATATCCAATAGTGCTTGACATAAAGTTAGTGTATAACCAATACCTTTTGCATGTGTGAATGACTGAATAAATGGTTGGATGTAAAGCAAATTCATTCTGAAGAACAAAAGAAAGAAAGAAAAATTTTTCTCTCTCATTAAATTCTCAAGAGTTCTTGGATATGTTCAAGACCAGATTTCTTAAATCATATCTTGATGTACCATTTGAATCATAAATTAAATATCTAATTTTTTCCATAAGTCTTTTGTACATATCAATGTTTTTTCCATTTTATGGAGCATTAATAACAATTGCTGTATTAGTTACAGCTAACAATTGTACATTATTATAATTCAATTTGCAAGAGCCAAAAACCTATCTCTTATCCTGGCCATGCCACCTACAGAGACTATTTCATCGTAATAGAAAAATTCATGTAGAAAGTTCCATTTTCTCCTCTGTACATGTCTTTAGGGAACTGAAGCCAACCTTGGAAAACTAATATTCCACAGGGTACTGACCATTTCCAAGAAATTTAAAACAGAAACGTCCTCCATTAATGGAACTGCTCAACTGAGTTTTTTTTCTGCTTAACCACAGTTTGGCTATGTACCCTATGTACAAGATGTACTCAATCATATTTCTAGAAACTGCTTTGTTTTCAGAAAATATCTTGCTTATCATCATATTTTTGACTCCATTCCTTTTAGTTATGATTATTTTTTTACTCTTTGGGTAGGACAGTAACAGTCTCAGAAATCACTGCGGGGAAATCTAGAACATAAAAAAATCTTATTGTTGTTCAGTTGCTCAGTCATGTCCGACTCTGAGAGCTCATGGACTGCAGTATGCCCTGCTTCCCTGTCCTTTACCATCTCTGGGAGTTATTCAAACTCATATCCATTGAATCAGTGATGCCATCAAACCATCTCATCCCCTGCCATTCCCTTCTCCTGACCTCAGTCTTTCCCAGCATCAAGGTTTTTTCCATTGAGTCAGTTCTATGCATCAGATGGCCAACATACTGGATCTTCAGCTTCAGTAGCAGTCCTTCTAATGAATAATTCAGGGTTGATTTCCTTTAGGATATTTTGGTTTGATCTCTTTGCTTTCAAGGGTCTCCTCCAGCACCACAGTTCAAAGGTATCAATTCTTCGGCACTCAGCCTTTTTAATTGTGCACGTCTCACATGACTACTAGAAAAATTGTAAGTTTGACTATATGGATCCTTGAAGGCAGAGTGATGACTTTGTCTTTTAATATGCTGTCCAGGTTTGTCATAGCTTTCCTTCCAAAGAGCAAGTGTCTTTTTAATTTCATGGCTGCAGTCACTGGTTTGTCTCAGAAGACTTAGAATGAGATAGTGGTTCCAGGACATGAGGTCACCTCAGAAACTTAGAGATGCCCTGGGGTTAAAATAATCTAGTTACCTGTTAAGAAAGAGTTTAAGGCAGGGGCTTCCCTTGTGGCTCAGTGGATAAGAACCCATCTGCCAATGCAGGAGACCCAGGTTTGATCCCTGATCCGGGAAGATCCCACGTACCACAGAGCAGCTAAATCCACACATCAACAAAGACCCAGCACAGCCAAAAATAAATAAATAAAATTAAAAAAAAAAAAAGAGTTTAAGGCCTGCACATGAATGTTAAATAACTCTTACACATTCTATTCTTTTGAACAGCATGTATTGTGTGCACAGATAAAATAAGAAAATGAGAGAAGGTAGAAGCAAAATCTAATTCTATCCATAAATCAATCAATATGCATATCCAAATTTTATTTCTTCCTTAAATGTGTTCTGCTTAATTTAGTGCAGTCTATGTTTCTGCTTCTACACCAAATATGATTTCAAGATTGAGGACTTTTACTTGGACTAATGGCTTCCTCAACACCAAATAACATATATGGACCAAAGAGGCAATTTTTCTCTTGAAGTAGACTTTAGGAAAGACAGTCCTGCTAACTCCATAGCCCAAATATTATATGATATAAAGGTTACTGCAATTATGACTGATCAATCACTTACTGTTATTAACCCATGTGCCCTATCAGGTCTTGTTTGCCAATGGATTAATACTAATCAAGCAAATTTCAACAACTTTGAGTAGCTCAGCTACTTCCCTAGTATTTAATACTGCTCTTTCTTATTATTTCCAGTAATTGATTATAGGCTCTTACACCTCTGCCTAAAATAGGCTTGGCTGTTCTGTAAGGATGTCAAGACTCATAAACCATTTTACATGTCATACGATATTTCTGTTCTTGTGATTATACTATAATTGATCTTGCCTATCATATATTCTGGAATATTTGTGGCTACTTTACATTTTTTATGTTATAAATTGAGCCAAATGACCATTAGAACAAATACCAATCATCTAGAATGAAGAAATTTGAAAAGGTCACTTTACTGATTTGTCTCATCTTATCTGCCAAATAATCTTGTATCAGTCATCATCCTGCCTAAGCCCCCACTGAACCAAGCAGTCTTGCTTTGTTCATTACTTCCCTATTTTTTGCTTTGTCATTTGCTCTGCTAACTTACCTTGTGACCTTAGTGAAGACACCATCAGTTTAGAGACTTTAGGGAATTTGCATTCCTTTGCTGCTACCTTTTGAAATTGTCCATCAAGTTGACTGATGATATCGTGTCCATCTCTCCTTTGAATTCAAGACACATACATCACACTGTCTCACATACATTTCCCCTTGGGTCATGTTGGACCCCAGGGGTCAAGGCAAAGGGAAAGTGAACTACAGCCCCTCAGTCCTCAAAAGGCAACAGAATGAGGGGCTCATCCTCTGCCTGGCAGCACAGCCTGGCTCTGCCCACAGCATCTTCCACACAGTGACAGCTGAGCAGCACCCAAACCCTCTCGTACGGGAGGGGCCTCAGGGTATCATGCTGCCCCTGGCCCAGCAGTCCTGAATACTGATGCACGGTGACCTAGGATTTCCAGTGTCACTGGGAATGTGCTCAGGGCATGGTTCATGGCTGCCTGTGACTGTCCTGTCCTGCTCATCTTACTCCCTCCTTGACCTCCAATGTCTTCTCCTGGTTTCTGCCATCTATCCTCTGCAGGTAGGTCCAGCTCTTGCCTGTCCTCTGAGGTACTCCCTATGACTTCAGTCTGGGTTCATCTGCCTGTGGAAGTCCTGCAGCACTTGGTCAGCACCATGCCTTTCCACTTGGCAGAGGTTCCTCAGCCTGTCACCCGAGGGGCAGTCAGCTCCACCAATGGGCCTTGAGCCTGTCGAGGTCCAGCAGGGCCAGATAAGAAGTACCCTTTTCAAAGGCCATTGGCCATCCCCAGCTGCGGGACTGAGTGGTGACAGCATAGACATGGCCCAGCACTGGCCAAGGTTATCTCCTGTGTAAATCTTTTATGTCATACTATAATTTGATCTTGCCTATCATATATTCTGAAAAGGCCTTTACATTTTTATGTTATAAATTGAGCCAAATGACCATTAGAACAAATACCAATCATCTAGAATGAAGAAATTTGAAAAGGTCACTTTACTGATTTGTCTCATCTTATCTGCCAAATAATCTTGTATCAGTCATCATCCTGCCTAAGCCCCCACTGAACCAAGCAGTCTTGCTTTGTTCATTACTTCCCTATTTTTTGCTTTGTCATTTGCTCTGCTAACTTACCTTGTGACCTTAGTGAAGACACCATCAGTTTAGAGACTTTAGGGAATTTGCATTCCTTTGCTGCTACCTTTTGAAATTGTCCATCAAGTTGACTGATGATATCGTGTCCATCTCTCCTTTGAATTCAAGACACATACATCACACTGTCTCACATACATTTCCCCTTGGGTCATGTTGGACCCCAGGGGTCAAGGCAAAGGGAAAGTGAACTACAGCCCCTCAGTCCTCAAAAGGCAACAGAATGAGGGGCTCATCCTCTGCCTGGCAGCACAGCCTGGCTCTGCCCACAGCATCTTCCACACAGTGACAGCTGAGCAGCACCCAAACCCTCTCGTACGGGAGGGGCCTCAGGGTATCATGCTGCCCCTGGCCCAGCAGTCCTGAATACTGATGCACGGTGACCTAGGATTTCCAGTGTCACTGGGAATGTGCTCAGGGCATGGTTCATGGCTGCCTGTGACTGTCCTGTCCTGCTCATCTTACTCCCTCCTTGACCTCCAATGTCTTCTCCTGGTTTCTGCCATCTATCCTCTGCAGGTAGGTCCAGCTCTTGCCTGTCCTCTGAGGTACTCCCTATGACTTCAGTCTGGGTTCATCTGCCTGTGGAAGTCCTGCAGCACTTGGTCAGCACCATGCCTTTCCACTTGGCAGAGGTTCCTCAGCCTGTCACCCGAGGGGCAGTCAGCTCCACCAATGGGCCTTGAGCCTGTCGAGGTCCAGCAGGGCCAGATAAGAAGTACCCTTTTCAAAGGCCATTGGCCATCCCCAGCTGCGGGACTGAGTGGTGACAGCATAGACATGGCCCAGCACTGGCCAAGGTTATCTCCTGTGTAAATTGGATGACCTCACAACATTGTAGGGGATTAAATTAATTTATCCTTATAGCCCACTTATGACATTAACTGCATATGGTTGTTAATGGTCATGTTAATAGGAACACATACTGGTTGGTCCATTTTAAAATGTTCAAAAATTTCAAAATAATAAAAATTTCAAAACCAGAAATTATTTTTTAAAAAGATATTTTAGGTTTTTTTTTTTTTTTTAAAGATTTATTTATTTATTTATTTTGGGTGGGGGTCGGGTTGGGGAGGGAGGGGAGCGGGCGGGCCACTTCTACTGGTCTTTCATTTCTCTATTTTCATCCATCTTTGTTCTTCGGCTCCTGTGGGCCTCCCATCGCGGTGGCGTCTGTTGTTACAGAGCGTCGACTCTGGGCACATGCGCTCCAGAGCTCCGGCTCGGTAATTGGACACATCGGTCCAGCCGTGATCGAACCAGCGCCCCTTGCACTGCAAGGCGGTGTCCTTACCCACTGCGCCACCAGGGGAAGCCCGATATTTTAGTTTTGTTGTTGTTGTTGTTGTTAGAATCTTGATTTCTTTCCCCCCTAACAGGCTTCCTCGAGAATATTTACTAAAGCAGTGAATGGTAGCTATATTCTTCCAACTGCCTTCCAAGCACAAACTTTGGACTGTGACTCCCTCACATACCTCATGTCCAATTAATCCATATGTATGGGAATATCAATTCTCTAAAAATTATACAAGATATGTCCATTTCTCACTTTTCCATAGCTGCTACATTGGTCCTAGCCACCATCACACTTTGTTTAGATTTTATTATAATATGTGCCTAGTTGATAGCCTTTACCTCAACACAACATTTTGTAAAATTGTTAAAGATAATTTTATGATTTTTCTCAAAAGCTGTCACTACACATCTCACATCAAGAGCAGTAAAAGGTCATACAGTCTAGTTTTAAGCACTCAACACTGGTTTCCAGATTGCCTTTACTACCTACTTCTTCTGTGTTTTCTTTTTCAAGTCTTGATGCACCAGTTTCATAGTTTTATCTACCTCACTCTTTAACTCTCTCTTTCCTTTGCAGTTTAGCAGGTAGGAAAAAGACTCCTCTCCATAAGGTTTCCTGCCTGGGTTCCAACGTTTTGCTCTGCAGCATCCCACGTGGGCCAGGGACTGAAGTAATGGACCTCCGAGGCTGCAGTGCCCCCATCTCACTGTCCACCATGTTCAAGCAAGGGGCTCCTAGCTGGCACTTGGGGTTTGAGGATAGCTGTTTTGGAAATCACACCAGGAATTGCTTGAAAAAGCAGTGGCAGCTGTGCATGGGGCTAAGTGCAGTTTGACCCTTATTTCAGCTTTAACAGCCACTGTGACTACTACCCATCTCTTAAAAGCAGGAGATCAAATTGTTTGTACACATGTGTCTGGAGATACAAACAGGCACTTCAGGCAGGTGGCAACTTAATTTAATTAAATAATTCTTTGTTGATTGTTCCAAAACCAGATTGTCAGAGGCGGCTATTATGCCAGAAGCCAAGCTTGCTTGTATTGAAATCCCCACAAATCCTGGTCTGAAGATGACTGATACTGAAATCTGTGCCTATACTCTCCATAAATATGGAGACATTATTTTGATCATGGATATCAATTTTATGTCAGCATATTTCCAGTGGCCTTTGGTATTGGAAGCTGATATTTGCATATATTCAGCAGCAAATTATAGTGATGTTGTAATGGGCTTAGTGTCACCTAATCCTCTGTTTCTTTTACAAAATCCTCTTGGAACAGTTACATCTCCTGTTGACTTTTACCACTACATTAAACTTTTGAAGACTGCAAGTCTGCGTGGAGAGGCATTCTGAAAATGGCAATGGCAATTGTTTAGTTTCTGGAGTTGGATCCTTGGGTAGAAAAGGTTATTTTGCCTGGGCGGCCCTTTCATCTTGGAGCTTCCTTGGTATTTCAGACAGTTAAAAATCTGCCTGTGATGTAGGAGACCAGGATTCCATCTCTGGATAGGGAAGACCCCTGGAGAAAGAAATCGCAACCCACTCCAGTATTCTTGTCTACAGAAGGATGATCACCTTTATTTCCAGATTGCCTTTACTACCTACTTCTTCTGTGTTTTCTTTTTCAAGTCTTGATGCACCAGTTTCATAGTTTTATCTACCTCACTCTTTAACTCTCTCTTTCCTTTGCAGTTTAGCAGGTAGGAAAAAGACTCCTCTCCATAAGGTTTCCTGCCTGGGTTCCAACGTTTTGCTCTGCAGCATCCCACGTGGGCCAGGGACTGAAGTAATGGACCTCCGAGGCTGCAGTGCCCCCATCTCACTGTCCACCATGTTCAAGCAAGGGGCTCCTAGCTGGCACTTGGGGTTTGAGGATAGCTGTTTTGGAAATCACACCAGGAATTGCTTGAAAAAGCAGTGGCAGCTGTGCATGGGGCTAAGTGCAGTTTGACCCTTATTTCAGCTTTAACAGCCACTGTGACTACTACCCATCTCTTAAAAGCAGGAGATCAAATTGTTTGTACACATGTGTCTGGAGATACAAACAGGCACTTCAGGCAGGTGGCAACTTAATTTAATTAAATAATTCTTTGTTGATTGTTCCAAAACCAGATTGTCAGAGGCGGCTATTATGCCAGAAGCCAAGCTTGCTTGTATTGAAATCCCCACAAATCCTGGTCTGAAGATGACTGATACTGAAATCTGTGCCTATACTCTCCATAAATATGGAGACATTATTTTGATCATGGATATCAATTTTATGTCAGCATATTTCCAGTGGCCTTTGGTATTGGAAGCTGATATTTGCATATATTCAGCAGCAAATTATAGTGATGTTGTAATGGGCTTAGTGTCACCTAATCCTCTGTTTCTTTTACAAAATCCTCTTGGAACAGTTACATCTCCTGTTGACTTTTACCACTACATTAAACTTTTGAAGACTGCAAGTCTGCGTGGAGAGGCATTCTGAAAATGGCAATGGCAATTGTTTAGTTTCTGGAGTTGGATCCTTGGGTAGAAAAGGTTATTTTTCCTGGGCGGCCCTTTCATCTTGGAGCTTCCTTGGTATTTCAGACAGTTAAAAATCTGCCTGTGATGTAGGAGACCAGGATTCCATCTCTGGATAGGGAAGACCCCTGGAGAAAGAAATCGCAACCCACTCCAGTATTCTTGTCTACAGAAGGATGATCACCTTTTATTTCAAGAGAGTTCCCATCAACATCCTAAGACTTTTCTAAAAAACCTGAAGTTATTTATTCTGACTGAGAGTTCAGGGGGATATAAAGTCTTGTTAAGTTTCCAGCAATCAAGACCTCTGCATCAGTGCCTAAGAGTGAGAATTAAGTCCTTGGAATTAGTGACACACTGATTCAACTCTTTGTGGACTTAGAAGATAAATAAGACCTATTGGATAAACTAGATCAAGCTTCGAAGGCAGCACAGCCTCCAAACACAAGTCACAACTAGTATTCTAGAACTGCTAGTAGAGGTTGCTTCCTGAGCAGATCAATCTGAATAATTTAATGGACCATTAACAAGCCTTCCTGGAATTTTCAAGTGAAAATGTTAAGGCACCCCATTACCTTCCATGACTGCAATTTTCTTGGGATCATGTCTGTTAAATGTTTCCTCTTTCCCTTAATATAATGGACAGGTTAATTCTGTTGAGATATTTTTGCTAATTCCAGTATACATTTGCTTCTGAAGGAGGTGAGATTCATTCTGCTCTTGTGGGTTGTGTTCTTTTTCCCAAGCTTAAGATCTGTACTGATCATGTTCATAATATAGTGGTAATTCATTGTTGATGCTTCTTGAGGAATCTGAATCATTAGATGAATGTTTGTAAATCATATGTGATTTTTATATTGCCAAAAGTGGCACTCAAAGCAGTTGTTTACATTTAACTATCATAAGCCAAAAATCAAGTATCTGAGAAGTCTGTGAAATTCTACTGATTTATGGTTACACTTACTATTTTTTAAATACATCTAACTACTAATGCCAAAAAAAAAAAACTACTAAAAATTAAAGTCACAACAGGAGCTTAGTTGATTTTACATGGTTCAACTCTTATTCAAAACTTGCCTCACCCCCACACTTTCATCCTCTTCTAAGTTGTATCTTTATCAGTGTTGCTAGTGTTTTGGTGTTCTTTGTACATTAGCAATGCCCCATTTGGGGCACTTACTTTTTAATTTGACTCAAATATTTCTCCATTACATTTATATACTGTTCATCCTCTCCAGTATTCTTGTCTACAGAAGGATGATCACCTTTTATTTCAAGAGAGTTCCCATCAACATCCTAAGACTTTTCTAAAAAACCTGAAGTTATTTATTCTGACTGAGAGTTCAGGGGGATATAAAGTCTTGTTAAGTTTCCAGCAATCAAGACCTCTGCATCAGTGCCTAAGAGTGAGAATTAAGTCCTTGGAATTAGTGACACACTGATTCAACTCTTTGTGGACTTAGAAGATAAATAAGACCTATTGGATAAACTAGATCAAGCTTCGAAGGCAGCACAGCCTCCAAACACAAGTCACAACTAGTATTCTAGAACTGCTAGTAGAGGTTGCTTCCTGAGCAGATCAATCTGAATAATTTAATGGACCATTAACAAGCCTTCCTGGAATTTTCAAGTGAAAATGTTAAGGCACCCCATTACCTTCCATGACTGCAATTTTCTTGGGATCATGTCTGTTAAATGTTTCCTCTTTCCCTTAATATAATGGACAGGTTAATTCTGTTGAGATATTTTTGCTAATTCCAGTATACATTTGCTTCTGAAGGAGGTGAGATTCATTCTGCTCTTGTGGGTTGTGTTCTTTTCCCAAGCTTAAGATCTGTACTGATCATGTTCATAATATAGTGGTAATTCATTGTTGATGCTTCTTGAGGAATCTGAATCATTAGATGAATGTTTGTAAATCATATGTGATTTTTATATTGCCAAAAGTGGCACTCAAAGCAGTTGTTTACATTTAACTATCATAAGCCAAAAATCAAGTATCTGAGAAGTCTGTGAAATTCTACTGATTTATGGTTACACTTACTATTTTTTAAATACATCTAACTACTAATGCCAAAAAAAAAAAACTACTAAAAATTAAAGTCACAACAGGAGCTTAGTTGATTTTACATGGTTCAACTCTTATTCAAAACTTGCCTCACCCCCACACTTTCATCCTCTTCTAAGTTGTATCTTTATCAGTGTTGCTAGTGTTTTGGTGTTCTTTGTACATTGTAAGCAATGCCCCATTTGGGGCACTTACTTTTTAATTTGACTCAAATATTTTTCTCCATTACATTTATATACCATGTACCTCATTCACATCTGCATTTGGAAAATAAACTGACCACATAAGAGAAGATAGTGGAGTAGGAAAATCCTGGGCTTCCCTTTGCCACAAAAATGCATACATAAATAAACAAATAAATACAAAGTACATATATAGCATTTACATCTCTGAGGGTGACCTGAAAACTAAAAGAAAAGATTTTCTGCAAGTAAGGATACAAAGAAAAAGCCACTTTGAGATGGGTAGAAGGGTGGAGAAACTATCTGGCTGAGAAACACATCCCGAGCAGTGTGTTCCATGGGCAGGAGGAATTTTGAGAAGTGAGCGGCCTCTGAGTGCCACCCTGAGCTCTCCAGTCATGGAGAGATCTGCAGTGGGAAGATGAACCCCAATAATTCTTTACTTTGAAAACCAGTATGGCTTATATCTAAGAAAATTAGAGTCTGTTCTTTAAGGGCATATTCAAAGTCTCAAACACTCTAAATTCCAGTACAAAGGTAGCATTTCCCAAAGCACATAGATCATAAGTGAAGGCAATTTATTGGCTAATTTTATGGACTGTGAATAAGAGGAAGGGATCTGCTGAGACTTTCTCTGGTTACAAAGGAACTAGTAGATGCCATTTTTGAGAGGCGTGGGCATTCTCTTCCTAGCTGACTTGCTGCTGGCAGACACCAATTTCAATTCTTCTCATGTAAGTTACATACTCCTTAAGTTGCCCCACGTTCACCTGTGAATACAGCCAGCCCATGCTCCACCAAAGCTGCACCGCTGGCCTGCCAAGCCAGGCAAGCACCTGTGGCTGGCAATGGAAAACCTTGAAAGCAGTCCTCCACTGCATAATTCTTGGTAGGTGCCTTTTGTCAGCATTGACACACCCTCAAATGGGCTTCCACCATAGGGGCTGATCTGTCACATCAGAGTGCCTGCAGCAATTGCAGCCAGTTCTTACAGTCAAATCCACTAGGGACCAGAACCACATACTAGCATGCCCACAGTCTGTGGTCCAGTCACAGCAGAAATGCACATATGACCCACATAGGGCAACCTCCTTGGACATCTGGCTTCAAGGGCTAGAGGGGAACCACACTCTTGAGCCTCACAGAACACCTTCAACACAAAGGTACTCTTTCAAGATCAGAAGAGGTAGCTGGTCCTTATATATAGGAACAAACACAGAAAGTTAGGGAAAATGAGGAGGCAAAGGAAATGCTCCAAACAACAGAACAAGATACAAGCTCAGGAAAAGAATCAAACAAAATTGTAATAAGCAATCTTCTAGATACAGAGTTCAGAGCAATGCTCATAAAGATGCCTGCCAAACAAGAGAGAAATGAAGGAACACAATGAGAATCTCAGCAAAAATGGAGAAAATATAAAAAATAATGAATCAGTGCTAAGGAATAAAAGAACCTAAAGTGAAAGATATATCTGAGGGAACTGGTAATAAGTTAGATGATGTGGAAGAATGGAACAGTGATTTGGAAGAGTAGCTATTGGAAATTACCCAATCAAATCAGTAAAAATAAGAAAAATGAGGACTGTTTAAGGAAATTTTCAAACAACATCAAGCATGCTAGGTAACAGTTGCATAACAATAGACCTAGAAGGAAAGGAGAGAGAACTAAAGAAATCGAAAACCTAGAACAGACAAAATAGAAGAAATAATGGCTGAAAACTGGTAAAGGAAATAGACATCCAGGTCTACTACAGCTCATCAATGAATCTGGCAAAATTGTACGATGCAAAATTAATACAGAGAAATAAATTACATATCTATAATCCTAATAATGATCTTTCAGAAAGAGAAATTTGTGAAATAATCCCATTCATAATTGCACCATAAATAACAAAATACATAGCAATACATGGGACTACGGAGGTGAAAGACCAGGTAGCTGTATTGAAAAGTACACTAATGAAAAAAATTAAAGATGACAAAAATAATTATGGATTGAAAGAATGTTCATATCACCTAGTCTCCAGATTCAAAGCAATACCTATCAAAATACTAATAGCTTTTTCATAAAAATGCAACATAAAATCCTAAAATTTGTTTATAACCACAAATAATTTCAATTAACCAAAGCAATCTTGAGAACAAATAATAAAGGTGAGAGGTATCATGTCCATTAATTTCAAACTGAACTACAAAACTACAGTAATCCAAATAGTACTGTAATAGTACAAAATCAAACACAAAGATCAATGGAACAGAATGGAGAGCCCAGAAATGAAATTAAACTACTTGGTCAATGATTCTATAACAAAAAAGACAAGACTACACAATAGGGAAAAATAGCCTTTTCAACAAATGGTGTTGGAAGAACTGGACGGCTACATGCAAAAGATTGAAACTAGAATATTTCCTATAACATATATAAAATGAACTCAAAATGGATTAACAGTTAAAATATAAATCTCCTAGAGGAAAAAATAGGCAGATCTTTGAAAAATCAATCCTCAGGCAAGGGAAATAAAAGAACCTAAAGTGAAAGATATATCTGAGGGAACTGGTAATAAGTTAGATGATGTGGAAGAATGGAACAGTGATTTGGAAGAGTAGCTATTGGAAATTACCCAATCAAATCAGTAAAAATAAGAAAAATGAGGACTGTTTAAGGAAATTTTCAAACAACATCAAGCATGCTAGGTAACAGTTGCATAACAATAGACCTAGAAGGAAAGGAGAGAGAACTAAAGAAATCGAAAACCTAGAACAGACAAAATAGAAGAAATAATGGCTGAAAACTGGTAAAGGAAATAGACATCCAGGTCTACTACAGCTCATCAATGAATCTGGCAAAATTGTACGATGCAAAATTAATACAGAGAAATAAATTACATATCTATAATCCTAATAATGATCTTTCAGAAAGAGAAATTTGTGAAATAATCCCATTCATAATTGCACCATAAATAACAAAATACATAGCAATACATGGGACTACGGAGGTGAAAGACCAGGTAGCTGTATTGAAAAGTACACTAATGAAA
The DNA here is from genome assembly GCA_022376925.1 of Tragulus kanchil. Classification (NCBI taxonomy): domain Eukaryota; kingdom Metazoa; phylum Chordata; class Mammalia; order Artiodactyla; family Tragulidae; genus Tragulus; species Tragulus kanchil. The sequence continues at coordinate 35,784,407 of JAIOJX010000004.1, forward strand.
AAAATTAAAGATGACAAAAATAATTATGGATTGAAAGAATGTTCATATCACCTAGTCTCCAGATTCAAAGCAATACCTATCAAAATACTAATAGCTTTTTCATAAAAATGCAACATAAAATCCTAAAATTTGTTTATAACCACAAATAATTTCAATTAACCAAAGCAATCTTGAGAACAAATAATAAAGGTGAGAGGTATCATGTCCATTAATTTCAAACTGAACTACAAAACTACAGTAATCCAAATAGTACTGTAATAGTACAAAATCAAACACAAAGATCAATGGAACAGAATGGAGAGCCCAGAAATGAAATTAAACTACTTGGTCAATGATTCTATAACAAAAAAGACAAGACTACACAATAGGGAAAAATAGCCTTTTCAACAAATGGTGTTGGAAGAACTGGACGGCTACATGCAAAAGATTGAAACTAGAATATTTCCTATAACATATATAAAAATGAACTCAAAAATGGATTAACAGTTAAAATATAAATCTCCTAGAGGAAAAAATAGGCAGATCTTTGACATCAATCCTAGCATGACTTTTTGATATGCCTTTTCAGGCAAGGGAAATAAAAGCAAGAAACAAATAAACAAATGGAACGACATCAAACTAAAAAGTTTTTGCATACTGTTAGACATCAAAATGCTAACCATTATCCGAGCCTACAATAGCAATATAATGTTTTTGCAATAGTAACATAAAAGTTCTTTGATCACAGATCACCCTAATAATGGAAAAATTAGAAATATTTTGTGAATAATCAAAATGTGTCATGGACACACTTAAGGTGAACAATGCCGTTGGAAAAATCGTGCCAGTGGACTTGCTAGACCAAAGGTTGGCATAAAGCCTCAATTTGTAAAAAAAGAAAAAAAAAAACAACAAGAGAATAACAACAATAGAAAAACAATAGAAACAATAGCAAAACAACAATAGGAAAAATAGTACTCACTTGAGTACTCATTTATTCATTCATTCATTTAACACTGTTTTAATAATTACTTGTGCAGTGAGGAAAAACTTCCTGAGTTTTAAGAACTCAACACCATGTAGTGGAGGTGGGAATATGTGCAAGTAATTACTCAAGAGTGAGATAAGTGCTAATGCATGTATTTGCAAAAGGCTAAAGTAAGTGTCTACAAAGCACAATAAAGTAAAGCATAATAAAATGAAGTATGCCTGTGTTATATTCAGGAACCATTTTTACTCTAGATTTCTGGTTTGAATATTATTTCTTATTCATCATCCCTATTTTAACATTCATCCTATTTGTTCTGGTGTTGTTTTTGAAACTTGCACTCTATCGCATAGCATGCACTTTTAAAATAATCCCCCTTTTAAAAGGATGGTGATAATCATATACTTCCCCAGAAATGAAAAGTACTGAGTTTACTAATACTGACCTAACCTTCTTTAATATATTATCCAGGAAGACAAAAGACAAAGGAACAATCTATCTAGATGGAAAAAGTCAAATATACTCTGGGGTACATCTTGCTAGTGTCTGGAGTTTAATATCTTCTCCATTGATTGCCTTTTCCTAAGTTGAGGTAATAGCACATAGCATAGCATCTCTTTTCAATGAAGAGGTAGACAATAAACCATAGAGCCTCTCACTGCTCTGGCTCTAATTGCTAAAGATTAGCAGCTTAGATCAGTCCTCTGCTGTAGGCATGGTTGACTTCAATCATCACAACATTAGGCTTCAGTTAACTTTGACTTTCTGAATCAAGAAAAGAGAGAAACTAGATAATGAAAAAAAAAAATCAGATAAATATTTAAAAGCAAACAACAACAGGCCAGAAAAATGAATGAAAATACATCCATACCAAGGCATGCAGCATCTTTACTTATGGGGACAAAGATGCTGCAAGCCTCTGAGATGAGTGAGTAGACAGTCCATATGCAAAATATTAAGGATAATAAAGGCCTTAAAGTTTTCAGTACAACATTGTAAGTTAATGCAATGGAAAATTTATTTTAAAATATTTTATAGAAAATGATGTTTCATTAAAATTCTTCACTTAGTGTAACATCAACTATGATTTAAATAAGAATGGGAATATTGAGGGCTTCCCTGGTGGTCCAGTGGGTGAAGCGTCCACCTCGCACTGCAAGGGACACCAGTTCGATCCCTGGCATGGGAGGATCCCGCATGTCACCGAGAGGCTGGACTGGTGTGTCCGGTTGTGAGCCAGTGCTCCGAAGTGCGTGTGCCCAGAGCCAGTGCTCTGCTACAGGATAGGCTACTGCAACAGGAGGTCCACACAGGCCAAGGAACAAAGACAGATGAAAATAAATAAATGAAAGACCAATAAAAGTGGCTAAAAAAACTTAAAAAAAAAAAAGGAAATATTTTCAAATATGCAAAAGAAAAATCCCATTATCTTTTTCAGGAACTTATTTCAAGTGTTTCAACTAAGATAAGGCAGTTAACCCTGACAGAAAATAAAAACACTCCATAAAACAGAAATCCATCTCAGGAGAGGATAAATGAAGGAATATGAAAGAATACATGAAATATTAGTGAAAGGAAAATGATGACAAATGCATATCAGGTTTAGAGGACATGCAGTTCAGTGTAGAGAAAGTTAAAAAGAAAAAAAGAAGCTCTTGGAGTACTTCAAGAACTTTCATTTTCTTTTAGAAAATTAAATGAACAAAATATTGATGCATAGTAATTACAGGCATCAGGTAAGTAAAAGTTCACAAATGATAGTTAAATTCAGGGGAAACTATATGTAAGAAATGAAAACCAACCATAATATATCTTTTCTAGGCAGAATATTATTCACAGAATCAAGATAATATTAACAGATACTGTTCATGAAAAAGGCTTTATTGGGAATGGATGGGAGGATAGAGAAGACTGAGGTTAATTTTTCTTTTGTTTTTGTAATATGCCCTGTAGTTTGTTCACATCAGTTTATTTAGTCAGACTGCATATGCTTCCTGTTTGTCTAAGACTGTCTATGTTTATGCCTGTAGTCTTGGTAAAATTGTTAATAGTACACCATTCATTCTCAAACAATTCCTAGTATGACTGATAAAATTATAGTGTTTCCACAGCTTAAAGCAAAAAGATTTATGTCTTCCTGATATTAAATGCTGAGCTCACTGGTGATAGTATTATGGCTCCTTTTTGTTTATTTATTATTTAAATTGAAGGATAATTGCTTTACAGATTTTTGTTGTTTTCTGCCTAACATCAATATGAATCAGCCATAGGTATACATATGTCCCCTCCCTCTTGAATCTTTTTTTGATTCCAGGATCTAGGCTGAATGAACAGTACCTAATAGGACATGCTCTAATTATGACGGGGGATGGGGAGTGGTGCGGGGGGAAGTGCAACAAGGAAACACAAGAACATTATGGCTCTTAATGCATCTGCTGGAAAAGAATCCATTGTCACATTTGTTCACATTAATTGGCCAACGTAAATCATATGCCCAAGCCTGCTGCCCCTAGTAGGGATCACAAACAATGCACTGGTTCCCACAGCAATAAATAGGACAAATAATCCTCCAACAAAGAAAGGCAGTATCAATAGTGGGGAATAATAAAATATTGCATACTACATAACAGAAGTAAAATCTGGAAAATATATAAAATCTGTAGTTGGATGTGACATAATAATAGATAATACTTCTATTTTGCATTTTACCTTACCCTGGGCTTAATATACATAATCACATTTACACATCCATCTTAAAATGAAGATTTTTTTTTTTAATTTTGGCTTCTTTTACTGTTTTTGTACTTACTCATTTTCATCCATTTTTATTCTTTTGCCTCTGTGGGCCTCCAACCGCAGCAGCCTCTCTCATTGCAGAGCACTGGCTCTGGGCACATGCGCTCCAGAGTGCTGGCTCGTAACTAAATACACAGGTCCAGCTGCTCCACAGCATGTGGGATCTTCTCGGGCCATGGATGGAACCAGTGCCCCTTGCACTGCAAGGCAGACTCTTTACCCACTGGACCACCAGGGAGGCCTTCCCAAATGGAGATGTTTTATGTCTATTTAATAGGTAATGAAATTAACATTAGGTTAAATAACTAGATCAAGTTAACACCTTGATAGAAATAATAGGCAATCTTTTACATATTTTGTTGTTTTGATATTTGTAGCAGTCTCATTACTTCTATTTTGTTACTTGTATCTATGTGAAACCAAAAACTGTAGATATACGGGCTGCTTTAAGATGAGTAAATTTGAAGTGGGTTTGCAATAAGTGACTGGTATGTTTTTGTTTTTCTTTATTTTTTGGCCACAGGGTCATATTTTATAAAAACAAGAATTAATCTAGTTTCTTTGATTTCCTTATTTTTTAACAGTAAAATCTGGCCCTACTGCAAGGTGTGTTGGATGAGAAGCTATGGAATGAAAGTTATGACAGGGTTATGAATTGCCGTTTAATCTATAGACTCAAAATATCAGGTTAAGACAATGATAAAATGGTTTAAGAGCTGATTAAAATAAATTTTATACAGGGATAATACTGGCATTTTCATAATAAGTAGGTGGTGGCACAAAGAGGTAAACACCTAATCACCATTATAGATTTTTATCCTCACACTAATTTTTTATTCATTCAGTTGAGTACTCATTTATTTATTCATTCATTTAACACTGTTTTAATAATTACTTGTGCAGTGAGAAAAACTTCCTGAATTTTAAGAACTCAACACCATGTGGTAGAGGTGGAAATATGTGCAAGTAATTACTCAATAGTGAGATAAGTGCTAATGCATGTATTTGCAAAAGGCTAAAATAACACTTACGATATTCTGCAGATCTGTGACATTTTAGTCAAACACAGAGTTAAAAGAAGAGTGTGAACCTGCCAGGTTATTCTAGAGAAAGAGGCAGAGTTGGGGGTGGAGAGCAGAGGTGAAAGAATATTCATCTTCAGAGTGGAAGAAGGAATAAAGCTCAGATATATGTACCCTCTGCAGTTTTCTGGGTTGAACCTTACCAGCCTGAAATTGCGTATCAGCAAATCTCACATGTCATTATTGGTTCTGCTTTCTTCCTTACTTTCAAATGCTAGAATAAAAGCCCATGCTTAAGAAATCTCTAACTAAATATGGGCATGATAAGAAGAAAGCAGGCATGACAGATTCAATTCAGAATGAAGAGAGACCACTGAAGACCTGAATGCTTGAGCAAGAAATTAAAAGCAAACAAACAAACAGGGAAAAAAAGAGTAGAAGGAGCAAAAAGAGGAAGGCTAGAAACGTTGGTAACAGTAAAGACTCTGGAAAGAGGTAGGGTCAATCACAGCAAAGATTCCCATGTGCAAGTGTAAGTTTTCATTTCAGTCAGGGAAGCTTTTGATAGTGGAGGAGCCTAGAAAAAGCAAGAACCACATCTCCTGTATAAGATCAATGCCACTTTAAATGCAACAGGGAAAACTGAACTGAGTTGAACCTCCTGCTGTGATTCCAACACTCCCTCTGTTCAGTTCTTCCCAAGAGAAGTTGTGGCAGTTTTACCCACGTTTGTATTTGTTTGGTAGTCTGTTTTGGGCTACCAAGTGAAACAACCAAAATAGTGTGGTTATTTTTTGTCTCAGATTTACGTTCATTGATTCACTGGGGTTTTTCTACTTCCAAAAATAGTAAAGTGCAAAACACTTGACTTTTGTTAATAATTTATTAATGACATAAACAAAATCATCCAAAACTAAATAGCGTTATTTAATGAACTGACACTGTATTCATACTAAATCTGAATAATCAATAAGCATGTTTGAGTATGCCTGTACATATCTAGAAAAATATATGAATACATTTGCATGCATCTCTGTATATGTGTATACATATATGTGTGAATATATAGGTTGTATATAAAATATGAATACATTATGTAATATGTATTAAATTTGTGAAGATAATTATCTTGTGGACAACACCAAAATGAAAACAAAAGAACAATTTAAAAAAATTAGAGAACCCAACTGAAGAGATAGATTTCTATAGATTGAGAAATGCTTCAGTTTATAAATTCTACCTAATACTTTATATTTAAAAAGAGACCTGTTTGAGTCTTAACTTTAATTATATATGCACTGAATTTTTTTCTTCTCTGAATTATTATCTTCAATTTTGATTACTGAACAAACATTCACAACTCTGCAAACTGACTTAATAAAAAAAGCAATCAAAGTATAGTTTCATGATGAATAAATAATTATGTAGTAATTCATCAAGTCTTTTAATTACTAGAGATTTAGTTCAAGGTTTCCATTTACTTTATTCAATATTAGTATCAGGTCTAAATAATAATTCTGGCATATTTGGAAAGTAAATAAACAATTATTTTATTTCTATACTCTTTTTATAAACTAAACTTTTTATCATGCTAAAATAAGCTTTGTTTCATGCTTTCTTCATTATTAATTGGCAACTAAAATTGCCAGGTTGATTGAACTTTAATATAAGGTTTAGTTTTATTTAATAAATAATTATGAGGATAGAATTTAAATTTTATGGTAAGTTGGTCAGATAACATGTTTTAGCAAAGTTCAGTAAATGAATCTAACGTACAGAAGAAGATGCATTGTCTTAAATTTATCAACAACTACAGTAGTTGCTATGTTGGTATGGCTCAGAAAGTAAACAATCTGCCTTCAATGTAGAAGACCTGAAGCCTCAGTCTGTGGGTTAGAAAGATCCCCTAGAGAAAAGAATGGCAATCCACTCCAGGGAAGAATATTGGACAAGAACATTCCATGGGCAGAGGAGCTGGGTGGGCTTCAGTCCATGTGTCACAGAGTCGGACACGACCGATCGACTAATGCTTTAACTTTTCTCTATGCTTGATATAGTTAATAAAATGAATTTTAATAAAATAATTCTAACCAAACATATTTTCACTAAATTACCTATGATAACTTCATATTGTATTGGTTTTATCTTGAACATCTATCTGTCTTTTTCATAAATACCTAACATTAAAAATGCTCCATATTGAAATAAGAAATTTAAAGAATTAGGTGAATAGGTGATTAATTTAATCAAGTTTCCCCAGACCTAAGTACCCTAAAGGTAAAAGGTATTTCAGTATTCTCACAGAAACTATCTCAATTATGCATTTTATCTTATATTTAAAAGAGACCTGTTTGAGTCTTAACTTTAATTATATATGCACTGAATTTTTTCTTCTCTGAATTATTATCTTCGATTTTGATTACTGAACAAACATTCACAACTCTGCAAACTGACTTAATAAAAAAAGCAATCAAAGTATAGTTTCATGATGAATAAATAATTATGTAGTAATTCATCAAGTCTTTTAATTACTAGAGATTTAGTTCAAGGTTTCCATTTACTTTATTCAATATTAGTATCAGGTCTAAATAATAATTCTGGCATATTTGGAAAGTAAATAAACAATTATTTTATTTCTATACTCTTTTTATAAACTAAACTTTTTATCATGCTAAAATAAGCTTTGTTTCATGCTTTCTTCATTATTAATTGGCAACTAAAATTGCCAGGTTGATTGAACTTTAATATAAGGTTTAGTTTTATTTAATAAATAATTATGAGGATAGAATTTAAATTTTATGGTAAGTTGGTCAGATAACATGTTTTAGCAAAGTTCAGTAAATGAATCTAACGTACAGAAGAAGATGCATTGTCTTAAATTTATCAACAACTACAGTAGTTGCTATGTTGGTATGGCTCAGAAAGTAAACAATCTGCCTTCAATGTAGAAGACCTGAAGCCTCAGTCTGTGGGTTAGAAAGATCCCCTAGAGAAAAGAATGGCAATCCACTCCAGGGAAGAATATTGGACAAGAACATTCCATGGGCAGAGGAGCTGGGTGGGCTTCAGTCCATGTGTCACAGAGTCGGACACGACCGATCGACTAATGCTTTAACTTTTCTCTATGCTTGATATAGTTAATAAAATGAATTTTAATAAAATAATTCTAACCAAACATATTTTCACTAAATTACCTATGATAACTTCATATTGTATTGGTTTTATCTTGAACATCTATCTGTCTTTTTCATAAATACCTAACATTAAAAATGCTCCATATTGAAATAAGAAATTTAAAGAATTAGGTGAATAGGTGATTAATTTAATCAAGTTTCCCCAGACCTAAGTACCCTAAAGGTAAAAAGGTATTTCAGTATTCTCACAGAAACTATCTCAATTATGCATTTTACCTTGTATGGTTAAGCAGAGGCTAAATTCTGTATTTAGCATTGACAGGCTTATTTGAAAATTATGAAAAATGAATAACTGTAAAAATTAATTTGAAAGTGAATATTTTCATATTTTATTCTGCTTAAAATATGCACAATAAAGATCCATATTTTACAGTCCAACCACAATACAGCACTTCTATCATCTGTGTGAGATGGAAGTCTCTTATAGATGAGCAAGAGTCTGCCATTTTATACAACTGTGACCCTAGGACTGTGTTCCTCACTGAGAGTAAAATAGGAGCAGTGGAGAAAAGGGAAGAGAAAAGGTAATAAAGTGGAAAACACCTTAGAGTCAGAAAAACTGGTTCTAAGTGCAGTTTGATCTAGTATGTGTGTGTTTTACTAAGCCATTTAACCTCTGTGAAGGTTTATTTTCTCATCTGTAAAATGGAGAAACAAATACAACCTCCAGTTATTAAATGTACTGAACAAAATAGTTTCTATGAATAGCCTACTGTAAAGTCAGGTATTAAGTGGTTGATCTCTTTAAGTTTCTCTTTTTCTCTTCCTATCTTCCCTTTTCTCTCTTCCCTTTTATTCTTCCTCCTTTACCCCTGTCTCTTTTTCCTTGTCCTACTTTTCCTTCTATCATCATCATTGTCACTAAGATGGGGAAGGGAAAGACAATAGCAGTTGCTGACATTCAGAGTTTAATGAAAAATAAGATGTTAGGAAACCACTTGCCTTAAACTATGATGACATATTGTACTGAAATTATTTGGGGGCAAATTAAAAACTGGTAAATAATAAGATGGACACGACCGATCGACTAATGCTTTAACTTTTCTCTATGCTTGATATAGTTAATAAAATGAATTTTAATAAAATAATTCTAACCAAACATATTTTCACTAAATTACCTATGATAACTTCATATTGTATTGGTTTTATCTTGAACATCTATCTGTCTTTTTCATAAATACCTAACATTAAAAATGCTCCATATTGAAATAAGAAATTTAAAGAATTAGGTGAATAGGTGATTAATTTAATCAAGTTTCCCCAGACCTAAGTACCCTAAAGGTAAAAAGGTATTTCAGTATTCTCACAGAAACTATCTCAATTATGCATTTTACCTTGTATGGTTAAGCAGAGGCTAAATTCTGTATTTAGCATTGACAGGCTTATTTGAAAATTATAAAAAATGAATAACTGTAAAAATTAATTTGAAAGTGAATATTTTCATATTTTATTCTGCTTAAAATATGCACAATAAAGATCCATATTTTACAGTCCAACCACAATACAGCACTTCTATCATCTGTGTGAGATGGAAGTCTCTTATAGATGAGCAAGAGTCTGCCATTTTATACAACTGTGACCCTAGGACTGTGTTCCTCACTGAGAGTAAAATAGGAGCAGTGGAGAAAAGGGAAGAGAAAAGGTAATAAAGTGGAAAACACCTTAGAGTCAGAAAAACTGGTTCTAAGTGCAGTTTGATCTAGTATGTGTGTGTTTTACTAAGCCATTTAACCTCTGTGAAGGTTTATTTTCTCATCTGTAAAATGGAGAAACAAATACAACCTCCAGTTATTAAATGTACTGAACAAAATAGTTTCTATGAATAGCCTACTGTAAAGTCAGGTATTAAGTGGTTGATCTCTTTAAGTTTCTCTTTTTCTCTTCCTATCTTCCCTTTTCTCTCTTCCCTTTTATTCTTCCTCCTTTACCCCTGTCTCTTTTTCCTTGTCCTACTTTTCCTTCTATCATCATCATTGTCACTAAGATGGGGAAGGGAAAGACAATAGCAGTTGCTGACATTCAGAGTTTAATGAAAAATAAGATGTTAGGAAACCACTTGCCTTAAACTATGATGACATATTGTACTGAAATTATTTGGGGGCAAATTAAAAACTGGTAAAATACACTGTTTAAAGCTATGCTGAATAATGTTACCTGAGTCAAAACAGATAGGATAAAGGTTAATAAGGAAAATGATCAGGGTTCCTCAGATGTTAAAAAATTAGCAAGTTACTTACAAAGAATGTACAATTCAGAATGTATCAAAATTTTCAAAAAAATGTTACTTAAAAGGAATGGCTTTTATTTCCTATGTGACATTTTATGGCTTAGGTGTGGTAAATGAAGATAATGCATCTGTATTAAGCATACAGTCATAATTTTCTTTTCTTTTTAAGCAGTCTATTATGAGACAGTATCTCCTTAGTTTACTATGCCTGAGATAAATCCAATCATTTTGCCTATGCTATACGATTGAAATGGCATTAATTTTATTAATAACTGGGTTGAAGGATGAATATAGAAAAGACATAAAAGGATATCTATGACTTTTCCCAGAAAATATTCACATTGCTAATACACAATAAGATATTATACTATTTGGACAAGGTGGACAAAATATAAGTTAAAAAAACATCAATTTACCATAACAATTATAACTGACTTACATTTTCTCTTTATGAAAACTATCTAGTTCTACTCTTCTTGAAAGCTCACAGGTTTTAAAATAATAAAGTTGCATTGTATAAATGTTTGTTTACTCACTGTAGAATATTCAGAATGTAACAAAAATTATAGAATGAAAAATAAAAATCTATGCATTGAAGAGTAAACAGTCGGTGCCCACCTATCCACTGTACTCACATATGAATCTTTATATGAATATTTTCAAAAGGTAGTCATAGTGTCCGTTCTATTTTGTACCCTGAATTTAACATCACATTGTGTCATGTGATTCCCTAATGCTAGTGAATCAACTGAAATAATATAAATAACATTCACACAGCACTCAATAATGAGAACTCAGACCAATCAAAAAACATTTGCATATTGATAAACATTTGTTTCCTGTTTAAACTGGAAAGATGACTATGTGAGATAACTGGCAAAAGAAAGAAGCATGCAAGCTTGAAAGAAGGGATGAAAGAAAGAAAGAACTAAGGGAAGAAAGAAAGGTTAAATTCTCTAAAATTGGGAGAAGGTTCAATTCAGAGACCTCTCTGTGGGTTAAGACTAACTTGAGCATCTGCTGTTTGTTCAGGTGCTAAGTTGTGTCCGACTCTTTGAGACCCCATGGACTGCAGCACACTAGGCTTCCCTGTCCTTCACTATGTCCCAGAATTTGCTCAAACTTATGTTCATTGAGTTGATGATGCCATCCAACCATCATATCCTCTGCTGTGCTCTTTTCCTGCCTTCAGTCTTTCCCAGCATTAGGGTCTTTTCCAAATGAGAAAGCTCTTTGTATCAGATGGCCAAATTATTGGAGCTTCAGCTTCAGCAACAGTCCTTCCAATGAATATTCAGGGTTGAATTCTTTTAGGATTGACTAGTTGGATCTCCTTGCAGTCCAAGAGACTCTCAAGAGTCTTCACCAACATCATAATTCAAAAGCATCAATCTCAGTCTCCTTTATGGTCAGACTCTCACATCCATACATGACTACTGCAAAAACCATAGATTTAACAATAAGGACCTTTGTCGGCAAAGTGATGTATCTGCTTTTAAATACATTCTCTAGGTTTGTGATAGATTTCCTTCCAAGGAGTAAGCTTCTTTTAATTTCATGGCAACAGTCGCCATCCACAATGATTTTGGAGCTCAGGAAAATGAAAACTATCTAGTTCTACTCTTCTTGAAAGCTCACAGGTTTTAAAATAATAAAGTTGCATTGTATAAATGTTTGTTTACTCACTGTAGAATATTCAGAATGTAACAAAAATTATAGAATGAAAAATAAAAATCTATGCATTGAAGAGTAAACAGTCGGTGCCCACCTATCCACTGTACTCACATATGAATCTTTATATGAATATTTTCAAAAGGTAGTCATAGTGTCCGTTCTATTTTGTACCCTGAATTTAACATCACATTGTGTCATGTGATTCCCTAATGCTAGTGAATCAACTGAAATAATATAAATAACATTCACACAGCACTCAATAATGAGAACTCAGACCAATCAAAAAACATTTGCATATTGATAAACATTTGTTTCCTGTTTAAACTGGAAAGATGACTATGTGAGATAACTGGCAAAAGAAAGAAGCATGCAAGCTTGAAAGAAGGGATGAAAGAAAGAAAGAACTAAGGGAAGAAAGAAAGGTTAAATTCTCTAAAATTGGGAGAAGGTTCAATTCAGAGACCTCTCTGTGGGTTAAGACTAACTTGAGCATCTGCTGTTTGTTCAGGTGCTAAGTTGTGTCCGACTCTTTGAGACCCCATGGACTGCAGCACACTAGGCTTCCCTGTCCTTCACTATGTCCCAGAATTTGCTCAAACTTATGTTCATTGAGTTGATGATGCCATCCAACCATCATATCCTCTGCTGTGCTCTTTTCCTGCCTTCAGTCTTTCCCAGCATTAGGGTCTTTTCCAAATGAGAAAGCTCTTTGTATCAGATGGCCAAATTATTGGAGCTTCAGCTTCAGCAACAGTCCTTCCAATGAATATTCAGGGTTGAATTCTTTTAGGATTGACTAGTTGGATCTCCTTGCAGTCCAAGAGACTCTCAAGAGTCTTCACCAACATCATAATTCAAAAGCATCAATCTCAGTCTCCTTTATGGTCAGACTCTCACATCCATACATGACTACTGCAAAAACCATAGATTTAACAATAAGGACCTTTGTCGGCAAAGTGATGTATCTGCTTTTAAATACATTCTCTAGGTTTGTGATAGATTTCCTTCCAAGGAGTAAGCTTCTTTTAATTTCATGGCAACAGTCGCCATCCACAATGATTTTGGAGCTCAGGAAAATAAAGTATGTTACTGTTTCCATCATTTGCCCATTTATTTTTCATGAAGTGATACGACCTGATGCCATGATCTTCATTTTGGCTGATTTTTAGGCCAGCTTTTTCACCCTCCTCTTTCACCTCCATCAAGAGACTCTTAAGCTCTTTGTCAATTTCTACTGTAAGGGTGGTTTCATCTGTGTATATGAGATTATTTGTATTTCTCTTGGAAATCTTGATTCCAGTTTGTGCTTCATCCAGTCCGGCATTTCACTCTATGTACTTTGCATATGCATTAAATATGCCTTTATGTACTTCATTCCCAATTTGGAACCAGTTCATTGTTTCATGGCCAGTTCTAACTGCTGCTTCTTGACCTGCATACAGGTTTCTCAGGAGACAGGTATGGTGGTCTGGTACTCTGATCTCTTTAAGAATGTTCCACAGTTTGTTGTAATCTACACAAAGGCTTTATTATAGTCAATGAAGAAGTAGTAGATATTTTTCTAAAATACCCTTGCTTTCTCTATAGTACAACAAATCTTAGCAATTTGACCTCTGGTTCCTATGTGTATTCTAAATCCAACTTGAATATCTAATATCTTGTATTTTGAAACAATGTCCATCTTAATTCAGTAGCACCTGAGCTTAGTATTCCTATAATTTTCCATACTACAATTGTTAAACAAATGTTTATTATTACATAGCTTTAGCAAATTTATTATTTTGTTCCAAAATCTAATCATTTTCATGATTTATTTCCTTGCTTAAAATATTTTTTTTCTAAAAGCTCTGAGTGTGTTTTTAAATTATTAATACCAAAGTGCACTTTAGAAATGCAACCAGAGAAACAGATCCAGACAGCACATCTCTGGATACTACCATGGTACTTTCCGTTAAAAGAATTAAGAAAATGAAAAATATTGATTCTTCAAGACTACTGCAAAACCATAGATTTAACAATAAGGACCTTTGTCGGCAAAGTGATGTATCTGCTTTTAAATACATTCTCTAGGTTTGTGATAGATTTCCTTCCAAGGAGTAAGCTTCTTTTAATTTCATGGCAACAGTCGCCATCCACAATGATTTTGGAGCTCAGGAAAATAAAGTATGTTACTGTTTCCATCATTTGCCCATTTATTTTTCATGAAGTGATACGACCTGATGCCATGATCTTCATTTTGGCTGATTTTTAGGCCAGCTTTTCCCCCTCCTCTTTCACCTCCATCAAGAGACTCTTAAGCTCTTTGTCAATTTCTACTGTAAGGGTGGTTTCATCTGTGTATATGAGATTATTTGTATTTCTCTTGGAAATCTTGATTCCAGTTTGTGCTTCATCCAGTCCGGCATTTCACTCTATGTACTTTGCATATGCATTAAATATGCCTTTATGTACTTCATTCCCAATTTGGAACCAGTTCATTGTTTCATGGCCAGTTCTAACTGCTGCTTCTTGACCTGCATACAGGTTTCTCAGGAGACAGGTATGGTGGTCTGGTACTCTGATCTCTTTAAGAATGTTCCACAGTTTGTTGTAATCTACACAAAGGCTTTATTATAGTCAATGAAGAAGTAGTAGATATTTTTCTAAAATACCCTTGCTTTCTCTATAGTACAACAAATCTTAGCAATTTGACCTCTGGTTCCTATGTGTATTCTAAATCCAACTTGAATATCTAATATCTTGTATTTTGAAACAATGTCCATCTTAATTCAGTAGCACCTGAGCTTAGTATTCCTATAATTTTCCATACTACAATTGTTAAACAAATGTTTATTATTACATAGCTTTAGCAAATTTATTATTTTGTTCCAAAATCTAATCATTTTCATGATTTATTTCCTTGCTTAAAATATTTTTTTTCTAAAAGCTCTGAGTGTGTTTTTAAATTATTAATACCAAAGTGCACTTTAGAAATGCAACCAGAGAAACAGATCCAGACAGCACATCTCTGGATACTACCATGGTACTTTCCGTTAAGATTAAGAAAATGAAAAATATTGATTCTTCAAAGTCGTGTTAGTGTAGAAAAGGTTATATATTGACCCTTTGCAGTTTGAAGCTTTTTATTTATTGTTATGCATGTAGGCTATTTTTGTAAACATATATTGACAGGAAATAATCCATTTATAATTTTCCTCTTTGGTTATGGACTCTTTAAATAAACCTGAGGTTCAATAGGTTTACAAGATTCTATTAAAAATTACCTGCTTGATCCTAAGCATATCTGTATCAGTTTAAAAAGTTGTGATAATGAAATGCTGACAAAATAAAACTGAGAATGACTTAAATGTCAAGATCTAACAATGAATCGGTCTCAAACAATACCAACAGTCTATAATTTGTACCCAGTTAAGAGTGACACCTTTATTTATATTAATTTTTGTTATGTTACTATTTTAGAGGGTTAGTTTGGCTGTTTTCAGATGAAAAACGTTCCCTATGTATGAGTTTTATTTAAGTGATCAAAGAGTCACTTTGACAGGTAATGGCTTGCTTTTTTGGTACTTACTGAATCCCATGGTGCATCCCTATCTCCTCATTCTGAGGTTGATAACCTGGGAGAAAATCATCTTGTCTTATGATTCTTTTCAGAGCGACCTAGTCAGACATTCTCCTAGTGTCTGCATGTGGTCCATGTGAAAACATACCCATCTTTCTCTTTTTCCACTACTCTTCTCCCGTGGTCCACTCTGGCCAGTGCGTTGGCTGTGTATTTTTCAAGGGTGAATCAGATATCTGTCAACTCTCCCCCAACCACAATGAACACTTGGTAAGTTTTCCAAGGGGTATTTCAATTGGCTTGGGTTCAAAACCCCTTAACATTTATATTGTAAAAGTACTTGTTTCTTATTATCTTGTTCTTGAGTCCTATTTTTAACTGGCCAAGTGCCTTTTTGTGACATACTACATTGTATTATATTCATAATTATTCTTGTTAAATTTTATTATTACATAGCTTTAGCAAATTTATTATTTTGTTCCAAAATCTAATCATTTTCATGATTTATTTCCTTGCTTAAAATATTTTTTCTAAAAGCTCTGAGTGTGTTTTAAATTATTAATACCAAAGTGCACTTTAGAAATGCAACCAGAGAAACAGATCCAGACAGCACATCTCTGGATACTACCATGGTACTTTCCGTTAAGATTAAGAAAATGAAAAATATTGATTCTTCAAAGTCGTGTTAGTGTAGAAAAGGTTATATATTGACCCTTTGCAGTTTGAAGCTTTTTATTTATTGTTATGCATGTAGGCTATTTTTGTAAACATATATTGACAGGAAATAATCCATTTATAATTTTCCTCTTTGGTTATGGACTCTTTAAATAAACCTGAGGTTCAATAGGTTTACAAGATTCTATTAAAAATTACCTGCTTGATCCTAAGCATATCTGTATCAGTTTAAAAAGTTGTGATAATGAAATGCTGACAAAATAAAACTGAGAATGACTTAAATGTCAAGATCTAACAATGAATCGGTCTCAAACAATACCAACAGTCTATAATTTGTACCCAGTTAAGAGTGACACCTTTATTTATATTAATTTTTGTTATGTTACTATTTTAGAGGGTTAGTTTGGCTGTTTTCAGATGAAAAACGTTCCCTATGTATGAGTTTTATTTAAGTGATCAAAGAGTCACTTTGACAGGTAATGGCTTGCTTTTTTGGTACTTACTGAATCCCATGGTGCATCCCTATCTCCTCATTCTGAGGTTGATAACCTGGGAGAAAATCATCTTGTCTTATGATTCTTTTCAGAGCGACCTAGTCAGACATTCTCCTAGTGTCTGCATGTGGTCCATGTGAAAACATACCCATCTTTCTCTTTTTTTCCACTACTCTTCTCCCGTGGTCCACTCTGGCCAGTGCGTTGGCTGTGTATTTTTCAAGGGTGAATCAGATATCTGTCAACTCTCCCCCAACCACAATGAACACTTGGTAAGTTTTCCAAGGGGTATTTCAATTGGCTTGGGTTCAAAACCCCTTAACATTTATATTGTAAAAGTACTTGTTTCTTATTATCTTGTTCTTGAGTCCTATTTTTAACTGCTAATGCAGCAAAGCTTGTTCCCTCTTTGGAATGTGGTTTCAAGTGTTGACTGAATAGAGAAGGAGGAAACGTCCAGATCATTTAGTGGATCTGGCCCTGTCCAGTCAATGAGTACACAAATATCCAGTGGCCCCCTTTCTGATCAAATCTCCCATCCTACACTTCACACTCTTACCACTCAGAATGGAACTTCTTTTGCAAATTTAAGGAGGGGCTGACATTCATTTGCTCTTTTGCTTTGGAAAATTCAGATAAAGCAGAGTATCGTTATTATTATAGACTCTATTACTTTTTTCTTAAGCAGACCACTTTTAGTAATGCCAGGGATCAAAGTATTTCAGTGGCTGGGTCATAGTGACCAGTACAAAATAACCTCTAAATTGCTTATTCAAAAAAAACTATCACCAAATATATTCAGCTTGGTTGTGAGTTTATGAAGGTATGATGGAAATAAAAATACGCTTTGGAAGATTTCCACATAATTTAGTCTAATAATTGATATGTCTACATCCTTCACCTTTCTCTGTCATTTCCTAATTTGGCTCAAATCACACTCAGAATCTTTACTGGTTGAAAAACAGAGCTTGGAAATAAAAAACTAAAAATAATACAATTGGACTTTTTAATATAAAATATAAACCAGTGATAATATGGTTATGTTTCTGTCTATAGAGCCAAAACTTTTAAATATAGGATAGAGTCAAAATATTGGGTTCTAAATCCCATCTCAATTTCTGTATATGCAATAGCTTTTTTTCTCCACTTGTTTTAGCTATGCATATTAATTTATTAGTATCACAAATTACCTGGGAATATTGCTATTTAAAACAATGAATATGGACTTACCATTCTGAGGATCAGAGATTGAGGCAGAGTTGAACTAGGTTTTGTGGTGTAGGATTTCGCATGAAGCTGCAGTAAAAGTGTTGGCTGGGACTGCAGTCATCTCAAGGTTTGATTGGAGAGGGTCCACTTCCAAGAACAGTCACATGCCTTTAGACAGACCTCCAACTTTTCACTGGATGCCAGCTACAGATAGCAGTTCCCTGCTGCCTGGATCTCACCATAGGGCAGCTGAAAGGACAGTAAAGGTATATAGCAAGACAATCGACATCCTATCATGTTTTCTGTCTTCTATTCATTAGAAGTGAATTACTAGGTCTAGCATTCACAGAAGGACAGATGATTACCCAACCTTATGAAAACTTGTGATCAAAACTTGATCACAAGTTTTCATAAACTTTGGTCAGGTTGATTGGGGGCCATTTTAGATGCTATCTGCCATGTTAAACATTAATCAGCCTCCAAAACGGTAGTATATATTCTTATACACCCATGGGCAATATGGGAGGCACTGGACTCTATATTCAGCAAAGACCACTTTTTTAAAGAAAAATGCCAGGGATCAAAAGTATTTCAGTGGCTGGGTCATAGTGACCAGTACAAAATAACCTCTAAATTGCTTATTCAAAAAACTATCACCAAATATATTCAGCTTGGTTGTGAGTTTATGAAGGTATGATGGAAATAAAAATACGCTTTGGAAGATTTCCACATAATTTAGTCTAATAATTGATATGTCTACATCCTTCACCTTTCTCTGTCATTTCCTAATTTGGCTCAAATCACACTCAGAATCTTTACTGGTTGAAAACAGAGCATGGAAATAAAAAACTAAAAATAATACAATTGGACTTTTTAATATAAAATATAAACCAGTGATAATATGGTTATGTTTCTGTCTATAGAGCCAAAACTTTTAAATATAGGATAGAGTCAAAATATTGGGTTCTAAATCCCATCTCAATTTCTGTATATGCAATAGCTTTTTTTCTCCACTTGTTTTAGCTATGCATATTAATTTATTAGTATCACAAATTACCTGGGAATATTGCTATTTAAAACAATGAATATGGACTTACCATTCTGAGGATCAGAGATTGAGGCAGAGTTGAACTAGGTTTTGTGGTGTAGGATTTCGCATGAAGCTGCAGTAAAAGTGTTGGCTGGGACTGCAGTCATCTCAAGGTTTGATTGGAGAGGGTCCACTTCCAAGAACAGTCACATGCCTTTAGACAGACCTCCAACTTTTCACTGGATGCCAGCTACAGATAGCAGTTCCCTGCTGCCTGGATCTCACCATAGGGCAGCTGAAAGGACAGTAAAGGTATATAGCAAGACAATCGACATCCTATCATGTTTTCTGTCTTCTATTCATTAGAAGTGAATTACTAGGTCTAGCATTCACAGAAGGACAGATGATTACCCAACCTTATGAAAACTTGTGATCAAAACTTGATCACAAGTTTTCATAAACTTTGGTCAGGTTGATTGGGGGCCATTTTAGATGCTATCTGCCATGTTAAACATTAATCAGCCTCCAAAACGGTAGTATATATTCTTATACACCCATGGGCAATATGGGAGGCACTGCCAGCTATTAAATCCCAAAGCTGCATAGCATCTGAAGAAAGGAAAATGACAGCCACAGGAAGAATGAAAGGAGCAACATGAGGTCTAATAAATAAACTGACAAAATCTGATGAATAAACTCCTTCATTTGTTCTCCTCATTGCTAAAATTGTTATCTAATTTAGTGAACAGCTTCGCACACAGCTTTTAGAAACATGAATCCATCTCTACTGTTTATTCCCCCTTAACTTCCACCCCATTAGTTTTAAGTTGTATCATTTCCATCCTTTACCTCCATCCATACTTCCAAGGCATGCTCAGATGTCTTCAGCTCATAACCCTTATTCTCTACTTCTTCTGCTTCCAATTTACCTTTTATATTTTGTTAGAAGTAAATTTTCAAAATTTATATATGATTGTAATTGTCTTCTACTTAAATTTTATCAATGACACTGTATTTATTAGAAATTCCTGAGCCTGGCACTTAGGACTTTTCTAATGTAACTTGAAGCTATTTTTCTACATTCATTTGTAATTACTCCCCTGCACATACCCACTATTCTAATCCCCCTGACTCATTTGCAGTTTATACAGCATGTGTGTTTCTTTATTCAAGGCTGCTATTAGGTATGTCCTTCTCTCCTGCTCCTTAGGTTGCTATAATTACCTAGGAAACCTCTGTGATTTCTCCCCAGTGTCTCTTACCAGTTCCCAATTCAGCACAAGCAAAATGTCTTTAATTTCTCTTTTAACCTTTTCTCTTGTTTCAGTAAAAGTGTTGGCTGGGACTGCAGTCATCTCAAGGTTTGATTGGAGAGGGTCCACTTCCAAGAACAGTCACATGCCTTTAGACAGACCTCCAACTTTTCACTGGATGCCAGCTACAGATAGCAGTTCCCTGCTGCCTGGATCTCACCATAGGGCAGCTGAAAGGACAGTAAAGGTATATAGCAAGACAATCGACATCCTATCATGTTTTCTGTCTTCTATTCATTAGAAGTGAATTACTAGGTCTAGCATTCACAGAAGGACAGATGATTACCCAACCTTATGAAAACTTGTGATCAAAACTTGATCACAAGTTTTCATAAACTTTGGTCAGGTTGATTGGGGGCCATTTTAGATGCTATCTGCCATGTTAAACATTAATCAGCCTCCAAAACGGTAGTATATATTCTTATACACCCATGGGCAATATGGGAGGCACTGCCAGCTATTAAATCCCAAAGCTGCATAGCATCTGAAGAAAGGAAAATGACAGCCACAGGAAGAATGAAAGGAGCAACATGAGGTCTAATAAATAAACTGACAAAATCTGATGAATAAACTCCTTCATTTGTTCTCCTCATTGCTAAAATTGTTATCTAATTTAGTGAACAGCTTGCACACAGCTTTTAGAAACATGAATCCATCTCTACTGTTTATTCCCCCTTAACTTCCACCCCATTAGTTTTAAGT
Organism: Tragulus kanchil; assembly: GCA_022376925.1. Classification (NCBI taxonomy): domain Eukaryota; kingdom Metazoa; phylum Chordata; class Mammalia; order Artiodactyla; family Tragulidae; genus Tragulus; species Tragulus kanchil. The sequence goes on from JAIOJX010000004.1 coordinate 35,805,269, forward strand.
TGTATCATTTCCATCCTTTACCTCCATCCATACTTCCAAGGCATGCTCAGATGTCTTCAGCTCATAACCCTTATTCTCTACTTCTTCTGCTTCCAATTTACCTTTTATATTTTGTTAGAAGTAAATTTTCAAAATTTATATATGATTGTAATTGTCTTCTACTTAAATTTTATCAATGACACTGTATTTATTAGAAATTCCTGAGCCTGGCACTTAGGACTTTTCTAATGTAACTTGAAGCTATTTTTCTACATTCATTTGTAATTACTCCCCTGCACATACCCACTATTCTAATCCCCCTGACTCATTTGCAGTTTATACAGCATGTGTGTTTCTTTATTCAAGGCTGCTATTAGGTATGTCCTTCTCTCCTGCTCCTTAGGTTGCTATAATTACCTAGGAAACCTCTGTGATTTCTCCCCAGTGTCTCTTACCAGTTCCCAATTCAGCACAAGCAAAATCAATCCCTGTCTTTTTATATTTCCTACACTTATTTTAAGATCTCTATTAGTAGAATGGCCTCTTGTTTTTTTACTTAGGCCAGAATGTGCCTAAGTTGGTACTTAACTATTTTCTATTAAGAGCCCTTATTTGAACTCAGTTGTATCCCTGACCATGTGTGTACATATTACATGTGTAGATATCTAAAATTATACTCTACCTGGGACAAAAGGACACTACTAGTGGGAAGAAGTCCTCACTGAGACTTGTCATGCAAATGAATAGAGCAAGGTGTTGCATATGTTTAAGCTTTTCTATCTCTTTGTCACTCTCCTCAAAGTATACTCTCAAGATGTTCCCTTTCTAGGAGGGATGGTCCCCTATGACTGGAGACTCTTATCCTCTATGTGAGGTAGCTGCCCAGTGCAGATCTTATAAATGTGCAAATAAATGATATTAAATGAAACATAACATATCTTAACCTGGCTATTATTTTATGTTTTTCTCCCAGATGTGTACTGACCCATTACTTCCAGCAAAGGTAGATTATAAATCCTCATATTTACATATTCTTAGAGTTCTGTGAATCAGACTTCACCTGATTAGTTTTAAGAGGCTCCTGGGAGCAAAAGAGATAGAAATTTCCATGTCCATCCAGAGACTAGATTGCATCAATTATTTTTACAGGGCTTGAGTCTCCTGCTATAAGTCATCCCTCTGTGACCAATTTTATTACATAATAACAATTATTATTATTTGTTAAGTTGCTGAGTTCTAAGTGGGCCTTAGAGTATAGCACACAAAACAAGGAATTCACTATTTCTCTTCAGGGTTTTGCAATGTAAGTCATCAAGCTCAATATTTAGTGGTTTGGTGTTAATGTATATACATATAAATAAAAAAACACACTCTACAAACATGTACTACACACACACACACCTAGGCACACCTACATAGATGTCAGTAAATGAAAGGATTGCAAACTACTGTGCTAATAAAAAGTGATTCATACCTGCTTTTAAGAATAATTTGAGAGGGAACAGAAAAGACAGGCTGTAGTTTTAAATCATAGTATTTTTCCTTTTTCTAATTTTCATATAGATCTCAAAATAAGAAACTTTATGACTCTCTGTATTTGACTCATGGTACCACACTGCTGTATACTCCTCAGTATTCAGCAATCTCCTCTGATAAGCTTCAAACTAGAAAACAACTCAAAGGCTTCAGAAGATTGTGGAAAGGAACAGTAAACATAGATTTCATGGAATCCAGATCTAGGCTGAATCACCTGTTAGAGGACCAGTGCTTTTATTATAGTAGGCTAAGGTCATACACCATTTGGTGGAGCTTTTACACCTTAATAGACTGCTGCAGGAGTTCATGACTGGTGTATCTGTCTAATGATATGCTTTATTTTTTCAGTGATTAATAGGTTCAAATGGACTTTATTTCAGCTAGTTTAAATGTGAGGATAATAGGACACGTGGCAGGCCAACTAACTTATAGGAACAGATGGAGACAGAAACTGAATCACCAGACTGGCAATTGTTAAGGTTAGAGAGACCCCAGTGTTTTCTACTATATTTTCCTGAACTAATACCTCATCCTGTCTGAGGTCTGGCTTTGTGACTACTGAGACATCGTGCTGTGCCAAACTAATTCCTCCAGAAATTAGTATCATATGCCCTAAATACTTGGTGTAATCTGAATATGGCTTTCCTGTTTACCACATGAAGAACCTAAAGGCAGGAAAGACAACAGGTGAGAGGCTGAGATAGAAGAAAAAGGAGAGTGAAGATCCTTGTTGCTTATCTATTTAATACATAGTAATTTATATCTCTTTATCTCATACCTGTATCTTGCCTCCATCTCCTTCTCCCTACTGGTGTCTACTAGCTTATTTTACCTGTGAGTTTTTGTTTTGTTACATATATGTGTGTGTATCTATCTATCTACATGTATGTATGTGTATATATATATATATATATATAACACAAAACATATATATATGGTTTAATTTTTAGATTACACATGTAAGTGAGATCATACAGTATTTGTCTTTCTCTGATTTATTCTTCTAAGCACAGGACTCTTTAGGTCCATCTACATTGTTACAAATGTCAGAATTTCATTTATCTTTCGATGAAAATGTGGGTTTTTTCCCTGTCTATCTTATTGTAAATAATGCTGCTATGAACACCATAGTGCAGGTGCCTTTTTGATTCAGTGTGTTTTCTGTTTTTGGGTTTTTTTGCACATAGATATTCAGGAATAAAATTGTTACATCATACAGTAGTACTACATTTTCAGTTTTATGAGGAACCATTAAACTGTTTACCACAGTGTAAACTGATTGCACTAATTTACATTCCTAGTAACAGTGTAGGAAGTCCCATTTTCTCCACAACCTTGCTAGTGTTTGTTGTGTTATTTTTCACAATAGTCATTTCACAGGTATAACGTGAAATCTCACTGTGGTTTTGACTTGGATCTCCCTAGTTATTGGAAATGCTGTGTATCTTTTCACGTGCCTGTTGTACATCTGCATCTCCTCTTTGCAAAAATGTCTAGTCAGTTTTTCTACCTATTTTTTATTCAAAAATTTTTTGATGTTGATTTGTATGAGCTATTTATATACCTCAGATATTAATCCCTTATCAATCATATCATTTACAAATATAGTCTCCCATTCGGTAGACTGTTTTTTTGTTTCTTTGATGATTTCCTTTGCTATGCAAAAGCTTTTAAGTTTAATTAGGTTATGTTTGTTTATTTTTGCTTTAATTTTCTCTACTTTTGGAGATAGATAAATATGGCTTTGATTTATGTCAGAGTGTTCTGCTTCTGTTATCTAGTCTTTACTCTATTTTGAGTATATTTTTGTATATGGGGTTGGAAAATTTTCTAATTTCATTCTTTTATATGCAACTGTCTGGTTATCCAACACCATTTATTGAAAAGACTGTCTTTTCTCCATTGTTTCTCCTTCTTTTGTTGTAGATTGATTGACCATAATTGAGCAGGTTTATTCTGGGGCATCTCTCCTGTCTTCATTGATCTTGGTGTTTGTTTTTTATGCCACTGCCATACTGCGTTCAATACTAGAGTTCTGTAGTACAATCTGAGGTCAGGGACCATGATTCCTCCAGCTCTGTTCCTCATTCTTAAGACTGTTTTGGATTTTGGGGATCTTCTGTGTTTCCACCCAAATTTATTTATTTTTTGTTCCAGTTCTGTAAAAATGGCATTGGTATTTTGACAGAGATTGCAATGAATCTGTAGATTCTCTTGGGAAGAACGGTCATTTTAACAGTACAGATTTTTCCAATCCAAGTACACAGTGTATCTTTCCATCTGTTCCAATTTTTTAATTGGTGCTTATGATTTTCAGAGTATAGGCCTTTTGCCTCCTTAGGCAGATTTATTCCTAGGTACTGTATTATTTTTTTTGCTAAAATGATAAATGGGATTGTTTTCTTATTCTTTCGGTACTTCATTGTTAGTGTATAGAAATACAACAGATGTCCATGTATTAATTTTGGATCATGCAACTTTATCAAATTCATTGATAAGCCCTAGTAGTTCTCTGATAGTGTCTTTAGAATTTTCTATGTATAGTGTCATGTCATCTGAAAGCAGTGACAGATTTACTTCTTCCTTTCCAATGTAGATTCCCTTTATTTCTTTTTTTGTGTGTGATTTATTTCTTTTCCTTGCCATAGTTAGGACTTCTAAAACAATGTTGAATAAAATACTATTTTATAATTGAAGGATAATTGCTTTACAGAATTTTGTTGTTTTCTGCCAAACATCAGGATGATAAAGACATTTTAATTTTTCTATGATATTGATTTTTCTACTATTTATATCTAATATTAAAATACAGAATTTCTAAAAACATTTATTTAATTAAGAGCTGAAATTCTGTCAGAATAATGCTCTAATGTTACTTCATTCAAGTATTCATTTAACCTAAATTTATTGTATATCTATCATATGTCATATTTAGGGTATATTAGTGAAAAACACATTTGAAAATATCTTCCTGATGGGTTTTCAGTTTAGTAGAAAAGACATGGATAATATACAATAAATAAATCAATCACTTATATAGTACCTCAGAATATGATAAATATGCAACTGTCTGGTTATCCAACACCATTTATTGAAAAGACTGTCTTTTCTCCATTGTTTCTCCTTCTTTTGTTGTAAATTGATTGACCATAATTGAGCAGGTTTATTCTGGGGCATCTCTCCTGTCTTCATTGATCTTGGTGTTTGTTTTTTATGCCACTGCCATACTGCGTTCAATACTAGAGTTCTGTAGTACAATCTGAGGTCAGGGACCATGATTCCTCCAGCTCTGTTCCTCATTCTTAAGACTGTTTTGGATTTTGGGGATCTTCTGTGTTTCCACCCAAATTTATTTATTTTTTGTTCCAGTTCTGTAAAAATGGCATTGGTATTTTGACAGAGATTGCAATGAATCTGTAGATTCTCTTGGGAAGAACGGTCATTTTAACAGTACAGATTTTTCCAATCCAAGTACACAGTGTATCTTTCCATCTGTTCCAATTTTTTAATTGGTGCTTATGATTTTCAGAGTATAGGCCTTTTGCCTCCTTAGGCAGATTTATTCCTAGGTACTGTATTATTTTTTTTGCTAAAATGATAAATGGGATTGTTTTCTTATTCTTTCGGTACTTCATTGTTAGTGTATAGAAATACAACAGATGTCCATGTATTAATTTTGGATCATGCAACTTTATCAAATTCATTGATAAGCCCTAGTAGTTCTCTGATGGTGTCTTTAGAATTTTCTATGTATAGTGTCATGTCATCTGAAAGCAGTGACAGATTTACTTCTTCCTTTCCAATGTAGATTCCCTTTATTTCTTTTTTTGTGTGTGATTTATTTCTTTTCCTTGCCATAGTTAGGACTTCTAAAACAATGTTGAATAAAATACTATTTTATAATTGAAGGATAATTGCTTTACAGAATTTTGTTGTTTTCTGCCAAACATCAGGATGATAAAGACATTTTAATTTTTCTATGATATTGATTTTTCTACTATTTATATCTAATATTAAAATACAGAATTTCTAAAAACATTTATTTAATTAAGAGCTGAAATTCTGTCAGAATAATGCTCTAATGTTACTTCATTCAAGTATTCATTTAACCTAAATTTATTGTATATCTATCATATGTCATATTTAGGGTATATTAGTGAAAAACACATTTGAAAATATCTTCCTGATGGGTTTTCAGTTTAGTAGAAAAGACATGGATAATATACAATAAATAAATCAATCACTTATATAGTACCTCAGAATATGATAAATATTATAACAAAAAAGGAAACTAGTGCACAGAGGTTAGCATTATTACTATTTTATAAAGACACACAGATGGAGACAGTACTAAGAAAACACACCTGCTGACCATTATGTTAATGATCATTACTGAGCATTCATCATGTGCCCTACATGTAATAAATCTATGATCAAAGCTGATTAGAAGAAATTACATTAAAATCCAGTTTATAAATACACATCTCCATTATAAAGTGTACCCATTAAAAATAATCACAGAATGATCCTAGTTCCTAAGTACACTTATTAAAGAGCAAATTACACACCTAACTGAAATGCAAAAGGCTACATGAGTGAATTATAAACTATGGATTTTGTTGGACACATCTGAGCAAACATTTTAGTCAACTCAGTATAACTCACTTACCTGAATAAGTTGAATGCTACCTTAGTTACTTCATATTTGATACAATTCAAGCAGCTTCAACACTTTTAACAAAAAAAGAGGATTCCAGACAATATTTTGGGGAAATGAAAACATATAAAGTGGACTATAATTGTGTGTTCTGTGTGCTCAGTTGCGTCCAACTTTTTGCAACCCCATGAACTCTAGTCCACCAAAGTAAAACTATTGAAAATTTAGTGGTAAGTTACCTTTATTTAATTCTCTTTGATATATTGAGTAAACCACAATTTACTTGCAACCACAATAGCAACCCTCACAGAAGTTATTGCATATTTGATAAATATATAAATTAAAAATACTCAAATTTATACTACGACTGCTAGTTATTTTATATCATTTGTTACCTAATAGCTTCCTTTGCCACTCCATTCCTAGCTGGACCAAGTATCAAAGGGTAGCTTAATAAAAAGAGATTGCTAAGAGTAGCTGTACGTGATATGACTGACCTCAATTTGATGTAACTGGCAATTTCTTTCATGGAAAGTACTTAGAATTGCACAGCAGTTGATTTTGTTTCTTTTCAATTGTGGGTCATAAGTGTTTGTACTTTGATTACTGCTGCAATCTCAAAGACATATAGAAAGCTCCTGAGAAAACAATGCCAATAATTACAATCACAATTACCTTTTTCAAAAGCAAGTTGAATACTATACCTAAGAACTATTAACATAATTAAAACATTATTTAAAGTTTACTTTAAAAACTGGCCAAAGATCACTTTCTTTATTCAAAAATTTCAAACAAATTCTCCATGAAAACTTTTTACTCTTTCAATTTAATGCTTTATAAAATGGCAGCAGAATTCTAGAAGACATACCTTATATTCCAAATTAATATTTTAAAAGGTGTAAATGCATATTTCATGTGCTTTAATGACTACATGAAGACATTTCTTTGGCAGTATTTGGGATTCACATCATATAGCTATGCTCCATGTATTATTTAAACATTTTAAAATTACAGTTAGTTAATTTCTGTTCTAACACATTTTGTTCTATATAAGAGCTGAGAGTATTTTAAAACTCAAAAAAGTTATAAAATATCAATTTTTATTATAAGGAAGAATGAGCTGAATGACTGACATGATGCTGGATTTATATATGTGTATGTATATATATGTTCATATACATATATGCATAGTGTAACTGTTAATAGAATTCAACATTTCACACTATTTTATGCAATCACTTTGTATTTTTTCTATAGGGTGTTACTGGAAGTATGAGGAACATTTAAAAAAACATAAAGTTTATATTTGAGGAAAAGGATACAGTAATTTTGTAGTTACTTTATTAAAGCTACACTTTCAAAAAACAATATGTGAATACTTTCTTTTTGCTTCAAATATATCTATGCATTCAGGAAATACTAGTTAAAGAAAACATAGAGATTCTTAATCAAATTGGTATGCTCTATTAATGGCAATATAATCAGATATAGTTTTTTTAAATCAGTGGTTATGACAATAGAATAAAAATGTACTTTTCAGACTTGTTAACTGTAATGAAATTTTTAGAGGTAATACTATCTTCACAGCAGTCTATACAATTTTTTAACATATAAATTCTTTTTCCTTTAGAAAGTATTCCTACTTTCTAAAGCTGTTAATGTTGTTCAGTTGCCCAGTCCTGTCCAACTCTGTGACCCTATGGACTGCAGTACACCCAGCATTCGAGTGGCTCACAGTCTCCTGGAGTTTGCTCAAACACAAGTCCACTGAATAGAGGATGCCATCCAACCATCTTATCCTCCGTCATCATAGTTTCCTCCTGCCTTCAATCTTTCCCAGCATCAGGGTCTTTCCCAATGAGTCTGCTCTTCACACCAGGTGGCTAAGTATTGGAACTTCAGTTCAGCATCGTTCCTTTCAGTGAATATTCAAGATTGATTTCCTTTAGGACTGATTGGTTTGATGTCCTTGTGATCAAAGTGGTATCAAGAGTCTTCTCCAAAACCACAGTTTGAAAGTGTGTAAATTCTTTACTATTCAGCATTTTTTATGCTTCAACTCTCACATCTGCACAAGACTTTTCTTTGGAAAAACCTTAGCCTTTGATATTCATGTTCACAGTTTTAGCAATTTTAAAAAAACAGTTAGTTAATTTCTGTTCTAACACATTTTGTTCTATATAAGAGCTGAGAATATTTTAAAACTCAAAAAAGTTATAAAATATCAATTTTTATTATAAGGAAGAATGAGCTGAATGACTGACATGATGCTGGATTTATATATGTGTATGTATATATATGTTCATATACATATATGCATAGTGTAACTGTTAATAGAATTCAACATTTCACACTATTTTATGCAATCACTTTGTATTTTTTCTATAGGGTGTTACTGGAAGTATGAGGAACATTTAAAAAAACATAAAGTTTATATTTGAGGAAAAGGATACAGTAATTTTGTAGTTACTTTATTAAAGCTACACTTTCAAAAACAATATGTGAATACTTTCTTTTGCTTCAAATATATCTATGCATTCAGGAAATACTAGTTAAAGAAAACATAGAGATTCTTAATCAAATTGGTATGCTCTATTAATGGCAATATAATCAGATATAGTTTTTTTAAATCAGTGGTTATGACAATAGAATAAAAATGTACTTTTCAGACTTGTTAACTGTAATGAAATTTTTAGAGGTAATACTATCTTCACAGCAGTCTATACAATTTTTTAACATATAAATTCTTTTTCCTTTAGAAAGTATTCCTACTTTCTAAAGCTGTTAATGTTGTTCAGTTGCCCAGTCCTGTCCAACTCTGTGACCCTATGGACTGCAGTACACCCAGCATTCGAGTGGCTCACAGTCTCCTGGAGTTTGCTCAAACACAAGTCCACTGAATAGAGGATGCCATCCAACCATCTTATCCTCCGTCATCATAGTTTCCTCCTGCCTTCAATCTTTCCCAGCATCAGGGTCTTTCCCAATGAGTCTGCTCTTCACACCAGGTGGCTAAGTATTGGAACTTCAGTTCAGCATCGTTCCTTTCAGTGAATATTCAAGATTGATTTCCTTTAGGACTGATTGGTTTGATGTCCTTGTGATCAAAGTGGTATCAAGAGTCTTCTCCAAAACCACAGTTTGAAAGTGTGTAAATTCTTTACTATTCAGCATTTTTTATGCTTCAACTCTCACATCTGCACAAGACTGCTGGAAAAACCATAGCTTTGACTATATGGATACTTGTTGGCAAAGTAAAGTTAAATAAATAGAGTGACAATATACAGCCTTAGCCAATTTTGAATCATTGTTCCATGTCTGGTTCTACCTGTTGCTTCTTATCTTGCATACAGTTTTCTCAGGAGGCAGGCAAGGTGGTCTGGCATTTCCATCTCTTGAAGAATTTTCCATAGCTTATTGTGATCCACACAAAGGCTTTAGTGTAGTCAATGAAACAGAAGTGGATGTGTTTTTGGAATTTCCTTGCTATTCCTATGATCCAAGGAATGCTGGCAATTTGATTTCTGGTTCTTCTGCCTTTCCCAAATTCAGTGTGTTTATTTGGAAGTTCTTGGTTCACATATTGTTGAAGTCTAGCTTGAAGGATTTTGAGCATTACCTTGCTAGCATGTGAAATGAGTGTATTTGTGCGGTAGTTTGAGTTGTTAATACATAAGTGCTAAAATACATAAGACAATGACAGCTTTTACTTCTTTTATATTCTTTTAAACTCAATTACTAACATTGATTCGACATTGAGCATACAAAAAAGCTTTTATTTGACAACAGATGTTCATTCTGCAAAATATCCTTTGTAACTTCACCTGATTTGTGTCTGAATGAAGATAACAGTATCAATAACACTCACAGACATGTACAACGCAGCCTAACCATAGACTAAGTGTTCATAGATAATATTTTATTTAATTATCACGACAATCTTATTAGGCAGATATTGTTATTAGAGGTGGAAATTAAAATATGATTGCATTAAATAACTTCCCAGTGTTTCACACTCGATAAATGAAGGGAACTTAAATTCAAATCTATTCAATTGCATCAATTTCTTAAAATTTTTGAATATACTTTCAAAAAAAAAAATGAAAGTAAAGATCAATTGAAAAGGATTGAAAGTTCAGAGATAAACCCACACATCTATGGTCTCATAATCTACAGCAAAAGATGCAACATGATACAATGGAGAAAGATAATCTCTTGAGTAAGTGGAATGGACAGCTACATGTAAAAGAATAAAATCAGAATACTCCCTAACACCACACACACAAATAAATTAAAAATGAATTAGCAACTTAAATGTAAGGAAAGACACTAAAACTTTTAGAGGAAAACAGGAAGAATACTCTTTGATATAAATCATGGCAAGATCTTTTTTGACCAACCACCTGAAATAATGGAAATGAAGACAAAAGTGATCAAATGGAACCCAATTAACTCTAAAATATTTTTACAGAGCAAAAGGAAGTCAGTACAGAGCAAAAGAAGTCATAAATAAGACAGAAAGACAACCTTCAGAATGGAAAAACAAATATTTGCAAACATGACAACTGACAAAGGAATAATCTCCAGAATATACAAACAGCTCACGCAGTTCAGTATAAAACAAACGAACAACCTAATCAAAAGCTAGGTGGAAAAGCTAAACAGACATTTCTCCAGAGAAGACATACAGAAGACAGATAAAAGATGCTCAACATCAGTATTAGTGAGATATAGACATAACCACAATGAGGTATCCCACAGCGGTCAAAATGATCATCAACAAACCTACAAATAAACGCTAGTTGTGGAGAAAAGGCTCTCCTCTTACACTGTTTGTGGGAATGTAAACTGATACAGCCCCTGTGGAGAACAGTAAGGATACTCCTTAAAAAATTAAAAACAGAACTACCATATAACCCAGTAATTTCACCCAGAGAAAATCATAATTCAAAAAGATACATGCAAGACACTGTTCACTGCAGCACTATTTACAAGACATGGAATATTGTGTGTGGGCAAGGGTTTACCCTTGGGCCCCCCAAAGGGGTTTTACAAGTATTGTTATTAGAGGTGGAAATTAAAATATGATTGCATTAAATAACTTCCCAGTGTTTCACACTCGATAAATGAAGGGAACTTAAATTCAAATCTATTCAATTGCATCAATTTCTTAAAATTTTTGAATATACTATCAAAAAAAAAAAATGAAAGTAAAGATCAATTGAAAAGGATTGAAAGTTCAGAGATAAACCCACACATCTATGGTCTCATAATCTACAGCAAAAGATGCAACATGATACAATGGAGAAAGATAATCTCTTGAGTAAGTGGAATGGACAGCTACATGTAAAAGAATAAAATCAGAATACTCCCTAACACCACACACACAAATAAATTAAAAATGAATTAGCAACTTAAATGTAAGGAAAGACACTAAAACTTTTAGAGGAAAACAGGAAGAATACTCTTTGATATAAATCATGGCAAGATCTTTTTTGACCAACCACCTGAAATAATGGAAATGAAGACAAAAGTGATCAAATGGAACCCAATTAACTCTAAAATATTTTTACAGAGCAAAAGGAAGTCAGTACAGAGCAAAAGAAGTCATAAATAAGACAGAAAGACAACCTTCAGAATGGAAAAACAAATATTTGCAAACATGACAACTGACAAAGGAATAATCTCCAGAATATACAAACAGCTCACGCAGTTCAGTATAAAACAAACGAACAACCTAATCAAAAGCTAGGTGGAAAAGCTAAACAGACATTTCTCCAGAGAAGACATACAGAAGACAGATAAAAGATGCTCAACATCAGTATTAGTGAGATATAGACATAACCACAATGAGGTATCCCACAGAGGTCAAAATGATCATCAACAAACCTACAAATAAACGCTAGTTGTGGAGAAAAGGCTCTCCTCTTACACTGTTTGTGGGAATGTAAACTGATACAGCCCCTGTGGAGAACAGTAAGGATACTCCTTAAAAAATTAAAAACAGAACTACCATATAACCCAGTAATTTCACCCAGAGAAAATCATAATTCAAAAAGATACATGCAAGACACTGTTCACTGCAGCACTATTTACAAGACATGGAATATTGTGTGTGAGTGTGTGCTCGTAACTCGTGTCTGACTCTGTGACTCCATGGACTATAGCCTACTAGCCTTCTCCGTCCATGGAATTTTACAGGCAAGAATACAAGAGTGGGTTGTCATTACAACTGAATATTGCTCACCTATAAAGAGGAAGAAAACTGTGTCATTTACAGAAACATGGATAAACATAGAGACCATCATAATATAGTGAAGTAAGTCAGGATGAGAAAAACTAATATCATATATTAATACATATATGTAGAATGTAGAAAAATGGTATAGATGATCCTATCTGCAAAGCAGAAATAGATATAGAGACTTAGAAAACAAACATATGGATACAAAGGTGTAAGTAAGGGGTTGGGATGAATTGGGATATTGGGATTGACATACATACACTACTATGTCTAAAATAGACAACTAATGAGAACCTGTTGCATAGCACAGGAAACTCACTTTGTGCTCTGCAGTGACCTAAATGGCAGGATAATCCATAAAAGAAGGGATAAACATGAATGTTTCACTTTTCTATACAGAAGAAACTGACACAGCAGGCTAAAGCAACTATGCTCCAATAAAGAAAAGAAAATATACGTTTTTGCCTCTACTCCTATGTAAGCAAGCATAAATAAATTCAAAAAAATCACTGAATACCTACAATGTGCAAAGTCATACATTTCATATAGATTCCACATCGTTAGTAAAATGTTTTATCAGCAGTTGATACTGAGCTTAAATTAAAATTCAAATAATCTCTAACATGCTTAAAATATTTATTAAATAACTCAAAACTCAAGCTACATTTGTTTTTTATTAGTTGAAACTGGGTTTACTATTTTTCCAGGCCTGACTAGGTAGAAAAAATATTTATCATAAAAAGACAAACTATCCTAAAGATATTTACCATTTTGGGTGAACATATACTCATTAATCAAAATATGTTTTATGCATGTAAACCTGTCCTCACATTTAAGGATATAAAGCGCTGCTCTTTTTTAAAAAGCTTCTATTACTTTTTTGCAGGTTTAATTGCAAATCATAACATAGTTAATGGCATCATTTTAATTGTTATGTGTGTTAAATTCATTAACTCATTAGAAAATATCTACTCTTTCTTATCATTATTATCTCCGCTGAGGATGTATTATGAAAAAAATAGGCTGACTCATCATCTTGTAGAATTTATACTTTAGTACATGACACAGCCAATAACAGGTGAAACATTAAATAATAAATATGGTACACTTTTACATATCAATGCATTATCTTTGAAGGCTTCTCAAAGAATTTGACATATTGAGGAGAACTAAATATCACAAAGAACCTACCAGGCAAAGAGGGGTGGTGAATTTAGTTGAGGGAATATTAATGCCCAAATGCTCCAAGGTGGGAAAGAACTTGATATGCTTCACGACTGACAGAGGGCCAGTGTGATGCTTCACGTGGAGAAAGATGAAACATGGTATAGGATGTATTTCAGGAGAGAGACAGGCACCTGCCATGCTGATGCATAGACCAAAGGAAAGAGTGTGAACAGAAGCCACTGATAGGTTGTTAAGAGGGGAACTACACATTCTGATTTATACAGCATAAAGAGAACATCAGGTCCTTTGTGGGAAATGGACTGGAGAGGAATGGGGTAGAAGTGGAGAGAGGATGGGATCAGTTCAGAGTCTATTAATGATAGTTCATCACATAAAATGATGATGCCTGCACAATGGTAGAGCTAAGGGAGTTATAAAGAAGTGGGCACACTTGAGCAAAACCTGCCTAGCTTTCTGGGGCAGCATTTGATATACTACTAATAACAATAATAATAATAATAATAATACAAACAACAATAAAACCCTAAGCTCTACTGAGGATCAAGTTAAATTTTGCCTGCTTCAGCATCCCATGACACATACTGCTGAGACTAAGTGACTGCTTTTGCCCAGTAGCTGCTGAGAGTGTATGCAATAAGTCTGAGAAGAAGGCAAGGAGGAGGAACTGGGTTTACTATTTTTCCAGGCCTGACTAGGTAGAAAAATATTTATCATAAAAGACAAACTATCCTAAAGATATTTACCATTTTGGGTGAACATATACTCATTAATCAAAATATGTTTTATGCATGTAAACCTGTCCTCACATTTAAGGATATAAAGCGCTGCTCTTTTTTAAAAAGCTTCTATTACTTTTTTGCAGGTTTAATTGCAAATCATAACATAGTTAATGGCATCATTTTAATTGTTATGTGTGTTAAATTCATTAACTCATTAGAAAATATCTACTCTTTCTTATCATTATTATCTCCGCTGAGGATGTATTATGAAAAAAATAGGCTGACTCATCATCTTGTAGAATTTATACTTTAGTACATGACACAGCCAATAACAGGTGAAACATTAAATAATAAATATGGTACACTTTTACATATCAATGCATTATCTTTGAAGGCTTCTCAAAGAATCTGACATATTGAGGAGAACTAAATATCACAAAGAACCTACCAGGCAAAGAGGGGTGGTGAATTTAGTTGAGGGAATATTAATGCCCAAATGCTCCAAGGTGGGAAAGAACTTGATATGCTTCACGACTGACAGAGGGCCAGTGTGATGCTTCACGTGGAGAAAGATGAAACATGGTATAGGATGTATTTCAGGAGAGAGACAGGCACCTGCCATGCTGATGCATAGACCAAAGGAAAGAGTGTGAACAGAAGCCACTGATAGGTTGTTAAGAGGGGAACTACACATTCTGATTTATACAGCATAAAGAGAACATCAGGTCCTTTGTGGGAAATGGACTGGAGAGGAATGGGGTAGAAGTGGAGAGAGGATGGGATCAGTTCAGAGTCTATTAATGATAGTTCATCACATAAAATGATGATGCCTGCACAATGGTAGAGCTAAGGGAGTTATAAAGAAGTGGGCACACTTGAGCAAAACCTGCCTAGCTTTCTGGGGCAGCATTTGATATACTACTAATAACAATAATAATAATAATAATAATACAAACAACAATAAAACCCTAAGCTCTACTGAGGATCAAGTTAAATTTTGCCTGCTTCAGCATCCCATGACACATACTGCTGAGACTAAGTGACTGCTTTTGCCCAGTAGCTGCTGAGAGTGTATGCAATAAGTCTGAGAAGAAGGCAAGGAGGAGGAGGTTGGGGGCTGCCCAGTCTGGCATCAGGCCCTGTTGTTGCTGAGGTTCCATTTGTCTACCTCTGAGGCTCAGATCCTGCCAGGCCTCTAAGGGTGCTCTAATGAGTACAACTACTAATAGAAAAGAAACATCTGGGCTGAGAGGCAAAACAAAGTCAGAAGTCCATTTCTAAGTATTATTAAATGACTATGAGTGCTGAAAAAGGGAGAAAAAGCTCAAGAAACTCTCATTTCCTTCGGGTTTCATTAGATTATGCCCTTGCAGATTTTCTTCCATTCCTCTAACTGCTCCTTTTCAGTTTCTTTTGAAGGCTTTTTCATTTCCACTCTACTCTAACTATTAAAATTCTAGTTCTCAACTCTAGTTACCCAACATTTGCCCTAGGCCTTCTTACTCATTTCCAAAGTTTCAAATATTTATAAATGATAAATGTAATATATTTCATTCAGAGTCATCTGAGTTCCAAATCAGTTTATGCTGCCTTGTAATACAGCCTTCTTAGAAACATCTCAAATACAATATTTTTAAAACCAAATTCTTGCATTTCTCTATATTGGATTGTTTTAGTGAAGCACTGAGCCATCTAAGTTTCAATTCAAGTCAGATAGGTCCATTTAAATCTTAAGTCTCCCCTCTCTACTGCTTGTCCCACTCCCTTACTCAAAACTTGCCATCAGTCTGGTGTGATTTCTCACCTCTACTGCTTTAAGCCTCTTCATAATACAGACATCCCCAAATGGTGTATTCTCTTGCTAAGATGTTCTCTCTCTTCTCATTCTGGCTTCATCTTTCATGAAAGTTAAATTCTACTCTGTCCAGAATGAAACATAAATATCATTCTATCAGAAAGGTCTTATGTAATATCACCTCAAAGCTTTTCTACTGTATTTCCCTAAAGCACTCCCAATTTTTTTGAAAAATATTTATCATTGTTTGTCATGATACTTTTGTCATTATATTCTGTTTAACATAGTCTCAAACACTAGACGATATGCTACACTATTGTAGCATGAATATTACCTATTTTGCTAACTGCTATATTAATTGTGCCTAGGACTACTGAGAAAGATCTGAACTTCTAAGATAAGTGCAATAAGAATTGTTATTTTATTTTGTTTGAAGTGTGGAAAAAATTTTTCTTTAAAGAATAATTTCTAATAACAAAATTAACAATATTAACTATCTTTTTAGTTAATAAAAGTGAAAAAGCACCTTCAAACCATGTTGAACAATTTGAACTGCAGTGATAAAACATTATGTGTGATTAATGTAGTTTCTAAAGCTTTAGCCAATTTTTAAAAGATTTCACCTGGAAGAGGAATTATTATAAAATTATAGAAATATTAGAGTCACTGAATTTTCTCACTTTTATTCTTGCAAATGTTTAAATTATTTTCATTTATGTGTGCTTGAGCAAACGGCTGTCCACTAGTGATACGCCATTTTTTTGTGTGGCATAATTTATTAGTTTGTTTGAAATTTAGAATTGGATATTTAAATTTTGTAAGAACATAGAGGCATCCTGTATATTAGACCTGAGTATTTAAATTTTTTTAAGAACACAGAAATTCCTAAACTCTTGACATCTGGCATTATAGATGGTTGAAATAATCTTAGACAATAATTAAATATATAATTCCATAGATTAAACATTTTTAAATAAGAGAAAATGGCAATAAAGGTCAAGGGAAAACTATGAAGGATATCTACTAAAATAGGTTATTTTAAGCAATTCTAATTTTTTCCTAAATCTTTATAACACAATTTTATTTAAAATGTATTATTTAAATATTTTCTAAAATACATTAAAATTTTTACCATACTAAAAAATTATTGATGATATGACTATTGTCTAATAAAGCTTATAATTAAAAGAACAACCTAATAATATTTAAGATGATAAGCATTATTTTCTTTTAGGGGGTTCTTCACTTGTTTGTTGGTTTTTTATTCTTTCAGAAATATTCTATCAATGTTTTGAAAGGTCTTATGTAATATCACCTCAAAGCTTTTCTACTGTATTTCCCTAAAGCACTCCCAATTTTTTTGAAAAATATTTATCATTGTTTGTCATGATACTTTTGTCATTATATTCTGTTTAACATAGTCTCAAACACTAGACGATATGCTACACTATTGTAGCATGAATATTACCTATTTTGCTAACTGCTATATTAATTGTGCCTAGGACTACTGAGAAAGATCTGAACTTCTAAGATAAGTGCAATAAGAATTGTTATTTTATTTTGTTTGAAGTGTGGAAAAAATTTTTCTTTAAAGAATAATTTCTAATAACAAAATTAACAATATTAACTATCTTTTTAGTTAATAAAAGTGAAAAAGCACCTTCAAACCATGTTGAACAATTTGAACTGCAGTGATAAAACATTATGTGTGATTAATGTAGTTTCTAAAGCTTTAGCCAATTTTTAAAAGATTTCACCTGGAAGAGGAATTATTATAAAATTATAGAAATATTAGAGTCACTGAATTTTCTCACTTTTATTCTTGCAAATGTTTAAATTATTTTCATTTATGTGTGCTTGAGCAAACGGCTGTCCACTAGTGATACGCCATTTTTTTGTGTGGCATAATTTATTAGTTTGTTTGAAATTTAGAATTGGATATTTAAATTTTGTAAGAACATAGAGGCATCCTGTATATTAGACCTGAGTATTTAAATTTTTTTAAGAACACAGAAATTCCTAAACTCTTGACATCTGGCATTATAGATGGTTGAAATAATCTTAGACAATAATTAAATATATAATTCCATAGATTAAACATTTTTAAATAAGAGAAAATGGCAATAAAGGTCAAGGGAAAACTATGAAGGATATCTACTAAAATAGGTTATTTTAAGCAATTCTAATTTTTTCCTAAATCTTTATAACACAATTTTATTTAAAATGTATTATTTAAATATTTTCTAAAATACATTAAAATTTTTACCATACTAAAAAATTATTGATGATATGACTATTGTCTAATAAAGCTTATAATTAAAAGAACAACCTAATAATATTTAAGATGATAAGCATTATTTTCTTTTAGGGGGTTCTTCACTTGTTTGTTGGTTTTTTATTCTTTCTAGTAACTGAAAATGAATAATTTTATAAAGGTCCAAAGTAATATACATTCAAATAGGCAAGACTCAGTAAATAAGAAAATAGGTATTTGTATTCTCTTTATTATACACATTTTAAACTACATGAACTCTATGATTCTTTGCAATAGTATGAAAAGACGGATGGGAAAACCTATACTACACAGATAATTAAATGACTGGCTCTATTAATTCCTTGTTATTTCATCTATACTTCACTCCTTATAATATTTCTTTCTAGCCAGTGAAGTTTGACAAAATACAGTTATCTGTAAAAAGTTCAAAGATTCTTCAATTCATCCTTTCCAACTACCATAAAAATCAGCCTTGAAAAAACCATCATAAAAGTTTCAGGATTTAGCTAAATGCCCTACTATTGTTTTCTCCTCCTCTCCTCCTGTGTTCCTGAAAATCACAATCCAGTTGCTTTGCTGCAAAGCAGTTTTCCAGATGTCTTCAAGGCTAAGTGAAAAAATGACAGATGAAGCATAAACATGGAAAAGACATGAAAGAAATAAACGCCAGAAAAAATGAACCAGATTAAGCTCTATGTAGTATGTACAGTCTTGCCTTAATTTTCTTACCAACACCTGTTAGGATCAATATAAATGATAAAACTCAGATCATTAGTTCTAAAATGAAATTCTATTAAAGAAAATACCACGCAGTGTAGCTTTTTATTTTTTTTATAATGCTCACTCATTCAGTTGCAGTAATACTAAGTCATTAAAAAATAATTTTCAAGGTCTGTGCAAGATGAGCTATGGATATTTGTTTTATTCCTAAGATTTTAAACCTACACTCTTAAATAGTGGGGAAGATGAGCAATAAAGACTTCCAGCAGGTAAGAAAAAAAATAATTACAACTATCACTACATGAAAACGATCATGGTTTTCTTAGAAAGGAAAAGAAAGACAGAAACACCCTAGAGAATTTTTACCATACTAAAAATTATTGATGATATGACTATTGTCTAATAAAGCTTATAATTAAAAGAACAACCTAATAATATTTAAGATGATAAGCATTATTTTCTTTTAGGGGGTTCTTCACTTGTTTGTTGGTTTTTTATTCTTTCTAGTAACTGAAAATGAATAATTTTATAAAGGTCCAAAGTAATATACATTCAAATAGGCAAGACTCAGTAAATAAGAAAATAGGTATTTGTATTCTCTTTATTATACACATTTTAAACTACATGAACTCTATGATTCTTTGCAATAGTATGAAAAGACGGATGGGAAAACCTATACTACACAGATAATTAAATGACTGGCTCTATTAATTCCTTGTTATTTCATCTATACTTCACTCCTTATAATATTTCTTTCTAGCCAGTGAAGTTTGACAAAATACAGTTATCTGTAAAAAGTTCAAAGATTCTTCAATTCATCCTTTCCAACTACCATAAAAATCAGCCTTGAAAAAACCATCATAAAAGTTTCAGGATTTAGCTAAATGCCCTACTATTGTTTTCTCCTCCTCTCCTCCTGTGTTCCTGAAAATCACAATCCAGTTGCTTTGCTGCAAAGCAGTTTTCCAGATGTCTTCAAGGCTAAGTGAAAAAATGACAGATGAAGCATAAACATGGAAAAGACATGAAAGAAATAAACGCCAGAAAAAATGAACCAGATTAAGCTCTATGTAGTATGTACAGTCTTGCCTTAATTTTCTTACCAACACCTGTTAGGATCAATATAAATGATAAAACTCAGATCATTAGTTCTAAAATGAAATTCTATTAAAGAAAATACCACGCAGTGTAGCTTTTTATTTTTTTTATAATGCTCACTCATTCAGTTGCAGTAATACTAAGTCATTAAAAAATAATTTTCAAGGTCTGTGCAAGATGAGCTATGGATATTTGTTTTATTCCTAAGATTTTAAACATACACTCTTAAATAGTGGGGAAGATGAGCAATAAAGACTTCCAGCAGGTAAGAAAAAAAATAATTACAACTATCACTACATGAAAAACGATCATGGTTTTCTTAGAAAGGGAAAAGAAAGACAGAAACACCCTAGAGAATTTTCCAACTCTTCCTGGGCCATGGATAAATATTATAAAGAAAAGAAACTGCAGGAATTGTTGTCCAGTTATCAAAATATATAATAAACATGCAAACAAATCATTCTTCACTTTTTTACAGGAGCACTGATTTTATAATTTGAAATAAATTGTAAAAACTTACTCTGTTAAATGTATTTGACGTTATTTTCTCTTTCTAATAAATTATTAGCTTATTTCTTTCCTAAAGCAAATTCCTTGATGTAACATTATATTACATAATATGAACACTTCATTATATTTTCTATTATCTAATATTTTGAGCTTTTTTATACTTAGTCCCTGCCTTTTATATTCTCTTTGACCAAATTATTCTCCTCAATTCCTGCATGTTGTTTTTTTTCCTGACAGGAGGTCTTCCTCATCACCTTATCTATATCATACCCTTCCTGTAACTCACATTTGCCCCAATGTTTTCCTTATAACAGGTCACTAGTTAAAAAATAACTTTGCTACTTATATTTGCTATTTATTTTCTGTCTTCTCTCTTATGAGAATCTCTTGGCTACAATAGAAAGAGCTTGGCTGACTGAAATGCCCCAACCTTATTACAGATGGTAGGTACTTAAATCCTTCTCAGGGCTACTAAGGCTGTTGGCATAAAGATAGTGCTTAATAAGTCTTAGTTGAAACTGAGTAAAAATAAGTATCAAGAAGGTATGAAGCAAAGAGGGAAGAAAAGAAAAAGTGAAACAAAAAGCGTAAACAATAACTTTTTTTTTTTTTTCACAGCATGCCCTTGTGGTATCTTAGTTTCTTGACCAGTGATTGAACCCAGATCATAGCAGTGAAAACTCTGAATACTACCAGACCACCAAGGAAATTCCAGTAACTTTTTATATAGTGCATCTACTTACAAAGATTTATTCCACAGAAAGAAGTAAAATATAACACTTATTTATGAGGTACAGTATTATTTTTAATAAATTTTTTAAATGAAGGTAAGGTGTAGTTGGTTTAAAATATTGTATTAGTTTCAAATGGACAACACTGTGATTCAAAATGTTTATAAATTATACTCCATTTAATTCCCTGTGTTGTACAACATACTCTTATTATATATTTCTTAATTTACTCATTATTATTTTTTTATTTTATATTGGAATGCAGTTAACAGTGATGTGTTAATTACAGGTGTACAGCAAAGTGATCCAATTATACCAATACAAGTGTCTCTTCTTTTCTCTCATTTAGGTTGTTACAAAATACTGGTTGTGAGAAAATTCTTTTCTCATTTAGGTTATTACAAAATATTGAGCCATGTTCCTTGTGCTATACAGTAGGTCCTTGTTGGTTACCTATTTTAAACATAGTAGTGTGTATCTGTCATCCCAAATTCCCAATCTATTCCTCCGTTCCACCCTTTTACCCCTCTACCCTCTGGTAACCGCAAATTTGTTTTCTAGGTTTGTAAGTCAGTTTCTGT
The DNA here is from genome assembly GCA_022376925.1 of Tragulus kanchil. NCBI lineage: Eukaryota > Metazoa > Chordata > Mammalia > Artiodactyla > Tragulidae > Tragulus > Tragulus kanchil. The sequence goes on from JAIOJX010000004.1 coordinate 35,827,302, forward strand.
TCTGTAATTAAGTCCATTTGTATCATTTTTTTAAAGATTCTGCATGTAAGTGATATTATAAAATATTTGCATTCATCTGACTTACTTCCCTTAATATCATAATATTCTAATTTCATACATAGGCTTACTTTCAAAATGTCGATAGTGTCAGTTGTTCTCTATTCTTTAAAATTGTAATTATTGTAAAGTATGTTTCCATATTACTCTATACATACATCTCACCTACTCCTCCCACCTCCCCATGCCCATACATCTGTTCTTTATGTCTGTTTTTCCACTGCTGCCATGCATATAAATTCATCAGTTACTTACTTTACTATATGTAAAATAGATTAGTAATGGGAAATCCCTTTAAAACTCAGGGAATTCAAACAGGGTCTCTGTAACAATCTAGAGAGGCGGGATGGGAAGGGAGTTGTGAAGGACGTTCAGGAGGGAGGGAACGTATGTATACCTGTAGCCAACTCATCCATGTTGTGGTTGCCCACAGTTGGTTCCAATTTATTCAAGTGTAGCATTTCACTGATGGATAAGTAAGAATATATTTTTCACTGAAGGATATATTGGCTAATTCCAATTTTGGGCAAAAATAAATAAATCTGAAAAAAAATTTCCTAGATTAGTTTTTTTATGAGCATACATTTTAACTTTCTCAAGGTAAACATTAAAGGAGTAAAACATCCATATTGTATACCAAATGTATGCTCAATTTTCTAAGAAGATGCCAAAGTGTTTACTTTGTATAATTTTGCATTTCCAGCAGTAATGAGTGCTGCTGAGGCACTCTATCCTCACCATTAGTTAGTAATACTAACTTTGTGTCTTTTTTTTTTTTTTCATTCTAAAGACTTGTGCTGTTGTATCTCATTGATGTTTGTTATTGATAGTTATGAGAACTCTTTATATACCCTACACAGAATTAACTTGCACTTATTTTCCCCTTATCCTTTGGTCTGTCTTGAGATTCTTTTAATGGTGTCTTTGGCAATGGCAAACATTTTTAGTATTAGGTTGAGGTTGCCTTTCTATTATTTTGTTGATATTGCATTTGGCATGGCATCTAAAAACTTTTTGCCTAACCCAATTTCATGGAAATGTTTTCAGGTTTTCCTCACAAAAGTTTAGTAGTTGTATCCTCTATAAATCAATCTATCACATACTGAAATTTTTTTGTATTATATGTGAAGCATAACTCAAGGTTCATTTAAAATAATATATAAATCTGTAAGTATCTCCAATTATTTATTTATTTTCTCTATTGATGATTACCTTTACAATTTTGTTTAAAATCAATTGTCCATTTTTGTTTGTGTTTTTTTTCTAGAAATCCAAATAGCTTATAAATCTATATGCCTAACATTCTGCAAATACTACATTTTCTTACTTCTACAGCTTTATTTTAAATCTTATAATTGGAATATATGAGTACTACAACTTCTTTTTCTTTTCCAAAATTGACCTGGATATTCTATGTTTTTTGCCTTTCCACATACAGTTTAGAGTACCTACAAAATTCTTAACAGGACTCTTCTTAGTAATTGCATTTGGGGAAAATTGATAGCACAGTGAGTCAATTCATGATATGCCTTTACAATTATTTGGTTTTTATTCCTTTTTTCAGCATTTTGTAGTTATCAGCATGCAATTCAACAATATGTTTTATTTGACTTATATCTGAAAACTTCATTTTTGGAGCAATTGAAAGTTATAGTTTAAAAATTATTTTCAATTTTTGATTACTAGTATATAGAAATAGTGTTGAATTTGGCAGCTTGTACTTATGATATTCATTTCTAAGTTTCAGGAGCTCTTTGGTAGAACTCTGGGAATTTTCAATTTTGAAAATCATATCTGTAAAGGTAAGATTTTTTAATTTCCTTTATAAACTGTATGGGTTTTGCACTGGCCAGGACATTAAGAATTAAACTGAATAATAACAATGAGATCATGATCCTAGGGTAAAAGCATTCACCTTTTCAACCCTGGATGCTGTTTGTAGTTGTTTGCTAATGTCCTTCAATAAGTTGAGAAATGCTTTTCTCTTCCTAGTTTATCAAGTATTTTGTCTTAACTGATTGTGAATTTTGTCAAATAATTCTGCATCATTTGATATGGCAATATTTTTTAAAAATATTAGTCTATTAAAGTTGTAGATTACATTGATTTTTTTTTTTTAATTTGAAAGGGTCTTTTAGTTTATGGATAATCCCCAATTAGTGGTCATTAATTCCATGCATTGCTGGGTTAAATTTGTTGATTTATATAAAGATTTAGTTCTTACATTCGTAAAAGCTATGGGTTCTCTTTCCTTTAATAACTTTGGATGACACTGGTAGTGGGATAACATTGACATTGACCTCATAAACGGAACTGGGAATAGTTTCTTTCTCTGTATTTTTAAAAAGTGATAATGTGGAACCACCATTAATTAAACAACAACAAATAAAACTTTAACAGAATTTACCACTGAGATACCAGATTTTCTTTTCCTGTAGGTATCAAATTATGAAACAAATTTCTTTACAGATATAGCATTATTAAGTTTATCTGTTTAATCTTGGGTGAGTTTTGACAGCTACTGGCTTTGAAGGAATTGTTGGTTGGTTCTATGTAAGTTGTTGAATCTATGGACATGGAGTTGTTCATAGTATTCTCCTGCTTAACACTCCTCTTCTTAGTATGCCTTTTCATATGGGTGGGTTGTACAGAGATAGCCTCTCTTTCATTACCATAATTACAAGTGTATGTCTTTTGTCTCCTTATTATATTTGTTTATAAACTTGGCTAGAGTTTACCAATTTTATTAACCATTTCAGTGAACCTGCTTTGGTCTTTATTGATTTTCTGTACTGGTCATAACTTTCTGTATCAATTATTTCTGCTCTTCATTATTACTTTTATTTTCCATTTGTTCAGGTTTATTTTGTTCTAGTGTCTGAAAGCAGAATGTTAGATTGATCATTCTAATTTTCTAATATAAGCAAGTGAACAATAATAAATATTATTTTAAAGTATTTTAGCAGCAACTCACACATTGTGATATGTGTATTTTAATTTGCCCACTTTAAACTATTTCTAATTTTCTTGAAATTTTCCTTTTACCAGTGTATAATTTATGTGTCTTATTTATTATTCAAGTTATTGTGAAACTTTCTTTATATTTTCTCATTATTTGTTTTTAATTTGTTATGATCAGGGAACATAAATGTTAAGGTTTATTTCATGAAAAAGATAAACTTGACTATGCCATGCATACTTCAAGATACTATGCAACTATCTGATACCTTAAAATTATAGAATTATAAATGAGTTCAAATCTGTTGACTCAAATATTCTGTTTTCTATCTACTTTAATGATATACATTTTGAATATCGTGTTAAAATATACTACTGTGACTATGGATTTTCTCTTTTTTCCTTTCAGTTTTATCAGTTTTGCTTCATGGCTTTTTTTTTTTTTTTTTTGGCCACTTCTATTGGTCTTTGGTTTGTTTATTTATCTTTGTTCTTTGGCCTGCGTGGGCCTTCTATTGCAGTGGCCTCTCTTGTCACAGAGCACTGGCTCTGGGTGCATGCGCTCCAGAGCTCCAGTTTGGTAGTTGGACACATTGGTACAGCCACTCCGTGGCACGTGGGATCTTCCCAGGCCAGGTATCGAACCGGTGCCCCTTGCAGTGCAAGGTGGTATCCTCACCCACTGGACCATGAGGGAAGCCCTTGCTTCATGTTTTGAAGTTCTGTTGTTAGGTTTATATATGTTAAATTCTATGCATCTTCTTAGGGAAACAATCCTTTTCTTATTGAGCAACTGCAAGGAAAATCTACTTTTATGAAGTCTGTATTGTTTGATGTAAATATGGGCATTATTGTTACTTGTTTTGGGTTAATATTTGGATGGTATATATAGTTTCCTATCCTCTTCCATTGACCTATATCTTTAGCATTAAATTTAAAGTGGGGAAGAACAAGAACCTGTTGCATAGCATAAGAAACTATGTTTAATATCTTATAAGAGTCTATAATGGAAAATAATCTGAATCTGAATACACATACATATAATATATATATATATATACATATACTATACATACATATATATATATATAACTGACATCATTTTGCTGTACACCTGAAACATTATTAATTAGCAGTATTTCAATACAAATTTAAAAAATAATTCAGTGTGTTTCTCATATATACCTTATGCCTCTGTTATTTGTCTAATCAATAGTCCTCATCTTTCTACTGGTTTGTATCAACCACTTACATTTAATTTAATTATTGATATATGTGAATTTGGATCCACTCATTTTTAAACACTGAAAAGTTGTTTTATTTTCTTTTTGACTCTAAGTCGTCATGTATGTTTTCATCCATATTTATTCTTTGGAATGTGTGTGCCTCCCATTGCAGTGGCCTCTCTCATTGCAGAGCAGCAGATCTGGGCGCATGCACTCCAGAGTGCTGGCTCACAACTGGACACACCAGTCTGGTTGCTTTGCAGCACGTGGGATCTTCCCCGGCCAGGTATCGAACCTGTGCCCCTTGCACTGCAAGGCGGACTTCTCACCCACTGGACTACCAGGGAAGCCCTGAAGAGTATTTTGAATAGGAGATGCAGAAACTGAGGCTATCCTCTGCTACCTCTAATATAATTCTTAGAGATATTATAGGCACTGTGGATTAAATAGTGGTCAGAATTATCAGACAGATAATTACATACACAGAAGCCAGTTAAATTAGATGTTCATAACCATTTAAAAGATCCAGGGCTTCCCCTGGTGGTCCAGTGGGTAAGGACACCGCCTTGCAGTGCAAGGGGCGCTGGTTCGATCCCTGACCTGGGAAGATCCCACGTGCCGCGGAGCGGCTGGACCGATGTGTCCAATCACTGAGCTGGAGTTCTGGAGCGCATGCGCCCAGAGCCGACACTCTGCTATGGCAGAGGCCACCATGATGGGAAGCCCACAGGAGCCAAAGAACAAAGACGGATGAAAATAGAGAAATGAAAGACCAATAGAAGTGGCCCGCCTGCTCCCTCCCTCCCCAACCCAACCCCCGCCCAAAAATAAATAAATAAATAAATCTTTAAAAAAAAAAAAAATAAAAGATCCACATCACAGACTGTACTTTTGAGAGGAAGACTTCATGGAATTTTTTGAGTCCAAGATGTGAGATAAAGAAAGAAAAAAACATAGAAAATGTACGACTGTTGTGTTTGTACTTTTTGTTCTGGTTTATTTCCTCAGTCTACCTACTAGTAGATGCTTTATATTTTCTCTGGGAACTCATGGAAGAAACAGAGTGAAGAGCCATAACAAAGATACATATTGAAAATCTGTTTATATAACTGCAATCTAAATAGAAAAACTTCTAAATAGAAGTCTTCAGATAAATGACTTTTCGGTATATTCATTTAATACAATAATATGTAGCATTTTTAAAGAGTAATAGAACATCTAATCAATGCTAAAGTGCTTACAGTACAATCTCACATGAAGAAGTGTTTTACCATAGATCAGTATTATCTTTTCATTTACATATTACATGATTATTAAAAGGTTAATCCAGGAAGAAGTTATAGCAATCTTCAATGTGTATATTCAAAAACCAAAACAACATACAGAGACAAAATAATATAATGTGAAGCAAAATGAAAAAATTCAAATAATAAATAGACAAATCCGCAATCAAAGTTGGAGATAACATCCTTCTCTGTATGTGTGATAAAAAATGACACAGAAGTAAATACGCCCACATTGCACCAAGGTCAAAATCTTGGTTTTGATTATCATATTCTACATATGCTAGATAGAATATTTAACCATTGGAGAGAAGCTGGGTGAAGGGTTTCTCTGTACTATTATTGTAACTTCCTGTGAATTTATAGTATAGTCAGTTCTCATTATTCCTGATAGTTATTTCTAGAGATTATCCATGAGATCTGAATTAGCAAATACTAAACAATGCTCCTCGGAGCTGTGAACCTTTGGTCAAAATATCTTTATCAACTAATCAATACATAACCTTGCTTTAAAAACATACAGTTTTGGTTTAAAGACACCTTCTTTAATATGAATTTCTTTAAAATACTTATATATAAATAATTGCTTTAATAATAAAATGCTATCTGAGAATAAATTAGTGATTTCCTGACCCTGGCTTCCAGCTTCAGAACAATGTTGTCTGAGTATATATATATAGATATAGATATATATCTCTATATATGTATATGTATATATACATACACATACACTCAGTTTTTTAGTCACATTTTACAGCTTTCAGGATCTTAGTTCCTTAACTGAGAATTGAACTCAGAGCCCCACCAGGAAAGTTCACAGCCCTAACCACTGGACTCCTAGGGAATTCTGTCTACTACATTTTTTAATCAGTCATCTTAGGAGTCCCCAAATTTAGCCACTTTTCCAACCTTATCATAATTGATCATACATTATAAATGTTACATTACTACCTTCCAGGAAAAACTTCACATACAGATTGGTAAAATCCTGTTCTTTTTCCTGAATGACCATGTTACTGATACATTAGCACTGAGCTCATGACCACCAGGGCCATAGCTCCTACCTGACCAAAGGTTATCTAATGCTACACCTTTTTTCCATAAGGCACATCACAGACTTCTGTGCTTAGTAAATCTAGACAGGACTTCAGCATGCTACATTTGGGGTCTAATTTAAACGATGAAATCACCAGCAAAATAAAACGCACACACAAAATGCGAAAAACCACAGTGCTAAATAGAAATGAAAAAGGACACGTGTTTATAGCATGTGTCACTTTGTTTAACCTTAGCTGGGAACAAGTGTTCATCTGGGGATTTATTACTCCCTGTGCTTCTGTGAATGAAAAAAGCATTGTAAATATTGATTTTAGGATTATAAATGATGTTATGAGAGTAGAATGGTGGCTACAAGGGACTAGGCTGAGAGGAAATGGGGAGACATTGATTAAGGGGTAGAAAGTTTCAGGCATCCAAGAAAAATAAGCTGTGGAGATCTGATGTATAGTACAGTGAACAAAGGTAACAATACTGTTCACACAAAATTGCTAAGATGATACATCCTAAGTGATCTCAGCACACACAGACACACAATACATACAAGGACACTATGTGAGATAATGAAAATGTTAATTGCCTTAATCATGGCAATTATCTCACTATGTATACATACATCAAATCATCAAGTTATACTCTTAAAATAGACACAATAAAAATATTCAAGCAGGCAAATTGGCAAATACAGAATCTGCAAGTAGTGAGAGATGACTGTGTTCCAAATTACAGAGCTAAAGAAATATTAGAAATCAAAAAATAATTTAGACTTGTGGTTACTGCACATGGACATCTCAGTGCCATTCAATGCACCAAATTGTGAGTGGTGTTTTCTGAAAATGTGCTGTACATACTTAGCATAATTTCACACAGCAACCATGGTACTACAAATTCCAGAAGTGTATGGCACACAGTGGGGCTGTACTTGTATCTCCTAAATTGAAAGCATCAGACTGACTTCCTGCTCTGGGGATTACTGACATACAAGGGTTAAGCAACATGTCATTGCATATTAATAAAAAAATCACATATGCATTATTTTGGAATGTGGTCAGGAAACAAAATTGTTTTTGTGTATCACAAAAACTTAGACAATGACTCAGACCAGGGCCATAGCTCCTACCTGACCAAAGGTTATCTAATGCTACACCTTTTTCCATAAGGCACATCACAGACTTCTGTGCTTAGTAAATCTAGACAGGACTTCAGCATGCTACATTTGGGGTCTAATTTAAACGATGAAATCACCAGCAAAATAAAACGCACACACAAAATGCGAAAAACCACAGTGCTAAATAGAAATGAAAAAGGACACGTGTTTATAGCATGTGTCACTTTGTTTAACCTTAGCTGGGAACAAGTGTTCATCTGGGGATTTATTACTCCCTGTGCTTCTGTGAATGAAAAAAGCATTGTAAATATTGATTTTAGGATTATAAATGATGTTATGAGAGTAGAATGGTGGCTACAAGGGACTAGGCTGAGAGGAAATGGGGAGACATTGATTAAGGGGTAGAAAGTTTCAGGCATCCAAGAAAAATAAGCTGTGGAGATCTGATGTATAGTACAGTGAACAAAGGTAACAATACTGTTCACACAAAATTGCTAAGATGATACATCCTAAGTGATCTCAGCACACACAGACACACAATACATACAAGGACACTATGTGAGATAATGAAAATGTTAATTGCCTTAATCATGGCAATTATCTCACTATGTATACATACATCAAATCATCAAGTTATACTCTTAAAATAGACACAATAAAAATATTCAAGCAGGCAAATTGGCAAATACAGAATCTGCAAGTAGTGAGAGATGACTGTGTTCCAAATTACAGAGCTAAAGAAATATTAGAAATCAAAAAATAATTTAGACTTGTGGTTACTGCACATGGACATCTCAGTGCCATTCAATGCACCAAATTGTGAGTGGTGTTTTCTGAAAATGTGCTGTACATACTTAGCATAATTTCACACAGCAACCATGGTACTACAAATTCCAGAAGTGTATGGCACACAGTGGGGCTGTACTTGTATCTCCTAAATTGAAAGCATCAGACTGACTTCCTGCTCTGGGGATTACTGACATACAAGGGTTAAGCAACATGTCATTGCATATTAATAAAAAAATCACATATGCATTATTTTGGAATGTGGTCAGGAAACAAAACTAACACTTGAGAAAAATTCAAAGGAAATCCTGGCCAATTTAGGTGGTCCAGTGCTGATTACTTTTTAAAATGAGTTACTATATTATCACTAATAGCTCTTTTTCTAATGTTTAAACTTTCTGAAGTTATTAAAAAGTGATTAGTACTGGTAGAGTAGATATTAATGAACTGTGGCAACTGTGGTTTAACCTTAGAAACTAAAAGATAAGCAACATATGTGCATGTTTTACAGATTAAATTAAGCAACTAATTATGCTTTTCTAAGATCCTTGTCACTTTCAGGTATAGTATTTGTTACAAGGAAATACAATTTTTAGGGACAAATATAAGTTGCAAATGAAGGACTGGAAAAAAGGAAAAGTAGCATGATCTTCATATTTGGCTTAGAGAACTAACTATATGAAATAACAAAAATGTCTCCAGGAGAAACTAGCGATGCTTTATAATCAGTTACTGATGTCAGCATGGCTACAGTGAGAAAGGAGAGAAAGCTAAGATAGCAGTCATTCAAATTAAGCTTTTATTGGATGGCAATGTACTTATCCACTTAAAGGAAATTATGATTTGTTATTTTAAAACAGGCCTTAATAACTTGGTAACATTTTGGTGAAACTCTTTCCTGTAACAGATTAAATTAGCTACAAATTCTGATTTTATTACTGGAGACTATCCTATTAATGCCTGCAAAACCTACCTGTAGCTAATTCTATTATGGTTATACACAACAACCTTCTTAAAGATCAATATTCCATTTATATGCCTGATTTTCAGCTGCTGGGTAGGTGTAATTAACTAAGTTCGGTGGTCATATAGTTTTATTTAATGGATTTAAAACAAGACATCTTCAGGTCACAGAGAACAGACAGTGGTTTCATAATTTAAAAGTTAGCATTAATGTGTTTTGGTTAATATATTAAAACTGGTTAGTAATAGCAAGAAGTCACCCTTTGTTAGATAATTTACCCATGCTTAACCAAGTGAAAAGAAAATGTTCTCAATATACACTTATTTCAGATGCTAGGCCACTGATTCCAAAATGTGTCTGTACTTATCTGAACTACTAAAAGAACTCAAACTCTTTCAATCTATATTTAGTTCTTCTTAGTTAAAACCATTGTGGGTGTTTATTTTATATCTACGCTGTGTAACACTTAAATAATACACATATAATTTAAAATTTTATAAATATGATTTCTACCTGTATGGAAAATAGTTTAATATGGAGGAATTATACACCAAATCATTGTAACAGAAGCATTAACTACTATGGTCTTATTTTCTGGATCGTGTCTCCAGATTTTAGAACTAGATCTTAATGTTTATTGAAACTAAAGAATACCTGTTTTCAGAACATGAGACCCCTTAATGAAGGGTCACAATTGCAACCAGAGCTTGTAACAGTGCTCATAGTCGCTGGCTGGATATCAAGCAGGGCTACATTGTGAACTACCCTTTTTATTCGATTTTTTAAAAAATCAGGTACTTAAGTAGTTAATATTTTCAGTATGTCTTCAAAAAATGAGAATTTACTAAGTTCTTGGGATTGGAATTTAAATGTTTCATAAATTCAGGTAATCTTATGTCAATTTTTTTTTCAATTATCAATGCCTAATCCTGCCAGTGCAAGAGACACAGGAGATGCAGGTTCCATCCCTGGGTCAGGAAGATCCCCTGGAGGAGGGCATAGCAGTGCAATCCAGTATTCTTGCCTGGAGAATTCCATGAACACAGGAGCCTAGTGAGCTACACTCCATGGGGTCAAAAACAATCAGGCATGACTGAGCAACAGCACACAGCACATAATTTGAAATAATTAGAGTGAAGACCAGTATGAATTAATGGAAACTGGGCTATGGAATATTTTTAAGAATCTGGTTTTATTGCTGTTCTTTTCTTTGAACAATATTAATCACTGTATCTACTGACACAAGAGTAAATGAGATAGGTTTTGAATTGTATGTAATGTTACTAGGACATTATGAGTGAATAAGATATCTTGTTCTTCAAAAAGTAGGCTTAGTAATTTTTATAGGATTTTTGTGAAAACCATTAAATTGCATGGTATCCTTCTTTCCTCAAATAGAAAAAATAACTGGTTAGTAATAGCAAGAAGTCACCCTTTGTTAGATAATTTACCCATGCTTAACCAAGTGAAAAGAAAATGTTCTCAATATACACTTATTTCAGATGCTAGGCCACTGATTCCAAAATGTGTCTGTACTTATCTGAACTACTAAAAGAACTCAAACTCTTTCAATCTATATTTAGTTCTTCTTAGTTAAAACCATTGTGGGTGTTTATTTTATATCTACGCTGTGTAACACTTAAATAATACACATATAATTTAAAATTTTATAAATATGATTTCTACCTGTATGGAAAATAGTTTAATATGGAGGAATTATACACCAAATCATTGTAACAGAAGCATTAACTACTATGGTCTTATTTTCTGGATCGTGTCTCCAGATTTTAGAACTAGATCTTAATGTTTATTGAAACTAAAGAATACCTGTTTTCAGAACATGAGACCCCTTAATGAAGGGTCACAATTGCAACCAGAGCTTGTAACAGTGCTCATAGTCGCTGGCTGGATATCAAGCAGGGCTACATTGTGAACTACCCTTTTTATTCGATTTTTTAAAAAATCAGGTACTTAAGTAGTTAATATTTTCAGTATGTCTTCAAAAAATGAGAATTTACTAAGTTCTTGGGATTGGAATTTAAATGTTTCATAAATTCAGGTAATCTTATGTCAATTTTTTTTTCAATTATCAATGCCTAATCCTGCCAGTGCAAGAGACACAGGAGATGCAGGTTCCATCCCTGGGTCAGGAAGATCCCCTGGAGGAGGGCATAGCAGTGCAATCCAGTATTCTTGCCTGGAGAATTCCATGAACACAGGAGCCTAGTGAGCTACACTCCATGGGGTCAAAAACAATCAGGCATGACTGAGCAACAGCACACAGCACATAATTTGAAATAATTAGAGTGAAGACCAGTATGAATTAATGGAAACTGGGCTATGGAATATTTTTAAGAATCTGGTTTTATTGCTGTTCTTTTCTTTGAACAATATTAATCACTGTATCTACTGACACAAGAGTAAATGAGATAGGTTTTGAATTGTATGTAATGTTACTAGGACATTATGAGTGAATAAGATATCTTGTTCTTCAAAAAGTAGGCTTAGTAATTTTTATAGGATTTTTGTGAAAACCATTAAATTGCATGGTATCCTTCTTTCCTCAAATAGTAACAACAAAATAATGCAGCATGTCAGCCATTTCTAAGAGATTTACATTTTTCACTTATTTAATCCTTACAGGAAACTCATGAGATAGGCATTAGAATTCATTTTAGACTTGACATTCATTTTACAATTGAAGAAAATGAGGCACAGAATGACTAAACAACTTTTCCAAGGTCAAAGAGCTAATTGGTGGTTATTTCAAAACACAAACACATACTGCCTGGCTTTATTGTCTACATATCCTGTCCCAGATCATTAGCGATACTGCTAGTGAATTTTAGATACTGGGCAAGAATTGGACTGCTATTCTTATACTTTTTGTCCTAGTTGACTTTCATATACAGTGCTTACATAAATAATAGCATGAAAATTGGTAAATATTAAACTATTCAGAAGAAGAGGCTCCTCTATAGATGGGATGGGATTTACACTACTTCACAAGAAAAATCTGTGACTATACACATAAATATGGACAATCCCATCACTTTTCATACAATTTAAGGTGGTCCACAAGCTGTTGAAGCTTCCCCATAAATATCAGTTTTAAAAAATATCTTCCCTACGCTGATTCTATTTTTATTTAAAATTTTGTTATTTGGTTAAATATGGGTATTTGCATTCAAGTAAATTTTTCAAAATCATGCATTAACATATTTATCTTAATTATGTAGGTTTTTTTGTTTGTTTGGTGTTCTCCTGCCTAAGACTTGGGGTAGGGGAATGAGGCACTAGAGAACCAGGCACACATGTTTTTAGTAGTTTTACTGTGTCCACTAAAGGCAATGAGACCTGACTTCGCAGGTCCCCAGACATAGAACACCAGATGAAGCCTAGTGAGCTACACTCCATGGGGTCAAACAATCAGGCATGACTGAGCAACAGCACACAGCACATAATTTGAAATAATTAGAGTGAAGACCAGTATGAATTAATGGAAACTGGGCTATGGAATATTTTTAAGAATCTGGTTTTATTGCTGTTCTTTTCTTTGAACAATATTAATCACTGTATCTACTGACACAAGAGTAAATGAGATAGGTTTTGAATTGTATGTAATGTTACTAGGACATTATGAGTGAATAAGATATCTTGTTCTTCAAAAAGTAGGCTTAGTAATTTTTATAGGATTTTTGTGAAAACCATTAAATTGCATGGTATCCTTCTTTCCTCAAATAGTAACAACAAAATAATGCAGCATGTCAGCCATTTCTAAGAGATTTACATTTTTCACTTATTTAATCCTTACAGGAAACTCATGAGATAGGCATTAGAATTCATTTTAGACTTGACATTCATTTTACAATTGAAGAAAATGAGGCACAGAATGACTAAACAACTTTTCCAAGGTCAAAGAGCTAATTGGTGGTTATTTCAAAACACAAACACATACTGCCTGGCTTTATTGTCTACATATCCTGTCCCAGATCATTAGCGATACTGCTAGTGAATTTTAGATACTGGGCAAGAATTGGACTGCTATTCTTATACTTTTTGTCCTAGTTGACTTTCATATACAGTGCTTACATAAATAATAGCATGAAAATTGGTAAATATTAAACTATTCAGAAGAAGAGGCTCCTCTATAGATGGGATGGGATTTACACTACTTCACAAGAAAAATCTGTGACTATACACATAAATATGGACAATCCCATCACTTTTCATACAATTTAAGGTGGTCCACAAGCTGTTGAAGCTTCCCCATAAATATCAGTTTTAAAAAATATCTTCCCTACGCTGATTCTATTTTTATTTAAAATTTTGTTATTTGGTTAAATATGGGTATTTGCATTCAAGTAAATTTTTCAAAATCATGCATTAACATATTTATCTTAATTATGTAGGTTTTTTTGTTTGTTTGGTGTTCTCCTGCCTAAGACTTGGGGTAGGGGAATGAGGCACTAGAGAACCAGGCACACATAGCAAGCTTTCAAAATATCAGTAGTTTTTACTGTGTCCACTAAAGGCAATGAGACCTGACTTCGCAGGTCCCCCAGCTCTCTGTGTATTATTAATCATACGAACACAAACAGATTAAGTGTATTCCCAATTTATCCTTAACACAATAAACTGAGAAATCAATAATTATTTATTACTCCAAAATTTCTCACCCAGAAGCAATAAAATAGTATTAAATAAAAATGAACTCATTTCATGACATAATGGTTTTCTAAAGGAATCTGGACGTTTAAGATGGCAAGTGATATTCTTTCTTTATTCTAATGTATTCTCAGTTTCTTAAAAGGAAAAGAAACTCAAAGACTTGCTCCTTGGAAGGAAAATTATGACAAATTTGTACAGCATATTAAAAAGAAGAGATTATCACTTTGCCAATAAAGGTCTGAAAAGTCAAAGCTATGGTTTTTCCAGTAGTCACATATGGATGTGAGAGTTGGACCATAAAGAATACTGAATGCCGAAGAACTGATGTTTTCAAACTGTGGTGCTGGACAAGACTCGTGAGGGTCCCTTGGGCTATAAGGAGATCAAAACCAGTCAATTCTAAAGGAAATCAACCTGAATAATCATTGGAAGGACTAATGCTAAAGCCGAAGCTCCAGTACTTTGGCTACCTTATGTGAAGACCTGACTCATTGGAAAACACCCTGATGCTGGGAAAGACTGAAGGCACGAGGAGAAGGAGGCAAAAAGTATGAGATGTTTCAATGGCATCATTGACTCCATGGACATGAGTCTGAGCAAATTCTGGGAGACAGTAAAGGAGAGGGAAAGCCTGGAGTGCTGAAGTCCATAGATTCACAAAGGGTCAGACATGACTTAGCAACTGAACAGCAGCAGCATCAACAATGCTGATTCCCATAAATATCAGTTTTAAAAATATCTTCCTACGCTGATTCTATTTTTATTTAAAATTTTGTTATTTGGTTAAATATGGGTATTTGCATTCAAGTAAATTTTTCAAAATCATGCATTAACATATTTATCTTAATTATGTAGGTTTTTTTGTTTGTTTGGTGTTCTCCTGCCTAAGACTTGGGGTAGGGGAATGAGGCACTAGAGAACCAGGCACACATAGCAAGCTTTCAAAATATCAGTAGTTTTTACTGTGTCCACTAAAGGCAATGAGACCTGACTTCGCAGGTCCCCCAGCTCTCTGTGTATTATTAATCATATGAACACAAACAGATTAAGTGTATTCCCAATTTATCCTTAACACAATAAACTGAGAAATCAATAATTATTTATTACTCCAAAATTTCTCACCCAGAAGCAATAAAATAGTATTAAATAAAAATGAACTCATTTCATGACATAATGGTTTTCTAAAGGAATCTGGACGTTTAAGATGGCAAGTGATATTCTTTCTTTATTCTAATGTATTCTCAGTTTCTTAAAAGGAAAAGAAACTCAAAGACTTGCTCCTTGGAAGGAAAATTATGACAAATTTGTACAGCATATTAAAAAGAAGAGATTATCACTTTGCCAATAAAGGTCTGAAAAGTCAAAGCTATGGTTTTTCCAGTAGTCACATATGGATGTGAGAGTTGGACCATAAAGAATACTGAATGCCGAAGAACTGATGTTTTCAAACTGTGGTGCTGGACAAGACTCGTGAGGGTCCCTTGGGCTATAAGGAGATCAAAACCAGTCAATTCTAAAGGAAATCAACCTGAATAATCATTGGAAGGACTAATGCTAAAGCCGAAGCTCCAGTACTTTGGCTACCTTATGTGAAGACCTGACTCATTGGAAAACACCCTGATGCTGGGAAAGACTGAAGGCACGAGGAGAAGGAGGCAAAAAGTATGAGATGTTTCAATGGCATCATTGACTCCATGGACATGAGTCTGAGCAAATTCTGGGAGACAGTAAAGGAGAGGGAAAGCCTGGAGTGCTGAAGTCCATAGATTCACAAAGGGTCAGACATGACTTAGCAACTGAACAGCAGCAGCATCAACAATGACTACCTATGCATGTTATGCTAAGCCTCTTCGGACATGTCTGATTCTTTCTGACCCTATGGACTGTAGCCTGCAAGGCTCCTCTGTCCATGGGATTGTCCAGGCAATAATACTGGAGTAGATTCCCAGGACCTTTTCTGGGGGATCTCCTCTGACCTAGGGATTGAACCCTGTGCCTCCTGTTTCTCCTGTATTGGCAGGTGGGTCCTTTACTACCTGGCAAGCTCCACCTATAACACTTAGGAATAACTCCTGATCATCACCACTTCTGCCATTCAACTATGAAATGTCCTGTAACAAATCACTGGCACTGTCACTGTTAAGCACATGACACACCATCATTAAATATGGATCCTGCTTCAAGTCTTCTACCTCACTGTCCACGTACATAAGTATGAAATATTTCATAAAATAGATTATTTTCTAACAGAAATTTGAAAGAAGAAAATAAATTTAGAAGTTTTGAGACAGACTAAAGTATTAGATAATGTGGAGCCCTCTAGTCTTGGTGAGGCTTATTATAGAGGGAAGATCTGAAGGGACCAGGGGACAGTTTAAGGGATCTGACACCTGAGGTGCAGACACCTGGAAAAGTGCTTGGGACAAAGAAGAGGAAAAATTCTGTAGTTGTTAAAACACACATGTTCAATGGATCGTCATTAATGATATGCATTCATTTAGTAGTACTACAGTTATCTTTACAAAATAAGACTGTTATGGAACTGATGTTTTCAAACTGTGGTGCTGGACAAGACTCGTGAGGGTCCCTTGGGCTATAAGGAGATCAAAACCAGTCAATTCTAAAGGAAATCAACCTGAATAATCATTGGAAGGACTAATGCTAAAGCCGAAGCTCCAGTACTTTGGCTACCTTATGTGAAGACCTGACTCATTGGAAAACACCCTGATGCTGGGAAAGACTGAAGGCACGAGGAGAAGGAGGCAAAAAGTATGAGATGTTTCAATGGCATCATTGACTCCATGGACATGAGTCTGAGCAAATTCTGGGAGACAGTAAAGGAGAGGGAAAGCCTGGAGTGCTGAAGTCCATAGATTCACAAAGGGTCAGACATGACTTAGCAACTGAACAGCAGCAGCATCAACAATGACTACCTATGCATGTTATGCTAAGCCTCTTCGGACATGTCTGATTCTTTCTGACCCTATGGACTGTAGCCTGCAAGGCTCCTCTGTCCATGGGATTGTCCAGGCAATAATACTGGAGTAGATTCCCAGGACCTTTTCTGGGGGATCTCCTCTGACCTAGGGATTGAACCCTGTGCCTCCTGTTTCTCCTGTATTGGCAGGTGGGTCCTTTACTACCTGGCAAGCTCCACCTATAACACTTAGGAATAACTCCTGATCATCACCACTTCTGCCATTCAACTATGAAATGTCCTGTAACAAATCACTGGCACTGTCACTGTTAAGCACATGACACACCATCATTAAATATGGATCCTGCTTCAAGTCTTCTACCTCACTGTCCACGTACATAAGTATGAAATATTTCATAAAATAGATTATTTTCTAACAGAAATTTGAAAGAAGAAAATAAATTTAGAAGTTTTGAGACAGACTAAAGTATTAGATAATGTGGAGCCCTCTAGTCTTGGTGAGGCTTATTATAGAGGGAAGATCTGAAGGGACCAGGGGACAGTTTAAGGGATCTGACACCTGAGGTGCAGACACCTGGAAAAGTGCTTGGGACAAAGAAGAGGAAAAATTCTGTAGTTGTTAAAACACACATGTTCAATGGATCGTCATTAATGATATGCATTCATTTAGTAGTACTACAGTTATCTTTACAAAATAAGACTGTTATGGAATACCTTTAATCATCATTTAAAGTAAAAGGTAGCATTAGTTTTTTTTGTTTTTTGTTTTAATTTAATTTTGACTGTGCTTCATTGTTGTGTGGGCTCTTCTCTAGCTGCAGCAAGTGGGAGTTACTCTCTAGCTAGAGGGTGTGGGCTTAGTTGTCCCACAGCATGTGGGTTCTTCCTAGACCAGGGATTGAACTGGTGCCACTGCAAGGCAAATTCTTAACCCACTGGACCACTAGGGAAGCCCTGGACTGATCTTCAGACCTCACCTACCTGTCCTTCTAATTTCTTTTTTTTTAAGATTTATTTATTTATTTATGTTTGGCTGTGGTGGGGTCTTCACTGCTACACTCAAGCTTTCTCTAGTTGAGGCAAGTGGCAAGAAGAGGGGGACTATTCTTCATTGTTGTGTGTGGGCTTTTCATTGCAGTGGCTTCTCCTGCTGAAGAGCACAGGCTCTGGGCACTTGGGCTTCAGTAGTTGTGGATTACAGGCTCCAGAGCACTGGCTCAGTAACTGAGACACACCAGCTTAGTTGCTCTGTGGTATGTGAGATCTTCCCAGACCAGGGATCGAACCCATTTTCTTTTCATTGTAAGGTGGATTCTTAACCACTGAACCATCAGGGAAACCCAACATTAGTTATTTTTAACTGCACGAGTAAACTTCGGAATTAACATTCACTGAGATTCAGAGGGTAGCAAAAATATATAATCAGAAATTTTATTTAGCTTGGAAAAGCCATGAAAATATTAGATACCAGAAAACTAATATAACTTAAAAGTGGATTTTAAATCTCAAAAGCCCTGGATTTATTATAACAGGTACATAATTTATATTCTTGGGAATACTGGGGATACTGATTGGTGAACATTCATTACCATTATTATATTTATTATGAATCCAAGTCTATTTAGAATGTATCCATAAGTAAACTGTAAGAGTGAGTGAGAAAGTGAGGACGGGGGAAAAAGAGGCACCTGGAAAAGTGTTTGGGACAAAGAAGAGGAAAAATTCTGTAGTTGTTAAAACACACATGTTCAATGGATCGTCATTAATGATATGCATTCATTTAGTAGTACTACAGTTATCTTTACAAAATAAGACTGTTATGGAATACCTTTAATCATCATTTAAAGTAAAAGGTAGCATTAGTTTTTTTTGTTTTTTGTTTTAATTTAATTTTGACTGTGCTTCATTGTTGTGTGGGCTCTTCTCTAGCTGCAGCAAGTGGGAGTTACTCTCTAGCTAGAGGGTGTGGGCTTAGTTGTCCCACAGCATGTGGGTTCTTCCTAGACCAGGGATTGAACTGGTGCCACTGCAAGGCAAATTCTTAACCCACTGGACCACTAGGGAAGCCCTGGACTGATCTTCAGACCTCACCTACCTGTCCTTCTAATTTCTTTTTTTTTAAGATTTATTTATTTATTTATGTTTGGCTGTGGTGGGGTCTTCACTGCTACACTCAAGCTTTCTCTAGTTGAGGCAAGTGGCAAGAAGAGGGGGACTATTCTTCATTGTTGTGTGTGGGCTTTTCATTGCAGTGGCTTCTCCTGCTGAAGAGCACAGGCTCTGGGCACTTGGGCTTCAGTAGTTGTGGATTACAGGCTCCAGAGCACTGGCTCAGTAACTGAGACACACCAGCTTAGTTGCTCTGTGGTATGTGAGATCTTCCCAGACCAGGGATCGAACCCATTTTCTTTTCATTGTAAGGTGGATTCTTAACCACTGAACCATCAGGGAAACCCAACATTAGTTATTTTTAACTGCACGAGTAAACTTCGGAATTAACATTCACTGAGATTCAGGGGGTAGCAAAAATATATAATCAGAAATTTTATTTAGCTTGGAAAAGCCATGAAAATATTAGATACCAGAAAACTAATATAACTTAAAAGTGGATTTTAAATCTCAAAAGCCCTGGATTTATTATAACAGGTACATAATTTATATTCTTGGGAATACTGGGGATACTGATTGGTGAACATTCATTACCATTATTATATTTATTATGAATCCAAGTCTATTTAGAATGTATCCATAAGTAAACTGTAAGAGTGAGTGAGAAAGTGAGGAGAGAAGATGGCAGAGGGAAGGAGCAGTGGAGGAGGGAAGAAGCAGACAGCATGACCACTGACTGAAAACAAACAAGGCTTCTGTGATTTTATACATGATTTTCTGAAGTAATTGGATTGTTTTTTATGCACTTATTTATACACCAGATATTTACTGATAGTTCTCCAAATGATCTAAAATTCCCCTGACTAAACCATTTTTGTTTGAACTCACATCATTTTTTTTTTTTTTTCTGCTGGAACTGGTAATTAGAATTTACTTAAAAGTTTCTGATCACTTTATATAAAGAACCAAAATAAAGTCACTTAACAACTGTAAAAACCATATGCAAAAGAATATTCTCTCTGGTAACTGGTAGTGTTGTGATTTGATTTGAAAAGAAATTTGAGAGAAAAGGACAGGTGCCATTTCTGAATGGAAACTCCAAAAACTGACAAGTGCTTCACAAGATGTTTTCCCTCTGTCACAAGACACGAGGGCTGCTTCTTCCGTCAAGGTGTCAGAGCAAAGACATGAATGCATGCAGAAGGGCCATATTGTTTTAGGAAGAAATAAACCTTGGATGTTGTAAACCACTGAGATTTGGGAGAAGTTTGTGCAGTAGTCTAACTCAGCTAAAATTGACATACTCATTTCTCAAGATATTTTTTAAAAATTGAACTTCAGCCATACAAATGATTGACTAAGCTACCAAGCAATGACGAAATAATCACTGATAGTTTTTCCTTACATTCATCTTAAAATAATTTCTAACTGCTTGTAAAAGGCATGCCGAAACATTTACTGCCTCAAGATTGTTAACCATCTTAAAGGTTGCTAGCCACACTACAGAATAGCCACTGTTACAAATATACAAGATATTCTTTTCATCTTGACAAGTCAATCTAGACAGAGAATTAAATGAAGGGCAAAGATGATAAAAGGGGGGGAAAACATAATGGAGTCAGAATATAAAAAGAATCACTAAGAAAATAAATCAAACACTGCTTCTCACATATTGATGACAGCTATGACAAAAATTTAGAAAACTAAATATTTTATGTATTTCTTGCCTCTAGATTCTTACATAAATTGTGTTTGCTTTCTGACAACCTTATAAATATGGTTGCAAAACCGAACATGTATGTACATAAATGACAGACGAAAAGCTGAAATTTAACATAGTAGTCACTTTAAAGAACTAACATATGACTGAACACTCATTATGTAGAAAAAGTCAGAGATTAAAATTTTGCCTTAGAGACAAGTAGATCACATAATATCTCGAGGAAACAATGTTTAAATAAATTGGAGTTATTTTGAAAGTGTCAAAGGCAGAAAAATTTTCAGAGAGGTGGGAGTTGAGTTTGGGATCCACAGCAATATATCAATAATGATAAAAGCATTAGAGCAAGGGTAAATTTTGTAGAACCCCACTATTCTGATAAATCATATTCTGCTATGATTCAAATCATTTTTGAGAGAACCATATACCTAGAGCTATTATGAATAGTTACTGCAAATGTAAAATGTATTAAACAAAAGTATGCATATGTAAAATAAACAGAGTACTAAAAATCAGTCTGAGAAAACACATATGTATATATATGTAAGATGGGAACATTTGAAGTCCTATAAGTTTTTCTGAACACTTCATCATAAAGTACATACTTGCTGGAATGAAAAAAGCCCACCCTGTATAAATTACAAAGGATAGATTTGATTTCTCTTGACTGAATGGATATGAGGTTGAAAACTGTCATTTTCTTTTCTTTCTTTATTTTTTTTTTTTAAAGATTGTTTGGCCTCTTTTTATTGATTCCTTATTTATTTATTTTTCATCTATCTTTATTCTTCGGCCTATGTGGGCCTCCTGTTGCGGTGGTCTCTCTCCATGCAGAGCACTGGCTCCAGGCGGATACACCCCAGAGGGCTGGCTCGTAATTGGACACATAGGCCCAGCTGCTCCTTGGCACATGGGATCTTCCCGGGCCAGGGATTGAGAACCGGTATCCCTTGCACTGCAAGATGAACTCTCTAGCTAATGGAGATTCAAAGATGATAAAGGAAAACATAATGGAGTCAGAATATAAAAGAATCACTAAGAAAATAAATCAAACACTGCTTCTCACATATTGATGACAGCTATGACAAAATTTAGAAAACTAAATATTTTATGTATTTCTTGCCTCTAGATTCTTACATAAATTGTGTTTGCTTTCTGACAACCTTATAAATATGGTTGCAAAACCGAACATGTATGTACATAAATGACAGACGAAAAGCTGAAATTTAACATAGTAGTCACTTTAAAGAACTAACATATGACTGAACACTCATTATGTAGAAAAAGTCAGAGATTAAAATTTTGCCTTAGAGACAAGTAGATCACATAATATCTCGAGGAAACAATGTTTAAATAAATTGGAGTTATTTTGAAAGTGTCAAAGGCAGAAAAATTTTCAGAGAGGTGGGAGTTGAGTTTGGGATCCACAGCAATATATCAATAATGATAAAAGCATTAGAGCAAGGGTAAATTTTGTAGAACCCCACTATTCTGATAAATCATATTCTGCTATGATTCAAATCATTTTTGAGAGAACCATATACCTAGAGCTATTATGAATAGTTACTGCAAATGTAAAATGTATTAAACAAAAGTATGCATATGTAAAATAAACAGAGTACTAAAAATCAGTCTGAGAAAACACATATGTATATATATGTAAGATGGGAACATTTGAAGTCCTATAAGTTTTTCTGAACACTTCATCATAAAGTACATACTTGCTGGAATGAAAAAAGCCCACCCTGTATAAATTACAAAGGATAGATTTGATTTCTCTTGACTGAATGGATATGAGGTTGAAAACTGTCATTTTCTTTTCTTTCTTTATTTTTTTTTTTTAAAGATTGTTTGGCCTCTTTTTATTGATTCCTTATTTATTTATTTTTCATCTATCTTTATTCTTCGGCCTATGTGGGCCTCCTGTTGCGGTGGTCTCTCTCCATGCAGAGCACTGGCTCCAGGCGGATACACCCCAGAGGGCTGGCTCGTAATTGGACACATAGGCCCAGCTGCTCCTTGGCACATGGGATCTTCCCGGGCCAGGGATTGAGAACCGGTATCCCTTGCACTGCAAGATGAACTCTCTAGCTACTGGACCACCAGGCAAGCCCCCAAACTGCCATTGTTTTACTGACCAACTTTGAAAATAATTAACAAGAAAGAAAAATGTATTATTTTGTAGTATATACTCATATTTAGAAAGTTAAATTACATTTCTTTTTGATATTTTAATGTTTTCATATCTCAACACTTATGCAAATACTTTTAAACTGATATAACTTGGCATAATATAAAACTATTTACGGTTTGCAGAAAATGTCAGGATATGCCATAGAACATATTTTGAAGTTATAATATCAATGTACTTGAAGTTACGACTCTATTGTATCACTGGTAGGTGACCTTTGAACTAAAGTAAAAAATGAGTCATGACAGAACTGATCTAGAAGAGTCCTGAGGGGTTAATCTCCATTTCCAATAACTAAGGGGGTTCCCGGATGACACTAGTGGTGAAGAACACTCCTGCTAATACAAGAGGCTTAAGAGACATGGGTTTGATCTCTGGGTCAGGAAGATTCCCTGGAGGAGGGCATGGCATCCCACTCCAGTGTTCCTCCTGGAGAGTCCCATGGACAGGAGCCTGGAGGGCTACAGTTCATAGGGTCTCAGAGTCAGACATGACTGAAGCGACTTAGCATGCAATCTAAGAATGCAATCCAACAGATGGTGAGACTTGCACTGCTGTCTAATGGGATATCACCAGCCATACATCTTTAAACTTTAAGGACCATTTCAGGTCACTGCTTAAGATATGGACTCTGACAGAATGAACCTCGTCAGGTACTGGAAAGGAAAATTAAAATCAAAAATTGAAGGGATAATAAACTATAAACCATTCTATCCTCAGATACCCTTAGAGCTAACATTGACATTGATGGAAAATGAAAGTTGATGGATGACAGAAGTGCCATATTATTGCTATGAAAATTCATGCATTTCTTTATTAAACATATCAAATGTCTAACTCTCTCTGCCACATGTCAGAGCATGATAAGTGAAGATTATAGCTGCTGTCTGTGTAGTCCCTAATTTCTTATTTTCTTTCAGATGTACATTTTCGATCACTTAATTGACTGAAGTGCTAAACCACAAAATACTCATTAAAAATAAAACTATGAAAGTATTTATTATACATACTAAATAGCATAAAAATTTTAAATATATCTATTTTAATTTTTCATTTAGCACACATTGACAGGTAAATAAAATAGTCGTTAACAGTATTTATAGGATACAAATTTATACAAATTCAATATCATTTACTGTACATGTGAATAAATGCCAATTTATACTTAAAGAAATTATCTTTACTATTCCTTTAAGAAGCAAATATATCACCTTGTAAATGCTTTGTTTTTAAACTGCCATTGTCATGTATCATCTGATTATCTGTAAATATTTTTATGAGCATTTTGTGCACTTGAGGACAAAATTCCTAAAAATGAAAAAGTACAGTTTTCACTAAAAGATGACTTTCATTCTATAAACCCTAAAATGGTGATATGGAATAAAGGAAAACTGACACATCTCCATTTATTATTTTTATTATATAGATAATATTTCTAAAATAAATTATGTTCAGATTATAGGAAATTTAGCACATTAAATTATCTTATAGTTGAGAATATAAACACTGGGCTCTTTAAACATATTTGTTCTTTGCCACATGAAAAGATAAAAGGCACAACTGATAAGGATATTTCAACAGATATTTCAGCTAGTAGCAGACTAATCTTTACTAGCAGTGTGTAAAATGACAGTACTCATAGTCTCCAGATTACCCCTCATTACCTTTCATGAGATGCAGCCAGACCAACAACTGCAATTACTTAGAAAGATTAACTGCATTTAACTGCTCACTTAAGTGGAGTCCCAATTCTTCCTCAAGCCTGACCTGTGAAAATCCCAGTGCATCCTGTGTTTAAGTGAAATGTTCTGTTCTGTGATTTCATGCCAGCTAAGACACTGGATATTTTTACTATAATAATAGAGATGGACCATGTTTTCCTCCTTGGTGATTTGAAATTGTAGAGGCCATTAAATTCCTTTTCTTAAACATATCAAATGTCTAACTCTCTCTGCCACATGTCAGAGCATGATAAGTGAAGATTATAGCTGCTGTCTGTGTAGTCCCTAATTTCTTATTTTCTTTCAGATGTACATTTTCGATCACTTAATTGACTGAAGTGCTAAACCACAAAATACTCATTAAAAATAAAACTATGAAAGTATTTATTATACATACTAAATAGCATAAAAATTTTAAATATATCTATTTTAATTTTTCATTTAGCACACATTGACAGGTAAATAAAATAGTCGTTAACAGTATTTATAGGATACAAATTTATACAAATTCAATATCATTTACTGTACATGTGAATAAATGCCAATTTATACTTAAAGAAATTATCTTTACTATTCCTTTAAGAAGCAAATATATCACCTTGTAAATGCTTTGTTTTAAACTGTCATTGTCATGTATCATCTGATTATCTGTAAATATTTTTATGAGCATTTTGTGCACTTGAGGACAAAATTCCTAAAAATGAAAAAGTACAGTTTTCACTAAAAGATGACTTTCATTCTATAAACCCTAAAATGGTGATATGGAATAAAGGAAAACTGACACATCTCCATTTATTATTTTTATTATATAGATAATATTTCTAAAATAAATTATGTTCAGATTATAGGAAATTTAGCACATTAAATTATCTTATAGTTGAGAATATAAACACTGGGCTCTTTAAACATATTTGTTCTTTGCCACATGAAAAGATAAAAGGCACAACTGATAAGGATATTTCAACAGATATTTCAGCTAGTAGCAGACTAATCTTTACTAGCAGTGTGTAAAATGACAGTACTCATAGTCTCCAGATTACCCCTCATTACCTTTCATGAGATGCAGCCAGACCAACAACTGCAATTACTTAGAAAGATTAACTGCATTTAACTGCTCACTTAAGTGGAGTCCCAATTCTTCCTCAAGCCTGACCTGTGAAAATCCCAGTGCATCCTGTGTTTAAGTGAAATGTTCTGTTCTGTGATTTCATGCCAGCTAAGACACAAATGGATATTTTCACTATAATAATAGAGATGGACCATGTTTTCCTCCTTGGTGATTTGAAATTGTAGAGGCCATTAAATTCCTTTTTCTTAATTTTCCTATTGAGCTTCCCTATAGAAGAAAAACATAGCCTAATACAAGCCAGTTATCAATGGAAAGTATCTAACTTGAGAAAAGATAATTTATAAGCTGTATTTGGCAAAATATGATCTTAGTAATTACTTTAGGTTCTGTTCAACTACAAATGATTATTGGAAAGGGGGATGCCCAAGGAAAAGAACATATGTAACTAATTGTCGTAGTTTGAATTATACATATATGTTGCTTTCCACCAAAATTTTCCACCAAAAAATGTCACCAGAGAATGTACAGAATGCTATTTAGAAAGAACGACACAGTGTCTGAGATTTATTGCACAAAGCAATGAAGAGAAGAAAGATATTGGTAAGTATGTGGGCAATTCTGAACAAACACTGGCTAAATACAAGATAATAATTCTATCTAGGGTTAAAATAATATAAAACTAACATTTCATAACCATAGCATATGAAATAGATATGGCTGCAATTGAAATGAATGTTCTTGTATTTTTAGAGGGGAGGCCTGAAATATAAATAACTTTAGATTTTGAACATTGTAAGAGAGGCGAAGACTAAATGCTAACACTTAGATTTTGACCACTTAAATTTTCCATGATAACTAATAAACTGAATATATATAACTTATAACATAGTTCAGGTAAACCATAGAATGCTAACATAGAATTATTCAATATACAAGAAGGCAGGAATAGAGAAAGTAAAGGCACAGAAAGGCAAAGTAAATGGAAACCATAGATAAGTTATGGTATAAAGAAAACAAAATTATAGAAAATAAAGATGCTCTAGTCACAGAAAAATGTGCAGAGAAAGAGTGAAAAAGAAAAATCCAGCAACATGTTATTTACTAAAACCTATATTTAAGAATAAAACAGTTGGAAGTAAAACAATAGAAAAAGTTACACCAAAGAAAACTTTCCAAATTAAAGCTTTTAACTTTGATAAAATATTAGACTTGATCAAACAAAATAAATAAATAAGTAAAAGGGTGTGCTTGAATCTGGCCTATTTCCCTTGGATCCATTTCCCACTCTCCCCAGCTATTCCCATTGACACCGGGGTTCTGGTTCTTGAGGCTTCCCGGTCATCTGACCAAAGGATAGCATCAGCAGGAAACTGTACAGGGTAGGAAGGGAAGTCACTGTGTTTCAGCACCTGTCACGTGTCACTGAGTTGATGCAACACTTTTTCAGCAACATAGTACTTGTGTCTGCATGTCCCCGCGTGGTTCCCTCTTGCCTGTATTTGCAGCTCTGGTTGAACAACACTTCCCTGTTCCTGGCTTAGTGGCCTCAGCTCCTTCCTTCTTTCCTCCAGTCTAGCAAGCATAGTAGTGGCGTCCTGCTGCTAATTTTTGAGTTCTGTTAACATTTGCTGTTGAGCTCCCCATTCTCCTGTGCAATTTAACGTTTGGTTTTGAGTTCCCTCTGTTTGAACCACTGTGGTTTCTGTTTTGCTTATCGAACTCTGACTTCATACTAGGGATCACCATATGATGATGAAAGATTTTTTTTTTCCTGAAAAATGTGTAATGACTATAATTTGGTATATACCTAAGACCATAACTTCAAAAGATATGAAAATAAAACTGAGGTAATCATTAATAGAAAAAATAAACCAGTCCAGTATCATGGCAGGAGATTTAAATACACCTAAGCAAAGTTTGTCCTCAATAGCAGTATTCTCCCTCTCACTCTCTCTTCCTTGGCAATAAACTTATTACACAGCAATTCCTATTACTAAGCAAACTATATATGGGATATCACTTAGAAAATACTGTTTTTGCATGCACAATTTTCATTTGTGCTATTTTAAGCATATCTAGAATGTCTACCATATCATTTACAAGATGCCTGTGTGAGATAGAAAAATGAAAAGACATAAACATCTCTATTTCAGTGGGAATACAATCAATTTACATTATCATGAAATGGAATCAACATATTGATAGGAATATGTACAGTGTGCCACAGGAGGGAAACTGTCTATGAAGGAAATTAAAGCCAGGTCTTAAAGAATAAAAGCGAGAGGAGGAAGTCAAAAGCATATTGTTAATTATTTCACTTGTATATTCAATCTTGATCTTACATTTATCATGCCAATCACAGTTCAGTATGGCTATTTAACCTTGGATCCATTTCCCACTCTCCCAGCTATTCCCATTGACACGGGTTCTGGTTCTTGAGGCTTCCGGTCATCTGACCAAAGGATAGCATCAGCAGGAAACTGTACAGGGTAGGAAGGAAGTCACTGTGTTTCAGCACCTGTCACGTGTCACTGAGTTGATGCAACACTTTTCAGCAACATAGTACTTGTGTCTGCATGTCCCCGCGTGGTTCCCTCTTGCCTGTATTTGCAGCTCTGGTTGAACAACACTTCCCTGTTCCTGGCTTAGTGGCCTCAGCTCCTTCCTTCTTTCCTCCAGTCTAGCAAGCATAGTAGTGGCGTCCTGCTGCTAATTTTTGAGTTCTGTTAACATTTGCTGTTGAGCTCCCCATTCTCCTGTGCAATTTAACGTTTGGTTTTGAGTTCCCTCTGTTTGAACCACTGTGGTTTCTGTTTTGCTTATCGAACTCTGACTTCATACTAGGGATCACCATATGATGATGAAAGATTTTTTTTTTTCCTGAAAAATGTGTAATGACTATAATTTGGTATATACCTAAGACCATAACTTCAAAAGATATGAAAATAAAACTGAGGTAATCATTAATAGAAAAAATAAACCAGTCCAGTATCATGGCAGGAGATTTAAATACACCTAAGCAAAGTTTGTCCTCAATAGCAGTATTCTCCCTCTCACTCTCTCTTCCTTGGCAATAAACTTATTACACAGCAATTCCTATTACTAAGCAAACTATATATGGGATATCACTTAGAAAATACTGTTTTTGCATGCACAATTTTCATTTGTGCTATTTTAAGCATATCTAGAATGTCTACCATATCATTTACAAGATGCCTGTGTGAGATAGAAAAATGAAAAGACATAAACATCTCTATTTCAGTGGGAATACAATCAATTTACATTATCATGAAATGGAATCAACATATTGATAGGAATATGTACAGTGTGCCACAGGAGGGAAACTGTCTATGAAGGAAATTAAAGCCAGGTCTTAAAGAATAAAAGCGAGAGGAGGAAGTCAAAAGCATATTGTTAATTATTTCACTTGTATATTCAATCTTGATCTTACATTTATCATGCCAATCACAGTTCATGGTATAGAGCATAATTTAAAGTAATGTGGTTGCATTTATGCAGCTTATAGTTCATTGGGGAACCTGAAAAGACTCATGAAGGACCTGCTATCCAGGCTACAGAAGGGGAAGCTTCCTGAAAGAGGTGCTAAATGATAAAGATTTTGAAAAGTTCTTTAGAGTGTTTATCAGAAGAATAAGGATATTAGAGCCCATGGACAAAGATGAAGACACTGTTTCAAGTGGTGAGAAAATACACCTATGAAGGAAAATTCTTTTTCTGTTTTTCTTTAAAAAAAAAAAAAAAAAAGAAGAAGAAAAAAGAAAATCTCTCCTATATTCTGCCAGTCTTGCAAACTGAATCCATACTTCCCATACTTCTAAACAAAAAGTTCCCCGCTGTGAGATTTCTGTGTCTGCACTAGAGAATACTATTTTAAGCACACTGAAGTTCTCAAAAAAGAGGAGACAAAAATTTTACTTCATATTTGAACTCTGTATGTAATTCTGTCAATAAGAAAGATATCTTTCCAGTTTAACAGGTATTTTTGGATTTCTGTTTGATTATTATTTCTTAAAGTAAAAGGAAAACAAAAGGGAACTTCCTAAGCTCTCCCCAAGATCAGTTGTTAGTTTAAGACAACTTTATTTATTGATACCTATAGAAGAAATTGTGGAGAAACAAGAGTATTTTTCTTTAAGTAGAGTTTTCTTCCTATTTTATGTTCCTCTCTTCAGTTTTCAGTTAGGCCACCAAGTTCTTTTTTGACTCTTCATGGTACCTGAGTCTCTGCTTCAGAAATAATACAGACAATGCACTAAACTAGAGATATCACTCATTGTTGCATACATTGCACATTAAAGCTTTTGCTTCTTTTAAACAAGGAAGGGGTTTCCTTAGTGGCTCAGACAGTAAGTAATTTGCCTGCAATGCAGAAGACCCAGGTTTGATCCCTGGGTCAGGAAGATCCATGAGGAAAGGAGTTTTGTAAAATTTCAGGTAGCATTTTTGTTGGTCTGGAGTTCTATAGATCATGCCACATATGTAGAAATGAATAGCACCACTTCAAGGAATACTATGTTCCTTTGCCCACCAATAATTTTGCCCCTTCCTTGAAATTGTAAGGGGGAAAGGACTTCTTGTAAACAAAAGAGTCAATAGTACCCTCATCACAGTTTTGTTTTTGTTCCTCATTTTCCTTGAACTTTGATGCTGTCCAAAATTCCTGAATATCCTAAAGCCAAAGGACTGAATTCTGAATACCATATAACCCACATAGAAATAGACTATAATTCCAAGAGGGCCAGAGATGCACCATTCAAAAGTGCAATAGAGGACCTCTCAATTTCCAAAAAAAAATAAAGTTTTAGAAATCAAGTCTGTCCTTTAGTACCACTGGAAATCAGTGGCCTAATTTGTTAGTAAAACTTTCTACAGTTGAGATAAATTTTTTCAAATTATTATTTTGAACTTTCAGTTTTTAAATTCTGATTCACTTCAAAAAACACACTTTATGTAACCTATCTAATTCCTTCTACTACTTTATGTAGTCTACTGATTGCTTCCCTAAAAGCTCTAGGCATATTTTCACACATATTCATAGAGTTACCTTTATATTAAAAATTTCAAAGATGTCAATTTACCCCCCAAAATTCTAAAATTTCAATTATCAAAACAGTAGCATTTTTTATTAAATTCATACTTTCAAATGTACATTCCAACTCTGTGCCTTCAAAATACTACTCCCTAGAAAGAAGTTATGACTTGGATTTTTAAAAACAATTTTATCAAACTGTGCTATATTGTACTTCCTTACACTTCATGAGAAATAGTTTTAATTAAATAGTAAGCTTAAAAAATATTTCATCATTTTCCTCAGAATCTTGACATTTCAAGTTTTTGAAACTCCTGCTTTTTTTTTAATATCTGACCTTTCTTACCTAAATATCATATTTTTGCATTGCATTTTGATAACTCAATATGTTTTTAAATGAACATTTTGTGCTTTCTATTTGAAAGTATACAGGGAAACACGGCAAAAGCAAGTTCCATTTTTTAATTTAAATTATTTTCATGGCTTTGAGCAGATCTTAACCTTTACAACAGCCAGGATGTAATTCTGATTAACACCATCACTATTTCGCCTGGTGATTCAAGTGAAGATGAACTCTCTCCCCTATAGCAGTGCTGGGCAAATTTTTCCTTATCTGATCCAACTGAGGAAAAATAATAAAAGTATTTCCAGGTTGCATTTCCTTTCATTTGACCTGAAACTTTATATTATTGATTTCCATGATGCAGGGATACATAAACTGTTTAATGGAATGTACAAAGCATCAAGATGTAAAGTGATCTTCTACTAGTAAGATATTAATACAAAAATGCTTGTGATTTCTAGCATGTATGCTTATTCCTTACAGTTGTATAGCCCTTTAGAGTTCCTAGAGAACAGTCATATACCTTACATTACAAAAAAATGCTTGAATTACATATTATTATATTATCCTGGGTTACAGCCAAGAAGTATGTGACATAATATAATAGGAAAAAACAACTCAAGTTACACGGCTAGAATCCTTTATTTATATTCTATTATATATTAACTCTGATATCCCATAGATACTCATTCCACCACTGAAGAACAGGAAGGTCTTTTTCATAAATAAGAAAACCATTTTAAGAATAAATATGAAAACTTCATTTCTTAGCTTTATTGGGTAAAGTGCATAAGTATTTCTAGACCCTATTCCTCAAGTCACTGGTGAAAGGTTCTGGTTTGTGCTCTGGTACCATCAGTCTGTCCGTAATTCTTTACTCCAAACATGGAAGCAGATTTCTCCTTAATTCTACAAAACTTTGCTTGGATTTTAAACAATTTTATCAAACTGTGCTATATTGTACTTCCTTACACTTCATGAGAAATAGTTTTAATTAAATAGTAAGCTTAAAAAATATTTCATCATTTTCCTCAGAATCTTGACATTTCAAGTTTTTGAAACTCCTGCTTTTTTTTTAATATCTGACCTTTCTTACCTAAATATCATATTTTTGCATTGCATTTTGATAACTCAATATGTTTTTAAATGAACATTTTGTGCTTTCTATTTGAAAGTATACAGGGAAACACGGCAAAAGCAAGTTCCATTTTTTAATTTAAATTATTTTCATGGCTTTGAGCAGATCTTAACCTTTACAACAGCCAGGATGTAATTCTGATTAACACCATCACTATTTCGCCTGGTGATTCAAGTGAAGATGAACTCTCTCCCCTATAGCAGTGCTGGGCAAATTTTTCCTTATCTGATCCAACTGAGGAAAAATAATAAAAGTATTTCCAGGTTGCATTTCCTTTCATTTGACCTGAAACTTTATATTATTGATTTCCATGATGCAGGGATACATAAACTGTTTAATGGAATGTACAAAGCATCAAGATGTAAAGTGATCTTCTACTAGTAAGATATTAATACAAAAATGCTTGTGATTTCTAGCATGTATGCTTATTCCTTACAGTTGTATAGCCCTTTAGAGTTCCTAGAGAACAGTCATATACCTTACATTACAAAAAAATGCTTGAATTACATATTATTATATTATCCTGGGTTACAGCCAAGAAGTATGTGACATAATATAATAGGAAAAAACAACTCAAGTTACACGGCTAGAATCCTTTATTTATATTCTATTATATATTAACTCTGATATCCCATAGATACTCATTCCACCACTGAAGAACAGGAAGGTCTTTTTCATAAATAAGAAAACCATTTTAAGAATAAATATGAAAACTTCATTTCTTAGCTTTATTGGGTAAAGTGCATAAGTATTTCTAGACCCTATTCCTCAAGTCACTGGTGAAAGGTTCTGGTTTGTGCTCTGGTACCATCAGTCTGTCCGTAATTCTTTACTCCAAACATGGAAGCAGATTTCTCCCTTAATTCTACAAAACTTTGCTTAGCCCAAGTTGTAATTTTAAACCAAACTTTAGTGAAGGCTTGGAGATAGCAGGAAGATATTACATCTCTGAAAAGAAAATGTTAGCAGCAGACAGGGGCCATAAATTCTCCTGGACACCACAAACGATGAGTCTTTACAGAGTGAGTTTATTTGGCTCTTCCTTGCCTTACTGCCTGTTCTCCTGCTGTCAGATGGCAAGGGACAGTTTATTTTCCTCAATGGTGGTGTTTTGAATCTGACTTCTACTTCATCTTCTCTAGATTACAATGATGAAAGAGGAAAATATTATTATCTACTCCCAGGCTCTTGCCCCCCTCCAATCAAAGTCTTAATAAACTTTGGAAATGCAAATAATCTACAAATTATGAACTTTTAAATTATTGT